>OV170226.1:15759962-17133305 GCA_921882275.1 Brenthis ino
TGTTAATTGTGGGTAGGCTGTCTGTAACAACTATATCTTTAAGACATGTAACACCTCAGTCTCTCCCGTGACCATGGATGCTGTAAAGCATTCGAAACGTTGGGAACCAAAAATCAAAATAAATCCGCGAAATAATCCGAAAAGATAGTTTTATTTAACAATGTCAAACATTCGCGTAAATCTAAGAAAGTATTACCTAAAAATCAATTATTCAGTTATTCAACGCGAACTGCTAGAGAAGCCGGGATAATTTGGGGGATCCACATTAACTGATTTATTCTGATAAAAAGAAATCAACTCTTACTCGCATTTTCTAACATTGTGAATATAGTTGCCTGGCGAAATATTAACTTAAAGTATTACTAATTATTTGTAATATAAATAAAAAATTTTATAAATTAATATTATATAAATAAATATTTAGAATATTCTATAATTATTTTAATATTAGCATGTTCTGTATACGAAAACAGATGTACCTGTATCCCAATATTGTTAAACTCAAATGACTCGGCTGTTACCGAATGAGCAAACCATGAGTTACAGCCTACGCCGAACAATTTCGAATATAAAGTATGTTTAAATGACGTCACGTTTCATATTAAATAACTGAAATACAAAGGAATCGTATAACAAACATCAACCCACACCTTAAGGTCAAACGAGACTGCTAGATTTAAGTCCATTTTATTACTCGCTTGTTTACTGTAAAGCTTATATTTGTGCTTTCTTTTCTTTTTAAACGATTTCAAATGAAGATAAAAAACCTCTTTCTATAGGTGTATGTTTTATCTTTTTTTGTTTGTTTTAACTAACCCGTTTTTCTAATGGCTAGCATATATGGCTTCAGATCCAGATTAGGTTTAGTGTTCAAAACCAGGGCCGGGGTATTTTTGCTGTATTATATTTTTTATTAACCGACTTCCAAAAAAGAGGTTCTCAATTCGCCGGAATCTTTTTTTTATGTATGTTCACCGATTACTCGAAGACGCCTGAACCGATTTGGAATTTTTTTTTGTTTCAAAGGGTACCCTTCCCAGATGGTACCATATAAATTTTACCGAAATCGGTCAAGCGGTTTTTTTTAAATCAACAAATAAATATTTCTTTTTAAATAAATTGCTTAATCGAGCATATTGTGTTATTATTAACTTTCTTCTAACAAATTACCTGCTTATTATGTCTACACTGAAAATGGACAAATAAAAACTTAAAAAAAACCGACTTCCAGGTACTAAAATGTAAAAAATAACTAAACGGGGGTTTTCATTTAGAATATATACCTAAGCAGTTATTTTCGAAGTCAGTGCCAGCCGACAATATTTTAAGATATGAATATCTAATAGGTAAATATGTATTTTACGTATCAAAATATATTAGATTTGCTTTGCATCGGCTGGCACCGACTTCGAAAAAATTCTTCTATTATAGAAGAATTGTTAACATTTTTCGAAAATTATTTCGTTGTTTAAAATGATCATACTTTTTGAAAACCTAAACTATTTTTGTATTATATTTGCAAATTTTTTATATCACTACAAGAAAAACAATTGGTGGTGGTCTCTGGCTTAACCAAATATCTTTAGATTTCGAAAAAAGTCTCAATTGAATATAAAAGGGCGAACTTTTGCGCATACACCTGTGTAACGTTTTTAAATTGTTTCAATAAAGGTCTGCCCCGAACACGAGTGTTTAATCCAGGTTTGTTAGCGAGTTAAAATAATGCCACCAACATTTTTTGGGATTTTGCACACGGTGTTGTTAGGTGTTGATTTTATAAGCATTAGGTAAAATTCGTTAACCTATTATGTAAAAAAACCTGAATATAAAAGCATCTACAAATTTTTAACATAATATTTAATAAGGGTTGTTAAGTCGTCAAGAATTAAATTTCAAATAACTAAGTATAAACTATCAATAGTTATGAATAAGTATCAAAGTGATATTGTCTGTCTGGTACATTTTTATATATCAACCCCTCAGTTAATTATGTCATCGGTAGCCACATATTAACTTTGTATTATTTTGATATTTATTATAGTTACACACAGTATATATCCCAAGGATATATCTTTTAAACTTAAATTACAATGATACTACATTCACGAAATTATGTTAGAGGTTTTACCTGAATTTCTTTTCATTGTACCGGGCCTAGTAATGAAAAAAATTTTTGATGTGCAAAAGCTAATCATTATTTAGCACCATAACGCTTGTGCTAATAAAACCTGTCGCTATATTTTACTTATTAAATTGACAGACTGAAATTCTTAAATTTGAAACGTAATTCTGTGTCTAAAATCAAATCAATTATCGCTAAAACATATTACCGGATCTGAAGTTGTGATTAAATTCTTTATTCATTATATTATACGTAATTAAAATAATAATTTCAAATATTTTATTATATTTTATATTTAATAATATATTGAAATTATTAAAAAAATATGTAAAATGAAATTAATGTAAATGTAAGTCAAATACAATTTGTTCCAATATGTAATTACAAAAGCACCTCCTATATACAAACGAATTATACTGTTACGAATTACTTTCAAAGGCTTTTATCTTTTATACAATTGGATGTGTACAAGTACTTAAGGTACTTGAGAATAACGCAAACTGTCTACTTACTCGTAATTGAGTACGAACGTATTACTTTGATTTACAACCCTTTAAAATAAACCCTTAGAATTCCCCCTTAAATCTTAACTTTAGTTAAACTTCGCTATATCTTCCGCAGTGGGAGATTCGGATAATACAATAATAATAATTGAAGTGGCTGAGGGTTGTAGAAATGTAAAACATTTTAAAAGTAAATATTCTCACAATGATGGGTGATATATTTAAATTTTCATAACTTATGTACTATAAATGAAAATAATTTGCAAAGTAACTAAGGGGCAAAAACCTATTTCCGTACGTACGAGTATATATACATATGTTCAGAATAGTTATACCAATGATGTCTCTACTCTCTACTAGAAAAACCGTAATCTTTATACAGACTTTTTACTTAATGTAATTAAACACACACCGGATAGTCTTAAAAAATGCTTCTAAAATATATTTTACTTAAAAATAATTCTCACCCATTGAATTATAAATATAATTTGATTCGTATTTTATTATGAAACAATTATTGAGTAACCCTAATGTGCGTTTGTAGTCGTAATAATCCCTTCTATATGAAATGAAGTAGAAGCGTATCTATCAATATGACAGGTTCACATATTTTTCCTTTGTAATCTACTATTTTATAGAAATAATAAATATATGGTTATGTAAATATACTTATATATTATATACTATAAATATACTTCCAAACTGGTAACCATATGAACTAAATAAGTCAGCGTAAAAATGACATGGGAATATCTAAATAAAAAATATAATTAGTCATGTGAGAAGAGATAGTTGTAAATAATTAAAATAACATAATTCTTTAAATCTTAAGAACAGAATAAAAAGGAGTTTTAATTTAAAGCAAGACACGTATGACACTAAAACAAAGCCTTTGCAAACCGTCTTTGGCGAAAGTAGTAAAACAAACTATTCGCAGAGTAACACTTATCTAAGAGCGCACTCTGCTCCTCGAACCTGACCCAAATAAAACACCGCTATCCGACGTGGATTTGTTGGCAGAGCAAAGAATTTACTGCTCACCTCTGTCCCGGGTCGAGCGTGCCGCATGTACCAGGAATACGGTTTCACTAATATGAATGTCTCCCTACTTAACATCTAAGCGCATTTTTGCGAAGCTTGCTTAACTCTGCGCCTTTTCACATTTTGCCTGTACCTATAGCAAAATATTTTAACGGTTTATTCCTTAAGGTATATTAATTAATCAATTTATTTAAGACACTATATTTGTGTTACTTTCTATTTGTTATTTTTCTTTTTTTATACAGGCAGGATATTATTATTACGACTTTTGTTAGTAAAAATTTATACTCGTATTACGTTGAATTTTAAATCTGACAAAGCTTCAAAATTAACAGTGACAGTTATTTAGCTATTCTTATTGAGGAATTGTAGGTAGGTACTATCCGTATATGAATATTTTTCAAAAATGTGTGAAAACGCTCGCTGCCATTTCATTGCCAAAAGAGAACTTAATGTGAAATGAAATACTCTCGCAACTAGGTACCAGCAGGTAATTTTAACAGTGAACGATTCTGAAAAGCTTCTCCCAGTTTTTAACAAACACAGGTTTATGTGATGCAGATTCCTCCCCATTTCAAACACATCAAGGATAGTGGTAACAAGGAGTGCGAGCCACCAGCGGCCGCAACGTGCTCCAACATAACTTTTTACACACTTTTTGTGGCATACCTGAAAAAACTAAAAACGACCAGTAATTCACTACAACATGACATGCAAACCGTGCCGCCTGAGTAATCACATTTCGTGTAATCCCTTTGTTGCAGGACACTCGGACAAAAACTTCATGATTTGTTGGCAACGAAAACGCCGCCGCATCGTGAAATAATGTTACATTGTGTTGCATATTTATTTAATAGAAATCCTTAATTTGTTTTATATCAGTCGCAAAAAATTCATTTACATTATTTTAGTTTAAATATGAACATTTTATTTAAATTGGAACATTTTCCATTATTGAATTACCCAGACACAGAGAAGTCAATCTATGATACTAAATTGAATGGGATGGGAATTAAAATGAAAGTAGCCATTCGGACTTTTTATTCAATGACCCATATGACGATAAAACCTTATTGTAAGAGTATTTTCATTTAAAACGCTCTATTCGAGACCGGAGTGAATACAGATTGGCACTATGCCGCCAAGGATTTTAAAGTGGAGTAGCAACTAACCGCAACTGTGCTTGAACTTGATAATAAAATAAAGATGACTAAAAACCTTCATAGTACAGTATATAATTTCTAAGCTTAGATAGATAAATAAATATGTTAAAAACATTTTTATTTTTCTCTATTGAATCATGTGCCTTATTACAATAATCATTCATCACTAATAAATTGAAACTTTTTTTCATTTCCATTTCGTTACTATCGGCAAGTCACTATTGATATTTTTACCGTACGAACAATTTAGAACAAAAACAAAATAATTGATCACTATATTAAAGATTATAATCTTTAGTTTTCTCGAACAGAACAGCTGTAGGAACACACATATAACTTGTTCTAAATAAATGTTAAGTAACCATTATAACAAAACTTAAATATTTATAGCATAGTAGTGTTTACCTGCGATTCCGCTTGTGTATGTCGTTTATGTACCTATAATATCTGGACATACTACATACTGTTCCTTAAGACATATTGATTCAAAAAATATTTATTAGAAAATAATGTGTCAAACAAACAAACAAGCTCTTCAGCTTTATATATTAGTAGACATTTTTATACTTTATTGAAATGTTATTTCTAAATGGATTCACATTTTTATGTAGGTTGAAATCTAGACTTTTTAACAATAAAATACTTAGGAGTTTTAAGATCTAAGTCGTTTTAAAGTAACTTTCGAAGAAGACATAGATCGTATTTATAAGTTATTTCTCTATTTTCCTTGCTAACTTCTAAACGAGTATTCCATGTATTTCTCAGTTCCATCCGTCGAGAGAGACGTAGCGAGTCACATCGGGAAATTATCGGATTACGCGCCACGGCCGCAAGCGAAAACTTTTATCCTTTACCGTTCTTATATCACAACAAGTTGCGTCTACACAAAGTTCTTGAAAATTAAGCATCATCGTACTCTAAAATCTACAAAATTTACTAATTTATATTTAGATTATAATCACGTTAAGCAGACGAAATAAGGCAGATGTCAAATGTAACCTTTTAAACTTGTTCCACTTCTTCCCTGAGCTGCCTAATATTTTACATTTTCTTTTTCGCCTAAATAAGCACATTCTTAGGACTTTCTAAAAATGAAAACGTTAAAAATATACCAAAAGGTACTTTTATGCTCGACGTGTATGCAAAGGGATATAATTTGTACATAAAAGCGGTAAAAAGACTTTATAATACGTGGAAGGGTCATTACACGGTCGTTGAGTTCGCAGCACTTGCAAAAACAACCTCGAAATGAGACGCACTGTACTTTGTGCCGATTATATATTAAACGTGTTAATATATTAAACGTGTTAAGTGTATTTGAAGTCTTGCGAAAGTATTTTAAGTTAAAATGAAGGTACTGTCAGACATAATAAAAAGACCTCATGGACGACTACCAATTAAAAGTTTTATAGGAAAATACAATAATAGCGTAAAACTCTTTTTACTCGTCTCTACGAGTAATTAGTGATAGAAACAAAAGCCTACTTAAAATATAGCATTTGTAATAAAACGCACCACCTGTTAGTCGTTAATACGTCATTTGCACGTATAGTTGAAATATTGAAAATTCTATACCAATCCGTCTCTGTCGTCATCCCTCGCTCTCTAACTTGTATTAATGGCTAGCATAATTAAAGTAATTAACACCAGGTGTGCTTTTCAGCCTCACCCAGCGAACTAACAGCGTTTATGCGTATAATACGAGACGTACTAGAAAATGGAAAAATCTTAATTTACTCGCCTTTAAATGAGCTTCGTTAAAGAAACTTTTAGCTTATTCACAGACAAAATTAAAAGTTCTGTTTGATTCCTACATTTCACTATGAATGCGATGTTATTTAGGGGGAATTTTAATTATTTAGAACACCTTATGCACTTTAGCAGACTTTAATTACAACGTAATACTATACTATGTTTTAGTGCTAATAATTGACAATATTTGAGATATTTCGTGAATTCATTGGCTTATCGAAAGACGCTCAATATTTTTATGAAGCTAAGCTTATTGTGTCATTTTCATATTTGTGTTTTATTATTTACTCATAATATAAAATTGTAAATTAAAAAATATTTTCTAATAAAATATAAAATATTATGTCAAAGTAAAATTATTGAATATTAGTATATTTCAGTCAACAGGTATACCTCTTCCACGCGAGTCTGAGTTCCATTAAATAATTTTTCCATGGACAATATCAATATGAGAGATATTTTAAGCAATATTATCGACAAAAGACTACTAAAAAGTTATAATTAAATGTATTCAATTAATTTTAACACTTTGAAGAGTAGGCAAAATCAAAGGGAAACTACTTTGGTGACCCTAATCATATTATTATCTAATAGCAATCTATCAGTATATTAATCAATTTTGCTTTACCCTATATAACTAACGACTAGGGTCTCAGAGATTCATTTTGATTATGCCAGATTAAGGTTTAAGACCCGTGAGATACTGCACATGGGATCCCACTAACCGACGATTAAATACGACCTCGCTGGATTAGGTTTATCTCAATAAAAACTGGGTACAATTTACGTAATCTGATAATGGTACAAAGTATGTATGTACAATTACATATTTATGAAATATTGTGGTAACATTCACCAAATAGAAATTCTTTTGAATAGAATATTATAATACGGTAATTGTCTTTTTTTATTAGTTATTCATTTTATTAAACATTTTTTTGTTTTATATACTCTTAAGGTCTTTTAATATTTGTTTTATAAGCCTTTTGTCTATATATTTTCTCATTTTCTCGGAAAAATAATGGCCTTTAAGTACTAAATACTGTAGTATTTTCATTGTAACATGGTGCGGGTGACATTCTTCAAAACGTTCCTTTTCACCAATTAACACTTCTTTATAATTTACAAACACTGTGTAACATTTCTGCTCTTACTTAAATATTATAGTACTAAATCATTGAACCCTATAGTACCTACGTAAGTCAAAGTTTAAGATTTAATATGTAACTAATTTTAATTTAAAGTTGACGTTGAAGCTTACAACTGTATTTTTTTAATCTAAAATTTGATAATGTTATTATAGTGAATATATTTACGGATAAAAAAAAATAGCACCAATACTGTAAAAAATTTTGCAGAGGGTAGGTACTTTATGTTTTTATTCGTTTGGTAAAAACTCTAAAATAAAACACTTAGTACTAAAAATCTAACTAACATTTATACATTATTATATACTAGGTATATATAAAACTATAGAGGTCGAATGCCTGTACATAAAAAAATGCTAAAAACTGAGTCACGGGAGTGTAAGAAGAGAAATAGAACAAATCGTGATTTTTTTTCAAAATTCTTGTTTCTTTGTCTGTTTGTCTGTTTGTACTGGCTAGTCTCCGAAACTGTTCGACCCGATTTAAATAAAAATTTGCACGGTGGTACATTATATCCTCGATCAATATTTCAGACACTTTTCATCCCGGAAAATTAAAGAGTTCTCGTGGGACAGTAAAAAAAACTATAGTAACTTATACAGATTAGTACATTTAAACTAATGAATGGATTTTAATGAAACTTTACAATAATATAGTACATACATCAGAATAACAAATAGGCAACTTTATATTTCGGAAAAATGTACGGTTCCCGTGGGATAGGTTTGTTTTTGTTGGTCTAGAGACGAACCCGAGCGAAGCGAGGGTGAGCCGCTAGTAAATAAAAAAACATAAATAGTATTCCTTGTTCAATTTGTTTAAAGGTAGAAATATATTGATTTTTTATTAATTCACTTAGGCTTACTTACCTTTGTGTGGACCTCCATCTGTGGACATTGCAGAGAAATGTGAAAAATCTCAAGAGAAACTTTTAGATTTTATTGTTATCAAAACTCTACCGAGATTATTTTTTTAATAATTCCATACTTATATTATTATGACTATTAGTATTTGTATACACATATAGAATTATACAAGAATAATAATAATATATAAATAACTATGTTAGAACATTAACACACGGCACCATCTAGTTTCATGGTAAGCTACGAGGCTTGTGTTATGGATACCAGATAGTTGATACACTACACTTAAATAACATTAAATACATACATATTATAAATATAAACAACCACGACTGGAGTACAAACATTCGTGCTTATCACACAAATGAATGCCCCAAGAGGGACTCGAACCTGCGACTGAGTAGGGTCACTACAAACTGAGCCAAGCGTGTCGTCACTGAATGTACCTACTATGTACTATGTATTCTTATCGATACTTGGGAAAATAAAAGCTATTTAAACTCTTGTCACATTACAAAGCATCTAGAGATGCCTTCGTGACCCACTTTAGGTCCCCATTAAATTCTACATTTTTGCCAACTCGTAGGAAAACTCACTTAGGCTCACCGTATATAGCACGTAGCGAGTAGCGACTAGCAATGCGCTACACAACGTTCTCTTATTTAATTCGGTCTACAGCTTCGTTTGGTAAGTGTTATCTTTAAAAATATTAATCATTAAAAATGTAGATCTTCTTAAATTCTTAAGAAATATAATTAGGTACATTTAAATAAAAACCATTATCTTTTACTTTTAAATGGCATATAATTCATCTAATAGATATTATTCTGTAAGTAGATTAAAAGGTACACTTACGAACAGTTACGATTACCAGTTATACAAAAAAGAATACATCAACCTTGAGATGAACAGCGAAAAGAAACTTAATAGGTACAACTTTTAAATATTATAAAGTTAGATTATAATTTTTAACTTTAAACAGCCAGGAGTTGATCAGTTATGGCTTTGGCACAATGTCTATTTAGGCGTGGCTAAACCAACATTTATTTTATTTTTTTTAAATCTTTCAATTAATCTTATTTTTTTTAGTTAAATCGTAAATTAAAAAAATAATTAACTTAATTAGCTTGACAATTGACATAGGCGACCACGACACTTTAGCGCGTGTAGCTGCGCGACCAAGTTAATCCTTCTTTATATGCTATTCTATTCTAGTAGGATCTAATTTTGTAAACGCGAAATATAACATCTTACAAGACTTGGAACTTAAGACTGAACTTCATACTTTTTAAAATTTATTGTAATACTATATATCATACTGACATATGTTAAAAACATTGCAAAATATGTAACTGCTATATTTCCTGCTTTATGACTAATGATACTATGATGCTGTAAATAATACACCAGCTCTTAATTGTAGCACTTATCTATTTAACTAAGACGTTTGTACGTACATGTTCTTACATTATGAATATGGCACTTAAAACATTTGCCATATCGCTAGTACTAAGATGAAAACAGTCCATTAGGAACTTAAATACAATTTAAATAATTACTCTCTACTTCATAATTTATATGACTTATTAGAAATTATCACAAATATATATTTAAATAACAGCTCATCTATTTAAAATATTGCTTTGCCTAGAAACTTCCTTTTTATTTGACCAAAAGATATTGTTTTTCGTTTATTTTATTTTCTAGGTGCTGCATTTAAAAAAAGTATTTTCTTAGTTTTCCACGTTGCAATATACGCATACCATTTGCATAAATACAGGTAGTTATGTAGAGACTTACATTCTAGCAGAACTAATAGATACTACCAACTAAAATCCAATAAAACCTATTCCATCTTAATAGATGGTTACTGAAGCACTCAACTTCGATGCCTTCGATAACTGGTTATACTAGACAGACCTCATCCCGAACGACAAAGCTGGTTTTCCCCGACCTTGTATTCTCTCCTCTCACCCGACTTTTGGCTTAGGATAAATTATTGACGAGGTTGTCCAACTCTTCGTTCACGATGATCAAGGTGTTGCTCTCATAGTATACTCTAATATTAGGAAGTACCGACATGGTTCACTTCACGTCCAACAAGATGGGCCATCTATCAAGTGTGTTTTTTCGCTTCTCGACTAACTGGATCGCGAGCGGACGCAAATGCACTCTGTAAGCGAGTAAGAAAGCTGCTTTCCTACTAACGCCTGCGTTACAGTCGGAACGGCATCCTGAAGAAAGAATAAAGAATGTTTGTCTACACGATAATAATTAAAAAAAAATACTAAGCTAAAATTTTACTCCACTTTAAGGTAGTGAAAGTTACGTTCTAAGAACTTAGAAAGAAAAAAATTAAAAGTTTACTATCGAGCTAGCTTACGTGTACGTTTATCTATATTCCATTATTAACAAATTATTTTGTTTTTCAATAACAAGTCGAATTCAATTAATTTTAGAATCATTGTATTTGCATCACAATAATTAACAAATAAAACAATCAGGTAATTTATTTCAGCGTATTATGGACAAACAGCCCATGTATACTCTATGAGCAAGGCATCAATTAGTGTTAATGCCGAATATGCCATCATTCTACAATACCGATCCAGCCAATTAACCTATCGTCCAGCAGAACTGAATCAGGAATTTCACATCGCCTCCGGCTGTAGCATAACGAGAGTCTGAAACAATAGGCTCATATACTGGTACTTTATTGTTATTGTTCGTAATGATGCTCTGATAACTAACTACGTGATACATCAAACTCACAAATGCTAATAATATCAGATGAAATAAAATTTAAGAAGAATAGCTAATCTTCAGTATTTGTGTGAGTTTCAATGAGAAAACAGTGTATAAGGCAGTGGTAGCCCAGTGGAGGAAACCGAGTGAAGCGGGTTTAAATCCCGGGTCTCGCACATCTGATATTTTCATGTGCGAATTATTTCCAACATGATTAATACTTGCCTTAAGGTGAAGGAAAACATCGTGAGGAAACCTGCATGTCTGAGAGAACCTAGCAAATTTATTTGGCCAGCGTGGTGGACTATGGCCTGATCCCTCTGTATCGAAGTGGGACGTTAAAAAGGTCTGGATACATACATACATACATACATACAATGAGAATGTAGATTTTTATTAGTCTACGCTTCTTATTAAGCTCGAAAGTTAAATAAATATTTGATTATGATGATAATGTTTTATTTTTAAAGCAGTAATAGCCCAGTGGTAACGCGCACGCTTAGCAAACCAAGTAAGGTAGGTTTACGTTCCCAGGAGTCGCACCTGCAAAATTTTCATGTGCAAATCATTTCCAACATGATTACCGCTTGTCTTACGATGAAGGAAAACATCGCCTGTCATCAAGCAACCTGCATGTCTAAGAGACCTTATAAGTTTTCGAAGGACATATGAAGTTCGCTAACCGGCACTTGGCCAACGTGTGGACTATGGCTTGATCCGTCTCGTATTGAAAGGAGGCCCGACCCACCCCCAGCAGTGCGTCGTTAAAAAGTCTAAATATTTCAATTTTCCTCTTTCACTTCTTCCATCATAACCCTTTGTTTTGTGAATGTCACGGTAAGATGTTTTGTATCTCTTTTAACTTTGAGTTAAAAACATACTTGTTTACTTACTCTTTAGTTAAAGTTACTCATTTTTACAATTATTTTCTTATCATGCAGAATATACTGTATCAATAAGGTTTTTAATTCAATCTTTCAATTTAATCAGAGCGGTTTTAATTTAAATTAATATTACTACACGATACTAATTACTGGATAATTATATGAACTATATCGCTGAACATTTCCGCCTAAATAAACAGACTGCAGAGTGGCATTAACTGTGTACCTTCGCGTATATTAATAGACCGTATAATCGCCTGGCAGAATAATGATTTAATGGAACTCTATGTATGACTTATTACAAAATTAACATATATTAGTGAACTAGCGACTCACACTCGCTTAGCACGGGTTCGTCCCTAGGTACGTTTTAAATTAAAATAGATATAGTATGTTATCCTTAAGAGATAGACATATGCCATCGCGAACTTTTCTGTAGACACACATACACATAAGATACACAATTTCACCATACATTATTTTGTTATATAGGAGTAAGAGTAAGATTTTAGACAGCGTTTTCGTTGAAAGCTCCGGGGCGGCTTATTTTTTCCGACACCTCCAACAAATATCGTTATATTTTAGCCAATGTATACAAAAACTTTACAAATTATATACTAAAACCTTCCTCTTGAATCACTCTATTTATTAAAAAACTGCATCAAAATCCGTTCCGTAGTTTTAAAGATCTTAGCATACATAGGGACAGATAGACAGCGGAAAGCGACTTTATTTTATACTATGTAGTGATTGTAATTTTATACATGAAATTGCTAGTACGTGCATAATATGTAATATGTACATAATTACGTACATAAACATATGTCGTAAATCCATGAATCAATAAACACAAGATTTAGTATTTAGCAAAATCTTCGTGCATATTAATTTTGCAATTTAAATGATATTATAGTACTTTTAAAGTAACTATAGGGATACATTAAACCAAAAATTTTACTACAATATACAGTTTTCCTTTTAAAACATCTAATTATTCTCTAATTGGGACAGGAAGAAGAGAAGAAAAGTACATAAGCCCAGGCACAGCATACTATCTATATTATGGCTAATATTGCGTATATTAGCCTCATTATTAGCCATAATACTTGCCTCAGATGAATGCACCATATACGAACAAATCCATACAATATAAAACAGATTCATAAAAAAAACTAAGAAATGGCCGTTCTATCTCGCACATTTTTTTTTTAATGTGGCCTATAAAATCTGAATTCATTTATTGATGCTTCTCGTCCAGAAATGAATTCGAGCTACAAATAAATAATTATCATTTTAATTACTCTATAAATAAAGAAGAAACGCACGTGATTAATCTAATTTGTGTCTAAAACATAATTGTGATAATAATATAATTGTATTATTATCACAATTATCAACCGACTTCAAAAAGGAGGAGGTTCTCAATTCGACTGTATGTTTTTTTTTTTTTTTTTTTTTATGTTTGTTACCTCAGAACTCCGTCATTTATTAACCGATTTGGACAATTTTTGTGTTGTTTGAAAGGGTATACTTCCAGATTGGTCCCATTTAAATTTCAAAAAAAAATACCACCCCTAAGGGTGGAAAAACAACTAATGATGAATTTAACCTACTTTTAATTGTCATATTGACTTGAAACTTTGCAAGTATTTCTATTTCCGTTGATAGTACAGTGGTTCAGTACTGTTGATCTGATCTGATGGCAAGGCCAGAAGGTGGATAGGTGGAACTCTTCAACGGCTAATAGTAGATACTTTGAGTTTGGGCTTATTTTGTTTGATTTGACAAGCCTAACACGTTAGAATCCTTACTTTGCTACTACTGTCTACACTAAAAAGGGAAAAATAAAAACTTTTTAACAAAAAAATAAAAACCGACTTCAAACAAAAGCACTAAAAAGTAAAAAATAACTGATTGGTAGTTTTCATTTACTATACATACCTAATCAAATATTTTCGAAGTCGGTGTGCTTTGGCTAAGTAATTGAAGCCTACCTATTAAATACATACCTAATCAAATATTTTCGAATTCGGTGCCAGCCCATACAAAGCAAAGCACACCGACTTCTAAAATATTTGATTAGGTATGTATAGTAAATGAAAACTACCAATCAGTTATTTTTTACTTTTTAGTGCTTTTGTTTGAAGTCGGTTTTTATTTTTTTGTTAAAAAGTTTTTGTATCGATCTGCTATTATGTATGACCTGGATGGAGTAACATCGTTAGGCACCTAGGGATGAAACCGAGCAAAATAAGGGTAAGTTGCTAGCTGTACACAATAACAATAATAATTTAAATAAATAAATATGTAATAAAATGCCTGTGCCTAATTAAAATATATTCTACAATAATAATTGAATGAAATTGCTTACTGAATAGCGTAAGGCGTGTACACAAAATTTTCCTTAAGGTTGTCCTTGTTACTGTATCTCAAAATAAGCCCATTTTCCTCATTCTAAGATAAATGTATATTTGAATGATTTTTATAAAAATTTAAGAGTTTCCATTAAGTAGAATTACCCGTAACCCACCACAATCTGATTCATGCAAACCAATTTTACACATATTTGAATTTGAAATCTATGCCTTCAAAACAAACTTTTAGACATGTAAGTGCTTAAGAGATCATGAAAAGTATAATAGACCATACTCTTATCTGCCTGTCTCAGTTCCTCGGTATACCGTAACTAGAGAAACGATATCTAAATACAGACGTCAGACGCTTGAAAAATGAATGAAGTTATCAGTCGAGAGGGGAATAATTGAGAGAAGGCACAATCGAGATATGATGGATCTCACACCTTCGCCCTATCAAATCGCTCTTCAAAGGGTAAATCTATATTTAAGTGCTCTAACTTCACACTTGTAATTACATTTTTATGTTGTCGAGGGCTCGGAGCTCGAACGAATGCCTTTTACAAATGCGAATATAATAGAGACCTGAGACGGAACTTCAGCCCTTGATATCTTAGTTCAACGCAGATGTATTATTTAAGATATAGTGTTTTCATGTTAGACTTCATATTTCAAGTGTAATAAAAATATAAAAAATAAATGTTCCATAATAATATATGTGAATATATATTAGTACTCAAGAGAGACTGTTAACATTATTGACATTCAATAATAAAAAGAGTACAACACAGCTCTAATAAAGCACGGTAATCTTTCTAGGGCTTTATGCCACTTTGTAGGGTTGTCAAATGTCACATCATCAATATAATGAACAAAACAAATATTTTATCTATAACTTTAAAGAAGCCTTAATGTAAAAAACGATTAATATAAGACGAATAATATGTCATAAGTGTATGAACAAACCAAATAATTATTTAGAAGTAAAGAACTTATTTCAAAAGATGAAGAATCACAACCCTATAAGGAAACCTTACTTGCAAAAAGTGTCGCGCCGCGGCGGCGACAGAACGTAATTTTATCTGTTTACAGCCTTAATTATTATTTAATAAAGAACATTTCTCACATTTAGCACATTTTATATTTATGGTCAATTAACTTACTTAACAAAGTGCCTACACATAGAGTCACAAGTTCGATTTAAGCCGATACTATTGATTATGATGAACAAAGGCTCATCATAATGGAGTTCTAATGCTCAATTTTTGCACGTATCGACAACAGATATGAAATCTAATAAATTCATTAAAACAATTTACATATGCATATTCGCGTAAATCTAAGAAAGTATTAAGTAAATCTTTTTAAATTATAATCTTTCATTAATATTGAAGTTATGCTTATATATTTGTTATTTGGCACGTTTGAAAAAAAATATGAGAGTAAAACGTTTTACGATGCGCGCGCACACTGACAGCCAAAAAGCGACATGATGAAGTTAGCTGCATTCCTCTTACAAACAGAGAGTTGTGACATACGGGATGAAATATTTAGCTATTGTTATTCTGTTACGCCAAAGAAGTATAACTTCTTACTTGCGTACATAAGTACACACACACTTTTCTTTTATCCAGCAGGTAAAGAAAGAAAATGTAAACAATAATAAGTATATTTATTCTCGTTGCAATCACTAAATGTTAAAACTTGTTGGGCAATTTCAAATTTTCGGTTACTCTTAATTAAATTGTATGGCTGTATTATATTTCAATAGGGCGAAGGGACAGTTAAGTAATGATTACTATGTGTTGTGTGGTTATTGTTTTGTAGTAAATTAGTGACGGGCGGCCGCCTGGGAATAGTTTCCAGTCTACAGAATTCCGTAGAATAGCGCATCTAAGCTGATATATGTATATTCTGCCACAATGTTTAAATACTTAGCAATAGTATCAGAGCGGATACTCAAGACAGAATTTAAAGTAGGTATACTCGTATGTTTAGTTAAATAACTGCATAAAGCTATATTAATAATATAGTGGAATTTTATCTCTACTCTCTATTTGAGTAGATAATTATTAGGAATAGATTTATTTAGACCCTTAAACCTTCTTTCATACATCACATTATATCCATACTAATATTATAAATGCGAAAGTAGCTCTGTCTGTCTGTATGTCCGTAACCTATTCACGCTCAATCCACTGAACCGATTTAGATGAAATTTAGTATAGAGATAGGATGAGTCTTAAGACCCTCGGAAGGACATAGGATAGTTTTTATTCTGGATATCATTCCCTTAAGGGGATGAAAAGAGGGATGAAAGTATATACATATAGGGAATCAATCATTTCTCAAGTAAGGGATATAAAACTCATCATACCTTATCATCATTATTTCTCCTGGACCCGAACTGTTGCTTATAGCTCAATGTTGTCAGTGTCAGCGTGCAATAGTTAAGATATGGTACCTACTTAAGGCTCATCATAAATTTTAATTTGAAGATAGAAAACGTACATATTTGTGTTGTTGTGTTGTTATCTAATTGTTTGAAATTAATACATTTTATTATCATAATTAGTACTTAGTAATTACTCATATAGTAGCTATAAAATTTCTCACGGGTATATAGATAAATAATGCACGTGATAATTTATAAATAAAATAAGTCTGAGTCTGAGATTTTAAAATAACAGTATTAGTAGTACGCCAATTTAAATCAATTTTCCGCTTACTTGTAATTGTATGTTAGCTTATACCAGTAATCCTAAGAACGGTTATCTCCTAAAGCCGATTTTAACAGTACTTTTGGTGGTGAGCAAAGATAGGGGCAATGGTAGCACAAGTCAGTAAAGCACGATGGAATCCTGGATCTCGCACCTCAGATATTTTTAATACCAATAACTTTTAACCACCTCTTTACCACTCACTTCCAGTGAGGAAACTTTTCTGAGAAAACATAGCATAAAGAAAGTCCTCCTACCTGCACTTTGACTAAGTGTAGACATTGGACATGAAGGAAGACTCGTGCTCATGAAATGATGGTAACATAAAGGCCACTTAACATCGTAATGTGCAATCGAACCCTCATACAAAAGCTGGCTGGTATACGCTGTATATATATTATAAAATAAGTTCTTAAGTAGTAAATAAGTTCTAAACTCTACACATTAAAGTCTCTACACATTTTTTTTCCAAAAAAATTTATTGAGAGTACGTAAGATCATGTAAAAAAAGAAATAGGATATATATAGAAATAGGGTAGATAGGAGGATAAGTAAAATGAGTGAAAAAGTGTACCCATCACATAAAACCACAGTTTAATTAAATACTAAATTAAAATTCAGCAAAATTCAAAGCCTTAATAATGGTAAAATTTAGTGTTTATTTCATTAATATTAACGCAGCGGATCAATAAGGTATAATTGGTGAGTTACGTGATGATAATAAGGTTTAATTGGTTGGGCGGTTGAGGTGATAGTAATTATTGTTATAATAAAATCATAGAGGTATCAAATCTGTTCAATGATTTTGTTTAGAAATTCCAGTCCCATTGTAAATTAATACATTATTAATTATTAATATAAAACATTATTAATTATTATCGATACAGTTATCAAACATGCCAAGTCAGTATCACTAAGTTGTGACTTGTGATGATTGTTATTCCTTCTTTAGGATAATTATTATTTAGTAAGATTAAAAGTTCCATTGGAGGAGAAGTAAAGAAAAAAAAAGAAGGAAGCTTAAGAAAAAAAATAGCTATTTTGAAGAAACTACTGCATAATAGATTGATTGACAACCGCAGGCATATCCAACGAATGGATAAAAGTTTTACCTTCATTTTTTCTTGGTCCCATCCAGATTATTACCTCTCCTATCGATAATATTGATTTTCATTCCAATTGTTTATATTGATATTCAAACCTGTCCCAACTCATCCTTTTATAACTCAAACAAAACCACCCTCTCTTAAAACTTGCGACTAAACTCACCCTTTGCAGTAAGAAAAGTTAGACAGCTAACAAACGACAATACTTATTATTTATTTATATTATAGTTATTTTCATAGTATCTTATCTTACGGCTACTGTGTCACAGTGCAGTGATACATTTTATGATTTCACAGCTCGTGATTCCCTGTGAGACGTTTAAGAATTAACAAAAATATTTTATAGGTAGGTACTTACAGATTTTTACAGAAAGTAGATAAATAAAATTGCAGGAAAAAATAATTTAATACTGTAATCTTATCTTTAGTCATTGTTATAACCATAAATACGAAAAAATAAGTTAAAGAAAAACACTACCTTACATTTCAATCAAACAAAAAATGAAATAAGTAGTAAATGACCGAAGCTTTATTTTCGTTTTCGGCCATAAACTTCGATGAATTGTCAATTAATTGATTATATTATAATAATAATCAATAAATACAACAAGAAATATACGAAATTTTGATTCCTCTAATGGAATTATCGTTATTTTTTTTTTAATTCTATATTTGCTTTTTCTCTCCCTGGGTTAAAAAAAGACAAACAATATTTCTGTGTACAACAGCAATATTAATATTTTGTATGTCTAAATCATTTTCGTTTTCGGCCGAAAATAAGCCTAAAGCCGAAGCGTCTTTTTCATTTTTGGTTGAAAATCTATTTTCGGCCGTACACTCGAAATAAGCCGCTTTTAAAAATAAAATATACATATATGTACATCTATACTAATATTATAAAGAGGTAAAGTTTGTGAGTTTGTGAGTTTGTGACGTTGTAGGGGGTAATCTCTGGACCTACTGAACCGATTTTCAAAATTCTTTTACCAATAGAAAGCCACGTTCTTTCTGAGTGTCATAGGCTATATATTAACCCGAAAAATGAAAAGGCTTTTTCGTGGTAGTCGGATTTGCAAAGTAAGTCGGAGAAAAAACGGTCGAACGAAAACGTTTCTTACGAACGCTGCCTTAACGATGAGAGATATATGATTATGTTCTAGAGAAAAGTTGTAGAGCTTAATAATGCCTACAAAAAAGTCAGCGACAGCATATGTCTAACTTTTATATTTAAGTCACAAAAAGTAGTTTTTTATATTAAAAAAATAATTTAAATCGGTAGTACATGTTTATTGGTCATATTATCAACAATTATGAATTTTTATCAAAATAAGTAAATTTATCGTCTAAAATGTTTAAAATAAAAGACTTTTCCCTTTTACTGCATATAATTTGGACAAATGGTTAAAGAGATAATACAACATATTCGTATGTATGGACGAACCCGAGCGAGCTGTTTATCTGTTTTTCTCTTTGTACGGGCTAATCTCCGGATCTATTGTACCTATTTAAATGAAATTTTGCATGGTGGTACCTTATATCCCCGGGCAACATCTTAGATACTTTTCATCCCGGAAAATTAAAGAGTTCCCGTGGGATAGTTAAAAAACTATAACAACTTATACAGCTTACTACACAAAAACTACTAATTGGATTTTAATGAAACTTTACAATAATATAGTTCATACATGACAAAAACAAATCAGCTACTTTTCATTCCGGAAAATTAAAGAGTTCCCGTGGGATAGTTAAAAAATTATAGTAACTTATACAGCTCAGTACACAACAACTTATGCACCTAATTCAGTAAAATTTGGCATGCTGATACCTTATATTGCAGGTCAAACAACAGGTTACTTATTTTATTTTATTTATTTTATTTTTATCTCGGAAAAATGAACGGTTCCCGTGGGATAGATCTGTTTGTGCTTTTCTAGAGGTGAACCCGAGCGAAGCGAGGGTGAGCCGCTAGTATTATATAAAATGAATGTACACTACAATGAAGGTTATCATATCTCTATCTATATATATAAAACTCGAGAACGGCTGGGCCGATTATGATGATCTTCGATTTGTTAGATTTTACTCCGCCCCAAATAGCAGAGTAACTTTTAAAACATCGGAAAAAAAATCAATCAATCAATCAATCAAATGAAAAAAAATTTTTCCATTACATACTAAGCGTCAAAATGTACTTAGGGACGAACCTGAGCGAAGCGAGGGTTAGTCACTTGTATTTAATAAAATCAATTATAAGCTTTTATCTAAAACTCGATACTTTCGAAAAAAAATGTTGTCTCAACGATTCATTGTGGGTACCGTTACGGCAAAGGTTATTGCACTCTGTTATACATAATGTTGTGTACTTATAACTGTTTAAAGTGGACTTTGTGCGCGTGTTGATCAGATGTACGCTCTCAACTATTTATTTATATATAAGCCCATCAATAACAAAATATTATCAATAAAAGTTCTTCTACTGTTATTGCGTAAAGATAAGCATATTATTATTCCATGATTTATTCTGAAGTCCTGTATGGTCCTTTATGGTGGTTGGTGAACCTAAAATACAAACATATCTATACAAATATTTAATTTAAAAGTATTAATGAATTCATAAAGTAAACAAACGCTATCTACGAGTACTATCTATCCAAAACAAAACAACAAACAATAGGCGGTCGCTTACAGCCGGTACATTATGCATGAAGTACATTTATTATAGAAATCGGGGTCACGATCAATGACGTAGCGCTCAGTCACTGAATATTTTTGAGTGTTACGACACAACCACGCCGGCAGCGGACCGCTTACCTCATACCATCTACCTATTGGCTATTATTAGTGTACGTAAACTCCCATCAATGCCCTAGTAACCACGGAGCCGCGCCGCAAAACGAACGTACGAAATGTCTAAATATTCCTACATCGTTTATTATTTCCTCGCGCAAATAATTGCGGCTCAAACCTACAAAATCCTCGGTATATTTCCCTCGTTGAACCGTAACAATTATGTGACCTACCGGGGATTGTTCCGAGAGCTGGCAAATCGAAACCACGATGTGACACTCATTAACCACTTCCAATTGCCAGACGCGCCTTCTAACTATCGGGATATATTACTCAGTGATAAACAAGTATACAAAGGACTATCGTTCGAATCAGTTATAGTGAATGAAGTTTCGCGAGTGCCGTTCGAGACGTTAGTGTCTACTAAAGCGGGTAACGATGACTGTAAGACTTTAATGAATAACAATCAGGTTCTGCATCTGATAAGAACTCGACCTCGCTTTGACGTTATCATTGTAGAATCTTATAATAGTGATTGTGCGCTTGCGTTGGCGGCAAATTTGAGTGCGCCATACATTGCCTTCAATCCTCAGCCGGCGCATCCCTGGCACTATAGTAGATTAGGAATAAACTTCAATTCCGCGTACGTTCCGCAATCTCTACTTCCGTTTGGAAAGCAGCCGTGGTTCTTCGACCGAGTAAAAAGTTTCATATTATATTATGTTAGTAATTGGGTATACTACGTCGGATCGCAAGTAACGGATCATGTGTTTTTGTATAAATATTTGGGAGACGATCTCCCTACTCTAGAGAGCATCGCGTCTAACGCCAGCCTAGTGTTTGTAAACACACACAAATCAGTTTTCGGGAGCGTTGTGCGAGCTGATAATGTTGTGGACATTGGCGGAATACACATTAGACCCCCGAAGGTTATCCCCACGGTAAGTTAAACATATGTTCACGAAAAGTATCGCCTATAATAATAATATATTTGTGCCATAACTGTCACCTTTTATGGTAATATTCATAAATGAATACACAAAAAGGGTAGCAATTTATTTACATATAATTTTCTATTTTCTACACATTAATCTTTATTTAATCTTTTTTATCGTTATTTATTTAAGTGATTAAATATGAGTTTTGTGATATTTACTCAGAAGAAAAGATTCAAAGATAGCTTGCACTATTATTTAATATTTAAAGAAACCGAAGCGTGCATAAACTGTACAATGTTTAATTTCGGTAACTAACTTTATTCTTAAATAGGTACCCATTTAGTTTTATTTTGATATTATCACTGTACAAAGTAATGTCGATAATGCCGATACACAATAGAATTAATTACTTGTTACTGAAACAACAATATTTTAATACAAAGCTACAAGAAATCAAAAACAATGAAAAACACTTTCTAAGAAACAATATAAATATTATATTAGAAATTCCCAGATATAAAAATTATAATGGAGAACGGGTACTGGACTATGTAATCCCTTCTTTAATTAATAACGTATTTAAAACTTTAAAACATAAAATTAACGAAAAAATATTAAATATGTATTAAAAAACTCTTATCTAGAGCAGCCTGTATACATAGACAGTTATATTACAAACCGGTTATACCGTATACGCTCTAGTGCAGTGATGCCAGTGCGTTTTAAAACAATAAAATCGACGTAAGTTGGTGATATTCTTATCTATTTTTAATAGATGTATATGTATGTATAATTAATGAATCCGCAGGGCACATGAAAATCATACATGATTTTTTGCGCTGTTTGTGTTTAGATTAGTGTTCTAAAAATGTTATGAAAATTTAAATAAAAATAAAAACATTTTCGATTCTAAGGTGTTCTTTTATTGTAAGAATACCTTCTGCACTGAAAATAATACGAATTACGAGTATAAATAATATACATACTTAAAATACAATTTGAATAAATAGGTTGAACGGGTTTTAACCAAATAATTACTTGTGAATAATCAACCAGACTTATCATGTGAACAAGTAAAGTGTTCTTATAATTATTTCATTATTTTACTTTAATCTTTCGCCTTTAGCTTTATTTTCCAATTCACAGAATTAATTTTATTACGTACTACCTAAGTATTTCTAACATTTTGAAATAAATTTAAATAGAACAAAGTAATAATAAATAGAAGACAAAAATAAGTAGATACTAAGCTATAATTATTATAATACTAGCGACTCACCCTCGCTTTGCTCGAGTTCGTCCTTAGGTTGATTCCCTATACAAAGTTTTATCCCCATTTTCACCCTTTTAAGGATGATTTCGGGATAAAAAGTATCCTATGTCATTCCCAGGGTCTCAAACTATCTTCTTACCAACAACAAACTCACAATTCACAAACTTTACCTCTTTATAATATTAGTATAAGCTAAACAGTACTTAGTGGTAAATTTCTTCTGTTTTACAATTGATTTTTGTTTGATGTATTTATATCTTATATTTATAAGACCATCACAATGTATTTCAGGAAATAGAGAGATTCATAAATGAAGCGGAACATGGCGTAATTTACGTTAACTTGGGATCTACCGTCAAAGACTCTACAATGCCGATAGAAAAACTAAACGAACTCGTATCAACATTCAGAAAATTGCCTCTTAGAGTCCTGTTAAAATGGGACGGCCAGAACCTGGACAACCTGCCAAGAAACGTTATGACTATGAAATGGCTACCACAGTACGATATCTTAAGTGAGTATTGAATTTTAAGATATTTTCGCAGAGATTTTTTGATTAAAAACAGGTATATTTACTTATGTATAGAATATGTATAACGAAAATAACTTAATGGCCCATTCTATTAGTCATTTTATTAAAATATTAATTAGTGAAACTAAATTGAGACTGACTAAGAGTAAATTATAATGTTCACGATAACCAAGTACAATATTATCGCTTTCACTTCTATTTATGCTCGTAAACATACTCGTAATATATTTACTCAGCGAGCTCATACTAAATGATATTCTACAACCCTTTACGCTAACAAGATATATGGGTATGATAATACTTCCATATGGCTTTTAGTTCGTAGAATGTCTAAGCCCGCAGAATTCATGTGAACGAAAAATATGTCAGTATGACAAACAGTCCAAACACGAACATCTACAAAATCTAAGTTAGACTGACATTTACGTTATGTGGAAGGAAATATACATAAAATGGATTTTATTTTAAACTATTTTCGTTATTTTGCAGAGCATCACAATGTGAAGGCGTTCATCTCTCACGCGGGAATACTTAGTACGATAGAAGCCTTAGATACCGGAGTCCCAGTAATAGCAATACCGCTATTCGGTCATGAATACGGTAACGCAGCAAGTCTAGTAGACGCTGGTATAGCCACGATAGTGAATTATGAAAATTTAAACAAGGAACTGCTTTTAGACGCCATCAACGACGTGTTAGACCCAAGGTTTGTATTATTAAAATAACTTTATTAAATAAAACTATCTTTTCGGATTATTTCGCGGATTTATTTTGATTTTTGGTTCCCGACGTTTCGAATGCTTTACAGCATCCATGGTCACGGGAGAGACTGAGGTGTTACATGTCTTGAATGTATAGTTGTTACAGACAGCCTACCCACAATGAACAAAATGAAAATTGCACCAATTACATTACAATATTTTTTAACTTTAAACATTTTTATGTATATATAAATATATATTATATTATATTTATATATAATAAATCCGCGAAATAACCCGAAAAGATAGTTTTATTTAATAATGTCAAACATTCGCGTAAATCTAAGAAAAAACTTTAGACAATAATTCCATTAAGTATTTCGATGATAAATATTAACACCTCCAGGTAAATATCTAAGAAATTAATTAAACTTCTAAGAAATCTATTGTTAACTGTAACGCCGGCGTGTCGTTGAGGGACTAAAAAATAATTAATTTCTGTAAGCTTTCGGAGTTTGTTTGAAACTTAATATATTGTTATTTTTGTACAAAATAAATTTAAACTATGATTAACAAAATTTACGAAATGAAGATCGAACAGAAAATTGTCTGTCGTTTTTTTAGATCAAGGTCTCTTTTAATAGACATTCTAAAGCGATGAGATGATAATTTATAGAACACATTTAGATCATAAAAAGTGTATAGTATCTGATATAATACATATTTATTTTCATTTTTCAATATAGAAATTGAATACTGCAGTATACTGCAATATTTTGTTACGTAAGCGCAAGGAAGTTAGAAACCTTGGTTTTATAAACACTGCTTGTCATCACGAAACGCGCTAGCACGAGGATGACATAATCGCTGTAAATATATCGGCATTATCAAAAATGATTCGAATATAAAACGACTTTTCTTTCAAATTGGTACACCGTATCTTTGTTAATTTAACATCAGAATATTATAAGATATAAATAATTACCAAAATATATGAATGTGTTGTAAGTGTGAATATACTTAAGTGCTTAGGAATAAGAGCAATCACGATTGTTCTTCTACATTGTTATCTATGTATGTATGTACTATGTAAATAATGTAAGCATGAGTAAATACGAGTTGGTACGTACGTGTGTACAGTGTATGTACTTAAATTATCGAATTTTAAAAATAATTTAAAGATTCAGGTAATTCTACACTTTGTAGTGAAGCATGAATGAATTCCAAATTCCTATCCATGCTGTTATTATTAATGTTAAAGTTTGTTGTAACCGTTTCACGATTAAACCGCTAAGCAAATGTCGATGAAGTTTTGCAAAAACATATTTTATCATAATATAAATAAGCTATCTTTTATGCTCCGCCTCCTACCATGAGAACCGAAGCCGCAGGCAAAAAGTAGTATTAAAAAGTTTCATTGGAATTTTAAGCTTAGTTGTTATAGAGATCCGGTAAAGACATGTCCAATATTAGTTGTTGTGTAGAGGTTTTCTTTAATATTTTCTTTTTTATGAATTTTTTATGCTTTTTAATTTTCTATTTAGTAAGAAAATTATAAGTAAGGTACACTCTCTCTTGCTCTTACGCTGTAACATCTGTCACTAAATTTTTAATCTTTTCTATCGAGTTAGTGAAAATTAGATGTGACAGACGATCAGAAAAACAGAAATTTGAGTGATTATAAAAGGATTCCGTATTTGGTTTTTGATTTACGAAACCGTAATAAACCAGTATAGGTTTTATAATTACATAATATATTTTACTTCTATTTGGATTGATTCTTGAGATGGAACAGATGTTAAAAGATGCTTATGTTGTTTAAGTCGGTTTCCATGGTTCACAATCACATTGATTGATTCATTTATATAATGGATTGAAATTAATTTTGTTATTAGCTTTAAACACAATTATGATATTTTTTAGTAAATTGAGTACATTTATTTAGGAGAGTTGAAGATACATTAAACAAAATATTAATGGAATTCAGACAGACAAGTGTACGGATTTTTGTATTTGAAGTTTAAGCATTTTTCGTCGCTTACGTGAATGTTATAACGTGAACATTTTGCTTCTTTTTAATGTTATAGCTTCGCTCGTGTTTGCCTCTAGAAAAACAAAAACTAGATTTGTTTTTGTTTTGTCCCACGGGACCTGAATATTTTTGTAGGGTAAAAAATAGCCTATGTTTTATTTTGATAATAGCTATATTATAAAAGTAAAGTTTCATTAAAATTCAGTAGTTTTTTGCGTGAAAGAGTAACAAACATACATACATCCTCACAAACTTTCGCATTTATAATATAAGTAGGATATGCTTATATCGAAATTATATCCTGATTGTACTGTTATACTGGCCTTACTGCATAACCATAAGAAGGCCACGTAAAGCCTAAATTATAAAGAAAATTTTGTAAACGCACACAATTTTTGTATTTTTTTAATTATTAACTTTTTGTTTCAGGTGGCAAGAGCGTGCAAAATTAGTGTCTAAAATTTGGCACGACCGTCCCATGACACCACTTGAGAGCGCTATCTATTGGATAGAGTATGTAGCAAGATATAACGGGGCTCCCAATTTGGTAGCGCCATCTACCACTGTCCCGTGTTACCAACAACTACAGCTAGATGTCCTAGCTTTTGTAGGATTAGTTTTTTATATTTTAATGTACGTTTTGTACAAAATAATAAGCGTATGCTGTTGTTGCTGCTGTCATAATGAGCCCCAAGCTGATGTTGTAGAAGAAGAAAGAAAATCAAAAAGAGTCAAATTCGAATAAAAAAGTAGGGGGTCACCGATTATTTAAAATTAATAATAATTAATTAATAATGTGTTATTAAAGAATATTGTCTAAAACGATAAAATAAGAAATGAGCACAGATACTTAAGTACACGTAAAGCATTAGATTGGTGATGTGAATTAAACGTATTAATTCGAAATTCATTGTTTTAATCAAATAAACCTGCCCACTCTATGTTACGTACATGATTTCTTATTTATTTATAATATAATAGTACCGAATACCTACTGTTTTAAAATATAAGTACCTATTACCTATTAGTACCTATATCTATACTTACGTATAATAAAATTGTAACAAAACCGAATCTGTACATTAGTTATTTTTTGGAAAATCTTATTGAAATAAACATTATTATCGATACAGAGGCCGAATCTATAGTTTTAGAATTTTTATCTGTCTGTCTGTTTACGCATCACAGAGAAACCACTGCAGGGATTCTGATGAAACTTGGTATGGTGATAGCTGGTTATCCGGGTCAACATATATAATACTTTTTACCGCGGAAAAATATCTCCTTTGTGAGAAAAAATACAAAAACTGCATTGCAAGAGTATACTAATATGTAAAACCTAAAGATTTGCTTTTTGGTCATCTGAACGCGGGCGGAGCCGCGGGTAAAGCTAGCGAAAAATAAATTGCTACCACCATAATCTACAAGGAAAGCAATAAAATTTTTCATATGCTTTTATATAAAGACGTTGTTTTTCAAGTATTTAATGATAATAATTAAACAAAACATGTAAATGAAATTGAAACTTGAAACACGTCACTAAAACAATATGTTGCTATGCGCTAAACAAAATGCCTTGCGGGTTCCTCTTTATTGTCTTAATTAAGCTTCCGACTAAAATCCTTGGATTATTCCTAATTAGCTCGATCTACTGAACATGGTTTTGGAAAGACAATGTATTGATTTAAGGATTAAAGAAGAAGTAGATTAAATGAGTTCCTATTGGTTTTGCATGTTCTAGCAGGTATAGTGCTAACAATTATATTTTGATTTTATTATTTTTATTTTATAGAAAGATTAATATTTTTTTTCTTTCTTTTATGGATTAGTATGATATAATTATCTATACATATAATAAAACTGTAGAGGTCGAATGTCTGTACATAGAAAAAAAAGCTAAAAACTGAGTCAAGAGGATGTAAGAAGAGAAATGAAACAAATCAAGTTTTTTTTAAATTTTTTTCTCTGTCTGTTTGTACGGGTCAATCTCCAAACTATTGGACCGATTTAAACGAAATTTTGCATGGTGGTATCTTATATCCCGGTCAACATTTTAGATACTTTTCATCTCGGCAAATTAAAGACTTCCCATGGGATAGTTAAAAAACTATAGTAACTTATACAGCTTAGTTTACAAAAACTACTGATTGGATTTCAATGAAACTTTACAATAATATAGTTCATACATGAGAATAACAAATAGGCTACTATTTATCCCGGAAAAACGCACGTGGGATAGTCTTTGTTTGTCATACAAAAATACATACATACATTGCCGTACAAAAATATAAAGGCATTTTTAATATTTATGGGCAAAGCTTAATAATAGTAAGCAATAAGCATAGCAAGTATTAATAAGTTAGTTTCGCGAATCAAATAATAAAAGTGTGTCTATAAAAAATACAACTTCAATTACTTTTATCATTATTTAAAAATTATTTCCTTTATGCCTTTCGATCAACAAGTATTGTTGATCGAAGCCTTTATGTGCTATTTACATATCAGCGTCTTCGCGTTTTATTACTATACCTACTATGTAGTTATGGCGAAATAAACGAAATACTAATATTTGACTGATCAGTCAAAATGATCAAAAAATTCTAACTACCTCTCGGCAGTTTCAGTTTTATTTTATAGATAAAAGTACTATATACATAAAAGTTGCCTAATTTTAGTTGCACTTCTGAACTTCGCTGCATAATATGACAGCGAGCTTTTTATAATAATTTTCCATGCAGAGAAGGCAAAGCTCAAATCTTGAACGTGACCAAAATGCTTGATTGATTGCAGTATTATTTTTTTTAAAGAAAGCGTGCATATATGTATTGTGTCCTATTTATTTTACATGCATCTCATGATAAAAGTTTCCTCTCTTTTTATAATAAATGCTAAAAATTTCTTAATCTAATCTTAGGTAAGTGAGACTTAGAAAAGCTAAGTGAGACTTGCGTATGGAGGGTTTTATAATTTTTATATTTTATAATTTAGGGTTTTTACCTTCTCTTACCACCGATCACTATATTTGTTTTATATTCAATTTCAATCAATAAAACCCTTAAAAGTCTAATTAGTACTTAATCAATTGTAGTTCATTTTACACTACACTGCGTAATCACTTTTTCTAACATTTTTTATACGGATTTTTTTTTACTTTTTTGGAATTATATGTTATTATATATTTACAAATTCTCTTTTAATATAAACACGAGAGTAATAAAGCAGATTTAATTTATATTTATAAGCTGACATTACATTTTTTACAGACGCACAAATTCTTCCTCAGCAGATTATCGCAACTCAATCTTACTTTGTCGCTGGATATTTTACCTGTTTTTGTTATAGCAATCTTCTATGGCTGATATTTCATCATATATTTGATAGTGGTTGACTAATTATTGGCATTCATTTTACTGACGATAGAAAAATTATCTAAATCAATGAAGAACTACATAAATTAAAGATGATAATTCGTTTGATTTTTCCTAAGATTAAGGGCGATTTTGTAATTAAATCAATTATTTGAAAAACATAGATCAATTTCATTTATTAAGGTGTGGCAGTTAAAAATAATACAAATTACATTACCAGGCCACGGTAACATTACCGTGACCAGGCGAACATATTCTGCCGGTAAAAAGCGTTAATAGGTATGTATGTACTTTATTTACATTTTGTACAGTAATTTTTTCTAAATCTTCTAGATGAAGAAATTTGAGCATTGATATATTTAAAGAGGTATATAATATACTTATATACATATAATAAACAAATTTTAATTTTAGGATGCAAACTTAAAACATACATGAAAAACAGACACCTTGTATGATAGTAGTTTTAAAAATAAAATTTTAAGTATACTTATTTGAAATGAATTTTTTGTCCTTTTTTTATTCTACAATTATATATATATATATATATATATATATATATATATATATATATATATATATATATATCAATGTTAATTGTATCGCTATATGTATATAATATTCATCATATAATTTATTTAATTTTTAATTAACTGTACTATTTTATTGGTCACAAAAACATATTAACTGTGTGTAATTGTATATATTTTTATTGTTCTTTTGAGATATTAATGTTGTACTAATACAATAGCATGTTAAAAACCTAGTAATTACCTGTAATTAAAAGTGCAATCATTTTGTTTTTAAAGTAATAAAGCTTTTTATATGTAAGTTATTGTAACTTTTGTTGGTAATTCTAATAAATAATTAAAATAAAAAAAGAACATAAGCTTATATTCTATTATTTGAAAGACCGTAGTTATAAAATATATTACAGAAATTATGTATATCAAAATTAGATATCAAATAGAAGAGAGAGATAGCCCTATAGCCTGTAAAAAAAATATAGCAAAGTACAAATAAGCTTTTCATGATATACCTACCTTATATTTAATTTTAATTACAGTAAAATAAGTACGTTTCATAACACAAAGCCAAGGTAAATTCAAAAGTTTCTTAATTGTTATTGTATCACTAATATTGAGTGTTCAAGGCAAAGAGAAAATCAATATGGGTATCAGAATTAGTCAGTGGCGAACTGGTAAAATATTAATTTACCTACAGTCAATCAAACTTACATTATTAAGTAAAGTTATAACTTTATATCTCTAACTAATTATAAGCATTTCGTCCTCGCTTCTCTCAGCATATGTAATTCTCCCTGCCCCTTATATTTACTATACTCTATCTATCCTTAATTATATTTTCTACCCTGTAGCTTTATCTAAATTATTCTAAGGGAAGCTTTTACTACTAAGAATGATTGTTTGCTTATACATATTAGATTTTGAATTGCGTACAACCTTGTACTAATTACCATGGGCCCAGTTTTCTTTTTAAGTATTGTGTAAAAAATGTAGCAACTTCATTCCACTCTACTGCTTATGCTTTAAATTGATTATCACTGCCGATTTTATATTAGAGAACTGATCTTTCAAACAAAAATCGGCAAAAATATTAGCCGATAGTATGTAGGTATAACTAGTGCGGATACTACTGTTTAAATATTGTTCTAAATGCTATTAGTAATAATAATTGTCGAATTTTATTAATAACTAGCGGCTCACCCACGCTTCGCTCGGGTTCGGCGCTAGGTACGTTTTAAATAAATATAAATAGTTATTAGCCAGCGTTAGCCATATATTGCTCTTTCGTTAATTTTTCTGTTTTAATACTTATTATGTTATTCTGGACTAAGAAAAATCCAAAAAATCAAATATCACAAAAATTGGTCCAGCCGTTCTTGAGTTATAAATGGTGTAACTAACACGAGTTTGTTTTATATACAGATACACCTATGTATTTTCCTTATTTTATATTCTTTTCTCATTATTAAAACTTTCCGTGTACCTTGATAAACATACGAAAAAAAAATTAGCTGAATTGGTCATACATTCATTTTTATTTATATAGATAGATTAGCATCCAGGTCTATCTGTGTACAAAATTTCATACAAAACCATCGATTTGCTTCAGCGTGAAGGGTACTATTTATATTAGTTTTAAAATCAATAACTGAAATAAAATGATTAAGCTATATTTCATATTATATTTCGTCGTATATTGGTGTTCTGCTGGCAAATGTATACCTAATCGTAGCTTATTTTTAGGTTAGGTTTATTTTACCCTAATGCAGAGAAGCCCAAAAGAAGGTTATAACTGCTTAACCGATTATGATGATTCATACGTCGTTAGATTCGTCTGAATTGCAAAATGGCGGATTTTAGGCGCCAATATATTATGTGGCTTAAAAAAAATCGTCCAAATCAATCGAGTGGGGTATCAAAATACTGGTTTTAAAAGTAAAAGATAAAGTGATTCTTTTAAGTTAGGTACTCTTTTACATTTTAATATTATTACAAAAATATTAATACTACCACTTATATGTTTAAAAATACTTTAAGATTAAAAATTATTAAATAAAACAAAAAATGTCTAACTGACCATAACTAAAAAGCTACTGCGTATAAAGCGAACTAAAAAGATGAGAACAAGTTGTCGAAATAACATAGGATTATGCAGTCGAAGACATATTGTATTGAAAATGTATGTCCGGTCCAGTTAAGATCTCGGAAGTAGGTAGTTGCCGACCAGATGACATAATATCCATGGTGCATTATTAATCGATATACAAAAATGTTACGTGTGGTGAATTTCATTAATTATTTTGAAGGTTTTATATCTTTATCTACTTGTGCCAAATATCTCATAAAAATTTCACCTAAACTATACCTTTAAATATACCCACTCGTATGTATAAAAGTATAACGTTATACCTACCTATAACAATTTACAATCAAATTAAATAGTCACGATGAATCTAACAATAATATCTTTTAGTATGTTTATGTCACCGGTAAGATAACTTATAAATAATAAAACTATTTATCAAGTTTCAGTCAATCAGTAGCTCTCGTAGAAACGTTACATCGCGATAAAATGCGGAATTTTATTGTGTTTATAATATTTCTCTTATCGGTGGCCACTAGTGTTGATCAAGCATATTCTTTAAATATACTTGGAGTATTCCCATATGAAGGCAAAAGTCACTTCTTTGTATTCAAGCATTATCTTGAGGAACTAGCGCAAAGAGGTCACAATGTGACAGTTATTTCATATTTTCCTAGAGACAAACCGCTGATAAATTATCATGACATAAGTTTGGCCGGCAAAGCAAAGATTCTGGAAGATGTGTTTTCTTTGCAAAGGTCATATTATAATATATTTAAAATCAGTTTATTCCTTTTCTCCTCTGGCACGGAGAATTGTAAAATATTACTAGCGGACGAAAATGTACAAAATCTTTGGAAATCAAAGACAAAATTTGATGTCATTGTTGTAGAACAATTCAATAGTGACTGTGCTCTTGGCTTGGCCTATGCATTAAGTGCTCCTGTAGTGGGCATGACATCCCACGTCTTAATGCCTTGGGCGTATAAAAGATTTGGCGTCCCCTATAATCCATCTTATGTTTCATTTCAATTCTTGGAAGGAGGAACCAAACCCACATTTTACCAGCGAGTAGAAAGAACAATATGGGATACTTATTTCAATATTGGTTACAAATTTATGAGTCAAGATGTAGATCAAAAGACACTTGCTCAGTATTTTGATAATATCCCACCCCTTGAAGAATTGGCTCATAATATGAAATTCATGCTTATTTACACAAACTTTATCTTAACTGGATCTACTTTGTATCCTCCAAATGTAGTGGAAGTGGGTGGATATCATGTGGCAAAACCAAAACCTCTATCAAATGTAAGTCTGGATGCATAAAAATGCATATGTTCGTAATAGAGATGTCCTTAAAGTAGCATTATATTATATTGATTAATAAATTCAATAATTAAGCTAGAAAATGCAAAAATACTTTTTCAAATCTGCCCCGCGGTGGTACCAGAGATTAACTTGCTCAAACAAATAATATTCGTAACTAATATTAGTAGATATAGATTAACGCCGCGGGCCATGAGTGTTACTTTAAAAGTAAAAGTCATCATAATTTGCTTAATGTTATCTAAAGCTAAGCCTTTAAGTCATCTTGGTAAGATAAATAAATAGTATTTTTATGATAAAATATATATATATATATATATATAGTTCATATATACAAGAATTGCTCGTTTAAATATATTAGATATATTATATTTACATATAACATATGAATATGTAGGTACATATGTATAATTATACTATATAAACCTCATATTAAACTTTATACTTATTCTCAGGAACTGTTAAAATTTATTGAGGAATCCCAACATGGAGTCATCTATATAAGTTTCGGATCAATGCTAAAAGCTGCCTTAACTCCTAAAGAGAAAATCGATGCCATTGTAATTGCTCTAGCAGAACTTCCTCAACGAGTAATTTGGAAATGGGAAGAAGAAACGTTACCTGGAAATCCTAAAAATATATATTTATCCAAGTGGCTGCCACAAAACGATATTTTAGGTAAGTAAATATATAAAATTTGTCAATTATTATATTACCAAATAATAAGCTTTGTCTTTATAGTGCAAAAATCTCATTATTTAAATTTATATAGAAACTTACACTCACATTATGTATAAGTTTCTCTACAATAGACAAATATTTACAAGCTAGCGACTTCCTATTAATATCTCTTTATGAGTGTTAATTATTATACCATACGAGCAGAACCCGCGGTTTCGCTCGCGCTAAAACTACAAAAAGAACTAAAAAAATAGGTTTCATACAAACTTTCATCCCCTTTTTTTTTAACGTTGGGAAATGCATTTACGTACGACGTGTGGGACTCACCGGCGTAATACAGCCAGTACTACCCACTAAAACCCAACAAAACCTTCCCCCGTCTTAATGGGGCGTCGCAGGATCGCTTACGCATTCAACTACAACGCCCCGACGGCGGGTCTGCCGAAGCAGACCACCACAACCATGGGGTTGCTCCAAGGTCCACTCTGCTATCAGAGAAGTACCAGGAGCAACCCGCATGGAACACCGCCCCCCGAAGAGGGCCACCTCCCACCGCCCACCGAAGTGGGCAACCTCCCTGTGCGTTTCTCAGCTTCGCGCTCGGTTGGATTGCCGGGCACTACTGAGCCAACCACGACAAGGTGGACTCTTATGGGAGGAATTTGGAAAAATGCTAAAACACGTATTTATTTAACTGTATTGAAGAGCATTAATACCAAGTTTCAAGTAATTTTGATCATAAATATTTTTTTGGGTTGTATTATAATTTATAACGTGTTTTCCCGGGGGATGAGATAATTTCCCGCGATAAAAAGTAGCCTTTGTTTCTATCCAGCCCTCCAATTATCTCCACACAAAAAAATCACGCCAATCCATCACACCGCTTCAACGTGAAAAAGGACAAACAAACAAACACACTTTTACATTTACAATATTAAGGATGGATTAGCAGTTTGACGTTTTGCCTTGATATGATTACTATAGGTTTTAGATTCTATTAACAGTTAATATTGAACTCTCACATATTAGAAACTAAAAATATTTACAGAAAAAATTACAGTCGCAGAGTTTCGCGAAGCCAGACAATCGCAAGTCGTGTAGCCTGATAATAACATGAGGCAAATATCTTATGGCTCAAATACATATTTTACATTGTGGATAAGTTTATCATTGTGAATATTATAACTTTCAAATATTGATAGGCACAAGACACTAAAAAACCTCATCAATTTCTTATCAATTCTGACATAATTCTATAACTTTACAGCACATCCGAAGGTCATCGCGTTTTACTCTCATTGTGGGCTATTAGGGACCACAGAAGCCATTTACCATGGCGTGCCGATAGTGGCGATGCCAATATTTGGAGACCAGCCGTCAAATGCCGCTGCTGTCGAAGAAAGCGGACTCGGAGTTCAAGTACAAATATCTGAGCTAACTAAAGAAAAACTATTGCAAAAATTTAAGACTATCCTAGATCCAGAGTAAGTATTTGCAAGTATTAAGAAAAAATTAAGTATTACGAAAAGTTTATCTCTTATCCTACGCTTTATACTTAATTAGACATATATTTACTTGTGCGTTATATTTTATTACTTAGTTTTCCGTAGTATTGTATTAAATTGCCTACATTGGTCTGGTGTCTGGCAGTGGGTATGTAGGGCTGCAAATTAAGACGTCCAGGGTTCGAATCTCGGGTCAAGCAATTATATGTATATGGCAGTTAAGTCTTTCAATCAAGAAATTCTCAGTAACAGCCCGAAGAATTTAGTGATATTACATCCCCGAGCCTCGAAGAGCACGTAAAGTCGGTTCTAAGCCTGTTATATCACCGATTGTGTCGATTTGCCGTCCGCCGGTGTTTGAGAATGAAAGAAATAGAGTGCACTTTTCTTTGCACACAGACTTGTACATTATAATATCTCCCGCGCGCATAGTTAGTCTCATGGAGATTTAAAATTTAACCATTAAAAATTTTCAGGTTTAGAGAAAGAGTGAAGATGTTATCAAAAGCTTGGCACGACAGGCCCGTATCTGCTATGGATAGCGCTATCTATTGGACTGAGTTTGCTGCTCGCCACCAGAACTTTACTTTCAGGGCCCCCGCAGCTGATGTGCCTCTCTATCAATACATCTGTTTAGACATAATATCCGTTTTTACTTTTGTATTTATTATTGCTATTGTTACACTAAAAACACTGCTATCATTTGTTTTTTGTAAGTCTAAGCCTAATAGTCACTCTAAGAAATTAAAAAGAAATTAATATTTTTATAATTTATTATTTATAAATTAAATATTGTTTATGCATACTACATAATATACCAGTGTAAAATTAAGTATTAATAAATAAATGCCGAAAATAAAATAGCTATTATCTCATCGACAAGATATGTCAAGTATAATGTCGTTGACAATATAGAGAACGTTTATTTACATTTTACACCCTTCGATCAACAATTTGATCGAAGTTACACCATAACAAGAGCCTGGCCTGCAGCCATATTGAAATACACGTGTTTGAAAATGTTATTCACTCTGGACAGTGTAGTGTAAAATTTAGGTACATAATATTGGACCATATATGGTTTTAACATATTATTCACCGACATATCTTCCAATATATTAATCTGTGGAATTTAAAAATTACTAGTCAATAATACATATGGAAATTATGAAAAATGAATATAAGTCAACATATTCATATTTTATAACATCTATTTTCATGCGTTGTCTATCTCCATACTCACGTACATATTATCTAGCAACTCCAGGTAAATTTCTAAGAAATTAATTAAAAAATTTTCAGATAAATATTCTTAGTTTTCCGCAACTATACCATTTTGGTCTATTTAAAAGTGCAAATACGATATCTTAGGAAATATTAGAAATGAAAGCGAAACTCTGAAAGACTTTATACAGCTAAAAATAGTAAACACATTAAAATTAAAATAAACCAAACAATGCTCTATCATTTTATAAGTTCAAAATGAACTATCAGAGTAGAAAAGAAACGCTTAAAGACGAGGAAAAATTAACCTAAAAAAAACGACTCCAAAAAAAGGACTAAGAAATATTAAATTATTAATTGGAAGTTATCATTAACTATAGATACCTAATCAGATATTTTTGAAGTCGGTGCCAGCCGATACAGATCAAAGCAATTTAAATGATATTAATTATATCAAGTGAAATGTGCTGCGGACATAGAGTTGCCCTGTTTTTGTGGAATCATCCATATACTTATCACAAACAGTGCTTAATCACAATTTTACAAACAATGACTTCAAAATTCAAAATTGGCTCCAAAGTAGGTACCTTACAATATTTGTTGATTTTAATTCTAAGCATTTTTATAAGTATTATAATTAAATACAGCAATATTATTTATGAAATTTTAGTTAATATTATTATAAATATGACTTTTTTTAAACTTTATTAATTAATAACATTATTTAGTGTTGCTATTATTATAATATGTATAACCACAAAGAAAATTAAAAATATTAATTATTTATTTAAGCAATTTTTTAATCACCCAGATTTTCACACATCAGACCATATTTTGCGTGGAATGCAAATGCAAAAGAAAACTGCATGAAAACCCGAAAACACGCGTTTTTTCAGACATAAGACTAATCTAGATCGATTAACCGCCTATATATACATATCTATATATATTTATACTAAAAATAATATAAATTATTAATTATATAAAATAGAACTTATATGTATTATTGTAGATTCATTATTTTATACTTTATGTTGTCATTTTGATATAAAATACTTCTTTAAGTTTTCTAACGTTGTCAGACTTGAGTTGAAAAAGGGCGGGAGCAGCGTTGTATTTTGTTTCATGACTTTTAAAAATAATGCGTGATGCGTCATTCCTTTTTTTAAATGTCGTTTGAGGCGTTACTTTGACTCTGTATAAAATAATAAAAACTGTGTGCTGTTACACTGAATTTTACATGGCCTACCTGACCTACTTCTGAGATAAACTCGTAATAATATACAAGAATTGCTCGTTTAAAAATATAAGATATTATTAATTTTGACAACATGTTTGGCTCAGTATGTAGTGTCTCTACTTGCTGTGTCAGCGGTCGCAGGTTGGAGTCCCGCTGGGGGCATTCATTTGTGTGATGAGCACGAATATTTGTACTCTAGTCATGAGTGTTTATATTTATAGTCTCATTTATATGGACTTCAAATTACTATTTAAAACTTTAGTAGATTTTTGAGAGCTTTTTGAGGGCGATTGAGGAATAAATTAACTATATACAAAATGATAATACTAAGGGTAACATGTGACTATATTTGATTTCAGCCAACAAAATCTCTAGATTAATTATAATATTCCATATATCTACATACTTTTCAAGCTCTACATTTCGCTAGGCACTAGGAAGTGCCTAGTGAAGAGTAGACGTTAAGAAGTAAATAACCGATTGTACCACCAATTGAATTTACAACGTAGAGGTACAATCACAGATTAGGAAGACGAACGGTAGTCGGTATAATATACTCTATGAATTGAAAGACTCCGATAAGAGTATATAAATAAAATGTACGCACAACATTACGTAACTTGTGACTAGAAGCTTTTTAATTTTTATTTTGTTATAAGTTTAATAAATCTTACAGAATTTAAATAAATTGTATGACATAATATGTATTTTATTTATGAGTATCATATTATTACATATAATGATATACTATAGATACAGGCCCACAAACAATATAGAAATGCTTAGCACTGGTAGGGGCCAGTAGAGTACGGTCGGCCGTACCTCTCGCGTGCTTGCAATATGAAATTTTATTTTACGTTATATATAGTTTTCTTATGTGTTATTTCACACTCTGTAATCGCGTTAAATATTCTGGGCATATTCCCATATCAAGGCAAAAGTCATTTCTTAGTGTTTAGTGTTTATTTACAAGAACTAGTCAAGCGAGGTCATAATAATAAATTGCTGTAAAGCATTATAAATAAATAGTGAGGGGTATAACTTGAGTTGTATTATTTAACACATATTTCAAAAAGCCAAGATTTTAGCAAAGTGATACAATTCAGCTAAAATATGAGAATAGGGGACTGATAAGTAAAAAAATCTCATGTTTGGGGTAGTATATTTATCATTTGTTTGAGCAACATTGCGCTAGGAACATATCAATTTACACAACGACAATTTATAGGTGCAACATAATTTAACTATACTTGTACCATTTATCACGTAATTTTAGCATGTACTAGAAATAAAAAAAGGAACAACCTGTGAGTTTTTCAATAATTACTTTAAAACTATAATATTTACCAGAAAAATTTAAATGCACAGTGAAAGTGAATGTTTTTATCTACAAATTAAGGTACTCAAGTTTAACCTAGCCCACTTAGGACGCGAACTAGAATTTTTTAAATCTTGTTTTTGCTCTCCTGTAAAATGTAGGTACATTATTGACTTGTATCACTTATCACAGGAGGTACAGATTTAAACAGAGCTCAGGTTCTCCGTAAGTGCGTACAATTTTCCGTCGTGGGTTTATTTACATTTTGCTGTCAATACTACCTACTTTTTTGTGAATAGATATACTGCAGCGAAAATATTCCTGACTTACGACGAAATCCATATTATTTAGCTTTCCTGGGTTTATTAAGTGGACCGTACGCTGATCTTCAAAATATACCTTGGATTTTCTATTTTTATTGTTATTATATTTGCCCAACCAACATCATAATTGTAATAGGCATTGGACAGTCTGAATATAGTGTGCATTCAGCCCTTTTTAACGTCTCATTGCAGGGCTTGGGCCTCCCTTCAATGTGAGAGGGATCAGTCCATAGTCCATCACGCCGGCCTAGTGTATTTTGTCGAACTTCACATGTCTTTCGAAAAGGTTTCTCATTGCTAGGTTCTCTCAGACATGCAGGATCCCTCACGATATTTTCCTTCACCGCTAAGACAAATGGTAGTCATATTGTAAATCATTCGCACATAAAAATATTAGAGGTGCGAGACTCAGGATTTGAACCTACTTCACTCGGTTTCCCATGCGAACGCGTTATCACTGGATTACTGCGCTGATATATATACCAGTTGTAATTTTCATAACTTCCTGTTCATGATAGTTTTGCCTAGAACTTGCATTTTTATCATTTATTTCAATTACACCCGTAATTATAATACTTTTCTGGCAGTTATACCGGTCTTGTATTTCTAAAGTAACGTATTCACTGGTAAGCGATAGCGAGCTACCGGATGGTAGAGAATATTTATTATACAAATTGAATTCTTATTCCATATTGTTCACTTTGTCTTGTTGTTTTATTTCTTGTAACACATTTTGTTGTTTTATTTTATAATTTTTGTTGTTTAAAAGTTAATTTTTTAGTTAATTGAATCTATCTCTTTTTATTATTAACTGACTTCCAAAAAGAAGAAGGTTCTCAATTCGTCGGAATCTTTTTTTATGTTTGTTCATCGATTACTCGAACTCGCCTGTACCCATTTGGATTGTTTTTAGTTTTGAAGGGTACATATACTTTCCAGGTGATCCCATTTAAATTTTATCGAAAACAGTAGATCGACTTTTTTTTAAATCAACAATAAATTATTTTTTTAAATAAATTGCTTAATCAAATATGTTATTAAAAAACTTTCTTCTTACAACACTAAAAATGGAAATGTAAAAACTAAAAAAAAAATTATAACCGACTTCCAGGCACTAAAACGTAAAAAATAACTAAACGGGGATTTTTATTTAGAATCAGTAGATACCTAATCAGTTGTAAAGTTGGTGCCAGCCGACAATATTTTAAGATATGAATATCTATATCTATGAATATCTAATAGGTAAATATGATTAGGTATGAACTTTAATTGTAGTTAAAATATTATAAATCAATTTGTGATGTATTTTACGTATATATTAGATTTGCTTTGTATAAGCTGGCACCGACTTCGAAAATATCTCATTAGGTAGGTATCATCTATTCTAAATGAAAACCCCCGTTTAGTTATTTTTTACATTTTAGTGCCTGGAAGTCGGTTTTTATATATCTTTTTAAAAGTTTATATTTTCATTCTGATTTTTTTATTTTCCAATAGTAATTTTATTTTGTTATGAAGCTATGTGAATTCTTCCTTAAAATGGAACGAGAGACAAGAAGAAAACAACGCACGGTTTTCTTTTTCTTAAAGTGATATAATCAATTCCGCTAGCATTGTTGCTCTTTGGAGACCGTTGAATATACAGCTTTAGATCGTAGATAACTTTAACAGAAGCGCTTACGCACAGGTAGGTGCGAACAGGATGAAAAATCAGAGCCCTATTCTTTTACTCAAGAGGGTGAGACGTGTATTTGCGTCGCACTGATTTATTATACACAGTGATATGCCACAACTTTGAAGTAATTTTAAATCAACCATATTGTCTTATGAACTAGGTTTACTTTAGACAGTCACAGGGGTTTGTAACTTTAAATTATTTTATAATAACTTAAAACAGGTCTGCTTCGTACAGGTGTATAACAGTAGTATCGATATGGTTTTATCGATATAATATTTTTAATTACCAGTGTTTAGAATATGTAGCCGTAATTTACAAAAATTGTACAGATAGTACCACATTATGGTTAAAACTATATAAATTGAAATCTATTTCACCTTTGAGATTATTTCTTGTTACGTATGAAATTGTACATAACACATAGTGAATTTCATAGAATTTATTAGAAAATTACGGTTAAAAATTGCAATAACTGATTGCTTCAGAAATGTATAAAATACAAAAATAATGTTCTCGAGTTTCAAACAATTCAGGTTTTTATATTAGTTTAGATCACGTTATTTTTATTAAACGACCAAAACAGGAGGAGGTTTTTAATACGACACGTATTTTTTGTTTTTTTTTTTTGTTTGACCACGCCTATATTTTTACAGGGTAGTAGGATTTCGATGATTCTTTTTTTTATTGGACAGGGTATACCTCAAAGTTGGTCCTCGACTTCAAAAAAAGCACTAAAAAGTTACAATATAAATATTTTTTACTTTTTAGTGTAGGTATATTCAGTGTTTATAGTGTATTTTAGATATACATATATCTGATTAGATATTTATAGTAAATGAAAACTACCAATCAGTTACCTGTTCAACTTTTTAGTATTTTAAATTTAAATATTAGCTAACAATATTTTTAACTTTTTTAATTTTAAATAATCTAAGAAAGTATTATTTTTTACTTTTCCTATATTTGTAAATAAAATAATAATACGGATATTTATCGATACCGATGATGTAATAGAAGTTTTAGTGTGTTACAGCATATCAACCTGCGATGCGAATGTCAACCTTATCTGTATTGAAATTGTTTTCATAATTGTGTGTATTGAAGATTACCCGCCATCTTTGTTAGTAGAATACAAATGTCATAATTACTGTAGTATAGTGTATATAGTACAGCAAAATAAATCTTATTTATAGTGTAAAAAGATAAATTTTCAATTATGGGATATTGATAAATATGCTAGTTTTGACTAAAATGAAACACAAAAATAATAATAATAATCTTGCCACGAAACTAAAGAATGAATTAATTAATAATAATCTTTATTGCCAAAAAAAGCACAACTTACAATATATTTTATATCTAAAGCCAGAAAAGTTGTCGAGTATCGTGAGTACCACAAGTCTATTGAAATTTAAAATAAAAATATTGTTGCTCGGCAAACATTGCTAACAATAATATTTGATTGGTTGCTTATTGTTAGTTCAAAATATGATTAACGGTGTATCTGTGAGTTTGGCGACACAAGTTCCGATACAAAAGTAGTCACATAACACTTCCCTTGTTTTATCGCTTCCGTGGTAACTATCAACATGTGTATTATCTTTAAAATTAAAATGATATAATTATCTGAAACGTTTTTTGCATTTTTTAATTTATTTATTGATAAACTCTCAATAGATTAGCATAAACTAATGGTGTAACGTGTAATAAAATAATTAATAAATCAAATTGCTTACGATGACTTTAGTTATTTTCTTTAATATTTTTATGATACTAACTTTAAATAATTTAAATGTAGTGGACACATTAAACATTTTAGGAGTGTTTTCGTTACCAATAAAAAGCCATTTCTTTGTGTTTTCCCCTTATTTAAAAGAGTTAGCAAATCGTGGACACAATGTGACGGTCATATCGTTCTACCCACAAAAGGAGCCTATGGTGAACTACTATGATATAGACTTGGGTGAAAATGCTCCAGCCATGGAAATCAGCCAACCTATAAATAAGTCATTGTTCATGGTTTTTCTTTCAACAACAATATTTCATGCGTTCAGTGGACCTCTTACTTGTAAAATATTATTCGATAATGAGAATGTTCAAAACTTGTGGGAAGCGCATGTAAATTTTGATTTAGTAATTGTGGAACAGTTCAACAGTGATTGCGGTCTAGCTTTAGCACATGCGTTAAGAGCTCCGGTTATAGGCATTACTTCTCACGTACTATTACCATGGCACTATAACAGATTTGGTGTTCCTTACAATCCATCATATGTACCGTTTGGTTTTGTGGATGCTGGCACAAAACCGACCTTTATGCAAAGACTCACAAGATATTTTTTTTATAATCAGGTCAATATTATTTATACATATGTAAGTCAAGTAATAGAACAAAGTATAGTACAAGAGTTTTTAAGTGATACACCTCCTCTAAGTGATTTAGCAAAAGATATCAAATTAGTATTAGTTTATCAAAATTTCGTGTTTTTTGGATCAACAATTGCTCCACCAAATGTTATCGAAGTAGGTGGTTTTCATGTGGCTGAACCAAAACCTTTACCAGACGTGAGTACCTATCTTCGTATATTTTATCTTTTAATGATGTAATTGTATATTTTTTTACTTTATCTATTTGTGTCAACTTGTATATTGAATGTTTGTACCTTTTTTAGGATTTTTTTATCAAATAATAAAGTATGAAAATTATTATCAAACGTTTTCTTTAATAAATTAGGACTTGAAGAAATTCATCGAAGAGTCAGAATATGGCGTCATTTACATTAGTTTTGGAACAATATTAAAGGCATCTTCAATGTCAACCGATAAATTACAAAGTATTATAAATGCTCTAAACGAACTACCTCAAAGAGTTATTTGGAAGTGGAATAAAAAATCTCTACAAGGAAACCCAAAAAATATATATCTCGCTAAGTGGTTACCACAGAATGACATTTTAGGTAAATAAATATGTCGAACTATACTGCCCTCCCGAACCTAAAGTGCAGTAACAGCAAAAACACGAATTCGAGAAAAACGCGCCTAAAGTTTAGAATCCATAAAAATATATCAAAAAGAGACTTTTCGATAAAACCTTGAATGGAAAGTGAAAGAATATGTACCAAACTAAAATACTAAACATTGTTACGTTAGTTTTTTTATAAAAAACTATAATTATGGCAATTTTAATTTTTTAGCCCCTATTACTACACACACTTTATTTGTATAATGTTTTCAAAAACTGTTTTAAATGCAGTAAATCCTGTTATTACTGCATTTTAGACATTTCTTCCATGATTGTTACTAACTAAAGTGCAGTAATATTATGAAAATACTGCTATTTAATCTGTTTTTTTGAACAAAACACTGATATTCTACACTTATAGTAATATAAAATTACCTTTAATTTTGATAAAAATATGTAATTTCTTAAACAAAACTGGACATGCATTTATGACTATGCTATTAAAACTATTCATCAAAACATTGTACATTATAATCTAATAGTGTAAATTGTTTTATATGACTAACAATACAACAATCTTTACAAGATGTTGATAATCTTAACTAGTTAATCAACCATAAAACTATATCACATATATTTCTCATGCATGGATCAATAAATTTTACATAAAATCTTTCTTCCGAACATAACTAATTACTAAATGAATATTCTTGTCTTACAAAAATAATAGTCTGAAAAGATTATGGAAGGGAGAACCAAGAAGAATTAACTTATATGGGAAACAAGTTGAAAAAGTGTCCAGTAGTGAGCAGCAAATTATAGCTCAGAAACTCACCGTTACAGCACTAGCGTAGCAAGTAGATGTGATGTGAAGTTAGTAGTTTTTAACGGAGTGAAGTGTGCTGAATTATTATTACTTGAAAATAATATATAATTATATTGCTGTTTGCCTATGCTAGAACTATTTTGAAAAGTGCGCCACAGCAAAGCGGAAATCTTTCTTTCCTTGTTTAATTCACCTTCTTACTTTTATGACGCTATGTTTTAAACTAGCGACTCACCATCGCCTCACTCGGGTTTGTCCCTGGATACTTTTTTTTTTGAGCGGAACTCTAATTCTTTTTAAAAAATAAAAGTAGCCTATATTACTCCCTATAACATCAGTTACCTTCCACTGAAAGTCCGTCAAAATCAGTCCAGCCGTTTCAGAGATTATTCGGAACAAACAGACAGACAAAAAATTTAAAAAATTAGTTTTTCTTATAAGTACCGTATATAATTTCATATGCATTTAGTGAAAAGGTTTATTTTGACATTACAAACAGACACTACAATTTTATTTATCTGTATAGATGTATATATTCATATACTTGTTTTCTGTGGCGCCACCAATTTAATGCTTGTCAGCGGTCACTTTTTATACGAGAAATAGTTCTCCTTAGTTCTACCCTCCATATCTCTTTGGTACAGACACAGCATGGCATGTCAAGTCAGCCTTAAGCCACAGATCCTTGAGACAGACAGACAGAAGGACTGCCTCAAACCGCGATATTGCCTGTCCTGTGTTTTAATATTTTAATAATTTTACCTATTAAAACGCATACTGCGTTTTAGGGAATAGTATTTGACTTTAAGTATTTTAGGTAGTATGACTTGGATGGAGCAAACTAACTAATATGCAGTAAAATTTATAAATATTGTAAACTAAATGGTCTTTTACAAGCAACTACAAAACATCCTACAAGTTAAACTGCAGTAAAGTTATTAAATACTGCATGTCTTTTAGTTTTTCACAAGAAATTACAAAATCCCCCACAAGTTAATGTGCAGTATGGAATGTTAATACTGCATTTTAATAAGTTTTTTCTTGAATCTCCTAGAACAAACTACTATTTTAAGTGCCACAAAATATGATAAAACACTGCAGTTTAGTTAGGAAACAGAGAAAAATCTTGTGCAGTATTAATTGTACTGCGGTTTAGCTGGTAAACATGGAATATTTTAACAGATTTGTGATATTTTTGCTGTTACACCTTCCGAAAAAACATTAAAATAAAATACTTTTATTAGCGCTACAGAAAAAAGAATTAATTTGACTGATAGCTACTAAAATGGGGATTTTTTTATTTTTATTTTTTATTTTATTTTATTTTATTTTATTTTGAATATATAATTAACTCAAAACCGACCAAAATGTCTATTACTGCACTTTAGCCTCAGGTGGGCAGTATAATAACCTACCCATATAATTTTTTGAACAGCATCAGACAGGTAGATACTTCCCACGCTTTAAACTACACTAAAATACAAAGAACTATTTTAAAATACAATTAGGAAATATTACAATAATAAAAGGAAATATTATTTTATTTAAGTTTGGCAAAAACAGCACGAATAGAGCCAAACCTCTTAAGTGTAGTTTTATTGTTACTGATTATATTTAAAATATAATCAGTAACATTAAAAAGGGGACTTTATGTGATTACCAAAAACAGGCTACAAACTAAAAAGTAATATAATCTATCTTATATAAATTTCAGCACATCCTAAACTCAAGGCGTTTTTTTCACATTGTGGCTTATTGGGAATTACTGAAGCCTTATATCATGGCGTGCCTGTAGTAGGCATGCCAATTTATGGAGACCAACCGACTAATGCAGCAGCTGTAGAAGAAAGTGGACTTGGTGTTCAAGTACAGTTGGACCTTATTACTAAAGAATATATCCTTGATAAATTTAAAATTGTTCTTGATCCAGTGTGAGTATGTTACTATTAAAATTACATTCGAATAATAACTTTTCACATAAAGTAGTGTTTACGCCATAAACTTAAAAAACCTATAAGTATTAAATTCCACAAAGAATAATTTTGTATAGTACCATACCAAATTTATATAAGTCATAAACATTTTTTTTTGGCGAAGACATCGCATAACATACCCACAAAAGCCAAGGATTCCCGACCTCGTTGAAACGCAAACCCGTTAGCTTTACGAGCACTTCGGGGCACATAAGAATTATTACGACATCTTAGTTTCCCTAGTAGTTTGTTGAAATACTCCCTTTATTTTGGTATAAAGTTTAGTTATTGAGACTTTCTGTATATTAAATCTCAGTAACAGCCCGGAGTTGGGAAGTTGGCGGTGTTTCACCCCCGTGCCTCGGAGAGCACGTAAAGCCGTCGGTCCTGCGCCTTAACTCTCACCGGTCGTGTCGAGTGGTCGTCCCACCGGAGTATGAGAGTGATAGGAATAGAGAGTGCACTTGTGTCTGCGCGTACACTTGAGCACTAAAATATCTCCTGCGCAGTTGGCTAATCTCAATGAGATTGGCCGCCGTAACCGGAATCGGCTAGGAGAACATCATCATCATTTTGGTATAATTTATTCATCTACCCATGGAAAAAACTATACTTTCATCAATAATCATCATCAAAATCATCAATAAAATAACATGTAACAAAATTGTTATGCCCAAATTTGTAGAGTTAGAATTTACGACTTAACCATGAAAGCTAAAAGATATATTTTAATTTATGGAATACCAAAGCAAAAGTTAAGCATCTGCCAATTTCAATTTCCAGGTTTCGAGAAAAAGTAAAACAACTATCCAAAGCATGGAATGACCATCCCATAAAACCGATGGACAAAGCAATTTTCTGGACGGAGTATGCTGCGAGATACAAGAACTTTACAATCAGACCTCCAACTGTAGACGTTCCTCTTTATCAATATCTTTGTTTAGATACATACTCGGTTATTCTCATAACCGTGGTAGCAACTATCATAATACTTAGATATATTATATTAATCTTATATAAGAATTTTGTACGTAAGCAATATGACCCACCTGGTGCTAAAAAAACGAAGGTTAACTAATAAGTACATTTATACAACTGACTGACTTTTGCCTACAATATTTTAACGCTTTAAAAAAGTAAGCTTTTATCTTTATTAGTATAAGTAAATATGTACCTAATATGTTTTTTTCTGAAACAGAAATCATTCACTTTAATAAAACAAGGCATATAAAAACAAAAAATATCTAGACATGTTTTGGAATTCTTCAAACTATGCATACCTAATTAAAAAGTTATACATAAGTACAATAAAAATGTTATGTGTGTAGGTAGATATTAAATGTTTACTTAAAGCGAAAATACTATCTCAACCTTTTATGTATATAACAAATTAAATAGGTAAAAAACAAAAAGTGTCTCCTTTACTGAATATTAATTGGATTGCATTAAACATACGTATCTATCAAAAATTAATAAAAATGTATGGACTTCAAATTATTATTTCAACTTACATTTTTAAAAGTTTTAAGATTCATAAAAAATGAGTGCTTGTAACCTTTACGCGCAGTTGAAGTATAACTTCTTCGACGCTGTGGCAAATATCGCAATTAAATTAAAACAAACCAATATATAAATATACTATTTTTCATAAAATTATGAATAATAAATATATCTGTATCTGTATAAATATTATAACGAAACGTGAAAGTTTGTGAGTAAGTATGTATGTTTGTTACTCTTTCACCAGAACGGCTGAACGGATCTGGATGAAATTTGGCACAGAGATAAATTATAGTCTGAAATAGCATATAGGCTACTTTTTTACCTCGGAAAAATATACGTTTCCCGAGGGATAGAGTTGTTTTCGATTTTCTAGAGGCGAACCCAAGCGAAGCAAGGGTGAGTCAAGTCAAGTGAGGCAAGTAATAAGAAGACGATTCAGCCATATGAAGTAGTCGGCTGCGCAAAAACAATTCATGTTTTCGAAAAAAGTCTTCTGCATGGGCGTACCCAGCTTTTGGTCTTGGGGGCAAAACAGACATTTGCCCCCTCCCCTCCCCCCGTCTAACGTGCTTGTTTTTCCCTACACACTATATGAAGACTAAAAAAAATCGGAATGTCCATTTTTATTTTGCGGACACTGTTTATTATTGTTCAACAGATTGCACACTGCACACAATATCAACCAGATTTTTTAAATACCATATAGGTATTTGTATTCCCATATTGGTATACAAACGATTTACGCGGATTTTGTTCACAATTTCATGGGTTTTTTTTTTGCACCGAACCCTAATTATTTAAAAAAAAAATTTGCCGAGTTTTAGCGATTACCAGGGTGCGGCGACGTTCGACAGAAGCGCGCCCAGATTAAGCTAAACGCTGTTTAATATGCTCATCCATATAGATGTCTCAACTTACATTGGCAGCGTCTTTTCTGAAATTAATTTTATTTATTGGCTACAATGTGAAGTTTTTTTATTTTATTTCTATATACACACACGTGTTTAATATCGATAAATATAAAAATTATTACAAGCTTTTATTTAGTTTTACCTGTCTCAGTGTCTGTCTGTAATCAAATCTTACAAGTTAAATTTGACCCACTTCCAATCGTCCGATTGAGCTGAAATTTGGAATACACGTTTGACTCTCGTGACTGCACGATTTCCTAAATACTTCAATACGACTTTAATTCAATACGACGGACGGACGTTACAAAATGGCGATTTATTATTTTCATAGTAACCCACCCATATGATATGGGTATCAAATGCAAGGGCTTTAAAATTTAATATGGCGGACTGTTTATTTTGCACCCCCAAGATATTAGACCAGGGTCCATAATTTTTGAAACCAAAAAAATAATAGTAGAATGAAGCCCATTGAAGGCAGTGGTAGCCCAGTGGTAACGCGCTCGCTTGGAGTTGGGAAACCGAGTAAAGCGAGTTCAAATCCCGGGTCTCGCACCTCTGATATTTTCATATGCGAATAATTTCCAAAATGATTACCACTTGTCTTAACGGTGAAGGAAAACATCGTGAGGAAACCTGCATGTCCTAGAGAACTTAGCAAGTTTTCGAAAGACATGTGAAGTCCGCGAACCCGCATTTGGCCAGCGTGGTGGACTATGGCCTGATCCCCCTCGTATTGAAGGGAGGCCCGTGCCCAGCAGTGGGACATTAAAATGGGCTGAATACATACATACGAAACCCATTGGAAAAGGAAAAGAATATAACAAAAATGAGAGGAAAAATAATTTACGGGCGAACTGAGGTCGGGAAGTTGGAGGGGTGAGTTTTTAAGGGTAAAAAACGGTTTATCTCGATTTCTGGCAAAACTACAAGTCCTACTAAAAAATTAAATGGCAAAGTTGTAGGTAATAAAAAGATCTACACCTTTTTGTATTTACACTTTTTTCACATAACCTTAATGCAATAAGTATTTATTCCAATAAATGTTTAAAATATGTGTTTTTTTATTAAATTGACATAACTTTTTTATTTATTAACCGATTGAAATAAAACAAATACTAAATGTTAAGTGAAGCTTACCATAAAATACATTCGAGAAAACCGCATACAAATTGGTTAAGCCGTTTCTGAGATTAGCACGCACAAACGCACAAACAAACAGACAAAAATTCTAAAAATCATTGTTTTGGGTTATATCGCGTTTTAAAAACCCCCAATAATAGTTTTTCTCAATTATCTCCCATGTACAGACAGCGATCAGTTACAATTTATTATATGTATAGATATGGGCATTGATTATTTTTCGTCACCTACTTTTGGCTCTTTCAAAACAATAACATGTCAAATACGAGCTCGCAGTCCAGTACACGAGCGCTAGACTAGATTCGATAATCTTCGTAAGTCGTTGGCGCGGCAGCGAGTGGCTGGCGAGCGTGAAGTTCGCCGCTCGCTTGCTGCTGTAGCGTGTTCTATGAATACAAGTTGACCGGGCGCACAGCGCAATTTTTTTATAAGTTAACACATAATATATTGTAAAGTAATTCGTAACACTCGTAACCTGACTCAAACATAACTTTATCGACAACAGTAGGTACGTAGACAGACATGATCCAGGGGGGGGGGGCAGCTGCCCCCCCTGCCCCTACCTGGGTACGCCCATGGTCTTCTGGGATAACTTTTCACAAGTAACTGATTTTCTGTATAATTTAAACAAAATCGCAAAAATATTTAACATAATTCTCCTAACAAGAATTCTAGACGCCATTGTGTCAATGTTGCAAGTTAAAAACATTATGTTTTCCCAAAAGTAAGGAAAGTTATGATTTTTGTACACGTTAAAACTTCTTTTTTTTAAATCTTATTATCGTATTGTAGTTTTCGAGTATATTAGGTATATTATTAAACGTCAAAACCGTGATTCCGAACTAGAATCAATATTTGACACTCCCAAAAGAAATAAACTCGGACAACAAGTTAGAAAGTATAAATTACGTTATCAAATTCATGCACGCAAAATCAAAACACTTTATCACAACGTTAAAGGCCTTAAAAATAAAAACGTGTCAAATTAGTTATAATTATTCTAATATATGTAAGATTTGTGTGTACCTATTGTTAAATTATTAATTGGTTTTTATATAAGAATAAATGACTCATTAAACTAATTTACAAAAAACAATACTACCTATAATAAAACTTTTCACCAAAGTACTTATATCTCTCGCACTTGGGAGTCGTAAGCACAACGCTTGCAACATTTTTCTCTAGCACACTTGCGCAAATCTACGCTATCTTACACCGAGTTACGCACACAAAGCCAAAACTTTGCCTCACTTATTTCGTAGCGTTTGTTTACAACGGCTCCGTCTATACTTTTTTATTGGTCTGAGTAATAATTATTATAAAAATATAATATTTTTTATAATTATTAATAATAAATTTGTCTCTCACTTCCGTGCCACTCACTTCCGCGACACTTCATTTTTCTTTTGTATTGACTTATCTCTCAGCCACGCCTAAAGAAGTTTTATTTAATTAAAAAAAAAATTACCTGCATGATTAAAAAAGAGCCCTGTTTTTTTTTGAGGTCGATTGAAGAGTAAACCTAACATATTTAAACGAGCAATTCTTGTATAATCTGAATCTCGGAAACGGCTCCAACGATTTTCATGAAATTTAGTACACATGGGGTTTCGGGGGCGATAAATCGATCTAGATTATTTTAAATAAAACTATCTTTTCGGATTTTGTCGCGGATTTATTTGGATTTTTGTTTCCCGACGTTTCGAATGCTTTACAGCATTCATGGTCACGGGAGAGACTGAAGTGTTACATGTCTCAAAGGTATAGTTGTTACAGACAGCCTACCCACAATTAACAAAATGAAAATTTCACTAATTACTTTACAATATTTTTTTAACTTTAAACATATTTATAATTTTAATTAGTTTTATAATTGAAAATGGAATATTATTTATTTAATTTTGCTGTTCTTATTATAATTAAAATTTTAAAATATTAATTAGTAATCTATATTTAGTGCTGCCATTATTATATTTATAACCATAAAGAAAAATATAAAATATAGTATTAATTATTTAAGCCATATAAATGTTCTATGTGTAATTTAAAAAGTTAAAATTAATTAAGGATAATAATTTTAATTTAGTTTGCTATTATTTAAAAGACAAATTACTAAGCAACACTATTACTATATACCTTTACAAATGAAAAATGAAAATTATCAATCTGAAATGCTGTCATTTTGATCCACACAGTAAGAACTTACTACATCTGCCTGTCTGTTATGTTTAGATTTATTATTTGATTTTATTATATTAATAATAGGATCCCATGACGATGGTAGTACCCAGCCATCTTCCCTATTGAAATTTGGATGTTTTCCCTATTGAAATTTGGATCTAGATTAGTCTTATGTCTGGGAAAACGCGTGTTTTCGAATTTTCATGCGGTTTTATTTTGTATTATTCCACGCAAAATATTATGTTCGATAATTTCGCACGCTCGGGCATAAGCATTATGGCGAAGCGGCCAAGGCGCAAGATTGAAAAAGTGTCCGGGTTCGAATCCCGGTCAACACAAAGGTATATTTCTTTTTTGTATTTTTTTGTATTTATTCAAGTTTTTGTTTTTTTTTAATAAAAGAAAATTGTACTTTCGACCAAAAACTCCGAACGAAGCTCGGTGGCCCAGGTACTAAGCTATATACATACTATTAATACTGACTATATTTGATTTCAGCCGAAAAATCTCGAACCACCAATTTAATTTACAACCTATAGATTAGGATAACGAACGGTAGTCGGTATAATCTATACATATAATAAAATTGTAACCGCATCACGAAAAATCCACTGAAGGGATTTTGATGAAATTTTGTATCATGATAGCTGGTTATTCGGGTCAACATGTAGGATACTTTTCACTGCGGGAAAATATCCATCTCTGAGAAATCTATATTAAACGTTAAAACGTAAGTAGGGACGAACCCGAACGGAGCGAGGGTGAGTCGCTAGTATACTCAATTAATATTGAATTGAAAGACTCCGATAAGAGTCTATAAGCACAGAGCATATAAATAAGATACACGCACAGCATTACGTAACTTGTGACTTGCAGCATTTTATTTTATGTTATCTATCTCTATAACGCAACGAATGTTGCTAAGCGCAAAACTCGAGAATGGCTTGACCAATTCAGCTGATTTTTGTTTGGTGTTCCTTAAGGAACACGGAAAGTTTTAATTAAGAGAAAAAATGAAAAATTAACGAAAAAATAATTAAAATTTATATGGCTAACGCTGGCTAATAACTATTAATATCTTTTTAAAACGTACCTAGCGACGAACGCGAGCGAAGCGAGGGTGAGCCGCTAGTGTTAAATAAAAATGAATCACCGAAATGTATATACATAAATATATATAAAAATACATACATACAAAAATATATACATAAATACATAGTTTTTTTTTGTGTTTGTCATGTCAGGAATTTTAAATAGAAAATTTTTTTTTTACTAAAATAAGAGTTTTTTATTATTATTTTTTTTACCCTTTTTACTAAAGTTATGCATCAATTTCAACGGGTGTACCTAAATACAATTTGTTGTTAAATATTTATAAAATGTAATTAAGATACCATTGTAAACGTAACAGAGCGTCATAGTCGCATATTAAGCGACAAAGCTCTTTAAACGGAGATAAAAAAAAAAAAAACAAAGAGTTTTTAAATCTCATGGTAAGAAAAATGAGTGAGTGAAATACTTAGTTTTTATCCCGGAAATCATCCCTTAAGAGGGGGTGAGAATGGGTTTAAAGTTTGTATGGGAAAACTAGCTAGGGACGAACCCGAACGAATGAGTAGCTAGTAATTTTAATAAATCTCACAGAATTTAAATAATTTGTATATAAATAATATGTATTTTATTTATAAGTAAGCTCATTACAACTATCCATACTAATATTATAAATGGGAAAGTGTGTTTGTCTGTTTGTCCTTCTTTTACGTCGAAAAGGAGAGACGGATTGGCGTGATTTTTTGTGTAGAGATAGTTGGAGGGCTGGAAAGTGACATAGGCTACTTTTTTACCGCGAAAGATTATCTAATACCCACCGGAAAACACATTATAATCCAATCCAAAACAATATTTTTAATCAGAATTACTTGAAACTTAGTATTAATGCTCTTCAATAAAATTAAATAGATACATGTTTTAGTATTTTTCGAAATTCATCCTACAAGACGGTTAAACAGGGGATGAAAGTTTGTATGAAACTACGTTTTAGTTTTTTTTTTGTAGTTTTGGCGCGAGCGTAACCGCGGGTTCTGCTAGTTTACATATATGTATTAACATGCAGATTGATATTGAGCGTTAACTTTCAATGTCCCTAAATCCTCGCGTATTACATATAATACAGATACAGACCCACAAACTATGTATATACAAATGGAACGCACGCACTGACAGTTGCCAGTAGACTGTAGAGTACGGTCGACCGTACCTCTCGCGTGCTTGCAATATGAAATTTTATTTTACGTTATATATAGTTTTCTTATGTGTTATTTCACACTATGTAAACGCGTTAAATATTCTGGGCATATTCCCATATCACGGCAAAAGTCATTTCTTTGTGTTTAATGTTTATTTAAAAGAACTAGCGAAGCGAGGTCATAATGTAACAGTGATTTCTCATTTTCCTCAAACTAATTCGTCACACAACTATCATGATATAAGTTTAGCTGGAAGTATTAAAATTGTGGAAGACGATTTAGCATTTCATAGATCATATCTATCCATATTTGAAGTGGGTTTATTTTTAACAAATACTGGAAAAGAGAACTGTGAAGTATTAGTAGCTAATCAAAATGTTCGAGGTCTAATTGAAAATAAACGAAAATTCGATGTCGTAGTGGTGGAACAATTTAACAGTGATTGTGCTTTAGGCATAGCATATAAGCTAAAAGCGCCTGTTGTAGGTATCATGTCCCATATTTTAATGCCATGGCATTATAAGAGATTTGGCATCCCTAATAACCCATCGTTTGTCCCATTCCACTTTTTGGAAGGCGGAACAAAACCTTCACTATTACAAAGAGTTGAACGAACAATATTCGACGTTTACTTCAATTTACTTTATCGCTTTAAAAGCCAAAGAAATAATCAACAAACGCTAGCAACATATTACGATGATATACCTCCGCTAGAAGAATTAGCTAGAGAGATAAAATTTCTACTACTGTATCATAATTTCATCCTTACTGGATCTCGGCTGTTTCCCAGCAACGTAATTGAAGTAGGAGGCTTTCATATAAATCAAAGCAAACCATTAACTGGCGTAAGTATGTAAGAATTTATTTATTCACACCTATGACGAAAATTGAAAAAAAATCTCAAACAACAAATTTAATATTACTTGAAAATCATTTAGTAGAGATGGAGATTTATTTAAGCATAAATGAGTATGTTTCATTTTAATACTCTAATTGAAATAAGATACCGCAGTTCGGTTTTCAATATGCGTTAACAGAGCGAATCTCTAAGACTATACAGCTAAAAATAGTAATCACATAAAAATAAAAGTAAACCAAATGACGCTCTATCATTTTAGTAGTACAAAATGAAGTAATCAGAGTAGATTAAAAATAAACGCTGAAACAGAAGCAAAAAATAATCTTAAATCAAATATAATCATAATATTTAAGAATACGATACTGCTGAAAACTAGCAATAGTGACATCTACACCACTTTCAGAGTTACCCCTAAGTATAAGACTAAAATGTGGAATATGTATCGGGAGACTCGGCAGTATAAACATATAATGTACCGGACATTGTCACTCTGTGTATTATCATTGAATTTACCAATGTCACGGGCGCGTAGTGCAATTAAATTAATTCTAGTTTTTCTTAATTACTAAGATCAATTGTAAGAGATTAAAAAAATGTCTAGTACGTTATATAACATAAGAAATAATTGTTATAAACCTGAACATGCACGGTTTCTCGATTCAATATGAATATACCATACAAATCAAGAAATATATAGATATTATTTTTAATAATTAATCATTATACTTAATTTAATAAGCCATTATACATTCATCCTACATCATATTGTACTCGCATTTACTCGCACATACAAGCACGTACGTACACACATTAATATACACATACATTCCTTCACACGCGCACGCACATTCACACACACACACACACACAAACGACCCACACACGCGCACACACAAGCGCACACACAAGCGCACACACACACGCACACTTTTATTTAATTTCTTATTGCTTTTTGTTTTAATCGCGTTTTTTCTGTAACTCCTGTAGAGGTTACCTGGAGGAATAGTCCTCTTGCCTTGCTCCCGATCAACACCCTAGGGAGCTGGGTGTAACTGAAAATCAGCGCTGCTTTAGATTTCGGTCTTAGCAGCATTAGCTGAGTTATTACCTTTTTTTTAACGTTGGGAAATGCATTCACGCACGAGGTGTGCGACTCACCGGCAAAGCCAGTACCCACTAAAACCCAACAAAACCTTCCCCCGTCTAAATGGGGCGTCGCAGGATCGCTTACGCATTCAACTACGACGCCCCGACGGCAGGTCTGCCGAAGCAGACCACCACAACCATGGGTTTGCCACAAGGTCCACTCTGCTATCAGAGAAGTACCAGGAGCAATCCGCATGGTACACCGCCCACCGAAGAGGGCCACCTCCCACCGCCCACCGAAGTGGGCCACCTCCCCGTGCGTTTCTTGGCTTCGCGCCCGGCTGGATTGCCAGGCATTACTGAGCCCACCACCACGACAAGGTGAACGCACGGTGAGGGGGAGTTATTACCCTTTGCCATAAATTACTTTAAGCTTTACTTATTCTGTTAACTTTTATTACTCTTTTTAAGGCAATAAGTATTTTTATTATTTAGTTTAATCAATTCAATATATTATTCATCATTTAAAAACATATAAGTATAGCATATTTATCTCCTAAACTACTGGTGCTAATTTTCAAAAGAGCGCCTGGTATACAAGGCGCAATTTCTATACAACATTGTTTCAAAATAGTATGAAAATCACTACGCATTTACGCATACCGCATACGTATATAGATGATTATGTGGGACATCATAACCCTGTAACAATATAATTGTACCGAACCGTTCCCTACGCGAGTCTTACTCTCACCATATTATATAGTACATTGAGTAACGTTAATTCAAAAATTTACTTATTTTTAAGCACTTGCAAAAATTTGTAGAAGAATCAGAACAAGGCATTATATACATCAGTTTCGGCTCTGTCGTCAAAAGTTCTACAATGCCAGAAGAGAAAATAAAGGCGGTTTTAGGAGCCATTGCAGAACTTCCATATAGGTTCATTTGGAAATGGGAAAGCAATGTTATGCTTATGGACAAAAATAAACTCTACCTTTCGAGCTGGTTGCCACAAGTGGATATTTTAGGTAAATTATTATTGGCATTTCTATTTAACTTTGTATTTAAGTAATTACTAAACAACAGATAAGTGTAATATAGTGATTTTTTGATTAGAAGGTAATTATTTTAAATTGCAGGTCATCCTAAGACACTTGCATTCTTATCTCATGCTGGTATGGGAGGAACTACAGAAGCTATACATTTTGGCGTGCCAATGGTAGCTATGCCGGTAATTGGTGACCAGCCTGCCAATGCGGCAGCGATAGAAGAAAGTGGTCTCGGAGTCCAGCTACAGATCAGAGATTTAACAAAAGAGAACTTGGTAGCAGCTTTTAAAAAAATATTAGATCCAAAGTAAGTAGAAATCAATTCGTACCTAGTCAGGATGTAAATATATATAAGCTATTTCATGGAGTAAATTGTGTGCACTGTGCGTTGAACATTTAACATAATATAAGTACATACGACGTATATGTAAGTATTGTTCTTTCTAAGTCCATCGCAAAACAGTTTCAACATTCAAGGAATCCTACTAATATTATAAATGTGAAAGTGTTTTTGTTTGTTTGTCGTTCTTTCACGTCAAAACAGAGTGACGGATTGTCGTGATTTTTTGTGTGGAGATAGTTGGAGGACTGGAGAGTGACATAGGCTATTCTTTACTCCGGGAGATTAACTCCTTCCCACGGGAAAACACGTTATAATACAACCCAAAAAAATATTGATGATCAGAATTACTTGAAACTTGGTATTAATACTCTTCAATAGAATTAAACACGTATTTTACCATTTTTCGAAGTTCATCCCATAAGGGGGTAAAATAGGGGATGAAAGTTTGTATGAAACCTACCTTTTAAGAGTTTTTTTTGCACTTTTAACGCAAGCGAAGCCGCGGGTTCTAATAGTATATGTATAATAGTAATATATATATAAAGAAAAATGGGATAAGAGTTTATACGAGCACATTATTATTTTTCAGGTTCCGAGAAAACGTAAAACTCTTGTCAAAGGCCTGGAAAGATCGTCCGATGTCACCTTTGGATACCGCAATATATTGGACAGAATATGCCGCGCGATATTCAAATTACACGTTTAGAAGCGCAGCCGCAGATGTTCCTTTGTACCAATATTACAATCTTGACATTTTGAGTATTCTAACAATCACATTACTATCTGTAGCGTACGCAATTAAATCTTTGCTTATGCTAGCGTGTAAGAGAAATAAAAAAGTTGATTATCAACATAGCAAAAACAAAAGTAAGAAAAAGAAAAAAGGTGAATAAATTCATGCAGGATTTTCTGAATGAAGACTTACTCGTTACTATGACGGTGAAGAAAAAAAATATTTTTAATAAATATTTTATATGAAATAAATCTCTTTCATTTTCAAAAAAATTGTAAGTATTTGTAGTATTACAAAAGCTTATAAGTTTTAAGATTTTACGTTTCACATCTCAAACCTTAGCTGAAAATCGCAACACAACTTTAGTTAAGCATGAAGTATTTTTTAAGTAGCGTTTAAGAAATAAATTAATTAACAAAACGTATAATATTTTATGTTAGGTATATACTAAAAATAATAGAATCTTTTTAAGTGATTCACAATCAAGGCAGGCCAAAAAGAAAATTTTGTTTCAACTGCAAGAAAAGAAGATAAAACGTCAATTTTTGATCTTTAATATTCCAAACGGTCTAAAAATGCTTACCTACATACAAACTCACATATTCCTATAAATTATGTCTAATCATATCTATAACTAAAAATAATAACACAAAACTAAATTTCTGAGATGGACAAAATGCCGAAACTCACGATGAGCCATACACCGTAAATGTCAGGTAAAACCAGTTCAAATTTTAATTATTATTGTATGCTTTGATAGTTGATACTATCTTAGATTTACGCGAATATTTGACATTTTAAATAAACGTCGGGAATCACAAATCAAAATAAATCCACGAAAAAACAGAAAAGATAGTTTTATTTATTAAAATATTGGATGCTTTATTTTTATTATAAAAGAAAATAGAGTCTACCTACATGTGTATATGAATCGTCATAATTTTTTTTATAGAAAATCCTGGCTTACAAAATGGCGTGTTGCTGTAAACCTGGTCAATGTAAGTTCTCTACCATGTTATTTTAATATCACACTCTACTATCATAAATGCGAATGTATGAATATTGTAACTCTTTCACGCTGAAAAGTCTAGACGGAATAGGATAGGAGTAAATTTAGTACAGAAATAAACTATGGCCTGGAGTAACACATAGACTAATTAATACAAGGCACCGAGGGACGCACCCAAGTGAAGGAGGTTAAGTTGCTAGTTATCTACACATCTATACAGATGAATAAAATTGAAGTACATCTGTTTGTAATGTCAATATACTTACTAGGTACTTATAAACTCATTTTTTTAATTTTTGTCTGTCTCTTTGTTCCGGATAATCTCTAAAACGGCAGAGTGATTTTTACGGGACTTTCACGGGAAGAGCTGATGTTATAGAGACTAGAGAGTAGTAGAGAGAGAGAGTAGTAGAGCCTATGTAGGCTACCTACTTTTATTTTAGAAAAAGAATTAGGGTTGCGCTCAAAAAAATTAAAACGTACGTTAGTACAGGACGAACCCGAGCGAAGCGAGGGCGAGTCGCTAGTTAAATATAACATACCAAATAAAAAATGTATGTTTTAGCCAATAAATCTTCAGTCAGTTGCTTAGGAAGATGTGATCTACCGAAACATCGCTGCTTGCGAAAGGGAGAAGTAAAACCAGGACCAATCCCAAAGCATATGGGATGGCTTTATACGGCAAAAGATGCACCTGAACATCAGGTCTGTTCGGCTTCTGCATGGCGCATTATTTATAATCTTGTACATCTAAAACGTTTAACCGTCAACAAATAATATAAGCAAAATTGAAATACTGCGTACATTTTAGAATGATAAGTACTTAACCACTTTGTGAAATGAAATGTTTTTTTTATATCGCTACAAAGACTTCTAGTTATATATTTAATATTTAAATAATATATAATTACGTAATAAATAGTAAAATAAATAACGAAAATCTGAAAAACCTCGTTCGAGACAGATCTCAATGCTGGGTACATTGTCTTGAAAGATGTCAATATATACTCAATGTAATAATGTATATCATTGTTCATTATAATATAACTTATTCTTATTTATTTTGATTTCATTTAAGTTACGATGCGGCTGGCGCCCTGGACATATAGCTTGTCCAGTACTCAGAAAAATAGAGCAGCACAATTGTATGAAAGCTAGCGACTGTACTCCATGCTCATCTACATGCGCAAAGCCTTGTACGAAGCCATGTTGTAACCCACCCAAGTGTTTAGCAGTTTGCCCTTCATCCACATCTTGGTGCAAACCAACTTGCACAACTCAACCACAAATAAGGATCATACGACATGGAGGCCAATACCGAATATGCACAAAACCTTCAAACATAAGCAATGCACCGTCTGGGCCTTATCCACTAAAATATGTGTTAAATGCAGGCGACGACGATAATACTAAAAACGCTAAATATAGTATAGAAGCTAAATTTAATGATTATCATTTTGATTACACAAGTTCTCAAACTTCTTTCGTCATAGACTTTTCACCTCCAGAACCAAAATGTTTTAAGCCATGTTCAAAGAACAGTGCAACATGTATGACATGCCAATCAGAAAGTAACAAAAGAAAAGATCCTTCCAGGAAATGTTAATTAATTAGATGACTTTTATAAATTAAAGAATGTCTTAAAAATATTTATTCACTTATTTCTTTGATTTTGTACTAAATATTTACACAAATTATTAAATAAACATAATGTTATCTTTAATTCTCATTTTAAAAAAAAACCCCTAAGAGTACAAATAATACACTATATTGTAATTTATAACTATGCCAATAGTTAAAATAGGTAAGAGTAAGACCCTATTATCTGAATCTCTTTTATAAATTATTAGTCAGCACTTAATATTCTGTTTATTACAATAAACAAAATTATTATGGATTGTTGTTGTTGTGGAAAATATAGAGTCCTGGAGTTAGTTTTAAAGATAACTACGCTTCAACGGTCATGAACATGCCAGCATGGCAGTTAGCAATAGATTTTCTGGAAACTAACCACGGAGGCGTTAAAGTTAAACTGGGATGTATCAGTATTTTTCAAAGAGTTACTACTATTTTTATATATTTTATTTTCATAGATTTCATAGGCTTACCTCAGCAATTGGAGTATGTGTCATAATGTATGGGCATTTTTCTTGAGGTACAATAATGTAAATATCAAGTTATGTTCAACAATATTTTTATTTTGCAACAGTTAAACAAAAACACTAATTTAATAAATTAAAACTAACATTAGAAGGAGATCTTAACTTGGGTTACCAGATTTCTGAGCTAATGCTAACATATTCTCATTAGCTATCATCTGGAATTCATGGAATCTTTGAGATACTCGCTGGTTTGTTCTCAAATATTTCTCCATACAATTAACTGTACATTTATCCTGAAATCGGAAAAAGTATTGATCTATACATAAAATTGTAACCAAGCCGAATCTGTACATTAAATATTTTTTAGAAAATCTTATTGAAATAGATATTATTATCGATACAGAGGCTGAATCTATAGTTTTTAGAATTTTTGTCTGTCTGTCTTTCTGTCTGTCACCGCATCACAGAAAAACCACTAGAGGGATTTTGATGAAATTTGGTATGGTGGTAGCTGTTTATCCGGGTCAACATATAGGATACTTTTTATCGCGGAAAAATATCTCATTTCTGAGAAAAAATACAAAAACTGCATTGTAAGAGTACATTATATGTAAAACCTAAGAATTTGTTTGTCAGTCATGTGAACGCAGGCGGAGCAGAGGGCAATGCTAGTTATACAATAATATATCAAAATGACAATGTTTGCAGATGTGTTATAATATGTTTGTATCTATACTAATATTATAAAGAGGTAAAGTTTGTGAGTTTGTGAAGTTATAGGGGGAAATCTCTGGATCCACTGAACCCGATTTAGATGAAACTTGGCAAGAAGATAGTTCGAGACCCTGGGAAGGAAATAGGATACTTTTTATTGCTAGGGACGAACTCGAGCGAAGCGAGGGTGAGTCGCTAGTTTAATAGATATTGGTTTTTCTTTACTATGAGAAACGGATATTTATATTACCAATTTCTTACCTCTGAAGGTCTAAGATTTCTTGATGTAAAATCATGAATACAGTCATTAAAGCAGAGTTCTGATAGTTTGTTATATTGAACAAGAAAATCTTTAAACTGAAAAACAAAACAAATTATATGAGTTCAATTGAAATTCAAATGGTTCGTGTAATATACACACGGCTGCTGCGTCGCCAGTTCCTTTAGTTACGAATATTGAATAGGTACTAAAAAATGCAGCAATGATTCGTATGATTATAATTTTGTTAAATACCGTCTTTAATTGTTCTGCTTCGCTCATTTGTGGTGTGGTCATTTTAACTGTTTATGAGTGAAATTTAAATGAGTTGTAATTTTTTAATTATTATTTGTTAGTTCAATAATCACGAAATAAATTTTGATAACTTATAATTACTCCGTAGACAAAAAGTAAAAACTATTTTCAAGTTAGAAAATTTAAGAAAATCCTAACCTCAAAAATAGGAACTGTGTTGCCCGTATAGAAGTAGAATAATCAATAATAGTTACCAGTAACCACAGACCAGGAACAACAAAAATTATTAGGTACTATTTTATCTAGGCAACTTAATATATATCTTATCTCATCTCATTACTAACGAGCTACTCGCACACCTACCGCAGGCGCAATCTAGGGTGTAAAAGTGGGGAATTGTAATGTGTATAGACAAGCAGGGGCAATTTCTTAGATTGCCCCTGCCGCCCTGAACGTTGGCACCGCGTGTGTAGCACGATCGGGGCAATTTCTCTATCTGACTATTAATATTTTCACAGTGTAGCCGCTTAGGGGTTTTCCCCTCAAATTCAGGGGTAAAAAATTGCACCGGGGTTTTAGGGGGTTTTTCTTTAATAGCATGACATGATAGTTTTATAAAGTTTATTTTAAAGACTTGTAAAAATCATAATCAATCCATCATCTTTAAATATCATTTGCATTATTTATATAGTTATCTATGAAATTAATTATTACTATTATTAAACGGTAATATATAATTATTATAATAATAACCATAAATAAGTTTTTTACGCTACTTGTAATCATTTAAAATAAAAAATATAAGAAATGAAAAAAAAGGATAAGATAAAACCTACACTTGTTGGCAGCAATCTCTTTTGATTTTTTTAAAATACTGGGACCATTCTTAACGCGTGTGCTTAGCTCAACTTCTACCCGAAGATTGAATATTGAATAACAGGCATGTGTGTAGAGACAGCCCGATGACCGCCATGCTCCCTAGATTGTCCCTGCAGAAGGTGTGTGAGTAGCCCGCTGTAGTCACAGAAAAATATGAGTCTATAGAGTTGCCCACTATTAATAATTAATTTATTGTTTTTTAATTTATACACAAAATAATCAGTATGAAGTGTTGCGTTGAAGTTAGTAATTTTATGCAAAACGTTTATATAAAATTTTAACTAGGACGAGCAATTGCGTCAGCAGAATCTAAACAAATAATTTATTTAACATCGAATTTCCAGCCTTTTATTTGTTCAAAATTTTTGCTTGTGCTCTGCTAGCACAGACTGCTTTAAAGCATTGTAGCTACACTCGACGTCTCGTGAAACACAGAAAAGTTAGCTCTGAAAAGAGCTGTTGGTGTCGTAGGAAACAGGAATAATCAGCTCTGAAAAGAGCTATTTTATTGTCTGTACAAAACAAGGAGTAGTTCTGAAAAGAACTGTTTTACGAGTCAAATACCTACGCTAACGTGTAGCAAGACTACGTCCGGCGCGGCGCGAGTATTCCGACTTTATATATGTAGCAATATACTCTATGGTTGCGACGCAAAATGGCATAAGACGCTCCGCGCGCATTCATTTCCTGGATATATGTATTTATATCTTCATCGATCCGCGCGAGATCACGCAATTGCACGATTTCCCAGAATCCAAGACAGCAGAAGATTCGTGCTATTTTTATCTTATTCATATTTACAACCAATCATATTTAAATAATTCTAAGATTTTTATTTGTTAGTGTAATTTTCAAATTATAATTATTTTAATGTATGCATTTTTATTGGTCAATTATTGTTTAAATTTTTACAATAAACATTATATAGTCTGATTTTTAATTCCACGGAAATATGACAGCTATCATTCTTTGATAATTTAGATATCATAAACCTTTTCTGCTTTATATTTTTTTAATATATAATAACAAAAAATATAAAACAGAATTACCATAATGTAAATACACATACACAATAACCATAATGTAAATTTTTTTAATGGTTAAATGAAAAAAACAGAGTAAAACAAAATATAAGAAATGAAAATATTTACTAATCATTATTACTTATATCATCCTTGTCGTCATCATCTATTATAAAAAAAACACTCACACTATCTATCAGATCATTAAGAGGGCACATTTTATCCTTTTCTTTTATAATATGGTTTATGCATTCTTGCCAAAAACAATAATAAAAAATCGTGAACGATCGTTGTGGACCTGACTTTTTGGGATTTTCCAATTCTTTTTGCCAATTGCAAAGATTTTACAAACAAAGGCGTTTTCCTAAAAAAAAAGGGTTGCAACCTATGTATTATTGAACAAGGATTCCTGTAATAGAAAAATAATTTCCTTAATAATTATTCTAACTTCGATAATATGATAATAAAAAAATAAATTCAAGAAAGGTTTATATTTTATTTTGCTAAAATGCTTTCCGTTTTTAGTGACAATGTTTCAAAGCTGACAACATTTCTGAAATGTCAGAATTCCGCCGAATTAAAAATCAAAAATATAGGTACTCAATTCTACGGATTCTACTAATTACAAGTCATGGATGACAAATTTACAAGTTTCATTTCTAAATTCTAAGCCCCTCAACTTGTAAAGCATGAAAAAAATAACGTCACTGTCAAGCATTCTTCAGTGTTCAGTCTTGATTCTTGACAGCTTTATTTTGTCATCCATGCTTGACAGTTTATTGTTTGACAAATTATTTGTGGTGTTGTTTTCAGCTAAAAATATTATTTATAGAATATGAACGAAAATGAGGATGAAATTTCGACATTCTGTGATTCGGCAGTATGTATTTTTAATCTTCAATTATTTATATTTATTATTAAACTTAATTAAAAATATGTATTCTTTACTAAAGGCCTCCTTGGTGGAAGGATGTCGTTTACCAGTTCGTATGCAGGGTGGCGATGACTGGCCCCTCGCAGAAATCATAAGTATCAAAGAAGTCCGAGGAGAAAGAGAATATTATGTTCATTACGTAGATTGTAAGTTTTCGCTTTATGTTTGTACTACACATAAAACAAACACTAAAATATGAAGAAAATAATACATTATTTAAAGAAGAAACACATATATTTAAATATAATCAAGCCTAATTTCCTTAATGTTATCAAAAAACTTTTTAAGTAACATTAAATGTTTAAATGTACTTTTAAAACGGTTACATCGATATGTTAACTAGAAAAAACTTAATAAACAATAAACTAAATTATTAAGGCAAGAAGTATTTTATAAACTACATATGATTACAATAAATGTATATTTCTCATAAGTATATATGTTAGTTTTAAGGTATATATTATGCTATGGGCCTCTGTTTACATATTTAAGATCTTTTTGTAGATATTGCCTGAAATAAATGATTAAATAAAAAAAAAACAAAAATAAGTGTGTACAATATTTCTACAGTTAATAAGCGTCTTGACGAGTGGGTTGGAGAATCATGGCTGGACACAAGAAAGGTGCAGTTCCCAAGACGAGATGGGGCACCAACTGGAGGCACTACTACACCAAAGAAAACTCACATTGGATCTGGAGGTGGCGTCATGCCTAATTTTATTAGTATGTGTGTTTTGCTATTAGATATTTTAGTTGATTGGCGAAAATTTCTTATGTTTCTTTGATTTAGCTTGGTGGCTGAGCTAGTGTTGTTACTAATTTAGTTCCACCTCCTACCCCTCATAAGGGGTTTTTTCATAATATATTATTTTATGTATAGTTAATTATACCTCTATTTCTATTAAGAACCACTGACTAACACTATACATAGTTGACATTTATTTAAGCAATTACTACTTATACAGAAAACTGCTATTATCAAAAGATGTGGGATTAATCAAACATCAAATAAAATCTTATAATATGTATTGTAAAAGTATAAATCTAAACCAGATTGTATAGTATTTATTTTAAAAAATATACAATTAGCTTCGATTCATGCTGAACATCTTTGAATTTCTTTCTTTTAAAGAATATTTAATAACATTGCCCCTATTACAATTTTATTATATTGATAGATGATTATTTAATCAAAATAGAGTGTCAGCCTACTTTTTATTAGTGTTAAATGCTTAGTATGTTATGTAGTGCATTTTTCCGTATTTATTTTATGAATGTCTAATGTTGTACTTGTGGTAATATAGATTGTGTGAAATTATCTTATAAAGGCAAATTTACGTTTGTATTTTATATCTTTATTTAAATTTGCTTATACATAAAAATGGAAAAAGAAGAAAATAACCAAATGTAAATATACCTTAAAACATTATTAATTTCTTCATATTTTGTCTGCAGATGATAGTGTCTGCAGTGTTAGCGAAAATCAGAAATCCCTTAGCAATACACCTAGAGAAAATAATGTGAATGTGAATCATCAAACAACACCAAAATTGCCTGAGAAAATTATTCATAATGCACTCAATGGTTCCATACAAAAATCCATCCCTGGTATGTTTTAACGAATACATAATAAAATGTATGGTTAAAATATTTTCATATAATATTTCATTTAATTTTATACAATGTTTATTATATATGTATATATATATATATATATATACATATTCTTTTTTTATTTTATTTTTCAGTACTAATGTCTATATATTTTTAGTTCTCTGTTTTGACTACGGGGTTCTTTTAAAATATTATTTTAGATCTCAATAATAATGTAGGAAATTTAGATTATAATGCCTTTTCAATGAATAAAAAAATTTAACATAAATTTTCATACATATATATCTAATATATTTATTATAAACAACTAGCGACTCACCCTCGCTTCACTTGGGTTCATCCCTAGGTTGATTTTCCATACAAATTTTCAGAATTTATGTATTACATACATACAATTTACAAAAATCCATATCTTTCTTCTTTATAATAGTAGTGTATGTTGTCGGTTTTCTTTGATAAAAAATTAGGACATAAGTGAGAATGAGCATAGCATTAGTGGTTTAAGTACTTTACAATATATACCATTTACAGGATGCAGGATGAATTTTACATATGAGTGTTGATTTCAATGTGAAACAATAACTACTATAAATGACTTAAAGAAGCTATAAGGTCGATATTTGCTATATTTAACATAGTAGATATAGGGTACTGAGCTTTTTTTAAAATAAATAGTATTTGTATTGATAACCAATAAAAAAGAATCGCTACAGCACTCAAGTCGGACTTTAAATAAACTTGAGCTAGCTATCTTCCCATACTATATATTGACAAGACAAAAAGATTTGAATTTAGTATTTTTTATATGAAAAGATCGACATTCATAATTTCGAAGGTACCCCAGGTGAGCCTCGACAGTTAATATCTCGTCCAGCGAGTCCCACACTCGTCAACGACTCGTCCTCGCTTGTTAATGGCGGAGCAGTTCTAGCCGCTGCACTACAGAAGAAAATAAATAGGAAAAGAAAAGCAAACTCTTTAGAGAATAATGATGTGAGTTACTGTATTGTATGTTAAAGCTAGAGTATTTTAATATTAAAATATTTTAATATACAGAAAAGCCTGTCATTTGTTAATATTTGCTGTCTTATAAAAATAGTAAGGTTTTAGATATGACAGTGATAATAATATCTAATTGTATAATATGTAATCTAATAAGAATTTGTTTTTAGTGGTATGGATTTTACTGCTTACATTATTTATGCTTATACTACATAAATACTGCAAATTATTTGCAGTAATCACCCAAAGAATGAAAACTGAAAAGAAAATCTTTCCCTTTATTAATACTACATATAAATATTATGGCATAACAAAGTGCAAATTTTAGTATTTTATCTTTTCATTTCTTCTCTACTCTCTAATCTTTAATTTATTAATAATTTATGAACCCCAAATTTCATCATGGATTTTTTAAGAGTAGTCTACAAACAGTTAATATAATGCAATTCAATATATTTAACACATTTTATGTACTAAAACAACCTTTGGAAAACTAAATAATTGGAAACTAGCATGAGGTAGTACGTTTTAATTTTTTTGAGTGGAACCCTAATTCTTTTTTTAAAATTAAAATAGTCCTTGTTACTCCCTATAACATCATCTTCCAGAGAAAGTACCGTCAAAATCAGTCCAGCCGTTTCAGAGATTATCCGGAACAAACAGACAGACAAACAAACATTTCAAAAAATGTGCTTTTCTTATAAGTGCCGCGTATAATTTCATATGCATTTAGTAAAACGCTGTTATTTTGACATTATAGACAAACACTTCAATTTTATTTATCTGTATAGATAAAATAAAATGTAACATAACAAAGTTATAAAACCTTTTTCAATACGCAGTCGTCAACTCCTCAAACCGAAGCCCCGGAGTTGTTAGATGGGGACGTAGCAAGCGGCACGGCCACGCCCACGGCCAGGCCGCGCACGTCCGGCAGTCTGGTGGCGCATGGACACGATGATTTAGTTACCAGGATGAAGAACATCGAAATGATAGAACTAGGCCGACATAGAATACGCCCATGGTATTTTGCACCATACCCACAGGTATGATTGTTGGAATGTTCCGGTGTTTTACCCGACTGCGCCAGAAGAAGGGTTATGTTTCTCGAGTGTATCTAGTATAAACGGCCTGATGGATTTTAGCTTCAGAGTTGTTGTTAGATTTGTCTTAATTGTGAGAGTGACTGGGTATATCAAAGTTATAAAAATGAAAATGGGCGTTTTTTTGGCGCCATATTATGTCTGAACAAATTTTTTTTTCTCAAAACCTATTGAGTGCGATATCATAACCAAATGTTTACTAATGGCTTAAAAATATAAACAACTTATATGTTTAAATGTAATTTTGAATGAGAAATGTTAAAAAACAACAAATAAAAGAGTTTTTTTACAAAAATAAAAAACCCGACTGCGTAAAAAGCGAACTTAAAATATGAAAATAAGTTAACGAAGGAACATAGTATTAAGCAGTCGGAGCCATACATATGTTCATGTTTTATAATAGCTGTGGGACGCGCCTCAGCGAAGTAAGAGTAATGCCCGATTTCACCAACGTCACCTAAGTTTAAGGGAACCCCTAAGCATGGTTAGGGGGCTGTTAGGGGATAGTTTCTGTTTCAGCGACAGTTAGGGGTAACCTAAATATTAAAAGGTCACCTAAATTTAGCTGCTCGAAATATGGGCTTAAAAACGATCGCAAAACAAAATTTAATTTAGGGGCGAGTTTAGGGGACTTTTAAGCTAGGGATCCCATATGCAGGTGATAGCTCATGGGTTGTTGGTGAAATCGGGCATAAGTCTCTTATATTTGATATTTGATAAAAAAATGATATGACCTCCTCCTATATATTTTTGCTACAATTATTGCAAAACTTTATTTTTAAATAAACCTATTTTTTGGGATTTTTTCGCGGCTTTATTTTGATTGCTTTACAGCAATCATGATTGCAGGAGATAGTTTTATTTAAAATGTCAAATATTCGCGTAAATCTAAGAAACTCTTATCTATACATATAATAAAATTCTAACCGAGTCGGATCTGTACATTAAATATTTTTTTGAAAATCTTATTGAAACGGTCCTTTTTATCGATACAGAGGCCGAGCCTATAGTTTTTGGATTTTTTTCTGCTTGTCTGTCCGTCTGGGAACGCATCACGTTTGATATAATGATAGCTGTTTATCCGGATCAACATATAGGATACTTTTAACTGCGGGAAAATATCTCTAAGAAATCTATATTAAACGTTAAAATGTAAGTAGGGACGAACCCAAGCGAGTGAGTCGTTAGTGTGAAATAAATTATAATCATGTATTTATTACAACCTTAAAAAACACCTTCAATTTATATATATTATATACATTGAAGGTTTTACTTTGCCTACTATAATAGTTTTTCTTTTTGCAGGAAATGGTAACCTTACCGTGCATATATATTTGCGAGTTTTGCCTAAAATACAGAAAAAGTAAAAAGTGTCTAGAAAGACATTTGGTGAGTATTATATATTTTCAAATTGTTTGTATCGGCTGGTTTGCCTGTCTGTACATTAATGAGAAATTGATAAACTATGGATAATAACTAGTATTTAATTTTGTATCATATTTACGAGTATATTTAATATTTTTGAGTATTACGACACAAGACAGTTGTAGCTTAGTGGTAACGCCCTCCCTTGGGAAACCGAGTGAAGCGGATTCAAATCCTAGGTCTCGCACCTCTGATATTTTCATGTGTGAATCATTTTCAACATGATTACCACTTGTCTTACGGTGAAGGAAGACATAATGAGGAAACCCGCATGTCTGAGAGAGCTTAGCAACTTATCTAAAAACTTGTGAACTCCGCTACCTGGTGGACTATTGCAAGATTCCCCTTGAAAAGGGCATCAAATAAGGGCTCAATACATTATATATATTACACACCCATTACAGTCAAAGGTTTTAGGTTATACGAGTATTTAAGTAATCGTTAATATATATATTTTTTAGATAAAATGCAAACTCAAACATCCTCCAGGCAACGAAATATATAGAAAGGGAAGTATATCATTCTTCGAAATAGATGGAAGGAAGAATAAATGTTATGCTCAGAACTTGTGTCTGCTCGCCAAACTGTTTTTAGACCACAAGACTTTGTACTACGACACGGATCCGTTTTTGTTTTATGTTATGACTGAAATTGATCAAAGAGGTATGTTTATAGTATATAAACTCATTTTTACTCATGGCTCTGCTTGCTTCGATAAAAAATATCAATGTTAATGGTTCGTATGGTCTATAACATATTTCCATTTCGAATTTCCTTCGAATACATTGAGTAGTAAGACAGTAAGTAGCCCAGTGGCAATGCGCTTTCTTTGGAAACTGAGTGAAGTGGGTTCAAATCCTAGTCTCGCATCGCTGATATTCTTATGTGGGAATCATTTGCAAAATCATTACCGTTTGTATTACGGTGAAGGAAAACGTCGTGAAAAAACCTACATGTCTGAGAGAACGTAGCAAGTTATCGAAAGACATGTGCCGTCCACCAACTCGCACTTGGCCAGTGTGGTGGACTATGGCCTGATCCCCTCGTATAGAGGCCCGTGCCCAGCCGTGGGACGTTAACAAGAGCTGCATACCATTGAGCAATCACACTGTGAAGAAGTATAAATGCATACCCGCTCACAAACTATTGCATTTATAAAAAAATGTGATAATGTGCTCTTAAAATTCCGCAATTTTACTAGTTATTGAAGAATCTACAATTAATCTCATTTTGTATTGCATATTCATAGATACAGGTTTATATTTTTTGAATTTTTTTTTGTTATAGACAAAAAATTTTTAATAACAAAATGAATTTTGCTATTTCCATACTAATATTGATAATGTATGGTTCCCGCGGGATAGATTTGTTTGTGTCTAGAAACGAACCCGACGCGAAGCGAGGGTGAGTTGTTAGTTTTTCATAGTTATAGTACATGCATACTTATAAAATAATGTGACAGTTTGCGGATCAACGCCATCTATCGTTTAATATACTTAGAATGGCTGAATTGGAGCTGATCAATCTCCGATGTAAATATTTCTATAAAAGAATTATATTTGTTTTAGGTTTTCACATAGTGGGTTATTTTTCAAAAGAAAAAGAAAGCACAGAAGACTACAATGTAGCATGTATATTGACTTTACCTCCATACCAAAGAAAAGGATATGGAAAACTGCTTATGGAATTAAGTAAGTGAATTATTTATCCTATTTTAATTTAAAAAAGAAAAGAAAATAAAGAAAAGAAAGTAAAAAATGACGGTAACATGAATATTATTTTTGACTGCCTTCAATAAAGCCTCTTGTATGCAATTAATCTGTATTTTTTGTATGTGAAGTTATTATGGTTATAATTTTTTATGGTTTCAAAGACATTTCAAATAATTCCACCCCTAATGGAACAATAATTACTTTTTGTACTTGCTGTAGCTCTATGATATCATGTAAATAAGCATATGAGATATAGGATTCAAAATGTGAAATTAGATATTCCTTAATCTATGTTATTCCTTGATAATAACACAGTTGCTTAGCGAAATCGATATGCTAGTTTCAATTAAAAGTACTGAACTGATTTTGTGTAGTGATAACTTATTACTCGGGTCAACATTTAGGATACCTTTTAATTCAGGAAAATCTTTAATTCCCACGGAAAAACAATAACCGGTCCTGTCGAGTCGTCCTTAGAAATTTATATAGCTAATGCTGGCTAAACCTTAAGAGATACATTAAAATAATGTAATAGAAATTTGTAAGTCGTAATAAGGGTAGTAGAAGAATCAACTTCATATTTAATTTTTATATAGGTTATGAATTGTCGAAGTTTGAAGGAAAAACGGGCTCTCCGGAGAAGCCTTTATCGGATCTGGGCTTGCTTTCCTACCGAAGTTACTGGGCTCAAACTATTCTAGAGATACTCATAAACATCAAGCCCATGGTCGATAATGAAAAACCTGTCATCACTATAAAGTAAGTTATCTTATGTACATCTATACTAATATTGTAAAGAAGCAGTTTGTTTGCTTCAATGAGCTAATCATAGGACCTACTAATCCGATTTGAAAAATTATTTTTGCACTAGACAGTCCGTTTATTCAGGAAGGCTATAGGCTGTATATCATATAATATATTGTCTATTTTTTCTATACTCACCGTTAAAACGTATCTAGGGACGAACCCCAGCGAAGTGAGGGTGAGCCGCTAGTTCTATATAATCTGCGTCATTACATTTTAAAAGCTGTTAATTATTATATTTTTGACTAAAGAATTAAGTAAAATTATAATCATTTGGTTTAATTAAAATTAAAGATAATAAAAATTAACGGTTGGCATTTTACAAAAAAAATCTGATACCAACACCTCACATAATAATATATCCTCAAGATTTTCGATACAAATATTTTAAAATGTAAAAAAAGGGTTTTTAGATTTAAGAAACAGCTGACTTCATAAAAGGCGGTGCTCTATTTGGGTGTAATATTTTGTGTATATGTTACGTGACGAATACGACGTTTGAGAACCGATTTCGTGACGTTATGTAATAAAAATTGTATAATAATAATATAATATTCATTAGAATATTATTATATGTACTTATATAAATACAAGTTTTATCAAAAACTTTATTCCTAATTCTGGAATAATTGCTTTTAAAGTTATTTGAAAGTAACAAAAATCATAATTATTTAAGTCAAGTTTAAGCACTATTTTTCCCTATTAGCAAGATGTTTAATGCAACAAATATCAATATTACACATTTTGAACTTGATGTTACGGCTATGAGAAAAAATCTAAATAATATTAATTAGAATATATGTAAAATATCTTAAAATAATTTAATTATTATTTCTTTTTAGTGAAATATGTGAATTAACTAGCATTAAAAAGGAGGATGTTATAAGTACACTGCAAAATTTGAACCTCATCAATTATTATAAGGGACAGTATATAATATCTGTCAACCAGGTAAGAATTATATATTAATATTTTTCATCAATTCTTTATGTATGTATGTCTTCGGCATGCTCTTTTCAAATTATTAGATGTAATTAATTTTAAGGTTTGTTAGATTGGTTTAAAGATGCCGTAATATTGTATTAGTACAGATGCCTTATCCCATGCAAAAGGACAGCGCTAATTCGGGTTATTTTTTGGGCTATTTTTGTTTGCTTGAATTGATAATAGATGTCAATCCGCAAATGGTCGATCTGTTTTATTTTTTAAATATGTGTAAACTCAAATATGATAAATATGGTGAAATTCATTCTGAATTTAACTAAACGAATTTTAATAACTAACTGTTTCTAATCGCCATTAACAATTCATCCAACTCAACTCATTCGTCTAACTCCATCTGTGAACGTGTACTACAAATCGCATTAACTAATAAGGAATATGCGTGGTTTCTTTTTAATTTTTTATACAATAGCTTACATCGTTATTTTTTGTAAAAAAAATATCCAGCTCCGAAAAACTAAAATTTGGTAAAAAAAATAAAAGTTGAAAAATATTATACTTATACGGATACTTTAAACACCCGCCATTTTGCGCGCATGGCCTGACGTTATAATCTATAATAACAGAGTCAGTGTTGCCAATTTAGCAATTTGTAGCGACTTTTTGATAGCGATAAAAACCACAATATTGGCAACACTGGCTCTGTTATTATAGAATTTGACTTAACATTCGGTCTGACCAATGGCATTCCGTTTCAACTGATTTGAATTTCTACTTCAAATAACTGAACTTAAAACACTATATTTTTTTTAAATTTGCGCTTTAGTATTTTGTATTAATCTTTCTTTTTTTGTAAATTTCTAACAATTTTGTGTCAATTTCATCATTTAAACATTATTTTATAGTTTTATATTATTTATTATATTACAGGATACAATTCAGCAACACGAAAAGGCAATGAATAAGAAACTAATAAGAATCGATCCTAAATGTCTACACTGGACGCCTAAGGACTGGTCAAAGCGCGCGAAATGGTAACACTAAATCGTCATCTAACATGATTACTATTATCATTTAATTTTTATTTTTCATTTCTAAAAGAAAGCTTTAGCTCATATAATAGAATGTAACAGAATATTATAATATTGTTTCTTTTAAAGATCTTTTTCTTTTGTTACCAGTGTTTGAATCGGAGATGCGAGATCTAACTCGGGCTTCGACACGTATGACTCATTCTGTATCTAACGTACTCATAAATGAATCCAATTATTGTAAGAAAAATTCTCATTTAAATATAATTTATTTTTCAATTTATCTATTTTACAGAAAAACAAATTAGCTAAATCGATATCTGTTTTGTTAAAAAATCGATTTTACATCACTTATGTGATTATTTTATTAATTTTAAACATTAATTAGCCAAAATTGAAGTTAATTAAAGTTTTATAGTAAATAAAATGAAAATAGCATAAGATTAAATACTTACATGTTTGCGTCATATTTATACATGACTATATGAAAAATATGACATCATATTACTCGTATATTATTCATAGCATAAAAATGTCTATAAATTTTAATGGACTATCAGAGTTTTTCCTATAATAATCGGAACGTAATTGCTTAATCATTTAACAATAACATCGCTAACGAAGGCTTTGGGCGTCATACATTTACTAACACTATTTTGGCAATGCACACGATTTGATATGTTTATTTATTAGCTTTTTTGATTATTTAAATGTTTATTAATAAATTTTAATATTATGATAATATATATTTTTTGTGTCGAACAAAATAGTATTTGGATAGTCAGTCAGTCAGTATGTAACTTTTTTTAATAATTTTCCAACAATTAATGAATTTTAAAAAGTTTATACCCGTAATATTAATAGGTTTTCTTATATAACCACCAGTGTTTAAAAGAGTTTTCAAGTACGACTTTGTTCTTTAAATTTCTAAGAAAATATTATTTTATCCTATTAGTTACTTTGAATGTTAAAACGAATAGAAGTTAAACAATAAAGAATTTTGCTTTTAACGACGATATTTCTAAAATCCTACATTTTTTGTATTACTATACCTACATTTTTTGTATACTATATACTATTAGTCAATCTGTAGTCGTAATCAAAAAAGTCTTTATATGGATATGCAATATGAATTTTGTTTAGACGATAGACATTCGCACAATGTCTCTATACATTTAGATAGATTTATTGCAAGTAAATGTCCTAGCTACCTTTCTGATAAAATAAATAGAAAGATACTTAAATCTTCTTCTTGTTCCTGCCCATTTCCCAAATTACTTGGGGTTGCCGCAGTACGTCTACCATCCCCCCCAACGTGCGTTCACCTTGTCGTGGTGGGGGGGCTCAGTAGTGTACTCGCGAAGCTAAGAAACGCACAGGGAGGTTGCCCACTTCGGTGGGCGGTGGGAGGTGGCCCTCTTCGGAGGGCAGTGTACCATGCGGGTTGCTCCTGGTACTTCTCTGATAGCAGAGTGGACCGTGGAGCAACCCCATGGTTGTTGTGGTCTGCTTCGGCAGACCTGCCGTCGGGGCGTCGTAGTTGAATGCGTAAGCGATCCTGCGACGCCCCATTAAGACGGGGGAAGGTTTTGTTGGGTTTTAGTGGGTAGTACTGGCTTCGCCGGTGAGTCCCACACTTCGTGCGTAAATGCATTTCCCAACGTTAAAAAAAAAAAAAAAAAAAGTACGTCTACCATACTGCTGATCGGTTTTGGCAAAAGTTTTACGACCGGCCGCCTGCTTGACATCAACCCTCTTTGGGAATCAAAAAAAAACTTAAATATTAGTTAGAATAAAAACATTATTTTTTAAATATTCAAAATAGATAATAATATTTTTTCTCCATTATTAGCTTCTGCCTGCGGTTTCACTCCTTCATTCTCATTTGTTTTATAGCTAAACAAACTCGTCCGCTATAAACAACAACAACAAAATTTATTTTAAATTAATATATAACAACATTTATTAGATGTATCTAATAAATGATTAAACTGTTATGAGATTATGTACTTTTGCGTTATTATTTCATAAAAACACAGCTATAATTTTAAAATCATATTCCACCTTTATTCACGTAAAAAACGACAATCAGCCAAATGGACAAACCTTCAGTCAAACAGACAAATATTTTAAAACTTTATTTTTAAAATTTTACTCTTTATAATATATCCCAAACCCTAAGTAAGAATAGCCTACAATATTAATTTCTATGTATAATCTATAAAATTATAGTGACCTATTTTTCATTTATAATATGATGGCAGTATATTATAATACATAAGTACAGATACCCCATCCCATACAAAGAAACTGTTCCTTGATTCGGGTTATTTTCTTAGGTTATTTTGTTTAGCTAAGTAGACGCTAGATGGCGCTGTAAATGAACTTTAAGTTCTACAAATGCACCTAACTTTTTTACTAAGTAAAAATTAAAACACTACATTTATATCTATAATAAAGAAAACAGAGTTAGACAACTCAGAAAATGCAAATAGCAGTAATGTATTAATATTCTGCATAATTTTTTACTAAGAGATAGTTTTTTGTTTTTCATTTGATTGCTTAATATGAAGGTTTTGAAAATATTATAATAGCTAAATCAATAACATTGCACATTTCTTGAACGTATTCGAATAAATGTATATTTTTTTTGTAAAAAGATACAATCATAACTCTTTTCTATTTTTAATTTTACATATTTTTTTTATAAAAAAATATTAATAACTAGCTGCTCATTCGCGCTTCCTAGGATCCACGTCCCTAGGTTAAGGTTTTAACGGTTAGTATGGAATAGATAAACATGATAAGTTTTATAATCTTTGAGAAGTAATTGATTCCCTGTACAAACTTCCAATCCCCTTTTAATATCCTTAAGGGTTGATTTCCGGGGTAAAACTACCCTATGTCCGTCCTATCCCTATGACACTATCTCCATACCAATTTTCATCTCAATCGGTTCAGCCGTTTAGTCGTGAATAGGCAACAAGCAGAGTTACTTTTGCCTTTATAATATTCAGTAAGGATAAATTTACTTACAATTTCATGCACTGACATGCAAACAATTTTTTCTTTTTCTCTGCTAAGACCCCATTCCGTTACACGGAAAAAGGTATGTCCTTCAAAGAAAACACCTATACCTCTATCGATGTTTCCATAAAACTTATTGATTTAATTGGTCACTATAATTCTGCCGTCATAATAAAAAGGCCCTAACTAACAATTTGGTTAAAAATAACTAAAATGCAGATTCGGAACCTGCAAAAGAATGGTACTTGATAGTCTTACTCATATACCTCTAAGTCTTATGAATCCGGAGATACCATAACCATTTTCATTGTAACTACGTCAAAACTACTACTAAGTACTAACTACTTTACAAAAAATTAAATATCTCGAAATCAACTTTGACATAACTTTTTTTATAACGGCAGAATTCCAATAATATCGCAAAGTATAATTAATATCTTTACTAACATTTTTATATTTGTAGTTTTTATATTTTTATTCATTATTAATTTTGGTGGGTTTTGATTTATGCTAATTCATATATTCATGGAAAGTACTTATCGTAGAACATTTATATAAATATATTGTATGAAACATGTGTAAATTTTCTAAATGTATATCCATTTGTATTGTTTCTTTTATTGCATTTTCAGAAAAGAGTGTTCTACAAAAAGTACACAAAATTCAATAATCATTTATTACACTTTTTGTTAACTATTTTATTTGAATTTCAGGTAGAGATTATTGGAGTGAAGTTACACAAAAATTAAGAAATACTGATTGTAGTACATTACATTTGCGAGAAGAAAATAAAAAGAAATACGATCTTTCTATTTGAAACAGTTAATATTTTTAAATATTGATAATATCTTGTAAATTGCGGTCTCTTTATATTCACTGATATTTGGTCCTCATGCGTTTGTATATTAGGTAAAGTATAGATACAATTTGTGTAACTAAGTCCATGTATATTGTGATATTAAATAAATATCTTTATTTCTTAAATTGCTTTTCTTTGTCGCCTTTTCATATATATAAATGATAAATCAGTAGGAAAACTATGAATAAATTATCTTAGAACTATGGCAATATAATGAAGCCAAAAATAAGGCATCTGTCTTGTATATCGAGATGAAAAAGTATGATCACAGCGGGAATGGGGATGGTATTATATGTAACTAATTAATCTATACAGATAAATAAAATTGAAGTGTCTGCTGTAATGTGAAAATAACAACTATGTACTAAATACATATAAAACGCCTATCCCTATTAACATTGTCGGATATGCAAATTTGTCATTTTCTTTTTATTTCACTAATCACTCTTAAAAAATCTCTTCTTTTAGTAGCTGCAACAAAAAATATTTTTTACGAGTAGTTTTTAAAATAGCCTCAAGTAATTTTTGTTAACCTAAATTGTACATTTAAAAAAATATCAACAACTCAAACTTTGACGCACTCTCCTGTAAAGTTGCCGATTTTCATATCCGACATTGTTAATAGGGATAGGCGAAAAGTATATGTACGGTATTTATAATAAAAAAAATAGTTTTATAATTTTTTTGTTTGTCTTTCTGTTTGTTCCTAATCGCCGAAACTCTCAAAATCGGTCCAACCGATTTTGAAGGGGCTTTCATTGGTGCTGATATTATAAGGAGTAAGTTACGCTACTTTTATAAATTTTATAAATAGATTATCAATCCGCTCAAAAATAAACGTACATAAAGACACGGTAATGTTAAGTAACATTACCGTGATAAAGATGTCGCTAGTTATCAATTACGCTTCACAGTGCGCGCTCTATCTTTTTATATTAGCCTGATTGACTTTAATAAGTAATTTTTATTTTTGATAAACTTATAAAAGACTAGTATAGCAAATCTAAAACTCAAACTGAGTTCTTATATAAAACAAAAAAAGAGAATTATTTAACCATAAGAAAATACTCTTTCATCTCCTTGTAATATCTGCTTTTGTATTTAATTAAATATAATGGAAAGATATAAAAAAGAAACAGAATACTGCAATATATGATTTATTTTTCAGTAGATAAGCACAGTAATTTTGCTTCGATTGACAAAATATTTATATTCAAGAAGCAGGTACAAGTGATGTATAACAATTAGATATAACAATAAGTATTAGATAAAATTTCTCAATAACAACTTTATCTTTACACTTCTTGATATTAATTAATTAAGATACTTACAGGCTTTAAATAGACATAAGGCAGAATATTAAAAAAATATTTAAAAAAGTATACAACAATGCTGTATAAAGTTTACACTTAAATTTGAATTTTCAATGTACCTTTATAAACGCTTAATTTTTAAATAACATTGTTCCTGAATACAAAGACAAACTCTTTTTGCGTTTTTGTCTGCTGAGATAGCGTTATAATTTAGTGTTTTATTTAAATTTATTTATAGCTCGTTATCAACATTATGAAATGGACAAAAGAACATCGAAATATTTCGTTTTTCAAATTTCGAACCTTATTTTTTTAAACTTTGTGGCAATGTTATACATACATACATAATATTATTATTTATAAGTTATAGTATAAGAAATTAAATCGTTTAAGAGACACATTTTATAGTCATCACTACATATCTATATAAATTATGTATTGTAGTTATATAGAATATATAATACCAAAATATTTAATATCATTATTTATTATATAATTAAGCTGTCTTATTTACAGATTATATAAGATATATCCTAATATCTATTATTTGTATAATGAATTTGATGGCTTAGTAGCTTAGGCACTTATGGATACACTAGTCCATTTATAATCTGATAAAATAAAACAATTTTTAATCTGACAAACAAATAAAGTAATTACTAATTAGGTAACGCATTCAATACTTTATGAAATTTAACAAAATATATAACCTAAACAAAATAATATGATATAAAAAATGAAGATTATACCTCAACTATAATAATAGAATACTTTATACAATGATAAATTTTGTCATTGCTGTTTGTGTGCAAACATAGAATGGTTTTACCGTAAACGTTAGCACTTCTTTAGTCCTTTACACATCTTTTATACCCTACAAAGTTAATCTTAAGCGTAAGATCACTACGACGGTATAATATACTCTCAAGGTGAAGAGGTCGCAGTATATATACTAATTAATAAAATTTTCAATTCATAAGTAGGTATACTGTATACATAACAAAAATAGAAGCAGACATAATTACATTTTAAAATATTATTTTGTAATTTAGTGTAAAAGGTGCAAATGTCCAGATACTTAATATTATTTAAGTTGGAAAATGCAATATAATGGATAAATATATGCATAATTAAACAATCGCATTTTGAAGCACCTTTTACAAATCTACAAAAATAGCAACACTTTTTCTTAATATTTGAACAAATGTTAATTTATCACAATAACATAAAAATAAATGCTTGCGCGACTGGCTTTGACCATGCCGTTTCACGTTGGCAGCCGAAAGACTAGTTTCACTGGTTGTTAAAGGCACTACTTTGGAATAACTACGGTCTCCTAAACCCCTTTCGATTGCCCCATATTCTATTATGCACGTAACATATTTCCTTTTAAAAAATTTAAGTGGTGTCATTTTAAACTCTTCTTAATTTTATTGATTTAACATCATAGGCAAATGATACTTTCAGCAATGTTTAGCTGTATTTAGAATAGGCACTTTTCCGGATTTCATTAAATAACACTTAGTGTCTCTATCGATATATTACACAATAATCATTAGTAATTTAAGCTGAATATGCAGTATTTCTAAACTTAAGTAATTTATCCGTAATAAGTTATATTATCACGACTTATCCTGAGTTAAAGCGTCTTACATCTAAGCCTTATGCGAACAACGTTTAATGGAATATTCCAGTATCCCGATATAATAGATGAATATAATCTGTTAAATAAAATATACGGAATTTCAACAGGTATCTATAGTTATTCAGGTAGATATTAAACATTTATATTGTGATGCATTTGTTATTGATTTGGCGTCAGAAATAGCGACTAGACAGGTGGCTATTGCAAGGACGTAAAAGTTAAACTTTATCAAGAATTTCTATCTTACGTAGAACAAACCTATATTTGCACCAAAAATCTATATAAAAGCGGCGGTGCGATGGGAAAGTCTTATTTTCAGATACAACTTTGTTCTACAACGGATATAAATTGCACCATTTTTATAATCAGATCTAAATAAAATAAATATTTTGCACATATCAAAGCAAAATTATAGAACTTATGAAATATAACGCTGTAATGTTAGAGTTAATCTAAGTAAAATTAAAATAAAATATATACCTACCTACGATCAACTGTTTCACAGTTCTATTGAATGTTACTCAACAACGGTGCTTTTATTTCACAACACTTGAAACATTAAAACAATAAATTAATAGTATAGTGACATTGCAAGACCGCATTGCGGCGAATATTTAAATTTTTCACCAGCCCTCATATATAACGCGTTACACACTAATCTACGTTGTTGTTCTACACAGTAGACATACGATTTCGTTTCGAAATAATATCTTTCCGACGACTGACGTGACAAATCAAAAAAGATATGATAATATATCGAAAATATAACTAAATTTAGGTCTTTTTCATATAATTTCAAAATAATGCAATGATTGGGAGAATTATAATGCCAAAAATTTTTGATGGACCCAAGTTGCTAGTGCGTTTCAAACGAGACAGCCATCGTTTAGACTGTTAGTGAGCTTTGACTGCGTCTCTTGAATGTTGGAAGGGTAGTTATGACATTGCTGAGAGGACACGTAATTAAGATCCGGCTCGTAATATTCCACTTCTGGCTCGATCGGGCCGAGGATGGTTGCCTTCGGTAAATACCCGTCTGTGGTAATGTAACTGGCTTCGGAGTTAGGCGGAATGCTTAAAACACTGTCTGGTCGATTATATTCGTCTATATTTTGTGGGGTCAAATATGAGGTTTCCAGGGAAGATATTTCTATGGAATCGTTGATGGGTGTAGGACAAGTGTAGCTAGAAGCAAGGATATTTGCCGATTCGGGTCGGATGTATGGTGAATGGGCTTCGAATACGGGGAATGTTGTGGGCTCGTAAGTTCGTATAGCGTTGTACGGCGCTGTGGGGGATGTTCGAGCGTTGGAGTTGTTCTTGACGCAGGATGACGCGTGCATGGACAGCATGTCGATCAGTTGACGCTTCTGGACTTCTAGATCCTGAAAAGATAATGACACTATTATTAATACCTTTATTATTTTATAAAGTCATTGTCACTTTTTTCTGAAAAAACTTATGTGCTAAGCTTGCTTATCAGCTATCTTAAATCTACAGGTATACCTATTTAAATCGAATTTGAAGAATTTTAACAATGGCGCTCACTCACAAACTGTTAAATTTAGAAAATAAGCGTGAAATCGTACCTAATTAAAAAAGATAAAAGGATAAATTCCTTTTATTTTAATATTATTGTTCAAATGTTTATTATGATCTGGGCGTAGGTACTTTTAACAATGTACCTAAAGGTATGAATTATATGTTACGTTATTTATTGGCCACACATTTATGTAAATAAAGTATTAACTATGTTATTTAAATCCATAGACCATTTCAAATCTTACAAGTAACTATACAGTATACGATAAAGTTTTATGGACCCCATTCAAATAATAGATTATATTACCTAATTACGAACATAATATATTGGACATCCCTGGCAGGAATTGTATCCGTGATATTCAGTGCATAAGGTGCCAATTATGTAGAAACCCTACTACTGCTAGTCACGACTAACTTGTAACAAAATATATTTCTATATATATTTTAAATTTAGGTTTCACCTTATCGAAATTGGTATTTCTATTAACATTTAAATGAACACAAATGAGGGAGCCGATAACCTTGCATCCGTGTCGTTACATTTTACTTAGATAATACCTAAAAGTTTCTTATTTTTTTACACATGTAAAGACTATTTAATGTTTAATTTTAATTTATTTCATTAAATATGTATCTTCTAGAATAAAAATGAAATGTTAAAAACTTCATTACTTAAAAACAGCTGGACCGATTTGGTTATTTTTATCTTGAAATATTTTTTATAGTACGAATGAGGTTTTTACTTTAAGAAAAAGTCATTAGAAAATTCAGGAAAATAAAATTATTGGAATTTAGACAGAAAATTGACTAGCAGGACGGCAGGGTTGAGCAGTTTATTATAATTTCCCCGTTCTGAAATAATGCACGTAAACACCAATATAGTAACAATCTACACTAATATTATAAAGAGGAAAGATTTGTATTTCTGTATGTTTGTAACGAATAAACTCAAAAACTACTGGACTGACTTAGATGAAATTTAGACATAGGATATTTTTTATTCCGGAAATCATCCCCAAAGGGGGTGAAAATGGGAATGAAAGTTTGTATGGGGAATTAACCTAGGGACAAACCCGAGCGAAGCGAGGCTGAGTCGCTGGTATTTTATACAATTATACAAAACAGTAATTACCTTTAGTTGTGTTTTAAGATCAATGTTCTGGCTTTCCAAGACTTCACTCTCATTCACGAGGTTAACAGTTCTCTCTCTCTTCTTCATTCTGCATTTTGTTGCTGCTATTTTGTTCCTTTCTCTTCTTCGGCGTCTGCGTTCTTCATCTTCAGGAGTAAGCTATAAAAAAGACGTAATTATTTTTATTATAAGGCCGACTTGTTATCATAAAATTAACTTTTTGTATGATCATGCTAGCTAGCATTGAAATGCTAGCATTGAAAATATATACGTATTCTGAGGAAATATTGTGGTTTTTTTATTAAATAACCGATGTAATCATCAATATGAGAGCACATAGGTATCTACGTTATGTATTAACTTGGTTTATAAACTTTATTCACATCGTATATTGTTCCGGTAAAATAAAATCTATAAAATTCATTGCATGAATGAATCCATTAAATTAAATCAGTTGAGCGTTCGGAATGCATCGCTTCGTTCACAAACTGACTTTCAATGATAATAATTTCTCATCGTCAAGTCATCAAGCTTTCCATCGGGAAGTTAAGTCACGAACAGCCGCATTTGCAATACCGAGCTTCTTTGTAAGCTCATAAAACTTCAATAAGGCCGTTGAATTATAATGCTACCAGTCGCTATAAAACTAGTTTAGTTCTGATGGGCTATCTTCCTGACCTCAGTTCCTGGTAGAACCCTTATTGGGTGGCAATGATACCGCTATCAAACATTACATAATACATTACGTTGTAGTCTTGTATTATAATTTAGAGCTTTCTTTGGCGACAATATATATGTCAACGTCTTTAAAAAAACTAAAGCATTACTTAAAAACTAGTAATAATTTTGTTATAACAAATTTCAAACTAACAAGATAGTAATCGATTTAATTTTCGTAGAAAACATTGATACTAATCAACATGTGCTATAATAGACTTATATGATTGCTTATTAAAATATTTTTATTTACATTCATTAGATAATTGCTTACGTGAAAGTAAATTAAAAAATGTATTTCTTAAATTAAAATTACGTATTCTAATATTATAAAGAGGAAAAATTTGTTATTTTGTTTGCTTATATCGAATAGGCTCCGAAACTACTAAGCCGATTTAGATGAAATTTGGTAAGAAGACAGTTTGAGACCCTGGGAATAACATAGGATAGTTTTTATCCCGGAAATCATCCTTTAAGGGGGTGGTAAAAGTTTGCATAGGAAAGCAACCTAGGGACGAATCTTCTCACAATAGACCAGGAATGGTCGCAGTGACATGTAATAGCCGCAAAATAGAAATAAAAAAACCTAGGGACGAACCCAAGCGAAACGAGGGTGAGTCGCTAGTTTGTATTAAATTGATTGGCTATTAATTTTGATTCATGCCCGCCCTACTTATCACTAAAGTAAAGACAGACTAGCTCTATAAATACTCTTGTAACAAGAAACAGAAAACACAGGCAAGTTCACATAGCTACCTCGTTTTTAGGTGCTTGCGTATGACTGCTATCGTAGTCCTCGTCACTTTCTTCTTTCTTCATGCGCTTCACACCCACATCAGTATCGCTGCCCGACATCTTCCTTTTCGACTCTATCGACAGCTTTAGACCAGCTTTTATTAATTCCGAACACGTCTGGAAATAAATAATGGTGTGTTTACTCATTAACTATACATACATACAGTGTGCCTCACTGTATTTCAAATATGCCTATAGAATTCGATTGTTTGTTTGAAAGGGATAATCCTTGATGTATCTACTAATGAATCAATACTTTTAGTCTTATTGATAACTTTATTGTCCCTGAGTTACATAAGTTTTATTTTTATGGAAGCAAGCAAAGCCAAAACAAGTTTTTTTTAATAATAACAAATTAAAATGTTCACGATTTTAAATAAACTAATTTGATTTAAAAAAAAACGTACCAGCCTTATATCATTAAATTAAAACTCTTTTAAAAGTAAACATCGTGAGATTATTTTATTCTTAATCATTTTTACCTCGATCGAATGATGGTACCAAGGTTGTATACACACACACCCATGTACCTCCGCGTTCTATATTATACCTACTTACTTAGATAATGTGGACAAATGCAACCGTATTTTTTTTACTATTGTAATAAAGGTGTTCCTTTTTTCTCACATTAAAACGTCTGCCCATTGTTATAGTTCTATGCAAAAAAGAATATTTATTGAGTGTAAAATTGATTATACGGAAACACTTATAGCTGGAAAGAAGTAACTATATTGTTAGTAAAATAATATTTTTCATACGCAGAATTTCGAAAAAGATAGTTCTGCGACCTTTTGATTTTGTAGTAGGTAAGGTAATTTACGTTTTACTTTTAAATTTCGTTAGAAAAATCTTCATTTATTTGTTCTTGTGTTGGTAAGTCGTGACATTTAGGGCGGAGACACTTCAAACTTTACAAGTTTCAATGTCGTTAGAGTAAGAAAGGCGGACCTATCAAGTGATCAGACCTTTATCTTTGAAATCCTTTTAAAACGTAAGTAGGTACATTTAATATTTATATTTCCTTGTATTTCATATGATCTTTATAAAAACAGTTGCAGATGGAACAAAAATACAAAAATATATTGTATTGGGTGCTTGTTTTACGTGGTCTTAAAAAATAGCAATGAGAACATATTCTATTTAAAAGTCTTTTCTACACCTTTATTGTAAGTGTTTAGATTCAACTGGTTTCCATCTGCACCATAGATGAATTCACTTATATTTTTAAACTTGAAACTGTAAGCGGCAATGGACCATCTGCATGTGAGGTAATCTCATACTTGCAGACTACAGTGTATTAGATATTTTTTTACATCTTTCCACATGCTTCCTTTCGGAGTTGTTGAGAAGAACATATTGACTATTTCCGATTGACGCACATTTCAGAACAATATATGTTAGCACTTTTTGTTTGACGACACGTTTGGCTCAGTTTGTAGTGACTCTACTTGCTGTGCCAGCAGGCGCGGGTTCGAGTCCTGCTAGGGGCATTCATTTGTGTGATAAGCACAAATGTTTGTACTCCAGTCATTGGTGTTTAAGTGTAGTGTATCAACTATCTTTTATTCATAACACAAGCCTCGTGCTTACCATGGAATTAGATGGTGATGTGTGTTAATGCCCCAACATATTTATTTATTTATTATTTGAACTGAAAAAATTACGAAATCTAATTGTATGTAGGTATATAGTCATTTATATGGAAAAGGAACCCATGACTACCCTACCTACCTCCTACACTATTCAGACAATTCTGCTGTATCAAGGTCTTCGACTTAATCAATTTTACACATGAAATGAATAATAAAAAATATATTTTTAATCTAATCGAATGAATTAACAATAATTATGAATTACAAGTGAAGCAATGTAATTATGAAGCGTGATTTATTTCTTCCAATACCGAACATAATTAAATCGTTTTTAGTTGGTATGTATGAAAATCGGTTCCTTTTTATGAAATATCGTACTTGTCAAAACTAAATTTTCCAAATTAAAGTCCCCTGCCGCGTTAAGTTTATGTTTGTTCGGGCTAATCTCAGAAACTACTAAACGGATATACCTATTCATTATTCACAAGTTATTACTAATATGAAAAAGGGATTGTGTTAGAAGTTGTATGAAGTATGGAAACAATTGTTGTAATATTATAAATGCGAAGAGGATCTGTGGTCACTATTTTTGTATATAATACAATACCTTTTGTATACTAGGCGGAGTGCCTGAAGCTGGTGACGTTGCTGACGAACTATTAGACATCGAAGAGTTAGAGTCGTTACAGTTCACATTCTGCAAATGAAAAATAAGGCAAAGTTATTATACTAATATTATAAATACAAAAGTTTTAGAATAAATATTTGGAATAGAATTTTATCCTGGAATAACATACAGGCTTTTTTATCCACGAAACCACGGAAAACTATAAATTCTCGTCCGTGGGTGACTAACCAAAATTAGTATTATATACTATTAACTAAACTTTATATTTTATATTATTTTATTAGTAAAAGTGGTAATATTTATAATTTTTAAATTATATATATAATATATATATATATATATATATATATATATATATATATATATATATATATTATGTATGATTTAAATAAGTTTATATTGTAATTTATAAAACTCATAGCATTAAAGAATAATAAAATAAACTTTAGAAATTTATAAAAAACTATACATATACTTATACCAGTATAGGTAGTAGGAAAATAAGTAGGAGCTCTCTAAGTTATTAGAACGTTTTACATGTCACTGCTCCTTTGCTAAATGGACAAAGTATGTTCTTGACGGACGACATGTTTATTAAAGTGAGTTTTTGCGCGGTTTCGTAGACGTAATACATTCATTAAAATAAATAGAAATATCCAATAATAACAATACATCTAATTAAGATAAATCTGTTTTATAGCGTGTGGTACCGTCTTTAGGAGTTAACAACTTAGTAACATTAAACTTATATTAGTAACAGTGAGTTTTAGTGAACCCCAACGGTACCTTTTTTTTTTTTTAACGTTGGGAAATGCATTTACGCACGACGTGTGGGACTCACCGGCGTAAAACAGCCAGTACTACCCACTAAAACCCAACAAAACCTTCCCCCGTCTTAATGGGGCGTCGCAGGATCGCTTGCGCATTCAACTACGACGCCCCGACGGCAGGTCTGCCGAAGCAGACCACCACAACCATGGGGTTGCTCCACAGTCCACTCTGCTATCAGAGAAGTACCAGGAGCAACCCGCATGGTACACCGCCCCCCAAAGAGGGCCACCTCTCCCCGCCCACCGAAGTGGGCAACCTCCCTGTGCGTTTCTTAGCTTCGCGCCCGGTTGGATTGCCGGGCACTACTGAGCCCCCCCACCACGACAAGGTGAACGCACGTTGGGGGGGGACCCCAACGGTACCTACTCGCGCTATAGTTTTGATTTGTAAAACCGTTCATAGAAACTGAAAATGGATTTGATAAATATTCTACTGTTTAATTTTATATATACTGTTATTATTTGGAAAGAAAATTAATACAGAAAACTAGAGATCCTTTGAAAATTCTAAAAAGTTCTATAAATCAGTTTTCAATTAAAGAAATGATATTTAATACCACGTCTTATTTATTATGATATCTGATAAGATAGTATGTAAACTTTTATAAATACACATTATACTAAAATATTTGCACCTAATAACATATTATATCAATATAAAAAGTTTTCAAGTATCGACCTATTATAATAAACAACGTACGGACATGCAAATATAACAATAATATGTAACAATAATCACAAGATGTGTCACATCAGATTAGCCTTTTGTTCGTAACCATTTCACGCTCTACATTCCCGAGCACGTTATATAGGGACCTAATGACAATCATTTATAACATGAAGCGTTCGTGTAATAATATACAAGTACAAATTACACACGCAATGCTATGTAATTAGTTTACTTAATTGAAGATTCCTGGCGTCGGTCAGTCTGTTTCAGTGTCCAATAGGTACATGACCTCAAGTATACGGCGCTTAGAATTATCCAATATTTAGTATGACGACTAATGGTCACGTGGCGTTACGTGGCTAATGCTTGGCAAGCATTCAATATGCTCACTTTGCATTCGAACGAGCGTTTCGCGTGCAACAGACCTAAATACTGCAAGGATCTCTTTTGCATTTTGATCGATTTGCAAATTGAAAGTGCAAGGTTAGGAATTAGTTCCAATGTTTAAAAGTCCTATTCAGATTTGCCTGTGATTGCCATTCCATACTTGATTATTGCTAGGAAATTTCTTGAATAAGAACAATTTAGCACATTATCTTAAAAGCAAGTGGTATAATGCTTACTTATCTAGGTCATACCCACAATAAGTTTCACGGTCGCTTTAAGTCATTACATAATATACTATTTGTATTTCGCGTTTATTTATCTGCCAATATAAATGTATAATTTTATACATTGATGATTCGTTCGAGACGTGACCATTACATTACCTGCGAGGGTATTCATTACTTTATATTACAGATGTCAGAGATTAAAATATTATTCATTATATTTTAAATGAGAATTTTATCGGATCGTGTTAGGTATAGCTAGCGTACCTTGAAACTGTTGTTCTTCTCGTAATTGTACTGGTCAAGAGGGTTGGTCATGGTGATGACATCGTTGACGATCTCGGGAGTGCGCAGAGTGGTGGTGCCCGCGCCCTCTGCAGCCAGGAGGTTCATCATAGCGGCGCTTAGGTTGACGTTCACACTGAGGTATGCTCCTGGCTCTCCCTCCGTACCCACTGCGGCAGTCGGCGACGGAGAAGTATCTTCACATTTAATCGTCGGCACAGCTGAGCTAATGCTCGACGAGTTCATTATATCCTTGTAAGGAGCCAGTTTCGCTTCTTTTTGGTTACGTTTCGTACTAAAACTAACGGTTAACGCGTTAACTAAGTCTATATCACGATTACGCACTATCACTATGTCCTATGCTAAATATCACTGATTGTGGTAAACTGGTTCCCGATGGCACTCGACACTCCAGCTAGAAGTCTTCACGGGGAGGTAACGTTGGTAACGTAGTATGAGACCTGTGGACAAAAGAAAAGTTTGTGTGAGTTAAAGCGCCGTTTAACCATTAATCGATCTATGTTTATACGTAAATAAAACAGTATGTTTATGCGTAATAAAAATCTTGTAAAGGGCAAGTCTCAGTTTCGCAATCCTCCGGGCCCCGCTTTCGCAAGCGCTCGCAGCGAGTTTTTAATTAGAGCTATCCGAGCATCGCGACCTCGTGGCCAGGATGCGGCTTCAATAAAACGCTTTTTTACAGGCACCAATTGAACGTGCTATAAAATTAAAACTAGCGCTTTTTACGACACATTTTAACGCTCTTCCGTGTGGCGTTCGTCTTGTCCATTGTTCGGGCGGGCGCGGTATCGTGCGGATCACCGACAAGGGCATGCATGGATTAAGCCATTAACAGCCACGATATCGATGTTAGCGCAGACAACATTGTGTGGAAATTGGGTGCTCACTGAACAACTAGGTCATGCCGTGACCGAAAACGCGATCTGCAAATACGATTAAAACGGGAGCTAAATACTCTTATTCCCTATATAGCTATGCGGTTCGAAAGCTGTAAGACACCTTGACCCGGAGTCGGTACCTACATATGTAGATATCTACAGTCATATCTGTCACGTAAAACAATAAAACACTGAGACGAAGTAACCTAGATGCAGACCGTTTTGCTTATTCCTCGCAATATGTGAGTTAAATTCCTCTACGACAGAAACATGGTTAGACGACGCTTAATAGATTGTCGTCTTCAAGGTTCAAGCAACTTATAGGTATTTTTGAGTGCCACTCCTCATATCTGCTTTATCTCACATTGATTTATTGGTCCTAAGTCTATTGTCATAATAATTTCACACTAGGTATGTGTTATACACGTAACATACTCGAAAACTCTTTTAATACAGCGATGTATATGGTTTAGGTAAATATTTATTAATCTCTACCTAAAAAAATATTCAAACTTAATGTAAGTAATATAAAAAGGCAAAGCGCTTTACGCAATGTTGATTTTCTTATTGGTAGCCGACCACAAGTTATTTGGTGAGTAAACGAAACATCTGCTCAAATATCTTGTGTTGGCACCGATTGTGTGACATTGAAAACGGTTAAATAATTAATTAGAGAAAGCTTATAAATGCACGCCAACTCTAATAAACTTGACTTCCTTATAATATAATTCAAATGCAAGAAAGGACTTTTATATACCATATAATAACAGTTGTTCTCGACGCGTGGGTCGATATAACCATATAATATGCTAATAACAGGCAGTAGGACGTCCGTACCCCTAAAAATGGAAAATGAAAAATAAAATGTATCCGGCCGATACCGCGTGGGTTTATATTAAGTTTCGACAAATTTATATATTTTTATCATACTTTTTATTGCACAAAAAAGTAGAAATTACGATGCATATTCGTTAAATTATACGATCGTTGTCCTCAAGAAATAGGGGAAAATAACTGAGCGTAATAACAGTGGCTTTTCTCGGTTGGCGCTCTTGTATCTCACTCATTCTAATGGAAATTCAATATGGATGAAGAGAGTAGAAGATATCTGTCTAAGCTTTAGCTCTTGAGGGAAAAGGGGTCGCCCTGTTTACTTCTAAAACGACGTAAAATACATTAAAATAGAGGTTGTGTCGACTTTTTGTCCTCGAGGCTGCGAGAAATAGGTAACCTACTTAGAGCCGCGCCCGCTCACTACAAACATACATATATTATGTCAATTTAATTGCATTAGTTTTATTACCGCTTAAGCAAGTAGTCTGTAAACGAGGCAGCTTTTAATAGAGGCAATTTAAATTAAAAATTATAAATTCTGTTTTCTCTCTTTAAAATCACTATGTAATTTGTTTAAGTTGTTGGCCGAATTAACTTTTTATTGCACAACTTGGAATAATAGTATTTACATATTATTCGAAAATCTTTTTATATTTTATTTTATTTTATTTATGAATAAATGGTAAAAGCCCTTGAGTATTAAATAAAATAATAAGTGGTCGTAAAATAATGAATGAACATAGCTTAATAGGGAAGCGAAGGTCATCGTGATACATGAGTGCGCATATGTACGAGTATGTTATTTAATAGTTTTCAATACTTAATAAGTTTAAACATAGTTGTTTGAATAAGTTATATAAATAATAAAACAAATAAATCGATATTCGTTCAATTATACTATACAATAAGGATATTAGATGGTCGTAAGTTGCAAGAAATAAACATAGTCTTTAGACTATGTTTTCAAGTAAATGGATATGAGTTAATAACAAATATAATCAAAATAACGTCAAATAATACTATTTAGAGCTATCAAATTATTGTTTTTTCAAGTAGAAATAGAACTTAAAGCTCTTAAACGCAACAGAACTAAGTAATATTGGGTTGTAAGTAAATGCACTAAGTTTTTTTATTTTTATTTTTTTCTTTCCACATTACATTATTACAATTTTTAAAATGATTACTCCAATACATTTATTTTTAATTATATAAAATTTTTATGGCATAAATACCTATTGCATCGTTCGTAAATTGTTAAAAAAATATTCTTTAAAACATTTATATTTTATGTTCATTATTAATTTTAATTATTTTACAATATTAATTCCAATAGTTGTAAAAACATAGATGTACCTATACAAAGTTGGGTTAAATAGACCTGATTGTATTTACAATTTACCCATGCAAATTCATTAGATTTATAAAAAAATAACATGAAATAACAAGTAATGATAACCACATAATATCTCTATTAATCCTCTATCTAAGGATAGGTATATACTATTTATAAAATATCGTTAATAAAGCATGTTCTGAAATACTGCCCTAATTGTAAATTCTTATTATTTCTATCAACTTCTAAAAGGAGGAGGTACGGCTAAATCTTTTTTCGTGTGTGTTTCGAAAGATTTTTTCATTTTTCTTATTTTAATGAATCAATTATACCTCCATGGTAGTTCCATATAAATTAAAAAAAGGAAATTCGACCGCTATGAGTGGAATTAAAACTTTTAAAAGATTTTAAAGCCAATGTACTTGTTAGTAAAAAGCAATTCAAGTATGAAAAAAGCTCGAAAAAGCTGAAGCAAAACATTAGTGTTTTACGTATTACGCGCTACGAATAACCGTAGACTCTACTTTACCTGAAACATATTTATATTTTATATTAATTACAATATTATATTCATTTATGCTTAGCTAAGATTGATTACTTGCTGGACCCAACCTTAACCATATCTAGCTCGCATCATTTATAATACGTGTCATAAAGAATGATACAAATAACAAAACAAAATAGCAAAGAAATATTGTTATTGGATCGACAATAGCAAAATAGAAAATTAAAAGTTCTTCTATAGTAGATTTGTAGGTATATAAAAATAGAGGACCCTTGAATATTAAGGTAGATAATGTTGGTTAATTAAAATGAATACAAAAAACGGCGCTATTATTAATTCATTGTAAAGTGGATCGTCATGGTGTTTTGGATATCGCAATTCAGTTCAATTAGTTTAATACTTATATTTTAATCTCTTTTTTTGCTTTATCAAGGTATGTTAAGCTAACAAAACCTAGTATTATATTATAATAAATTAAATAAAAAAATAATTAATCAGTAATACTTGTAATTTTATAGATAGAGGTCCTAAAGATTATTTTACAACTTTATGACTTATTTCCAAATTCAATTAGCTTCAAATAACTGTTTCATAATGTTTTAAAAACCGGTAACCATTGATAATAATACGAGTCATTAGAATATAGGTGGGCGAGTCAATAAAATTGTAAATTATATCTACGGCAATTATTAATTAAGGTGAATCTAACATACTTACTAATTATTCACGGTCAATTTCAAACGAACTGCCTTCTAATTTTTATAATGAAAGTTCGAATGATGTTTAAATTATTGAATCGCTCAATGAGTTTTTGTGTTTTTTCTCCTACAAAGGAGAAAGAAGACAAAAAATAGACATTTGGTCATTAATTTGCGACAAGTAATTGCCGATATATAAAATATTATTAAATATACAAAACATGTCTTGAAAGAGCTTTTGAGGTAAAACTCTATATTTCAAAAAGCATAAAACGAAGTAAAATACAAAAGAGTATATTGCTTATATAAATACATTTGCGATTGTTTTCGTGTTTAAGTTAAAACCAAAGATATTTTTAACTTGTATCCAAACGTAGCAACAGAACCGTGTCCTTGACACTCGACAGCGGGCAAAAAGTATCGGCCGCAATTTCGGCGTCGAGTGTGCGACTTCCAACACACACTACCACATTCATAAGAGTTCATATTAATGACAAGGGAAATTATTTAAGAGCTTAATTATTAAATATCATAACAAAATAATATACGATTTCTATTTAAAACATAATTTATACAGCATGTCCTTGAAAAGCTAAAACAACAAATATTTCGTGTATGATTTCGGCGTCGTGGGTGTGTCCTGACTTTGAGCTAACGAACACACACAAATGTTATAGAATAATCGTAGCAGATGCTTCAATGTTGTAGAATGCTATGCCTCACAGAGACTATGAAATATGATCATGTTTTATTCATGTATAGGTATTACATATTTGCTAATAAAATTAAATCAAATTTGTAATATACATATGTATATTGAATGTTATGAAGAAATAAATTCATTAATGTTATCTATATGATCTCTTCGATAATAGTTTACTAATATGCCAATCATATACATACTAAATTTTGATTTAAATAGTTCTAATATTATATGACTTATGGCTTATAACGACTTTACGACGACTTAATGTTTAAATAGGTCTAGCATATTTATTTTCATAGGTATTTACAGTAAAAAATGACGATATACATACACATATATTAACTCGTGTGGTAAATATATAAATGATAAAGAATAACAACAAGAAATTTTAGTAATGTTAGCAATAATTTAAAAATAATAATTGTATTTACCTGCCACATCTGCTTTTTATTCTATTCCATTAGCATATAATTTAGTGCCGGTTTTTATATATTCACTTATACATCGCGTAAAAGGAACAAAGGAAGTTTGGCAACGCATTGTTACTCGTTTTTCGTGTCTGTCGAGTTGTAGACGAAAAATTTGCATTCATTATTGACACCCACATGGTTGATTGACATATGAATAATACTTATACAAAATTATACTAATCCCCGTAATATTAACTAATCTGCGTATGTGTTGGAAAAACAAAACAACTTTAATACACAATTTTTCAAATAGATACATATATGTCCTCTAATCATTTTAAACATTTCTATTTCCCTCTAACTCAACCCGTAACGAGACTTTTTTAGTGTCCTCTCCGAAATCGAAATCTGTTTACCTTCTATCAATATACATCCAGACATATGTACATGCATATCAATACCAATTGAAATGTTATTAACGGAAATTTTAAATATTTAAAACATATAGTGGGGAATACGGACAGATAATCACGTGAATTTATACTGCGAAGATAATTATTTTATCCTTAGGGGCGAAATGTTATCTTAATATTTATACGAGATGGTGTCCTCATTTATATGAGACCAACCTATAACTGCTATTTCGAAAAAGAATCATTAAAATTGTAGATATCGAGTAACATACATATGTATGTAAATACTTAATACATACAATACTACAATATAAAGAATACAAGGAATCACACCTACACCCGAAGTAAGTGCCATTTTCATTTTCAAAGTCGGCAAAATTAGTTAAAGAAACGAAAATAATAGGTATTACCAAAGAAAATAATGAAACAAAAAAGTAAATTACATGTAATAAGCTTGTAATTTTCAATTAGAATCCTGTAATTTTTAATACTTTTTCATCAAATGTACAGAACGCTAAAAAAATCTAAAGACAAAACGCAATGATCGATAACATTATACTTAAAGTTGAAAGCTAGTTTTAAGTCACTGAATACTTATCAATAAAATGTGTTGTTTTAACCTTCAGCTATTTCATATCATTATTACCTTTAAATCCCACTCGGTGCAGTCACGATTAACGTATCAGATTTGATTAAAACATATAATTGCACGAATGAATTTGAAAAAAAATAAAACACTTTATAAACGTATTTATTATGACGTTATACTAATGTATGTTTTAGAAAGAAATATGAATATTTGGTCATTAAAGTTACGGCAGTGTGTACATATTTGTTTTATGTAAACTACTGAATAAACTACTTATTACTAGGTACTTATTTTCCCTGAAATAATTGCTCATTGACCTTTAAGTAAAATAATAATGCATTTTCCCCTTTGCATATTCAAAGTCAAGGTGCTATTTTCTGTTATAAGTACATATTTTTCTATTATATATTGTAAAAGAGAAAATTTTTCGTTTAATTTATAGCGGAATTTCTAAAATATTTTTGTTTTAAACAATATAATAATTACAGAACTGACTTAAAGGACTAATACAAAAATGCAAGCGAACCTGCGGAATTAGACTAGTTTGTATACAAAATAACATCACTATCAATATATTCGTATTGAACCCAGGCCATAAGGCCACGTATGTACACGGAAAATCATAACTATTGATCGCGAATTGCAATTTTGTTGCAACCTCGAACATTTTATGACAGGAAACCAATAAAATGATAATACCTGGAGAATCACAAAGCGTTGGACTAATTACTAGGCAGCATTGTCCCTTTTATATAGCCGCATAGCTTTTAAATTCAGCCACATAAATACTGAAGTATAGATATAATGTTAGACTATTATAACAGAGCCTAGCCGTTACCATGAGCTGATATTTTGCCTCTTTATTATATTCATTTTGTACCTAATAATTTTAAATATATTTTCAATCATCTTTATTTATCATAAATCATAGTAATAACGTCTTCTTATACACATTTATATGTTTTATATATAAGTCATTATATTTTACTTATGTTATTCACCGGGTAAAGTAAATAGATAATCTAAATGATTAAAGAAATAAGAATTGTTGAATTGACTAAAATCAAATATCCTAAGTGCTTGAAAGTTTTTTTTTAAATTAAATTAGTCGAATGACGGGGAATTAAAACACGATTTTTAATATTATTATCTGTGTATGTACGTACATATTATTTAAATATGTAAATAATTGAAATAAAAAATGTTAAATATTCGATAGTCGCTACCAAGCACCAAGATATCGAGAACGTAACTACATATACATATATTAACTAGCATTACCCGCGGCTGCGCCCGCGTTCAGATGACCAAAAACAAAATTCTTAGGTTTTACATATTAGTATACTCTTACATTGCAGTTTTTGTATTTTTTCTCAAAAATGAGATATTTTCCCGCGGTAAAGAGTATCCTATATGTTGACTCGGATAACCAGCTATCACCATACCAAATTTCATCATCACACAAAAATTCTAAAAACTATAGATTCGGCCTCTGTATCGATAATAATGTTTATTTCAATAAGAATTTCCAAAAAATATTTAATGTACAGATTCAGCTTAGTTACAATATTTTATTATATGTATAGATGATATAAATTCGAAAGTTCCACTTACTTACATTATCAAGTAAGCAACTAAAAACTTTATCCTCGTCGTAAAATTACAAGGAATTTAATTTAGAGTCATAAATGTGCATTTTTAGAAGTGCTACATAATACTTGTATATATTTCATTGTCGATTACGACTACTGATACTGCCAACGATTGTCCTTAACTAAGATTGGTAGCTATTTATATTTTTGCATAAATTCTTAAGTTACGCAAAGGCATTGTGCTTATAGCATACTAATATCAAGTTTATATAAAACGTAAACAAAAGATTTGCAAGGTTTTACCTAGAGTCCTCAACGAAAATATTTAGCGAAATTTTCAGTTTTCAGTTTCTTTATCATGATAGTTCGGCGTCTAATTTAATTTAAAGTCCGACTCTCGTAGCTTCACATACCTTTTCTTTCAGTACCGTAACATTCATGTGAAAAATGATTTACACATGAAAATCTCAGAGATGCGAGACCGAGACCGGGGTTTGAATACTTCCGTTGGAAATTTCACTTGCTTTTCCAAGAGAGTGGTGTTACTATTGGGATCCCACTGCACTGCCTTATTCCTTTATCATAATTTGTATTATTATTACAAATTTCATGAAAGAATACATTAAATTGATACATACTAACGATAAAGTAACATGACTGATATTTATGTTTGGTGTGTACATTACGCATGGAAACCTTGAACAGTTTTAAAACATCAAAGCGAATTAAAAGAGACGTGGTTAGCACCTGCATTAGAGATCTTCTTTAAATACAAACAGTTAAATGGTAGATTAATAATAATGATCAGTATAGAAACATGACTTTGATTGTGCTTTTCGTTTTTTATATATTTACAATGAGAATTTGCAATGATGTTCACTATCAACCAGAGTTTTTCCAAACATTCTCATACTTCAAGTTTCTTTCATTTATTATAATTTTATAAGAAATTGGATTCCCAAGCATTAACAATAGGAAGGTCACCAACATAAGGAAGGTGCTATGACAGAATACATAAATATTAAGAGTACTGAGTACTGGTTATATAAGTATATTATTTTCTATATTTTTTGTTATGGCTAAAAAAATTACTTATTCTAACACCATTGTTGACAGACAACCGTAGCCGCGGAACGACCTTGAGAACTACAATTAAACTAACTACAAATTTAACCAACTACAAAAGTATTAATAGTATATACGTATGATTGTAATGTATTATAATGTATAATAGCAATTAATATATATTATATGCTGAAAAGTTATTGGAGAGCAATAATATAATATGGTTTTTTTTCTATAAAAATGACTAAGTACTAGTAAATTTTTGGCTTCTCTTAATTTCTCTTACTCTAAAATAAAACGGCAAACCGATACAACCAGGCAGAATAATGTGCGGTTTACATTTTTAGATGTTTTTATATATGATAGAGAAAGACAAATATAATCAATATGTAAAAATATAAAACTTTTATATTTATAATTTAGATTATAATTGTTCTTAAATTAAAAGTAGCACATAAAGATTTTTTTTAATATGTCCTTTCTTTATATTAATAATAGTGATAACTTTTGTAGGTACCTACTAACTAGTAAAGAATGAAAATATAGCTAGTGAATATACATATATTATGCAGTGAATAGTCGATGTTTAGCCTAAGTAAGGTTGTTACTATAGGTATTTCAAAATAACGTAAACATGTTACTCTTAAATCGTACCTACTGATTCTAATTCAAGGAAAACAAAACATTTGTAGTGATCAATACAATAGAATTGTTAAACCACAAAACCGGCTTACAATCATCATACTTTATATTAAAAACTGAGATCATACCAAAAATTTTACTTATAATTAAGTTTTCAAAGCTTCGTTTATACTAAATGGTTATTTTTAAACAATATAAGAATCTTTATGGAAGTATATTTTGTGAGCTTGGCATCCTTTTTTTATTTCATCATATGGATTATTCATTTATGTATATTAAAAATCTACCTACAAAATTAATTTAATTAAAATATTCTCGTATTTTTCTTACATTTCAATTTAATAAATATTTTGAATTTTATTATAGAAATACACACTTATATCGACAGAAGCTATTTTTTATATATTTTTATTACTTGTGTTTCAATATTACGAAGTAGCAAGATTATGTGTCGAATATTTGAACTTTCGCAGATGTTAAAATTCTGATGTGGGCGTGGAACCGGTTGTAATGTCCCTTATCGCTAACAAAAAGTCTGTCTGATCAAAGAATTGGAAAAGAAATGACGTGGAAATTTTTAAAAACATAGTGTAGTGTGATACTTTGAAGTCGAATTTCGAATCGAAAAAAAAAAGTTTTGTACTACTTATGGCTTATAAACTTTTTGTATAATAATTCTTATATAAACTCATAAATCGTAATAACAGTACCGTACTTTGATATATAAACTTAAAATTATGTATGTAAATACGAGTAAGTAAACGTATACATATAATTTGCTTAAGTGAATAGATATCGAAAATATAAATTTCGAATAGAGCAGCTATAATCACATAAATATTTTCTTAAAATATTTTAAGCAATCAATGATTTTATTATCAGTTATTATATTATTTACAATTAAAACTAATAAAATACAATTAACCAATTCCTACATTTCGCACAGTCGTGACGTATTAAAGTTAAACGCAAACACATTGGACGTAATGTTTATGTTTCATTAAGATATTCCCCGAGGCAGTCACGCACTGTCTAAAACTATTCATAAATATACTACTACTTTGTAATAGCACATTTAGTCAGATTAAATTCTATACAATTTAAAATAAGAAAATATTATTGACAACCGCCAGGGGCACTATTACGAAGGCAAATATTTCAGGTTTAACATAAATCTTCGTTTAATTATAAAATATCTACACACAAGTACAATAGGACTAATCTTTGTGCATATAATATTAAAAAAACTACATTCAGTTTTTACACTAAAATGCTATAATCTCACCTTTTCATTTTTCAGAATAAAAAAATGTTTTGTATATACGTCGAGATAATATTGGTCTATTAAATTAATTAAATTACATCAATATTTAGGGACTTAGCGTATATATCTTGCAGTCTTGTTTTTGATATTATAATAGCATAAATTATACGAAAAACAAATGTGCAATTATATTGTCCCGTTATTAATTATAATACGCATTATTTATAATATGTGGAAAGTTATGATATATATTTAAGATGTTGGCATAGCCGCTTACTTATGAGGTCAGGCGACTTACAATAAATTTCTTTGGTAATCATCTTGTCACAACGTTTGCATCAGATGCAATAGAGTTGACAAGTGCATGTCATAATTCGATATAGTGATACTTTCAATTTGTGTATTATTTGAAAAATAAAGGAATAAATTGAAATTGTCGTAGGTATAAAGGCCAAAGGCTCAGTAGTGCCCGGCAATACAGCCGGGCGCGAAGCCAAGAAACGCACGGGGAGGTGGCCCGCTTCGGTGGGCGGTGGGAAGCGGCCCTCTTCCGAGGGTGGTGTACCATGTGGGTTGCTCCTGGTACTTCTCTGATAGCAGAGTGGACCTTGTAGCAACTCCGTGGTTGTTGTGGTCTGCTTCGGCAGACCTGCCGTCGGAGCGTCGTAGTTGAATGCGTAAGCGATCCTGCGACGCCCCATTAAGACGGGGGAAGGTTTTGTTGGGTTTTAGTGGGTAGTACTGGCTTCGCCGGTGAGTCCCACACTTCGTGCGTAAATGCATTTCCCAACGTTAAAAAAAAAGGTATAAAGGCCAAAAGCGTTATTATTATTTAAAAAGAATTAAAATTTTAGAATAATTTAGCTTTAACATCTTAACTTATTATTAATAGAAGTGTTTAATTTATACGAGAGAGATATAATATGTTGACTAGAGAGCATTTTTTTCTCAAAAAATTGTGAGGCATAAATTTCTAGCAGTCGATAAATAATGTAAAACGTACAATGAATCCAATCATTATTACATTTACGATATTCACAAATTTAATTTAAAAATTTCCATTACGTCGTGTAACCACATTGTCGTAAATATATGAAGGCAGCTCCGTTGCATCGTGACCTATATTGCGGTTATCCTAATCTAAAACCCACACCCATACGTGCCTAACTAATACTTCAATGTCATTGCAAACATAAAGTTTAATTTTCGCCTACCTACTTTTATTGTATGACTTTTGCTAGCGACTGACCCTCGCTTCGTTCGGGTTCGTCGCTAGCTTGCTTCTCAATACAAATTTTCATCCCCATTTTCACCTCCTTAAGTAATTGTTTCCGGGATAAAAAGTATTCTATGTCGTTCGCAGGATCTCAAACTATCTTCTTACCAAATTCTATCTAAATCGATTCAGTAGATCCAGAGATTACTCCCTACAGCCTCACAAACTCAAAAAACAAAGAGGTACTCTTTATAATATTAGTATAAATGACGAAATATAAACAACTTATCTACATTTATCTTTAAGTAGCCTTAAGTACCTAATTGTTTGTAATTACTAAATAGGTATGTATCGTGAAAGCTACTTCATGTGCTGAGATACAATGTCCATGCTATAAACTGTTACTAGAGTCTTATAAAGTTGAAAGAAAAATTATTCCATAATTAATATAAATGTCGATAAATGGCATTATATTTACGTAGCGTTATAAAGTCATCTGTGCAATAAAATTACTAAAAGTAGTTATTTAACATAAAACCGATTATTGCTTTGTTGCTATGAAAGATAACTCCACATTCAGACACATTTTTGCATTTTATAATATCCGTATATTTTTTATATTTCTTTATTAATGTTAGTAGGTATTTATACTTTAAAAATAGTAGGACGCTTTAAAAACATAATATAAATAAATTGATTTTATTTTATGTGTATTACATAAAAATAAACGATTTCTTATAATTTTATTCACTATAGGCAGATATTAGGTATATATATTATATATAAAATATTATAAAAATACATCTGTTCACAGCTAGCCCACAGATGGCTTCATTGCGGTTTTCCTAATAGCTGCTGCTAGTTCATTCAACAAATACGTACATATTTTATAAAATACTGTGTCTAGTTTCTAGAATTTCTTCAAAAACAAAACAGTATTATATAGAAGAATAACATATTTCTAATCGATGTGCCCATTCTTATAGATAACGCTTCGTATTAAGTAATAATTCTTAAGTAATCGATAAAGAGTAATAATGGTTTTATCTTTCAAGTAACAGACTACTCAACAGAATTTTTTTCCTTACTATTTATCATATAACTATAAATTCCTGGCATTTCGACGTTGTTGCAAGTGCCATAGCAATACATGGTATGTGTGTACCCGTTTGAAATATTGTCAGAAACCATGAAAGCTTAAACATTTAAATCATGAAATAAATGCGAAAATGCAGTGCCAGAAGAGGATATAGTTTGATTGCTTTTTACACAGTCTATTTGTATAGGTACCTAAATATAATATACATAATATATTATCTTTAGCTGACTATAAAACCTTGTAAATTTTAAACACTAAGTATATGAAACTTTAAAAACTTCACCACATTACGAATCAAGTACCTAATAAGCACATATATAAAAGAAGCATCATAAAAATATTTATTCGAGCACAGAACTGCTAATTTGAACGTTAAACCTTGAATATTCAATTTCATACTACCGGTAGACGTTAGTAAATACACACTAATTTTTAAACGTTTACTACCTAACTTTATTTGCCAATAAATAATATTTGTTGCATAAGTTAATGACTTATTATTAATGAGTGTCCGTGAAGAATCTTATAGTGAGCTTAGAAATTATTTTTACATTTAACTTGAAAAATATTTACATAGTATAAAATGAAGTCGCTTCCACTGTCTGTTCGCTTAGATCTTTTAAACTACTCTTATTTAATTCAATAATATTATTAATATAAAATTCAATAATATTTATATAAATGTTTGTATGATTTTATACAGATATTAACTTTTGATAGCTTTATTAGATAGAAAACAACAGATAGCGATCCTTTAATTAAGCGCGCTTCTGCCAACAGTCTTACTAGGTTAAGGCTATTTTCAAGATTTAAGACCTTATAATGTGTAATTTTCCTTATATCCTCGTTTTTTATTAAGTACATTAGTGTCATGAAAATATTTAAAAATATTTATTTTTATATATTTAATAGGTGTAATATTTAACATTTTATTTAATTTGGTATGTAAATAGAAAAAAAAAGATGTCTTCATAATTTTTTTTGTACTAGAGTTCGACAAAATCAATAATTACTCTTTTGTTGCAATATGCAAATTTCATATTAAAGTTGAAATTTCAACATTTTATTTGTTTGAACGAAACAAACTTGATTTGAATAACTCTTTTTTATGTTAAATACATATTACGTATACTATTTACCATCACGCTATAACCCCTAGTGGCGAATGTAATCAAAACAGTATATAAATAAAATACTAAGTACTAATATTTAGTAGGATGAATATGGGCATATTTATATTGACCTTCATTATAAATATCGCTTCATCTATACTCATCTGCTAAGGAAGTCATGAAATGGCAATAACAGATATTGCAAGCATTTTAATAACAAATTCTGTTAATGGCTAATATACAAATAATATAATTTGTACTAATATTATAAAGAGACAGTTTGTTTGTTTGTTTGTTTGTTTGTTTGTTTGTTTGTTTGTTTGTTTGAACGCGCTAATCTCAGGAACTACTAATCCGATTTGAAAAACTCTTTTTACATTAGATAGCCCGTTTATTGAGGAAGGCTATAGGCTATATATCATCATGCTACTACCCAAAGGAGCGGAGCAGTAATATAATATATAGTATATCTGTTCAATACTAACCGTTAAAAAGTACTTAGGGACGAACCCATGTGAAGCGAGGGTGAGTCGCTAGTAAATTATATTTTAATATTACACTAAAACAATACAAAGTAAATTTTATTGTATTTGGTAGTCATAGTTTTAGTGATTGCCCTCGAATTGGCTTGCCAGTTTATTTTCCACAAAGTAACTTTAAACTTTGGCTAAAGAATCATGTAGAGTGCAGACGGAGTTGGTCAAAAAAATTTCGAAGTCAAAAATAGTTCCCCATTATAAAATTCATCATTATCATAGATATCCTTTACTTTTCTCAGAGAATAAGGGAAATTTCTATACTTAATATTTATAAATAAAATTAATAATATTAATAGTAAAAATTATCAGTCCAATACCTTTTTCTTTAAGTGCTTTTTATGCTTCGGTTACCTATCTTTTCCTTGATAAAACTATGAGTATATTATGTAATCTGTGATAAGTGATTACACGTTATAATTTTTTCTTTTTTTTATTACGATAAAACGCGATAACTATTTTTTTAATTAAAATATATTAACATATAAAAATATCTAATGACTATTATATTAATATTTGTGTACTTTGTTAAAATTATATTTCAAAAAGTTTAATAATATGTGTTTAATAATTTTCAAATCTATATACTTAGTTATATAAGTATTAAACTTTTTTAGGAATTATAGGAAAAGTTTTAAAATCGAATTTGAGGAAAATATATAGCGTGTTTAACGATCATAAAATTAAAACAGAATATTCCATTCCATTCCATAAGCATTTGTATTTTTCTGGAGATTATATTATCAAAGCCTAGTAACCCTACTCAACAAAATATCGATAATCACGCACACATTAACATTTTTTTTACTTTATATTTAGTTAAATGACACTCCATCTATAGACTAAAAACATAATATAGATTACTAGCGACTCACCCTCGCTCCGCTCGGGTTCGTTCCTACTTACGTTTAAACGTTTAGTATAGATTTCTCAGAAATGAGATATTTTCCCGCAATCATAATTATCTTATATGTTGACCCGAATAACCAGCTATCACCATACCAAATTTCATCAAAATCCCTCCAGTGGTTTTTCCGTGATGCGGTAACAGACAGACAGACAAAAAATCTAAAAACTATAGATTCGGTCTCTGTATCAATAATAATGTCTATTTCAATAAGATTTTCCAAACAATATTTGATGTACAGATTCGGCTTAGCTAGAATTTTATTATAAGTATGTATAGATAATCTGTATCTAATATAAATTATAATAATCTATTTATTAATCTAATATAGATTATAATCTATACATATTATGTTTTAGTAGTTTATAATAAAAATTAAATAAAAAAAACTATGTATGAAATAAATATCTTACAATATTGAATATAACTACTGCAATTAATTTAAAATATTACCAAAATTTATAAAGGTAATACAATAAATGCATTACATAATATTAAAGTAGAAAATAGCAGCGCCAAGCAATTATGACCGCATAAGAATATATGGAGCAAAAGCAATAACTCCAGATTGCAAAACTTATGCAAAGCTCCCACCTACTGAAAACTCTATAAAAAAATATCTAAGCTCCTATTAATGCTGCTGTGACAGATGAACAGGTTAAGAGCTCGAAGAAGTTTGATAAGCTTCTACATCATTGCAAAACTTCAAACAATTTTGAAAAGCCATCATACATAAGTTCTTTTATAGATTGTATAACTGCCTCGGTGGTGTAGTGGCTAGCATGTACGGCTGCACACCCGGAGGTCCTGGGTTCGAGTCCCGGGTCGGACCAAGTTTAGTTATTGAGTCTTCCTGTATAGTAAGTCTCAGTAACAGCCCGGAGTTGGGAAGTTGGCGGTGTTTCACCCCCGTGCCTCGGAGAGCACGTAAAGCTGTCGGTCCTGCGCCTTAACTCTCACCGGTCGTGTCGAGAGGTCGTCCCACCGGAGTATGAGAGTGATAGGAATAGAGAGTGCACTTGTGTCTGCGCGTACACTTGAGCACTATAATATCTCCTGCGCAGTTGGCTAATCTCATTGAGATTGGCCGCCGTGGCCGGAATCGGCTAGGAGAACATCATCATCATTCTATTGTAAATTATGTAGGTACTTGCAGTTAGAAATTGTATGCAGCCCTTTTTAACGTCCCACTGCAGGGTACGGGCCTCCCTTCAATACGAGGGGGACCATGCCATAATCCACCGCGCTGGCCTAGTGCGGGTTGGCAGAATTCACGTGCCTTTCGAAAACATCATAAAATAACATAAACACAAAAATAAATTTAATATTTCAATATACAATCGATTATAAGAAATCTAGTGAACACGGTGACCTCGTAGAAGTCATTAATTGCAATAGTCTGATTGAGGCAGCTTTACGAGCTGCGTCGTATGTGAGATTTTATAGCCTCTACACGTTATACTGAGTACGCCCTAAACACTATAATTTACTCCCCACACTCTATTACATTCTTTTACGTGTTTCTAGGTCATTGTGGACATTGTTCTAGGGAAGGATATTTTCAGAAGCTCAAATATATGGAGCCTACGTGGGATATTTTTGAAATGCTTTAACTAGTCGTAGATAAATCAAGTCTATCAAACCTTCAATTACACGCTCGTAAGTGTTCATTAAGGATTTAAGAATTAAGTTGCATTAACACTTATAGCGATATAATAGAAGTAAAGGCTTAATTTTAATTATAGATAAATACGGAATTTCATAAAAAATTAAATTCAATTTTATAAATCCCGTTAATCTTATTATATTTTAACACTAGCGTCTCACCCTCTCTTCGCTGGGGTTCGAAAAGCACAAACAGATCTATGCCACGGGAACCGTTTATTTTTCCGGGATAAAAAGTAAGCTGTTGTTTGATCGATAATATAAGGTATGCCAAATTTTAATAAATTAGGTGCATAAGTTGTTGTATACCAAGCTGTATAAGTTACTATAGTTTTTTAACTATCCCACGGGAACTCCTTAATTTTCTGGAATGAAAAGTATCTAAAATTTTGACCAGGGATATAAGGTACCACCATACAAAATTTCATTTAAATCGGTCCAACAGTTTCGGAGATTAGCCCGTACAAACAGACAAACACACAGAGAAACAAAACAATTGAAAAAAATACTGGATTTGTTCTATTTCTCTTCTTAAATCCCCCTGACTCGGTTTTTAGCCATTTTTTTGTATGTACATGTGTGTTTTATTATATGTACCTATATGATTTTGCGGAAAATTATAATCATGTAATGGAGAAAATACTCTGATACTGTTTTAATACATAAATTAACACTCTTTGCTCGATGTTCATTGGCAGTTCTAGAGCCATTTTCCTCTCTCAAATATTTGTAAATATTTGGCTCTGGAATATGAAATAAATTCTCAAAGGAAAGTACACGAAAAGTAAAATAAATGTATACAGTATACATATTTAAAATATTATATTTTTGTTAAAAGATTTAAATAAAACTTGTTATTACCTTAACAGTATAAGGTATATATGAGTGAATATAATGTGTGGGTTTTATAAGATTACCATTCAGAAAATTCATTCAGATAAACAAAACTTGAGACGTTAGTATATAGCAATCTACATAGACGCTAATAAGTACTGCAAATCTACTTTTAAATTACGCTGTCCGACAAGTAAATACCTTAAAAGATCTCTACAATCCTACGCAGGTAATGGCAGATAGGGTTACATGCGAAACGGCTTACAAATTCTTATATTAAACTTCATTTACTTTATAAATAGTTTGTAGCAGGGTTTTGTTATAACGTGATTTCTCCTTTTATTTACTTCACTAGATTTCTCCTTCGATACTACCCATTACACCTACTGAGTTGACAATTCACTATAACATCAAAAGGGAATGTATTTATGAATTTTGTACATAAACATTTTATTGGAACATAAAAACTTAAATAATAACACTCCTGAAATTAACGACTTGCCGAATAAAGTTTGTAATAAAAGGCATATCTTGTTACTAAATTATTCATTCATATCTTAGTAGCCCTAATGAATCTCTGGGAGCGTATAGCCATAGAGAGATTCTATGGCTTCAGAAAGTTTTTGTGTGATTTTCATCAAGACAGAGATATAATTTAATATTAGGGCAGACCTTCGAAATCATCTAAGTAATATTTTACAGAACTTGTATTAGTATATAAAAGCAAATAAATTTATATTTTATGTATTGTGTATAAAAGATCCAAATTAAGATAAGGTTTATATCTTGTAAAAATATTTATAGAAATCAAAATATAATCAACAAAATAAAACAGCACTCAGGAAGAACGATAACGAATCGGATATATTCTCGTGAACAAATTCACTTAATGGAAATCCATTACGCCGCCCACGAATTCTCCAGTTTTATTAATAGGTCACTCATCTAGGTCACAATAAATCTATGTAATATTAATTTTTAATGCTTTTTAAAATTACAGGGTCATTTACATACTCTATGTAATAGGTGATGTACATGAATTTTAAAGCAAATGTTAATTGTGATTTCGTGCTAAAGCCACCCTTATAATTTATAGTCAAAAATACATATCTCTTAATAATTCCCAAAACATGTACCTACCTGACATTACAATACAATGTATCTATATAAAATCATCTGAAAAATAAATACTGAAAGCCTTCTTTGAAGAAAAGCATTTGTAAAAACTTACTGAGCTTCGTTAGATGTATATTTTGAAGGTAAACTTGTAAGTATTCACCTTGCTTATTTGATTAATGTTATTTAATAATAGATTTTTACATCTCGTAACACGATCGTCTCCTTATAAAAACCAGTATTTTAGTGAATTTGACAGTAACTAATGAGTTTGTAGATAGTGAAACCTTATAATGTTTCCGTTTCTATTACCTACTTAATATTTGTTTGCCTCGTGGGGCCTTGAATTGAGTTACGTCCTGAATCAAATTGTATTTATTATAGGTTTAAAAAAGTTTTATCGATGACTATAAAACCAATCTATATTTCAGTATTTGAATTAATGTTGGAGACTATTATCTTTTTTCTTTATAATTAACCAGCGACTCACACACGCTTCACTCGGGTTCGTTACTAGGTACGTTTTAAATTAAAATGGGTATAGTATGTTATCCTTAAGAGATAGACATATGCCATCGTGGACTTTTGGTGGTTTTCGTTGAAAGCTCCCGGCTTATTTTTTTCCGACACCTCTAACATATATCGTTATATTTTAGCCGATGTATAGAAAAACTTAACAAATTATATACTGAGACCTTTCTCAAGAACCACTCTATCTATTGGTGAAAACTGCCTGAAAATCGGTGCAGTAGTTTTTGATTTTATCGCAAACAGACAGATAGACAGACGCGGCGGAGAACTTTGTTTTATAATTATGAAGTGATTAAACCTCTTAAGAATGTTATAAAATAGAATAAATGTAGAACCATGTTTTCTTATGATTATCATTTCTTAGTAAATAAAGGCTACTTTCTATAAATAAAAATTGAAAAGGCCGTCTATCCTCACTTATTGGCAATCTAGGTCTTGCGTAAGTACTAGGCTAGCTACATAATGTAACTTAACCGCGTTAGTGGGCGTGGCTTTGTTTGCGAAGGTGTCTCATTGGCAGGTTGTGAATGGCGGTTGCATTTCACTAACATACGTCCTGACTGCTAAATAGCGATTTTCATGACTGACTCAGGGTTATACCTCTTTAAAGTTAGGCAAACATTAGAATTCAAAGGTCAAATGCTAATTTTTTTGTCAAAGTATTTAAAAATTATCACATGTGTAAAGATAAACACATATATAAAGTTTCCCAAAAAAATAGTAATTTTTTAAAGTGATTTGTGTTTCGTATTCATAATAGCCTGTGAAAATTCTACGGCTCACATTAAGAAATATTTCCACAGCAATAAAGCATTAGCGACAACTGCTCTCCCTCGAATATCAAAAAAATGTAATAAAAAAGTTTCACCACTTTGATCACATCTGTCCGCATTGAACGACCTCGAACGCCACTACTTTGTCGGCATCAAAATAACTAACAAAGCTGTTATTTTTATATAAAACGTAAATTTCGTGTAGAAAAGCAGCTGAGACCTGTTATCATAATGTCAAAACATTTACACCTTTTACCGATAGAGCTCTTATTTAACTTGAATAAAAATTGATTTTATTAATTGGTTATATTTGGTTGTAAGGTCATGAGACCTCACGTTCATCAATTATAATCTTTATTAATTTAACTATTATAAATGCCATCATAAATTAGTTATTTTGTATTTGTATATTGTCTATATTTTTGAATTTATTTTGTATATTTCTTTTCCAGTCTATATTTTCACGCAAAAAATCTCAACCTATTTATAAAATATACGTATGTCTGGACACAGCGCCATCTAGTTCCATGGTAAGCTACAAGGCCTGTGTTATGGATGCCAGATAGTTGCCACTACACATATAGCTTTAAATACATACATATTTTAAATATAAACACCCATGACTGGAGTACAAACATTCGTGCTCATCACACAAATGAATGCCCCCAGCGGGACTCGAACCCACGGCCGCTGGCACTCACTACAAACTGAGCCAAACGTGTCGTCGAATCATGAAAAACAAATAAACAATATAAATCTATCAATTCGAAATTAAAAGAGAAAGCTATGAAGGCTACAATGGTGACTTCCCTAAAAGGCGAACATTGACAAGGTTCATACATTCATTCATTCATTCGAAGCAAGTAAGGTTTTGACCTACATATGCCTGCATTTCGTGATATATTAGCAGAATACAACTTTTGTTTAAAAATAAAAGGTATGTGTTTTATTTTGGTATTTTCCATTGTGCACCTGAATACTATCCATCAAGCTGCGTTTACGTTGGAAAATGACTGGGGAAACTGAGAAAATTTTTAGGTATTTAGAAAATTCTATATTATCTACCAAAATAACACACCTACTACAAAAATACCTAATAGATATATTTTAGTTATTAATTGTAATTCGGCATATCTTTATTTATTACAAAAGAATAATATAAAATATTCAGCAATGTTATCTAAGAATTGAACAGGTAAAATGTATTGAATGAAATAAAATTTAATCTTATCTTTGAAGTAGGTATGCATTGCCGGTCTATAGAACAATATGATAAAACATAGCACCAGTACAAAACCCTTTAATAGACCAAACGAAAAACAATGTCCGTACACAATGGCTAGAACAAAGGGAGAATAGAATATAATAAATAACAAACACGCGTTAGGAATAATTTCGATCGTTTTAAAACAACCAGACGCATTTAAATAGCCCTAATATAATATACTTTTTATCAATATTTATTTTGAACACGTACGTAGGATTACATTTTCACGTTCTTTTTAATTGTTAGATACAAAATACGTGTTTAGGTATTTTTTATCGCATTGGTAACATTAACTTATTCGTTTTATTATTACGCTAATTTTATTAGTGGGTAGTACTTCCCCGGTAGAGCCGTCAGCCGACTGATTTATGCCATCACTAACTATGGTCCTACTGTACCTACACATTTTTAACACGCTTTTATTAGTTGAACAACAATATAATCAAATTTTGGAAGTCAATTTTAACATTTTTTTTATGATTTGTTTGTGTTCCATGCTCGATTACAAATTAAAATAATACTTTGTGGGTTGATACGCGCTCATCTATAAAGGTTTCTAGCATAATATGTATCAGCTACCATCAACTTATGAAAGGCGTTACGCGAATCGTATTGGACGAGTAAATATTAATCTGAATAGACCACAGAAGGTACAACAAGTAAGGAATGTTGGAAAGTTGCACGAAAGTGCATAATATGCTCAATACAAATAAATGTATAATTACGTGTGTCACATTACTCTTGAACAAAATGCATAAAAGTACAATATAAAAATGAGAAAGTTAATTGTATGTCTGCAGATGAGTAAATTTTTTGTTATCCTTCTGACATAAAAATTTTAAAGTATTTTGTTTGATTGATCAAGTAAATAACGATTAGTATGCTACTTTTAAAGTTAATACACGAGATGTAAAATACAGTAGGTGTATTTAAAAATTATGTACTCATATAGGTAAGATTCTTGTTACAATTAGTCACCGTAATAAAATATTCATTGTTTATAAATAAAATATGCCAGCTTGTTAAATATCTAATGGAATATTGATGATGTGTCATTTAATTTCATTAACACCTGTCATTTATGATATTAATTGTATGTATATTTTAAATTACTATGAAATCTGAGTCCGAGTCTCAATGCTGACGCTACGAATTCCCTTGAAAATATTCTAACTTTGCTATTTTATATAACCTCAATAACTATATAACATTAAATGTTGTCGAAATCATATTTTCTATAAGTGCGTTGAGATATTTTTCAGCTAGAATCATTCGTTGAGTGTTAGGAAAATAAAAAACCGATGTTTAAACTTGTGATATAATAAATAAGGATGCCAAAAGTGAAGGATTAAAATATGATGCTGCTGTTACTAATGTTTTTCTTCAATATGACTTATGAGGTAGTAGAGCTTGAAAGATTTTCTTAAAACGAAATGACATATTTCAAGAAAATATAATAAACTTTTTAACAAACTATAAAATATTTTTTCGATATTTTTTTAGAAGATATTTCATTAGTAACACTTATAAAATACAGATATACATATAGTAAGTACTCTACAATTAAACGTGAGGTAATGACAAAAAATAATGACTGTCAGGGCATTCCCCTCTCTCGATTTGTCGGACGAAAGACAACACTCATTTATTCTGGGTCGTATGAAAACACGTATTATGTAAGTTCTTGCTGTACTATACTTTGTTGTGTTTAATTTTTGATGCTTATTAAACAACAATGAAACTTCATTTTGTTCCATCTATTGTGGAACACATAACCAGTTCAATACAGTCAAGAAAATGGGAGTTGAAATCCATACTATTTTTTTAAAAAGTGTGTTTGTTTGTTTGTCCTTCTTTCCCGTCGAAACGGAGTGACGGATTGGCGTGATTTTTTGTGTGGAAATAGTAGGAGGGCTGGAAAGTGACATCTAGGCTAGTTTTTACCGACGAACACACTATAATACAATCCAAAAAAATATTTTTCGTCTTTTCGTCGAATTACTTGAAACTTTTTTAATTACTCTTTAATAAAATTAAATAAATACGTGTTTTAGAATTTTTCGAAATTCATCCTATAAGAGGGTAAAATGGGCATGAAAGTTTGTATAAATTTACCTTTTTAGAGATTTTTTGTAGTTTAAGCGCGAGCGAAGCCGTGGGTACTGCTAGTAAGATATAATTTACTCTTACTTTCTGCTAAATGATGAATGCTTAAATAATAAGTTTGTTATAAAGTAAGATGCGAAACTAGAAAGGAAGCTTAATAGTTAATAATGCTTTTCCTAATGCTTCATGATCCTCGACTTTTGACCTTATATACTATGGCTATATACAGGGAATATAGAAAATATGTAGGTAATTCTACAATTATAATATTTCGTTTTCATATGTTCTTTTATTGATTCTTCAAAGATTACAGCTTTTCTTTATAGTTTAAATATGTATTATTATATTTGTTTCGAAAATTGGAATGAATGATCATATTGCAGTTTGGCATGAAACTGACTACGACTACCTAGAACATGACACAAATCTAAACTAATATTTATATCCAAATAGTATGTATGTAAATAACATAGCCTATTTGTAATTTGCAATATGAGATATTTAAAGCTAATATCAGCATTATTTAATAATTATTAGCATTTTTCGTGTCTGGCACTCCGCCCGAGAGCCTACAGCCTTCCTACTATATTTCCAAACACAAACAATCTACGCACTAATGGATTTCTCGAAACGAAATAAATCACGTTAACAGAGATACGAGTGGAATAATTGGAGAATTTGATTAAGAATACAATACATTGTACTGTTTTGAAATGTTGTGAGCAGAAAGATATTATGTATATTAACATATATGTACTACAATGCTATTGAAAATTGAGCTTGAAGCTTACTAAAGAAAGTAGAAAATTATGTATAGAAGCATTATTTACTGTAGATCGCCTGTTTTGTTATTGTCTGTCTGTTTATTATCAAAATCGTGAAGTAGGGATAATGAAATATTGATTATAGATACTATTACTAGGACATTATAAGATTAAAATCTTAAGTGTTTCTATAAAATTCAACAAAACATATCAAGGTTATAGTCAAAATAGAATATTTGCTGTTATATTCTATAGCAAAAATATTAATAAATGTGCCCACAAGAGATTACATTATATAAATGCAAAAATTACGAGAACCGCATATCGACCTAATTCCGACTGGCAGACCGCCCACGGCTTATTTTTCATATGACATGAGGAAACCATCCACCATCTTCTCTGTTATTTTACACCTAATCTACCATTCATATTTTGAAATGTAACAAATTACATTTAAAAACGAAATACAGGTAAGAAATTTCACTGTTTCAAATTTTAACTTTTACAAAATGATTTCTATTTCCCAAAATTCAAAGACCTACATATGAAAATATTAGCAAATTGTAAAGAGAGACTAAAAATGGTAGAGAAAGTATAACAAATTTACCTATGTATGTAAAAAAAGATATAGCATTGAGCTTTGTAAGCATTTCTAAGGAATGAGAAATATAGGAGAGTTCTTAAGAAAACATCAAAGGCTAGTTTAATACGTATGTATTAAAATAATATAGAATCAATCGTGATTGCATTAGCATATTCGTAAGTTCTTACTTTTAAACATATGTGTATACAACGTTAAAAAGCTATAAATTATCAGACACCTCGTGTTTCCGGTAAACTTAATTACTAAGAAAAGACACGTGCATGTTTTTGTTCGCCTTTTATATTCACGATAAATGCTAACATTCATACTATGTTGTGAAAATGATTATATAAAGGCACCGTAATTTTATGGACTATAAGTACATTCAAAAAAATTCTTGAGCTTTATATGAAGAAGTACTTTTAAGTATACTTCCGTCGCTTATAGATTTTAGATATATTTTATGTACCTACTCTACAATAAAGGATATTGAAATTCATCTCCTAAATTAGAATCCTGTCTAAAAATAGTATGTATATAGTAAATCACAAAACTAGCACATCAATCAAATCCTGGAAATTAAAATATCACTTAAAAATAACATAATTTTCTATACATCAATATTATATGTACCTGATGATGTTCTCCTAGCCGATTCCGGCCACGGCGGCCAATCTCAATGAGATTAGCCAACTGCGCAGGAGATATTATAGTGCTCAAGTGTACGCGCAGACACAAGTGCACTCTCTATTCCTATCACTCTCATACTCCGGTGGGACGACCACTCGACCGACGGCTTTACGTGCTCTCCGAGGCACGGGGGTGAAACACCGCCAACTTCCCAACTCCGGGCTGTTACTGAGACTTACTATACAGAAAGACTCAATAACTAAACTTGACCCGACCCGGGACTCGAACCCAGGACCTCCGGGTGTGCAGCCGTACATGCTAGCCACTACACCACCGAGGCAGTTATATGTACCTACTTATGCAAAAGTAACTCTGTCTGTCTGTTACCTTTTCATACTTAATGTCATCTGAAAATCATCCCTTAAGGGATGAAAAGTGAGGGTGAATGTTTGTACGGGAAACCAATAATTTCTCAGTGAAGGATATAAAACTCATCATATCCATGTACCTATATATAGTCTACTTTTCTATACCAACCTTTACACACACGATTACATATAGTATTACTAGTAGTAGATTTATTCGGGTTCTTACGCGAAATGAAAGTAATTTGCATTGAATCATTAGTAAAAATTAAAGACTAGGCAGAGTGATACCAGGGCTCGAAGTAGAGCTACATTCTTCCACAGAGTTAACAAAATGTTTAATATGTCATATAAATCAAAACAAGTATGTATATTTACTTGAGCATCACTCAAGAACGGCCTGATACAACTGATGATCGCTTTCATTTTATGAAATATTTTAAAATTATAGTTTTTCGTACTACATGGTCCTATAAAACGCGGGTCGAAAATTATAAGGTTGCAGTCCTAACAGGATTAAACGTGCATACAAAGCCACAAGTAAATAGATACTTCTATTAGGCATTTGCTTACTTTTAAGCACATGACTTACATTTCTCACAATGAAGGAAAACATAGTAAGGAAACCTGCATGTCTGAGAAAACCTAGCAAGCTTTTGAAAGACTTGTGAATTTCGCCAACCCGCACTTAGCCAGTGTAACTGCCTATTAACTAATTAGTCATATTTCTCAACAAATATTTTCTAAGACGCTGTTAAACACATTTTAAATTGTCTGAGAATACACGACTTTTATAATTCTTATTGTTGCATGTAAAATGTATATGTGATGTAAGTATACAATGTTTATTATTTAACACCTTAGAATTGGAGTTGAGCCAAATGGAAATTGTGCGGAACTACCTGTCGAACACTTTACCTTCCGTTGCGTTCTAATAATTAATTTAATGTAAGTTATAATTAACAAATATAATATTAATTGTATGCATAATTGTATATATTTTTATTTAATATTTATATTTTGTATACAATAATGTTTTACATTTAAGTTTTGTACTAAGTACATGTATGATATATCTAAATTACAAAATCACATAATCAAAAATAATTTGAACCTTAGATACATGTATTCCTAAAATCATGAAATCTAGATTAAATTAAAAAAATATAAAGGAAATAGCAAAAGGAAGTTATCTAAAACTAAATCCATGTATTCATTTCCTAACATCGTAAAAAAATTGATTCATATTATTCAATTTTGATAAACGATCAATACAGCATTATATGACATGTGTGGGTGGTTATTTTTTCATAAAACATTTCGCTCCGATCAACTTGGAAAGTGGCCAAGTTCTGTTAAATAATATTTGTATATCTTCTTTTAGTTGACTGCTTTAACAGAATGTATTAAGGTTGCTGTATAGCGTATTTTTATTTTGTTTCCACGATACATTATTCATCAAAAAGTCTTCATATCAGGGTCAACCTTTTTTTTAACCTTTTTGAGTCTATAAAAACAATAAAAAGGTCACATATAAGTGAAAATTATTCATGAAAATAACGTACAATGTTAGAATGAGCCAGATAAATTAATTTATTTATAACTAGCATTGCCCGCGGCTCCGCCCGCGTTCAGATTACCAAAAACCAAATTCTTATGTTTTACATATTATAGTATACTCTTACAATGAAGTTTTTGTATTTTTTCTCAGAAATGAGATATTTTTCTGCGGTAAAAAGTATCCTATATGTTGACCCGTCTAACCAGCTATCACCATACCAAATTTCATTAAAATCCCTCCAGTGGGTTTTCTGTGATGCGGTAACAGGCAGACAGACAAAAATTTTAAAAACTATAGATTCGGCCTCTGTATTGATAATAATGTCTATTTCAATAAGATTTTCCAAAAAATATTTAATGTACAGATTTGACTTAGAATTTTATTATATGTACAGATAGTAGGTAAGAATACTGTGAATACCTATGAATGACAGAAATACCTTTTAACATATTTGCCAAATAAATGTGCTAACTTTAAATACCGATTTTATATACAATTTTTTTCATGCGTCGTAAACTTACTAAAAATTAAATTTAGTACAAAATACAATTCTTCACTGTTCAATGCAAATTTTTAATCCTTTGTTAGATATAGGAGATAATTTACTCTTTTATTGTAAACATTGACGCAATTTTCCGAAGGTAATATTTTTGAACATTTATTTAGTGAACGTCTTGCACACTTGTGTATAAAATGTTCGCACCCAATACACATTAAAATTAAATAATAGCTCAAGGCCCGTTATTTCTGTTTTATACTACAGTATACGACTCACGATATTTTTTCAATAATCAACTTCATCCTGTCACAAGTTTTATCGATTTAAAATTTTAACATAATGGAAAATGTACACGCCTTACGGTCCCATATAAAACTTGGGTCATATTTAGTGGATTCGTAAGAACTAATTGGTAAGAAATTCTGTTTAGATAAAGAAATAGTTAATACTAAATAACAAAAAAATAAAAACCGACTTCAAACAAAAGCACTAAAAAGTAAAAAATAACTGATTGGTAGTTTTCATTTACTATACATACCTAATCAAATATTTTCGAAGTCGGTGTGCTTTGCTTTGTATGGGCTGGCACCGATTTCGAAAATATTTGATTAGATATGTATTTAATAGGTAGGCTTTAATTACTTAGTCAAAGCACACCGACTTCGAAAATATTTGATTAAGTATGTATAGTAAATGAAAACTACCAATCAGTAATTTTTTACTTTTTAGTGCTTTTGTTTGAAGTCGGTTTTTATTTTTTTGTTAAAAAGTTTTTATTTTTCCCTTTTTAGTGTAGACAGTAGTAGCAAAGTAAGAATTCTTCTGGCCTTGCCATCAGATCAGGTCAACAACACCGAACGACTGTACTATCAACGGAAATAGAAATACTTGCAAAGTTTCAAGTCAATATTATGACAATTAGAAGTAGGTTAAATTCATCATTAGTTGTTTTTCCACCCTTAGGGGTGGTATTTTTTTTTGAAATTTAAATGGGACCAATCTGGAAGTATACCCTTTCAAACAAAACAAAAATTGTCCAAATCGGTTAATAAATGACAGAGTTCTGAGAAAAAACATACAGTCGAATTGAGAACCTCCTCCTTTTTGAAGTCGGTTGAAAAGTATGAAATAACGATTTAACTAAGACTACGTCAGAAGTCATAGTCACATGTTATTTTTATAAAATTGTCGAAAATAATGCTTAGTGTCTATAATACATCGCTTGCTGTTCATTCTCATGGATATTACTTGTTTTAACTCTTTAAGTAGCTAAGTCAGACAAACAGCAAACGACATCATTCGAGATCTACGACACAGCGTAGCCTTATTTATGTATTTTTAATATTCTGTTTTTATTAATTATTATTTCGTTATTTCAGATACAAATTATGTTACTTAGGCGTTAATTTTATTATCTGTGATGTTTTATCAGAATTAATAAACTAAGTAAGTTAAAGGTTATCGTAGTTAAAAAATAATTTTATTGAAATTTACCTAAAATACATTTGATTTAATTATCTTTTTTCTTAGACTTAAATATCAGATTACACTTAAATATCAATAATAATTATTATAACGATTCTCTAATAAATATGATAATAAAACATATTACAATTCTAGCGAGTAAGCCTGCTTCGCCAAAGCACTAGACTGAAGTCCTTTAGATTTTTTAAATTTTGTGATGAGAAAAATATAATCGTACATAATACTAATAATATGTCAGCTCCTAAAGTTTCTAAGTAGATCGGTTTAAAGTAAATAACTACCCTATGCCTTAATCACGATTAGTTTAGACTTAAAAGACGTAACAAGCAAATTATACAGTGCTACTTCTGTATATCGGTATAAATATTATAAATGTGAGTTTGTAAGTATGGATGTTTGTTACTCTTTTACGCCAGAACGGCTGAACGTATGCGGATGAAAGGCACAGAGATAGATTAATGTCTGGAATAACACATAGGCTACTTTTTATCCCGGAAAAATGTACGGTTCCCGTGGGATGGGTTTGTTTTTGTTTTCCTAGCGTTAAGTTTTGTTTTCCTAGCGTTAAGTTAAGTTTGTTCTCCTAGTTTTAAGCGAAGGTGAGCCGCTAGTTTTTAATATTAGTAAAGATAACGATTATAAAAACAAGAACGAAACTAAATTTAATTAGTATTACAAATAGCGTGCGCCCAATTTATTAGTGAGGCAGAAAGTTTCTCCCCTGGAGAAAATTCAAATAATTAAGTATACATTATAATATAAAAAACACGGGTATCTCGCCACTAACGCGTAATTCATTAAGCATTGTAATTTTTATTATTTCTACACCTACTTTATAATGTTAAATGTACTTTTGTATGAAAAGATAAAGAAATTTGTAAAGTAGCAACTTTGTTTAACCTTCATCGATATGAGACATTGTTTAAATATTATGAATCATTTATTAACTCGCAAAATGGTTCTGAATAAATTTTCTCATAAAATAAATATGTTTATTAAATTTATTTTTGTCCTATGAAATTCATTTTTTTTTTGTATTTTTGATAATGTATGCTTAGGTATTAATTGTTGAGGGAAATTCAACAGATAGAACATCACAAGTACTAATATTTTCATTCATTCAGTTTATTTAATTCTCTTATAATAAGCCTTCCTTCGAAACATCGTAAAACTAACACCGCATAAATAACCTTGAAATTTAATTAATGTTATAAAATTTACATATACATTTACATTTGATGGCGACCACGACGATAATCCTCCTATATTTTTTACTTAATATATCTTAATGTGACGATTTCAATTCTAAATATTAATACAAGTACATAAATATTTAGAACGCTAAGCTTTAACATCATAAATTATAATAAAAATATAGGTATTTGCATTAGTTACTTGCTGTTTACTGTTACGAGTTTGTTGCAGGTTTGATTCTCTCAAGGAGCAACTCTTTTTTTGTTGCTTTGTTGTGTAATCGGTTTGGTTGGCAACGTTTATAAGAATCTTGATATTTAGTAAATCTGTGTACAATATTACGAGTATAGTTTTTAATTTTTATAAGTAAAGATTTTGACAGAGTGTCAGCTACAGAATATTCATTATATAAAAAAGTTCCCTTTATTAAATTAAGCCTCCGATAAAAACTATTAAAAACCATTTTATTTTACATAACATGTCAAATGCTTAATAAAATGTTTTTTTTTACTAAATGGTTAACACGACTAAAAATACAATAAAGATGCGTTACGGTAAGGGTTGATAGCACTATCAATAACAAATTAATATACAATTTTGATTTATTTTATATCAGCCTAATTAAAATATTATAATAATAAACTTCTATTATTATATTATTATTTTTGGACGTATATGTGATTGCCACACCTGCAACGCTGTCGGCAATAACCATGTTTTTATGTGGAACATACCTAATTTATGAGTAATTTTATTTTTAAATGGCTCCTTCTCTCAGGTCGGATACACATCTTTCATTTAAGTAATATTTTTGTAAACAAACCTCACTATAAATAACTAAATAACGACCTCCCATAAATTTTAATGATTTTAGAACATTGCTTTTTATCTAAATAAGAGTAATTTGTGCCATTTCTTTTCTCTACTTTCAATAATTAATTATTTAAAATGACTCTTTCTTTTAAACTGTATAAGATATTCAACAAATTGTTTTATAGTATACTAATTTATCATGGACTGAGCCTTTAAATTTTATTATAGAGGTTTTTATTATAGAGTATAAGGCATAGAGTTTTTCATTTTTATAGTAATAATAATCGTAGTGGTCCTACTCCTCAGTATATTGATAGATTAGACGACTAAAATCTTTCTTTTAGAATATTATTATTCTTTACATTGCTCCACGAGTACATAGTAAACTATTTGTTTAAATTTAAGAGAACTATTAAATCTATACTAATATTATAAAGAGGCAGTTTGTTTGATTGAACACGCCAATTTCAGAAAATACTAATCCGATTTGAAAAATTATTTTTGCATTAGATAGCCCGTTTATTAAAGAAGGTTATATATCATATAAAATATAGTCTATCTATTCCATACTAACTGATAAAACGTACGGACGGGACGAACCCGAGCGAAGAGAGGGTCAGTCGCTAGTTGTACATATAGTGGTAAGTCATAAGGTTAATTGATTTTATTTATGCCTGTAATTTTTAATGAAAGGATTATAAGCATTGCTATACAACTTCACAACGCGCTGACTTTTTCGTCCTGGTTCCTTTTTTATACGATATGGTAACACTATCCAAAAGGAAAGTGTGCAAAGACAAAGACAAAAAAAACATAATAATGAAATACATATGTGCATCGAAGTTTACTTATAGATAATATTATTTTATTGAGAGTGGTTACAGGCATCTTCAAACAGCCCGCTTTTATCGGCCTGCAGACCGATACCGACAAATTGTTATTGAGTCGCGTTGGATGCGACCTTTTGCACTCCGGCTTGTTATCGGGTTAATATGTGTCTATTTGCAAGTTTAGTACAATTAACAATGCTAATGCACTGTTGATATCATTTTATGTTAATTTAAGAGATCTAATGTCTACGTATAATTGCGTTTGATTATATTAAAAATAACTTTATTGCTTTTTGTCTGCATCGTGAAAACATCGTGAGGAAATCTGCATATCTGAGAGAATCTAGAAGGTATGTGAAGATCGTCAACCTGCCGTACCGTGGTGGATTACGGCCTAATCCCCCTCGTATGAAGTGAGACCTGAGCCCAGCAGTGGGACGTTAGAAAGGGCTAAATACAACTGTAATTCTCCTTCCATCTTCTTACTCCGTATAGGAAATAGGTGAGAAAGTACACAATTAATAATATAATAGATAAATAGTATACTAAATGCTAAATACCATCTTTAGAAAACTAGAGTTTACTAATACTTGCTAATACTTAAGACTGATTTTCGATGTAAAAGGCTCAGACCAATAAAAAATTTATTGGTCTGAGCTAAAAGGCTAATATATTTATTTTAATGCTAAAATAATAATATGAATTCAATAACAGTCATGCCGGTCAGCACATTCTTTGTTACCCCATTAGGTACCCTTCATGTTACGTATAGATTATCTAAAATTATTTAAATAAAAATAGCGTATCTATTTTTATGTATTTCTGCAACTTACTAATTAAAAATCAAATAGTGATAATTATCATTTATATTGCTTCTTTCATATTAGTGATTTATATCCTAATTGAAAAGATTTTATGCACATTTAATAGTATTTTTATGACACAACTAAGTGATTACCGGAGGCCATACAAGTAATGCAATCACACAGTATTTCTTATGAATGATTAAATAAGAAGACGATGTGTAGGTAGTATGTATACAATTTATAATTTAAAAATTAAGCTGACTTTAGCTACCTTTAGTTCCATTATGTAATAACATATATTGCTACCAGCCAAAACAATAAAATGTAACAATAAAATAAAATTTATGACTCCTTAACCTGTAACACTTTAGAATCTGAGCTCGTAGCAGCACCGTCGCCATCTACGAAAAGCGGAGAATATCTCCGTATTGGAAGTAGCGCGATAAATCTATAGATAAAATATTCAATTATATATACTTTAATGTTCGTCTCATTTAATTTTGCATAATAAATTACTTTGTTTATGATACAAGACTTAATAAAAAATTAAAAACTGTTATTATTGCTTTACGAACAAAATAACATACAATTCCATGTATTTTAAAATTTATACTGTAATAATATATAATTTGTGCGATCTTATTTACATTCTTGAGGATCCTAGTATATTATTTAGGTACTGTTAGTTTATGTGAGATAACTCATGTCACAATCGTAACTGTAGGTTCTATCGTAAAATAACATCTATATAATAAGCTCCATGGAGACAACAGTAGTTTATTGTTAACGCACTCGTTAGCGAGTATCGAACGATGATAATAGTAGAGGCACTGGTACTTTTAATGTCTCGTCGCGTCGGTGCGTTTGATGTAGAATGGCGCGATAATTACTGAATTAATGCTCAGATAGGTAGAGGCTGTTTTTATCACTATCTAGACGCTATCGGCCCTCCCACTTGCACTAATTCACAGATTTTAGGCCTTGAGATTCGTTAACCGACTTAGCGACTACCAAATTGAACGTCGGGGTCGCTTACATTTCTAAATGAGTAATGCAATTGCAAAAAATAATTGAACTATAGCTTTTGCGATCATTCAGATTTTAAGATTCAGATGTGTTACATAACAGAGTGTATACTCGATAAAATGAGTATAATTCAATTATTGGCTTGGATTGTGTGGCTTTTGAAAATGAATAAAAAAACAGTTATTAAATTTTATTAATATTATTAAGAAATTAAAATACTCGTAACTACGATATAATACGTTATTAATTATTATTTAACATATATTGCTGTATATCTAGTAATAATTAAACGTTTTTTTTAATTATTTCTAAAGGATAAAAATATATTTTAAACAAAACCCTACCAGACTTTGTGAAATAGATATATGATAACAGTACGCAGTTCTCCGCATAATTAAGATCGCTATCTGTCCGTTTCTACATAAACCTTAATGTCTGCAAGTTTACAACAATAATTGACTTTTATCGTGCCTCTGCTAAAAGCATTCTACTTAATAATAGTTTTAATTATTTAAAATAATGTCAATTTATATTTTTAAAATTTGCAGGTATATTTTCAAAGACTTTTAGTATAAAAAATGATATTATTATATTAATATTTCAATAAACTGAACTGTTAAACATTCTATAAATGAAGAGTCATTTGTATTTGGCAATTTGGTAGAGACCAAGCCTATAAAGTATTATTATGACTATGAAATTTTATAAAGTCTAATTTTGCGTGATGCGCGCCACAAGTGACCGAGTTATTGTTTTATAAATTTGTCACTAAATATAATATATAATAGCTTTAACCTACTAGTTTTATTACTAACAACATACACGTATATTCACTTTAATTGAATACATACTTTCACTTTTTATAAAAAAATTGAAATTATCTACTATGATACTCCTTCGATAGTAGCTACTCAGTAAAAGTAAAACTTTATTGTTGCATCGAAACCGTCTTAGCACCATGCATATGTATCGTGTAAAAACATAAAATTGTTTGTAAGTTATTATACCTATATCTTATTGGTCTGGTCTTTAAAAGCACGTAACAAATTCTTATAAAATTAGCAAACACCAAATCGTGGAAAATTATGAAATTACTACCGAAACTTCAAAGTACTTCAGTAAATTCAAGTCGTGGGCGAATAAATCTAGTTGCCGTCTAAAAATACGCGCTCCAGCCACAACCAATCCCATAAACAAAGTGACTCTAACGAGCAAGCAAACAGACGAGACGAAATCAAGCGCCTAAATAGCTGGCAAGGCTAATGGCACAATGGAGGCGTCAATAGATCACATTCCGGGCCCGACCCGTAACCTGATTACCGCGCTTATTGGGTCACCGGCTACTCGATTATAATATTCAAATGATATTTTTCATACCCTATCGCTATTTAATGGGTAATTTCAAAATAAATTGTTTTCTTAAGATAAAGAAGATTGGTATAAAACTTATTTGCTTGTGGGCTGTGCCTACATATTTGGACGCTTGGTGTGATTTTACCCAGATCTGAACTTTGATCCTCTTACTTTATGTTACTCTCTATAAATGAATAGTTATAATGTTTATTTAAAATAATATACTAGCAGACCCGCGGCTTCGCTCGCGCTAAAACTACAAAGAAATGTCTAAAAAGGTGGTTTCACCCCCTATTTTACCCTATCATAGGCTGAATTTAGAAAAATGCTAAAACACGTATTTATTTAATTTTATTCAAGAGCATTAATATCAAGTTTTAAATAATTCTGATCATAAATATTTTTTTGGATTGCATTATAGCGTATTTTCCCGTGGGAATTAGATACACTCTCACGGTAAAAAGTTGCCTATGTCACTCTCCACCAACTATCTCCACACGAAAAATCACGCCAATCCGTCACTCCGTTTCGACGTGAAAGAAGGACAAACAAACAAACACACTTGCACATTTATAATATTAGTATGGATGTAGCATAGCTCATTACATTGACACATAGCAATTAGCATAAATTACTGAAATACCTAGACCATGTATTAAAAATAACATAAGATTTACCTATTTAAACAATTATTTTGCAGTCAATTGTATTCACAGCAATGCATTTCGAACTTTGGTTTATAAAATCAATATTCAAACACATTATCATTATATTTTTTTAATGTGCACTCTAATTATGTAGGTATGTATTATTTGCTCGGCGTTTTATTACCTACAAACTACGACATGCACAAACATGCTCAAGACTATGAATAAACAAGCAAAGAGTAATACGGAAAAATTAGTTAACTCATCAATGTATAAATTTAAGAACTAAAAAGATAAAAGCCACTGTCCTTACCGTAGTTAACTTAGTACTTTTTTATAGATATTGTAGTATAAAAACATTATGATTAATATATTCAAAATTGACAATTTGCTGGAATTTATCAGATATTCTTTTTTTAAATATCGACTAACTTCTTTAACTCGCGAATGCCATATACCTTCTACAAATGTTATATACACACTTATTCTATAAACCTCTCTTATAAAATATACAAAATATGTATATACAAAAAACCTAATGTTCCTTCGGAGACAAAAGGTTGATTATAGTGTTTCCTGATGATAACTAATGTATATTAAATGAAATGAAATTAATTGTAATGAAAATATACTGAGAGCATCAACGTGAAGATTCTCATCTAATTTTCTGCGTCCTACATAAAGACTGCTGGCTGTCCATATAGAGCGAAGTAAACGGTCTTGGATAAGATTGTTTGCAGTAAGCAAATATTTGAGAACCTCGGGTCAGGCAAAGACGCTACGGCCATTTGTAAGTGCAAATTTTCCGAGATAAAAATAATCTATGCTTATTAAGATTATGATAAACGCAATAAATAATCGCACGTACCATTAACAGGACTTATCTACCTATCTGCTTTTGAAATATTATAAAATTAAAGTTAGAAATTTTAGTGTTCAAATTAGGTTTTGTGTGTATTTTTAAATTTAAATATACTTAACAAATTTAAAATTTATATATACTAAAATAACTTATTGATTTTTATAAAAAAAAAGTAATGATCAATTTTTCTTTACTTCTATAATCTATTAGTACATTTATTACACATTGATTGATATATTCATACCAAATACGTTATAAAAATCTATATATATAAAAGAAAGTCGTGTTAGTTACTTCGCTTATAACTCAAGAACGGCTGAACCGATTTAGCTGAAAATTGGCAGGGAGGTAGTTTAGAGCCAGGAGAAGGACATAGGATATTTTTATCCCGTTCGACCGCGTTCCAATTTTTATGATATTTTAATTTTTGGATTTCTCTTAGTCCGGAATAGGTAAGTATTAAAACATATAATTAAAATGTGAGAAAGAAAGATTTTTTCTTTTTATATTTATTTAAAACGTACCTAGCGACGAACCCGAGCGAAGCGAGGGTGAGCCGCTAGTATATTTATAAAATATAAATTGTATCACATTTAAATAAAATAATTTTGGGATTGTCCTCGTTTTATTGATAACCTTAACCATTAGTGTTTTAATTTAACAAAATAACTCACGAATCAATTAGACTAAAATGAACAAAATAACAACTTGATTAATTTAAACGGTCGGATTTAAAATAGAGGTAGTATAAGAAATAGATTATTTCATTTCCTACCAGGATGTAGGTTATAATAGCTAAGTATTCAATTCACGCGGCAGACTCTACTCGTAGATGAATCACAAGTAATAAGATTTATCAGTGTTGATTCTTTCTTGAATATTAACCGTAAGCTATATTATTTACTTTAATCATATACGTATGCCATGAATAATAGTAATTGAGAACTAATATTTGTATAGTTCATTATTAAAAAATATATAAAAAGAAGCTAATAACATACACCAAGTACAAGCTTTACGGAATTATTTATATTTTTTTAAATACAGTTAAATAATAATATAATAAATTAAATATTATGTCTAAATATTTTGCATTTTTATTTTTATATTTATCACTTATACACTATCCTACACAATGAAAATAGAAATAACTGACAATAAAAATGAAAAATCTTTCACATTTTATTTTCAGTGCTCATAAACAAGAATATTCTGGAACTGCCGAGCAAATTGCCTGCAATATGTAAAGGACCTTCAACCGACGTTATTAACACTGTATTGTTCTATTAATTTTTGGCAGCGGTACCGTTTAGTAAAACACAAATGAATTAGTATGACGTTTGATGTTTATATATTTACCAAAGGGATAGAGTTTCAGTGATAGCATTTCATTCATCTTTTTACAGTTTTTTAACGTTTCAAATCATTTCTATTTCGACATATGCTAATGTGGTTAGTTATAATAAAATATAAGCAATCTTACATTATACATGAATAAAAATTTGTATTTTTGAGGATTTAAAATTTTATATTACAGCAATATTTTCTGTTTAAGCATGAAAATCAATAGAGAAACCTATTTGCAAATAATTTAATTGCTTATATTTTTTATTTAGTTCTATTAACTAATTGGGCTCATCTAAAAATAGCTCCATTTAAGTGGACAAGAAGATGACAGAATATGATGACCCGCTCTCGTTGCCAAGATTCACAAAACACGTTCTTTATTAACGATGAAATTGCAATAATTGCTCTATCAAAAGAAAAACACATAAGGTCATAATCTTCAGAATTTCTCTAAGTCAGGCATCGTTTTTGACTAAAAAATATAGGGTCAAACTGTTTACCACTTTATTATTACTGCATGAATCGTTTTACTTGTACGAAAACTTAGTATCATAATAGAGTATCTTTAAATCTATTTTTGTTAATAAGATCTATATAGTAACATTAGCACATAAAATATGATATTGATTTTATATACATACTTATGTATTTTTTTAATTTATCAAAGTTAATATAATCAATAATGATAACACAATTCAATTCATAACTTCAAATGATATGATATGGCTAACTTCATAATTTTAAAATGTTAAATCTAAGTATTTCAGATTGAAATTTTGTATATTAAAGGAATTCGAAAATATCATAAATAGCCATGATAAGTCGTTAAGCAATCGTTATTTTAATTTATAGATGTCCAATTCCCACACAAATTGTTCGAGAGGCTCTCAAGAATTATGGAATATACACTAAACTAAACAAACAAATTTAGATTCGAATGTTGATTCATGTCGCAACAAAGGCCCTCCAAAAATTTTTGAAATTGACCTTAGACCAAGGGCATCTAAAACAACGATTTCTATAGAAACAACAGTGTTAATTTATTATTTCTGTAATTGCACGACTTCCGCCCTTTTGAGCAGTAGGAAGTGATTAAGAGTTGTTTCGTTAAAAAATAACATAAAGTTGAACATACTCGTATGATCACAATTGATGCATGTATGAAGTGTGAAGGTAATTTAGTGTATAAGATAAATATTTAACCAATAAAATAGAATAACTCACTTGAAATAGTCAGACGTTATGTCACAACGTGTATGTCTGAATACATTCGATATTTGAAATATTATCTTTATTACCTCTGTGCCTAATCTCAAATAAAAGACGTGACATTTTTCAACATGTATGCTGTAGTTAGTTTGTTTTCTAATCAGTAACAGTTTAAATGTGAAGGATCATTATGCACGGTTTTTACGGATGTGTGTATGTGTGCTTGTGTGGGTGTGCTGTAAACAAACACATACCAATTAACATCCATTCATATGTGTGGAGGTCGTTTGACATGTGTGTGCGACGTCTTATCGCCAATACACACATTCTCACTTTTTGTATTATACATTAGTCTTAACAAAATACTCGTATTGTTACTTTGAAAGAAATAATAAAATATCCCTATACAAGATAGTGTTCTTTATGAAGTAGGTCATTGCATTACAAAATTAATAAAAGTGGGTCAATATAAGACATATTTTATCTCATAATCACGCTGTTTCCGGATTTCCTTTATTGAAGTCATTTTTTCGTGTATTATAATATGTATCCGATGCTATAAAATTAAATACTGATGAATGTTTGTTGATTTGCATTTTGATAACGAATGTAATATTTCTTACATTATCCATAAGTTATGCATTGCATTTTTTAAAGGATCATTCTTATGCTGAGATTATAAACCATCAGGTAATTTATTACAGGTTTTTAAAAAACTCCAAAGTATATTTTTTTAAAAGGTCCATATGTTATATCTATTACAAAATTTTAAAGCCGTACTCTTTCACGCACATTCAGTCTCAATAATTAGTACGTTTCATAGATGAAGCCCTGTTTAAACAATTATTTCAGTTCGTCCGACGACAGTTATAAAAAACAAGTGATATTGCGAAGGCGACGAGTCATTCATAAGTTGGTCGTTTCTTCACTCGATTTCGTAATCTGATTTTAAATTTATTTAAGCTTATAGGTAGCTTTTTATTTATAATCTAAGATTTATATTATTTTGCATTGTCGTTTAGATAACTTTTAACCTGCAAAGACTTTTTAATTTTGTGTAAATTTAGTTATTTACATTTGAAATAGGTATTTGGTAAATTAATTAATTACCTGTATAATTAATATCCCAATTACCAACGAACATCTAATTACTTGAACAATATTTATAATAGTTAATAAAGATTCCGACGAATTGAGAGCCTCCTTCTTTTAGGAAGTCGGTTAATAAACTTGTTTTGTTTAGTACCTACAAAGAAAAATATGTGTACCTACATAAAATATATGTAATTGTAATATATAGGTATTAGAATAACAACACTTTATAATGAACAAAACTTTACATTTTTCTTGTAACCGCTTGCAACATTGTTGATTCAAGAGAAATGTGCAAATATTACAGACATTCTACAAAATTAACATAATAGGGAAAAGTATGTATATTGTATACATATTTAGACTGAAACCTTAGTCATTTAGTTTATCTATACTAATATTATGAATGTGCTAGTAACGATGTCTTTCGGTTTGTTACTTTTTCACGTTTAAACTGCTAAAAGGATAACGATGGAAATTTGCAAAGACATAGATTCTATTAAATAAAACTATCTTTTCGGATTATTTCGCGGATTTATTTTGATTTTTGGTTCCCGACGTTTCGAATGCTTTACAGCATCCATGGTCACGGGAGAGACTGAGGTGTTACATGTCTTAAAGATATAGTTGTTACAGACAGCCTACCCACAATTAACAAAATGAAAATTGCACCAATTACATTACAATATTTTTAACTTTAAACATTTTTTATAATTTTAATTATAATTGAATATGGAAAATTATTTATTTAATTTTTGCTATTATTTTTATAATTATTACAATTTTAAAAATATTAATTAGTAATCTATATTCAGTGTTGCCATTATTATATTTATAACCATAAATAAAAATATAAAAATATAGTATTAATTATTAAAGCCATATAATTGTTCTATGTGTAATTTAAAAAAGTTAAAATTAATTACGGATAATCATTTTAATTTAGTTTGCTATTATTTAAAAAACAACTTACTAAGCAACACTATTAATATATACTTTTACAAATGAAAAATATTAATCTGATAAGCTGTCGTTTTGATCTACACAGTATGAACTTACTACATCTGCCTGTCTGTTATGTTTATATTTATTATTTGATTTTATTATATTAATAACAGGATCCCATGACGATGGTAGTACCCAGCCATCTTCCCTATTGAAATTTGGATTTCAATAGGGAAGACCAAATTTCAATAGGGAAGATGGCTGGGTACTACCATCGTCATGGGATCCTGTTATTAATATAATAAAATCAAATAATAAATATAAACATAACAGACAGGCAGATGTAGTAAGTTCATACTGTGTAGATCAAAAGGACAGCTTATCAGATTAATATTTTTCATTTGTAAAAGTATATATTAATAGTGTTGCTTAGTAAGTTGTTTTTAAATAATAGCAAACTAAATTAAAATGATTATCCGTAATTAATTTTAACTTTTTAAATTACACATAGAACAATTATATGGCTTTAATAATTAATACTATATTTTTATATTTTTATTTATGGTTATAAATATAATAATGGCAACACTGAATATAGATTACTAATTAATATTTTTAAAATTGTAATAATTATAAAAATAATAGCAAAAATTAAATAAATAATTTTCCATATTCAATTATAATTAAAATTATAAAAAATGTTTAAAGTTAAAAATATTGTAATGTAATTGGTGCAATTTTCATTTTGTTAATTGTGGGTAGGCTGTCTGTAACAACTATATCTTTAAGACATGTAACACCTCAGTCTCTCCCGTGACCATGGATGCTGTAAAGCATTCGAAACGTCGGGAACCAAAAATCAAAATAAATCCGCGAAATAATCCGAAAAGATAGTTTTATTTAATAATGTCAAACATTCGCGTAAATCTAAGAAAGACATAGATTCTATCATGGAACGGACATTAGTTACATTTATCTCCGTCTCGCTTACCAGTTACCATGCAAACGAAACTGCAGGCCGAAACTAATTGATAATACATATTCACTAAGTTTCTATCATAAAACATAAGTTATCAATTTGTGTCTGTCTTTTTCTGAAAAAATCTACGTGAAATGTAATAAAATAAACGATGCTTGCGATTGTTAAGACGTATGTTGCAGAAACTGATTATACTAAATTACCCTCGCTTCGCGCAGGTGCGTCCCTAGGTACAATTTTGCTTACAATTTCATAGGTTCTAATTTATTTGCGCGGAACCCTAATTCTTTTTCTAAAATTAAAGTAGCCTAAGTTACTCCCTAATCACTATAACATCAGCGTTCTGCCAGTGAAAGTCTTGTCAAAATCGGTCCAGAAGCTTCGGAGATTAGCCGAAACAAACAGACAGACAGATAGACCATAATTTTAAAAATTGATTTTTTAAAAGTACAATATATATATTTTCATATGCATTTAGTAAAAAGCAGTTATTTTGGTATTACAAACAGATATTTCAATTTTATTTATCTATATGTATAGATAGATAGATAGATAGATGACTTTACCTACTGTGCAACGTGAATTTTTACATTAACTAATACCTAATCACGGCTTTGCCCGCATTTTTTATTTAATTTAATCCATATTATTATTAACAATACAATTGAAACTTTACATAGTCAGGTAGGTACGTTTACTATAGCGATTTAGATCACATTCAAAACAATATAATAGCATTCTTTCCATCATATGATTAATAGTGTGTCAAATCTCGATTCCAGTCACTTATGGTTCACATTATATAACAATTGATAATGAATATTCAGGATCTATGTTGTTATATACGTCGTTTATACGATTGACTCACAATCTGAGTCCTGTCACTTTGTGTAAAATAATACTTATAATAAATATTTGTATTAAAACCGTTATGGAATTTAAATGTTAATTTTCTTTGTTTTTAATAAAAATATTATTACCATTTAGTTGACCGAAACGATCATAAGATTTTATGTAAACTTGTAAAGCCTACAATTAAACGTTCTTTTAATTGGCATATAAAGTTAATTTTAAATAAGGTTGATTTTCGATATTACTACATGATATTGTGACGTTATACTAATCTTATAAATAAAAATTAATCGCTAATTGAGTTGCTAAGTGCAAAACTGAGAACGGCTGCACCTACTTGGCTAATATATATTTTTTGTTGTATTTATAATTGTCAGGACAGTTTTATAAGAAAGATTTTTTTTGAAAATCCATACCAATGGAAAATTTGGACTATGAGTATATTTATGTATGAAAGTCTAATGTTATAAAACGTGTCGTTCAGTTTGACAGTTTTCATAATAACAAAAAAAAATAGGTATACATCATTTTATATACATACATATGTAGACGTTTTTTCGTAAAATAATTCTTCTGAGAATGAAAAGATATCCTATACCATACATTACAAGTTATGAAAAAACTTTAAATAAGATCTGTATATAAAATATTTTATATGTATATAAGATCTTTTAAACGTACCTAGCTGGACCTAGAAACAACGAGGGTAAGTCGCCCAGTTTTATTATAAAATTAATAGCTACCAAGTGCCGACTAAGTCTAACCATTATTCACATATGTTTTCAAAAGTGTACCTACCTACAATGCTACTAATTATAAAAAAGGATCAAAGGACATTATCTAATCTGATAAATAAATATTGATGGTAATAATGTAACACGTTTGATTTTTATCGCTATAAAAATTCAAAACAAGATAAAGTGCCTTTTTTATGCATAAAACAAAAAATCCATCAGTAAATTTGGTATTGTTACGAAATAGATAATTTGAATTCCAATAAAATACAGGATTGTTCTCGAATTTTATGTTAAGTGTGAGTTCTTTTTTTTAAATTAGTAATGTTATAATGATAATTTGTGTATATATTATTATCTACCAGCGACTTACCCTCGCTTCACCCTCCTTTAGGTGATTCTTTAGTTTGACATAACTTTTTAATTGATGAACCGATTAAAATAACACAGTACATATACAGCAATCCGTTACAATTTTATTATATATACAGATTATTACTACAGTTAAACTATCGAAAACTTAACGAAAGTGCGCAAATGTTCTAGGAATGCTAACTCAAGGGTCTTACAAGTAACTCATATAAACTTAATCACAGTGCCAATGCTGGATTTACACTAAGGGCACTCGGGGCTAGGGCCCAAGGCGGCAAATTTTTAGGTGCGGCAAAATCCGAAGGATAAATAAAAAAAAACTTAAAAAAAAAATGTTTTTTTATTTTCCTAAAAATGAATAAATAAAAAATTTAACAATTTTTGCGTCAATTAAAAAATAGGACTTTTTCGAAACTTTATCCATTTTATGCGAAATTTCGATAATGGGGCGGCATTTCTTACATTGCCCAGGGGCGACGCTAATATTGAATCCGGCACTGTGACAGTCCAAGCACTACTACTCTACGTGCTACTTCATTAGATAAGTAAGTCCTCCCAATAACAACAATCATATAGAATATTATAATTATATAGCAATTAGTACTTTTTTATTTTAATCATGAGCATTCACTGTTTTGCTGAAACATCAAACAAGCGATACTTAGGAGTTAGAATATGTATTTTAACGTGTATGGTTACCCAGTTAGACCATAATATTTTTTATTTAATTATATACTCCGTCTACCTTTTTTCCAGACTTTAGTTAAAAAAAATTGAATATAATTAACAAATATTTATAAAGTCAATGTATTTAATGTGTAATTAGAAATTCATTCCGTATAATATACAACAACAGACCTATAATAACTTTTGAATCAATCTAAAATTTACCTACTTACAATTATAGCTAGATTTTTCTCATACACATAAAATACACAATATCTTATAGATCTTTAAATTTGAATGACTTGAACATCCTTGCTTTTAACATAAACAGACGCTCAAGGTTTTGTTCGCTGTAAAATTACAAAGTCATACATTTTCATATTATGCACAAAGTAATTAATTACGCGGACATATGCAATTAGGCAGTAGATAGTGTTGTGTTTTTATAATAGATACCTGTGCACATAATAAAAAACTATGAATATAAAAAAACGGCTTATCGAAAGTTATCAGAACATCTATGTAATTCTTGCTAGCTTAATGAATAATTTGGTAATTATATTTTATTTTAATTATCATAAAAAATAAAAAGGACTAAATTTGGTTGAATAAAAATATATTTTATAAGGACTAGGTACTAAGTATATACTTTTTCATCTTGTTTTAGAAAAATGTTGGTTCTCTCGCACTATACTATCTTTCATCTCCTATCGCCTAACATTATCTATACATATAATAAAATTGTAACTAAACCGAATTTATACATAAATATATTTTTCATTAAATATTATTATCGATATAGAGGCCGAATCTATAGTTTTTAGAATTTTTGACTGTCTATCTGTGACCGCATCACAGAAAAAACACTCGAAAGATTAAGTAAAATTTGGTGTAATGATAGCTGGTTATCAACATATAGGATACTTCTTACTGCGGGAAAATATCTCATCTCTGAGAAATCTATGCTAAACGTTAAAACGTAAGCAGGAACGAACCCGAGAGAAGTAAGGGTGAGTCCTACGCTAATCCTACATAAAATCATAAAAACCTAAAGAATAATATAACCCATATATTTATAACGATTAAATAATAAAAATATAGAGAAAAATTCAAAAAGAAATCATATGTTAGAGACAATCCGTATGTTTACATTTTGTAACCTAGATATATGTAAGAGTATGTTGATGAAAGTGAAATAGTGTAATGTTAAACGTTATGTGAGCACATCTATTTTAACATTTTTGTTTATTGATGCTTACGAGAGAATAGACTAAGATGATCCATTCTGTTTTAATATATAATAAGAACTTTTTTTATATAATTTTGCTTTAATTTTTATTTTCCGTTTTTATTAGTTTATTAATAATTTTGTAGAGACAAATGTTTTTATTTTGAACATTAAACTAGTATTGAATAGTAATATTTTTTTTGTATATTGTATATATATTGTAACATTATGGTTACAATATTCAATTAAATATATTATGTATTCCAAAAAAAATCGTATTAAAATTAAATTAAACAAAACTTTTCGCCTATTGCCTCTATACATCACTTAATAAATAAGTAGATACATCTCGATTTTTTGTTGCTCACTACACATTATGTTATACATATATAATATGCTAATGAAATACTAAGCAATATAAATCATGAACGTCCATACCAGATTCTCTGCGATTTTAAAGCGGAAATAAGCGAACTCTCGGTTGAATAAGGAAACGGGAATACGTGATAAGCAGCTCAAAAGCGAGCATTTCTTATGATTTCCAATGCAAGGTCACGTTTACCTTAGCACATGCCAGGCACAGCTTGCAGCATCTGGATCAGATCCTTGTTGGTAGCTCCACCGTCTCCGACTCCCAATACCCTCAGGGTCGAAAACTGGCACTGCTGTCGCTTCACAAATACCGACGACAGAGACGCGACTTGAAGCGCATCCGCACCGCCCGGCACAACACGCCGACCGATCAAAACATAGCTCTCACGAACCTTTTCGACACACAGACTCGATTTGCAAAATTTATTCATCGCATCCGCCGAAAACACCTAAAATTTTTACGAGCCCCGAAAATAGGCACGTTATATCATGTGCACCCGGGAATTCGCTATTGCGCGCCACAAAATCACCATGAACTGTTGAAAAACACCATAAGATGGTAGAGCAAGTCCGCAGCCGCCGGAAAACTCGATTTCGCGATACACACGTGAGTGCGAGGCGCTCGCCGGCCACTGTACCGCGCGGTAAACAGAGAGAGCGCGCTCTACAACACACGCACACACATGTAAACCCTGCACAGATTCACACACGTGCATGTTTCTCAGCGCGCGCATTCTCGCTCGCAACAGAAATAGACCATCGCGCCATCGTTAACCAATAGGAACGTGGGACGATAGCGTCATATTCGTTTCTTATTGGAGAAGACTTCATTGACGGATTACCTACAGTTCAATTAGCGATTAACTAAAACTTTTTGATAAAACCTAACCGATACCAAATCGTATTCCTAGAAATATATCGAAAGTATTGTAAAAGTAATCAAGATTGCCGAATATTTCTAATTTAAGACCTTTGATGGTCCCTGTGCTTTTCGAATTCTCTATTAATAAGAATTATAATCAAAAAGTTCGTTACTGACGGCTCTACCAGCGCTACATTAGGAATAAAGTTTTGTTATTACTAACGAAACTTAGTTTAATTTTGAAAATGATTGAGTTCAACTTAACTTAAGGTAAGTATTAAATTATATTGCATCAAAATATGTACGTAACTAAAATAAATAAAAAATCATTATCTTTGATTTATTTATAATACTGGAACTACACAATTCGTCCACAACATTACAATCACCATAAGTCATATCACAAAGAATACACGGTTACATAAGTTCCTGATTGGTTACACGCTTACTTTTATTCAAAACAGTGCCAATTCAAATTAAAGGAAACATGGTATGTTAATAAGCGCAAACCACTCGTTGAATCGCACCTTTGCCTGCATATTGAATTCAGGGGTCAAAATTTCACTAACAAACGATTTACGTCTTTAATATTTCAATTATAAATGTTATTTTCCTAAATTCATATTTTAAGATAATTCTAAGAAATAAAAATAAACTTAGGTATTGTTATTAGCATACACATGGTTGGCGGAATTATTTGATATATTATCACGCTAATATTATAAATGCTAAATTTCAAAAAAGTGCGTTTGTTTGGTTTACACGGTGTAACAAAAGTTTAACGAATGTGATTGAAAAAACAAACAGGGCACTTACTTTACTTTATCAGTATACATATTACATATATGCCGCGCGCAGATAATCGCGGGCAAAGCATGTTTTAGATATTAGTATTCAAAGTTTTATTCAAGCTTACAATATTAAATGATCAATTCTTGTATATTATATAATATAGGTACATTATTTCATGTATCTCGGAAACCGCTTTAACGTTTTGGATCTATATATAGATAAGGTATTTTTTAGGGTTACGTACCCAAAGGATAAACCGGGATCTTATTACTAAGACTCCGCTGTCCGTCCGTCTGTCACTAGGTTGTATCTCCTGAACCGTGATAGTTAGACAGTTAAAATTTTCACAGATGATGTATTTCTGTTGCCGCTATAACAACAAATGCTAAAAAAACAAAATAAAATAAATATTTAAGGGAGCTTCCACACAACAAACATAATTTTTTGGCTCATTTTTGGTCGATATTTCTAACGGCAACAGGTAGACCCTTGAAATATTCACAGAATATTTAGTTATATGTTCACTTTAAAAATAAATAATTTAATTAAAATAAAACAAATATTTGAGTGGAGTATGATTTTTTTGCCCTTTTTTATACGCGAGTCCGACTTGCGCTTGGCCGGTTTTGAAGTTTGGCTATATAGACGTATTTTCTAAAAAACGCAATTTTTCACGAAAAATTTTTTATTTCTTATAATATTAATTGAGAAATGCTTATACATGTATGCATGTAAAAAAACATTATTAGAGTCTTTTTCTAACTGCTCTTATGCTAACAATGTCATACAGTGCCATCTCGTAAATTTTTGTGGGACTCGCATTGTCGGCAATGGACCTACTGAATAAGTGCCTAGTGCCTACGCCGAGTGAAGCTCGGTCGCCCAGGTACTCATGTAGTTAGAAGCAATAATAATCAGATTAATATATAATAACATAATATATAATAATACTAGCAGTGCCCGCGGCTTCACCCCGTCCAAACTTCCGATCGCTATCACAGCGTCCAAAATTCACAGGATCACCCGCTGGGCTAATCTGAAGATTAACTAAAAATTTCATCAAAATCACTTCAGCTGTTTTGGAGGCCATAGGAAACATACATACACACATCGATTTTAATTTAATTTAATCAACAATTTAAATCTATTTATTGCTCGGAAAATGGAGTCTTTTATGAAATTTTAGTGACACACCGACTGCTACTGTAGAGCTACCGGATTCATTTGTGTTTTCAAACCTTGCAGAGACCCACTTGAACGTACACAAAAAATATAATTAAAATCATCTCTGCCGTTTAGGACGAGTAGGTTAACAAACACACGTACAGAAGAATTATATATATTAAGATAATACGTAATATTATAAATGTGAAAGTTTGTGAGTATGTATGGTTGCTTGTTCCTATTTCACACCAGAACGGCTGAACGGATCTGGATGAAATGGAGTCTGGAATAACACAAAGGCTACTTTTTATCCCGAAAAAATATACGGTTCCCGGGGGACAGATTTGATTTTGTTTTTCTAAAGATGCGCCTAGCTAAAGCGTAGACTGGACAAATGATTAATACTGTAAAAAATCGATAAGTATCTCAGCTAAAATAACTCTATTTATATTAAGAATCACGAATAATTTAATATATATTAATACATATATTCGTACATACTATTTATAAATGTGAAGTGTAGTATGTTTAAATTCGCTAATCTTAGGAAGTTTATGGGTTTGATTGGAAAAAATATTTTTATATTAGATAGGGCGTATATTAGGTAAGACTATACACGAAGAAACACGTCTATCTATTCGCCTGTTTGTTATTGTCCTGGCCAATCTTTGGAGCAGTTTAAAAATGTATGTAACTAGTGAAGTTATATATTATCATTAAAGCGAAGAGATAAAAACATTAAATAACAAATATATTCTCAACAACGAGTAGTATAAAGTGTTAGATCAACAGTGTAAATTCTAACCAAGATCATGTAAAATTGCTGTTTTTTATAGAATCAATGTTTACATATTGTTAAATATTTTATACAATAAAGCTCTCATAGTACTTTTCAGAGTTATAAGAACTTATAAGTATATTAATAAGATCAGGTAGATCATTTTCATAGAAAAACAATCATCTATATTCTTTATTTATACTACAAATATTTTACGCCGATTATATGCTAGCTAGCTTCTGTTTATAATTTTACGGTCGAGTGTCATTTCAGAGATTACATAATGAAACCAACTTTTAAATAAAATTACAAAATTAATAGAGCTAGAGTTATAAATTTTGATTTATTTACTGTTTCCCCATGTAACAAATATCATCTGATCTAAGATTTTAATCTTAAACCGTATTTCATGATTTTGCTAATTATTTACTTTATCAAGTTATGCCTAACGAAACAGATAAGAGACTCTTCAAGAAAAATAACGTATTTATTGTTATTTTCAATTAAACACTACCATATCATGGCAATGGCTGGGCGTTTGGTAAAATAATGGCATTTTATATAACTAGTGACACTAGTCATTTTACTTACACGCGTTCTATATGTTAAACTTTATCTTAAATATATTCGATTTGGATAATATGGTAAAAGAGATAAGGCTTCTAATTAGGTTTTAGTTAGTAATCTAATATTATAAAGAGGCAGAGTTTGTTTGTTTATTTGTTTTGAGGAAGCAAGACTAAGAGCTATATATCATATAATATATAGTCTATTAAGTCCATACTAACCGTTAAAACATGCCTACGCTAGTTTAGAATAAATATGCTTAAATATGGTAAAGCCACCATCAGCCGTAACGACGACGTATCATGGAAAGAAGATAACCATTTTAGCGAATTTAAAGATCGAAGTGCACAATATGTTTAAAGTTTATTCAAACATTATAGACACAATTATACAAATTATATACTTCAATGTATGCACTAACACATATATTAGCTTCTAAGATATTTATAGCTCTGATTTGATTGTTTTATAAATATTGATAATATAATATATGACTCTACATAAAGCTATATATCTTAAATGAGTAAAATATATTATTACAATATATAAGAGAGAAAAATATTATTATGTAGGCAAACACAGAATGTTTTTGCTTACAAAATAATATTTCCAAAAACTCCGACGTAACCGCAAAAATGTGCAGCAATTTTTCTATGACCACCACAAAATCATTCAGTTTATAAGTACAGTCTCCTAAAGTAATACCTCACTAAATATCCATTTGAAAGATTACAATTGTACGTACGTAACAGATACAAAAAATCCACAGATCTCGTGTCTGCCACGACCTTAGAATGCATTGAAAATGAATTTGCCAAATGAACTGAATTAAATTTTTAACATATTAATTACTAGGAGAACAACCGATTTTGCCGGCGTTCAGACAACTTAAAAGTATTTGGAATCAAAACGATATTATCTATAGGTACATATTATAAAACTGTAGAGGTCGAATGTCTATACATAGAAAAAATATGCTAAAAACCGAGTAAGGGGGATGTAAGAAGAGAAATAGACAAATCCAGATTTTTTCATTTTTTTTTGTTTCTCTGTCTGTATTAGGTCGTACATCAGAATAACAAATAGGCTACTTTTTCTCCCGTAAAATTGTACGGTTCCTGTGGAATAGATTTGTTCTTGTATGTCTAGAAGCCGCTAGTAACTAACATATAATTTGATGGATGAAAGAGAAATCAATCAAAAGATTGATTGATACGCTATTTTAATCCGACCTCAAGCTATATAGCGCTATATAATCTTGTCGCGCACAAACGAAGTGCTCATGTTTTAACAATATCTATTTATGATCTTTTCTTTCTATTACTTTATGGATCTAGTGTGAATAGATTGTATAATTAAAATTAAATAATAATTGCGATATCATCAAGATGATGCACTTAGCTGAAGTTTTAATAAAGCAAACTGGACGTGATTCAGGCGCCATCACTGCACAATTTATCTAATTTGTGTACTGAACACTTAATAGCTTCCAAGGAAAATAGAGTCACAATGTCTTACCCACAACCTTCATTAATATTATGTTTCATTTTTTATAAATAAAATTCTGGAGATGTTTTGTTTTTTAATCTTCAGACTTCAAGTTATCTGGATTAGTTATTTTATCAAAATACGAAAGATATAACAAATCTTTTAAAGTCACTGGTTAATTTAATTTCTTTTTTTTTTTAATTTGCTTTAAAATGTTAGCATTACATGTTATCTATACATAATATAATGAAATTCTAACTGAGTCGAATCTGTACATTAAATATTTTTTGGAAAATCTTATTGAAGCAGTCATTCTTATTGACACAGAGGCCGAATCTATAGTTTGTAGATTTTTGGTCTGTCTGTCTGGGAACGTATCACGAGAAAATTACTGGACAGATTTTGATGAAAATTGGTATGATGATAGCTGGTTATCTGGATCAATAGGATACTTCTTACTGCTGGAAAATATTTTATCTCTGAGAGATCTTTCAGTAATTGCGTTATTGTAATCTATGAAATGTTCCATTAATTTCTGCTACTTAATGAATTTGATTTAAAATTAATAAAAACAGGGTATTTAATACATACAAAAATATTGAAATAATTTTCATGCATTATATTAAACAAATACTTTTACTTTAATAATGGGAATTGAAAATAATGTCAGCTTAGTTTACTGCTATATTGATTTTGAACAATTTATAGATAATAATTATATAAATATTTGTATAAGTACTTATGATATTATAAGTTTTATACTAACCCATACACTAATCCATACATTTAACCATTCACTAACTTTAATAATTTGCTAATTAGACATTTTTGTTTTATTGTTATGGGGTCATAAAGGTCATTAATTCGTAAATTAAAAATAAAATTATTAAGTTTTAGTGGTAATTTTTTAAATTTAGATTTAGTAGTTAAGCAGAAGCATGTGATTTTGCACACGAAATAAACCGTACATAATATTAATATAGCGTAGCTTAAAGCTTGTTGTTACTTTATTCATGACTAAGACGAATTCTTATTCTTTTCATTCTTCTGAAGTTAAGTCTCGTCCGTGAGGCGATCATTAGGATTGTCTTACAACTTGAACGTAATAAAAAATTGCGTCAGCGTTTAATAATAATTGTTTTTTATACCATTTTGTAAAGAAATATTTTAATGATGTTTTTAGTCAATCTGCTGGTTCGGATTCGCGGTGTATCCGCATCACTGATCCATAGGTATGGCTTATAGGTATTTTAAAGCAAGATCGTATTTTATACCAAAATTAATTAATACTATCGACTTCCCTCGCTTCGCTCGGGTGCGTACTTAGTGCGCTAATATTTTTTTCACAATTTCATGGGTTTAAATTTTTTTGCGCGCAGCCTTTATTCTTTTTCTAAAATAAAAGTAGCCTAAGGTACTTCTTATAACAGCAACTATCTTCAAGTGATAGTCACGTCAAAATCTGCCCAGCTATTTCGGAGATTAGGCGGAACAAACAGACCGACAGACAGACAGACAGACAGACAGACAGACAAAAATTAAAAAAAATCTTGTGAGTATCGTGTATACTTTCATATGCAAAAAAGCTATATTTTTTTTGACATTACAAACAGTAACGTCAATTTTATTTATCTGTATAGATTGGATTATCTGTATATAATATCATTTATTAATTTTTTTATACTTTTTATTTAGATGCTGACTTCCTAAACAGTCAGTAGAGACTTTCACAGTCAATAATTCTATGTTTATTATAGATAGATAGAATAGATTAAATGTTTACTACTAGCGGCTCTCCCTCACTACGCCTGAGCTCGTCTCTACGTACGTTTTAACAGTAAGTATGGAATAGATAGTCTATATAATATACCTATGATATATGAGCCTTATAGCCTTCCTAAATAAACAGGCTATCTGATGCAAAAATATTTTTTTAAATCGGATTAGTAGTTCCTGACATTAGCGCGTCCAAACTAACAATCAAATAATCAATCGATCAATTGATCGATCTATCGGTCGATCAGTCGGTCGACCAGGTACTTTGGTGCCATTTTTCAATTTATTGAATTCATTTTGTTATTTGTGGGTAGGCTGTCTATAACAACTATATATATAACCTTTGAGACATCTATCACCTTAGTCTCTCCCGTGATCATGATTGCTGTAAAGCATTCGAATCCAAAAATCAAAATAAATACGCGAAAAAATCCCAAAAGATAATTTTATTTAAAATGTCAAATATTCGCGTAACTCTAAGAAAGTATTAAGCCGAGTAGTGTTACTGTCTAATACGCTAACCGCATAACAGCATCAAATCAATCTAGCATTAATTTAGTGCTCAATTAGTGCTGACCATCAATGACGACAATGACAATCATGAAGACAAATATAAAATTTATATATATTTTTTTACACAACAAAACTTGCTAATTTAACGGTATGAGCAGAGAAACTAGTTAAAAAGTGACTACACCTGAGTGAGCAGAATCGCTTAAAAATAAGTGCATAAATTTCATTATTCGGCTAATTTAGGACTAATTTAGTGCCAAAAGCTAAAATTTGTTGCTGATTGATTGGCAGAAAATTAGGATACGGCTAGCGCTAGCGGTGTTATTGCCGCATAACACAGCTTCAATTATTAAGCGATTCTGCTCATTTTGCCATGCTAGCTTTACATACGTGTCAGTGAATAGTCAGCCTCTTAGTTTCTTACTTTAATTACATAGATTTATTTGTTTTTTAATTCTGAACGAAAAAAACTTCAAAATAATTATATTATAAGATAAAATTAAAAAATGAGAATAATTGTGTATAGTTCTTCAATAATGATCATAATATTTTATCACCTCAAGTAGTCAGCCTCTTGATTAAGCAAACAACTCAACGTCCAGCGCGTCGGAAATGTCACTTCGTTAACGAGATAGCGTCTCGGTTAATCCAGCTGATTAGCGTATGGACAATATTAATAATTTAGGCTGGTTATAATAAACTTTTATGAAATATTATATAAAACTGCATTATAATAGTTATTTTATCCTTTTCTGTGCCTACATATTTTTGAAATGCCAATAATAATATTATATATAAAAATATATCATTGAATGCGAATTTTGAAAGAAATTTGATTTATTACTAGAATAAGTTTTTCTTTCATTATTATAATTTTGACTAAATGTACTTTTTCCCCTCAATGTATAGTTTTTACCCTCAATATGAGAGATGGAGCTCAATATGGAGATCAGGACTTAATCCACCACACTGACCCGGGGCGGTTAATTAAACTTGAGATATATTTCGAAAATTGGCTAGGTTCTCTCAGACATGCAGGTTTAATTACGCTGTTTTCCTTCACAAGTGGTAATCATGTTGAAAATGATTCAGAGGTGCGAGACCCGGGATCTTATGCCGCTTGATTTGGTTTGTCAAACAAGATTTTGTATTAGGAATTGTTAATGAAACAAACTTATGCAAGGTTGCTGCACTAAATATTCAGTTTTACTGCTAATTAAATTTATTAATTAAAATATTTAAATTTATAAATTAACTTTAGGTATTAATTAAAATACTTATTTTACTATCCCATTATAATATTATAAGTAAATGCGAAAGCTTGGATGGATGGATGTTTGTTACTTAATTATGCTAGATCGGCTAAACGAACTGGATAAAATTTGGCACAAAGACAGATTATAGTCTTGAATAGCACATAGGTTATTTTATATTCCGGAAAAACAGTTCCCGGGGGAAATGTGTTTTGTTTTTACTAGGGACGAACCCGAGCGAAGTGAGGTTGAGTTGCTAGTTTTATATAAACATCATAGTTTTAAAAACAAAATAATTGTTTGCTTTAATACCATCAATGTCAAATACTCTTGTTTTAATTGAAAAACACAATCTTTTTTTTTCATATGCCTATAGATAAATGGGAATTTTTATGGGAAGTAAAAAACTCACAACAACTTCGCACTAACATATTTATAATTTATTTGCCGTCCAATGAAACAAAATATAAAAGTAACAACTGACGACGTAGTGTCCATAAACCATACTTGTCAGTGATGTATGAAAGGAGAGCTGTAGGGAAATATTTTCAAATACTACATCAATGGTTAAGTTTCGGTGTAAAGTGTGGTATTATGTCATCAGATCTTAAGGAGCCGGGTTGACATATTGACGGGACAAAGGAATAGCATACGCTCACAATTTATCTAGCGCTCCGCAATCTTAGACCAATTCTAATACATTAGAATTCTGTAGACATGTCATGACAATACAATCTAAATATATAATGTTACTTTATAATAAAGTAATAGTAGGTAGCATTATTTGTATAAGTGGATTCAAATGGCAATGACAATCGCCGGAACCACGCCTCTAAAGTCGTGACACTTAATTGATAAAGAAATGATTGATTCTATTAAGACCTTTATATGTACATTTTATATCTTTGTTATCGATACTAGTCGTAAAACAACGTTGTTTCAGTTATACTGGCTATTACTAAAAAAATGTTTCTAATATTGATTAATCTAAGAAATTTTCAGATTTTATTTTAATTCATATCTTATTCTATCCAAACGTAAACTCGTGCCTATGTTTTCACAATGACTTCAGTAATTCAAAGTTCACACGTCAGTTTAAGAATTGATGTCTTTTGTTCTACGTAGTAAATCTACCTTAGACAGGGGTCCCTGCCTTCTATCGTTAATAACCAAATGTCGGGAATTTCTCACTGAGAGAAATAACACGTGCGCCTATGATAATGGGAACACATTAAAATTATTTGGGGCTCGAAAATATAAATGAGTGTACGCTTCTTTGACAACGATAGTGACATCGCAACCGGGACAAATGGCTCTTTGTAATAACTTCGGAGAAACAATTTGGAAGATGGAAATACCCTATCTAAATAAAAGAAGTAATTGAAAAATTACGTTGTGTAAAATCCTAATAACTTATCTTACTGTTGGCTTTAGGTATGTTCTTCATTTTGCTATATGTATTGAGATTTAGTAAATAACCATGAATATTGAGCGTAAAGAGATTTTTTTATATACAGACAGATATTCAGACAGATATACAGACATAGGATAATAATGAGAATATTAGTATAATAAACATATAATGCAAATAAAGTTTTAGCTTTTGGGTCAAAAACAGTAATCTACACGTTATTGAAATTATTATAAAGTTTTAAATAAATTTAAGAAAAATTTAACGTCTATCAAAGTCATCGATCAAATTCTCAATAGCATATTGGATTTGAACAAATAAATAGATAGGCGTATTTCAACAACTATCAGAACATTATTAAAGCTTTTAACCTTCGCAGTTAAAAGGTGCTAATTCTTGAAACTTTAGTCAAGGATCTATAAGTTTGATTAATGTAATGAGCATATCCAAACATTCTAATATAGTACATACAAGTTGTTTATGTTTTCAATTAGAAATATGTTAATACATTTAGTTGATTTTGTTTTGTTAATTAGTCAATCCAATGACAATATGTTGTGAAAATTCTTCTTTTACGGTTTCGTTAAGCACTTTGAGTGCTTCATATATCAACTTACTAGCGTTTTCCTGCGGCTCCGCCCGCATACTACATTAAATACCAACATATCATATACTAAAACCTTCTCTAAAACACGCTGCATCTTATGGTATGAGTATTATTGCGATCGGTTCAGTAGTTATCGCAGTATAACCGAACAAAAAAATCGGCTCTTCATTTAATAAATACTAATAGTATAGATTTTGACACTGACGATTTCTGTAACTCTCTTTAATTTAGTTTAATTATTTTATAATAATAATATTGATTATATTACTTTTTCTATTATAATGACAATAATATAATAATATAATGACAAATAAAAATAAAATAAGACTTTGTAGATAAGTTAACACCATACGTTTAAGTTCATTTTTACTAAAAACACAAATAGAATTTATATAAGTACATACTTAACTAAAAGTTAGTACATATTAAAAATGAAGGAAAATGACTAAATAAATAATCGAAGATTAAACGTGTAAACCTAGCTTTCAGTAACGATAGCACAATAATACGTAAAAGAATCTTAAATTTAACCTTGGCATTTAAAGTAAATGAAAGACGACACTAAGCGTTATTACGAGCCACTTATATCTCGTTAAGTGCTTAAATACTTATCAATAAAAATTAAAAATATATAAGCTGTTTGGCTACCTTTCCTTGTTCTATACAAAACGATGAATCTAATACTGAAGGCTTAAGATACGTTAGATTCGATGCATTGTATGATTCACATTATGATTTTTTTGATTTTGTACAAAATATTATAGCTAATATGAATATTTTGGCTATTGACTATTCGTTTATAACATTACAAAGCCAATCCTTTATATCAAGTGCGTAGATGAACTATATGAAATAGTGAATTGCAAACAAATGTGCAACAAGCAATATTTTAAACAAGAACATTTACATAAAACCTACATACTTGTATATGCATTGAAAAAAAAAGAATTAATTATAAAAGTTAATTAGTATTTTTTTAGTTTATATGTATATGTTTAATATATCTACATATATGCTATGCGTATCGTTACTTCTTAATTTTTAATAATTACAATATAGGTATTATTTATTAGCCACATGGTCAAGTGATCCAATAGTAAAATGTTTATATCTTGAAGAAGAATTGGAAAGAAATATAGAGGTTTAAATCCGAGCCGAGGTGTTTTTATTTTATTTTATACATTGTGGACACTGGATGGTGGATTTTGACGACACGTTTGGCTCAGTTTGTAGTGACCCTACTTGCTGTGCCAGCGGTCGCGGGTCCGAGACCCGCCGGGGGCATTCATTTGTGTAATGAGCACGAATGTTTGTACTCTAGTCATGGGTGTTTATATGTATAATATGTGTATTTAATGTTATATATGTGTAGTGTATCAACTATCTGGTATCCATAACACAGGCCTCGTAGCTTACCATGGAACTAGATGCTGCTGTGTATTAATGTCCTAACATTTATTTATTTATTTGTGGGTTTATGTTTTATTAAAATCGACCCGATTTTTGAACAGTTTTGTCAGTCTCTAAAGTTTTGAAGTAGCATAAATAAATCTTCGTGTAAGATATAAAAAAAAACTATTTTAAATATAAATCAGCAAAAAATAGCAACCTATATGTACTTAGTATATATCGTTTTTATGTTACTTTTATATGAAGACTTTACGAATTTTATTATATATTAAGTCTCAATTTGCTGATATTTAAAAAAATATGACTAAATTGTTGAATTGTTGTTGCATCTAACCCACCAGAAAATAATGACGGAAGTACAATGCATCATATGCTATTTAGCTGTGCAACTAACTAAATGATTGTTTACAATATTGCGGTCAGTGTGACTTAATACATATTTGTGATGACTAAAAGGATCCTACCCACGGATGAAAAGGACTAACATTGAAGGCAACAGGTTGTGACCGTGACTCAATCCTTCGGTGATGTAATGCTTCGTAATTGAATGGGTGATTCGACTCTTAACTCTCGTCTAGTGCTTCCAAATCTATTTTGTCGATGATTAAACTTAGCATTGGGCCAAATGTTTGAGATCATGTATCTACATATTATCTAGTTTACGGAAGAACTTAAAATAGTTGGTTTTTAGGCAGTCTTATTTATAATGAAATAAAATGTTTATTATTTTTATGCGCTATGATAGAATTCATTAATATATCTTGTTCTACTACTCAATATATTTCAGTTTCTCTTTAAGGATTTTATTTAATTCACGTATGCGTCGCGTTTACCTTAGTGTGAACATATGAGCACTTTTCTGAACTCAAATTGTTCCCACATCATATTTAATTCAAAATGTTCTTTTCGAATTTTCATTTGCTGTGCCTGCCAATTTAAACTATTTGAGATTTCAGTTAATAAACTTCTTTTAAACTCGTTCGTAAAAGTTTAAACGTAATAGACTCCTTTTTTAGAAGTTCAATAAAAATTATCTAATTATCATTGCCTAGACTTAGTAGAATTATATAAGACAAAGTTGAATTAGGTAGATAAGTCAAGAAACAATTGCTAACTATAGGGCCGCTTTAATTTAAGCCTTACATTTGATTCTTTTGTGAATTCATTATTTTTATACTATTATTCCTTTATATTGTACTGGGAAGAGGCAGAATAAAAAGTGTATATTAATATGTAACAACAACATTTATATAATAGTATTTGGACAAGTTTATAATTTCCAGGTATACTTAAAAAATTATCAATCTTGAATCTTGATTATCAGTTATCACACTATCGTTGATACTATTGATATTGTTTAAAATGACATTTAAAATAATAATATTTAGTAAAGCGTTTTACAAGTCCTAAAAAGTTAAAATATTATACTGTAATTTAGCAATATAAATACCTATTTCTCCTAAAAATTGATATTATATTATAAGCTATTACTAACTTTCCTCGAAAATTCTTTTTCAAAAAATCGAGCTTTTATTCTTTATATATACAAAGGAAATTTTACCTTTTTATAATATACTTACAGCATATTTGAAAATTTATAATATATACAATATTACGGTTTCACAAAGAGAATGTGTCGCGATGGTTTCCACCAGTTGAAAAATTAAATAAAATGCGATTAAAATTAATTAAATAAAACATATTTGTTATAAAAAAACTCGATATCGATACTTTGCGTTGTAATGTAAGCATCCCGCAATGAATAACTAATAATAACGTCATAAGCTACACTAATTCGCGTCATTTGTGACGTGGTAACGAACCTAAATTAAAGTATGCTAAGAAAGTGATTTTTTATGGGTATGATTGCTTAAGCTATAATGATTGATAGAATTTCGTTCCTCCTAATCGTACATCGATCAACCAAAATTTTAAAACACATACTATCTAAAGACTAAAATAGCAATTTTAAAATACAAGATTATATTTTGACATGTGACTTAGGTGCCCCCGCTCCACTCGGGTACGTCCCTAGGTGGTGATGTTACTTTAGTTCATACTTCATAGCCTATATTATATGTACTAAATTTCATCAAAATTTGTCGTGTATATGTATGTATGCTTGTTACTTTAAAGGTACAATACAAAACGCACATACATACAAACTTTTGCATTTATAATAGTAGTAGGATATATTATGAATTTAGTAGGGTAGATAAAACTGAGGTAAGGCGCCTTATTCCGAAGGATTCTGAATTAAAGTGACATATTCCGAGGTATTTAGAAAAACGACCTTGTGGAAAATCACTGAGAATGCTTATTATTAAATTACCATCAAAATTCAACATCGCAATAATCAATACTCACGTGCTTAATGTATAATAGCTATAGTTTGTTTTTATTACTATAACTAGCATTGTCCGCGGCTCCACCCGCGTTCAGATGACCATAAACCAAATTCTCATGTTTTACATATTAGTATACTCTCACATTGCAGTTTTTGTATTTTTTCTCAGAAATGAGATATTTTCCCACGGTAAAAAGTATCCTATATGTTGACCCGGATAACCAGCTATCATCGTACCAAATTTCATCAAAATCTGTCCAGTGGTTTTCTCGTGATGCGGTAACAGACAGACAGACGGACAGACAGACAGACAGACAGACAGACAGACAGACAGACAGATAGACAGGCAGACAGGCAAAAATTCTAAAAACTATAGATTCGGCCTCTGTATCGATAATAATGTTTATTTCAATAAGGTTTTCTAAAAAATATTTATTTTACAGATTCGGCTTAGTTACAATTATATTATATATAAATATGTATAGATAATCTATAGAATTAAATCTGGTTGTAGTGAATAATATGTTCTAGTAAAATGAACATATAAGTAAAGCTGGAACTCATATGGGATGCTTAGCAGTGCAAAACGTTAATCTTGTAAACGTTAAAGTAGGCAGGTTTTCTATTTAAACATATGTATAAAATTACATGTTCTAACTGACACTAAATCATGAAGCATTGATTATAAAGATATCATTAGATGATTGTTCCTATGGGTCCTATCCTTTGTAAATCAATTTCTATTCTCATACTTTTCAATTGTCATCTGTTGAGTGATAAAACTTGCGAATCTTGGAAATTCACTAGAGAAAGGAATCAAGTGGCTTGCCTAAGAACTGAAAACAGACATCACAAGCAAAATAAGCACAATGAAGTGAAAGCTGTCTGGTCATTTCGACGTCTTCATGTATTGATAGTTATTGGAACTGGTACGAGCTAAGGAGACCGACGACTAAACAAAGGTGGACAGCAGATGAATGCTGGATGTGCCAATATCGGTATCCTTAGCGCACTATGATGAAAGTCTTCGTCTTGCAAAGGACGAAGACTGAAACTTTCAGGGTGCGTTTAATCGGAAATGATACAAACTTTTAAGGTAATACCTCGAAACATAGGATTTTTGTCCTACTTCGGGTTTAGGACGGACGTGTTTCTCCAACGCTATAGCTCCGAGGAACCGGTTTTCTAAACCAAATCTGCATCTGGTTGGCAGCCGAATATTAATGCTAAGCATGGGTTTGTGGTAAAAGTAAAGGGGAAAAAGTCTGACCTGGATCTTCTCATTTACTGTACAATAATATCAATATATTCATAATCAATTAAAAGCATAATTTAAATAACAGGGCAAAATGCAAACTATCGTAATAAGTTTACTGTATTTTAAATACATATTATAAGAAATATGTATGATTTAAAAGCTTGAAAAGAAACTTTTCCAAGAAACATAATATCTTATTTACGAATATTTATTATTATTTCCATAATAAAATAATATTATGCGTTGTGTTTGAAAACTACAAGCAACTAGTGAGTTTAAGGATTTTTTTTTAATTTTCACCTAAGGACATAGTCTCAACTCAAAATTTAAATGCATATTAAGAAAGAGCGGGAAGCTCAAGCTTATTTAACTCAATAGAAATAATATAAAGTATAAAATCTGTTTTTTAATCGTTAATAATAAAATATAGGTACTGTTCATATACTTCACTTATTACTAATAAAAGAAAATATGATTATACTCATACGTATAACTATATTTTTGAACTTACGTAAGTAGTGAAACAGCCGAATGTATAAACACGCCGGCAAACAAAATTAAGGTATACTTATCAAAAGAACCAGTCGCAGTGTGTAAAACTAGTCTCGAAGCTTAGCATAAAGTTCACGCATCGCTAATGTATTCCACGACGGCTGAGCTCATAGCCTTTAATAGAATTCTCAATCAGCTTAAATGTTGAACGGTATTATGGTAAGTGTCGGAGAAACCTTTGCATAGTCTACCTAGACTTTGATTATTTTTTAATTTTAAATACATTCTTTTTTAATTTTTTTAATGTTTAATTGCTGTTTCTAGTAAATTAATTAAATTAAATATTACAAGCTGTCTATCTGTTTTAAACTTGTATCACTAGATTATGACTAACTGTTTTTATATGTATATATTTTATATGTAAGTACATTATTTTGACGCCATAAATTCAAAATCGTATAGTGTACCTACATATATATGTACCTACACCATTTAGACAACACGTGTGTATATTATCTAGACAACCCATTTACTGGGCAGCAATACTTTTAATCCCTCCACGACCACGGACACGCCGGCGTTACAGTTAACAATAGATTTCTTAGAAATTTAATTAATTTCTTAGAAATTTACCTGGAGGTGTTAATTTACCAACCTAAAAGCGATTTATGATCGCGGATTTAGCAGTCGAGTTTCATGAAAGTTCATAAAGGATAGCACTGCAGTATCGTAATAAAATAATTATCTTTACTAATAGATAGTTAATGAATCTTGTGGCATTAGCCGAATTTTAGTTATTGAATAGAATCTGTAGAGACACGCTCACTCACTCAAATTCCTTGAACTATAGAAATTAATGCTTATTTCATTAATAACAATTTTACTTTTACATCCATATTCTTATCGATTACTAGTGACTTACCCTCGCTTCGCTCGGGTTCGTTCCTGGGTACCTTTTGATGCTTAGTATGGAAGTTTCTTTTTTTATTTTTTTTTCGTAAACTTTCCGATGTTTTAACAGTTATTCTACTTTTAGGGGTGAAGACAAATACAAGAAAACAAAGATCATAAAAATCGGTCCAGCAGTTCTCGATCTATAAGTGTTGTTACAAACCCGACTTTGTTTTATATTTATATAGATTTAAATTATCTACATATGTCTACACTTTTTATGTTTTATTATAGAGATTTAGATAATGTCGCTAGCTTCCGCGCTTTCAATATTTTAAGTAATTCTTACGCCTTTTAAATTAATGTTTTTTATTGTTTCATAAACGATCAAATCTTAGTAAATTATTTAAAATGTATTAATAATAATTTTATCAAAAACTTTTCCAATAGAAAAAAACTGAAATAAATATATCAACTGCTATGTAAACGCCTCAGGTGCTCTATGGTTAAACCTAGGCCTAGCGCTGACTTCATAATGAAAGGCGTGTCGCTAAGGAATTTGTATTAGAGAGGAACTAATTTCTACTTTGTACTTACGCAGCTGTTCATTTTAACTTAAAACCCGTGATTATATGTACGCTAACTGACATTTAAATTAAATGAGATACTCAATTGTAGTAATTTTATGCGTAAATGTCAAAAATTAACTCATACTTCGGTTATGTAGAGCGAGTGCGTACTGTGCATCTACTTATAATTATTATTTAATTTTTTTATAGTTCTTATTACCCCTTTTTTTAATCAGTTTTTTAGTACTTATAAGTAAAATGTTTTAAATTGTTCGTTTAATATGGACATAACTATGCTAAGCACAATGTTCGCGTTTTAAATGACCAAAAAAATTTAATAACGCATGAAACTTGATTAACGACCAAATTAAGTTGAAACCAAAAATTAATAAAATCCCTATCTTCCTACATTCCTTCTTCTCAAATTAAGTTCTAGCACCAACCTCCAAATATCTGTAGGCACCTCCAAAAATCAATTAACATCTCTACTATGGTTTATACGTAGCACTTTGAGTTGTTTACAGATTAATGTTATTCATGAATAAAAAATTCCTTACAATACCAATCTTAAATCTTACTTTTGCTTTAATTGTAGGTATGTAGTTATACCTATGTAATATGGGTTATTAAAACCTTAATTTTAAAACCTTGTCTGATAGAAGTAGACTTCTGAACCATTGTCTACTATAAAAGATTCTTAAATATTCGATATACAATCACCTACCTATTTGCGTAAAAAAATATATTATAAGGGGATTCTTTAAATTGACGTAACTTTTTTATTTAACAACCCGATTGAAAAAAACAAATACTTACTAAATATTAAGTGAAGCTTACCACAATATATTAATGAAAACCGCATCCAAATCAGTCTAGCCGTTTCTGAGATTAGCGCGCACAAACGCACAGACAAACCGACAAAAAATCTAAAAATCATTGTTTTGGGTTCTATTGCGTAAATAAAGACCCCCTATGATAGTTTTTCTCAAATATCTTCCATGTTCAGACATCGATCAATTACTCTTTTATTATATGTATAGATATAGATTAAAACACAAATTACCAACGTACGTCGTTTGCCTTATTGGTTAAAATTAATTTGTGTTAAATTTGAATCTGTCTTAAAATAAAAATTAGCTCACTAAAATCAGAATACCACATATGAGTTAGACTCGAAAATCGAGGGTTCCATAACACGACAAAATATTGCGTGCTAAGTATTTGTGAGTCACATTTGGAACCTCTAACGCGTGATCTACTCTCACATAATAGCTTAACATTTCTTCAGTAATTTAATGATTATAATTTAATGAATATAATTAAATCTTTAAGTAATGATTATACTGAAGAAAGTAAGTATATTAACTTCCAATATTATATTAATATTGATTATATATAGTGCTGACTTCCTTAGAAGTTAATTTTACATAGAGACCCATTATAACACACACACATACATAGACCTCTGACCTATTATACATTTGAACATTGAAAATGTTTTTTGTCTCTTCGGTACAAGCCCAATTTTCAGCGAAATTGCGACATCGCTCTGGTGTCGTGGGTTTTGAGACTACATGGCTGATTGGGATGTCCAAAGGCGCATTTCGACGAAGGCTACTATGATGAAATTAAATGCTAAAAATATGTTTTTATTGTGATGCTTGATTATGTTTTTGGACGAAGTGATTCTTTGTAAATAAATATTTATAATATATATTAAAGTGTATAAGAATATTATATTAATTCGCTGTGTCAAACATGTGGCGCTTATTGTTTTAAAGATAACGTTTCCTCAACGCTTGTACTTTTTTGTGTTTTTTTTATAAATAAATATTATAATCAATATGTTAAAGGCAGGCAGTGGTAGCCCATATGTTAAAAAATTTAATTCAGTTTATTTGACAAATTTATTTTCAATGTACCCGAAGTGTCGTGAGTCGTGGCAGAAACGAGATCTGTGGATTTTTTGTGTATGGATATTACCACTTACTCGTATTTCATTTTGAGGTTTCCGAAGCCAAAAGACAAGAACAGAATTCTAATATTTTTATCATATCCGCCTATCCATTCGTAAAGTTAATGATCGCTCCAAGCCCTAAAATATCAAATTGATTTTTTTTAAAGAAGAGAAGATAAAGAAAAATTAGAAACTTATTTCTGCAAAAAATAATGTGGGTTTATTTTGCTTTATTTTTTCACTAATAAATTACGCCACTTATGTATCAACAAACAAAACGCTGGGTGGTACGGATCCCACGGTGCGCGCGTCAGAGTCGGACTTGTCTGTATTTTTTTCGATTATTCCTAATGCTTAATATGTCCAATATGTCTATTACATTTAATGTCAGATACCTAAGTCTGACGGTTAAATTATCATTCGTCATTTTTTGTATCATAAAATAGTAAAGTCACGTATTAAAAGCCTATTTCTGAGTTTATTATTATTATACCTATGTATCTTTATCATTAGTGCAAATTGCAAATGGGTTGTTGTTTTAACTTTTAATGGATCATTTAAATATTTATGATGTACGGAAATTGTATGAATAATATGCGATTACTATATTATATTTCTTAGAAAATGTATAAAATGCGCAAGTTAAGTGTTTTTCCATTTGAACTCTCAACAATGAAGTAAAGCTTTTCCTTAATAGACCAGGGTCGATAATTTTTAAAACCAAAAAAAATAATAGTAGGATGAAACCCAAAAAAAAATTTACCCATTAGAAAAGGAGGGGAATATTATAAAAATGAAAGAAAAAATAATTTACGGGCGATCTGAGGTCGGGAAAGGGATGGGGGTGAGGTTTTAGGGGTAAAAAACGGTTTTTCTAGATTTCCGGCAAAACTAAAAGTCCTATCGAAAAAAGTCAAATATGTAATAAAATATATGAAATATACATGAAAATCGGCCAAAAGTTAGTTATTAAAAATATATTTACTATACATATTTTTTATATATTTATACATAAAAAATATGTATAGTATAGATTTTTAATATATTTATAATATATTTTTTATACATTTTGACATTTATTTCTTTAATATATTTTTTTTCATGGGGGTATACTCACGATAAAATAGTGAAGGCATTATTAATTCGATTTTGTCTTTTCAGATTATCAGTATGGATGAATCTGTTTGTATCATCTGCAATAAGGCAGATGATAAGCAAGTGTTCCCAGTATATATCTATACTCTTTGAGCAAGTGTATGAAATAAAAAAAGTTTTTTGTTTTTTGCATTTTCTCAGAAGATTTACTATAGTAACATATATATTTTTTTCACCATCGGAAAGTAGAGATTTCAACGAACAGAAAACATACCAACTTTTTGAAAAAAGCTGATATTTTGACGGGTGCATTTTCGATTGAAAATTAGGGTGCTTTTTCAAAATTAATTCAAAATAAGGTGAAAAAATAAATATTTTTAATCAAATAAATTACAGCGTATTTGGGATATATAAAGGTAAGTTTTCACCAAATTTCGTTAAAACAAAAACATTTTTGTAAAAAATAAAAATAAAAAACCAAAAACTTGGTTTTTTGAATTTTTCACATAAATTTTGAGGTTATGTGAAAAAAGTGTAAATACAAAAGTTTTAGATCTTTTTATTACCTAAAACTTTGCCATTTGACTTTTTTCGATAGGACTTTTAATTTTGCCGGAAATCTAGAAAAACCGTTTTTTACCCCTAAAACCTCACCCCCATCCCCTTCCCGACCTCAGATCGCCCGTAAATTATTTTTCCTTTCATTTTTATAATATTCCCCTCCTTTTCTAACGAGTTGCATCCTACTATTTTTTTTTTCACTTTTTATTATTTTTAAAGGCTTCTACCCTGGTCTATAACCCGAACTAACTTATCATAACTTGTAGGTCTTATTATTATTATTATAGTTGTGCATATATGTACATATGTACTGTAAAATGTAATAATACGAGTATATGCATATTTCCATTTTTAAGATTTCTCTGTATGTACAGACATGCAGATGTATGTATGGTATGTCTGTTTGTCTGTTTATCTGTGTGTATTTCACGCAAGAAGTACTTTCTTATTGATGGGATTTAATTAAATGATGTGTTGTTGTAACTTATTATTTGGGTCAATATTTAACATATCTTTTACTACAGGAAAATCTCTTATTCCCACGGGAAAACACAGTAACTGGTTCGGCCGAGTTGTCATTTTTGTTCATTTCGAAATACATCAAAACTATGTACCTACTATAAAATTGTAGACCTTAATGACCTTAAGGCCTACAGAAAAGTCCACAATAGCATGCGTGTATCTTGTAAGGTACGCTCATAGTAACTATTCGAAGCGAGGGTAAGTCACTAATTAAGAAATAAAGCTATTTCAATATGCCTATTTGCCTATGTGCCTATTTTAACATATTCTAGGGCAAATATATAGGACGGCAATTTTTAAATTTCAACAATTACATATACTTTAATTAACTAATTTTTTATGTCTTATTTTTTACTTATGCTTTATGGCAAATAAAAATGCCATTGACAGTGATAAGTCAGAGAGTTAAGAGATCATCTCGGCAATCATTAATAAGTTAATTCTTCACTTTTTACAAATAAATAATATGTAGAATAGTAATTAGTATGTAAACTAATACTAAATAGGTTCCTTCAATAATCGTATAACCTTTGACATGTATCCAGCCGACAAATCAGAGTGATAATTGATAAAGATAGTCTATACAAAGTTCTGACCTAAGAATCGGCTATGCATATAAGATAGGTCCATAAAAGATATGAGGATTTTTAACGACATATGTAATTTGTAACTCTACTTTCAGTCGACTGTAATAAACGCTGTGTAATTTTAATTTCAAACCTAGATAATATTGAGCCTGGTAAATCATTCATGAATGACTTAGATACATGCAAAACAGTTGTACAAACTCAACTTTACACACTAAACCTGAAAATATTGACACAAAATATTAGAAGTATAAATAGAAATTTCGCCCAGCTACAAGTCATGTTAGCTAGGTTGGATATATCGTGTGAAATTATTATTCTAACTGAAACATGGAACTCAAAAATTCTTAATGCACCTATCTTGTTAAGTTATGACTCTTACTGTACTACAAATAATCAAAATCAAAATGATGGAGTAATAGCATACATAAAACAAAGCTCTGGCTATATCGTTGAAGAAAAAATACTGACGGATGCCTCATGTTTACTTATTAGAGTAAGCACTAATACCGTTGCACTTGGCATCTATAGATCTCCCTCTGAACGAAATATTGATAATTTTTTGAGATCTCTAGATGTCCTACTATCTGATTTGTCAAATTACAATAACATTGTATTAGTTGGAGATTTGAACATAGATATTACTCAAAACAACATAGATAAAAATTCAGATCAATATCTAAATTTATTAGCAACACATGGGCTCCTACCTGGTCATGTTTATCCAACTAGAGATAGAACTTGTTTAGATCATTCAATGATCAAAGCCAAGCATCCTTCACTCACTATCGTCATAGAAACAAGTCTTACCGATCATTACCCTGTTCTAACATGCATTAAATTGAAACATAATAGTATTATAACGAAAAACACAAATTCACAGAAAATTCATTATAAAGCTATTCTCGATGAACTTAAATTAATGAATTTTGACAACATAATATCAACAGATGTTAATAATTATACTGAAAACCTAATTAGATTATTTCAAAATTTAATACTCAAAAATACACTTAGTTATATAACACCTAAAAAAATGCGTTGTATAAAACCATGGATTACTCCAGGGCTTCTTCGATGTATAAAAAATCGAGACCGAATGCATTTAAAATGCAAACGGGATCCTAATAATGAAATATTGATTATTACATATAAACGTTATAAAAATTTCTGCAATGATTTACTGAAACGTTTGAAGCGTATTCATGACAGGAATGAGTTAACAAAGTACGCCAATAATCCTAGACTAAAATGGAAAATAATTGATAAAATTAGTGATCGATCTAAGCCTAAAACAACTCCAACACAGTTGTTAAAAATCGGGATCACCCCAGAAGAATCTTTAGAAAAAGTAAATAACTACTTTGTTTCTATTGCTAAAGATCTTGCAGAGGGCATTTCAAATACAACTACATCAAATACCGATTTTACACAGAATACACACGTTCAAACAGACTCAATGGCAATTTATTATACGACAGAACAAGAGGTTAAATCTATCCTATTCAATTTAAAAACAGATAGTGCAGTTGGATGTGATGGCATTTCTACAAGATTTCTTAAAATGGCAAGCAATACTGTAATCCCACATATCACACAAATCATAAATCTTTCAATCCAAACTGGCATTTTCCCTCAAGCATTTAAACAATCCATTATCCATCCCATATATAAGGGGGGGACCAGAGACTGTGTCAATAACTATCGACCTATTTCTGTATTACCGGCATTATCAAAAATCTTTGAGAAAATACTAAATAAAAGGCTTGTAGCATATTTAAATAAAAAATCGATTATATCGAAAAACCAATACGGCTTTAGAGCAGGTCTATCTTCCTCTCAAGTCGTCTCTGACCTTACTAACTACGTTGCAAACCTTCTAGATCAACAAGAAAGGTGTATAGGCGTATTTTTAGATTTGGCAAAAGCTTTTGACACAGTATCTGTCCCGATATTACTAAACAAAATGGAAAATATTGGCATTAGAGGAAAAATACTGGACTTATTTAAAAGTTATTTGTTGAACAGAACACAGAAAGTGACAATTGACGGGAAATTTAGTGGTGACGCTCCTGTCATATTCGGTGTTCCACAAGGGAGTGTACTTGGTCCCACGTTGTTTTTAATCTATATAAATGATCTTTGTGAATTAAAAATAACAAATGGTAGAATATTTACCTTTGCAGACGACACTTCAATAATATTTCATGGAAAAACTTGGGTTGAGGCCAAAACAAATACCGAACTTGGAATTCGGCATATTAGAAATTGGCTCAATCAAAACATGCTTACACTTAATATTTCTAAAACTAAATATATGCCATTTGCGATCACTCAGCGGACACTACCTATTGAACAAAATTTCGAAATTCAAATGCACTCTTGTCGGAATGGGAATTCTTGTCAATGTAATACACTAAATAGAACTAAAACTATACGTTATCTCGGTGTTTTGTTAGATGAAAATCTTACTTGGAATGCACATATAAAAGACGTAACTGAAAAAACAAGAAAGTTAATTTTTGTATTCAAAAAACTACGCTACGTGGCTGATACTAGTACTCTAAAAACGGTTTACAGCGCTTTGGTTGAGTCAGTAATAACATACTGTATCACATCGTGGGGTGGAGCTTGTAAAACATATCTGTTAAAACTAGAAAGAGCTCAACGAGCGATATTAAAAGTCATGACATCTAAACCATTTAGTTACCCAACAACAGATTTATATTCTGAATGCGATGTCCTTTCTGTCAGGCAGCTATTCATAAGGAATACAATAATAGATCAACATCGGAAACTTGAATATGACCATAGTCTCACAATAAATAGATTGAAGCATAAAGTATGTAAAATAAACCGCTACAGAACATTTTTCATCCATAATTACAACTGTTATTTAGGTCCCACTCTTTATAATAAATTGAATAAAATTCTTAATATATACCCGCTTAACACTTACCAATGTAAAAATATCATAGTAAAGTGGTTAAAAAACCTAACTTATGATGACACAGAAAAATTATTTGCTATAGTTAAATAAATGATAAATGACTCATAAGCTTATAAATTAACTTACACACCCGTATCTATCACACAACACAGTACACACATAAAAAAATATATAATTATACATAATATTATACATATATAAAAAAACATATTTCAGACATATTTTCACATTTTAAACATTCAACACACACCACACAAATGACTTATCATGTTAATATGTTAAATGTTAATTAACCAATTTAATAATATGAATTACCCATGAATACCTAAATAATTAAAGCAGAAAAATTTATTACATAAAATCATATTGTTTAAAACTAGGTACTTAAATAAAAAAATATATAAACTACTATATTAAAAATTTGGCTTAAGTCATTATTTTTAGTGGTCTAACTTTAACTACTGCTATATTTAACTTTTATGGCGGTACTTGTAAAAAATATTAATAATGTAGAATATCAATGTTTAAAGTATAACAGACCTTGTAATGTCATTTAATTATTGTGTGGCTTTTTGTTAAAAATATGAGTGATAATGTTTAATGATAATTTAGTGACAATCCTTTTGTATCATAGAGGAAGGAACTGTCGTCTGTAATACAGGCTCGGCCTAGTACAGTCGGCAGTGACAAACCGATGTAAGTAGCATAATTTGTAATAAGCTTTATTTTGCGCTTAGTGTAAATTTAATGTCAAAACTTATTGCTAATAAACTTTTATTATTATTATTATTATTATTATTATTAATTTAGAGGGCAATTCTTCGGTCGAGAATTGGGGCGAATTCAAATAACTTTTCGTGGAACCGTCTATGCGCCTGCCAAGTGCACCATTGCCATTGCCAGATAACAATTTAGATGCCACACAACATTGTGACCTTAGGCGTAAAGAATGTGCCTGTAATTTGTGGGTGTTCCTACGAAACAATTTATAAAATTAGATACATAAATCGATGTTAAATCATATATTAGTAAATTAACAGGAAGTAACAGAGATATGACAAGTTAAATTAACATTAATGGTGATGTACCAACATTATAATATATACATACATATATAGGCTTTGTAAGTTAGTTTAAGATAGCTGTGCTATTGTTGTAGAAATTCTTTCCTACTGGTGATAGTATGAATGGTAAGAACGAAAAACCCCGCGCCATTTAGAGTTAACTAATTTATTAAGGCATACTTAAACGGTAACTTAAGCTGTGAAAATATACTACAAACAACTGAAAACATTCATTTAAGTATATTAGTTTTTCTAATATGATTTTAGATTTACCTCTATTAAGTAGATACCTAATCAGGAAGAAATAGGGAAAATTCATTTAAAATAATGTCGACTTATTTTACAAATTTCATAAGTCACGATTTTTTGGACTATACACTTATTACTATCTAATACACTTATTATTATCTAAGTAGTGGCAAAAAATACTAAAAATAAATATTCTTTTGTTTACGCACAAATTCACTAGTTGAAAGATATAAATAACACAAAATCTATAGCGAATCTAAGTATTCTTCATTTGAAATTTAAACAATTATTGGCGCGTTTGCTTTTGATGTCGTCGGCATTTAAAAAATATTTTCTTTGATTTTATAGTTAATAAAAGTTCTATACATAGTTGGCGTGTATCACTCATACAGCAAAAAATAAAGTCATTTCTTCGTGTAATAAGTGATAAAAGTGCAGTGAACACGGTGGGGCCCATATAGCAGGGTTTAAATGGTTAAGAAAGATCAATATCATTGAAAAATGAATGTAAGTACCTACTAATTACAAACGAAATATTATAGACATATTATACAATAGGTACAAAAAAAAGAAATTTGAAATTGTTATATTTTTATATAATTTTAATCAGTTCCATTTCAGCGACACCAATAAACTTTCTTGATGATAATTAAAATGTAAGTAACCAAAATTTGAATATATCTCTTCATTATTTAAAAATTAATCATTAATTTTAAATATTTATTAATTTTTATGCGCTTAGTTTTATTTTAATTAAAATTACATTAGCCATGGATAGATGGATTCTATCAATAATCATATTACTAATAAATTCAAAGTATTCCACATTATTTTGAATTAAAAATACCTACCTAAATTTTAAACCTAAAATTAAATGCTATGCCGTATCTCCATGTTAATTGAATGTTTTACAATAGTATTTTTGTTTTAATAGAAAAGCATTTTTTATAACAGATTTTCTAAAATTACTGAAAGACACTACAAATATATTCAATATACCATTATTTTTTCCATATGCCTTGAAAAAAATAAGCTTACCTCCCTGCCAGCTTATGATGGAAGACCACCTTACTCCTTCCCGTGCCCCTATCTGCCTTAAGAATTTTATCTCAACCAATCCCTTAAAAACAAAGTTACCCAACCCTGACTGCTTAGAGGTATTTTAATATTAAAGTTTTTTGATCTTACATCTTTTCCTGATTTATTATCTGTGCTTGTCATACGAGACGGTACGTCTGCTGTCATACTATAAGTTCAAGTGTCAATTTTCAAACTTTTACTATTTTTAGTATTATTCATGTTTCCACGTTTTAGATTTATTCAAGCATTACTTTACTTAGTTAGCAGCTGTACTTTTAAAAATATAAATTAAAAGTGCTAGTATATCAGAACATGGAACGAAAAGTGCAGTCGAAACAAAATTCTAAAAAAAGAAATGTAAAGGAGGGAAGCAGATTTATTCAACAAAAACGAAAAGAACTAGCTATTTTAGTGGACAAGGTTCTTAAATTAACAAGCATATTTCAAGCTACAGGTACAACAAATAAGAATTGGGAGCACCATTTACAAATTGAAGAATTAATTAAAGAAATTATTAATATTGAAAAACCCCTAATAAAAAAAGAACAAATAGAAAGAAAATTAAACATAGAAAAGTATGTCAGCTGGTTAAATGAGAATGGAGCACAATTTGAAGGTAATAATAATTCACTTAATCAATACATTAAATTGAGTAAACACATTTCCAAACATTTGAACTTTTGAAATTATTTTCTAATTCCAGGTGTCCAGATAACTGAATTTGATGGCTATGAATTTGGTTTAAAGGCTACCAAAGAATTTACTGAAGGATCACTTATCCTCACAGTACCATGTAAGGTGATGATGAGTGAAAATAATGCAAAAGAATCTGATTTATCACCATATATTAATGTTGATCCACTATTACAAAATATGCCAAATATTACTTTAGCATTATTTCTTTTATATGAAAAGAGTAACCCAGGTGATATATATTATTGTTAATATTCATTTCTTTTTCTACTAATTTTAATATTAATTTTTACTATGAATAATTATTGTTTTATAATATTAACTTATACTAAATATTGGTAAAAATATACTTGTATGCTATTTTATTTATGTAAAATTATTGCTTAATTGTTCTTTTATTACTTTTCAGATTCATTCTGGAAGCCATATATAGATATCTTACCAGAAAAATATCCTACAGTACTTTATTATACTTCAGATGAATTAGCTGAACTTCGGGTAATTATTTCATTAATCAATGATTCTTATTGTTTTAATTATTACTTGTGTTTAATTTTATTCATATATTGCAGCCTTCACCTACATTTGAATCATCATTAAAATTGTATAGAAGTATTGCTAGGCAATATGCATACTTTTATATTAAAATACATACTTTAGGTATACCAGTACTCAAGAATTTACAAGATATATTTACTTTTGAAAATTACAGGTGAGAAAATAGCCATAAAATAATACCAATACTTACCAATTTATTAGTTTCTCATAAGAAAAGTGTACAATTCTTTAATTGACTATGTATTTTAGTAGTGGAATGAAGATAATATTTTATTTGCTGACAGAATAATTAAGGAAGTAAACTTAATTAATATTCTGCTGCTGTGCCCATTATTATTATTTTATAAAATATCTACATTATTAATATGTAAAGGTTGCTAGCCTTTATTGTTTTAGGTTTTATTAGGTTTAATTTTTTACTGGCAATAATAACCCATGCATAGTTATCTAAAATTTTATTAATTAAAGTAAGTTTAACAAATACATACATATGTTTATTAATATAGTCTATTGCACATGCCACATAATACTGAAAACAGTAACTTTCACAGTACAGTACAATCGTTTTTAATCAAAATCTATAGTAAAAACACTAAAAATATGCTTTATCAGGTCACTAATGCAACAAATCCCCATAACATTATTACATAGTTTTATAATAAAATTAAGAATAAATTAATCTATATTTAAATTCAGTCTAATCTTAACAGTAAAATGCAATACTTATCTATTGAAATGGCTTTCTCAATGTGTCCCACATGTATTCTGGTGATTCATTGCCTGTATGTGTGTCCAAAGAATCTATTGTATATATGTTAGAGGAAATCATTGGACTCTTACTGCGGGTGCTACTATTTCTTTTATGAGTTTTTCTATTTTCAAAAATAGGAGTAGGTACACATTTGTCTTCTTTTGAATGCTTATTGTGATAACTTTTGCTGTTTTGTTTCCATTTCAATACAATATATGTTAACAAAAATAATGTTAAAGCCAGTCCAATAATTGTAACAGTGGCTACAGTCACGGACTTTGTTGTTGAGTTTAATGAAGACTCTATTGGCGTTTTAGCTGGAGTTTCATTATTTTTATAAAGTTTTATATCCAACAACTCGTCAGAAGATGGTCTGCTATCGAAATTTTTCAAATTTTGCAAATCTTCTAATACAATTAAACCATCATTGTCAATATCTTCTAATTTTATGTTCTTAAGGTTTTCATAGGTAGGTGAACCTGCAATAACAGTTATTTTAAAATTATAATATTTTATAATACTTTCTTAGATTTACGTGAATATTTGACATTTTAAAATAAAACTATCTTTTCGGATTTATTCGCGCTTTATAAAATTTTGATATAAAAAAAAGCGAAAGGGCAGTTTTATTTTAAAATAGTTTTTTAGTTAATAGGTACAGCATTCTCATAAATTTTTGCTATTAGTAAACGTTTTAATAAGCATGTTTTAAAGATAGGGAATGTTTTTATTTTCACAATAATCTAACATTTTAAACATATTTACAAAGTATTATTTCAAATTATGTATTTTGCTATAATATTATATTATCCGAACTAAAAGAAAATAACATTTATATAAACTTACTTTCTGTTTTAAGTGTGTCAACATTTATATTTCCTTTCTGATTATTCTTTTGCATAAATTTTATCAGATCATTCAAAGTCATTGCATCTTTTTCAGAACTTAACGTACGACCTTCCCTTCCCTTTTCGTTTTTGTTTAAATTATTACTATATATTTTATCATATTCATGTTTATTTTCCTTATTATTTTGCATCTCGCTATTAATTTTACTAAAATTATTAAATAATGAAATGATCCCCATATTCTCTCCATTTTCATTAACATTATTTCCAAAGTCCATTACTACAGGAATATCGAGATTATTTGTTAGAACTGAATTGGCATCGTAAGTTGTAGTCTTAGGATCGTGCAAGTTCGCGTCTAATAGAGCTCTTAAAGGATATATTTCTCTAGATATCGGTTCGATTAGTGATTTGGATAAAAATGGTTCAGGTGGATTTGGTTCTTTCGAGGCATTATGAAATATATCTGCTAAGTGAACGTGGCTTGATCCTCTTTCTCTATGTTCGACTAACTCACTTAAAGTCATATTTCTCTCTTTCAGTATTTTTGAAAGTCTTTCGCTAGCTGTAAACAAAAAATAGTTATATTTATAGTCTAGTCTTCTAGAAATAATAATTTAACTTAAAAAAAGTTTAAGATGCTATATGTAATATTTATTAACTCGCACATTTAAAGCTAAATTAAACAAAAATATAACACGATATCAAAAATTTAATAAACCAACATTGTGCAGTTAACAGTGATAAATAATCTCATCCTAATAGAAAAACAGACATATGACTTAGATGATCAGAGTTACAAGGTATCGAATCGTGCTGGCTTGCAAAGTTAATAAAACCTAATATGTATGTATATGAAAACTAGCGACTCACCCTCGCTTCGCTTCGGGTTCGTCCCTATACAAAAACAAGTCTATCCCAGAGGAACCGGACATTTTTCCGGGATGATATATAGCCTATAGCCTTTCTCAATAAACGGGCTATTTAATACAAAAAAATTTTTTCAAATCGGATAAGTGGTTCCTGAGATTAGTGCTTTCAAACAAACAAACAAACAAACAAACAAACAAACAAACAAACAAACAAACTCTGCCTCTTTACAATATTGGTATACATATTTAAATTATTTTATATGCATAATGATGAAACTTACTCATACTGTCATTGAGTATTTCTTCAATTTCATATTTAGCAGAATCTTCAGTGGAATCTGGAGCACTTTCTGTTGTAGAAATTGTGGTTGTTGTAGTTTTTATTGATGTTTTTGTAGATCTGATTGGAGTAGTTTGTGCATTCTGTACAGGCTCAGTAGTCATAAAATCTTCTAACGTCGTGTATTCTTCACTATCCGGTATTGTTGCTTTGGTTTGAACTTTCTCAATAAATTCAGATGCTGAAACAAAATTTGTATCACCAAAAATATCTTTTATTTCATGTTCCTCTGTGCTTACTACTTTTTGTTTTAACCTCTTTCTTTTTAATCTATTGTTGTAAGCGTGCCTCCTTAACTCTGAGGAATTAACTAATGGCTTCAGAACTGGTGAAATATTTGTCTTTTCATATAATGGTACTTTTTCTGTTATACCATCATCTTCAATAGTTGTATCTGTAGGTGATGGTATTTCTGGTATAATATTAGATATTCTGGAATCGGCAGTGTTTAAAGTTTCTGTATTATCTGTATAAATTGTTGTCTCTGTGTTTGTTAATAGGGAATAAGGATCAGTAGTTGTTTCGAATATTTCTTCAGTAGTCGTTTCTTCTGGTGCAACAATAACTGTAGTTATTTTAGTACTATCTGATTTAGGTTCTATATTAACTTCTTTAAATGTTGGTCTCCTTCGTAACATTGTGGCTACAACTTCTTTCCATTCTTTCGATTTGCTCATATTTCTATTATTTTTATATTTTAATGACGTTGACATTATAAGGTCCCTATTGAATTGCACTTTGTTAGTACTGTTAGTTGTGGGTCTCATTCGTAGTCTTCGCCGTGCACCTACTGGAAAACGACGCCTTAAATTATCTTTAATTTTATTATCGGTTATAGCAGAATTTTTTAAGTCCTCTTTTATAGAATTTGTTTTTTCGCTCGTATTTTCCTTATTATCCAAATTTGTCTCTGTTGTGGAGCAGTCGTCAACATCTGCATTTTCTTTATTATCATGTTCATGTTTTACTTCAGTTATAATGCTTGCGTCTTCATTCTTTTCATCAGTTACAATTGATTGTACATTATCGATAGGTGCGATAGTGACTTTTAAAAATTTATTTTCCAATTCAGTTTGTTTTGTATCTTTGGTATCAGACAGATCGGTCGTCTGTAGAATTGACAAAGCTTTTGCTTTACCATGAAGTAAATCTGATAGAGATAAATTATTTTGTTGTAATATTTCACTCAGACTTTTACCGTTTGATTTTTTTAACAATGCTTTCAGAGTAACTGGATCTAATAGTTCTTTTTCCTGAAACCAAAATAAGCAACAATTTTAAACATATATTTAGAACAAATATTAAAAGAGTTGTAATTTATTACACAGTAAAAGAAGTTTAAAACACAACATTATTTTTGCAGAAGATTAAGAAAATTAGAGCACAATTATAATCTAGATACTAGAGTCTAAATGTTAGTACTCAACAACGAAGATTTATTTTGTCAAAAACTGCCTTTGCTTATTGATTCACCTTTTTATATTTATTTTTGTCTTCTGATGTGACTTGATCCAAGTTCTTATTTTGCTATTTATATATCCTTCTATTAAAAGAAAACTATAATCTGTTTCTTATTATTTTTTCTACATTAATATTATTAATAATTTACAAATTTAAAGTGAATATTTAATAATTTACAAATTTATTTATTGCCCATAATTTAAAATAACCTAAATAAAAACAGAAAATTACTTGTTACCTGTGATTCATTGACATCATTAGTTACACTTATAGTTTTATCAAATATCTTAGGTTTGGTTTTTAACATATGTATATTAGAACTTTGCGTTGTTCTTAATAATTCAGATGAAAATTCTGAAAGGGACTTATCTTTTGGCAAATAGCTTTCATATTCTACTTTTTCTTGTTCTGATTTATTATCGACTATATTCACTTGGGTTATTTTCTCTTCAAAATTTTCATTTTCATGATCCTCTTGAATTTCGGGTTCAACTATTATGCGTTCTTCGTTGTTCACATTTTTATTTTCAAAAACGTTAGTGCTTTGTGTTTCAGTATGTTCATTATTTACTTTAGTGTCCGGCCGATTTCCACTAAATTCGTTCAACTCCGGTCGATGTTCTACCAATGGTCTCTTTCGTCTGTGACCTCTCCTTCTCAACGGTTTATTGGGAATATCTTCAGTCAATTGGCCAGGTAGATTAAGTTCCCCCGTATCGTGATAGTTAACTTTTTTTCTACGTCTTCGGGTCATTTCTACAGTATCTTGTTGTACATGAGGTTCGTTTTGAAATATCTGGGTATCCTGAATTTGCAGTTCGTTTTGTGGAGATAACTGTGGTCGTCGTTTACGTTTGCGCCTTCTTCGTCGCATCGGTTGGTCGGGACTCGCATCACTCCAGCCATCTTGATTTTGTTGAGTATTATGCATAATCGCTGGTTCTACTTCTACAGCGCTCCATAACTGAAATTAGGCATAATAATTATTTAAAAAAAAATATTATTCCATTGTTAAATGTCATTGGTAAATGAGAAAGAAAGAAAAATTAGCTCAAATACGTGTCATTTTTTTATCCCGGTTATAACATAGTATATAGTTTTTTGGCTTTCTTTATATTTTAACTAAAAACATCTATATAACAACTAATATTTTGTTTGGTCTCCGCTCGCGTGGTTTGTATAAAATAGTCCCTAAGTATTTATCCAGAAGATAAGTTATCACCATTCCGAATATCACTCAAATCGATTGAATCGTTTGAGAGCGCAGAAATAACAGCATACTCCTTTAGATACATACTCGTACTTTTAACTTTCGCATTCATAATATTAGTTAAATATGTTTAAATAAAATTATACCAATATATTATAAAAATCGTTGGCAAATGTTACGGTTGTTTAGACACAAAGGTAAAAAAATACTTAAAAGGTCAAACCGTGTTGTTCCACATCCAATACGGAAAGAGTGTTTGCGTGTTACGTGACAACGCATTATATCTAACAAAAGTTACATGTCATTTTAAGTTATGAACATAATTAATTACTGATGTACTCTATAATTTTACATACTCGCCTTAACCCTCGCCGTTATATCACCAAAGAAAGCTGTTACAAAATAGATGTCATAATGTTCAAGGAAAGTCGAAAGCGATACCGGTTTTCAATGATGTGAACGTAAAGTTTATGCAAATAAAGTTATTAGAAGCGATATTTTTGCTTTTGATCGGGCATCCGCGTTGCGTTTGTTGATCGGTACTTTTAGTTAACACTTTTTAACCGACTTCCATGGTGGAAGGTTTATTTTTATTTTTATGTGCATATGTTTATCGGAGATTGCTTGACCGTTTTTAAGCTTTAGTTGTATTCTATTAAGGTCTCTTGGTGGACTCATAAAATTATTTAATAAATTATATTAAATTAAAATTATATTAAATTATTCTTTGGCATAGAGTAGGTATACCGTTTTTGAGAAAATCAGACAAACCCCTAGAAATTTCGTTTATTTAAACAGATCTAATTAATATTTTTTGCCTACTTCTAATTGTCATATTGACGAAGCTTTGCAAATGTCCATATTTTCGATAATAGAACAATAATATGGTATTATTGAGTTGTTATGACGGTAAAAGTGGATAGTGGAATTCTTTAAAGGCTACTAGTAAATACTTAGGTTTTTGCAATATATATTTGCATTTGTTTTTTATTAAAATTGTGCCTATTTCTTTATACTTAAGTATTTACATTTTAATTTTGTGTATTTCTAGTAAATTTAATATTCTTATATTATATTCTCACATAATATTCAATATGCTAAATAATTGCAGAGAGATCATTGAATAGAATTTAAAATTTTGCTATGCATTTTTGTTTTGAATCTAGAATTGCATTATAATTCAATAAGCTATCAATATTATTATATACATACATATATAATGACTGTTGCTAATATTTAAAAAAAAAACATTTTTGAGTGTGTAATTTATTTTATGTACATACATATATAGTATATTATAACTAACATGACACGCTTTTCGGCTACACATATTTATTACGTTATTATAATTTCCGTTAAGTTATTTTATGATACTGTACTTTTTGATATCTGAAATCTTAGTTACGTAATTATACGAAAGAAGTCGGTTAAGATGCTAACTTTCGTAAAGTTATACTTCTTAATATAAAAAAAAAATCGCGATAATTAGTGAATCTTCATTCATTTATTCATTTATTAGTAGTTAGTACGTTTTTCTATTATTGAAAATTTATTCTATAGGTTATTTTAAACGTTCCTTTACATAATTAAATTCAAGATATCCAGAATTTCTATAGGTATATATTCAGAATTTCTGTGTACTAAGAGTCTTTAATTAAATAACCATTACAAATACGTTTTCTTATTGTTAGTAATTTTTAAAACGGCATTACAATATTTTGAAAATAAATAAATAGTTTTTAAAAGTACAGTAGGTAAATTACACAAGCCTTAAATCGAAGAGTTTGAACATATCTATCATGTTATTCCTTCTAGAAGTATCCATATTATTTTTAACTAACTCGAATATAAGAAATAAGCTCTCAATTCGGAAGCGTTTACGTTTTTAATTATAGACAAAAATTTGAAGTTGATTTTCATTTTTTATTCAGTAAACATGACAACAGACCTTCTATTGCACGTAATTTCAAAATAAAGTATCTAAAAAAATTAATTATTTGTACCCCACGGTATAATCTAAAAAGTACCTATACCTTATCTAGTCTTTGAATACGCAAATTACCCATCGATCTACATCAGTAAATTTGGTTAACGCCTATTTCCTAAGGCATAGTACCTACTGCCTTTCGTATCATTATTTTTATTATTTTCTTTATAATTGATTTCGTTCTGTTTATTTTTGTAACAAGCAAACCTGGCCATCAAATGCTTACCTATATAGAAACTTGTAGAACTTTAAGGTTACGCTTTTTCTTCGGGTTATCTCGAGTAGTTTAAATTAAAACTAATGTTGTTAAATACAACAACGTTTAAAATAAATTATTAAATTTAAATGTTGTATTATTAAAAGAGATTCCATTGAAAGTCTTAAGTGTTATACAGACACAATACAGTTAGACAGAAACAATTCTAAAAACAGTTGATTTGGCTTCTATTGCATCCCAAAATCCCTTAAATATATTTTTACCAAAAACTATACCCATTGGCGATGATATTTTTTTTATAATCTATACTAATATTATAAAGAGGTAATGTTTGTGAGTTTGTGACGTAGTAGGAGGTAACCTCTGGATCTACTGAACCGATTTAGATGAAATTTAGTAAGAAGGTAGTTTGAGACTCTGAGAAGAACATGGGATACTTTTTATCCCGGAAATCATCCCTTAAGGGGGTGAAAATGGGGATGAAAGTTTATGTGGGGAATCAAACTAGCGAGCGAAGCGAGGGTGAGTCGCTAGTATATATTAAGTTCACTGTCCTAATTTATCGTTGCTGAAACAAACGAGAACAACTTTTATACAATAAATATAAAAGCCGAGGGAAGCCAGAAAAACTGCTAGATGTATAACAAGTATATAATTACATGGCGACCTTTACTATTATAGCATACGATACGTATAATAGAAATATTCTATCTAATGCTAACAAAGTATTAATGAAAGTTAAGTTGTTTGTGAATTTCGCTTGGTATACAATGATTAACGAACTCGTTGCACGACGAATCGCGTGACATTTATTAAGAATCCAATTCCGGTGGATATTGCTTTAACTTTTATTTATTTTTTGTAATTATTTTTTAAAAGCAAATAAGGTAATTAAAATTCGAATCTTATTTAAACATTTACCTGACCATAACTATGTGGTTCTACGTCCACAATTCTCGGAAGTGTCTCACGATAGCTCAGCTCGTAGTTTTCTTCAGCAGTGTGTACTATTATCACCAAAGCAGCCAACGTACTTAATAAGGGCATGGTAACTTTCGCAGTACAACCCATATTACAACTCAAGAAATAAATTAATTAAAATCACGCTGTCTTTAAATTATTTCACAGATTTGATATTGCAAACTTAGCACCGAATCAATATTTGCAATTTAAGGAAACAAAGAAAAGAGTTAAGTTAGAAAAAGAAGAAAAGAAGTAAGAGATTAACACACTTGCACTGTAATCACTCGTGTTTGCGCGCGTTCGATCGTTTTTTTTCTATTTCCACATAATTTATTTGTAAACAATCCGATAACGCTCGCCCGTTGACGTCGATTATATTACTAGTTGATTATTAGAGAAAAATTTAAGATTTCTCGCGTGAGTTTCCCCCTTTTTATTTTTTGAACGTGAAAGTGAGTCGATACGTTCGCGCGCAACTGTACGATGCGTAGGAGTGGCAAGCAGCCTCACCATAACAGTCTAGTCTTCAATAAACACGGCGTGCACTTTGGTATTTTGAAGGGATAGAGTTGTATTACCTTTTTAGTAGAGCGTAATCTATGTCTTAGAGCTAAATTTTAAATTAAGCTCCTAATGATATGCTTATAAGGTGCTTTCATTACTTCTAAGTTATTCTAGCGTGTAAATCCATTTTTGTTGTTTTAATGTTTGTTTAAGCTATTTTTGTATCCGAAATATTTGTTTTATCTGTTACTAAATTACTAGTTACAAAATAGTTATTACTTACTATAAAGAAATATTTCAAATTAAATACAGATAGACACGATATGAAATACAATTATTAAGCACATACATACATATGCACTGAACTAATAAAGCAGCTGTCATTTGCATGTCACATAAGAATAAATGCCAAGTAATCCCGTAGATGGTGAAACTGAGTTATGGCACTATATATCATAAATTACGATGTAATTTCCATTTGTAAAGATGCTGAACAGTGATCATACTATTATGTGAAACGGAATGTGCGCACGCGCCGCCTACCACGCGGAATGTACGAGTATATCATCGAATTATCATTTGAATCTTTGATATATTGCTTTTTGCTTTTACTTTATAATAATAAAACACCTGTAACACAGATTATTATTTCTATTTATATTCATATATTTTATTTAATTTTACCTTTGTTCGGAATCTATATAAAATTAATATAATTTCAAAGTCGGAGGTATTATGACTATTTACATAATGTTATATCTTCTTCGTTTTTGTACGAAAACCACTTCCTGACGCTAGTGGAGATAATAACCTAAGAATCACAATTTTCACGCCCGCTCGCCCCAGGTTGTTTCTCTTAGACTTTTCTAGCGATATTTTCTCTAAGTAAACTTTACGTAACATCAAGCAGATTACATCAATAATGAAACAAAGAAATGACAAAAAGTGGAATAAAACTAGGTACTTCAAACAATGAATACTAAAAATAATTATGCATACTCTTATGGCCAGTATATTATGCCTTTTTTAATGTTGAGAAATGTATTTAGGCATACCACCTCCATAGACATTTTAGACTTAATTTTTACCGAAGCGTTATGTTATGTTGGCAATATACCTACATAATGTACCCACCTATAACATTGGTAATAATTTTAAAATATAATTTCTATAAAAAATATGCCACGCTTTCCATCTTATCGTTTAAATTATTATATTCTGTTCTTTCATCTGCGTTAGAAATGAAACGCATCTAAAATAATTAAATAAGAAAAGCACGCGATTTCTTATTCCCGTATATATATATAGGTATAGTCAATAAGTAGTTATAAGTCAATTAAATTGTGCATTGACTAGATATTGATTATTGTTTTTGCGTTTAAACTTTTCAATGGAATACACGCTCTATAACATCTGTCTATGCTATGGGTCATTCTTAGCGTATTTTCTCACACTCTTACTTTTCTGTCTTCAGCCTACTACCTATATAACATGCCTTAGATTATATACAATATACATAGGTACACTTTTGTTTTCCAAAGCCATCGCCCTGAACTGTCACTCCATAAATAGAATACAGCTTTTATAAATGCGATGTTAATAAACTGTTTAAAATTGTTTTATTAAACGTTATAGCATTTACATTAAAAGTCTAATCTGATATACACGTAAAAAGTCTCATGATTCATATGATGATTATGATATTATTATTTATGAAGATATTTTATAATCTCGCTGTGAACTATGCATTTGAAAGTTATACACAATCTGTTCAGTTTATATAATACTTAGTTTGGATGTAATACTGCATTTCCTATATTATTATAATTTATGAAGAATTTCTATTTAACCACATTTAATTTAGCATTTGGTAACATTTAACCGACACTGTTACTTATCGAGTTAAGGAACTAAAATTACTTTCATGGAATAATTTTCTAAGGCGTATTACGCGCCTTTTTATCATATTTAATCTTAATTTAACGCTCTACTTACCAACACTTTAATTGCATAATGTATATAAATAAAATATCTATATCTCAAGTAATGAATAAACAACAGCATTCCTTTAGATGGTATTGCTTTCTCTGAATACTGATAATTGATTCATTGTCTCATAACTTAAACTTACAATAACATAATATATATGTACCTAATACTAAAGTGTGAACAAAAGTTTAATAAAAAATATACTAAAATAATCTAGTTTTTTACACAAAATCTGGATCGTTAAATGTTATATAATATTACTAGAATTAAGGTATTTAAAACATTAATTTAACAAATCATTATCCAAATGTTTTAATTTAAAAAAATAATGGTTTATTTTCCCAGTTCTAACAAGTTATAGTGCATTGTTATACAAATTATATATTTTAAGCACTCACGTAATCTCATAAATGTAACAAGTAAATAAATTTCCCTGAGAAAAGTAAAAGCGTACAGAAAGTTACAATAGTAACCTATTGTGGATTTCATCTTTGATATCATAGTAAGTGTCACGTAATCACTATAATGTAGGGAGTCTTTTAGGGAAAGTGTACTGAATAATTAGTATGTTACCGGCTTTAAAGAAGATAGTTTTATTTGAAATGTCAAATATACGCGTAAATCTAAGAAAGAGTGAGACATAATTCGATATTATATAACGAAATATCTTCGTTAACTGTGAATCATTTTGAATATATATCATTTTTATATGTTATACGTCAAGGGCTTATATTAACGTACAGTCTCATATAGATGATAAAAAAATCATTCAATTAGGGTATACTCCTGCCTGGGAAGAACAGTATTTTAAGAAGGCGCAGAACTCTATACTTTTTATAGCCCGATAGGATTAACTAACAATTTTGCATTATTAAAAAAAATCAAATTAAGCCTTGGTCCTAAATAAGTAAAAAAGCAGAGTTTGTTTGTTTGATTTAACGCGCTAACCTCAGGAAGTAGGTAGGTACTAATCCGATTTGAAAAAATCTTTTTGCATTAGATAGCCCGTTCATTGAGGTAGCTTTAGGTTATATATCATATAGTATGTATATAGTCTATCTATTCTATAATAACTGTTACAACGTACCTACGGAATGAACCCGAGCAAAGCGAGGGTGAGTCGCTAGTTCTCCATAATAAGTGCCTTTTTATATCATTTTTTAGAAAGAAATGACTAGTAAATTTTATTTTTAAGACAAAAATGAAGCTGTTGAAGGGGATAAAGGCATGAAAATGAAAATTAAATATCCCAAGTTGCCCACGATATCCGCTAAAAATCGATGTTAAATCGATAGGTAATTAGGTTCTCGACCCTCCTGCTCGTTCTATGCGTCACTCATGTTAAAACTATATTTTTTCAATAATTTATTAAAATATTATTCTAGACAATAATAATTTAGAAATAGTGAATTCATTAAATATTTATACGATGCCGTCCGCCCAACCTCATACGTATATTAATAAATTTTGCATACCTATACCTGAAAAAAATAACATTCAAACAATCTCAATTTTCTTAAATATGTACTTTAAAAAATGAAAAAAAAAGTTATTAATAATAATCAAATTCTAATGTGCTTACAGGTGGGCAGTGTCAACAGTAATGACCCGGCAGAACAATATCCATCTCTCTGACGCTCCTTCAATCGCTTTTATACCGCTCTGGGATATGTGCAATCATGAACATGGAAAGGTACACCTATAAATATTAGGGGTGTGCGAATAATTCGAACTTACGAATTATTCGTTCCGAATCGAATATTAATATCCGATTCGAAACTCGAATCGAATAATTCGAAAATTCGAATTATTCGAAAGTTCCCGAATAATTCGAAAAATTTCGAATAAATCGAAAAATTTCGAATAATTCGAAAAATTTCGAATAATTCGAAAAATTTCGAACAATTCGAACATATATTGCAAATTTTAAAAATGAGCAATTGTTTTCTCTGGGTAATTGATTTTTAAACGAAAAGTATATTATTCGTAAGTAGACTATTTTGACACACGATTTGAAGGAATTTAAATGGATACAATTGAAGATCCAGAGATATTTCATTAATTCGCGAATTATTCAAAAACTTTCGAATTATTCGAAATTTTTACGAATTATTCGAAATTCTTCGAATTATTCGAAATTTTTCGAATTATTCGAAGATTCGAATTATTCGACTTGAATTTCGAATCGAATATTGATATTCGATTCGATTCGATTCGAACGATATTCGCACACCCCTAATAAATATATCATAGTTTACTTGTTTCAGTTTAGTGTCACTAAAAATTTAATAAGAAAATTAAGGTTTTACAATTATAAAATATTAAGGCCTTGATATCATTTCTGTCTTGAAAATGTTCTCTTGAGTTTTAATAGTTATTTTTATAAGAATTTTGCCAACTAAATAGAAATATAATATGAAATTGAATTAGTATTAAGAGCATATTTTTTTATAAAGAACCATCCCAATTAGTTTGAATAAAACATTCGACATGAAAGCTTATAATTATTTTATATACAGATAACAACTGACTACAATAAAGAGTTGAAACGTGGCGAGTGTTACGCGTTACGCGACTTTGCGGCGGGCGAACAAATCTTCATATTTTACGGAGCGCGACCGAATGCCGACCTATTCCTCCATAATGGGTAATACAGTGTACACAACTTTTAAAAACAACTATCAAAAATTTCATGCACATTATAATGCCCTCATGGCCGACTTCGGTTGCGGTAATCTCAATGATAATATCTGCGCAGGAGATGTAATATTGTCGTCCTAACAGATTTTTTTTATTGCGTCTACAAACACCACTTTTCTCTACGCTTTTTTATTGGCTTTTATTTCATTTTATTTCGAGTGGTTTTTTTTTTTATTTTGGTATTTTAATAAGTCTCGCGTTCAAATTTAAGAATTGAAAAGTTTATAGAATTCTAATTAGATGAGCTTTTATGGCTACTATTTGGAGCTTTTTAAGAGCAGTCCTAACGAGCAATGAGAGAGATCGACCTGGAATATATCCGCAATAAATTAAAACTAAATTAAGTTATTTGAATTACAAACTACATATGGACGTTATTACATCAATTTAGTAATATATTACTATAAGATGATGAATAAATGAATAGTTAATCCGCTTTCATTTCCGGCGAGATCAATTCTATTCAAATATTTTTAAAACCAAACAGTCCATACAAACATAAAACATCGCACATTCTTCAAAACAAACAAAACGTTTACATAATGCACGTGTGATGTAACCCAGTTATGTAAAATTACATCACTCGTAACGTTATAGTGTTGCCAGAATTTCCAGTGTCATTAGGATATTCTTTAATGTAAATAAATTATATTACTTTTCATTACTTGACATGTTCTCACTTAGGTCCACCCTAAACCAAAATAACGATTACACTTATTTTTAGGCTAAAGTTGTATCTATTTGAGGATAATAGTTACATTGCCCACCTCCTATAATTTATCATTTAAAATTAATATTAAGTATTTTAAAAAACATTATATGAACCAAAAATACTTTGCCGAAAGTTGCTAATTCATTTTGGTTTGAAACATTATCAGATGTCATTTTGTTTTGTCTAAAGTAATGACTACACGTAAAAGAAATACTTAGTGCTAGTTATACTATAAAAAGTAAATATGTATTGATTTCTAATCTATACAAATATCGAATAAATGGAATCTATTAAGTATTGCAATTTAAAAAAAAAAATATTTCTACAATTATTAGCTTTGTCTTAACTTATCCTAAACTCTTTCACTTCACATGTGAACACACTACTTGCACTTGTAAAAAATTGAGCTCAATTATATGTGAATTGAGTTAAGCTTAGTATACGTAATGAGCCGCTTAATTATAAATTACTGTGTTAAACTTTATGGCTTATTAAATTTTCTGCTTGAAATTCTTCTTTGTTTAAAGTATGTATAATTAACACTTTAAGTGCTATGTTATACTATTATTTTTAACGATACTTTGAATGAATAAAAGAAGAAAAACTAAATTTTACATATGCATAGTTGTAGTAAGATAGGTACCGTATATACTTTTATATTCAATTAGTAAAGCTGTTATTTTGACATTACACACAGACACTTTATTCATTATCATTCATTATTTTATTGTTTTATAATTATGGAATTTTGCAGGTTCGTATACCCACAAAATCAATACGATAGTTTGTCTCTTGCATTAGGAGTGAGTACGAGCGATCCTCTTCGTGAGGCAAAATTGGGACTTTTAACCAAACTTGGTCTCTCCGGAGTCACACACTACAGCTTATATTCGGATTCGAATCCGATTAGCCCTGAATTGTTGGCGTTTATACGGATATTTAATATGAACCAAGGTAAGTCGGATAATGCATAAGTACTGACTTTAGATATTGATATACTATCAAATTTTATTATACCCAAAAATAAAATGTATATATACATCGTCAGTGCTGAGGTGTCTTCAAAACTTCTACAGTATTCCTTCTTTAATAATATTATTTCGTAAGTAATGATAGCATATTACCAATTTTTATATTTAAAAAAGAACGATTTGTGTACGGGATATTCATTATTTTGTGTCATACATACTATATCTCGACATTTAAAAGAGTAATTGTTGAGCTTCACTTCGAATGTTTCAATTGAACTGTTTTCCGAACTGAAATAGAAGACGTTGAAGTTGAAAAGTGCTTATAAAAGTCTTATTCAGTAAAGATATAATTTGAATGTTGTGTTTATTATTTTCAGATGAATTAACAAAATGGTCGAGCTTAAGTATGCCGAGTGATCTAGTATCATCGGACGATATTAGTTCGGAAGCAGTGGGTGCCGACATCGATCGCAGAGCCTACACTTATCTGCTAACCAGATGCGGACTGCTAAAGGCCTCTTATAAGAAAGATGAAAGCGAAACTGAATCTTTGCATAGGTATGCTAAATAAATATTATACTCGCGTTAAAACCACAAAAAACAAATTCTTTGGCTTTATGTTAAAATTAATTAATAAAGAAACACCCCCGCTCTGACGCACGTCCTGCGCCACCCTGCGCCCGTCTACCATGTTGGGGGATGATTTTGGGAAAATTGTGAGACACGTGCCTGATAATTTTAATTAAAAAGTATGTGTAACAATGTTCGAGTCAGTGGATCTAGACAATATTTTTTTATAGAATATTCAACCCTCCATTTCTCCCCATTAGGGGTGGAATTTCAAAAAACCCTATTTTAGTGGTTACCTACACTTTACAAAAAACACACCCTCCAAATTTCATGTATCTATGACCAGCGGTTAAGGTGTTGCGTTGATATATCAGTCAGTCAGGATTTTGAATTTATATTTATACTAGCAGTACCCGTGGCTTCGCCCACGTTCAAACTACTAAAAATACAAACTCTTTGACGCACCGACAGCAGCGCCACCTACCGGGTCCAATTGTGTTTTCAAACCATCTAGGAGCCCTTTGAAATATACACAAAAAATTTCATCCAAATCGGTCCAGCGCTTAAGGAGGAGTAAGGTGACAAACACACGTACAGAAGAATGAAATATATTAAGATAATATGTATTACTTTCTCCACTATTTCTTTTCTTGGTGTAAAGACGTTCTACACTTTCAACTATACAATAATGTTAATGAAAAGAGAATAATATTTTTAAATGAAGGTACATATATAATTGTTATATAATAATGAACCACTTCCAAAAGGAGGAGGTTCTCAATTCGACTGTACTTTTTGTTTGTTACCCCAGAACTTCGTCATTTATTAACCGATTTGGGCATTTTTTGTTTTGTTTGAAAGTATAATATACTTTCAATTTGGTCCCATTTAAATTTGAAAAAAAAAAACACCTATTATGTATAAAAAAAATAGCTAATGATGAATTTAACCTACTTCTAATTGTCATATTGACTTGAAACTTTGCAAGTGTTTCTATTTCCGTTGATAGTTCAGTGATTCGGTATCGTCGACATGATCTGGTGGTAAGGCCAGAAGGTGGATAGGTGAAACTTCAACGGCTAAAAGTAGATACTTTTTCTTTGTGCTTATTTTGTTTGATTTAACAAGCCTAAAGAATTAGATTTTAGAGCCAGATTTTTTAGTGTTACTCGTACTAATAAAAGCGAATTTTAGTTTGTCAGTCTTCATTTAAAAATTGACATCAAATCCAAGCACGCCGACTTTAAAAATACCTGATTACTCTGATTATCTATAGTAAATGAAAACTACCAATTAGTTATTTTTTACTTTTTGGTGTTTTTTTTTGAAGTCGATTTTTTTTGTTAATAATTTTTTTTTATATCCATATTATTTTTATTAATATCTTTTTTGTCACTAATTTATTTTTTGTTACAGGAGAAATGTGAAGCTATTAAAAGAATGTGAAGTACAAATATTAGATAATGCCATAGAGTACTTAAGGAATGTTTTACAAAAACTTCCCACCGACAAACAAACTACATAAGCATTTTGAATCTTATGCCTTTAATAATAAAGTTTATGTTCCGTAGATAAGTATGTATACAAATCACAAATAAAATATTTATAGGTTAAACAAACTAAACGATATGTATCGTTTTTATTATATTATTTATTGTTTTGAACTTTACATTATAAGGAATAAGTTTCAATTTTCCTTAAAATTTAAACTGAACTTTTATGAAGATTTAATACAACTTATGAAATCGAACAAATCATGACAGTATTGCAATATTTTTACATATTTTTTTAGATTTTATTGTTATTGTTATTTTAATTTTCAACACAACGAAATTTTTTTATCGATTTTTTATTTATTGTCTTTTGTGTGGTTGTTTTACATGTGGTTTTCTTTGCTGTGTGCATTTAACATTATATTATTGTGTTTTGTAAGTGATTTAGTTTCATTTCTATTTTATCCTTTCACCACTTTATTGACGTAAAATAAAAAGATTATTGAGTAAGTTATCAGATATTTAATTTAGCAAATTGAACTCTTTTGTAATAGAATATAATACATCCTTTAAACTTCAATATGATCCAAATAAAAAGATTCACATACTAAAAAGATGACTAATTCAAGTTCAACTTCAACAAAAATATGACTAACTATATTAAAAAAACATAAAGTTTCTTTATATGAACAGAATTTCCATACAATTTTTTTTTATTATCTCGCGACATGTTTCGTATCCAATACATAGTGGTCTCGCAAAACCATCCATGTGAAATCAGTTCAGTTTCCAATTTTATCTCAAACGATATACTGTTAAAGCTGTAATAAAGACTGTTTGAGGACTTCATTAGGCATATAAGAAAGTTTTATCGTACAAAGGAATAAAAGTAGAGAAATAATTATTATGTATTTAATATTTTATTTTATTTGTTGTAGGAAGTACAAAACGTCTTATTTCTAATTAAAATATTATTTACAATTTGATCCCACAGATCTCATAATGCTTAGTACACTTACTGCTTAATAAGCTGTACTTAGTACAATAAATTAATAACTTAGATACTAAAAAGTCACTTTTTCGTTACAGCTTAGCAAAAATAATTCTTGTATTTTTACGTAACAAAATCATAAACACAAAATGCAATATTATGCAAAGATTAATTATATTATGTGGAAAGGGATATAAATACATAATGTGAATTAAGTTTTTTATACATGGAGTGTACTCGTGACCCCATGATCATGTCAATTTGTCATCAAGATCAACTTTACTTTTAATTAAAATTTTAGTCAGAGTTAATATTTCGGACGTCTTTTCCATTCTACGTGACATTGGCGAAGTAATCTGTGCCCAACTGGCACGTTTTGAAGCCATTAACAAACATACTTCAGAAATATCTCCTTTCACATAAAAATAAACACAGAGAGATCACAAAAGAGATCACAAAAACTTAAAGACTTGTATGTTGAAACTCGGTGTTACATGTGTCTATAGCACGAATTATTAAAACGGGTACAATACGATTTTTGTTAATGAAAACTGACCTAATTCTCAAAGTTTATAAATTAGATCAAGGCTAGTTTAATATATAACACGGTTTTATTTTAATAAAGGTTTTATAATAAATAGTAAAACTATCAAAATTATATTAAAATAGTTTTTGCTAAGCTTGTAACATTTTGTATCACAATATGAGATATTTGAATGCAAAGAGGAGGAGAAACATTTTATTTAATAAAAATATAAATCCTCACAATTTGACATTTCCACATAAAAAACTAAAATAATCTATGATTTAATTATATCACGGAATTACTCTTTTATAAAATATATATATATAGGTATATATACCTAATTGATATTTTAAAAAAAAAATATTTTGATCCAAATATTAATTGACCATAGTGATGACATAGACAATTTTTATCCAAGAATATTTCTTTGTTAACTCCCTCGTTAATTGCCAAAAAATAAACTTACATTTTAAATTAATTGTTAAATGTACAATTTCAATTCTAATTCTCATTAAAAGCGAACGTGCCTCCTTTAACATGTACCGTCGTCATCTTAGTTAATTTGACGTTTCATACTTAATTAATTCATGCCATACAATATTTGTACACATATTCGCTTAGTTAAATTGTCAAATGTAAATAAAAATTAACCTATAATCTCTTTTATTTTGAATATTTTACATGAAAATCATTACTTTATCCTGCCCTTATGCGGTACGTACGCGTGTAAGGGTGCTCTGTTCTCATTGCGCCGCCAGCCCCGCGCGGCGACCAGCAGCGCAGCCAGCAGGGCAACCAGCAGTATGCCGCACGACACTATCATCGCTGACAGGGCTGATGTCTTCATACAGGTTTGACCTTCGGTTTCTGTTGTAAAATTTGAATTTAATTGCCATGCAAGCCACTACACCACCGGGGCAGTTTGGAATAAAAGAAATACCTAATTATAGAAGCAAGTATTTTATCGAAAGGCAGTTTTAAACTACTGTATAAAAAGTGTATCTTTATTTTTATTAGACGTTATTTTATCAACCAATAGGATTATCATTGATACCGACAGTGTTACTCATTTCGTATTTACTAATACTATAGTAGTCCGATTAGTCAAATAATATAATAACACTTACTGGGCGGAGTTTCATCTTCCTCTCCCTCTTGCAACACTCGCAGTGACTGGAACAGCGAGATGTTCTCCGAAAGGCGCGGCGCTACACTCGCTTCTTCTACGGACCGACGCTTCACATTCTTCATATTACGCCAGTGACAGGGTTGCGACTGAAAAAAAAAATATATGTATACTCTGACTGTCTGAATGAATAATATAATAAAAACATAACGACCTCCTGACCAATATTGGCCACTGCGGACAGTTTCACTGAAACTAGCCATATTGCGTAGGGGATATTATAATTTATAAGTGCGTGTGTACGAAAATGATGATGATGATGATGTTCTCCTAGCCGATTCCGGCTACGGCGGCCAATCTCATTGAGATTAGCCAACTGCGCAGGAGATATTATAGTGCACAAGTGTACGTGCAGACACAGGTGCACTCTCTATTCCAATCACTCTCATACTCCGGTGGGACGACTGCTCGACACGACCGGTGAGAGTTAAGGCGCAGGACCGACGGCTTTACGTGCTCTCCGAGGCACGGGGGTGAAACACCGCCAACTTCCCAACTCCGAGCTGTTACTGAGGCTTTATATACAGAAATACTCAATAACCAAACTTGGCCCGACCCGGGACACGAACCCAGGACCTCCGGGTGTGCAGCCGTACATACTAGCCACTACACCACCGAGGCAGTTAAACATACGGAAATACTAATGCGAACAATGACTATTCCTGACACTTAAATTCCGGTGAGACGACACTTCGATACGACAAATAATAGAATAGGGATAAGACCGTCGGTCTTAAGTGCTCTCTGAGGCACGGGAGTGTAACACCACCAGCTTCCTAATGCAAGATGCTACTGGGTATTTCTTGAGACCAAAACGCAGTAACTCTACCTACTTGCCGCACATACTAGCTACTAAACCAGAGAAGCATCGCTAACAAAAATTTAAAAGGTAGCATCCGGTCAGAAATTGTTAACATTGTATAAAAATAGGTACTCTTACTTTTCACTACTTCGACTTCCTAATTGTTAATAGGTTTAAAGAGACATTTATTTCCCAAAAAAGAATAGAGTTCACTTAATAATTGAAAAATTAAATACAATAAAAAGTTATGTAACATACAGTTGAATCTTGAGAAAATATATGGTTCATTAATCTTTTCTTAAATAAATAGATTTTGCGTCTTTTATATCCTCCTTCAAAGAGTATAGTCTTTTAATTTTATTTATTTTTAATTATTATTTATATTATATTGAACATTTAATATTAATAATAATATAAAAATCTAGTATACTCTATTCTGGAACACAAACTATGTTTGTTTCTAAAATCATTCCGTAATAATACACAGAGGTAATTCCATGCAGTTTCCGCAAACTTCAATCAATATGGTAAATTATGCAAGTAACCACATCGAAAATTACAGCAGGCGACAGTAAAAATGATTGGAATAAAAAAACTTAAAATTAAAGACTTCCTTATTGGGAAGCAATTAAAATACGACACGGGAAATATTAGGCCGTTCGTATAATGATGCATGACAATATATACCTTACACTTATCATTTCATATTTATTTACCTATATTGATAATATTTAACTTTAGTAGAAACCAAAAAGTATTCTCAAAAGCTAGGCAGATGTTTCTCGATGATATTTATAGCTGATCGTCCCCATTTCCCATTAAGTTAAAATCGATCTATCAAACTACCCAGTCCTATAGTTTTGTTTACACCTGCTATTTCCGGTGCACTTTGATTTACGCAACAGACCATAGAAATGCTGAGCCATCGTAACGGAACGGTCGGAGAAACGACATTACAGCTCTCTCACACTGCAGACTTTATAACAATTTTGCGTGATGGATATGGATTAAGAAAAATAAGTCTGCAGTCTGCGATGTGTCTTACTTTTAGCATAGTGTCATGCTAGGATATAGTTTGAGTACCGTTTTAATATTAGTTTTGCGTTTATTCAGTAAATAAATCTACATCCTTTGACTATTGCAGTCTTACCAGTATAATGGAAGTTTAATAAATTAAAGTCAGTAAGGCCGCTAATTGTGTTTTGATCTCTCGTATTGAGTTTCCACTTGTATCCCATAATTGGACGTAGTTATGCAAAATGGCTCCAGCCCACGAAAACCGTTTTTTGAGTTACTACTACGTTATAAATAGCACCTAAATATCAACTAATATACAGAAAGTAAATAAAATATCCAATATTTAAGAAGAATTTCAAAAAAACTACGGTCTTGTTATTTTGAAATACCAATTTTATAAAAACTCCTATTTTTTCAATAGTAACTTTTTGTGGTTGGATCTACTTTGCATAGCTACGTCCAATTTAAGTTCATAAATTATAATTCCATAATACACTTGCGTACTATAAAATTTACAACATTGCTAGTTTTAGTGTACGTAATCGTTCAGAATGTTAAAATTAATTATTTTGATATTTACCGGACATCTTCCATGACACATTCTGACATCGCATTCAATATACAGTGCAGGTGATCCGGTGAATCTAAACGTCTTCATATACGCGTACACTTGCGTCTCGAACACGCCCGCCTCCGACCACGAGCCGCGGAACCGGGAGATTAGCTTGTCGTCTACTGGACAACTGGAAAGTAGAAGTTATTTAGTATATCTATTTAAAACTAATTTTGCTTAAATAAAAAAAAATCAAATTTGTATAATTCGTTTTTCCAAACTGCGTGACTAATTTTACTACTTAAGGATAAAGAAGATTTATTAGAGCTTATTGTTGAAATCAAAATAATCTTATTGAACTTTGATTCCTACAAATCGTGTCTTTCTATTAAGTAAAATATTTTATCTACATAGGAAGTAAAGAGGTTTCAGACTACAGCATAGGTAGCCTGTAAGTACCTAGTGATTTTTTTATCATGAAAAGCATTCAATTAGGTACATTTATTTTAATAGGTATAAGTAAAAGTAAATTTAATATAAAATTGACTATCATTATATATCATTCAATAACTTAAAAATGAGAAAGTATACTATTTCAGCATAAACTTAGTAGTAAATTGGAAACTTTCTCCTATTACTCTAAAAGCTTTCAAAGTACTAAAATGTTAACACCGTCACATACCCATATTCGTCGATCAGTTGAATTCGCTTCGCGGCTCCGTTATGTGCGAAGCAATCGTTCACAACTATGTCGAAACCATCTGAAATTTTAGATGCATCCTTCATTCTATTTAAAATTACTGACACACATTGTTTGAGTCAATGACCCGCTTACAGCTATTTTCTATGGAAACTCATTCTAAATAAAAGATCGATGAACTATCGATCGAGACGTCATTTAGAATGGCAAGACGACACGCGAACGGCCACCGTTAATTTCTGCCCTTGTTCGTTACGGTTGCTCATTGACAATCAGACGTAATCGATCATATAACATTCTTTTATTGCCATAACATCTTAAGTAATATTAATTCTACAGTTAGCTATAGATTTTATGGCTTACACTGTTTGAAATTAAGCTATGGTTTCAAAGTAAAATATAGTTCAACATTCGCTTCGCATGGAACTGTCTATTAAAGTATTAATAAAAACGAAGCATTTCCCTAGTCCGGTAGACAAGCTTCGCAGGCCTAAAAATAATAGGTATTAGTATCGAAACACTTAACAAAATAATATAATATAGGCGAAAAAGCAAACCCCCCCAACGTGCGTTCACCTTGTCGTGGTGGGGGGGCTCAGTAGTGCCCGGCAACCCAACCGGGCGCGAAGCCAAGAAACGCACAGGGAGGTGGCCCACTTCGGTGGGCAGTGGGAGGCGCCCTCTTCGGAGGGCGGTGAATCATGCAGGTTGCTCCTGGTACTTCTCTGATAGCAGAGTGGACCTTGGAGCAACCCCGTGGTTGTTGTGGTCTGCTTCGGCAGACCTGCCGTCGGGGCGTCGTAGTTGAATGCGTAAGCGATCCTGCGATCCTCATTAAGACGGTGGAAGGCTTTGTTGGGTTTTAGTGGGTAGTACTGGCTTTGCCGGTGAGTCCCACACATCGTGCGTAAATGCATTTCCCTACGTTAAAAAAAAAAAAGGCGAAAAAGCAAAAACACCTAAAAAATTCTTACAGGTACAGTAAAATCACGGTAATGTAATGCATATATTACCGTGGTAAAATGCCGATGCCAATCCAGTATATCCGATGGTTAGTTAAAAAAATGACTTATCGTATTTGAATCTTACAAATTATTAATATCTTTTCACTCACTGAATTTATAATAACTTAGGAACGTAATTACACTTTTAGAGGCATTTTTTTATTTATATAAAACCACAAAGTAACTTAAGGAACGACGACAAACTATTGTCGAAAATATCACGTAACACACAAGCAAAAAAACTCAACTATAGACAACAAAGTCAGCCTGTAACTTTCGTAAAGTGTTTAAAAAAGCAAGTAAAATAATTAATATTAATGACAAAATAGACAATGAATCTTACCATAAGTACTTCTCATATAAATAAGCAGCGTGAGTGGGTCGCCCACGCGCACGGGGCCGGTGACGCGCGCGCCCGTCGCGCCGTAGCCCGACCTGATCTCCATGTAGCACTCAGGCGGTTGGAGCGTGAATACTACCGGGTTGCCTGTTGCCACTCTGAAACAAGTACTTCATTTAAGAACCACCCGAAATAATTCTTTCATGTAATCGACGTCTAAGTGCATTTGCATATTTGTCCAAACGACCAATTTACCGAAAGAGTCTTTAATATAGAATTCTATTGATATTAAATATGTACATTTTTTACTTTAAAAAAGCTGAATAGATGTATTATATCTACTATCTTTATATATATAATTCTTCTGTGAGTGTGTATGTCACTGAACTTCTCTCAAACGACTGGACCGATTTTGATGTGTGTTCAAGGGGATCTGGGAATGGTTTAGATTCACAATTTGAATAATAATTTTCATCAAAAAAATTATTAAAAAAAGTTTGAAATTTTCAAATTAAAGACGTGTAGACAGGACAACGTCTGTCGGGTCCGCTAGTATATGTATATAAATCTTAGAAATAAATCTTTGTTTATAAAATATAGGAAAAAACTCTCTACTGTAAAGTACAATTAGTAGGTGGTTTAAACAAATAAGCTATAAGGCGACTTCTATCAAACCAATAAATAACGGAAATTTTATGAAATTAAAACAAGTAACTTTTAAATGGCTTATGTATCCTGGTTTTACACATATGCTACTTCTTATCGACCCTTAAAAGTAATAGGTAATATGTAACAATATTATCGTACTCTTATTATGCAAAAGTTCTAGATTGTTAAGAAGATTTTAATTCGTTATGAACGGCTGAAAATTTTGTACTAATAAAAAAATCCTCAATTTTTTCACAGACAGAAATTTACTTCTTTAGAAAATAAACGAAAATGTTGCAACGCCCATTAAAGACTAACTTTGCTGCTTGCACTTCGGACACCTCTATTATAAATATTAAAAGAGTTAAAACTTTCAATTTCATACTACTTAATCCAAAATATTATGTTCAAGGTACAATGAAATAGATACATCTTTAAATGGGTCAGCCGTTAGTAAGACTGAAAATGATTTCGCACTTTCATCGAGATTAGTTCCGATGTTTATTACCTTTTTTATTTTTCAATGAACTCTGATCTTTTTGTTTAGTTTTTCAGACAGCTAAAATAGGCGTGTCATTTTATACTCATGTTCACACACTTTCTCCAGTGAGGAAGGTTTTATAAAATCATAATGACGACTTACTGTATTTGGATAATACCATCCACGAATATTAGGACAATTATAGACATGGGCACCGGGAGGGAGGTGCATGGGGATGCACTTGCATCCCCTTATATATATATATATATATATATATATATATATATATATATATATATATATATTCAGCCCATTTTAACGTCCCACTGCTGGGCACGGGCCTCCCTTCAATACGAGGGGGATCAGGCCATAGTCCACCTCGCTGGCCAAGTGCGGGTTGGCGGACTTCACATGTCTTTCGAAAACTTGTTAGGTTCTCTCAGACATGCAGGTTTCCTCACGATGTTTTCCTTCACCGTAAGGCAAGTGGTAGAAATGATTCGCACATGAAAATATCAGAGGTGCGAGACCCGGGATTTGAACCTGCTTCACTCGGTTTCCCAAGGGAGCGCGTTACCACTGGGCTACCACTACCTCAATATATATAGCATCTATATATAGTAAAATATAAATAAGTAAATAAATATATGAGTAAAATCGCAACCGGTAAATTCTGCATCTTCCTTAATATTTATATTACTTTAAACTTTCAATTACTGAGAGATTTATATGGTAAGCATTTATTTGAAATTTAAATCTTAAAAAAAAATTACAACTTTTTTTTTGTTAATACATAATGGTGTAACTGGTCGCTTGATTTAATTTCATTAGGTATCCCATCTGCGATATATTTGTTTATTTACTTTTAAATTTTTACTTTTAAGAATTTAATCCGGTAAGCAGATGAGTTAAGGACGACTTTACTTCACGTATTCTACTAGACCAATGTTATTTTACAACAACGGATTATTTATTGTTTAAGGCAAATAAGCATATTTTTGGTTTTCAATGCCATCAGCACAAGAAAAAGATAAACTAATTGCTTTAATAAGACAATGAGTAAGGTATGATGTTTATGATGTAATTTAACTTACTCGACATCTAGAAATGGAAATGTCACTGTCTTCCAAAAGTCATATCCATATTCGCAGGTCACTTTAAAATGCTCGTCCAGTTCTTCCTCTATCAATGGATTGTATTGTACTGTTATCGTGTTCCACATTAGGTTCTTCTGTAAGAAAGATCGGTAAAATACGTTCACTAGAATAAATAGTAGAATTAAAAATACCCCTATTGAATTTCTTGAAAAAATATATTGAAGCTTTCATATTATTCGATTTCTACAGATGCTTAAACCATACACAATCTATATAAATAAAATGAATGTTGGTAAGCGCATAACTCAAGAATCGCTGGAACAATTCGGCTAAAAATCGGCCAAAATTTTTCGTATGTTCCTTAAAGTCCACGGAAGATTTTAATAAAAAGAAAAAAAAATAAAATGAACGAAAAAAAACTTAAAATTTATATGGCTAGCGCTGGCTAATAACTATTTAAAACATATCTAGAGACGAACCCAAGCGAAGCGAGGGTGAGCCACTAGTAATTATATAATAATATACAATTATTAAATTAAATAAACTAATATCATAGAAAACACTTAAAGGTTAAATTGTGTCGCTCCCGTCACCATGATTGTTGTAAAGCATTTGAAACATGGGAACCAAAAACGAAAATAATAATAAAACCGCGAAAAACTCGTATAAATAGTTTTATCTCAATCTTAAAACTATAAAGAATGTGTTTGAAAAACTTCTTACGGTGGGATGCTTCTTGATGTCATCGTGCTGACCGTTCCTGCCTAGAGTACCGCATCGGTTCAGTTGTATGTAAAACTCGTAGTAATCGCGACCAGATCCATTTATATACATGCAGTCGGGGTCGTAAGAGTAACCTGTGAATTATACAATTAATTAAGAAAAATCGTAGAATAAAGAAATTAGTGTTTTAGAAGGCAAACTTGTTTTATTTTAATTTTTGTAACTAACCTAACCTCTTTAGTCAGTTTTTAACAAACAACCAAACAGAGGATGAGAAACAAAATATTTAATTTACCAATAATATTACGCTAACTACGTCAAACAGCAATAAGCCTTTCTAAGTAAGTCTAATTACTTAGAATTACTCATAATATGTAATTAGAATTACTTTTTAACTGAAAAAAATGACTTCAATATCACATAAAAATAATTATAGGACGGCATATTTTCTTGAAATCCATATTGGGCCACATTTGAGAAAGGCAAGAGGAAAAGCACAAGCGAATTGAGTACTATCTCTTTTTAAGTCGGTCAATTATACTACAATACCTATCATCGTCGTACATAATTCAATAGAACTTTAAAACGCGTCAAATTAAAATACAAAATACATTAACCTGACACTTATCGAATGGAAAGTGAAAATGTTTCACGTCTTAGTCGGGATAATTTAACATTTGTGGGTAACAAGGTTGCCGAATTCTCTAAAGCAATGAACAATACCATAAAGAATTTATTTAATTGTTTTCTTTACGCGTATCAACGTCTGATAATGTTGCTATGTAAAAACATATTAATGTAACGGTGTTAATAAATCAATGCCTAGAATACCTACGGTCAGATGCAATTTTTTTTTTGGCTATACTAGTAATTTTAGTACAGAATTAAAAGAAATATTAAATATTATTTTAAATTAGGGGTTAAATATGTTAAATGTGCTATAAAATTATTTTAATTAACTTTTACAACATTAACCTTTTAACATTCGACCTCACGCGACATTTAGCTAAAAACTTACATTAAACTTGAACACGATGCAAAGACATAATGCCCAACTAACACAAATAATGAGGCCCGAAATAACAATAAATTATTTAAAATACAAACTAGAGTGCACTGAGTTCTTTTAAAATAATAAAAGTGTTACATTACATACAAAATCACGCCTTATTTATTTTGAATATTAAATAAAAATATTCGCAACAGTAACATTGCAAACAAACGACACTTACAGTTACTTTGCTGGTATTATAAAATTATACATGCTTTCGCCGACTATCTATGACAAAGTTAACACTTAATACAAAAATAGAATAAGCTTTATATTAGTTTTTACTTCTTAATAAAAACTAATATAAACGAGGCTTGTTATATTTAACTCGGTCAACAATTTCTTAAAACGTAATTTTACTACGATTTGCAAAAGACTTTCTTAGTTTAGCACCCTCGGAATTCCGAACAATTGTACTTGAATAATTATATTCGCATAAAAAAATCTAAAAGAAAAAAGACAGACAGAGCGTGAAGAACACAGCGACTGTCACCTATAGTAAATAGTATTCTATTTAAATGCTAAGAATATGGAACTTTCAGAACTTGGTCAGTCCATGCGTGTGTCAATGTTCTGAACATTCAAAGTTTAGCATGACTTTTATTATGTTATACGTTTTATTTAATTTTTGAGTTCAATTTTTGTTAGTTTTATGATTAAATTTATATCTACTCAATAGGTAAGCACACCCAAAACCGTTAAGGCCCAAATATGTCTACGAGTACTTATGAAGGCACATTAACTACAAAATCACTTAAAAGTAATTATTTCGCCCATTGGGGGGACTTTTTATTGAAATTTATTTGAGATCGCCCTTGAGATTAACTTATCTATTAAAAAAAAGAATTATTAAAATCGATCGTATCACAATCGTAACACAAACACAAAAAAATAAAAAGTTCCTCCTATTTGAAGTCGGCTAAAAACTTATATAATCTTTGTTTTATTTAATCACTCACCGGCGGAATACACCAAGCCATTGAAGGATCCGTTGAATCCTACTCTGATCTTCATAAAATCATCTTGACATTCCGCTTCAATATCTAAGTTAGAAAAAAATATATTATCAATAACAGAAAAAGGTTCCTACACTTCAATTATAAAATTATCTACAAAATTATGAAATTGTTTTAAAAGATTCGTAATATTTTAATAACACTTTAAACACTCTGTTGCATTTGCGAGGTAAATATCTACTAATTTAACAAAATATTGCGTAAAAAAAGCGACTAGATGACATTATGATAAAATCACAATTTGTGCCGTTTCAAGAAACAAGCGCAATATGTTTGCATGTATAGGATATCCGCTGCTTTCAAATTTGTCACATACGTATATTTTAATTAAATATTTTAATTCAAAAGATTACTTCAATCCTGCTATCCTACTAATATTATAAACGCGAAAGTTTGTAAGAATGTATGTATGGATGTATGTTTGTTATTCTTTCACGCTAGAACGGCTTAACGGATCTAGATGAAATTTGGCACAGACATAGATTATAGTCTGGAATAACATATAGGCTACTTTTTATCCCGAAAAAATATACGGTTCGCGAGGGATAGATTTGTTTTTGTTTTTCTAGAGGCGAAAATAAAAATTAAGAGATTTCTAAAGCTAGATGTCTGACAGTTGCTTATGTTACTCCACGACATAGTCTATCTATATAACAAGAAACAAACATACACACACATACATACATAAAAATATTCGCAACTATAAGTAATTCTTATAATTAATTTAACTTACACTGCACTCTGCTGCCATTTGTGCGATGCCGCCTGTACTCGCGCTCCCACGCGGGAGGCTCCCGCCAACTAGAGTCTACCGCTGGGGACCGCGGTTTGATGCTCACTGGGATATAGCTGTTCTTTTCGGATAAAAATACCACCTTGGAACAAAAAATACAAAATGTCGAATATTTTTCTTGTATGTTTAGCCAATGTATCGAGTAATGTATCATTATACAAAAAAAAATCTAAATTTCTTTATATCCCATCGTAATAAATCTTTTTATATAAAAAAAACTTATTATGCAATAGAATATAATATATTATATGCTAAAAATATTTGAATGTTTTGACGCGTTCTATGTTGCGGCGCAACATTATTATGAGTATGATAGCCCTGAGATAAAGCTTCAGGCGCCTAACTACATCCTTCCGCTAAACGCGACTACGTCTGCCTCCGATAACCATAGCTGCATACAACTTCCTATGAGAATTATTTTCAAGCTATTTAAATAAGTGCCATAACATTGACCCCATACAGACTTTCAAAAGTAAAACCGTTAGACAAATACGATAAGTGAAATAAATTTTACTATTAACATCAGATTGCATCCATTATCTACGAGTATCTATTAAATGAAAAAAAATCAAACAAACTATTTGAATTGCCGTCGGTAATGCACCATTTCACAGTCACGACCCCATGAAAGTTTTGCACAAAAAGTGATTATTGAAGATTGTACCACAAAGTATGTCAGGGCGGTTCGCACGCCGGAGCCACTGCACGCATTACAAAAATTAGACCAGTGGACTGCCACACTAAACCAATCAATTGATTTCCATTTAAATACACCTTAGATAACAATTATATAAATTGAACTTACTATTGCAGGTGTGATTGAATTATTCCATTTGTTCGAAATAATTGCGATAGCATTGTTTTAAAATATTCTATTTGGTTACACGAGATTATTCTCAAAATTTTGAGAATGAGTATAGGTATAGCTGAGAATAAAATAAAAAATTGTATTTTTGATCGTTTGTAGTTTGTGTAAAGATGGTTTTCAGAAAGGTTGATTGCAAATATAAAATGGGCTTTATTTATGAGATTTCAGTTAAAGAAATCGTTCATTTTCTTAAGCTTAGGCTCTATCCATTTATTGTGTTTTTCATTTAACACCTACCTATCTATTTAAAATGATATTCTAACTTCACATAACAAATCTATTATTTTAATTACAATTTCATGGGAAGGGAAATAATGTAGGGCAGACAAATGCGACCACGATTATGGTGGCGTGCAATGTGAGCCGAGTAACTGACAATTCATCGCAGCCGGGTCAGATGGCTATCTGCACTACACTTGCAAGCCTATATCTTCAACTTAATATGACAGACTTCTCACGATCCTGGAATACCAATCTTATCACATGTGCAAAATCTAATCCCTAACTTTAGCAGCCTACTAATTATTTTTAAACACTGTAATCTAGTCTTAACTAGGTAAGACGTTTGGTTTGTACATAATATAATAAAGAAAACCAGGACGTGTCGACATATGCAGGTATATGAGTAAATTAGACTCAATTTAAACCACTTCCAGTACATATTAAGCGATATTGATCAGTGCTTATTTAATAAATTAAAGAATAATATGAATATATAATTATTAAAGATTAAATCTTTAACTACTGTCAGTATCGCAAACACTCATTAAAAAAGATAGTTAAATCATGTAAGGCAATTAACGTGTAGAACACACATGTTAAACACAGATGGGCCCTTCGCAATGTATTGCACAAAGCTACCGGTGGCCTCTTGTTCTATAGCAGCAGATTGAGCAATGAAGGTGGACCAGCGTCTCTCACGCATGAAATATACTATAACCTTTGTAGATTTTTATTCTATTGTAATCAGATACACACATCTGATACACTTCATTGTTGAGTAATCATGAAGATATGCTGGAACGCCGGTAAGTATAACATGTAAATTTACTGATAATATGAAGATAATAAGGAGGTCTTACCTATTTTTGAGATACTGTTGAAACTCTTAATTTACTGAGATCAAGGTCTACGAGTACATGTGTTAAATGCTAAAAATTAAAAATCTCAAGCTTTACTTCTCTCCCACCTAAAACACTTATGTTTAAATTTAAATAAGTTTAACAAAAGTAAGTTAAGTCAAAATTAACTTGCCTAATGTACAATTCACCAGTAATGCACCATTCACGTTTTATTTAATTCTATTAGCGGTAAAGCTTAGCAGAACAGAACAATGATTTAGTAATTTCGCGCGATAAAACCGCTACACTTGTATTGTAGAGCAAACCACAAATTTGAAGACATTTTTGTTAAAAAGTGAGAGTGCACCATCATCATATATTTTGGACCTTTTATACTATTTTTCTTTCTGATCTAAAATTCCAGCAAATTGTTACTGTTCTCTTGACCCAGTCAACTACCAACCAGTCAAACTAATTACTTTTATCACTTAGGTACCAGTTCAAATGTGTGCGCACTGGTTAGTTATTTTTATGTTTCAGCTTATAAAGTATTTTTTTTAAATTAAATAACGAGGTAATTATTATTTTAAATACATGTATTATATTTTTAATTTGATGTAAACAATCTTAGCAAATGATGTCAGCACTAAAATTGACCTTTTACTTGGCACAAAAACTATTTACTTTTTTCTTTTGTTTTTTTGGCATAGACGAGTGATTTTCATGCACGCGCTGTATTTAATAGTCATCGCCGGCTTTGGTGACTTATTCATAATTAATTATACCACAGTAGTTTAGGTAAACAAAATTGGGTACAATTTCATAATTAAATACAAAAATCTTAATTCTATTTTCTTGCCTTTGTCTAACCTTGCAAAGTAAAATTTAAAAAACTTTCAAATTATCTCAGTATTGACACAAGTGTGTCAATACTGAGATATCCAAGTGGATATTTTCTCTGTTATAATGTTAACGGATAGCCATTGACATTGAGCTACAAAGTGGTATTTGCTAAGACGTTAATAGAAGAGCGCTACGTCTGTATGCGGCGAGATGGTTCATTGTTTTAACGAATGTTAGACATCTCTTACATTCATTGAAGGTTGTATAGAGAATACGCAAGTTGAGTCACGCTGAATAAAAGTGCTATTGCTGGGACAAAGATCGACAATTAATCTTTTTACGTACAATTAAATAATCTAGTTAATCATTATATATCATTCACAATCTGAAAGCTTACGTGATTTCTTTTAAAGATACGCAATGTATAATATATATAGCATTAAAGGAATCTTAGCAAAAAACAGTTAAGCAATAAACGCCACAGATTTGTTATCGTATGCTTGAACACCTACACCTTTAACAAATGTATAGATTGACAGTAAAGCTCATTATGAAAGTTTATTTATAATGCTAAGGTATGAAAAGATTAAACGAAGTAACAATGATGGTCTAGTTTGAATAATAAAAACTAAAATTATAACTTACTGGGTCCTGTTCACTGCCATCAGATTTAAGCGCATCTCTAGTTTGATTCTGTAAAACAAAAAATATACATACTTTTATTTACTTTAGAATGTTTTAAATAAAATTATTTTAATAGTTCAATTGAATAGTAATAGTACTGCGTTATATATTAACTTATCAAAATATAAATCAAAACTCATAAAGAGCAAGAATAAAAAAAAAGAAAGCCCACATTGTATTAAACAAACTATTAAGAATATTAATTACATTCAATTAACGTTACTTATATATCTAATCTAAATATACCATAAATAAAGATTTCTTATTTTAATGTCTTTTTACCTTTCCTCCTACAGTATTTTCCAATGGATCTTCTCCTGAACCTTCATTGAGCTCAAACGAGCCAGCCGAGCTGATTGACTCCGTTGAAAGTTCCGCCGACTCAGCTGATGTATCCAACCGTGAAGGCGGCGATATTGTATTTACCTGATAAAGATAGCAATTATTGAAATACTAATAAGTATGTGTATAGAAGTACTCGTGATTATTCAAATTGAGTTTATTCATGAAATGATGTATATGTGTAGTAAACTGTTAAGTTAGTCATTTTACCAATAATATATTTCATCTATTGTTACATGTTGTGGTCAGATTGATTTCCTTTTTAAAAATATCGCTAACCAAATTTCATCATAATCGGCTAGTCTTGTCGTGATGAAAAACCAGACAAGTAGACAGAGTAATTGTCGCACTTATATAATTATATTACGGATATTAAAACAAAGAATGTTAGATTTAATTAACGTTTTTATAAAAACTGGGACAAACGTCAGTATAAATATGCGTCTCGTTGTAGGAATCGAACCTGCCACCTCTTTAGATCTAAATAGTACCAGATAGTCACGTCCAAAACTACACAACCTAGAATGAAATAACTTTTTTAATTTAAATTTGATAACTTACATGTAATATGCATAGTCCGTATACAATGAATAATCTGAAAAAGGAAAATAGATAATATTTTAATGTTAATCCATTAGTTAATAAAACAAATATTATAAAAAGCGACAAATTAAACCTTTACAAGTAGGGTACTTGTAAAGTACTCTAGATTAGGTAGTCTGTATGTATAGTTACGAATCTAGAATTGTGTAAGTTCTTTTCTTTTACTACACACGTGTAAGTATTATACATTATATATATATATATATATATATATATATATATATATATATATATATAACCTTAGGCATTTCAAAATTAAACAACGTTTCATAACAAATGACTGTTACGCACTGCAGTATAGGCATCCACGAAGTACAGTTTGATGCTAAATTGAATCCAAATATAAATCGTGATAGAAAAAGCGATTATTTAGATCAACACAGCCAACAAAACTAAACGCTAACCTCGTGCCTCGATAGAAATATTGTTTTGCAGTAATGGCGGGTCAAATACACGGCGGGATAATGACAGGGCTGTGAAAGTAGCTGGGGAACCAATATCAGCGTCATTACAGTGGACTGTGATCTATGAAATTGATTTATCAGAGCAGTAGCCGTCGTATTTGCAATTCAATTTTCATTGTAGTACTATCCTAATCAAAAATATGTACATAAAGAATATGCCCCCGTCTAATAACAAAATGGTATAACCACTCAAGTAGCTAGATTTAATATTTCAATACATTTTTATCCAATTTCGTACTATTCGTGATTTGTTCGTTTCATTTAATTGAACTTTTTATTTTTCTTTTATTAAATCTAAAAGGGAATTTGTTCAGAAAGTATTCTCCAGAATGCAAGTTTAACTTTACTTCATCGATATGCCGATAATAAGCAAGCAAAGCAATTCACATTCATTGACGACACATTTGGCGCAGTTTGTAGTACCCTACTTGCTGTGCCAGCAGTCGCAGGTTCGGGCCCCACTGGGGGCATTCATTTGTATGATGAGAATATTTGTATGTTTATATTTATAATATGTATGTACCTAAAATTATATAGGTATGTGTAGTGTATCAACTATCTGGTATCCATAACACAAGCCTCGTAGCTTACCATGGAACACCATACAGCACCATCTAGTTCCATGGTAAGCTACGAGTGATGTCCCAACATATTTATCTATTTATTCATAATATTATTATTATTAATTTTAAAATCAATTTATATATAGATTACTAGCAGAACCCGCGGCTTCGCTCGCGTTAAAACCACAAAAAATATCTAAAGAAGTAATTTTATACAAACTTTCATCCCCTATTTTACTCCCTTATAGAATGAATTTCAAAAAATGCTATAACAAGTATTTTTTTTTTTGATTTAATTGAAGAGCATTAAAACCAACTTTCAAGTAATTCTGATCATAAATATTTTTTGGATTGTAATATAACACGTTTTCCCGTGGGAATTAGATAATCTCCCGCGGTAAAAAGTAACTTATGTCACTCTCCAGCCCGCCAACTATTTTCACACAAAAAGTTACGTCAATCCGTCTCTCCGTTTCGACGTGAAAAAAAGGAAAAATAAACATACTTTCACATTTATAATATTAGTAAGTATGGATGTTACAATATTTAAACATTCACTTCATTTAAATATCCATACTTCATGACAATTAAATTTATATTTTTATTCTGTCAAGAGTAGGTAGTAGTAGGAACATTTTATTTTAAGCATTCTCTTTCTTTTCTTATATGCATAACGACTATTAACTCTATAACAAATAAATACTTTAATAATATATAAGACAATGCTTAAGGACAAACATACTTTTTAATTAATCACGAACATGTGGTGTTATTCTATTTTTCGCATGATTAGTTATCTCTCATTAGGTTAGTCTCAGTATTTAGTCTCACAACTTAGTTATTCCCAGACCAGTCAGTGAACTGCGTCGTTATTCAAGCGTAGACGTGATATCCTTTAATTTATGCATCGAAACAATAATAAAGTTATAAATACAAATTGGACTCGATTTAATTGTTTGCAATAATTGAGGTACCCTTTATATAATTGCTGCATGTAATCATTGAATAATATTCGCATATATTTGATTTTATAGCTAAAATGTATAAACATCGCACTATGCCCATAAACGTAAAGTAACCAGGTTTCAATCAAAATATAAAATAAAAAATATCGTTTGTTCAAATAGTTAATAAATTGTTGATTTTCACATTTTTAAAATTTTAATTAAATGTCAGTATGTAAATCCGTGAGGAATCTAAGATGAATATTACGCGATATTGTCGAAAAGTTTTAGTTGTAATCGCTGTCGTGATCGCGTTTTGCCCGTTATCGAACCAAGGTAGAGCGACATGGTGTAATTTTCAATTTCCAGAGCCATTTGCTTATGGCGTTACTTACGATCTATTCATGTTATTTTCATTTTCGAACGGTAAACCACCTAAATTTATAGAGAATTATATAAAAAGACAAATAATTCAGCCTTCTTTATCATCTTACTTCTGGGCACGGGCCTCTCTTGAACACGAGGAAAATAAAACTACAATTAAGGCCAAGTGGTACATACAGATTGGCAGACTTTACATGTTTCGAAAACTAGTAAAGTTCTTTCAAATATGCAGGTCACGCTCTGGTGTTTTTTTTTTTTTTTTTGATAATTTTGAGTGGCTAACCTTTTCTTCATGTAGAGCCAAAAAATATGAAATAAATAATTATTGGTTAAGTAAGTTTAACACCAGTATCATATTTCAAAATTATCAGATGATATAATTTTTCTGTTTGCTTTATTTCGAGTTATAGCTCGAATAAGCGTTTCTTAAGATGATATGATAATTGTATGTAATAAAGCATTTGAACAAAAAATCCACCATGGGCATATTTAAACAGCTTCTAGGAAATTGAACTTGTAGTACTGCGATAAAACATTTCTACCCATTGACTGTTTATCACATAAAAAGTGTACTACATAATGCATATACTTTTGATAATTATTATCATTATGAATAGATTACAAATTAAAATATATTTATATAATTGGTTTAATAAAAGTTGCCAATCCCAGTAATAAAGATTAACTTTATCAATTAGACCTTTATAAACTTTTGAATCATCAATTTAGAGTGTAGTCAATCGTGAGGAATCTACCACCTGCACGAAATACAATTCTGCTAAGAAGAGCCGAAGCGAAACGAACTGTTGCTCTTCGAGCTGAGTCAATTTATTTTAACTCCACCCACATCCATCGACTAGAAACTTTTGAGCAGAAGATTATGTCCATCCATGAAGAAGGAATTAAGTTCTCAAAATCCATCATGTAAATAGAATTAAGCTCATTTCATATACATAAATTAAACAATTTATTAAGTTTTATTTTAAAATTGTTGTAATTGTGTATATGTAAAAAATATAACACAATTATAATTTTGACATTATGGTCCATATGCAAGCTTCAAAAAATAATACACATAACGGTGACATTTTATAAAACAGTCGAGAAGCCGAGAGCGTTACGCGCTCGTTTATGTCTTTTGTTCTAGCGGCGATTACGTGATCCCGCCACACCGTTCATAACATTTAGAGATTGAATAAAAAAATTTGGCCCGAAAAATATAAAACGGTTATTTAAATAATGTACCTACAAAAGTATCAAACATAAAAAAACTTTTTTTATTAGACAAAAGTAATAAAATCAATTATAGGAAACTAAATCTTAATAAATTGAATACTTATATATATTATTACTTTGATAAGTACTTTTTTTTGTTTCTTTTGATGATAAAAGTTATTCATAGAGTAATATACGCTGATGACGGGCTTAACCTTATATTCCGAATGAATTCTATAGTATCAGTAGATGTTATAACGTTCAAAAACGTAGGGAAGGCTTGTTACAATTTAGTTAATTTTAATATTATATATAAGAACATATATGTATAATATTTATTAGTAGAAATCAGTTCGGAAGGGGTACGACCTCGCTGCGCTTCCTAAAACATCTCGACCTCATTACCGCTTCCTCTCGCATTAGAAGCCAGACAAGGTCATTAATTGTTATAATTATATGCTTATGCAATTAATAGTTTTTAATATTATAAGATAGCGTTAATTTGAAAGAGGTTGCTGATTACGAAAACTGACTAACAAAAGATAAATTTTAAACAATTTAAAATATAAATTTTATGACGAGATTATATCTTTCAAAATCATAGTGTCTTTAAAAATATAATATATTTAACTTTATATAAAATTCAGCAAAATTTTATTATGATTATAAGCTGCATCAAGCCCGCCTATTTACCAATTCATTTTAGACAACGTGGAGGAAAGTAAAACCATAACATTAAGTTTTGATAATTGAAGAATCGATTGTCAAAAGTATAAGATACGATACGATGTTTTGCTTGATTGGTACAAAGGTGACTATGATCAACGGCGGAACGCACCGTTAACGCACGCGCCGGGTCATACCAACGATTTACACCTTGTCTTCACGCAAGTGCAATTATATTAGTACGTTATGTACCGTTCCTAAATCTTGACTTTCAGTTACAATAATGAACCTATTAATTGCTATAGACACACGTTTTTTCGCATGCTTTAAGTATACCCACTGATTTTTTAGAAGATATACGAGTTCTTTTAATGAAACAGAGAATATCTTTGATAATTATTACTTAAAAACTGATTGTTTACTTATACACTTTTAAAATTATGTTCTCACTATTGTTAACTGTAATTAAGGATAATAAAGATATAAAAGAATGCAATACATTGAATATTTCGTGTTTAATTATATGTGCCTGTGGGTTTTTGCCTAGGAATATCTATTAATCTTCCTTCCTAATTCCTGTTTTAATGTCCAGAACATTACACTCAATCCCTCATCTATCGTGACGGATCGCGATTTCATTAGACCATGGGAATGTGAGAAAGGGTTGTTTACACATTGACTTGTGCACTATAATATCTAAGGTAATCTCATTAAGAATAGTTGCAGTGATCGAAAATTACTCTGAAGAGACATTCATCTTAAAATATGTTGTATGTTACGGTATTAACCCACAGCACCATCTAGTTCTATGGTAAGCTACGAGGCTTGTATTATGGATACCAGAGAGATCCTACACTATACATATATACAATACAACTTTAAATAGATACGTGTCTATACATATAATAAAATTGTAACTGAGTAGAATCTATACATTAAATATTTTTTGGAAAATCTTATTAAAATAGACATTATTATCTCTACTCGTATAGTTTTTAGAATTTTTGACTGTCTGTCTGTCTGTTCGTTACCACGTCACGGAAAAACCACTGGAGGGATTTTCATGAAATTTGGTATGGTGATAGCTGGTTATCCGGATCAACATATAGGATACTTTTTGCCGCGGGAAAATACCTAATTTCTGAGTAAAAATACAAAAACTACAATGTGAGAGTATACTAATATGTAAAACCTAAGATTTTGGTTTTTGGTCATCTGAACGGTTACAAATATAAACACCCATAACTGGGGTACAAACATTCGTGCTCATAACACAAATGTATGCACCTAACGGGACTCGAATCCGCGACCTCTGGCACGGCAAGTAAGGTTACTACAAACTGAGCCAAACGTGTCATCAATCGTCAAAACATAAAACAATTTATTATACAATTAAGCTATATATTTAACCTTATTTAAAACTCGCTAATTCTATAACTTCGATCCCCTAGACTCAAATATGCAAATAAAATATTTGTCACAACTCAGTTTAGAGACAATACATTCATGTTATATACCACGTAAAAGAAAAAAAAATTATCGCACATTTTGTTTTCATTTTCTTAATCATTGTCTAAAAGTAAACCAGGCTACTGTAACAATGCAACTAAAGTTATAAAATATATTACTTATTTATGTGTTGATAACTTATTTAAATTTTAAAGATGAAGAAACACCGAAATAATTATTTCGTACTCAAATTTTACATCCGGAATTTTTATAAGCAAATCATGACGCTGTTTATTCCACTGAAGCGTAGCGGGGTCATATAACTAGTACAAATATAATTTTGCGCGGTAAGTTTATGCCTGTTAATCCACCCGACAGCTGCACTCTGGTCACTTTTGTAATGATTACTAAACTAACTTTTGCCCATGGTTCCACTCGTGCAGTTTATATATCATTTACGTACATACTTCAATAAATAGATTATAATATTCAAACAAAATTATTCAAATCTGACTGGAGTTCCAGAGATTAGCCGTTATGCTCTAATACTAAGATTTTGAAAGCTTTAAAAAATAAATAAAGTCCTCACTCCTCAGTTACTTATTTTTAAATATCCACATAAAGATAAATACATAGCGAACCTACCACCCTTAATGTTTTTATTTATTAAATCGTAATTAGCTGTATGTATAAGTAACAAAATGCTAACTGATATTTTTATAACAAAATCATAATTATGATGAATAAATTACCAAATATTTTCTTAGTATAAATTAATTTATTTTTGTATACCTATCATGAATCTATAATTTAGAATTAGTTTAAATTTGATCCAAAGTCATCTTCTTTTGCAATATTAAAATATATTTTTTTTTTATAAATTCCGTCAGAAATTGATCATAAATGCAGTTCGTATATTGCAAGTCTCAAAATCATAATCTATAACCTACTTGCATGCCCGAATCTATATAATAAAAGCTCTATTATGTACAGCTAATTTTTATAAAAATAAAAAAATATATATACGCACTGTATCCCAACAGATGTAAACAATTATATCCACTCCACTTACCTGACATTGAGGGCCATATTGCACAAACGATGCACTTGGGGGTCGACACTTGTCGTCTTTCATTTAATTACACACTCCACTCAAACAAAAGTGTACTACGAATGAATACGAAACACAAACGCGTAAAACTCCGCGGGATCAATACATGCGTCGAAGTCGACGGTTGTCAGTGAAGTGGCCGTAACTCTTCATCTATGAAATGCACTAAGAGGCTCTAACCTCAGTGGCAAAGAGCCTCAGTTGTAAAGTCTGTGTTACACTCGAGTCAGACTTTTCGTATATCTTGAAAGGCTTTACATAAATAATATCCATCGAAACTAAAAGATAATTCGAGAGACTAATGTTTTATTAATTCGTTTTCAACATGATTACAAAAAAATGTTATGGGTCCAATAGAAGACATGAAATTAAATGTGCTTAATTTCTTCTACATTTTTTCAATATATTCTTATAAATTTTTCAATTTTTAACATAACATTGATTGCGACTATCAGTGATGTTACTGTCACTACAGCTATTGTTATCTTCATAGGTCTGCAAAAATATAACATTTGATTGAATATGAATATGTAATCAATCCAAAAATATAGGACAAATCCAATAGTTATTACTAAACTCTCTACATTACATAACAAATAAAAATAATCCGAAAAAAAGTTTTATTTAAAATGTCAAATATTGGCGTAAATCTAAGAAAGTATTAGTACATAACAAAATAATCTTTATGATTATTTTCTACAACGATAGATTAAGAGATCTCTGTTACATGTACTCTTTTGTACAAATTAATAGATACATATTGCGGAGTGGATAGTAAATGAAAAGACTTCTTTTAAAGCTTTAACTAAAATATATTTTAATGGATATAGAATTTATATAATGTGTACTAAAGAATGTATGTCTTTACGTTCATTTTCTATGTGATAAACAGTGAGAACGTAATTTTTTTTAGTACCGAGATGCGTGTTTTTTTTAACCAGACTTGTAACACAAACAGTTATGAATTAATTTTCATTAGTCACCCATCGAATCGAATTCGTGACCTCCACAATGGAGGGTACCAAGTAAAAATTATCATTAAAATTATAATATATTTGTGTACCAATTATTATAACCAACCCATCAGCATTGTGAAAATACAGAGCACTTCTCAAACTGTAATAGATAAGCTGCATGTAGCAGTAGATAATGTAGTAGAGTGCTAGAGCAGTCGCTGTCACCGACATCTGTATGAGCTGCACCACCTCTGTTAAAACTCTCCATGATTTGTTTACCTAAAATATATTTAACCCGTATAGAACTAGCGTGCCATTGAGATTGAAAACTTATTATTAGTGAAATAAGATACAGCTAATATTACCTTTGAATAATGTAGCTTCCTTACACCTTACTTAATGGTGAAAGAATAACTAAAATCGATTCACTAATTTCAGAGATTATCGATCAGAACAAACGAATCTTATCTATGTATAATATTAGTACAGACAAAAAATATCTAGGTAAATTGTAAACAGAACCTTAAATGCAAAGAAGCTTTTGAAAAATAAACCTTCAAAGAGAATAATAATTGTCAAAATTTAGGAAAAGCCGCTGTCGCAAATATCAAGTCTTTAAAAAAATGTAGATAGCATTTTAAAGGTTATGAATATATTGAAAACTAATAGACGTTAATTTTTAAAGATAATGTGGAAGAATATTCTGAACGTATAAAAATAACACAATGTACACTTTGTATCGAATGTTCCAAATTCTATGTTTTATAAAAATACCGTTTGATCAAATAAATCGTATGAAAATTTTAAATCAACTTCAACAATAGAGTTAGTAATTGAGTTGTAACGTAACCCCTTAATTTGAGTAACTGCAAACAATACGTACGAAACGGAAGGAAACGTATAACAAGTAGCAATGTACACAAATTTTATAAAATAGAATATTCGATTTCCATTAAGATTAACTTGTTAGTATTTGGTATATCCTCAGTAAGCGCGGAACTCTTGGTTAGCCGCTCTTAACCTAGAGAGATAGTATCTACGTAAATTACAATTTACGTATATACTACGTACATATAAAACAAACAATATAACGCTTGGCCAGCCTTCTTTAGGTTCATCGGACAAGGTAACTGAATAGACTTTGAATATTCTTGACTATTTTGGTTTCAATATAATGTTTTTAGTATACAAAATGAAAATAATTAATTTATACAGGACTTTAGAGGTTCTACTTGGAATTTTTAAATTTTATCTTCATAAACCGATACCACTAATTGATAATAGCTCTAGCAAAATATAAATGAAAATTTTATCGCAAATGCACTATTTTCTTGATGTTTACTAACGAAATTTTAGCTTCAATAGTTTTTAACAAAAAGCACTAAGAACTATTGTGAAAGTTTTCGAACATGTTTCTTTGAAATTATAATGCCAGCACATTAGTAATCCGCCGCTGTTATTTTTTTTTTCAAAGTAGACACACGACGAAAGTACCCATACCACTTTATGAATAGAGGACACTAAGAAAAAAATATCAGCAATCAACTTAAGATGTCACGTTTCTGATATATTTTGAGGCAAATATCTATGGCAGAACGTATATTAAAACATAATTAATTAACTTTTAATGACGTCTTCGTTTTAAAAATGCAAACCTTAAAGTACCTCAAAAATATAAGGTGACCTTAGAAAAGGATAAAAATGGCGGGATGTTGACAACGCCACAAAGGTTCTATCAACATTATATAATGCCAAAAAGTTATGCATATATCTAAATAATCAGCGTCATTAGATGTTTTAGTAGATACTTTTTTTAAATAATTTTCTTAGAACAGCCTACAGAACGCGTGGCCCGCGTCACGATGTTATACAGAATAACGATTCTATCTATTTTACGAGCACATTCCTTACTGCTGATTACATACCACATATAATAATATATAATCTCCTACCACAATATTAACTTTATATAATACTAGTAAATGTCTGGCATTGGATGATTAAATCTTCACTAATAAGTAAATTTAAAAGTGCGAAAAATGTATTACCTATTTGGTTTATCGTTTTTTCACGCAATTATTGTTGCGTGAAAAAACGATAAACCAAGCAAGGAAACGATCAACAGTGCAAATTTTAGGACAAATAACATGTTTATGGAACAGAAAGTGGCATTGGTTACCCTACACTGTTAAATGAAGTAGGTAGTTCCTGAAGGATATATTATATATCGCAAAAAGAAAGTACACAGACTTCAATTTCACATAAAACTTAGAAGTAGTGACTTAAAAGTAATAATTTAGGTTTTTTTTTAATTTATATGGGTTCACCCTGAGTTGAGGTATCAACTGTTCTTTAAAAATAAAATTCGCTAAGATATCCCGCAACATACACACAAAAAGTATGAAAAAAATACAGCGGATACCTTCTTTTTAAAATCTGTCAAAAAGACAGTTACGAGACAAAGAAACGAACAACCTATTTTAGCGCTTATAATGTAATACATATTAATAAGAAAGATCAGTTTGTAGTAAACAGATAAATATATTTTATAATTTACAACTTACTTTTTTAGGTTCTTCTTCTTTTAATTCTTCCAATTGTTCACAACATATTTTTACAGTCTTGTTAGGCGGAGATGGTTGGTGGACGGTGCAAAAATGAGATATACAAGTATTTCCTTTCTAAAATAAAAATAAAACAAACGACACCTTGTAGTTCTTTAGAGCTTAATGCTTTTGTTGAATGAAAAATATTAATCATGTTTCAGATTTTTTTCTGAAACAAAATTTACAATTTGCTTAAAATAGGGGATGAAAGTTTTCATGAAACCTACCTTTTTATAGTTTTTTTGTAGTTTTAGCGCGACCGAAGCCGCGGGCTCTGCTAGTCTATAAGAAATAAACCTTATAATAAAAATACGTATTATTGATACTAAAGTAATTACAGGGTTGGATCGTATTTCTTTATATTCAGGTGTCGGAGGTGGTGGCGGCGGAAATGTGTCAATGATCCGTCTCAATTTGTCACTAGTATGAATACATCCGCACCGTCGCCGCCAATTCTCGTCCTCTTGCTTGTGTCTGCGTATTGTTCGAGAGATTTCTGACTCCATAGACAATCACTGAAATACCTGCTATAAATAATACAGTAAGAAACTATTATTTTCAACATAATAATCTAGATGACTCCATACGAACTAGTGGAAATCGTGAAGCGTTTAAGGAAAAACTAAAATGTAGAGAAAAATCCAAATGTAAGGAAGAAATCACAACGATACATACAAGGTAGCAAGTTTTGACGAGAACTAAAAAAATATTTTCGCCGTATGTATTCATATAACTTACTTGAGAATGACTTATATTTATAATTTAAATAAAAAATCTTGTGAGTGCGTTGTACACTTCATTCGAATAGTAATTTTGTTATTTCATTCGATTATAAGATAAAATTGATGATTACGCGAAAAATTAATAAACATCATGCAGAGCACGTCACAGTGTTGGCATTTTTTTTATGTTTAATGCCACTGACAAATGAGGTGCTAAAAAGAGCATACAAACTTTTTGAAAAAAAAACCAATATATTCAGATTAGAGCGATATATTGTATGAGCTTTATTATAGCAGATATACTATACTAGGACTATACTAGATTACGTTAAAAAAAGTCGAAGAGAATTTAAAATACTAATAATAACAACTGTACATGATATGGACGATGTTTTATTTTGTTTCTGTAAATATATTTTATATGTACGTTTTAACGTTTAGTATCGATTTCTCAGAGATGAGATACTTTCTCGCTGTAAAAAGTACCCTATATGTTGACCCGGAGCTATCATCATACCAAATTTCATCAAAATCCCTTCAGTGGTTTTTCCGTGATGCGGTAAGAGACAGACAGACCGACGGACAAAAATTCTAAGAACTATAGATTCGGCATCTGTATCGATAATAATGTCTATTTCAATAAGATTTTCCAAAAAATATTTAATGTACAGATTCGGCCTTAGTTACTATTTTATTATAGGTATGTATAGAATATGGATTAGTTACAACTTACAAGACTGCCCTTAACAATAATTGCTGGAGAACCATACCTTAATAGTAATTGCAACCGCTGATGGAAAGAACTTGCCCGACTACTACATGATATAAAAGAGCGTTACCATATGATAAACTTGCAATTTATAATCATTTATTATTAGCTACTACTAAAGATTGCTTTTGTTTAAGGTACTTAACAATTTTAGTAAAATGTTATTGCTTTTAAAATTTGCTTAATGTCTAACAAATGTGTCGTAACTGTGAAAATATGAAGTATATTTTGCATCAAATCTGTTAATATGTGCCTAAAGCTTCTCACGGTGCCGCACACCGCAGTGACAACCAGCGAATATACCGAAATGTATAGAAATATAGATTTACCGCTAGACAGTAACCGTTTATGAGACTTGAATAAGCTAAAAGCACGCATACCGCCAACCATTGTGCATCAGAAATTAAATGCTGCAATTAGCGACACTTTCCATTGTAACATCTGATGACTTTGTAAACCTAACGATGATATGTAAAAAAGCTTGATGATCGATTACTATTTTTAACCACCTTCAAAAAGCTACTTCAAAGTCGTGTCATCCTGGTCTCCTTGAATACGTTTACATGAATCCGTTTTATACCTATATAAATAATATTTCCCATCATACATATAGGTATATATATAAATACTTAGTCTTCATAAAAATATATAAGTAACTATATATTTATTTCATAGTATATAAATCATTTTTGATTAACAATAGGTACTGTTTATTACTAATACGACAGATCACATAATACTATACTAGTACCAATACTATTATATAAGAAGGTACCTAACTGCTATGTTTGATTACTCGTTAACACTATTTTGTTTCATTACACAAAAATCTAAGAAAATGCCATAAGTACCTAAGTACTCAGTATTGCAAACAATATTAATAATTGAGTCCTCCTATTCTCTTGAAACACTATACTTACGATATACTACTTAGTACATAGATAATTATCATTATCATTTGTTCTCTAAAAATAATTGAAATATTCAAATATACACACGGTACATGCACGTACATTTTTTTAATTCTCTTACGACTATAGCCTTATTTTGTAATTTAGTAATACTAAACTAAGTCACGCCAAGCTGCGGTTTGAACTTTTAAGTGTGAGAAATGGCAATAAGCCTTTCTCACGCTAAATTTTTTAGGATAAGTATATTTCTCGTACCGAAATTATATCACAAGCTATAAGCCGAAATACAACTGGGTTAGTTATATCAAATGCGAAATCTAAAACATGTGCTTGGTAAGTAAGGCACTTGCGAAAAAATTCTTATTTAAATTACACAATACATACTACCTATATAATTGCAGTATAAAACAGATAGACCTTTATTCTGTTAGTGACATAACTAGGATTATACCCGCGATGGTATCGATAATCACCACTAATAAAAGCTAAACTATATGAGAAAAACTTTGAATCGTCTTATATGTAATCGGTTGTCGGTCACAGTCACAAACTCAGGTCAATTTGCATACCGCGTTGATATTAATGGTTTATGCTAATTTGCATGACGGATGCCATTCCCAATCAAGTGACACCTGAGACGACCACTCTCGAACTACGCCACTGCTCATAGTATTCACAATTTCAGTTAAAAATAACTCCGCTTTTTCGTAAACATTAACATAAATCTTCATAGGTTTAAATAAAAAGTTACAAATATACATAAACAAGTCACAATAATTTGTTATTACTGAGGGCTTAAAGACCATTATGGTTGACATTTAAGACCCTAACCCTCATACCTCATCATTAGATATCTCGTATCAACAATAGAATGTCACGGTATGACCGTCTAAGGAATGGCACTGGCCACCTGACGCGTGTCGCTAATCGACCGGTCGTTCACTCAAAGAAATATCTTAATGATTATTACCTACGTAGGTTACCTATCTGTAGAAAGTGCCATACAAATAATAAACTAGCAAATCTAATGGTAATGACTTCTTTCCAAGATAAAAGTAATTATAAATATTAATCTTAAGGGATTTCATATAAATCTTTGGTATAATACGAGTACATCAAACTTCTCATATTAACAGAATTTTCAATTCACTTCAATACTACTTCCCATGAGGACACGTTCTCTCCCGGAATAAAATTCTCACATCACGTTTATACTTCATTTATGGACAATTTTATTATGCCCATTTAATTCGTCCCTAATATACCTTTAATCATAAGGAGTATTTGTTGTTTTTTTTTTACCCGACTGCGGCGAAACCCAAGGGAGGGTTATTTAAAACGGTTCACTAATAACTAACCATGTAATCAAAGTCTCATCTAATACTAAACGAGCGATTTATTTATATATACCGGCGATCTAGGAAACGGCTCTAACGATTTCGTTGAAATTTAATATGTGCGGGGGCGAAAAATCGATCTAGATCAGTCTTATGTCTGGGAAAACGCGTGTTTTCGAATTTTCATACGGTTTTCTTTTTTGGCATTATTCCACGCAAAATATGGTCGCTAATTTCGCACGCTCGGACATAAGCATTGTGGTCAAGTGGCCAAGGCGCACGATTGATAATCACAGGTATCCGTGTCCGAATCCTGGTCGGTTACAAAGTTTTTACTTTTGTTTTTTTTTCTATTTATTATTTTTTTTTGTTTTTAAGCCAAATTAAAAAGAAAATTGTATTTTTGGCCAAAAACTCCGAGCGAAACACGGTCGCCCAGGTACTACTAGCCTACTAGGTCGCCTACTGTATATTATAGTAGGTCGAAAGTGGATTTAAGTTTTATAGATTCTCATTAACAGTCCTCAAAAAAACAATTATTAATTTTGTTTATTATTTTAAATCTCAACAGTTCCGATCTATAGATAACATGTTTAAAAATATATTCATTTTTTTTAGAACCTTCTATGTTTATCTATACTAATATTATAAAGAGGTAGTTTGTGATCTTGTGAGTTTGTGAGTTTGTGACGTTGTAGGGGGTAATCTCTGGATCTACTGAACCGATTTTCAAAATTCTTTTACCAATAGAAAGCCACGTTCTTTCTGAGTGTCATAGGCTATATATTAACCCGAAAAATGAAAAGGCTTTTTCGTGGTAGTCGCATTTGCAAAGTAAGTCGGAGAAAAAACGGTCGAACGAAAACGTTTCTTACGGACGCTGCCTTAACGATGAGAGATATATGATTATGTTCTAGACAAAAGTTGTAGAGCTTAATAATGCCTACAAAAAAGTCAGCGACAGCATACGTCTAACTTTTATATTTAAGTCACAAAAAGTAGTTTTTTTTATTAAAAAAAACATTTAAATCGGTAGGTCATGTTTATTGGTCATATTATCAACAATTATGAATTCTTATCAAAATAAGTAAATTTATCGTCTAAAATGTTTAAAATAAAAGACTTTTCCCTTTTACTGCATATAATTTGGACAAATGGTTAAAAAGATAATACAACATATTCGTATGTATGGACGAACCCGAGCGAGCTGTTTATCTGTTTTTCTCTTTGTACGGGCTAATCTCCGGATCTATTGGACCTATTTAAATGAAATTTTGCATGGTGGTACCTTATATCCCCGGGCAACATCTTAGATACTTTTCATCCTGGAAAATTAATGGGTTCACGTGTGATAGTTAAAAAACTATAACAACTTATACATCTTAGTACACAAAAACTACTGATTTGATTTTAATGAAACTTTACAATAATATAGTTCATACATGACAAAAACAAATCAGCTACTTTTCATCCCGGAAAATTAAAGAGTTTCCGTGGGATAGTCAAAAAACTATAGTAACTTATACAGCTTAGTACACAAAAACCACTGATTGGATTTTGATGAAACTTTACAATAATATAGTTCATATTTCAAAATAACAAATAGGTTACTTTTTATCCCGGAAAAATGTACTTTTCCCGTGGGATAGATGTTTTTGTTTATTAGTAACGTATTATGTACACAACATAGACCCCAAAACAATAGTTATAAAAAAAATTGTCTGTTTGTATGTTTGTCTGTTTGCCTGTATGTCTGTTTGTCTGTTTTTGTGTGCGCGTTTCACGCGAAAAGTAATGTACCAATTTCAACGAAATTTGGTGAAGTGATAACTTATTACTCGAGTCAACATTTAGGGTACCTTTTGTATGTATGTATGTAGGTATGTATGTACGTATGTATGTTGTATTCAGCCCTTTTTAACACACGCACGGGCCTCCCTTCAGTACGAGGTGGATCAGGCCATAGTCTACCACGCTGGCCAATATCAGAGGTGCTAGACCCGGGATTTGAACTTGCTTTACTCGGTTTCCAAGGGAGGGCGTTACCACTGGGATACCACTGCCTAGATACCTTTTACTTAAAGAAAATCTTTCTTTCCCACGGGAAAATATAGTAACTGGTTTTATCGAGTCCTTCCTAGAAACCTTCCGCTGGCTAAGCCTTAAGACATACATCAAAACAATATACTAAAAAATTGTAGGTCTTGAAAAGTCCTACAGAAAAGTTCTGTCTATCTCCTAAGTTACACTCGCAATATTTATTCTTATCTCTACCTATAATAAAACTTAGTCAAATCGATGTGCGCGTTTCACGCAAAAAGTACTCAACCGATTTTAACTTCATTTTGTATAGTGATAAAACTTAGTGCTCGGGTCAACATTTAGAATACTTTTTACGACAGGCAAATTAATCATTCCCACGGGAAAACACAATAACTGGTTCTATCGAATTGTCCCTAGAAATTATATGGCGTTTGCTCAACCTTAAGAGATAGATCAAAACATTGTACAAGAAAATTGTAAGTCCTAAAAAGGTCTATAGAAAAGTTCTACATAGTATATGTCTATGTCCTAAGGTACACTCGCTATAACTATTTTCATTATTATATATTTCTGTTTTATTATACGTTATTTATTCTATCTGAATATAGGTACATATATGTATAATAAAACTGTAGAGGTCGAATGTCTGTACATAGATGGTAGAAAAAATTGCTAAAAACGAGTCAGTTCTCTTCTTACATCCCGTAAGGAGAGAAATAGAACAAATCCAGTTTTTTTTCAATTTTTTTGTTTCTCTGTCTGTTTGTCTGTTCGTACGGGCTAATCTCCGATACTATTGAACCTATTTAAATGAAATTTGATGTTTTTCATTCCGGAAAATTAAAGAGTTCCCGTGGGATAGTTAAAAAATTATAGTAACTTATACAGCTCAGTACACAACAACTTATGCATCTAATTTAGTAAAATTTGGCATGCTGATACCTTATATTGCAGGTCAAACAACAAGTTACTTATTTTTATCCCGGAAAAATAAACGGTTCCCGTGGGATAGATCTGTTTGTGCTATTCTAGAGGTGAACCCGAGCGAAGCGAGGGTTAGCTGCTAGTATTATAAAAAATAATAAATTTTCAAGTTACTTATATCAACTTAGTATATAAATTAGGTAGGTACCTAATCTCACATTTTTCTTTGTTTGGTCTAGCCTTCAGTTCTTTTTAACCAACTTTTAATAACGAGGAGGCTTTATGTTTGTTTAAATGTATTTTTATGAGTATTCACAAATCACACGCAAACAAAATAAAAAACAATGCATTTAGATATCATCACCTTCGTACCATTAACTGTAATAGACATATAGAAAATTAATATTTGCTTTGCCTTCCGTCGGTTGGCCGACTTGGCGCAGACTAATAAATAAAAATACCGCGACTGCGTAAAAGGCGAACTAAAAAGATGAGAACAAGTTGACGAAAGAACATAGTATTGCAGTCGGAGACATACATGTTATATACTAACTGCGAGTCTTACTACGTATAGGTTTACAATATTTTAAAAAAAGGTATGAGCAAAATTTTAATTCTATAATACAAACAATGGTTGTGAACATGGCCCAGTGCAACACAACACTTATTTTGGAAAAGTGAAGGCCAAAAATATCGTTCCGATGATAGATGTCCTTCCTCAGTAGCGATAAGTTATTACACGGGCCGGTAAGCCCGAAACGAATTAAACCCTACATCTTAAAAAACACTAATAACTTTAACTAACTAAACCTCTGTATTTTAAACGTATTAAAATATTGATAAAATAAAGAAATATAAAACTAACATAATAATTATATAAAATTAAGTTACAACTTATGTTGCATTTATTTATTATATTCAAAAAATACACGAATCTGACTTTACTTTATTCGTGGTCGACGGGCTCAGTAATCTCCGACACCCAGCCGGGCATAAAGTTAAGAGGCTCTTATCATCCTGGGAGAAAGACCATTTTGATAAATAATCACCACTAGGACACGGCTTGCCTCGGTGGGCCTCTAAGTGTGCCATACAAACCCTATGCCGTTCCTGGTGGCTCTATAATAACAGAATGAACCACATGTAAAAATAACCACCTTTTAGAGTTTAGACTATAATGTGGACGCGAAAATAACTTTATTAAAACCATATATCCTCAGATATACGGTTGGGGGCACCTAACTTTGTTACTGAGGAGACAATCTTCCCTGGTAGGTCAGCCTGGAAGCCTGGTTACAAGCCATGAGGATTCCATTGAGCACAATTGGGATAGACAAGACCACGCGCATTAAAGCAGGAAGTATGTCTAAATGGATTCTCCGGCCCGGTAAAAATGGTTCAATGTTGAAAATTACCATTCAAAGATTTTTAAAATTTATACATATAATAAAATTGTAACTAACCCGAATCTGTACATTAAATATTTTTTGGAAAATCTTATTGAAATAAACGTTATTATCGATACAGAGGCCGAATCTATAGTTTTTAGAATTTTTGTCTGTCTGTCTGTTACCGCATCACAGAAAAACCAGTGGAGGGATTTTGATGAAATTTGGTATGGTAATAGCTGGTTATCCGGGTCAACATATAGGATACTTTTTACCCCGGGAAAATATCTCATTTCTGAGATAAAATAAAAAAACGGCATTGTAAGAGTATAATATTATGTAAAACCTAAGAATTTGCTTTTTGGTCATCTGAACGCGGGCGGAGCCGCGGGCAACGCTAGTACGATATAAAAAAGTTTTATTCGAAGACGGAATGATATCAATAATAATGAAATTTTATACATGGTAATAAAACTACCATAAATATAATCTTAAAGCAGATTACAATAAACAAAATAAATTATAGCTCGAATAAAATAAAAGTTCATTGTTTACAGGCAATTTGCAAAGCAATGTATTATCTCTTATTTTTTATATATTTATTTTATTATTCAATACTAGCTGACATGAAAAACGTCGTCTTCGCAGTTTCAATTTTAATGATCTTAAAAGAGTATAAAAAATAATAATAAAAAAATAACTTTTTTCCCTGACTTTCCTAATTTCCCGGGAAAATTTTATGTTTTTCCTCCCAAAACAAACAGTATTTCATTTTAAATAAAACATTTCATTTTTATTTATGTAGATTTCGATACTTAGAAAGATATGATTATTAGAAATTAATTAAAACTAAACAATTATTTTTGCCATGTATTTAATAAATAATCACGTTTACAATACGCTGCTGAAGCTTTACAAGGGCCAGCCTTAGCATTGTCATGTGAATTCAGCAAGCAGATCTATAAAATTAAATCTACGTACACAATAGAAATAAAAGAACAATTATATAACGACAATAAAATCATATTAGAAATATCGTCCTCTAAAAGCGTTAGTTGAAAATAAACTTACGTATAAAAATTTGGAAGAGAGTTCAAAAATAATTATTTTTTAAAACAATAATAACGTGGCAATAAGCCGTAAGTTATTCCAAAAAAATATTTCTTTTAATATTTTTAAAAATATGTTTATGTAAATAGCCCAACACATTTAGATGACGAATATACCTACTATAAGTCTCACTCAAAAATTAATTTTAACAAACATAAATTTCGGTCTACTCCAATAAATTTACTAATTATTTAAAAGAAAACATATACACACAACCAATTTATAAAACCAAATAAATGATGTTTAATTATACAAATTGCATTATACAAGTTTTACTGTCTATTAGAATGCCAGAGCCAAAAAATACGACTAAACAAACGATGCCAGACTCGTTAACGAATGAACAATGCCAAAATCGTCTGTACGTACGCAATATTTTTATAATACGCTGCATATTTCAAGCTAATAAAAAAATTTATTCGAATAGACCATCTTACACAAACGCTTAAAAACATCAAATATAGAAATACAAAGACAAAATATCATACCAACTAACGTTTGCGATACTAAAAAAGAACCCTCAACATTGTGCTTGATTTAGGCGTAACACACACACGGTGACATATATCAATCGAATACAAACTATCATTTATTACCTAACTATTTCAAAAATATACTTCATTCACTGTAGTAATCTACAGCTGACACAAAACACACATTAAATGCTATAGTAAAATATCGAATCAGCTGTTGTTTACGTGAAAGCGGAAGCTTAGCATTATTTCGTGGACTATCTACGTTTAGCTACACTTCAACTTCTTAACAATCGACGGAATCGTAGTATCATTGACGAGGTGTCCCATCAGATAGAGGATAATGACAGTGTAAGCCGTATTCATTATTTTATATACCAAAATAACATCGCAGGATCTGATTCTTCTTAATCTTGTTATTGGAATGTATGTTTGGAATGAAATGTTATTAATTACAAATACAATAAATAATTTAACTTAATGTTATTTATATAATAAAAGAAATTCTTGTCTGGTCTGTCTTTATTGCAACTGCATACGAAGTCGGAATGTTTAAAGCATAAGCCATCGATAAAAATAACACTAATGTAAATATAATGTACTAAGAGATTCATTCTTCTAATTGTCTTAATATTTCAAAAGCTAATTAAATATGTAATATTTTTGTATAAAAGCTCGATATTCTTTAACTACCCCTCATATCATAGATTATAGGTATATTATATGTATGTGTGTAAATATTTATTGTGTATCATTGAAATTAATATGTCCTATTGTTCCCAACGTTGCAGTCAAAACTAACGAAGGGAGTATAGTGCGGGCTTGCATGAAATATAGCGTGTCTATTTTAACTTTTAAAATACTTTTGTGTTTATATTTATAATAATATTTATTCAATAAACGAACACGTGACAAAATACAGTTAATTTTAAAGTACGCAAAACCAGATCCTACGAGATTTCATAAAAAATACTGAACATCGATAGATATCCTTAACATCAAGTACTCAGTGCTAGATAAATTTGTACATACGTGAATTTATTAATAATTTATATTTATCACATATATAGAAACTTCTATGCGTATTTGTCCGAATTAATACTTATTTGCGAATCTTATCTACACGCATTCATTTTAAATGGCAGCCTTTACGAACTTGGAATTTTATGAAGACATAGAAACATTGCATTTAAAAAAAATGATTTATATAATATAAGAATTAATGCGATAGACGATACATTTTGGGAATAATTGTTATTTAAAATATATTTGCTTTGGTGAAGCTTGAAAAATTATATTAAATTTGGCCCTGTAAAACTTTGGTTCTTAAGGCAAGCCGTGGATTATGTAGGAACAATAACTGATTGTATAATTTGGCGTAAATATAATAATTATAGTCCAATTATCATAACAGTTACTATCTGATAACAATTTAATATAATAACTTATTTTTATATTGCTTTATTATTATAAATTTTATATTTTATCAATTTATAAATATATAACCGATTTCCATAAACTGTATTGAGTTTTAAATTTTTTACTAAAAACAAAGAATTTAAACGTAACATTTTTCTCCTTAAAAAATGTTTCACTTTAAGATAATTGAACTACAATTAATTATTATGTGTTCAAAAACAATAAATTACATAGAGTTACATAATATCTTGATCATTAACAGTCAATAAGCGATACCTATCAGGGTCGTACATACACCTACAGTAGACTAGATCATACACGTCACTTAAGTCCAACGAATCATAACGCTTATTTCGTTAAAAAAGAATCAATTGTACGCTTTTCATTAACTATTATATGACTAATATTTGATCAAAATTGATTAAATATTAAAACTGCTAGAACATAAATAAATAGAATATAAAAAATATACGGACACATAAATGTATATGTCTGATTTGTGCCAATTATTTTATAAATACATACTATATATCAAAAGCTTACATTTAAATTAAATAAACACACCAAAACACGTCAAAAAAGCAATTTCATTTGAATTTTGCATAAAAGCGTCATCAAAAGCGTTATAAATCGTTGGATTTTAAATTCATTTCATTTGTTAAATTACACAAAAACAGTATAACCCTACATTCATAAGTCAAGGAGGTCAGTTGATACTTCGGGAGTACACATATAAATAACGAATGAGACAGTTAACTTATCCATATTACCTCGATCACGATACGGTTTAGTGATTTAATTTAGATATTCATTATAAACAAAGTGCATGACATGCACAATTTTAAAGATATTGACTGATTGTCAAAATATGTTTTCATTAAGATTAGACGAAAAACGAACCGTGATCAAGACGATATTGTGAATAGAACAGTGTATCAAATTTAGCGGATTAAACATCAGTCTCTGTTTTGCTGCTTGTACGTCGACTTCTGCCGGCGGGGGCCGGATTCGCCCAGTACGGTCCGCTGAGTAAAAACTTCTTCACATTATACTCCATTCTAGCCAAATCTTCAGGTGATATTTCCTTCTCGCCTTTTGTCTTTAACGCGTCCCGTAGTTCCTTCCCAACGTCCATATTAGCAAAGCTTTTAGCAGCATCATTAATCTCAGTGACCGTTTCGTCTCCATATTCGACTGGGAATATTGTCTCTTTAACGACGTTATTTACGATTTTCGTATTCGAAACACTAGGCTTAGTTATATCGTGGTTTTGATTCACGCTATTATTTGGCCAGTTGTTTCTTGGCTCTCTGGTGTACTTAGAATATTTGCTGACAGGATGCGGCATGTTGAGCGCCAACTCGTTCAGAGTCTCTGTTAGCCTATTTATTTTACTATCCCTTCTCGCAGTTCTATTTGCAAATGTGCACTCGTCTTCTAAAGGATCGTTTAGATTATTCTGTTGCTCCAAGTTCTTTTCGACCCACTCGGCTACTCTAAGAAGTTGTTGTTTTTGTAACAACGCCGCGCTATCATCACTCGAAAGAGAGCTTGTACTCTGCTCATTGGTGAATACTTTTTTATTTTCATTTACTTTTAAGTGTGTCTGCGTCAAGTTTGGGTAAACGTTAACTATATTCGGTAGGGACGGCTTTATCATCTCTGGCTTCTTTTCAACATCACATAAAGGCGGAAGATCCTTAGAAATTTTTGTATTTTCTAAAGAATGGAAATGAGACATGTCAATTTTCTTCAGCGGCCGAGTGAACTGAGACACTTTGCTTTGCTCATATCGGTCGAAATTAAAAATTTTTATTTCATGATTGTTCGCAGGAGACAAAACATCTTCCTTGTTACCCGTTTCAATATTCGGAATGTCCGTTGGGTTATCAACGTCAATGTTGAATTCATTTAATAAATTGTCAATTTCAGAGGCATTTTTTTGGCTGCCTACTTGAGAATTATTATTATTATGCTCAGAATTATTTGAAAAGTTGTGGGTTTTGAGGGGTTGCAGCGGTGATGATGAAACATTTAAAAGTATTGGATTAATCGAACTATTCTTAACGGTCGGACTAGCTTCTTTATTATTATTGTCCACGTGAACATCTATGAGAGTGCTTTCCACTACAATGGTATCTTTACCATCGTTTTGGACATTATCATCATTTTTTTCTAGATCTATAAAATTATCTAAGCCCTCATTAAGATCTTTAAATATGGAATTTTCATTGCATTTACTTTGTCGTCTGTATAAAACAGGTGGAACATCTGGTTCGGCATTATCGAGCAAAATGTTTTTAGAACCCGCTTGCATTCGTAAGTGGCAAAATCTAGGTCCAGGGCCTACTTGCGTGTTGGATTTATGAGTACTAACTGTCGACTTAGCTATAGAGGACGCTCGACTTATACCACCCATAGAGCTATGAGAATTCTTTCTCAGAGAAACGCTTTCCGCAGAAATAGGTATCTTTGGCTTGTCCTTTGCAACATCTTTGAGCAGCTCTTCATTACATACACTATGAATACTACTTTTCTTGCTAGAAATAGACTTTGTGCGATCGCAAAGCTTGTGGTGAACCGCCGGTTCCATATTCATGCTGTTCCTTCTAATTTTAAAATCATCTTCTACTTTATTAACAATTTGAATTTGAGCTTCAAATTTCATTTTGTCTTCACTTTTGATCATGTCATTTATAATATTATTTGGTTTGTTACATTCCAATATTTCTATATTGTCTCTAGGCTCATTGTTTTGTTGTAGGATATATAAGTTGTTTTTTTCATTTACAAGTGTAATACCGGCAGGGGAGGTGCTCCGAATACTGAACCCTGAGTGCATAGACTTGATTTCGGCGTTGCAGTTAGCACAAAGTGTACTTTTGAAGTCCCCACTTAGTATTGTTTGTGTGGAGATTGTGTAGTAGCTGTCGTTATAGCAGAATGGTTTGCTTTGAGACTTTGAGCATGTGCATGTGTCACAGTGCTTTGTTACTGAATCTTGGATGCTATCTTCAAGTATTTTAGACATTAGTGACGCGGATATATTAAATTCATACTCACTTGCATCAAATGTGTCAATTTCATTGCCATTCTTAGAATGGTTGGAACCACTTGCCTTTGGTGTTTTTGACATAACATATTGTGAGACTCTCGCTTGAGTATCTACAGGGAGCTGTAATAAGAGAAATATTTCCCATATTAATTAATATCTAAAATAATTCAATTATTACAAAATTACTTATTTAACTTACATTATCTAGCTTTTGAGATACAAAGTTATCAGGCTTACATTGGAGCAATTGAATTGCTAGATTCATATCATTTTTATATCTCTCCTGCAATTAGAAATACATTAATTAAAAAATATGTTGGAATACAAAATAAATATAAAAGTAATACCAATTACCATTTTCTAAATCACATTAAAATAAACAAATAAACAATTACATACATTCTCTTTCTGTAGCATGCTATAATTGTGTTTAGATTCAGCTAATCTCACAGATAAAGTAGCAACGTCTTTAGTTAATTGGCTCTTCTCACTCTTCATCTTATCTACCATTTGAAGTAACTTATCCTCAAGAACCTGATTCAATTTTTGTACTCTCTTGTGTGAATCATACAATCTGAAAAAATATATTTATTCATATCAATTATTCTTATTCGCCTTCAATTTCCTCTTAATATTTGTTTTTGTTTTTTATGCGCAATAAAGAGTATATATATCTATTTACATTAAATACCAATTAATATGAACATATCATCTTATTTGGTATTTAATTTATATCATATACAATCAAAGCAAATGTTAAATACAAGTTGGTTGCCTTGATAATAATAAATAAATGCAGAACAAACAACTTTCATTTTATTATTTTTTAGTACCATAAAGCAATATTTAAATAATGAAGTTAAGGCGAAACAAAAGATGGGCCACATTATTTAGTTATAAAACTGTAAAAACTACTTCTTTTATTTGAATCTTTACCTTATTTATTTTCATGTCATCTTTAAATACTATTGTTAATAGACAATATTGAAGAGGTTTACCTTTCATACTTTTCTCTCCAAGTCCCAATTTGTTCCTCTAAATCATTAGCTCTAGAGGAACACTTGAAGAATTCTGTTTCAAGGGCTACAAAATGTGCATCACGCTCAGCAAGGTGAGCCCTCAAATGCTCCACTTCTTTGCCCAATTGTGCCTCACCATCACTACATTCCTATTAATGTATTTGGAAATTATAATAAATCTAATACAAAATTATAATTTTTTTAAACAAAAAAAACTATGTTTTATGCAAACTAAAAAAACATAAGCATGGTGCTACTTTACTCAAAGTCCTAAGTACTATATATTTGTAGCTAATGTTTTTAATGTCGAGCTTTAAATAAAAAAACTACTTTTTACAATGAAAACATTTAGAATATTTTTCTTAATTATGAAGCAATTTAATATTAAATGAAAAATTGACTTTTTTTAATAAGTACTTGGTTTCTTACAAATAAGAATCCCCTTGATGAAGAGATAGCTAGTTTTAGTAATAAAACAAAAATTATAAACAAATGGTAATAAATAGAAATTCTGTTGACTGGGAAGAATAGTTTATATAATATTTTTTCTTATAACCAAGTAAAGAGTATTTAAATAAAATTGAGAAATATATACTAGAGAAATGCGATAATCTGCAATAAGAGTCATTTTATTCTAGACTACTAATACATCGCCAAATTTTTACCTTACAAGGGGAGTTCTTTATGCTTTCATCCATCACTTAAATAACTTATTCTATTTCACATTTCACATAATTACAAGTTCAATTTTAATATAAACAGCCACGTCGCACGCAAAGTGATAAAACAGCTATTATTATCAATAAGCCACTGTTAAAATAAAATAAAAATCAATCGGGGCACAAAACAGAATATTTACATTAATTTAGAATAAAAAGGCTTAAGTAGCCGACTGCTTATAAATGTAGTGTAAATATTATGCTGGAAGAAAATTTTTCTTTTTGATAAATAATAATTAACATAAAATTGGAAATCCCAAAAATTTTCGCAACACGACGCGATTTCCTCGTAATAAACGTAATTGACGTTATTGACGTATCTAATTCCAAATATGAAGGTAGAGGTGCGGACGTATTATATATAATCTGTGATATGCGCATAAACTGACTTTAAAACAATGTTTTTATTGTTCTGCTGATTTCATTTATTAATCATTTTAGTTGTTACGAATTAAAATATATCTAAATTTTCTTAAAATGACAATTGAATCCAATTACATAAAATTATTCCATTCAAAGTTACCTTAAAATTATATGCTAATCAATCTGAATCATTGGATATGTATTATTTAAATTATCGTGTAGTTCATTTGATTACTGTAAGTAATAAAATATAGTTTAATTTAATTTATATTTAGCAAATAATATTGACTATTTATAACTTTATCATGGGTGTGGTGGGTCATCATCACCAAAGTGAAATTATTGAAACGAAGTTTCTTATTGCTCGTTATTCGATACACTTGGCGAATGAAAAAAGTGTAAAATTTTACCGTTACAAAACTTTTTAACCCACTTCCAAAAAGGAGGAGTCATTATTTACTAAGGGCACTCTTTGTGACGTCATCATTTTGAAGATGCGGATTGCGAATCATTAGCAGTCACAAGGCGATATGCATCCACAGACATAAAGCAAATGGCTTATAACTTCGAGATATTCGTTAATCCATTTGGCCGTCCGTATATGTCAGGTATTTTACTCGGAGACTGTGGGTACTATACAGTTCTATATAGCTAACATTTAAAAGTTGTCTTATTCGAACAGTTCGCGCGTGACTTTTTTATGTAATTGAATAAATCCCGTATATTCGATATAATATGATTTATTGATAGATATTCATTGAATAAAATATTTTAAAATTTTATTTTGAAATATTATTCTTACAAAAGAAAAAGAAGGAATGAAATAGAATAAGAATTTCATTTGACTACCTCATTAGCTAGCATGTAGTCTGTAGCTTATCAAAAGCCCTGTGTTCGAGTCTGAGGTCTACACAAAATTGTTACTCTATTTTTCTGTTACAAATATTGAGTAGTAACCCAGACCTGGAAAGTTACACGCTATGCCTCGGAAAACACGTTAGACTGTCGATTCTGATTTCTGCGCCGTAATTAATAGTCGACTCATAAAAATATGAGAGTTATAGGAGTAGAGAGTGCACTTGTGTCCGTGCACACGATTGCACTATAATAATGATGTTCTCCTGACCGATTCCGGCCACGGCGACCAATTTCATTGAGACTAGCTAACTGCGCAGGAGATATTATTGTGCACAAGTGTACGCGCAGACACAAGTGCACTCTATATTCCTGTCACTCTCATACTCTGGTGGGACGACAACTCGACACGACCAGTGCAGGACCGACGGCTTTACGTGCTCTCCGAGGCACGGGGGTGAAACACCGCCAACTTTCCAACTCCGGGCTGATACTGAGGCTTAATATACAAAAAGACTCAATAACTAAACTTGGCCCGACCTGGGACTCGAACCCAGGACCTCCGGGTGTGCAGCCGTACATGCTAGCCACTTCACCGCCGAGGCAGTACTATAATATGACCCATAAAATTTTAACGACTAGTGGCGAGTAACCAGTATTTCTCATAAATACCTATTGTAAAATGTTGTGTAATATATAAATGAATAAGATATTGAGTAGATAAAACTCTTAATAAGGAATAATTAAAACTATGAATAATTAAATTTCTTGTAACAAAAAGGATGCTATGATTCGTTACAACAAATTTTTAATACAAGGTCGTATTCATGCATTCAACGTGTTTTCTGAGAGATACCACTGACTGAAATAGCTTGATAAAAATAAATAATTGACAGAGATTCGTCGTCGAAGAGAAACTTTGCTCTGTATTACTGCGCATACTTTGAACGTCAGCACACGTCTGAAGCTGACGAGGGTTCTATTTTGAGAACGCTAACCTCATACTAATGCTGATCCGACTTTCGACACTCCTTTGTCTTATTAAAAGTATATCGGCCAATACGTGTATAAAATTAGTTCTTGAATTATAAAAGTCTTCCAAAATGGGAAATTTTCTCATTGCCAGCTCGACAGAGCCTGAAGCTTCTTCTTCAGATAACAATTCACCTAGTGAAAGTGAAACAATGGAAGACGTCAGTTGTTTACATGATAATGACCAGCCAGTTAACGAAGAACAGTTCCATGATACTGTTAGTGATTATGAAGAAAAACGTGCTAAGATCAAAGAAGCAGAAATGAGTGAATTTAAAAAAGAGTTAGACAGAAAACGTGAACAAAGAAAAATAATATTAGATAGACATAGAGAGGAAAAGAAAGCGTTAGAGAACGCTTTACAAAATGAAATTGAATCAAAAGTAGAATTATGTGAAAGAAATCAACTTCTTCGTGAACTATTAATAAAAAATAATATTGACGTGCCAGAAAATCTTAAGTCTAATAATGAAAAATCTTACATTGCGGACTCTATATCTCATATGAGAGAAGAAATTGAAAAGTTGAAGACAAACAATATAAAGCTGAGGTGTGATTTGGTGAATTCGAATAGTGCATTGCAAACAGCATATACAGATATTGCTGAGCTAAGTGCCCAAAACACAGAATCTATTAAGCAGGTTAGCGCGCTTAAAGAAGTAATTTCAGTTAGTAAGACAATGATTAAACTCCGTGAACAACAACTCAATGAGGTAAATTGTCACAGCTATGATCCGTAATACCCCTTTTTTATTATAGCTATAATGAGAAAAACTTTAATAGACAAGAGTAAACATTATTTCAAATTCTTTTATTAGCATTAATTAATAGGTACAATTATGACAAAAAAAAACTTTAAAATTTATCATTATTTTTTTCTCACAACATTCATTTAAATTAAGTGTAAAAGTTTTACAATATTTATTATTATTATTATTTGGATTGGTAAAATGAACCATCAAGTTCAACGTAACTGCAATCTAAATAACGACGCCCATTAATTAGTAAATCATAAAAAATGTTCGTATTACCGTACATAACAAATGCGCAATTTTTATTTATCTACTATAGACTGTTGCACTATGTTTGTTTTATTGGAAAGGCAACGACCTGCAGTCATAAGTACCTTCATCGGTCAGGGACCGCTGTAATACGTCGCAGCATGCTACCGGTATTCCCTTTTGGCACATGGACTTGACTGAAAGCCAAGACATTTCCAGCATTGTTTTGATAAATAATTCATTTTTCATTAAAATGATCACGTTAATTAATGTTTGCTACATTCCTTAAATATTTCGGTTTAAGAAAAGTTAAATTCAATCTATTCATAAATTAACAACTTACTCGTAGTTTCTTTTTTCGTCTTTTTAATTTCGAAATTTATTCTTTAAAATAATTTTACTATTGTTTTTAGTTAAAAAGTAAACTAAGCGAAATCGAGCAGTCACTTGCTGATAGGGAGACAAATATGCTCTCCACCGACTTAAGGCAAGAGTATGAACGTCAGTTACAAAATATTCGAACATTGCGAGGCCTATACGAAGAGCGGGCAAGATTAGCAGATGTATCTAGACAAGCATTATCAAGAGATCTTGATGAACACAAAGTACTTCTAGAAGCCGAAATTAATAAGTAAAATTTTCTCTTGTGTTATCATTCAATTTTATTAACTTGCCAATGTAAACTTAAAAAACTTCACTAATGCTTTTCTCTAAAAAATAACATGTATTTAACACTTTTGCAGATGTAAAGACCTTACCATTAAAGTAGAACAATTTGAAATTAAAATTAATTCTTTAGAAGAATCTATAGAAGATAAAAACAACACAATATCGACAAGCCTACAAGAAATTCGACGTCTTAAAGCGGAGATGTTCGGAATAAACAAAGTATGCTTGAATACGAATTAATTTGAGTTTATTTTACTTATTTTAATGTAATAAAAAAAATTAAATTACATTCTTTTTTAGCTATTTTCACAAGCACTTTTAGGATACAATAATAAACAAGATTTAGATAAACTTGTAAATCGGCTTGAAGAAAATCATGGATTATTAACACATATGGCTGGAAGAGAAAATTGTTCTGAAGTATCTACTGAACTACCAAAACTATTATTAGAAATTGTTAATCAAATCGATGAAAAAGATAATCAAGATTTGACTGATGTATCTGTTGATGAACCCCACAATGACATTAATTTACACAAATCAGGTAGGTATAATTTTACTTATTCATACTTTAGTGTTTGTTATGAATGAGAAAATTCAATAATTAAAAAAAATTAACTATCGCAACTTTTACAGATGTTGCCAAACGAGATGAAATTGCACAAAATTTACCAAAAGTATGGCGGGTACTAATGGAATTGTTAAGCCATCAAAGTGAAGCCGATACAAATATTTCCGAAAAAGTAACCACTTGCTACAAATCGGTAGAAACTAAGTCTGGTCCAGTCTTAGTACCAAGTGTTAGCCAAACATATATCAGACTAAAGGTAAGAAACAAGTATAATTTAATAGATTAATAATAAACACATGTCAGTTTAATATAACCATGACCGAGTTATTATTAAATTATTTTCAAGATTCATTTCGTACCATATAAGTATTTAATGTATTATCATTTAAAACTTTTTTTAAACGATGAGTCAAGATAAGTAAGAAATCAAAAATATTTTCATGAGCAACAATTTGTATTTATTTTAAAAATAGATGAGTTGTTATAAGTTTTGGCATGTATTCAAATTTACTTACGTGTCTTTTTATGTACACCTCCCGACTTACCCTCGCTTCGCTCGAGTGCGTCCCTAAGATATGATTTGAAAAGATATAAATAGTTACATATGTCTAGTGAGTGAAAACCTTATGCTATTTTAGTTTTTCTGTAGACCTAACAATAATATTCTAATACATTGTTTTTATGTGCACATCTTTAACGTATGTAGGTATAACCAACGTTAGCAATGTAAATTTTTAAGGACGACTTGACAGAAGCAGTTATGATTTTTCCTGAGGTAATTAAAGATTTTCCTTTAGTAACAGTTATCTTAATATTGATCCGAGTAATAAGTTATCACTACACAAAAGGTTAAAATCGGTTTACTACTTTTTGTGTGAAATATATACAGATTTACAAACAGACATCAAGACAGACAAAAATTTTAATAACTATTTTTTTGGAGTCTATTCTGCAAACAGAATGTTATACAGTCATTGTTTTTAAAAAATATTTCATGTACAGATTTCGCTAAGTTACTGTTTTATTATACATACTAGCAATACCCGCGGTTTCGCCCGCGTCCAAACTTCCGACCGCTACAAATTAAATGTATTTATTGCACGAAAAATGTTTTTAAACCATCCAGGAACCCATTAAAATATACACGAAAAATTACATCCAAGTCAGCTTAGGAGGAGTTAGGTCACCAGCACATGTACAGAAGAATTATATATATTAAGGTGTATATAGATGACAAACTATTTATAATTCTTTATTAAGTAGTTATAATTTACCTTTTTCTAACTTTTTTAAAATGAAATATTACATAAGTACCTATTATTGATTTTTTTTTATTTTCAGGATTTAATTTTAGAAAAATTGGCTTTGATCAAAGAAGTTAATAGAATGAAGCAGTTAAACACACATTTGGAGTCACGTTTAGGAGAGCAAGAAAAACGGCTTTGTTTAGTTACAAATGAACTAAGCAAAACTTGGCACGTTGTGGGTAGATTACGAAGGCATCATCATCAATTGCATACTCATGAAAAGATACTTAAATACGAATTACAACAGAAGAGAAAACTTCTAAATGAACTCAAAGAAGAACTTGAATATTGTCGAGAAAAATTGGAACAAGCTCGTGAAAAAAATTCTCAATCGGAAAAAGATTGGCGAAAGTTACGGACAGAATTTTCGAACAGAAAATTAAAACCGGACATATCATTCAATAACTCCGCTGAAAGTGGGTATAGCGATGAAAGGCCATCGGACTCCGAATCAAATGATGAAAGTGAATATGTGGAACCTAAGATAAAATGTAAGAAAAAGATAAAGAAATCTTTTGAAACGGTTGTTGATTCTAGCACAGATTTTAACTTAGCGGAGAGAGAAGATCCAGTCAGCGACATGTTGGATATAGCTGAACTGCCATTGGATACTCAAGACAATGCTGAACGTGTTCTTGATTCCAGTATTAGTGAAAAACTGCCTAAAACAGAAAACTGTGAAGAAACAGAAGATGAAATTGGTGATATTTCCAATGATTTGTGTTTGGATGAACAATCTAAACTAGAAAATCCATTAAATAAAAATGAAAATGCCAAGGTAAAATTTTGTTGTGGTCAAAATGATCAAACTGGAACCAGTAATATACCAGAAATATCTACCAATACATATATAAAAAATGATTCGTTGGTACTTTTACAGAACTTTACTGAAGAAAATATTTCTGAGATACCTGAAAGTAGTTGTAGTAGTAATAATACATTAGAAGTTACTCAAACACCTATACATAATGATCAAAATGATCTGCTAACTAGATCAACTCTAAATGACACTCAGGAAGAGCATAGTAATAAAGACGACACTGATTTATTGTCTAAAAAAAATATATATTCTGAAAATGATATAATGACGAAGAAATCATTTCAAGAAAGTGCTGAATACGAAACTACACCACAAAACAGTGAAAGTAAAGTAGATATTCAAACAACAACAACAACTGAAATTGAACAAAATATTGAACCTGAAGCTACAAATGAAATAGACTTTGCTGCGATTTTAGAAAATGTAAGAAAACAGAACGAACGTCTTCAGTTAAAAGATAAACGATTAGAAAAATTGGAAGGTAGTTGCTCATCCACTTTAGCAAATATATCCAATACTCTTCAGTCAGGAGATGACATGATTGCCAAATTAGATAGTTTACACTCAAAATATGCAGCTACAGATGGAAACACAGGTGAAAGATCAAACGAGGACGTAACAAAAGAAGATAATAAAACATTAGATGCCGAAGAGTCTTCCTCCTCCCAAGACATCGATCAAGAGGCTAGATTTGCAGCACGTGATCTTCGTTTAAAGAGATTAGAAGAACAAACCAAATCACTTGTAAGTAAAGTTAACAAAACTGCATCTAAAGGTGTCAAAATACATTACAAACTAGAGGAACTACATAATATTTATGGTTCAGAAAATTCTCGATCAGGAACGCCTTCTGAAGATACTTCTGAAGATATATCACAAAATGACGACGATATAGAAAACGAGTGACTGTATCCAGTGTCATTGTATAATTGTACTGCTTATGAAGATTGAAAAATGGACCAAGCATTCGACACAAAATTTAGTTCACTTCAAAATTTAGTCTAGACGAATAAATTTTATATGTGGTCAATACAAATACGTTTTTTTTTCTTGTAAACATCAATAGATGTACGCAATTAAAATACTAAAAGTCACAGAAAGAAGAAGTGATACCCCCTTTAGTTTTTCTTCATTATCCATAAAGTGATGGTGCCGAATATTGAATCTTATTTGTCTTTATCTACGAGTATTTTAATTTGCAATAAAATACCGTTTGGTGTATGTAGTTTTTTTATTACATAACATTAAAAAAATCAGGTACATGACTTTACTTCTTTCACAGAAATCCTATGTAAAATAATGGTAAAAAAATCGTTTAAAATTCGGATCACACAATGTTCACTTAACTTAACAATACAAAGCCATATCTTAAGAATAATAGTTTAAGAAAAAAGAAAATCAAATAGGCTGTACCAAAAAATTCTGAGTAGGTATATTAAGTGCTATTTTATTAGAACAAAACATCAACACTCGTTAAGAGAGCAAAATTATTTTAATAAAATTTGTCTATATAAAAATCACATCTATTGGTAACTCTATTATTTTTAACAGTTTACGCTTGACAGCGTTGAACACGCAAAATTAATTTTAATTCGTTAACAAAGTATTTATATATACACATATTTTAAAATACAGTTTCTTTATTAATCTTCGCACTTAACATTGTATTTAGTATGTTTGTCAATGGAACTAAGACTGTCGTCTAAAACAGCAACCACTACATGCTGCACTCTGTCCATCATCTTCCCCGGCGGCCTGCTATAAAGACGCCACGCAACTATTGAAAGCAATAGCATCTCTAACATCATTATTATGTTTTGTATCACTGCAAAATAAATATTTTAAAACATTATTATTAAATCTAAAGTGATATAATTTTATTTGCTATTTAGTACATGATCATATTATATGAAAATCGCGTAGAAATGCTTGTTCCTCATTATAATTATGTCCACCCGACCAATTTCGGCCACGGCGGCCAATTTCATTAAACAAGCAATTTACGCAGGAAATATTATAGAGCACAAGTGCCTATGCCTGCAAACACAAATGCGCTCTCTATTCCTGTCACTCTCATACTCCGGTGGGACGAGTTCTGCGCCGCAACTGCGACTTAACGTGCTCGGCGAGGCACCGGGGTAAAACACAGCTAACTTCCCAACTTCAGGCTGTTACTAAGAAGTTCTTGACAGAAATAATCCATAACTGAACTTGGCCCGACCCGGGACTCAAACCCAGGACCTCCGGATTTGTGGCGTACATGCTAGCCACTAGATCACCTTATTTTAACACATACATATATTAAAAAAAAGACACTGACATACATGTATTTACTAGGGCTAATAGACATAATAGTCTGCTCTACATATTTGCCTAAAAGTCCAAGTGTGGACAAAAACCTCATTTCGTCTCAGTCTCGCATAAGTTCGTACTTAATATTTCATAGTCTTGTTGTCAACTTTACTTGAACTAGTGAAATATCGATATATAACTCGAGACAAGAGTCTGAGAAATATTCGTTATATATCGGAAACGGTAACGGCCACTTCCCAAGATATTCGGCGAACTCGTAAACCAATGTAGTGTGGGGTGTATGCCACATTATATATCTAAGAGTTTTTTAGTTTAGTTTACCCTCCTAAGAAAACAAATTTTTAAAGTTTACCCAGGCGTTTATGGATAATGCCAGTATCAAAATAAATCATACTTACTATTGACAAATACTGTAGGATGTAAAGCTAAAATGCACGGTACAGTAATCAACTCTGGTAGAATCTTGGCAATACCATATTGAAGTTTGACTATCAATAGCACTAATTGTAGAGCCAAGAATCTCGGCCTCGGAGTTGCTCCAGCGGTTTCAGCGGCCTGAACACACATTATTATGCCCCATACACCGGATAAAATGGATACAACAATAAACGGTTGGATATAAATAAAACTATTGACATACAACATCTGGAAACAAAAGAAATAGTGTAAATTATCAAAATTACTTCAAGTAAAAGAGTGACAATAATTTGTTATGTTTTTCTAGTTTGGCTCAGTAATATGAGAGCTCATTTCCAAAACCATCATTGTTGGCTGATCTTGTATCGTTTAATTGTCTAACAATATCAATTAAATATATAGACACTATACTTCAAGTGTTAGATATTATTACCAGTGCAATTTTTTAGACTTATATACAGGTTCATCCTTACTTACGTTTTAACGTTTAGTATAGATTTCTCAGAGATGACATATTTTCCCGCAGTAAAAGTATGCTATATGGTGACCCGGATAACCAGCTATTATCATACCTCATCAAAATCCCTTCAGTGGTTTTTCCGTGATGCGGTCACAGACAGACAGATAGACAGACAATTTTTTTAAATACTATAGATTCTGTCTCTATATTGATAATAGTGTCATAGAATAAGTTATCAATTAAATATATAGAACAAAATGAATCATGCAAGTCTATGAGTATATTACCATGGCTATATATATATATATATATATATATATATATATATATATATATATATATATATATATATATATATATAACATTACCGCGGTATTACAGTAATCATATTTATTAGAAAATTGATCAAAATTTATTACTCAATAAAGCAAAGATTTATGATTCAATGCATTCAGTACTAAAACAGAATTAAAATTATAAAGTTATCCAATGCTTATAATCACAATACATACCATATCTTCTGCCCAAAGTATAAGAACAATCAGATACAGAATAGCTTGGATTATAGGCATCTGTAGCACCAGATATCGTAACCAAGTTAAACTTTTCCTGTAAAAAAATTAAAAACACACTTAAATCATCTTTCCATTTATATTTATTAAGACAATTTCAGCTTTCTCAGACTATAGTTTGCCCACTCACTCTGTTCTACGCTTTCACAAACCCCGAGCGAAATGGGGATAAACATCACTATGGCCAATTCAGTATTTAACCAGTGCAAAATTGAACCTGTTATGATTTTCAACATAATTTACTGATTCACGAAACGCTTAGTCTGACTACTGAAATAATGCCGCTGATACCAAGTTAAGTACTCAGTTATCAGTGATCTATCAACTAATTTAAAATGTATGTATGGTAACACATACATATGTACACCGAAATATTCGAGGAATTAAGATTAAATAGAAATTATTAGACTACTTTTTTAAATGCTAAAGTATGTACGTACATACATATGTATGGGTGTGTATGTTTGTTAATCCTTCGCACTAAAAGGGCTGGACGGATTGAGATATTTAGTACACACTACACAGCTTGACTATAACATCGTTACTCATATGCTACTGTAACGCAATGTTGTTCTTTCCAGATTCTATACGTTGCATTCTTAACTCTTAAAGTAGTTTCATTATATTTTATAACTATAAACAAACATACCAAGTGCATTTTTTCTTTTTAATATAAGGTGAGCAAGTTTTTTAAGTTTTTATGATAATTTACAGTAATAAATATTTGAATACTTACAAAAAAATGATAATATTTCGTCAAAAAACATAATTAAACTTTTTTTTTTTTTTTTTTTTTTTTCTCTTTATTTAAAGGACTTGTTCACAAAAAAGAAACATGTCGTCCTGTTCGGACTTCTTACATGCTACATAATACATTTTACATCCTGAACACTACTAACATAATTATGTATTAAGGTTAGAACTATAACTAATAACGATAAATGCAAGCACTTAAAAAAAAACCCTTGAATATTTATATAATCAAACAATTATCTGTTTTTTAAGCCTAACTTCACTAATTTATACACACTTTTAGCGGAACTTGAGTGAGGACATGTTAACATACTATTGCATTCCAATATTCATATCATTTTGAGCAAATACACACTACACACAAAGGAGATGAAATCTTTTTCATTATAAATGCAGGGGAATGTGTCCAGAACGAATTCTAAAAGCTAATTTTAGGGTGGATCTATCTAAATTACAAGATTCAAACCAAGGAGAGTGAAAGGGTACAGGCTGAATAGTCCTATACCAAATCCCCTTGTTCTGAGAAGTCTTTTCAAAGTTTTGCACCCACAACTTACTAATATTTAATATAGGTAACAGATCACAATAAAAAGGCACTATGCTTAGGGGTATTCCATCGGATCCTGCCTCTCTTGCAAGGCGATCTACCAGCTCATTTCCTGTAACTCCACTGTAGTTACCTGAGGAACGTATATTTAATTCTCTAGATCTCATAAATTCCCACAAATAAATACAAATAATTGATCCTACTCCAAGACTGTCTAATGTTTTCAATAAAATAGTAATATCAACGTTGTTATATGCGCTCTCAATATCAACAAAACATCCTAAAGTAAACATATTGTCCCCAAATCCTAATTGAATGTGAGAAACTAAACTAGTCAAACTATCCAAACAGGAGTGAGCTTTTCTAAACCCAACAGTATTTCTAGAAAAGCAATTTAAATTTTCAAAAAACCATTCTAATCGGTGTTTTAAAATTGTATGGAAGATTTTACAAGGGCAAGACAGAAGAGCAATGGGTCTTATATCCAACAACAATTGAGATAGGCTACCAGTCTTCGGTATAGGGATAATTGAAGTTTTTCTCCATTGACTTGGCACATATCCAGAAGCCAGAATCATATTATATATCTGAATCAATATCTCTTTCCCATTAACAGGAAGGTATTTTATCATAGAAAAGGAAATGGAATCATCGCCAGGAGCTGTATCCTTGTTTTTAATAGCACGGTTGAGTTCATGTAGAGTTATGATGCTTTGTGTCCTGCTCCCTGTGTACTTCGGCTGTAGTTTTTAAGACCTCTGCGTATGTTATATTGTTATCTGATTGAGTTGTCCTAGGTAGGTTTTCCTGAAGAGTGTCCTCTTGATGTCTTTCATACTGAGGTGAAGGTTGCACATACATTGTAAGAGCCTTTTTGTATGTACAATTGTATTCTGCCATCAATTCCCTTATTTTCTTTTCTTTTAAATAAACAGGACAAACCTTTGACAATGCCATGTGTTTACCCTTACAGTTTACACATTTAAAAGCAGTTGTTTCGCAATTATTATGAAATTTCCCACACTTAGGACAAATGGTATTCTTTTTTGAGCATTCCTTATAATTATGGCCAAATCGCCAGCACCTGGAACATTGCGTAACGGGGAAAACAAAAGGGTCTACTTTTATGCGTGTGCCATAAGAATAAATGTATGAAGGCAAGGACGAACCTTTAAAACAAACCCTTACACATTCACTATCTTCGAACCCACCATTGTCAAAATTCCGCCGCTTTAGCCGTTTTACATTTAATATTGGAGTGGTGCTAGTTAAATCTTGCAGAATTTCCGATTCAGTCATTTCTAAATCTATGTCCCTAATTATTCCATAAGAAATGCCAACTTCAAAGGTCTTTTGACATCGATATTCTTTATCAATGAAGTATTTGCATTGTATTAGCTTCTCTGCGCTTTCGTTTTTGCTGAATTTTAGCATCACTTTATAGGCATTAATATACCTCACTCGAATAATATCTAATATATTTTCCTGCTTGAGGATACGGGCCAATCCTAATTGCTTAGGTAACTTCTCCTTTTTCGATGTCATACTTATCTCAATTTGTTCTTCTGGTACTCTAGTCATATCATCGTCAGACGCACTGCGTGCCACTACTTTACCTCTTCTACCGACTTCTGTCCAAACTTCTTCCTCGTCTACCACCCGATTTCTCTTCTCTGCGCGACTTCTTTCTGTCCTCTCATATAATAATAACGAATTTTCGTCATTACTGTTAATCTCGGTCCTCTCTTCTAATAAATTAATTACTTCACAATCTCGGTCCATATCTAACGAGTTTATATCGCTATCCATATCCGACGAGTAAAAAATTCATTGCAATTTATAAAATAACAAATACGCGTACGCTTAAACAAAACCGGTTCTAAACGACCGTCAACAACAAGCGAACGCAAGCAACTCACATAATTAAACTTTTATAGCGTTATATTAACTAAAAAAGTGAAATCAATTATAGTTAACCAATTAAAACCAACTTATAGAAAAAATATAAAAGAACACACCCAGAATTTCTAGGGCTAATATAATAATTTCAAGTCAATTCCATTATTTTAAATACGTAAAAGTGTTGTTGATTGTAAAATTACGTGTTATTGCAAGTGTCCTCGTCACGAAGTACACAGTGAGAAAAGTAATTGCATATAAATAATTGATGTATGTAATTAAGCAGTTTACTATGTTAACGTAGTTAATATAATATTTGATCTAGTCGAAGTTAAAAATTTTATATAATAGATTTTAGTGTAGATAGGTGTGACAACATATATTTATGGTTAATCTTTATGTATCGAACTTTGCTTATTTGCTTCAGAAAAACATTACATAATACTATCGACTCGCGTCCGTAGGTAGGTCCCAAACAAATCATATCAGTCCAGCCGTTTCAGCGTGACAATTTAACGTACACATTAGTGATGTAACGAATATTCGCATTCGTGAATATTCGCTTATTTTTTGACATTCGCATTCGTATTCGCAAGAAACGATGCGAATGTTTGACAAACAAAAAGGAAATTATATAAGGAATGAACGGACGAATGAAAATACAACTGTGCTTTACTCATGTTTTTATATCACTTTGTCAATTTGACTAGTCATTACTTAAATTTGACAAATGCAATAATGCTAACTAACTTCACATCACAACAAATCTTTTAGAACGAAGTCTATGTGACTAACTTCGTTCATTCAACCTATAACGGCTCGGCTATGTTCGGTTTAAACATGGCTGACACGAAATGTCAAACCTAAATGTCTGTTTGACATTTTGCGCGCGCTTTGTTTGAAAATCAACATTTGTATTCGCGAATATTGGAGATGAATATTCGCATTCGCATTCGCGAATGTGAAAAATCGAACATTCGTTACATCACTAGTACACATACAAATTTTCGCATTTGTTAAACTAGACTGATTAATAGAAAGTACCAAAATCTTGCAAAAAAATTATAATGTCATACAATAAACGTTTTGTTTTATTTATATTAGGCACAACTTACTTTTGAATTTGAGGCCTTGGCAGGATGCAACATGGCCAACAACAACAAGGCAACACTCGAGTCTCCATCTGAGACCCTTCGGATCGTCTGAAACCAAAGAAGCTATTTACTATCTCCATTTTACTTTTAAAGTCATAAATTTTTAATTTACATATTGTAAATTTAATGTTCCTTGTCCAATATTTTGAATAGCTTTTACAAACATTAGATATTTAAATATAACTTAAGCCAATATTTCTATTACTTCTATCATAATGTAAAAAAATGTGGTTATTTGCAAATGTTGTCAAAATATTCTATCGAAGTTTCTATTCGTCCGATATTCATATGAACTAGCGACTTACCTTCGATTCACTCGGGTGCATCCCTAGATACGAGTATCGTAATAAAACATACCCTACATGTAGGTGTAGCCCTACGCTCGCGTTGGTGGGCGACATGCTAGGCATAACATGGCAGACCGGGGTCTGCTACTGCCCCCGCTGTCATCGTTGTCGTTATGTTAATATTACGTTTCGCGAGTTATTTTCATTCTGTGATATTTTCTAAGATATTCATCTAATTCTAATGGTGTAAACGTTAGTTTTGATCTAAACTAAGTGTTTAACTTGTCTAGCATATTTAAGGATTAACACCGTGTCAGTAAAAACAGCTTCGCAAATAAAATTTTAGACCCAATTTGAGAACCACAAAAATGGTTATTGTGAGTCCACATTAATAGATATATATACATATGCTATCGCGGTCTTTTTTGTAGAATTTTTGAAGTTTTTCAATTTATTCGAACATTAGCGACTCACCCTCGCCTCTGGAATAGCTAGAACGATTTTGATGGGTCTTTGATGTGTTGGATTTGTCTCCGCCCCGAATAACAGAATAACTATTAAAACATCGGAAAAATCCAAGTTTTTTTTTTACATGGCTAACGCTGGTTACAAACTATTTATATCTATTTAACGTACCTAGGCTGTAGGTGCCTAGGGACGAACCTGAGCGAAGCGAGGGTGAGCCACTAGTGTGTAGATAAAAATCCTTCCGACTAATGTTAAGACCTAACTAAAATTCGCAATTTTTAATGATAAAATCATTTATTCATCATCATCAATCAATAATGAATATAATGAGACTGAATATAATGTTAAATAACATGAACAATAGTGGGTTAAATAATATTTTTTTATTTATCCAATTATCAGATGAATAGCAAGCAACTGCCATATTCTATTTGCGTTATCACCAAATGTGTGTGACTATACTGAGTAAAGTTATGTATATTGTTGCGAGCCCTAGTTCGCAGATGATTAGCAAAGTGGGCTATTTTAATGTATTAAGACGTTCTTCACTCATACATAATATCGTAGCATACAGCATACCTTATAAGTTGATTAGTCCCACCGCATTCAGCTAATATTACGAAGTACAAATGGTACATGGCCACCATTACAGCCTCTTGGGCAATTGCTTCAGACAAGATTCGAACTCTGGGTAGCACAACGGTGAGTAAAGCTGTAGCTGCTACCACCTGAAAATAAGTAAACGATACGAATTTAATTATAAAATAACACAACACATAAAGATTTTTATTGAAGCTTTTTTGAATGTGTCACGCAGTTTAAAATAAGAAATAGAATTAAAAAAATGTTTAAATGAATTTTCCAGTTACAAAACAAATTTATACTTAAATAGTATATTTTCAATAAAAAAACGGCATTGTTAGTATTGTTCTTCGCAGAAAGAATTGATAATTACTTACTCCCAATTAACATTGAGAGTAATTAAAAACTATTCACGTAGATACGACAAAAATATCATTCATTATTTTAAAGAACTTTAAATCATTCATTTTAGCTATTCTTAACGAAAGTCTCTATAAAGAAGATGAATTATCTTATTATTGCACTATTGATAAAAGATTCAAAAATGTTAGGTAATAGAAACAAAGAAGAATATGAAGTTACACGTTTTCCTAACTCTTACATTAAATGGAAATTATTGCTCAATCGTCATTGTTACTTTCTGTATTATTTTCACACGCCATTATTTTTTGTGGTCAAGTACAACAGGTTTTATTTGCAAATAAACTTTTCCCACGTTTGACAAAACTTGATTAGTATCTAGTTATTAGTAGAGAATCAAGGCAGTGGTAGCCTAGTGGTAACGCGCTCGCTTGGGTAAGGAAAACATCGTAAGGAAACCTGCATGTCTGAGAGAACCTAGCAAGTTTTCGAAAGACATGTGAGGTCCGCCAACTCGCACTTGGCCAGCGTGGTGGACTATGGCCTGATTCCCCTCGTACTGAAGATAGGCCCGTGCACAGCAGTGGGACGTTAAAAAGGGTTGAATACATACATACACACAGTAGAGAATCACGTCTTAGAATATTTAAAATACAAAATTGATGTAAATATTGTATGTAGGTATAACGAGAATATATGCTCGAAATTAAATAACGAAAAAAAGACTTATCGTCTAGATAAGTAGTATCGGTTTCACTACACTTATTTGTGTTAGTTAGCTTAGGTTCCACTGTCCCTGTTTGTTTTAATTATTTCTGACTAAAAAAGTCTACTAAATTAATTTGTATTATACTATATATATACATATATATATATATATATATATATATATATATATGTATATATATATATATATATATGTATGTCTTAGATGTACTGCGCCGACCCCAATTGATTTGGGAAATGGGCAGGGAGAAGAAGAAGATATATATATATATATATATATATATATATATATATATATATATATACATATATATATATATATATATATTTCCATAATTAAATTAACATAAATTAGATATTCACTCAAACAAATTAAGATTTTACATACTAATAAAAAAAATGTAAAATCGATTACATAGTCAAGACATTACATCAGTCTCTCTAAAGCACATGAGCGATTATATTTCACAAGTTATTTTAGGTATCAAAATTTAAACACTTTATTATAAAGTACCTAGATGCTGTTATCTAGCAAGATATTCTTGCCACAGATTAGTTTTTTTTATTTACATCCTAAGTGCGGTTAGATCTAACTGCCCATAGCAAAACTCCATCTTTGGCCACGACATCATAAATAAAAATTTTATGCAATTTATCTAAGCCTTTTTTAAACGTTGGGACATGCATTTATGTAGTCATTCAGATTATGTGGGACTCACTGTCTAGAAAAGCCAGGACTACCCATTAAAACCAAACAAAACCTCCCCCGTCTTAATGGGGCATCGCAGGATCACTAACGCACTCAACTCTTCCTAAGAACGTAAATTTTTTACATTATTACTCGATATTTACATATTATATATTTTATTCTAATCATTCGTTCTCTAGAATACTTTTTTGGTTACATAATACATCTATACATATAATAAAATTGTAACTAAGTCGAATCTGTACATTAAATATTTTTTGCAAAATCTAATTGAAATAGACATTATTATCGATACTGAGTCCGAATCTATAGTTTTTAGAATTTTTGTCTTTCCGTCTGTCTATCTGTCTGTCTGTTACCGCATCACGAGAAAACCACTGGACAGATGTTGATGAAATTTGGTATGATGATAGCTAGTTATCTGGGTCAACATATAGGATCTTCTTTTTCTCCAATTTCATCCCTCCAGTGGTTTTTCTGTCAGACAGACAGACAAAAATTCTAAAAACTGTAGTTTCGGCCTCTAATGTTTATTTCAATAAGATTTTCCAAAAAAATTTTAATGTACAGATTCGACTTAGTTACAATTTTATTATATGTATGGATTAGTGACGTTGCCGTCGAAAATTACTAGTATATACTGTAAATATACTGTATATTTTACAAAATTACTGATAAGCGATGGATAATCTAAGTACCTATATAATAACTGCAGTATTTTATAAAACATATTTATTTGTAATAACTAATCTATGTGTAAGGTTGCATTTCTATATACCTATTGAGTGTTTAATAGAAAATAATATATTTGATTAATTTGTAATGAATTATGTATAAGGCATTTAGTTATGTGACCTTTGGCCGATAGGAATATTGTGTTTCTTAAAAAAAAAGGCGCAAACAAATAAATATCCATTTGTTTTCCCGCGCCTTTGCACGCAGATGTCGTACCACCCTTTAGTCACGAATTGTTTGTAATGCTGAAAATTATGGTTATAAATTATGTAACTCACTGACGATTATAAAAGTGCTGAACATAAGAATATAAATAAGGAATATCTTGAACTTTTATTAGTGATCTTACATAATGTAAACATTTATGATGTAGAAGTTATTGCATACGAATGAAACGTAATTTAAATTCAATCGTTTAAGTATCTAAATGGTATATCTTTAGCATGTAAACTCTGGAAAGATAAGAAAAAAAATCACATTTTTTTTAAGTAAGTACTTACGTGTTGAAGCACATTATGACATACTTGATATTTCAGTTAAAAAAATAATTAATCAGTGTCAACTTCAAAAACCGCCGGAGTGAATCCGGAGCAGGGCGCTAATAGATAGTTCCATATGACAGAGTTACGCAGGTATATTTTTTAGCTCCTCTATGTATGTAATTACGTACTCGCTTAGTCGTCATCTTACGAAACAGTTAATGTCGGTTTATGCAACACTAGCACCTTCACTTCAAGCAACTGACTCGGAAAGCCAGGATGTTTACTTTCGTGAGCCAGGGAATATACGATAAGTAATTATTTAACGTGGGATATTTGGTAACGGACGTTTGCTATTTAATACAAGAAAAACATATATGACCGGTTGTAATTGTGGCGGTGTTAAAATTAACCAGTCCATTGAGTCCAAATGCTATATTCGTATTACAAAGGACCTTGTTAAAGCTAGCCTCGATCGTTACTTATAATAAGTAAATTAAAGAACATCAAAGAGATCTCTACCGCCCGGCAATGATTTCTACTAAGCTTAATTTGTTTTACCATACTTAATAAAATAAAACTCAAGTACTTTATAAGGCGTTTATAAATCATGTAAAAGATTTCATATATTTACTGATAAGCTGATGTTTATAAAAGTAGGTAAACCAAAAAATATTACAATAGTGATATTTTTTTCTTGCTTGCCATATTTTTTTCAAGAGTGTAATGAGAGACTAATAAGAACCTTTGAATAGAAATAAAAGTATACACCCTTACCCTATAGTGTACCTACTTCTATCGTGACAATTTTTTAAATAAGAATTGAAAACTAGATACCAGATGACTAATTTTATAAGCGTGAACCGGACTGGTTATTACTAGCATTAATAAATGTTAGCATAGTGCCTTTACGATTATATCCAACATACTTACGGGATAAACAGCTAAAACTATCGCTACGCTGATGCCAGACTCCTTCCAATATCGTAGAGCTGACCGCAATGTGATTATGTAGAGAAGGCATAGTGTCAGCAAAACCACGAGCCCACATGACCAAATTATCCATGCGTTGCTTTTCAGTACTATGGACAAGAATATACGTTTTTTTAAAATAATAATCACAATTTTAATGACAAGTAAAAACTTAAAAAAACGACTTCCAGGCACTAAAATGTAAAAAATAACTAAACGGAGGTTTTCATTTAGAATAGATACCTAATCAGATATTTTCGAAGTCGGTGCCAGCCGACGCAAAGCAAATCTAATATATATTTCGATACGTAAAATACATTATACCTATATATATTATACCTATTATTATTCATATCTTAAAATATTGTCGACTGTTTTTTTTTTTTGTAAGTTTTTATTTTTCCATTTTTAGTGTAGACGTAATGAGCAGTTAATTATGTCAGTGAACTTAGCAGATCATTGTCCAGCAGATCAAAAAAAAAGTGAGTTCTATTCGCATGCACGTGAGTTCTATAGTTCCTGATACTTTTTAGAAATAGTTCTGGCGTTTTTACCTTAAAAAAAGTCAATTGACAAAATGATCTGCTAGCTTCCCGTAGCAGATCATTTTGCAGAAAATCAAAAACAAATGTGAGTTCTTCGCGCAAGGAGCTGAGTTCTATAGTTCCTGATACTTTTCAGGAATAGTTCTGGACTCTCAGCAAGAACGAAAGAACGAACGAAAGAAGAAGAAACGAAAGAGTTCTAACTTCTAGCCTTTCTAAATAATTTAAAACAATGAAAATAGTTTTTTTTTTCACATTTTCCAACGTTCTGGTATGCTCTGCTGGCACTTGGACGTGAGTTCTGGACTTGAATCGAGTTCTGTATTAGAGTTCTGGTACAGATCTGTTATAAACGAAAGAGTTCTAACTTCTAGCCTTTCTAAATAATTTAAAACAATGAAAATAGTTTTTTTTTTCACATTTTCCAACGTTCTGGTATGCTCTGCTGGCACTTGGACGTGAGGTCTGGACTCGAATCGAGTTCTATATTAGAGTTCTGGTACAGATCTATTATAAACGAAAGAGTTCTAGCTTCTAGCCTTTTTAAATAATTTAAAACAATAAAAATAGGTTTTTTTTTCATATTTTCCAACGTTCTGGTATGCTCTGCTGGCACTTGGACGTGAGTTCTGGACTCGAATCGATTTCTATATTAGAGTTCTGGTACAGATCTATTATAAACGAAAGAGTTCTAGCTTCTAGCCTTTCTAAATAATTTAAAACAATAAAAATAGGTTTTTTTTTCATAATTTCCAACGTTTAGGTATGCTCTGCTGGCACTTGGACGTGAGTTCTGGACTCGAATCGAGTTCTATATTAGAGTTCTGGTACAGATCTATTATAAACGAAAGAGTTCTAGCTTCTAGCCTTTCTAAATAATTTAAAACAATGAAAATAGTTTTTTTTTTCACATTTTCCAACGTTCTGGTATGCTCTGCTGGCACTTGGACGTGAGTTCTGGACTTGAATCGAGTTCTATATTAGAGTTCTGGTACAGATCTGTTATAAACGAAAGAGTTCTAGATTCTAGCCTTTCTAAATAATTTAAAACAATAAAAATAGGTTTTTTTTTCATAATTTCCAACGTTTAGGTATGCTCTGCTGGCACTTGGACGTGAGTTCTGGACTCGAATCGAGTTCTATATTAGAGTTCTGGTACAGATCTGTTATAAACGAAAGAGTTCTAGCTTCTAGCCTTTCTAAATAATTTAAAACAATAAAAATAGGTTTTTTTTTTCATAATTTCCAACGTTTAGGTATGTTCTGCTAGCACTTGGACGTGAGTTCTGGACTCGAATCGAGTTCTATATTAGAGTTATGTTACAGATCTGTTATAAACAAAAGAGTTCTAACTTCTAGCCTTTCTAAATAATTTAAAACAATAAAAATAGGTTTTTTTTTTCATAATTTCCAACGTTCTGGTATGCTCTGCTGGCACTTGGACGTGAGTTCTGGACTCGAATCGAGTTCTATATTAGAGTTCTGATACAGATCGGTGATAAGCGAAAGAGTTCTAGCCTTTTACAATAATTTGAAACAATAAAAATGGTTTGTTCTGACTTTTCAAAAATTCGGATATGCTCTGCTGGCACTTGGACGTGAGTTCTGGACTCGAATCGAGTTCTATATTAAAGTTCTGGTACAGATCTATTATAAACGAAAGAGTTCTAGCTTCTAGCCTTTCTAAATAATTTAAAACAATAAAAATAGGTTTTTTTTTTCATAATTTCCAACGTTTAGGTATGCTCTGCTGGCACTTGGACGTGAGTTCTGGACTCGAATCGAGTTCTATATTAGAGTTCTGGTACAGATCTGTTATAAACGAAAGAGTTCTAGATTCTAGCCTTTCTAAATAATTTAAAACAATGAAAATAGTTTTTTTTTCATAATTTCCAACGTTTAGGTATGCTCTGCTGGCACTTGGACGTGAGTTCTGGACTCGAATCGAGTTCTATATTAGAGTTCTGGTACAGATCTGTTATAAACGAAAGAGTTCTAGCTTCTAGCCTTTCTAAATAATTTAAAACAATAAAAATAGGTTTTTTTTTCATAATTTCCAACGTTTAGGTATGTTCTGCTAGCACTTGGACGTGAGTTCTGGACTCGAATCGAGTTCTATATTAGAGTTATGTTACAGATCTGTTATAAACAAAAGAGTTCTAACTTCTAGCCTTTCTAAATAATTTAAAACAATAAAAATAGGTTTTTTTTTTCATAATTTCCAACGTTCTGGTATGCTCTGCTGGCACTTGGACGTGAGTTCTGGACTCGAATCGAGTTCTATATTAGAGTTCTGATACAGATCGGTGATAAGCGAAAGAGTTCTAGCCTTTTACAATAATTTGAAACAATAAAAATGGTTTGTTCTGACTTTTCAAAAATTCGGATATGCTCTGCTGGCACTTGGACGTGAGTTCTGGACTCGAATCGAGTTCTATATTAAAGTTCTGGTACAGATCTATTATAAACGAAAGAGTTCTAGCTTCTAGCCTTTCTAAATAATTTAAAACAATAAAAATAGGTTTTTTTTTTCATAATTTCCAACGTTTAGGTATGCTCTGCTGGCACTTGGACGTGAGTTCTGGACTCGAATCGAGTTCTATATTAGAGTTCTGGTACAGATCTATTATAAACGAAAGAGTTCTAGCTTCTAGCCTTTCTAAATAATTTAAAACAATGAAAATAGTTTTTTTTTTCACATTTTCCAACGTTCTGGTATGCTCTGCTGGCACTTGGACGTGAGTTCTGGACTCGAATCGAGTTCTATATTAGAGTTCTGGTACAGATCTGTTATAAACGAAAGAGTTCTAGATTCTAGCCTTTCTAAATAATTTAAAACAATAAAAATAGGTTTTTTTTTCATAATTTCCAACGTTTAGGTATGCTCTGCTGGCACTTGGACGTGAGTTCTGGACTCGAATCGAGTTCTATATTAGAGTTCTGGTACAGATCTGTTATAAACGAAAGAGTTCTAGCTTCTAGCCTTTCTAAATAATTTAAAACAATAAAAATAGGTTTTTTTTTCATAATTTCCAACGTTTAGGTATGTTCTGCTAGCACTTGGACGTGAGTTCTGGACTCGAATCGAGTTCTATATTAGAGTTATGTTACAGATCTGTTATAAACAAAAGAGTTCTAACTTCTAGCCTTTCTAAATAATTTAAAACAATAAAAATAGGTTTTTTTTTTCATAATTTCCAACGTTCTGGTATGCTCTGCTGGCACTTGGACGTGAGTTCTGGACTCGAATCGAGTTCTATATTAGAGTTCTGATACAGATCGGTGATAAGCGAAAGAGTTCTAGCCTTTTACAATAATTTGAAACAATAAAAATGGTTTGTTCTGACTTTTCAAAAATTCGGATATGCTCTGCTGGCACTTGGACGTGAGTTCTGGACTCGAATCGAGTTCTATATTAAAGTTCTGGTACAGATCTATTATAAACGAAAGAGTTCTAGCTTCTAGCCTTTCTAAATAATTTAAAACAATAAAAATAGGTTTTTTTTTCATAATTTCCAACGTTTAGGTATGCTCTGCTGGCACTTGGACGTGAGTTCTGGACTCGAATCGAGTTCTATATTAGAGTTCTGGTACAGATCTGTTATAAACGAAAGAGTTCTAACTTCTAGCCTTTCTAAATAATTTCAAACAATGAAAATAGTTTTTTTTTCACATTTTCCAACGTTCTGGTATGCTCTGCTGGCACTTGGACGTGAGTTCTGGACTCGAATCGAGTTCTATATTAGAGTTCTGGTACAGATCTGTTATAAACGAAAGAGTTCTAACTTCTAGCCTTTCTAAATAATTTAAAACAATGAAAAAAAGTTTTTTTTCACATTTTCCAACGTTCTGGTATGCTCTGCTGGCACTTGGACGTGAGTTCTGGACTCGAATCGAGTTCTATATTAGAGTTCTGATACAGATCGGTGATAAGCGAAAGAGTTCTAGCCTTTTACAATAATTTGAAACAATAAAAATGGTATGTTCTGACTTTTCAAAAATTCGGATATGATCTGCTGGAACTTGGCTGAGAGTCCAGAACTATTCCTGAAAAGTATCAGGAACTATAGAACTCAGCTCCTTGCGCGAAGAACTCACATTTGTTTTTGATTTTCTGCAAAATGATCTGCTACGGGAAGTTAGCAGATCATTTTGTCAATTGACTTTTTTTAAGGTAAAAACGCCAGAACTATTTCTAAAAAGTATCAGGAACTATAGAACTCACGTGCATGCGAATAGAACTCACTTTTTTTTTTGATCTGCTGGACAATGATCTGCTAAGTTCACTGACATCAGTTAATTTGTAAGAAGAAAGTTTTTTAATAACATATTCGATTAAACAATTTATTTAAAAAAAATATTTGTTGTTGATTTAAAAAAAACTGCTCGGACCGATTCCAATAAAATTCAGACCGCCTGGGAAGTATACCTTTTGAAACAAAAAAAATTTCCAAATCGGTTCAGGCGTCTTCGAGTAATCGGTGAACTTACATAAAAAAAAGATTCCGAAGAATTGAGAACCTCCTCCTTTTTTAAAGTCGGTTAATTAAAGCTATATTATTACTGGTAAATTTCATCAAAATGTGTTTAGTACTGATTGTGTAGAAAAATAACAAACATCCATCCTCAAAAACTTTCGTGTTTATGTTACTCTAGTACGGAAATTGGATGATAATTTCGAATGTGAAAACCGAATATCTTAACATCTAGGTACGTATAAGTATCCACATTAATTTTTGCATTATATATATTTGATTTGCTGTATGAACATTTTCGATATTTATTATAACCGAACATCAGGGCAGATGGTTTTACACTGGTCAAAATAACGAAACAAACGTTTGTCTTTTTTTCATGATTGATTGATTAAAATGCCAATTCCAAATCGGTGTTGCCAATTTTATAAACAACTAGTACCGCGGCTTCGCTCGCGTTCAAATTACAAAAAAATAACTCTGGCTTTTTGTTACAAGTTACAACTAACAATTTGAGGGATGTAGTGATTTTCAAATGTGAGTATGATTTCGACTGCATAGAGAATGAAATGAACGTGAATATTGTGTGGACTGTGGTTATTACTAACATATATATTAATATTTATACACTAAAATATTTTCGTACGTTTTCGCAATACACACATTTTTATTTTCAAAAAATAAGTTCGTGTTTCATATTATCATTTCTTAAAAAAATTATGGAAAACATTTAAGTTTAGCGATCGTAACTTAAAATATATTTATGGTATATTGTATATGTATTCTGTAAATTAATTTTCATTTAAAGTATTTAGCAAGCTCCACAAGCTCTATTTTCTATTTGCATATTTTTCTACTCCATCTTTCCAAAGTTAAAAGAAGAGAATACAATGATACCTACAACTCGCATGCAATGTTTACGACTTTAGAATCATGTAACTCGGCTAATATGGACTTCTAATCTAGCAAACTAACAGGCTAACTTATTTTTAAAGACCCAATGTTATGTACATCTGAAACTTACAGTCTTTCTTCATTTTTTAAGTTACATAATTTATAATGTGTCATTCTTATTTTGTTATAGCTTCCTGTCCGTGGCTACGCTCGCGTGGACTTAAAAATTTGCTGTCTTAATTTTCATGTAATTTATATGTTATCAAGTCGAGTTTGTAATATGTGTCTTATTTACAACATTACACACTTAATATTAGGGATTCTAAATATATAAAGTCAAAAGTTATGGAAACTTAAAGTTACAAAATGTTCATAGTTGTTCCATACCTAAATAAGTCATTACTAAAGATAAATAATAAACATACTTTTAAAGAATAGTAAACACTTTTTTTCATATACAATTCATATTTTTATAATAATTAAGGTTTTCTTGTTTTGATTTTTCAATATTTTCACTTGATATCCGTATTAATTTTCCGTATTAATATTATAAATGTGAAAGCTTGTGAGTATGGATGTTTGTTACTCTTTCACGCCAGAACAGCTGAATGATGAATGAAATTTAGCACAGAGATAGATTATAGTCTGGAATAAAACAAAGACTACTTTTTATCCCGGAAAAATGTACGATTCCCGTGGGATAGGTTTGGTTTTGTTTTCCTAGAGTCCACTAGTTATAAATAAATTAATCTTACATTTTGACAAAACTGTCAATTTCTTGTTTAAATAATATTGTTTTCATTATATTATAACAGATCATCACGTAATAGTTGTTGGACTGCACATAATAGTTGCAGGCGCTGGTATATTTAAAAATAACAGATATATTTAATAATATAAAGTTCTAAAATAATTTTAAATATTATTTTTTTTCGGATATAACAGATAAAACAATGTATGAAACTGAAGAACTGAACGTCAACCAACCAAATCAATATTTATGAAGGTCTCCCAAGTGTCTTCTGTCTCACTCACTAACTCATTGTCCTGACAATTACAAACACAAAACAACAAAAAAAGAATTAGCCAAATACTCGTAGATGCCAATTGATTTATAAAGATACAATATCTCTTTAAACTCTTTCAAGTACAAATATAATAAAATAAAAATAAAAAAATACACGTTTATTGTTCATAATATTCAATAAAATGGAATGCTTGTTCGTTCCGTCCTTTCATTCAAGGATAATTATGCAAATTACAAATCTGTTCTTGCAAAAAATGTTAATATAACTGAGTATATACTAACATTTTTTAATGAAATTTATTGTTATAAAGTCGTGAAGACATATTTAATGTGGAAAAAAAACTTTGATTGGTATTAATAACATTTCCAAATATAACATACATATACTCAGTCTATTTTTTAAGATAAATTAGAGAAAATTGTACTTAAATAGTTTATAAAACACACCATAAACTGATTTACTAACATAACGTCTTACAAGAACATTGTAAATATCGACAGGGCCATGCAGTAGATTTTTTCAGTTATACTTAGAGGCCATTGGAGCTTTATTGCCAAAAGTTATGTACTTAGCTTTAACATGTCAATTACTAGACTGTCTTCTATCAAATTACGATAAAAAGGGGTTCTCCTTCCGAAAAAATTCACAGGAGTTGAGCATGATTGAATGAGTCCGAGGTATTTGTAGGTCCAAATGCCGCCCCTACTTTGTGCCGCCTGAGGCGGCCGCCTCTTTGCGTCATAGCACCGCAAGGCCCTGAATATCAACATCCTATTGGCTGAATAGAAAAGCCAGCTATTTTATTTATTTATTCCTTTGCCAAATACAAAAAAATAATTTATACAAAACTAAGACACTTGTTCTAAGTGAACTTGTATTACGAGCATCTTGCCTTCCATGTTGAACAAAACATAAATAACAGCAGTCAGCAACATAATATCACAATCTTATGAGTAAGATAGAATAGCATGCAAGATTAATTAAAACTATTGAGGATAATTAAAAATATTAACAATGATACATCCAAAAAAAGTTATACTAGCAACAGTTAATTAATGGGAATTAGTGTTCTAGTTAGGACTCATAAAATAAGAGAATACAAATTCTACTAAAGACGTTCACGTTGCTCACGCACATTATGATACAATTTATCAGAATTGCGCGCAGAATTTATCATTTTAAATAAAACTATTTTTTTTTGTATTTTTGTTTCCCGACGCTTCGAATGCTTTACAGCAATCATGGTCATGGGAGAGACTGAGGTGTTAAACGTCTCTAAGGTATTATATAGTTGTTACAGACAGCCTACCCACAATTAACAAAATGAATTCAAAAAATTGAAAAATGGTACTAAAGTACCTTACAATATTTTAACTTTTAACTTTAAACATTTTTATATAATTTTAATTAGCTTTATAATTGAATATAGAATATTATTTATTTAATTTGAGCTGTTATTATTATAATTATTACAATTTTAAAAAATATTAATTATTAATCTACATTTTTAGTGTTGCCATTATTATATTTATAACCATAAAGAAAAAATCATAATATATTAATTATTTAAGCCACAATTGATCTATGTGTAATTTGAAAAAGTTAAGATTAATTAAAAATAATAATTTTAATTTAAATTTGCTATTATTTAAAAAACAAATTATTAAGCAACACATTACTACATACATTTACAAATGAAAAAGTGAAAAAATATTATTAATCAGAAATGCTATCATTTTGATCTACACAGTAAGAACTTACTACATCTACCTGTCTGTTATGTTTAGATTTATTATTAGCTTTTATTATATTAATAACAGGATCCCATGACGATGGTAGTACCCAGCCATCTTACCTATTGAAATTAGGATGTTTTTTAATTTCTATGGCTTCTCGAATCATTCTAGGGCGATATCGGTTTTCTTTCGCCAGGATTTGAGGTCTATCGAAGCGAATATAATGGCTTGGGCGGTCCTGACTATGTTTGCAGACAGCAGATGTTGTATTGCGACGGTGCTTCACATCATAATGTTTGTTAAGATAATTAAATCAAGTTCAATGCAGGTAATTTGTTTTCATGGACACATAATACGTATTAGTAATAAAATATTTTAGTAATATTTATCCGATTTTAAGAAATTGTTAACAATCTTAATTCAATGAAAACAACTTTTTTATAATTCCATACAGCTTTAGACCTATTAGTACTATAATGAAATTTTTGATATTTTTATATAATTACAATGTGTTTAAGTACTTACTTAGTCCCATAAATCGTATGCTATAATTCATTAAATGACACTTTACAAATTATTATTATAAACGTTAAAATATTATATATTATAAACGTTGACCTTTACTGCTTTTCCGGAAATGATATATCCGGAATACGTCGAAATATCAAAAAACTCTCTAGCCATTCTTGATCATTGTTTGTTGACCCCAGCTCGAGTAATTATTTTTGGTCCTTCTGACCTCCAAAACTCAATTTATTATGAATTGATATTTTTAGTATCATAACATAGTAATATTTTTATTTAGATCTTTTATATTTTAGTATACAGATATTATATAAGTTTTTGTTTAGCTCAAGAACTAACAAGATAGTTAAAATTCTTAAAATACCAACTTTACGATATCAGCAGCAGTAAAATAGACGTTTCACTTTAATAATGCCTAATTATATATATTTAAATTACTTTAACTAAGTGTAGTTGTAGAATTTAAAACATATAAAAAGATAGTCACATTGCGAAACGCAACCCAATACGTTACCAAAAACAGGCAGTCTAATAAGATATAGAAGTAAATACATACATACATAAGTACTCTCAATTAAATTTAAAAATAATTAGTGTTTACTCGTTTATTTACATTCATTTATTAGTTGTTAGGTTATATTATAATTTATACATGCAGTAAAACAATGTTGTTTTGTTTTTTGACTCATTTCACGTAATATTTAAAAGCTATAACATTTCAAAGTATTACCTGCTAAATATGAGGTGAAGTCTGGTTGAAGGCTATAGCTATGGCACAATAGGGTTGTATTAATCGCATTGTTTACTTCTTGGAGTGGTGGGTCAGCGCTTATGTGCCGCGCTACAAGCACTCTTTGACCGTTACTTGCTTCACTTAACAAATCCATTTTTAATATATTATAAGTATTTATTTTTCAGTTATAAAAATAAAAAAAACATTTTTAGTAAATCAACACAGTAGACACGAAATAATAAAAGATGTGTGCCAAAATAGTATAGGTTCCGCCGACGTGACGGTGTGTACTGCACTGGCGTCGAAGCGCTTCGTTCACTTTCTTTCGACATTTCAGTCTACGCAACTCGTAGTGTTGTACAACATCCCGTATGACAACTTTGATATATTTTTCTTATATTTACTCAATCAAACCCACAATCCAAAACCCATGCCAAAATTACTTTGTACTCAATTTGTCATATTCATTCGTAGGAATATTCCTATTAGGAAGCTCTTAATAATTAATATACAATATATTTCCTACTCATAGCAAAATTATCGATAAACCACAAGGTTTAGACTCTACCATCATTCTGTGAGGTAACAGAGAGACCCGCCGACTAACCGACTTAATGCTTTAATAACCACTGGTTTTGTAATTATACTAGTTCATTGGAATACCAAATCCTTGATTTTTTAATCCCTCCAAGACCGCGGACACGCCGGTGTTACAGTTAACAATAGATTTCTTAGAAATTTATCTGGAGATTTTAATTAAAGTAATAAAATTTATTATAGGAATTGCAGGAAAACTAAAATATCATACGTACTTTTGTAATAATTTATATGTAAAAAAACAGTTTACAGCTATTAGCTAGGTATGTTACAAATATGAAAATAATAAAAGCGTGTTAATATTTAAGCTTCAAGTTTAGCAGCTTTTTCGAGCATAAACAGTTTCCTTAAAATATTTTCATAACAAACAAATATTTCTAAGGATAAACACGTTTTAGCGCAAAAGAGAAAGTGAACGAGGTCAATGACGACAACGACAACAAAAGCGGGGGGGTATGGATAGCACATTTTGTAATACACAATTTCATAATGATGCTTAAGTTTATATTTTAAACTAAACTTTTAAACACAAGTAATTTTTTTTTGTGTTTATAATTAACTTATAAAAAATATTTACAAACTTGATTACCCAAATTGATTTTTATGTTTTACATATATGTAGGTAATAACACAACAAACATACACACACCCATTTTAAACTTTCGGCTTTCTTATATATAATAGTAATCCGATATATTTTTTGGTTCAAGTTCAAATTCCAAAATTCCAAAATGTAGTTGGTAATATCTTAAATATCATCGAGATCTTAGGAGTCAGATTAATCGATCGACGTTCAATTCAAGTGTTGTCTGGAAGAGAGTGTTTCATGCCGGGATACGGACTTTTTCTTTATAAAGCCCAGAATCGTCCTCTAATTAAGAATTGCATCTCTTAACTGAAGCCCTAATATCAGCTTGTTTCATTTGTCTCTAGCCATCAGCAGATAGTTCGTATTGACGATTAAGATAATATTCCGTGAGTGAGAAATGCCAAAGTCTTCGGAAAGTGGTTGGCTCTCTCTTTGTTTTCTACCGTTGGTAGGTATAACAGAAAGTGTTCTGAATAACTTTTTAATTTAATAGAATCATAACGATTTCAACAATTCTACCATCGCATCCTTCGCCGTTAGTTTAGATGTTTCCTATGCATCCCACTAATTACGTTTATTTCCCGACTGTAGAATCTGTGGTTTTATTTACAATCGAGAAGTTTCTAAAGTGACTTGCAAGCACCAAAATCAAAATAGCTCTATCACCATAATACTTAACTCTTGCTTATTAATCAGCTTATATTTTTGAAATTTTCGTAACAGAATATTCTCGGTTGTGTTAGTAGTTTCTCAATCTACACAGATAAATAAAATTGAAGTGTCTATTTTTAATGTCAAATTAACAGCTTTTTGCTAAATACATATGAAATTATATACGGTACTTATAAAAAAAAACACACAATTTTTAAAAATTCTATCTGTCTGTTTGTTTCGGCTAATCTGCAAAACGGCTGGACTGATTTTGACGGGACTTCCAATGACAGATAGCTGATGTTATACGGAATAACTTAGGCTACTTTTATTTTAGAAAAAGAATTAGCGTCCCGCTAAAAAAAAACGTACATAGGGACGCACCCGAGCGAAGTGAGGATAAGTCGCTAGTGTATTAATATATTATGTATTTACATTTAAAATAACTAAAGTTCGCCGAGTGGTCGAACTTCGACCATGATTATTATTGATGTTTTTTATTAATAAAACAGGTCGGTTCCCAAACAAAATGTTTATTTTAATTAATTTAATGTATTTCTAATGTATTTTATATTAAAATATTAGCTTTCTACACTATATATCCATATAAACATTAATTGTGTCAAATTTCACATTCCTCTGTAAGCGTCATTTTCTTAAAAAGGGATACAAAGTTTTTGCTTCACGTATCCATAGTAATATTATAAATGTGCAATTGTGTTTGTTTGTTTGTTTGTCCTTCTTTCACGCCAAAACGAAGTGACCGATTGGCATGATTTTTTGTGTGTAGATAGTTGGAGGGCTGGAGAGTGGACATAGGCTACTTTTTACCGCGGGAGTTTATCTAATTCCCACGGGAAAACACGTTATAATAGAATCCAAAAAAATATTTATGGTCAGAATAACTTGAAACTTGGTATTTATGCTCTTCAATAAAATTAAATAAATACGTATTTTAGCATTTTTCGAAATTCATCTTGTTTCGGACGACCAGAACCAGGGTATGTCTAGTACCCGGAGGTCGACCTGGGACAATCTCCCAGACGTTCTTGGCGTACACGGCAGTATGTCCGTTCGCTGGTAATGTACGCCACCACGCACCCCTGAATGCGTAGCTTGGGTCCCGATCCACTAGGGTTTCTTCGTTGACAGGAGACTATACTTAGAGGCGATGAAATAAAAACACAATTTTTCCTTTTTTCTCTCTTGGTTTCGGTTCTTCCTTTTCCTTTTAGTTGTTGCCTCTTCGGTGGCTGTCTTGCGACTGACTCGAATCGAGAAATGGGTCGCCTTTTATTTGGCCCGTTAATACCTTACAGAGAGCCGCGTACTTTGAGATCATTTTTCGAGTAAAATTTCCCTAAACCGAAACCTTGAGAGTCCTTTTATTTTATGTTTTCAGTAAAACACCTTACACATTTTTATTTATTTACATGCCTTACATACTTTTATACAATATTAAAACATAATATTCAATATATAATAATTAATTAAAAAAGTCTTAAAACAAAAATATCTAAATTTCTAGGTTGCTACATTTTACTATACATTTTCCCTTATAACTTTTGAACGGATAGTCCTATCGACCTAATTCTTGTTTTATTATAAGTTTTATAATAAAATCTATTATTTAAAACATAAACTATTATGCTATTGCAAGAAACAAAAAATCTCATTTTCAAGTTACGTAATTATATGCTAACATTTTACTTACGTACCTATTCCTTTCAAATTAATGTTAAATAGTCTTATATGATTCAAATAAGCAAAAAATACTCTAAACTAACCTTATTACACTAATTAGAACTTATTTTAACATAATAAATCTAATAAGAATGAGATTTCATATTTACAACAATTATTCATAATACGCTAAAATGACATTGTCCCTATATTAATACACACGTTACTCGAAGATAGGTTTTCCGTCGCCGACATTCTCCCCCTCGTGCTTTGCACCAACTCCTGGATTCGGCGACGCTCCCGGCACCAACAGCACCACTCTCGAACTGGGCCTCCGTAGAACACCTCCTCTGGTCTCGACGTCGACGACTCTGGTCCGCCCGTCTGGTCCAGGATACACATGCAGGATTCTTCCGCGTGGCCAGATGCATCTTGGTAGGCTGTGATCGACGATCAGTACGATGTCTCCGACTTGCAAATCTGTGGCGCTGACTCTTCCTTTGGTCTTCCTTGGTAGTAGAGTGGGCAAATACTCTCTCAGCCAACGTTGCCAGAAGCGATCGGCAAGTCGCTGCGTAGCCTTCCAGGTGTGTCTGCCCACAAGCTCGTTGTCCTCGAAGCTGCCGATTCTTGCTGCGCCACATGATCGCCCGATGAGAAAGTGGTTCGGTGTAAGTGCTTCTTCTTCAGGGTTCTCGGAGAAGTGGGTGAAGGGCCGAGAGTTGACTATGTGCTCGGCCTCTAACAGGAGGGTATGAAGTACCTCCTCTCGTGGTTGCCTTTCGTTGAGCGTGGCGTCCAGTGCGGTTTTAATGGATCGCACCAGACGCTCCCATGCACCTCCCATGTTTGGTGCACCAGGAGGTATGAACTTCCACTGCACGCCGATCTTCTCCGCTTCCGAGATAAGGTCTTCTTGCTTCATGGTGTCTAGTGCTTCTTTGAGTTCTTTGTTGGCGCCAACGAAGTTAGTGCCATTGTCGGTGTAGATTATCTTTGGCATTCCCCTTCTCGCGGCGAATCGTCGTAGTGCCATGATCATGCTGTCAGTGGAGAGTGAAGGAGTGAGCTCAATGTGTACAGCTCGTGTTGTTAAGCATGTGAATAGAGCACCCCATCTCTTCTCATGGCGTCTTGCTACGGTGATCGTCATAGGGCCGAAGTAATCTATTCCCGTGCACGTAAATGGAGGGTTTCCGTGCATCAGCCTCTCAGCAGGTAAGTTGCCCACTGGTAGTTCTTGAGGTCTTGCCTTTCTTGTTTTGCACCACTGGCATTGATGTTGAATGGTCTTGATCGCTGACCTCAGTCCTAGCACCCAGAAGCGTTGTCTTACTTCGTTCATTACGGTCGCGTGATTCCCGTGATTGAAGCGGCAGTGAAATTCTTCTATGATGAGAAGTGTTGTCTTGTCCTTGCTGTCGAGTACGATGGGTCGTTTGTAGTCTCTGGTAACCCCTCGTATCGCGTCGATTCTTCCTTTCAGTCGCAGGAGACCTTCTTCTAGCACTACGTCGAGCCTTTTCAACTTGCTGCTGCCCTCTGGGTACTGCTTCTTGTAGTCCGCCGCGTTCCGGTTCTTCACGTAGATCGCTGTGCTAGGAGATGATGTCGCGCCGAAGATGACTGATGTCATTCTGTACTCCTTCGGTGCTACGTCACGACGATCCCCTCGCCACAGGAACTTCAAGCTGTTTCTATCTTCTGGCCGGATGCGAACTTGCAGGAACATTTCCTTTATGTCGGCTGCCACTGCAAACGGGCCTTGCCGGAACCTCAGTAATACCCCGAAGAGCGATTGCAGTAGGTCTGGTCCCGGTAGTAAAGCGTCGTTGAGGCTTCTCCCTTTAGACTTGGCTGCAGCGTCGAAGACGATCCTTATTTTCTTCTTCAATGGATGTACCACGGAGAAATGAGGGAGGTACCATGTCTTTTTTGAATCTTCTTGTCCACCAGGTGCTTCTTCTGCATACTTGCTGTCGATTAGATGCTGGATCTGCTTATTGTATTCTGCATTCAGCTGAGGGTCTTTGTCTATCTTCTTTTCAATGTTGAACAATCGGTTCTTGGCAGACGTGTAGCTTTCAGGCATCTGTTCATCTTCATTTTTCCATAGAAGTCCAGCTTCAAATCGACCATCTTCTAGTCTTCTGCAGGTCTTCTCTAGGATGGTGAGTGCTCTTCCTTCTGAATCCGTAGTGGGTCTTCCTGGTAGTACTCCAAGTGCTTCGATTGCGAAGTGATCCTTGATGGCTTGATGCATCTCTTCTTCTGGCGTGCTGACATGTAGACACGTGTTTAAGAAGTGTACCACTTTCGCGCCTCCAGTGTCTGACCCGTGGAGCACCCATCCAAGTCCTGTTCTTGAAGCGACTGGTTGTCCTGGTTTCCCTCTTCTTACTTCTTGAGTCACGATTAGCTCCCAGTTGTCTTGACCGATGAGCAGCTGTGGTGACTCCCCCTTATAATATAGAGAGTCAGCAATCTTCTTCAAGTGTTGACACTCTTCTATCCTTTTCTTTTCTAGGAACTGCGGTGCAAGCTTCAATTCGTCGATGGTCCGGACTCTTCTCAAGGTCTTTTTGGTCTTCTGATGAATCCCCTTCACCGTAAGGTCCAGCATCTGAGAGTCTTCCTTCCTTATCAGCCTGCCTCCAACAGTCTCGATGACCAGTTCCTCCTTTCTTCCTTGAGCGCCGATTTCTTCTGCTACCTTCTGGTCTAGCAGCGACACTGTTGACCCTTCATCCATGAGGGCCAATATCTTCTTTGATCCTTTTGACCCGAAGATTTCTATCGGAATTATCTTCAGGTATGCCCTTGCGTTGTTGACCGCATTCACCGATGCCATGATGCTCGCCACTTCTTGTGGTTTGTTCTTCTGTTCTTCCGAGGAACTTTTCTCTGTCTCGACGTGCAGCAGATGATGATGCCACCTCTTGCATTCCTTGCACGACGGCTTCTTGCAGCTCTCCTTCCGATGTGTCCCTTGTAAACACTTGAAGCAAACGCGGCTTTTCTTCACTATTGCCCATCGATCTTGCACAGACGCCTTCAGGAACTTCTGACACCCGACGAGGAAGTGTTCACCCTCACACATGGGGCAAGTCTTCTCTGATCTTGAAACCTTTTCTTTGAAGTCGATGACGCCGACGCTGACGTGACCCCTTCTGATCCCGACGTTCCATCTGTCGCGTCCCTATCTGAAGGACGGGACCCGGGACGTGAGGGGGCATCCTTCTGCGACCTGGTTACCGGCATCTTGAACGCAATCTTCTGTTTCTTCTGAACTTCTTCTAGCAGGGATCCGGCTCGAAGGACCAACTGTTTCGGACGACCAGAACCAGGGTATGTCTAGTACCCGGAGGTCGACCTGGGACAATCTCCCAGACGTTCTTGGCGTACACGGCAGTATGTCCGTTCGCTGGTAATGTACGCCACCACGCACCCCTGAATGCGTAGCTTGGGTCCCGATCCACTAGGGTTTCTTCGTTGACAGGAGACTATACTTAGAGGCGATGAAATAAAAACACAATTTTTCCTTTTTTCTCTCTTGGTTTCGGTTCTTCCTTTTCCTTTTAGTTGTTGCCTCTTCGGTGGCTGTCTTGCGACTGACTCGAATCGAGAAATGGCTCGCCTTTTATTTGGCCCGTTAATACCTTACAGAGAGCCGCGTACTTTGAGATCATTTTTCGAGTAAAATTTCCCTAAACCGAAACCTTGAGAGTCCTTTTATTTTATGTTTTCAGTAAAACACCTTACACATTTTTATTTATTTACATGCCTTACATACTTTTATACAATATTAAAACATAATATTCAATATATAATAATTAATTAAAAAAGTCTTAAAACAAAAATATCTAAATTTCTAGGTTGCTACATTTTTACTATACATTTTCCCTTATAACTTTTGAACGGATAGTCCTATCGACCTAATTCTTGTTTTATTATAAGTTTTATAATAAAATCTATTATTTAAAACATAAACTATTATGCTATTGCAAGAAACAAAAAATCTCATTTTCAAGTTACGTAATTATATGCTAACATTTTACTTACGTACCTATTCCTTTCAAATTAATGTTAAATAGTCTTATATGATTCAAATAAGCAAAAAATACTCTAAACTAACCTTATTACACTAATTAGAACTTATTTTAACATAATAAATCTAATAAGAATGAGATTTCATATTTACAACAATTATTCATAATACGCTAAAATGACATTGTCCCTATATTAATACACACGTTACTCGAAGATAGGTTTTCCGTCGCCGACACATCTTATAAGGGGGTTAAATAGGGGATGAAAGTTTGTATGAAACTACTTTTATAGACATTTTTTTGCAGTTTTAGCGCGAGCGATGCCGCGGGTTCTGCTATACATACTATTGACATAAGACTTTTAAGTATTGATTATTAATTCTATCTTGTAAAATATAGACATCTATACATATATGTAGTAACAAAGCGTAATGTGATTTGATGATGAACGTAGACACACGGAATATTTTTTTAAAACAATTACTGTTATGTAATAATGGTTTATAGACAACAGTTATTGAAATTTTTGTCTCTATCTGTACGGCTGTGTGTATTTCACGCAAAAAATACAGATCCGATTTTAACTAAATTTTCCGTAGCGACTTTACTCGGGTCATCATTTAGGATAACTTTTACTATAGGAAAATCTTTCATTCCCACGAGAAAATATAATAACTGGTTCAGTCGAGACGTCCTTAGATATATTTACATGGCTAATACTGGCTAAACCTTAATAAAAAGGAGATATCAAAACAATGTACCTACCTACTAGAAAATTGTAGGTCTTAAAAAGACCTACAGAAAAGTCTGCAATAGCATATATTAAGGCTATCTCCAAAGAACTAAGGTAAACTTTTGGTTGGTTTCTATTACCATACATCTTAAAAACAACATTATTTTTACGTTATAAAAAAGATATGTATTTAAATATATAAACATTTTTTTTAAACCTATTTGAATAAATTATACATTAACATTTAATTCGAATACTTTTAAGATTTATATAAATCTGCCATCTCTATATAATTACATAAATTTCTAAGCAAGGTTTCGTCCACTCGATAATAGATGTCTCTGCATGTCGTAAGCTTACGCCTAAATTGCCAAATGGATTTTAATAAAAATTACGCCCGCAATTCTTGCTTCAGCCGCTTTTAAAATTAGTCGATATTCTTATCTTTCTTTCGAAGGTCAACATGGCGGAAACCGTTTTAAAATAATTTATCGTAAAACCTACGTATGCTAAGAGTAATATTATTTAATAAACGTAAGTATTATGATAATACTATATTGAAGAAATAAAACAACATATGTGACTACAGTCGTAAATTACTCGAAATTATTGGCTTATTTATTACATAGCTTAATATAAATTGTCTAATGATATAGATAAAGCCAAAGGCCTTTACTAGTTTTGTTATAAAGATAAAGTAGATCACGTAAAATTTATATACAAACACATATTCTGATAGCCGCTTATCGTTGAACGTTTTGTTTTTATATGTCTAGCACAGTTTATTGACTGCCTTAAAAATACATACCTACTTATACTTGCGCGAATATGTCATTAAAGATATTTAAGAGAAAATTTGAAACTCAGTAATCTACTTCAGTAGACTTATATTACAATTAGTTATTCTTTCATCGAATCTCAATATAAAATGTATGGGGTATGTTTGTTATGCCACATATAATTTGTGTCTCTATAATTACATTTTTCATTTATATATCTTTATTTTTTCACAAATATATGCATTATAAATACATATCCGTAATATAAATTAAATAACGAAGTGTGACAAATAGGTAAAATGAATCATTTAAATATCGCTATAAACATGAGCAGCTATTAAAATAATGGCTAAAGTTTATTTTTGAATTTATTTATTTTCCTCATTACTTATCTACAAAATATGTATTTTATGCATTATCTTTCATGTGTAAGAAATACATATGTAAGTTAGTATAGTATATATAACAAAACTTGGAACTACCTACTTCAATAATTTGAAGACAATATGATAACAACTGACTCAATAAAATTATGAAATATACACTTAAATTAGACAGTAATAATAGTTAATAACATTAGATAAATACTAAATATTTATCTACATAGCTCTATTATTATTTAGTGTCTAAAATATTATTTTCAATACGTTTTATTAGCTAACTATTAATCAAATCTTGAAAGTCATACCTTCTTCTTATCATATATCTACATAATATCGATACAACAGTATAGGACAGTATTGATATTCTGTTAATTTTACTAATAAAACCTCTGAGTCTAGTTTTTTTTTTATTACACGTCTTACGTGCGAATTCGTCTTAAAGATGCTCTACCGTTGATCAAAAGCATGTTCTTTTCAGTTTTTAAAACTATAATATTATTATACGTATACATTATAAGTACTTACATACTTACTTTATTCATATCTACCTAGAAAATTTTTTTTAGGGTGTTTCAATTACATTCTCAAACTTTTTCATTTATGTAAATACTTATGCTTTAAGGAAAATAATGAAATTTAAAATAATTAAAGAAAATTAAAATATTTAAATAAATATTATTGTTTACATTTTCTGGTAATTTCTATAACGTGACACGTGCTTTAAAATACCTCCAAAAGTAACAACGAACTCAGCTCAATTGGCAGGAAAAAAATCGCACAAAAACTGAGGGCAACGTCCGTTTTTAGTTTCGGTTCAGCGAAACGGCCACCTCACCATTACATATAACATGTTTACAAAATTACTGCCGCACAATGCTTAAGATGACAATTAATATGGACTTAATAACCTTGACTTATGGTCTAATTTAGTTCTGCTAAAATATGTTTCTTTTTGCTTTTTATCTCTTGATAATCCATGACTATATTATGAGTGTTAAACAGGTAGATATTTTATATTTAACAATAATTTTGATAAGTAAATAAGTAGGTACGTTGTGGTGATAGTTATAGATACAAATTAAAAGATATCAGATATCAACCAGAATCTATATATATATACAAGATATCTACTACTTTTCAATGATTAAAAAATTACGCACCATTTAAGTAAGTGATTATAACGAAAAACGGTATAAACTATATATTCTTAAGATGAAGCTAGTCAAAAATATTATAACAATGTACTTGTTATATCTATAACATTTTTTAATGTTGTATATGTTACGTTTAAAGATTATGTTAAACTTTCAAAAAAGTTACTAATGTGAAAAAATAATATTTGCTTAAAAGGCAAGAAAGTAAACTCTCAAGTATGTCAAATATTTGGCGCTAGACAACTCTGGGAGACAATTCTTATGCAAGATACACTTTAAGAACATAAATTATACATACATACAGGTCAGATATCATTGTATTCAGCCATGACCGTATTACATGCCAGATAGGTATCAGAAAGATAAATCATAAGTTTACCGAGTAAATATATCATCTATGTGAGGGCCGTCGAAAGATTTTTCCACTTCCCATGCGCGCAAGTGGATCGACAAGTTGAACCACTAACACAAAGATAACACCGTTCACATTACAGGCGTGTCGGCTCAGTCTTGTGTTTATTTACGTCCATCGTATTGTTTGTATACAGCCCGGCACGACTGCGCATACTGACTACGTCATACCCCTCCCCGCCGCCCTCTCGGAGACCCGCAATTCCTACACTGGGGTCGACTCGCCTCACTCGCTCATTCATTCCACATTCGCAAACGCAGTTGCGCGTCTCCGGTGAAAATAGTGATTCTTAGACTTAATTCATAATAGCGCTCAACGCTATGTTGAAAGAGACCTCAAGATATGACAGCCGTAACACAAACAGGGAGGATGGACGCCCGCTGAGCTCGAACAGATTACCTGCCATCGAGGAGCTCACGCTAGGACTCAAGCAAAAGCTACACCTGCAGGCTCGGGCGAGAGCTGCACCGTACTACATTAGAAAGCAAGAGCCAGTGGATCTCGTGGAGAGGTTACTGGAACAGCGGGCCCTCGTCGCCGAGGCCGTACGGAGATTGCAAGAGAAGAAACAACCGTGTCACGAAATATCAGTAGATTCTTAATTTATGTTAATAAAACAAAACATTTTAGTTGTGAAAGTGTGGACCGTGTTGTGAAATCTGTGTGTAAGAAACGTGTCGGGTTACAATGGTGCTATATGCGGAAAGCATGCGAGAGCGAGATGGCCGGCTCTGACGTGTCACGCGCGGCACAAATCACGAGAACGAACCAAAATGGCGGCCAATACTATACAATCATAATATTTATTCTTCATTTTATAGTGACCTTAACAGATCAAAGTGCTGAATGACGTAATTAACTTTTAGTATTGTTATGCCTTCCATATTATCTATTTTATTAATATTTACGTTTTTCGTGACTTAAGCTGAGACATTTCCAAATAAATAAAGTTATTTATATATTATTAATGTAAAGTATTCAAGAGCTTTAAATACGTTTGTGTCTACACTCTACATTTTAAATTATGTATTCAATAGACGAATATGATGCAATGTTTATTGATTGTCAGTAATTTTTTCCCTTGCGATATTTCGTGCCCTCTCAGAGTCTCAAGATACATTTCAAGTATCGTGTTATTTAATTAAATTGATAATAGTTTGTATGCATATTATAATCGGAACAACTTCCTAACGGGATTGTAAACAACAGTAATAAAACGCTGTAGATACAGTTATTTCCTCGCATGTCAAATATAAGTAAGGTAAATGGATCGCTTATGGCGATAGTGCAGGTGGTGTTAGATCAGATCTAAGAAACCTTAATCTGAATTATACTTTTACCTGCTACTTAGGCAATTTGTAGGCAATATTTTAATTGTAAAAGTACCTATCTTTCTCTTTAGTACATCAATATTGTAATGTACAATTGTACCAAATCGGGTATAAAAATCAATGTAATATTACATGTGTGCATGTTTTAGTGCATTTTGTGATTTTAGATAGTTTAATTTATCGATCTTGTGATTTAGATAAGATTTAAAAAGTTATCTAATAAATGGAAAAAAATTAAAGATTTTAGTCGTTTCATTAATGGTATAGTAAAACTTAACCCTAATATTAATGTGTATATTTTGCTACCATGACAATATTATTTTTAAACTGGAAGAGTGGGTACGTTTATGTTAATATAATATTGATTTTGAATAATAATAAGCAAAATGAGTACATGAAGGGTTAACATAATCTGTCTGCTTAAAAACAAAACAATGTATTATTTTAATGAGATAAATATTATTTATATATTATAAACTATCCAATCTAAACTTAAAATACTTTCCATTTATGAATAGGTCGCATCGCAAATCGCATATAATATTTCAATTTCTTTCTAAAGCTGTATGAAAAACAAAAGAGTATTTCTTTTCTGATGTTCACCAAAGCTACACCAATTCGCTTGATTTAAAGGTAAATATTTTTAAAATACCTATACATAATTCTCGCAGAAATAGATAAAGCTTCTAGAAGCTATTATCAAGAAAAGATTTCGAAGTACAAACAAGGAAACAGAAGGATTCTGTCGAAAATCTTTTCAAAAATTACCAGTATTTTATTATTTATCAGTATTATTATAAATAGCTCTTCGACTAATTTAATTAAATAGGTTGCAAAAATCTTTAGTTCTAAATACTAAAATTTAAAAAAAGAGTTAATAGATAAAAGTTTTTGACTGAAACTAATAAGGGTGCGGAATTGATAGATGAAATAGTTAACACTACTCAAAGATTATCAATTAAGTCACGTATATGTCGCAGGGAAATTGTAAGATCTATTAAATTATAATTTCGAAGTATTGTCAATCGCGTCTCCTTTTCTTACAATAACACGGGACATTTTTAGGTAAATTATAATTTCCCTTCCAGACGGATCTTACAATATCCCCGCGATATATATACAAAAAATCAAACTTCATATAATAAGTACGAATGATAATGATAAATGCCACAAATTAACTGAGTTGTCCAAGTTAGTTTTCACTACAGTCTACGTATCAGTATGTGACTTTACTGCCATCTGCTATTAAATAGCAAAAGTATAAATAATTATTCAAGATAAACACTTACTATTTTTAATAAAAAAAATGTTAACACTATTTAAATTGGAATAGTATAATTTTTAAACTTATTTTTTATAATTCTTTATCAAATAAGAATAATATTTTATTTAATGTCGCTGCCATCTATGGTTGAATAGCAAGCTCGCATAGTTATTTCTTTAAATTATTGGCAAAAATAGTCTTTTGAATTTCGGTGCCAAATTTTCATAGCTTTAAATAATGTGAATTTACAAGGTACTGCTTATATTTTACACTCCATCGTAGACTTTCTAGCTATGTTAAAAATAATTATAAATGATTTTTTAGATTATATTGATTATCACTTCAAACCTTCCACCAAACAATTTACCATAATATGTATTGCATGCAAGATATGTTTTTTAAAAGATAAAGATGAGTAATAAAATGTTTTATAATATTAACTATGTAATATCAATTAAAATAAAAAAGTATAATAAGATTAAACGGGGAAAACATTCAAGATAAACTAGTGACCTACCTACGCTCAGAGGAGCTAGATCATTTTTATGATTACGGTTAACAAAGTTATATATATAACATATTACGTATATATGTATAATATTTGCCAAATTTCATTCAAATTTTTAAAAACAACAATATTTTAGATGATAAAAATTGAAACATATTTATTATCTTTATTTTTTGATAGATTCTTACGGATACATAGGTATCAACTTATTAGAACAAAACTTCTCGCAACCCAAATGAGTAATAAGCCGTTATGACACCTTTACCTAGATACATAACAACAAAAACAAATAACTATTTTTTTATATTCAACTAGCATTGCCCGCGGCTCCGCCCGCGTTCAGATGACCAAAAACCAAATTATTAGGTTTTACATATTAGTTTACTCTTACATTGCAGTTTTTGTATTTCTTTCTCAGAAATGAGATATTTTCCCGCGTTAAAAAGTATCCTATATGTTAACTCTGATAACCAGCTATCATCATACTAAATTTCATCAAAATCCCTCCAGTGGTTAATCCGTGATGCGGTAACAGACAGACAGACAAAAATTCTAAAAACTATAGATTCGGCCTCTGTATCGATAATGTCTATTTCAATAAGATTTTCCAAAAAATATTTAATGTACAGATTCGGCTTAGTTACAATTTTATTATATGTATAGATGACCAAAATAGAAAAACCTACTCTACTCTCAAGTCTCGTTACAATATCTTAGGTAAACTTATCCCCTTTCAGCTGCAGAAAGAGAATCACGAAACAGTAGCACAGATCATAATATAATACTACACGAGTGCAGTAGTAAACCTCAAGGGTGGTTAACTTTTGGGGTGTTATGTTACTTTTCCATCGACTTTATCTGATTAAAACTATGTATAAGGGTGAATCTTGAAATCGGGCGTATTCAGATGATTCCTCTGGCGAATTTTTTATCTAATTATTATTTACTTTTACATGCAAAAGTTTAAATATAACATAATTATAAACACATTTATCAAATAGGCATCACTGTAACTAGTCTCGTTATAAAGATATATGTGATTTAAATTTTTGGTGGCAGGGGAGTCAATAAAAGGTGGCAGGGGAGTCAAAATTATAGCTATTTTATATGAATTATATGTTTTATTTAAATTTTAAACTAATCAGTCTTTTGATTTCAATATTTGGACTTTACCCTTAATAAATAACGATAATAATTATAACTAAAAAACAAATAAAACTCTCAAAAACGTTAATCTAAATAAATCAACGGAATAAATCAACTTAATGTAACTCATTTTTCATTTATTTTACATTGATCATATGATAAACAATGTAAAATAAATAAAAAATGAGTTTAAATTCTAAATGAACAAACAATTTTCTAAAATATATTATAATCAGAAGAATCTGAATCTTCATCACTATAGAGACCGGATAGTACGACTTTAGTCATAGAAGATGTGATTAAGTTCTCATTCATTGATGGGACATCACTCTACAAGCTGTCATCAGATGGTACATTATTAATCTCAAATTGGTTACTCTAGATTGAAGTTCCGGCCAGCCGATAGTTCGGGCTTGAGTTAGCAGTAATATCAATCTGATTTTCGTTTATTGCGGTCTTTTTTGATATCATAGTTTTAGGGGTACTAGTGTTCTCCAAAGTTATACATCGGATATTATAGAAACCGATATGTTGTCCATGGGGACAATAATTTGATTCTTCAGAACATTTTTCTAAATTACAGCTAAGGTGTCTCATGGCTAGGACCTTAGGATTATTACAGGTCCATATCGTTTGATGAACTGTCATGGTGCCTCGAAATTCTTTTAAATCAGAGGAAATTAATAGTTCCGTCTCAAAATGCCAGATTCGTGAACTTCCATTATCATACCCCCGGATATTTGAATTTGAAGGTGACTAATAAGGAGATCAATATTTGGAAAATCATTCCCTTCAGCAACAATCCGATCAGCTGCTATTTTTAATACTCCTCCCATACTATCAGGAGCTCCTTTGCCATGCCCTTTTTCCGAGTAATTCCAAACTACACGCTGTAAACTTTTATAGTCCCAGTGGACCTTAGCCATCACGTAGAACATTTTTCGGTTTCTATATTGAGCAGATGGCAAGTCTGATATAAAATGCAATGTCTCCAGTACAGAAATGTTGCCGCTAACAAAGTTTAACACAGGAACCAAATGCTCCCAGATGGCGACAGCATCGTATCTTAAGCATTCACTTAAAGTGCAGAAAGATTTAGTACATAGCTCCCCATTTTGTAATTAGTAAATGACAGAGGTATGTAATGATACTCGTATCTGTCGAGAACTACCAAAGTGAAAAGCCTGAATTTCGGAAGCATATTTAGTATTGTAGTTTTTACTGAAATCATAGTGCACAATGCATTCTCCTGATTTCAGTTTTGATTTCAAGTTCTTGATATAGTTGTTTTGGCAATTAATATTGGCACAGTGACTCATGTACTGTTTTAATAACCGCTTAAAAAGCTCAATTATGACACTGTTCATATCAGAATCATCATTGTCTTCAATAATTATGTGTTCTTCAAGTTCTTTTAACTTCTTTAGTTTTTTTTTCTGATTATATCGTTTTGAACTTTCTCTGTCCCTTTTTATCATATTTTTTGTTGTCTTGGAGACATTTCACCTATTGGTAGAATTATTCCTTTACTCTTTTTGGTTAAATATTTTTGTCTTTCTTTTTCTTGTTGATTTGCTCGTAATACAGGATCACTTTTACTTTTTCTAATCTTTGTCGCTCAGTCGCAGTCGTTTTTTCTCTAGTATTTCTTCTCTTGTCTGTTTTGGAGTCATTATTTAAGCCTGTAACATTAAACTAACAAATAAATTAATTGACACCACTTTCATTTTTTTACATCACATCAGTCTCCCTTCAACGAGAGCTCCAAAAATACTTTATTGATAATGTAACTACTAAATAATAATTTAAAATAAAAGATTTTGTAGGAGAAAATAAGAAATAATTCATTACCCTGGTACAACACCGGGGGAATCAACACCAATGGAATCAAAAAAAAAGCACATTTTTCGTCGATTTTGTAAAAATCGAAATGTTTTGTCCAGAAGTAATAAAATATATAATTAATAACACTTTACTCCGTACTGTATACCCTAGTTAAGAAACCCTAAATTATCAAAAAACTATTTTAAATGTGGGAAGGGTAATCAATGACCTAGTGAAACAAAACCAAGGGAATCAAATTCTTACCTTCGTAAATCCAGTTTTGAGCAATGAGAAGCTCGACCTACCCTTACGATGTTTAAAGCGCGACTTAAGCTTGGCCGACAGCGCGCGCTTATACTCCCATGACATTCGTTTAGTGATGTACGAGTGGATAAATCACGCGCCAAGGGTATCAAAGGGTATGTTTGACCTCAGACAAACCAAAACTATTTTTTTTTATTTTAACTACGTTAAATATTAGACATTGTGTAATTATTTACTTATTTAACAACTCTTTCATTAACGTTTAGATCAACACAATTCCTAAATTTCCTATTATACATTGGTGTAAAATGAATAGTTTGTTCCATGAATATCAAAGGGACAACCCAGGGGAATCAATTTTCAGGGCTTAAATTTTTTTTTCACACATTATCAACTATATTAACTTCGTTAACTAGCATGCCCCTAGTAGATCAAACATTAAACTAACAGCAAAAAATACTTAGATTACAATTTTTATACGTAACAGGTAGTTTTTCCCTCCAGACAATGTTAATTTAGTCTCTCAAGATTCACCCATAAGTTATAACTACATAGTTATAATTAACTAGCGACTCACCCTCGCTTCGCTCGGGTTCGTCCCTACTTACGTTTTAACGTTTAGTATCGATTTTTCAGAGATGAGATATTTTCTCGCAATAAAAAGTATCCTACATGTTGACCCGGATAACCAGCTATTATCAAACCAAATTTCATCAAAATCCCTTCAGTGGTTTTTCCGTGATGTGGTAACAGACAGACAGACATACAAAAATTAAAAAATCTATAGTTTCGGCCTCTGTATCGATAACAATGTCAACAAAGTGATACAACTCAAAAATCTACATTTTACAGGAGAGCAAAAACAAGATTTAAAAATTCTAGTTCGCGTTCTAAGTGGGCTAGGTTAAACTTGAGTACCTTATTTTGTAGATAAAACATTCACTTTCACTGTGCATTTAAATTTTTCCGGTAAATATTATAGTTTTAAAGTAATTATTGAAAAACTTGTGAGTTGTACCTTTTTTATTTCTAGTACATGCTAAAATTACGTGATAAATGGTACAAGTACAGTTAAATTATGTTGCACCTATAAGTTGTCGTTGTGTAACTTGATATACATGAAGTAAAAATATCTAATAACTCATTGGAATATGTTCCTAGCGCAATGTTGCTCAAACAAATGATAAATATACTAATAATAAATAATAATAAATATACCCCAAAGATGAGATTTTTTTACTTATCATTCCTATATTTTCATATTTTAGCTGAATTGTATCACTTTGCTAAAATCATGGCTTTTTGAAATATGTGTTAAATAATACAACTCAAGTTATACCCCTCACCAAAATACATATTTATTGTGTAAATAAATACAAGTTTTAGAAAAACAATCATCGTTTATTAAACTTTTCAAAATCAATAATTCACTTACAAATAAGGCACAGTTTTATCAAAATTCTTAAGAGCGGTAAATTGAGATCTTATCACCATCATTTTAGAATACGAATGTAACTTAACTATTCTCAATGGGAACTAATATAGTTTCACAAAAGTTAGATAAAAAGGCGGTGGTTCCGTGGTCAGAACTGTTCGTTCTTATTCAACGTAGTACTAGATGTTGTCTCACATGCATCCAGGACCAGCCTCCATGGCTGATGATGTATGCCGATGATATAGCGCTCGTTGATAAAAGCCGTGTAGAGCTGGAGCGTTGGGTGAACCTGTGGAAGGGTACGCTTGAGAATGGCGGTGACAAACTAAATCTCACGAAGACCGCGTATATGGCTTGCGGGAGTCCGGACTCCAGCACCATCCACATATGGCTTGAACCAGCCGTTAAATCGAAGAAATTCAGAAAGCATCGATCACGACGTTTAAGCATGTATAAGGGAAGCTGGAGGTCACAGGTATGGTTTGTGATCGCAGATTACCGCCCAAGCTCAAGGAACAGATAAATAAGAGCATCATACGACCAGTCCTTTTATACGGAGGCGAGTGCTGGGCAGCGCTATCTCAACAAACTCCGGAGCTTCACGTCACAGTCAAGTTCAGTTGAAGAGCATCTTCTAAGGTGGTGTGGCCATGTCGCGCATCACAAAATCACCATAGCTGGATGAATCGGTAAGGTTCAAATCATCATAGGGTTTTTGGAATCATTTTCAGTTATTTCGTTTGTCTTATTATAATTGTTAATAACAATTTCTGTTAAATTCTCTGCAGATTTTTCTGAATTTATGTGTTCGTGGATAGTAGGGACTGGACTTTCTATAGGTTCACTACTACTGGCAGCGATCCTTCAATAAGTTCTCTTACATGATATCCATAGCCGTCTTCATTGGTATTATTATTTTGTTCTGTTCGTTCAATTTAAGCTTCAATATGGTCTTGTGAACTCATGTTCGCCATGTGACTAGTGGCTAAATCCATAATTTCAGCAATTCGAGATTTCGGAAATGATAGTATAAAAATGTCTGTAAGAAGGTGCACCATCTGATTCAGTTCGGCAACTACTAATTGCAACTGTCCGTGTGGTGACGGATTGAGAATACTGAAAGTCACCAATCCTACATTCCGAGGGTGTCGTAAAAGATGACTAACCACTTGACAGTCCACGCGCTCATCATAATTGTTTTTGAAGGATCCAGTTCATGCTAAATCACTGCTCTAAAATCGCGAAAAAAATTGCATACCATCATAAAACCCAAAACCAAACCACACCGAATCCCAAAACCACAAAAGTTAAAGTTTATAGGTGTATCCCAGCACTTGTATCATTTAGCACGTCTTGTTTGCATACATTTTTGATTTAGATTTGGTTTAAGTTTTAGATACAATTCAATTTATATTCGTTTACACATAAAAGTTGATTTGTACAGAATTAGGATTAGTAGGTTCATGTTGAATTGTACCCTAATCAGTATAGAGAAAAATCTGTTCAAAGTGATATTACTCTAATAATATCAATATTCACGATAAATTTACTAAAAAATAAAATGTGAAAATTAATACAATCGCACTTATACCACGAAGCACGAAAAATAGTGTGTGCAGCAATTACTTATAGGGGTTACAACTTGAAATATATCTATATTCACGATATTTTTGCAAAAACACTGCCACATATATCACTTTGCACAAAATTATCTCCGAAACTATAGTAGATAGAAGATCGTAAGTTAGACCAAAAAAATCCTAATTTTTTTCTGATTATTTCTATGTAAAAATCACAAAAAGGGTACAACTCGACTTATTTAGGAGGCACAGATTTCAATAAGAGTTTCCAAAAAATATTTAATGTACAGATTCGGCTTAGTTACAATTTTATTATATGTATAGATATCACTACTACGTACCACTATAGGCTCAAGGATAGAACCTCCTCTGTCTTTAAATTGAGTGGTTCAACTTTTGGTTAGTCATTCCTTTCTAGTGACTAATGACTATGGCATAGATCATTTTATGGCCATAGATCATTTTATAACTAAGGCCTTGCTCACCATACTTTACGTCATGTATTATGTATACAATGTCTAATTTTACAAAATCAATGCTTATCTCGTGACTATAAGTTGGGCTATAGTCCAATCGGAATCAGTTTTGGGAACAAAATATTGAAAACCTGAAGTTTTATGATTGTAAAATGTTAGCAGGTACATATACCTTGCTAAAAACTATTTTTCAACGCTTTGCGTCTCCCCATTTCTCGGGGGTAGCTGGGCATAGGGGGCATTTGACGAATTTCTATTCCTTATATACCTGCTAACATTTTAAAATCATAAAACTTCAGGTTTTCAATATATTTTTTTCTATTAAAAATAAATAGATTCATCATGAAAAAACGAAACTGGGTGGCTGGACTCATATATACTAAATATTATACCATAAAGTTTCAATTCAATTCTCTTATTAATGGTTTTAAAGCGTGCCAGTTGAGCACATATTATTTTGCCAGTTTCACGTAGAACGGAAAAGACACAAAGGAGATTGGTCGGTATTAAGTGAGATTATTAAACTGTGTGTATCAATTAAAAAGTGTAAAAAAGGGAGCAACTCCTTTATGGACCTTGGATCTACAACAAAAGACGGCACAATTACTATATATTACGATAAACACCTTACTTAAAAATAATTGTTAGTAAGGAAGTTCTAATTATCTTACAAATATGTTAGTCTATAATCTAATTCCATTACATGATTACAGTTAATACATGTACGTATTTACATAAAAATTTGCATAGAGGACTAGACAAACATTAATAAACAATTAACATCAATGGGACTGGGTACTTTGAGGGGAAGAACATCATAAATAGGATGGAAGTGTCTAGGACAGCTAAAAAGGATATGAGAGGGAGTACCTACATCAAGAACACATTCGCATAAGGATTGGTCCCTGACCTTAATTTTCGCTAGGTGCACAGGGCATATATGTATTCTTAGGCGCAAGCGACAAATGGTAGTTATGACCCAACGTTCCGCAAGTTTTAGACGATGAAACCAAGGGCGCCTTGGAATCTCGTTCTGAAGGGTTGCATAGTGCTTACTTTTAAAACCATAGATTTTTTGACTCCGGACCGGACCGAATACAGCTGTCGGTACTACTCTGTAGTCTCTATAACCTGTGGTAGTTAGTACTTGTCATTTGACAGTTGACAGTTGACAGTTGACACTTGACAGTTCCGCAATCTGCAAGTGAAAATTGTGTCTGTGATATTGCGGATTATTTTACATTAATAATGTATTTACGATAATTTCTCTCTGTTAGCGCCACGAGTAAGAAGGCACACTAAGGTGTACTATAAAAATATTGTCTATATTTTATTTTAATTAATTTTTAATATTGCACATAAAATATAGTTGTTTATACATATATCCTTGTTCCCATTGCATTCAATATTGTTTGTAAGTCATGAAATTCTATGTAGGCTTTTTCGCTATTGATTTATAAGCTATTTATTTCTAATACAACTTGATATCTACACACTTTATTGCAGTATTTACTACATAGTAATTATTGTTTGATCTGTTTATCTAGGGCTCTTATTTATTTTGTTCTCCAACATTAGGGTAATATTGTTAACAATATGTACATTTTCTTGTTCACGAATGATAATCTTGACCCTATATTATCAATTTGTCAAACCAGATTATGTGGGGTTGGAAGTTGTGTAAATAATATTTTTAATTTTAATGCAGATACAATAAAAATGGAAGGTCATTGGTCAATGGGTCCTGGTACTTTAGAAGTACCTTTATCGCTGTATGCTAAAAATCGACAAAGACTTACTGAACAGCTACAAAGTGGCCAAATTGTTGTTTTGCAAGGTGGAGAAAGTATCAATCACTATGATACTGATGTTGAATATGTGTTTAGACAGGTAAAAAGCTGAAAAATATTTTAATTAAGTAAGTAGTATTAGTAAAAATAAGGGCAATTTAAGATAAAGATTTACATTATACAAAAATAATGCTAATGATTTCAATAAGAGAATAAATAAATAATTTTATTAAATACTGTCTTAGGAAGCATACTTTACTTGGTTATGTGGTGTCCGCGAGCCTGGTTGCTACTTTGCTTTAGATGTCAAGACAAGAAAGTCTCATCTTTTTGTTCCAAGGCTTCCAGAAGAATATGAAGTATGGATGGGAAAACTGCTCTCATGCTCTGAATTCCAAAAAATCTATGGGGTTGATGATGTGCATTATGTAGATGAGGTATATTATTAATTTGAACTATTATATTATTATAACTTTATAAAATTAAAATCAAAATAAAACTATTAAGCTGTAAAGATTCTTTTTAAATAATTAAAGTATCTTAAACAAAAGTCAGTCATTAAAGTTAGTCATTTAAACAAGTATTATTAAATATTAATATTAAATGAATAACATTATTCATGTGATTCTGTAGTATAAACTATCTGTGTATGTAAATTTCTTTGTGAACCTTATAAATGCTACAGGAAGTGTGTTTAAAATAAAACAAAATTAAAAATGAATATATACATAATATATACTATAAGAAAAAATAATAAAACTCAAAATTAAACTAAATCAGTACCATATATTATCATAGTATATGTCACTTCAAAGTTTATTGAACAAAAATGTAAATTAATAATTAATTATTCATTTTACCTAATGTGATTATTTTGTTTTGATGATTATATGTGATTATTTTGATTTTACAATTTACATATTATATGATTAAATGTATTTCAATTTCAGATAAGAGATATATTAAAGTCTTTAAATCCTGAGACCTTACTGACCCTTGTAAGTAATTTGTTAGCTCGAATAAATAATCTTTTTTACTTTTATAAAAACTTCACTGTTATAATTTCTAATTTCAGAGTGGTCCCAATACTGATAGTGGCCTAACAGCCAAAGAAGCAGTATTTGCTGGAATTGATGAGTGAGTTCATTTGTAACATGTTTTACATACTTTGCAAAAAAAAAATATTGATTTATATCATAAAGCAAAAAAGAATGGGCTATGGCTCTAATTTCATTTAATATGTGGTGTATAATTTGTTCAAACAACTTTGAAAAAAAATTGAAATTTCGATTAACTTATGACACTTCACTGATCTTTAATTATGATCTGATTAAATCAGTATCTTTAACTCAAATTAGAGACTGCAAGTATGGTAGCACTATTTGACTCAAGAATATTTTAATTACTTATCATTGGTGGTAAGGTCTGTAAGTAAATCACCGATTAGCACTTTATAACTTTTTAATAATTTTTTTCCTAACTGCAGTAAAGCAATGTGTGTCTTTTAGTCAGATAAATATTTTTTTGAGACTAACAACATTTGATCATTTTTCACCTGACCTTTACTTAACATCTAAGTCAAGTCATCAACAATTTTCAAATATTTATAAATGTCCCTAATTTATTCTATAATTGCCTAATTATCTTATTTAATATCAGAATTTCATAAATTATACTATGTGTTATCGAAGTTTTGATTTATGCTAAGTAATCTATACATTATCAAATGAGATAGCTGTGTTATTAGTATTATTACATTAATATACAAAAATTCAAGATACACAATTAGCGTATCAAAAAGTGTTCTAAGTAAAGCGCAAAGTTCAAAATTTTGCGCTTTTTCAAATCTCTTTTGTTCCATTGTTTTTGATTTAACGTCACATGTTGACGCCACTTTTTGAATAGATATTTGTTAGAAAGTGTGTATAATGTTTTTATATGTCAATGTATTATTACTTAAGAATGAAAAATAATACTTGGCTTTGGTTTCAGATTCAAAGTGGATAACGAAACATTATTCCCGATTATTGCTGAACTGTAAGTTAATTATCTTTATTTTTATATTAATTTTCGTCTGCGACTCCACTTGTAATAAATATTTTTCATAGAACTGGGACATGGAACCGTGACACTTTATACTGAATGGCACCAAATTGACTCCATTTTTGTTTTCTTTTTAAATGATTTTTAATCATATGTTTTCTTATCTACATATTTATACGGAATTTATCAGATAACATATCAAAGTTCTGGTATCAATAATTGATATGGTGCAATTATTTCGTTTAAATCCATCTCATAAATACAACCATAAAATGCTATGCTCATTACATATACATATATAATATGTAGGTATATATTACTGAATATTGTCAGTATCTGTTATCAATATTGAATAATAATTTTGCATTAGTATGAATCACTTCTATTTGAGCGTCATTATAAGAGATAGAGATGTTTATTATTAAGATATTTTCTTTTCAATTTCACACATATTAATAAGGCTTTCATTACAATTCTAAATTCAAAATAGGTACATCTACTGCATTTTTTTTTATTGGTAGACATAGAAATAATAAAAATAAATAACTAATATTTCGTTTGACCAAGTTTATTTTAAAGTAAATTTTTATAACAATTTAACTCGCATATTTCAAATCTTTAATTATATGTATTATGAATCCACATTTTAGGTGTATCTGGTGGGTTCTTCTTTCTATTTTATGAGACTTTTCTTACTAATGTTGAAAACTGAAATAATACCATGCTTATGTTTTACTTATTTATCGACCTTACTGATAAAATTTTCCATTACCTGTTTTATAGCCTACCCTTCATTTATATTACGACGTCATAATCAGATGCGATGCAATAGCATTTTTCAATAACTAGACTATAAAAGGCAAATAGTTATTAATTTTTATTATACCTACGTACCTACCAATAAAAAAAAGAGTTGCAGTAAATGTGTTTTGAATTTAAAATTGTAATCAAAGCGTAAACAAAAACAAATATATCCCATGGGTACCGTACATTTTTCCAGAATAAAAAGTAACCTATGTGCTATTCCAGACTGTAATCTATCTCCGTGCCAAATTTTATCCAGATTCGTTCAGCCGTTCTGACGTGAAAGAGTAACCAAAATCCTCACAAACTTTCACATTTATAATATTAGTATGAATGGAAGTTAGGTGGTTGATATCATTTAATTTTGATTAATTTTATATCGGGAAATTCTTCTTTAAGAGTTCGTAAACTACTTAGAGTAACTAACTTTTATTAAAACTAATTGTTTTACTTTACGCAGCCGTGTGATAAAAACACCAGAAGAAATTGAAGTAATGCGATATGTTTGCAAAGTGTCATCTGACGCTCATAAACAGGTTGGTGCACTTTGAGCTCAAAACTTTTTTGATTAATTATTTTAGCCTATTTCTATCTAATAATTTTCTACGTTAATAAATTATGAAAGCACATGTTCCCGTTATATATTTCACTAGCGACTCACCCTCGCTTCGCTCAAGTTCGTCCCTAGGTACTTTTTTTTTTCGAAAATGTCAAATATTCTCGTAAATCTACGTAAGTATTATCATTATATGTTATTCGTCGTTATACCTGTAAAAGGAATAAACGGACAAAAACACACCTATTCCATCTCAAACATTTCAATATTTACATTTGCACATATTATAAATATTAGTTATGGAAATACGCGCCGCCCCGCGCACGCCCTGCATTATTGCCCTAAATAGGTAGGTACCTATTTTGAATGACTGTATGGATAAGTACTAAGTATTTAGTAGAATAGAATAGAATCTTTATTGACACAATTGTTTGTTGTTACATAAGCCTGTTGAAGCCTCTGACACCCAAACTAGAATAAACCTGTATGTCAGGAGTCAGCACCCTCTTCCATCTTTAATGATAATTGGAGGTCAATAATATTACGGTGCATGTTTAACTGTGCGACTAGTACGGTGCAACTAGTAGACTGTGATATAAGTGTAATATCTATTTTTTATTTTTTTATTTGGTTTATCTATGTAAGTTGTTATAAATACAAATGTCGTGTTATCCATATTCTACGAACATCATCTTTAGTGATTACTAATCTTGTAGGCGTTATCAGGGCTCAAATAATAAAGAATTCAATCTTTAATACAATTTGATAAGGACAATCACAATGCTATAAACTTGAAACGGTATTTCTAATAATTTAATTGAGCAGCGGGTTCTCAGGCGCCGAACATCGTCTTCCAACTATACCTAATATCAAAACATAACTCTCTATGATCCTCCAAGATCAATCAGCTTTACTAAGACACGTATCTCCATTAAATGTCATGATGGCGTCTCGACTCTCGACCCTGCTCGAGACATAGCCCCTGATCGATATTCAAATTAATTCGGAATAAAAACTAAACTACATATAATAACGTTTTACATTCTAGCAGACAGGTAACTAAATCCTCCTCCGTCACATACAAATAGTTGATATTATATGATATTTCTTTTCCTCGATCCTTTCAGGTGATGCTATACACGCGTCCAGGTCTCATAGAGTACCAATGCGAGTCAGTGTTCCTGGACCACTGTTACCGCGTGGGCGGGTGTCGCCACGTCTCTTACACGTGTATCTGCGGCTCGGGACACAACGGCGCCACCCTGCACTACGGCCACGCCGGTGCGCCTAATGCTAAGATGATTCGTGATGGAGATATGTGGTAGGTGGTGGTATAAAAATATTGTATGATAATAGTGGCGGTGATCATGTGATAATTTTAACGGTAATATTCTCATGATGTGTCAAATACTAACTCTGGCGAACGGTTTCGAAGTTAAAGCACCGTTCAATTTTTTTAATTTAAAATTTAAAAGTAAAAAAAGCATTCCAAACTTAGAGGTGGACTGGAGGTGGTGCTTAAAATGTACGACCCATAGGTCGCCCCGTGTAAACGTACAACTGACTTGACTGATACACCTAAACAAAACATTCATCTTTCGAAGTCGGTCAAATCTCAAATAAATAGCTTATATAAACTAAAATTAATCCCATCAAGTTAAGTCTGTAAATAACTATTATTGCAGTCTGTTCGACATGGGCGGTAACTACGCGGGCTACGCGGCGGACATCACGTGCTCCTTCCCTGCCAACGGGAAGTTCACCGCCGACCAGAAACTCATCTATGAAGCTGTGCTATTTGCTAGAGACGCGGTGTTAAGGTTTGGTAAACATTAACATGATGTCGCCTTAGTGCTTATTTGTTTAAACTACCTATACTTGTAGTATCTATACTTTACAGTCGAGAGTTTTTTCTTATCTATTTTTAAAAACAAAACTTTATTTCTTTCATAAAATACATTTTTGCAGCTTTATTAAAGTATTTTATAACAATAGAATTGACATTTACAAGTCAATAATTCTGTACTAAAAACTCTTTTAGTAAATTGGTCGTTTGGACAAATAAGCTCTGACACGACGATTAGTTAAAAAATATACATACATACATATATGAATAGACTAGTGGACCCGGTAGCCAAAAGTAGTCCTGCCTGCCATACACCTCGTTTGGTAAAATTGAAGAAACTTTTCAGAATCTTGACAACAGCGCTACCTAACGGCTTCAGTTATAACTAAGAACCATCCAGGCGATAAGTACACAAAAAAACATCAAAATCGATCAAGCCATTTACGAGAATAATAATTATGAACTCACTCACACGCACTTCATATGTAAAGAGATTCCTGTGTAGTGATAATTGTGTAGTATTTTTCGACTATATTCTATCCAATAGTAATTGTGATACACACACAGTCTTAAGCTTATGAAATATCTCTATGCAAAAAAAAAAGGTGTTTGTGTGTACTTAAGTACGCACTTAAGAAGTTATACTTCTTTGGCGTAACAGAACAAAAATAGCTAAACATTTCATTCCGTACGTCACAACCCTCTGTTTGTAAAAGGAATGCAGCTAATTTCATCATGTCGCTTTCGGCTAACTTCATCATGTCGCTTTTTGGCTGTCGATGTGCGCGCGCATCGTAAAAATGTTACTCTATTTTTTCCAAACGCGCCAAAAGAAGTATAACTTCAAAAAGTCACGTCGGTCCATTGCTCTATTACTGCAAGAAACAAACATTTTTTTATGTTATTATTAAGGAATTGGGTACTGATAGATATAGCGCAGGGCAGGGCGCAATAACATGTATCATATTAGATACTAGCGATTTAACCTCGTTCCGCTCGGGTTAGTTACGTTTTTACGTTTAGTATAGATTTCTCAGAGATGAGATATTTTCCCACAGTAAAAGGAATCCTATATGTTGGTTGACCTGGATAACCAGCTATCATTATACCAAATTTCATCAAAATATGTCCATTGGTTTTCTCGTGATACGGTCACAAAAAACAAACAAACAAAAATTCTAAAAACTACATTCAACGTCTGTATCGATAATAATGACTTTCCAAAAAAAGTGCCAAAAAGATTTTTTTTATAAGTATTTAAGATTCGACTCAGTTAGAATTTTATTATATGTTTACGAATTCCACTGAAGGCAAATTGTATTAATATACATAGCGTGATAGTTTTACTTATATAGTTTTCGAAATTAATAGACATGTGTAGTCCGCCAACCCGCACTGACTATAGCTTGATTCCCCTCGTATTGACGTTTCAGTGGGACGTAAAAAAGGGCTGATTACAAACAGCGTTTGCAAAATTATTGGGCAATCGCGAAAATCATACGCATGTAAATTAAATTAATATAAAATAAATTTAACATTAAAATTCAACATACTAACATTATGTATTCGTTTCATATGAACAGAGAAGCAAAGCCGGGTGTACTGTGGCCTGACATGCACTTGACCGCGAACCGCGCCATGTTGGAACATTTGAAGCAAGGCGGTCTTCTAAAGGGCGATGTGGAAAAGATGATTGAGGTATTTAAATTTATTTTCACTTTTAAAGTGCAATTGATTACTCTATTTTAACGCTGATCAAAAATATTTAACTGCAAACTTCGTGTTGTGGGATGCAATGCTAGTGTCGCAGATGTGGTTGGCAATGGGCATGAAGTGATATAGATATTTGACGAGTCATATTCATTTAATTGTTACAAAGGCATGTATACGTTATGATAAACACTCTTTTAAATATTAATTAATACACACACACATATATACATAAAAATGAATGATGAGTCGCTAGGAAATAAATAAACAAACAAGTGTTACGCCCATTGTCGTGTTGTCGGCAGGCGGGCGTGCACGGCGTGCTGCAGCCGCACGGGCTCGGCCACCTGCTGGGGCTGGACGTGCACGACGTGGGCGGCTACCTGCCGCGCGCGCCGCCGCGCCCGCGCGGCCCGCTCGCGCGCCTGCGCACCGCGCGCGCGCTGCGCCCCGCCATGCTGCTCACCGTCGAGCCCGGCTGCTACTTCATAGATAGGGTGAGTGATGGGGATAGTACCATGTACAGCGTGATAGGGAAAACTAACTACCCTACCTTCTTCTATATAAATAAAAATGAATGTTGGTAAGCGCAAAACTCGAGAAAAGCTCGACCAATGCGGCAATAATTTTTTTTTTCAAATAGTCATTGAAGTCCAAGGAATGTTCTTATGAAGAGAAAATAGCCTGTGTTAATCCTATTAATGGTATATCTGTATATTAAATTTCATCCAAATCTGTCCGCCATTTCAGCGTAAAGAAGTATCATACGCACGCAGACACGCACTTGCACACACATGCACACACACGCACGCACACAGAAATCGATTTGAAATTGTATTTTAAATCCGGAAGACGCTTCGATCAACAATACTACTAGATATCATGTCGGCGTAAGAAATCCGTGTCGGTAAATATAAGCTCACTTGCAAAGTGAGTATATTTCGATTAGTTCTATTGAAACACTGCAAGCGTAAACACGTTCTCAATGCCGCAATGTGTAAATGTTTAATTAGTAAGTAAAAAGTTGCAAAAACAATACGCGAAAAAGAAACTTTTCAGACGGAGTGTCTTATTTTCGTTAAGTACATGTAGACTAAGTAAATATTTTAAGATTTAACCTACGAAATAATATAAAAATAAAATTTTGAACAATTTTAAACCCCCTAAGAACGTTTGGCGAAATTCAAAAAAGCAAACAGAAACAAAATATAACGATTTAGCTCACAAAGGTACAACGTGAAAAAGTGCTTTATGTTTTTTAATATAAGGTTGAATTTACAATAAATATTATAAAACTTACGAAATGATTGTTAGAGTATGATGATAATTAGAAGATTTGTGATTTTATTACAAGGTGCTATGGTGTTGATTAGGTTGAAAATAAAACTATTATAACACTTTGTCTTGGTTCGCTAGTATACAAATGAAGCCGTATAAGTGTATATTCGCGCGGACAGAATTTAGCTTTGATTTTGTATTTGTATTTGTTGTTGATCGAAGGAAAGACGATTTAATAATTTGATACCATCGAGCAGATCTGAATATAGTACAAGAAGATTGATGTGAAATTATAATAATATCGACTCATTTAACGAACCACATTCATTGATTTATACGTTTTAATCTAATAAACCACTCTTTTAAATATTAATTTAATAATATCAGTCCACGAGGTAGTTACTGTTGGAATTGTTTTTTAATCTATTTTCCATAGATTTTCTCGCAACTAAATGTTTCTATTAATTTACCCCTTCGCATTAACGGCGAGTTAATGAAAATTATATAAATATCAATTCTCCCTTCCAGCTGTTGGATGCCGCACAAAACGATCCCAATCAGTCCCAGTTCTTCAATTGGGAGAGAGTGAATCAGTTCAGGGGCTTAGGTGGCGTTCGCATTGAAGATGATGTGCTTATTACTGAGAATGGCGTTGAAAACTTGACATTCGTCCCAAGAACGTAAGTCACTATAGATAAAAGTTGATAAATTCGATAAAAACTATATTTAATTATGGTTTTGTATATACCCTACTTGTATTATAATAGTGTATTTATATTTGATCGCTAAATGGCGTTAATAACAATGAATACCAAAATATCATAAAAAGTATATATGACTAGCATTGCCCGCGGCTCCGCCCGCGTTCATATGACCAAAAATCTAATTCATAGGTTTTACGTATTAGTATACTCTTACGATGCAGTTTTTGTATTTTTACTCAGAAATGAGATATTTTCCCGCGATAAAAAGTATCCTATATGTTGATCCGGATAATCAGCCTTCATACCGAATTTCATCAAAATCCCTCCAGTGGTTTTCCCGTGATGCGGTAACAGACAGACAAAAATTCTAAAAACTATAGATTCGGCCTCTGTATCGATAATAATGTCTTTCAAAAAGATTTTCCAAAAAATAGTTAATGCACATATTCGGCTTAGTTACAATTTTATTATATGTATAGAAGATAGGGATCCCCATCTAATGTTTACTGTAAATTTTGAATTTCAGTGTTGCAGAAATTGAAGATTTCATGGCGAACGGGGCCAACTTCAAATAAGAATTATTATTACCAAATAAAGTATTTAAACAATCTGGAAATAGTTAATGGAGTATAAATCAAATAATATACCAGATATGATATAAAAATATTATCAGCGCAATAAAACGAGTATGTGTAACGAATATAACCAGTAAGAAGGCGGAATCGAACCCGCTATATCATCACTAATTATATTAAATAAAAAAATACATTCCACCTTGTTGTGACGTGGAAATGTAATTATTATTCATACCTATTGAATAATTGACTATAAGCTAAATGTTGCTATTGAAAATATATTTTTATATTTTATAATTTATTTATTCCAAACCAAATCAAATTTAAATATTGTATATGCGAAAAATAAATATTTTTTGTTGATTAGTTTATTTCTTTATTTAAATAATTTTCACTGGGAAAACATTAACAAATACTGTGCTTACGACGCCATCCCGGGTCCCTTCCGGGACAGGCTACCCATCGTGATTCAAGCGTCAATTATTAGAACAAGTCAAATATCAAGTGTCACGATTAGATAAAACTGGTTAGTAAATATAAACATAAAAGCAATATCTTATGATTTTCACAAACGTAGTAGTTTGATTATATTATCTATACAGATAAATAAAATTGAAGTGTCTGTTTGTAATGTCAAAATAACTAAGCTTTTTACCAAATTCATAGGGAATTTTATACTGTATTTATAAGAAAAACATTTTTTTTTACTTTTGTTTATCTGTCGTGTGTTTGTTCCGGCTAATCTCCGAAACGGCTAGGCCGATTTTGACGGGACTTTCACTGCCAGGTAGTGGATGTTATAAGGAGTAACTTGTATTCAGCCCTTTTTTTTAACGTCCCACTGCTGGGTACGAGCCCCCCTTCCGAGGGGGATCAGGCCGTAGTCCACCACGCTGGCCTAGTGCGGGTTGGCGGACTTCACATGTCTTTCGAAAACTTGCTAGGTTCTCTCAGACATGCAGGTTTCCTCACGATGTTTTCCTTCACCGTTATGACAAGTGGTAATCATGTTGGAAATGATTCGCATATGAAAATATCAGAGGTGCGAGACCCGGGATTTGAACTCGGTTCACTCGGTTTCCCAAGCGAGCGCGTTACCACTGGGCTACCACTGCCTTAAGGAGTAACTTAGGCTACTTTTATTTCAATAAAAAAATTAGGGTTCCGCTCAAAAAATTAAAATATACCTAGGAACGAACCCGACCGGAGCGAGGGTAAGTCGCTTGTGTAACATAAAAATGTTTGAAACGTAGTTAGTTCATATCTCTAAATACCAGAGTTGTTTATGTTAAAATTTTGTGTTTATTGTTTACTGGTGATTATTTGGGCAGTTTAAGAGTCGTATCCTATTCCAGAAGAAACCGTGCTATTTTTTTTTAACGTTGGAAAATACATTTACGCATACCACCTGCATGCATACAGGTGGTTAAGTGAGACTCACCGGCAAAACCAGTACTAAACACTAAAACCCAGCAATACCTCTCCCGTCTTAATGGGGCTTCGCAGGATCGCTTACGCAATCAACCACGACGCCCCGACGGCAGATCTGCCGAAGCAGACCACAACAGCCATGGGGTTGATGTTAGAAAATGTATCCAAGGATCCTTAAAACTAAGTTTAAAAAAAGTTAATTTTGCTCCTCACTGAAGTATCCATCTGAGATATTGATAAGTCGATAATAGAGATAGTGTTTTTTATGCTACATACATGTACAATTGTATTTTAATCCATTTGTTTTCTATATTTTTAGTTCGCAAACACGCAGATTGTAAGTAGATAATTACAAACGAACCATAAAATATCTGGCTCAATTTAATTTCTAAGACCCTTCAAACTTTAACTCATATATATTTATATTGAAATAAGGCAAAAATCAATATTCGTAACGATAATTTATAATTCAATAGCATTGCCCGCGGCCGCCCGCGTTCAGATGACCAAAAACCAAATTACATTGCAGTTTTTGTATTTTTTCTCAGAAATGAGATATTTTCCCGCGGTAAAAAGTATCCTATATGTTGACCCGGATAACCAGCTATCACCATATCAAATTTCATCAACATCCCTCGTTTTTCTTTGATGCGGTAACAGACAGACAGACAAAAATTGTAAAAACTATAGATTCGGCCACTATCGATAATAATGTTTATTTCAATAAGATTTTCAAAAAATATTCAATGTACAGATTCGGTTTAGTTTTTTTAGTTCTAATTCTATTATTTATATAGATTAGGCTAAGCTACAAAATGACAAAAAAAATACATACATTATGCACTTTATTTATAATCTCTTACAAATAACTACCTAATATCACAAAAATAAGCGCAAGTGCTTCAAAGTATTATTATAAGTATCTTTTATTTAATCAGCTTTATAAAAAAATGATAATTAAAAAATTATAAATTAAATAACAACTAAATGTAGAAGTTTGATATTATCACTATTGAGAGTGCAATAATAACTTATACTCATGTCGTCTCATCATGAACAAATAAAAATTAGTTAAAAAAAAATGTCAATTGATGATGATGATAACATGACAGTAGCAATTTGTTATTAAAGTTGTATTAAATTCAAAAGATAAAAAAAATTGATCCCAAAAATGTATATTATCTCTCATCGCGAGAGACATAGTATCGTCCCATCGCACGGGAAAGCTTTTTTTTCAAAGAAATTTAACAAATAATAATAATTACTTAATCCCTCAACGACCGCAGACACGCCGGCGTTACAGTTAACAATAGATTTCTTAGAAATTTAATTAATGTCTTAGACATTTACCTGGAGGTGTTAATAACTAAAACTTATCAAATTGAATGATGCTTATAGATTATGTATTGCCACTTTCAATAGTGAGTTTTATGAGATCAAGATAACAGAATATACTAAAGATAACACAAATAGTCTTTTAATATCCTAGGTATTCTTATCCTATTAAGAAATGTAAGGAATTCATGATAAGCTTTTAACCTTAAATTTGTTAATACAATATATCTTATTTTCTGACGACACAAATGCTTTAACGGTAGTATAGTGTATGCCAGAGACTCTGCATTGAAATCTGTATTTAATCCAATCATTGAAAGTAACTGCTCTTGTACCTAATAGAAAAGAAATAATTTAATTTCATAATATGATTATACCAAGCACAAAAAATACCATATCCAGACGTAATAAAAAGCCCTGATATACACTTGATTTAACTTGACCTGGCACATGATGATAATAGCTGACATAAAAATTTTTGTCAAGCACAAGTAGGGCTCCTATAGAAAAGGTATGTAGATAGGCATTATGGGAATAGTAGGACTTAAGATATTCTTTAGATCTTTCATGCCAGGTAGGGTAAGGCCTTATATTACATATTTTTTAATATAAATGTATACTTGCATTTAATGGGAAGCGTCCCAATAATCCGTTTTCTGTGGCAAAATTTAATAGATACTCTGCATCGCAATGAACGCTATATGGCAACATCAACGGAGCTGTTGATGGATCAGATGTTATTGATGCTAAAAATGCATCAGGCAATATTCTCTTTTGATTTAAATGTGATATAGCACTGCAGTAATCTACATTGCACCCATGTTCTCTGAGTATTTTAAATACCTGAAATTATTTATAAGACTACAAAATGTTCAAGTTTAGTTATAAGAATAAAATAATATACTTATTTGTGTAATATACTTACATCTTTAAAGCATAAAGAGTGCATGCTGTAATGGATATATACCAAGGGTGGACACTCATTAACATCTACTGGATTAACAGAAAGTCCTCTCATTAAAAATAAATAAAAAAACTCTTCAAACTTTTCAGGAGAAAACTGGTAAATATATTCACATATATTTAAGAATGAATTAAGGGGAGCATTTGTAAGGTATTTTGGCCTGAATTCACCAATTTGTTCCAAAGTGACATGAAACTGTTCATAGAAATCAAAAAAATCAGGATTTAAATCATAAGTCAATAGACTTTCTAATATTTCTAATTTAAAATGGTGAGGTTTACAAGCATGTTGTATTATATTCGGATCTGTTCTAGAAAGGTCTGTAACTCTAAGCAATATGTTGAAACTTAAAATGTCACCCATGTTTAAAGCCATAGTGAGGGCTATGTCTCCATAACTATTTTTGATATGTGGATCTGCACCATTTTTTAAAAGAAATTGAACAATAATATCATTACATCCTTGTGTTGCTAAAATTAAGGGGCTGTTACCGTTCATTGTGACTTGATTGACATCACTTATAAATAGAAATAAATTTCTTACAGTTTGATAACATCCTTTATGACATGCTAAGTGAAATGGTGAATAATTAGCCTCATTTTTTATATCTGGGTTTGCTCCTGCATGAAGTAATAAATTAACTGTATCATATTGAGTTGCAAGTGCTGCATCATGTAATGGAGTATCTCCATCAAAATCCTGAACATCAATAATAGCTCCATAATCTAAAAGCAATTGAATTACTTCATTTCTCCCTTGTGCACTTGATAAATGTAGAGGTGTAACATCTTCTGTACTTCCGTAGTTTGCAATATCAGGTACACTATCCAGTATAGCTTTCACCGTTTTAAATGAACTCATGTAGCGACATGCGAGATAGAGCGCGGTGTGGCCTTCGTGAGTTTCTGCCAAAAGTCTCATATCTTTATGTTTTAAAATCAATAACAAGCTTTCATAGCTATCATTAGCAGCAGCTTCGTGGAGACAGGTCCACCCACGATTATCGATGCAATTAGGGTTCATTTTCTTAAGTAATCTTTCCACTGTCGCAACATTATTATTTCTTGCAGCTAGGTTCAAAGCATTGGATGTCACTGGGTTAAGAGAACTAAAATCCATTCTTTATGTTCTTTTTCAATATATTAGGGGAAATGTAATGAAGCACGTATGAATGAGACAAACTGTGCATTTATAAAGCTATGATAATAAAATTTCTATATTATCAGATAAAAATTCTTTTAATATCAGATACAAATATATTATGTATAATCTAATTTTATACTAAATGCGCTTTTAAGCCATAAAAATAGTCAGATGTCTAACTCTAATCTATATTGTATGTGCAAATACGGCAAAAGGTCATAAGGTATAAATGTTTGCAGTACTTAAATAAAAAATAGCAGAACGGTTTAGGAAACAAAATAGAAAACTTAAGTCCATTGTCCATATTCCATACTAAATAATATTAATAATAGTCTGACTCTGTGCTGGGCATGTCATAAAGTGACTTATGTTATGAGTTACTATGTAGATAATAACAAATAGCAATTACTAATTAGCAATTTATTCTATGGAGTTATCGTTATGTAAAGTGAAAAGTCTGATAGTGATTTTTAATTCCACGGAAATATGACAGCTATCATTCTTTGACAATTCAGATATCATAAACCTTTTCTGCTTTGTAATTTTTTAATATAAAATAACAAAAAATATGAAACAGAATTAGATCAAATAAACTATACACTCCGCGACAAAAGTATAACCCACCCCCCTAATTTTGTAATATCCAATGTAAGACTATATTTATCAACATATATTACTATTGCTCTAATATTTTTTATTTGTTTGTAGTATTATAATATGTGTTTAATTACATTCTAAGTGGTTTTCTTATAATACGGTGTGATTGTTAGTTTGATAGTGCGACAAAAGTATAACCCATAACTTTCTTTGGCTTGAGCAGCTTCATGTGTTAGACGTGTCAGTTCCTTTTTATACTTGTTCTGCGTTCCTCGTAAATTATTATGTACTAGAAAATTATTGCGATTGATATTTATTTACTTCTAATATAAAAAGCCACGTGGGAAACGTGGCTTTTTATATTAGAAATAAATAAACAACGACAGTGAAATTAATTTAGTTAGGAAATTGTATTCTAAAACTAAAAATTGGTCGAAAGTCAGAATTGCAAAATTTATCAAGAGAAGTCATTATATTGTGCGTAATTTTCTAAAAGATCCTGAAAATTATGGCAACTGAAAGAAAACTGGTCGACCAAGGGCAACAACACCACCTGAAAGAAGGTCAATTCTGAGAGTTGCATCTAATTTTGCTCTTACACCAAGACAAGTTGCAGTGGAGGCTGGTGTTAGCACTAATTTAAGAAATGTTCAATCTATATGGGTGTCGGTACCTAAAACGTAATAATTTACAAAGAAAACGACTGGTATCTGATAAACATAAATTAGATAAATTTAAATTTGCAAAAGATCATGTTCAATGGAAGAACAATTGGAAAAAAGTTATTTTCACTGATGAAAAGAAGTTTAATTTAGATGAGCCTGATGGTTTTAATTACTATTTTCACGATTTAAAAAAAAATGTGTATTGATTTGACGACAAGCCGGGGGTGGTAGTGTAATGATATGGTGTGGAATTGGATACTTAGGAAAAATGAATATCAAGTTCCGTACTGGAAAATTGAATAGTAAACGGTTCATAAACATAATAAATGAAGAGATTACTTCTCATGTAATGCGCATTGCTGGTCCTAATTTTATATTTCACCACGATAATGTCTATGTAAACTGATAATGAGTATTCACCGTGCACAAATAGTTAAAAACTATTTTACTGAAACAAATATTCAAGTTCTTAAATGGCCAGCTTATTTTCATGGCTTAAATGTAATAAAAAAATATTGGTGAAACTTATCACGAGCTGTCTATTGAGGATCAAAACAATTTACCACTGTTGAAGAGTTAAAAACGGTAATAATTGACGAATGGCAAAACATGAATCAAAACCAATTAAAAATTAGTTATATGACAGTTTACCAGATAGAATGATTCAAGTAATAAGGAAAAGTGGTGGATCTTCTAAATATTGATCGAAGTACTAAATATTAAATTAAATAAATAAGTGGTCTTTGTTGCATTTCTCTTGAGTTTTATTTATATTTAATTTACCTGGGTTATACTTTTGTCGCACCGCAAAACTTATGTATCATGTGTATTTGGTTAATTTTGCATTTAATAAATAATACAATAGTTGTAAAATATACTTACCAATACCTAATTTTGTGTATTAGTAATGCATTAATATAACTATAATTTTAAATTGAATATTACAAAATTAGGGGTGTGGGTTATACTTTTGTCGCGAAGTGTATGTATAACATTGTAAATAATCTTTATTTTGTGCAATTAATGCACGCTAACTGTAATGTAAATTTTTAATGGTTAAATGAATAAAACAGAGTAAAACAAAATATTTTACAAAGAAAGGGGTTTTACTAAAAAAGGCTTGCAACCTATGGATTATTAGACAGGGATTCCTTTAATAGAAAAATAATTTCCTTAATAATTATTGTAACTTCAATAATACGATAATAAAAAAAAATTACCATTTTAGAGTTGTCAATAATTTTTTAAGTCTTAGTTTTTCTAATTGAAACCTTAACTTCAAGAAAGGTTTGTTTTTTTATTTCGTTAAAATGCTTTCCGTTTTTAGTGACAATATTTCAAAGTTGACAACACTTCTGAAATGTCAGAATTCCGTCGAATTAAAAATCAGACTATAAAACATTAATTGTCATTTGTCATCCATGTTTAAGAGGATTGTGAACCTGTAAATTTTCATACAAAAAGCGATAACGTTTTTCCCCCCTTAAACATAGTCTAATTTTCATAATTTTTGGAAATGTTGTAGATATAATCAAAATCTAGGTCCGTACGTTTTTATTTTTTTGAAATATTGCGTACGACAGAAGTTATTAGCATCTAAATATCTATATTTTTGACCTAAAAACTTCCTCCAGCGTTTTTATTTGTTTAAATTAAACTAAACTGAATTACAAAAAAAGGAAAACGTACAGACCTAGATTAAGGTGTACTGAATCTAATGAGACCAAAATCGTCTCATTTCGTTAATGTTTAGGGGGGTGAAAACGTTATCGCCCGAAACAATATTTCAAAAAGGAAATGTAGGTAATTAAGTCTAAGACTTGCAACTCTCTCTATCGCACCATACGGGTCGGGGGCAGGGGCATATTTTAGACTGTAGTGATGTTGAAGGTGCTATCGATATTATTATCTCCTAGGGAGGAGAAGGTAATATCGATATATCGATCGATACTGAAAGGATTCAATCCAAAGTTTAGAATTTTATTATACTCGTATGTATAGATTGTAACTAAGCCGTATCTGTACATTAAATATATTTTGGAAAATATTATTGAAATAAACATTATTATCGATACAGAGGCCGAATCTATAGTTTTTTGAATTTTTGTCTGTCTGTCTGTATGTCTGTCTGTCTGTTACCACGTCACAGAAAAACCACTGGAGGGATTTTGATGAAATTTGGTATGGTGGTAGCTGGTTATCCGGATCAACATATTATAGCATTACCGCGGGAAAATATCTCACTTCTGAGAAAAAATACAAAACTGAAAAAAAAATATATATATATATATATATATATATATATATATATACAGGGTCATTTTTAATTTACTGAAGACCTTTTGGGAATATACTATTTACATCATAACAACAACCTCTGTAACAAGAAAAAAAAAATATTTCTTAAATTTTCATTTTCATACAAAAATAAAAATATTTTCTATATCATCATCATCATTATATCTGGCCAAGTTTGAATGAGTAAGGACCACTTCCTACTCCCCTCCACCCCTCGCCCACCACCGGTCACGCGCTTTCTTTTGCTAATTGCTGGACTATTACCGTTTAGAAGGAGCAATAAAAATACTTTTATTTTTGTAAAATTTATATTTTTAATTTTATATTCGTTATAATTTATAATATTCGTTATGATTTTATGAAAATTATTACGAATAGTATGTGTATAATTATATATATATATACACATACTATTTGTTATAATTTTTTCGAAATTATCGATATTTTATTAGTTTTTGGAGTTAATTTTATTGATTTTTCTGAAAAAAATGATTTTAGGGCAATTACAGAAAGAAATGAAAATCATTCGTAATCTAATCTTATTTATTCATTAGTTAAAAATATATTTAAAAAAATTAAGTTGATATATTTTATAAAATTTAGTCATAGATATGTTAAAAAATCGTAAATCATCATCATTCATGATCAGGTCATTTTATGAATTTCTATACCTTATATACCTGCTAACATTATAAAATCATAAAACTTCAGGTTTTCAATAAAATAATTATTTTAACAATAAAAGGATTCCGATGGGTCTATTAGTACCTACATAAACAACAAAAAATTCTATAACTTTCAACTTTTGGAACGAGATTTTTGTAATTGATCTAAACCACCTATTTATTTTTTTATGATTTTTTGAAGTCATCAATCTAAACAAGTCAAATTTTAAATGATATTCGCCACAGAATTGTAATTTAGAGTTATTTCAGTTTATGAATAAAGGTGCGATGTAACTTGTAGGGAAGGTATATTGTACGCAAACCGTTAAAATAATAAATATTAGATAAACTTTGAAATTGCTCTTGCGCCGAGTCGCGCCGCCCCCGCCCCCGCCCCCCGCAAGCGCCCGTGCGTCACCGCTGCTGCTATCATAGTGTGTGTGAGAATTTGCGTATGTTGTATTTGTGTTGTTCACTGCCGGGGGGATGCAAAGCGGCATGAAACAGATAGCATTTTTAAAAATACCTACTCTCGCCGCGTATCGGCACTTCACAATCCTCTTAAAACGTATGGAAGTAAGGAGGACCGTCTTGTATGGGGGATTAGTTGAAAAAGTGTCTGATCATAAATAATTCTTTGCTCATATAAACTTTATTACCCCCTTTTAAATATTTATATTTTCTTTATTTTAAGGCTAAAGACCACTTTCTGTGTATTGCACGTTAAGAACGACAGAGTTTCATACAATCTTTAATCCCCTATCTTACCCACTTAGAGGATGAATTTCGAAAAATCTTTCTTATCGGATACTTACATCATTTATGGAACACGTTCTCTAAATTTCACGTTTCTACGACCAGCTTAGGCTGTGTGTTGATCCATCAGTCGGTCAGGACCACCACAGGAAGCACTTCTCCTTCTCAACACTTCCTTCAGCTGGTCTAACTTCCAAGTAACACAGGTAACATGCGAACATAATAGAACTAAAAACCAGGTATAAAGAGATACTCGTATCATAATAAATTGCTTAACCTCAGACTGAGCGTAAACAGATCATATTCAGTGTAGCGCCCTCCTTTCAAGAAATCTTTCCCATTTTTATAGTAGGTAGCAGACTGAAAATGCGATCTAAAAATTATTATTATAAAGATGATAACTGTAAAATGGAACTATGTAGTTGACAAGGGAACATAGTAATTAGTAATTTTTAAGTTAAGAACAACATTATAATAATAATATTTATCTATACTAATATTATAAAGAGGTAAAGTTTGTGATCTTGTGAGTTTGTGACGTTGTAGGGGGTAATCTCTGGATCTACTGAACCGATTTTCAAAATTCTTTTAACAATAGAAAGCCACGTTATTTCCGAGTGTCATAGGCTTTAAATTAACCCGAAGAAAGAAAAGGCTTTTTCGTGGTAGTCTTGATTTGCATAGTAAGTCGGAGAAAAAAAGATCGAACGAAAACGTTTCTTACGAACGCTGCCTTAACGATGAGAGATATATGATTATATTCCAGAGAAAAGTTGTAGAGCTTAATAATGCCTACAAAAAAGTGAGCGACAGCATATGTCTAACTTTTATATTTAAGTCACAAAAAGTAGTTTTTTATATTAAAAAAATAATTTAAATCGGTAGGTCATGTTTATTGGTCATATTATCAACAATTATGAATTCTTATCAAAATTAAGTAAATTTATCGTCTAAAATGTTTAAAACAAAAGACTTTTCCCTTTTACTGCATACCTATAATTTGGACAAATGGTTAAAGAGATAATACAACATATTCGTAGGTATGGACGAACCCGAGCGAGCTGTTTGTCTGTTTTTCTCTTTGTACGGGCTAATCTCCGAATCTATTGGACTGATTTAAATGAAACTTTGCATGGTGGTACCTTATATCCCCGGGCAACATTTTAGATACTTTTCATCCCGGAAAATGAAAGTTTTCGTGGGATAGTCAAAAAACTATAACAACTTATACAGCTTAGTACACAAAAACTACTGATTGGATTTTAATGAAACTTTACAATAATATAGTTCATACATGATAAAAACAAATCAGCTACTTTTCATCCCAGAAAAATGTACCTTTTCCGTGGGATAGATGTTTCTGTTTATTTGTAACGTATTATGTACACAACATAGACCCCAAAACAACAGTTATTAAAGAAATTGTCTGTTTGCCTGTTTTTGTGTGCGCGTTTCACGCGAAAGGTATTGTACCAATTTCAACGAAATTTGGTGAAGTGATAACTTATTACTCGAGTCAACATTTAGGGTACCTTTTGTATGTATGTATGTATTCAGCCCTTTTTAACGTACCACTGCTGGGCACGGGCCTCCCTTCAGTACGAGGTGGATCAGGCCATAGTCCACCACGCTGGCCAAGTGCGGGTTGGCGAACTTCACATGTCTTTCGAAAACTTGCTAGGTTCTGTCAGACATGTAGGTTTTCCTTCACCGTTAAGACAAGTGTTAATTGGGTTAGAAATGATTCGCACATGAAAATATCAGAGGTGCGAGACCCGGGATTTGAACTACTTGCTTCACTCGGTTTCCCAAGCGAGCGCGTTACCACTGGGATACCACTGCCTAGATACCTTTTACTTCAAGAAAATCTTTCTTTCCCACGGGAAAATACAATAATTGGTTTTATCGAGTCCTCCCTAGAAACCTTCCGCTGGCTAAGCCACACATACATCAAACTAAAAAATTGTAGCTCTTGAAAAGTTCAACAGAAAAGTTCTGAATCTATTCCCTAAGCAATATCTATAATAAAACTTAGTCAAATCGATGTGCGCGTTTCACGCAAAAAGTACTCAACCGATTTTAACTTAATTTTGTATAGTGATAAAACTTAGTGCACGGGTCAACATATAGAATACCTTTTACGATAGGCAAATTATTCATTCCCACGCGAAAACACAATAACTGGTTCTATCGAATTGTCCTTAGAAATTTATATGGCTAACGTTGGCTCAACCTTCAGAGATAGATCAAAACATTGTACAAGAAAATTGTAAGTCCTAAAAAGGTCTATAGAAAAGTTCTACATAGTATATGTCTATCTCCTAAGGTACACTCGCTATAACTATTTTCATTATTATATATTACTGTTTTATTATACGTTATTTATTCTATCTGAATATACATATATGAATAATAAAACTGTAGGGGTCGAATGTCTGTACATAGATGATAGAAAAAAATGCTAAAAACCGAGTCAGTTGTCTTCTTCCATCCCGTAAGGAGAGAAATAGAACAAATCCAGATTTTTTTCATTTTTTTTTGTTTCTCTGTCTGTTTGTACGGGCTAATCTCCGAAACTATTGAACCGATTTAAATGAAATTTGATACTTTTTATTCCGGAAAATTAAAGATTTCCAGTGGGATAGTTAAAAAACTATAGTAACCTATACAGCTCAGTACACAACAACTTATGCACCTAATTTAGTAAAATTAGGCATGCTGATACCTTATATTGCAGGTCAAACAACAGGTTACTTTTCATCCCGGAAAAATGAACGGTTCCCGTGGGATAGATCAGTTTGTGCCTTTCTAGAGGTGAGCCCGAGCGAAGCGAGGGTGAGCCGCTAGTTAAAACAATAAAGACACATAAAACTCTAAACAATATAACATACAAAAAACAAACATACATATATTATTATACAGAATAATTAGATTTTAGATCTCAATTTAAATTAGGCTCTATCAACACAATATATATGGTAGCCTCTGTTGCCGTACTAGGAGACCTGCATTACCTGTATTATTATTTTTTATTTAAACAATTTCTTCCACTACTAAATATAATTCAAAATTACACATCCTAATGAAAAACTTATTCCAAATTTCAATTATAGTTCGATATCATTAAAACAGTCAAGATGCTGATAATAATATGTTACTGTTAAAGAAAGAAGGTAGATTAAGTTAGATCTTAGATACTAGGTAGGTTAGACTAAGGTTGGGATAGTAATTCAAACTTTTAATATCAACTTATTTAATTTTTAATAAACATTAAACAGTATTCCATTTAAATAAAACTTAACTTCGCAATAAAATGATATTAATTAAACCCAATAAAACCTTAACTTTTACATGTCTATTCGAAACATTAACTTGATGTTGTAGCTGGTAAATTGTTCATATGTTTTTTCCCCTTGCAATGTGATATCTCATTACCAATGGAAATATGGACGGAACAAATTTTGCAATATACATCATTATCTTTTATCTCCAAATGATTTTTTTCGATTATAACAGTATAATTATTCAAATGGTTGAATCCTTTAACATGAGTACCGATGTTCGTTTCATTATTTGTCATAAAAATGTCGCAAACAATACACTTCAAAATGTGTGGATTATTTGTTTTTGTCACATAATAACTATTTCTTAATTTTTTATCAACCATGACGTCATCTATATTTATTTTTCCTTCAATAATGTCTTTTTTTTTAACCTCGACTTTTTTATCAAACATATTTTGCATATTTTTAATATGAGGGCCACCTTTAATATGTGTTTCTATATTGTGTTTCGAATTTGGTACCTTCACGTTGCATATATCACAGAAAAAACTCTTTGTTTCCTTAATTGCTATTCCTATATTTTTGTTTGTTTCAATTATTTGTGGCAACTGAGGATTGGGATTTGAATTTTTTTCTAACAAACTATTGGACGATGTTGCTCTACTTTCGGCACACAAAGTATTTTGTGCTTCCGGGTCACAAAGCAATTTGTGGTTCCTAGAATTAATATGCAATATTTCATTTTTAATTAGTATCTTAACAGAACAAAGACTGCAAAAAAATATGTCTTTTCCGATTTTTTTAATACTATTACGACTTAACAAGGCGTTATAATTTTGTAAATGTGTCGGAAGTGTAACATGTTTTTTAACTTCATTTATAGGTTTCTTAACTTTTTCGTCGCACACTCTACAAAGATAATAATCAGTATCATCAGCATCTATAACTGTCATAAAATAATGGGAATTGGACCAAGTGTTCATACAATGTTTTGCAGTATCAGAATGCTTTTTAAGCCCTTTTTTACTGATAAATGTGTTACAGTGGATACAGAAGTGCTTGTCATGTACATTTTCAACTTGTTTCATCTGATTAACACTTATTTTCTTTACATCAGTGCTTTCGCCATTTGGGGTATTCAAGGATTTATCTTTTTCAGTATCTTTAGTTATTTTTTGATTTTTATTAATACCCTGTATAAATAAATCTTGAGAGTGATTTTCTGTTACTGCATCAACATACAAGGGACTGCATTTATTAATATCATCATTGCTGCTTTTACAAGAAGAAGTTGATGCTTCCTTATTTGATTCACAATTATTGTTTTCATATAGAACAGACATTTTTAAGTTATTCACGTGCTCCGCGCTCAATAGATGTGCATCAACATTTTCCAAACCCAAGTTACACAGTACGCAGTGATTCCAAGTCTCATCTATCTAAAATATCGCGGGTAAATACATATAATAAAACTGTAGAGGTCGAATGTCTGTACATATAAAAAAATCCTAAAATCGAGTCAGGGGGATGTAAAAAGATAAATAGAACAAACCCAGTTTTTTTTTATTTTTGTCTGTTTATCTTTTTGTCTGTTTGTAGGACTAATCTCCGAAACTGTTGGACAGATTTAAATGAAATTTTGTATGGTGTTACCTTATATCCCCGGTCAACATTTTAGTTTAGATACTTTTCATTCCGGAAAATTAAATAGTTCCCGTGGGATAGTTAAAAAACTAAAGTATCTTATACAGCTTAGTACACAAAAACTACTAATTGGATTTTAATGAAACTTGACAATAATATAGTTCATCAGAATAACAAATAGGCTACTTTTTATCCCGGAGAATGCATGGTTCCCGTGGAAGATATTTGTTTCAGTTTGCCTAGAGGCGAACACGAGCGAAGCGAGGGTGAGTCGCTAGTGATTACCTAAATAAGAACATTTCATAAACAGATTATTAACTAAATATTTGGTTTATGAAATGTAGTTATTATAAAACTTTTTTTAGAAGTAGCTTCTTCTTGCTCACATATTATTTACTCTACAAAGATTCAATTTTCAATTTGTTAAATTAAATATAAAAACTTTAGAGAACTTAAAAATTCATGTGTAGATTTTTATGGGGAGACCGTAGGATGACTAACTAAGGTTAACATGAAGGTCACATGAAAGATATCTTTATAGAACTCTAGTGACTCGCCCTAGCTTCACCAGATTTCGTCCTAAGTTGCTTCCTCATACAAAGTTTCATCACTCATTTTCACCCCCTTATGGGATGATTTCCGGGATAAAAACTATCCTATGTTCTTCCCAGGGTCTCAAACTATCTTCTTACCAATTTCATCTAAATCGGTTCAGTATTTTCGGAGCCTATTCGGTACAAACAAACAAATCCTTTCGTTATATAATATTAAATAAGGAAATGCGACATCTATGCAATGCAATGTCACATACAAATTAATTATATGTGCTGGTATTCTATTTTACTTCACAAAATTGACATGTACTTTCCAAACAACTGAAATGTAATTAGTATATATATTATAAAAAGAAACAAATGACACAGGGAAATTCCATAATCTATACTTATTTATATAAGCATAATGCACACTTTAATTTTTTTTTACATTTACACACAGCACCATCTAGTTCCATGGTAAGCTACGAGGCTTGTGTTATGGCTACCAAATAGTAGATACACTAAACTTATATAAATTTTAAATACATACACATTATATACACCCATGATTGGAGTAGAAACATTCGTGCTCATCACACAAATGAATGCCCCCAGCGGGATTCGAACCCGCGACCGCTGGCACGGCAAGTGGGGTGTCGTCAATATTATATCACTCATACTTACATGTCTCATACAGTCCTTATTTTCGAATGGTAAAAGCCATACTAATTCCATATGTTTATTGGTTAATATATGTTTATGTTTTGTTGATGAGTCAAACACTTCTTTGCAAATAACACAGTGTATAATTTGTGATCCTATTTGCTTAAAACTATGAAAACTGTCTGTATTAACTCTAACAAGGCTGTTGTCAACTGTCTTTATCAATAAATTATTTTCATTAACTAATTTGACTTCATTAAATTCAATTTTGAACTTTTCCTTTAACAAAATTAAGTAATCTTTCATTCCCATATTTTTTTCTTTATCCTCATTAACATACACTTTTTTGATTTCATTTTCATTGAAACAGTCTTTTCTTTTAGAAATGTTGGCAATTTTTTTAATTGCAATATCCATTTCTTTTTTACTATTTGTATCTGGGATATTACATTTGATACTTGGAATAGTTTTACATTCTACATTTTCATATAGAATAAGGAAATCATTTAAAAATTTTTCAACTATAACTGAGTTTTTGTGTCCAATCGAATTTTCATGAGTTTTCTTTTCTACACTATCCATAACGGTTACACATACAGGACAAAAGTGTGCTGATGAATTAGTTGTTACATCAACAATATCATAATTACAATTTAAATGTTTTTGCAATCTTTGCACAGCTAAATTAGCTATTTTTGTGTTCATTTCATGTTTAAAACTATACTTGTGTTCATGATAAAAGTTCTGTGGCACTTGTATTTTGCAGATATGACATGTTATATATACAAGTTCATTTTCTGTAAATAAAGTGCAATATTATTAAATCAAGTAACTATGCAGTATTTTTCTTACAGCCTTGAAAATTTAAAAGAACCCTTTAGTACTTTAATTATTTTTAGGATTAGCTTAAGTCATTAATAACAAAAAATATGAATTCACTGTTGTAATGTAGGTATATTTTGTATATTTTAAATGTACCACTATACACCCTGAGTTGGGGGTCTGGGAAATTGCCAAGTACACTAGTACCTAAATCATAAAAATAATCAATACTAACAGTTACCTAACTGTATGGTATACAGTAAATTTGTATATTAAATTATGTAAACAGATTCATTCTATTAATATATATAAATTAAATGTACTAGAGATAGGAAAAATGCTTTTTAAATTATGTGTTGTATGTTATATAGTATACACATACATGGGTTAAATAAATAAGAAAAATTTTAGTTTATTAATTCACCTGTTTACAAAACCATCATATTGTGTAAAATATAGCAAAAAAAAAATTAAACAAAATAAGTTTACATTATTTTCTTTTTTATTATACCATATGGGAAAGGATATCAAGCTTTAAATTCCTATTACATGGCATACTTTTTATTACTACGTACCTATGTAAGCACCAACAGATGACGAGAACAAAATAAAGCTATGTTTTCCTGTTAATAACAATTTAGTATAAAAATACCTTTAAAAACATCAAATTCTTCATCCTTCTGTAGTTCAAATTCATAATAGAAATTAGTGCTGAAATCAAGACTGTTTTTAGCACTATACAAAGGCTGTTTAAGTTTTTGCTCATATCGGCTGTGTAAGTAATTCAGATCTAATGCATCTAATGATATCACACAGACATTTGACTGTGAATGCTGTGAATCCATTTTATTTGCTTTTCCCTGATAATCATGAAAAAAAAACAGTATTGATAAGATATTATATTGTTGTGATCACCAAAAATTTCTTACATTAATTCAAACTGACAAGTATTAAGTAGAAACTATATAGGTACCTACATCTATCTCATTTCAGATATGATAGTAACAGTACAGATACAATAATATTATATATTAAGATAAGATATATTCTAAATATCATTAATATGTATCTATAATAATAAGTAATCGATAAATGTTAATTTGGTAGCTACATAGTGCAGAAAATTTTATTTTTTGATTGGTCTATATAAGCTAATGATAGACCTGGATCAGCAGAAATCGCAATTAAGTATGTACCTACAATAATTAAAGGAAAATTATTACTTACCTAGATGTGTTACTTTATGCTTTATATAAGTACACGTAATATACAGTTGAAAATTGTTATCAACGTTACTTGATTTCAATAATTATAGTAGCCATAATATAGTAGGCAATAGTTCTTTAAAAGATACTAAAATACAAAACAAACAAATATTAATAAGGGGACACTTAAACATCAAATAAAATATCTTCAGTTTATTATAACGATACTCTTTGCATATCTTTGTCAATACTAAACACATTATTTTTATCACAGGCACAGACTAATAAAGAGATAAATAATTTTTGTATTATTATTATATCATTGAATGATTGATTTAAAAATTAAGTATTGCAATTTGCATTAAGCTTTTCCTACATTTCAGGATTTCCCCGAGTCAGAACTAAGTATGTGGCATGTGCGCCCACTAGTAAAATTTCGATTTTCATGTCGGAGGAATTTACCAAAGTTTTAGCAATACTTTATAGTTAATAAGCACATAAAAGTAGATTTTAAACAAATAATATTTTGTTAATTTCATTATTTTTTCTTTAATGGCTTAGAGCTGCGTTTACGTTAACAGACACAATACATTCTGCCAAATGCCAATGGGCAAGCCAATGTCACTTATTCTGAGCAGTGAGGATTGAGGAAGACACGAATGACCTTGAGCGGTAATTTTGAAATTTAACGGCTCAAATATTATATGATGTAAACATCCAACTAAGACAGGATTTCTGGAAATTCCACCCCTAAAGGGGTAAAATAAACGGTGAACGATTGTATAGAAATCCGTCTTTTTCAAAGTTAGAAGCGTGAAATTTCATATACAAGTTTCTGATTAGAAATAAATAAATTATATTTTGGCGTTTTTGACAATATCGACGGTTGAAAGGCTAATTGATCTAAGCGACTTTTTGTAAAACTTGCAGGAATAAGGATCAAAGTTTTTTTTTTGGAAAAAAAAATCATAAAAAGTCAACTATTTGATAGACTTTTATTTATTTAATACACTGTATCCCTATTTAAATAAGGCAGTTTTTTAAGTTATAACTGTTGAAAATTGTGTATTATTTTAGAAAATTTATGTTGGTTAGTCCAAAATGCATCAAATTTAGTTATTTTTTGAGAAAAGCATAATGGTTCAAATGCTTATCGTAAATTAAATAGCTGAAAGTAACCTGGCTCAAGCATCGACTTAGAATAAAATAATACGAGAGAAAATGAATTTAGCGCCAAGTCAACTGATAGTTGAATATGCCCATGAGCCTTAACAACATAATGGTGTTGCACCAGAATGAAGTTATTTGATGCAGATACCCATTAGAGGGATGAAACAAAATGATCCCTTAATAGATTATAGTAGATATTGCTGCTTAGGCCATCATTGTTCAGCAACGACGTCCATAAGATATTTTTCTAGGGTTGGTATGCCACTTTATACAATTTAAAATTTTAGACAGTGTCTTGTAAATTTTTTTATATTATAAAAAATCGTTTTGGTGTATAGGAATTATTGGAACTGGCTTGGAACAATGTATAAGATAAGGTGGTGTATCACCCTAAGCCTAGGTAGTAATTACACCACAAAATATAAAATTATTGTACTTTAGTATTATTTTATAAATAAAAAAACAAATGTTATTAATTATAATTTATTCAATATCAGTCTTCAATATGGACGTACCTTTTTTTTTTTTTTTAACGTTGGGAAATTCATTTACGCACGAGGTGTGGGACTCACCGGCAAAGCCAGTACTACCCACTAAAACCCAACAAAGCCTTCCCCCGTCTTAATGGGGCGTCGCAGGATCGCTTACGCATTCAACTACGACGCCCCGACGGCAGGTCTGCCAAAGCAGACCACAACAACCACGGGGTTGCTCCAAGGTCCACTCTGCTATCAGAGAAGTACCAGGAGCAACCCGCATGGTACACCACCCTCCGAAGAGGGCCACCTCCCACCGCCCACCGAAGTGGGCCACCTCCCTGTGCGTTTCTTGGCTTCGCGCCCGGTTGGGTTGCCGGGCACTACTGAGCCCCCCCACCACGACAAGGTGAACGCACGTTGGGGAGGAATATGGACGTACCTAATTTAAGTAACAATCAAACATTAATATTACAAAAAAAAACTTTTCAGTTGCTTATAATAAATCAGAAGTAAAAAAAAAAAATAATCTCGTCTAAAAACAACCAAAAATTGACATTCTTTATCAAAAACAATAGAAACTCGGCATTTTTTTTTTATATGAAAAAAAAACAATAGATCAATAGAAGAAGAAGATAGAGAATTGAATGCAAAATGGGCCAAACGACATACCTTATTGTTTTGCTTTAATTCAAAATAGGCCAAACGACAAAACCATAACCATAGCGAAAAAGCCAAATGCGTTAATCGACACACGTTATAAAAATTTGAAAGATCAAAACAGCTTAAGTCAACGAGTCCTCAAATTTGTCTAATTTTGTGTCGTATAGATCGATGAGCTTAGAAATGAGGACGGTTTTGCTGTGGGTGCTAAGCGCCGAAAAAGTAGTAAAAAAAAATTGAAACATGACTTAAACGACGGAGAAAAATTGGCTGATTCCGAATATGTATATAACTCAATATCGCAAAAAATGTCGCTTAGACCAATTAGCCTTTCAAGCGTCGATATGTTTCCTAAAAAGGTGAAATAGGGGTTGAAAGTTTATATGGGTTAAACATTATTTATGATAAGATTCACTTGAAACTTGGTATCAATGCTCTTCAATACAAATAAAAACTATATATTTTATCATTTTTCGAAATTCAGCCCTTAAGGGGGTCAAATAGGGGATGAAAGTTTGTATGAAACTCTGTAATTTTCTTATGTGAAATGCACAAAAAGTGATTTTTTAAATAAAAAAATAAAAGCGTTTTGTACTGTTTATATTGATTTTTTTGGATTTAATTCCTTAAAAAAGGAAAAGGGGGTGCGACTGTTATAATTTTGGGATTTTAATGTCAATCAGATTATTCGAAATCCGTCCTTGAGAGGGTAAAAATATTATCAGGGTCGAGTTGAATTAAAAATGGGTATAAATGTTATTGACGCTTAATTAACGAAACATTTAAATACTTAAATAACTTTTTTTTAAACGAAAATTGCTTTTGACCAAATTAAGAAGTAATTATGGGATTGCATTAGCTGTGGCTCCATGTGGAATTGCCACTACACTTTTACAAGGTGGTGAAAAATCTCAGCGCCAGTCGATAAAAGTAGCAGACATAGGCTTTAAATAAAAAATATTTAAAGTATTTTAAAGACTCAGAATTTTATTATATGTATAGAAGATCATTTCTAATATTATACTTTTTAACACTATTGTAACGCTGATACACATAAAAATCTAAGTTTAAAACATGATTGTGGTCGAACATAGGGAACATTGTAATGAATAAGTGTACGGTTAGAACGCTGCGTTGTGTTATAACGTCGCGCTCGCATGGCGCGCTCGCACGAAATATTTGAAAAGGACAGAAATTAAAATTGCTGTAACTACAACATTACTTATTTGATTTAAATGAAACAAAAACAGATGTATTTTTAAACATTTAGGCTACATGGTTATAAAGTTTCAAGTCATTTATCAGACCCATTGACATTCTTCATTAAATTCTTATTTCCTGTCCGCGATTTTTTTAGCTAAACTTAAGTAGTTAAGTGGTTCTGGAGTGATTAAAAAAACAATTTTTTTTAGTCCACGCGAGTTAAGCCGTGGGGAAAATCATGCGAACTAATACTACTAAAAACATTATTAGTAATATCAATTTTGATAGGCTAGCAGGATACTTATGGATTTTCTTCTACCTGGTAAATAACCGGGTACCGATAGCTATCGACCGGTGGGCGTAAATGCATTTTTCAACGTTAAAAATAAGAAAGTAATTGCATTTTATTCTTACAGGGACAAATAAGAATAGTAAAATATTTGTACAAAAAAAACATGAAACATATAATATATGTATCATTTAATCACAATATATCAAATATAGTATTGATGTTATAAACTTCCAGTCAAAACAATAAATCAATTATTGACAAAATATATTAGAAAGTATAATTGTATGACACAATGTCTAGAATATTTTATATACTACCTATAAATAAACAAGGAAATAACACTGAAATTACTTCAATATTAGCACTAGGTTCGTCAAATTATAAAATAAAAAAGAAATGTTACAGAACGTTAATACTTCCTGTTTTATAGACGGGTATTTAACTAAACCACAGATCATATAATACTATTCTAAACGAACTTGCTACTTTACGGTTCACATTTAATTAGGTAGGTACTATTTTAATTTCAGTGTTTCTCACTTGTATACATTTATTATATTATGTTTTTAAATAAATTTATTAAAAAAATTAAATACATAATAATTTCTACAAAAAAAAAAACATCTGCTTTAGAGCAAAAGATAGACTTATGTAAGTTATTTGACTAATATTCTTCTCAGTCAATTTCGTAATAAATATATCAAACAAATATTTTTATATGCACACTGATAACTTCAATAGATACCACTTCATTTTTTGTTAAAACATCTAAAGCAATTAATCAACAATTTTATTTAAATTTTACAAATATTAATTTGCGACGATCGTTATACCTATACAAATGTGATAGATCCAGTCCTCAAATAAATAAATTAAATAAGCGCCATGACTCATTATATCATTATTTTTTACCTTTATCTAAAAAACATAAATTTTGATACTTCGTATCTATTTTATAGTCATTCTTTGCTTGAGCAAATGAGAGGGAATTTGAGTGGGGAGGTTGAGGTCATTCGGGAGAGGGAGTTTGAGCGAGGGGAGCGCGGGGAGCATGGGGAGCGCACGGGGTACGGCCGCACGCGTAGTTCCTCCGCACTGCGAAATGATCCACGCGTCACTCGCCGCCGGTAGAGTGACGTCACAGATGATTCTTGCAAAAGGCATCTAGAAATAATAAATTGATATATTATGTGCATATTATCTATACTTATAATAAATCTGTAGAGAGGTCAATTCTGTACATGAAATATATTTCCAAAATAACTATCAGGGGGTGATTAGGGATCGATACTGATGCCAAAAATGCAATCAGTAAAATTTTTGTCTGTCTGTCTGTATAACCGTTATAGAAACAAAAACTACTCGAAGGAATTTAACGAAACTTGGTACAATTATTTTTCATACTCCTGAGCTGGTTAAAGTATACTTTTCATCACGTTACAATCAATAGGAGCAGAGCATAGTGAAGGGAAATGTTGGAAAAACGGGAGAAGTTACTCCATTTTTTAAGCTTCCGTCGCGTGTGCAACCTTAATGGTTAAAGCTACACAGAAATCATGTATGACGGAAATGTTCTATAAGTATAATTTAGATATTACTAACTTTCGCTTCGCTCAGGTGCGTCTCTCGAATCGTCTTTGTTTCAAATGAAAATACAGTAGCCTGTGTTACTCATCATAACCTAACGATATCCTCCCGATCGACTTCGGCCACGGCGGCCAATCCCTGACTGCGCAGGAGATATTTTAATGCACAAGTGCATGCGCAGACACTAGTGCACTCTCTATTAGTTTCTCTCTCAAATTCTGATAGGTATAATTCAACACGACTGTTGAGAGATCAGGTGCAGCTTTACGTTCTCTTCGAGCAGGAGGTTGATAAACCGCTAACTTCCCAACTCCGGACTATTATTGGGACTTTATTATCAGATATACCTACTCAAGAACTAAGCTAGGCCTGACCGGGGGTTTGAACCCAGGGCCCAGGGCTTCCGGATGTGCAGCCATACATTATTATCTATCTGTGTACTAAGCAACCAAATACTTTTCAGTGTGAAGAGGTAAAAAACATACACACATCCAGTAGACATTTTTGTGTTTAAATAAATTGTTTATAATAGAAAAGATATTATATACTTCTCCAACTCGCTGAGTTGCTGTTTAGGAGTAGAGGCGGCGATCGGTCGGTTGCGGCCAAGTTTTGCTCTTGTAGTTTCTAGCATGTGTTGCGTTACGAGAACTTGTTGCTCCTTCTGTACAGGCTTGGGTCGGACGGGGTTATCCTACGGAACCGATTATATGAACATTTTAAATAAAACTATCATTTCGGATTTTTTCGCGGATTATACAATTAAGTGAGCTAGCTACTTAAAGTCAAAATGCCTGTCTATTTTCATCACGATAAATAACTTACCTTTCGTCTTCCGAAGGTCAATGAAAGGCTGATAGCTGTTGGACGTTTTTGCACAAGGCGAATTATTATGATTTTACAAAAAGCGAAACATATGTAGGTATTGGGAGATGAGATGAGTTTAGATTAGAGACTCCTTAGTACTGAGTTTTCTCATCACCCACGAGATATAGGTAAGCGTTACTACACTCGCGTGCAACTGAATCGACTCAAGCCGTATATTGGTATAAAAGTTCGATTTTTAGGAAAATGGCTTATCCGATTTTCTTGTTTTTTTTTTGTTTGAAAGTCTAATCTTTTCTTCTAAAAAATGCTATCCTAATGAGAAAAATCGGTTGAGTATTTATTGATAAAATTTAATTTGACAGAAATGCATAAAAAATGAAGAAAGCAACAGCATAATGAATAAACTTATATACCAATATACGACTTGAGTCGATTCAGTTGCACGCGAGTGTATATTGAGGTTTTTAATATCATAAAACTATGTTCTATATTTCACACGATGTTTATTCTTATTCTAATTATTGTTTAAGTACTGTAGTGGCAGTACTGTATAGTACTGATGCACACATATTTTGGCTTTATAGCAATTGTATCGCGCGGCGCGCCACGAACCCTAGTTGTCCCGTAACCGCCTACGGATGTTGTTGTATATGATTGTTGCTTTACCTAAATTACTTGTCACTTATAATAAAAATATATTATATTGTGCTAGAGATATTTGTAGCTAACGTAAAATACCTTAGTTTTCCTTAATTTAACATTGGCGATATCTTGAGGAGTTATTGTGAGTCGCGGTGCGGCTATTCTTGGTGGAGCAGATCCACATCTCGGTATTGTATGAGCACGAACTGGCAGTTTGCTTGGTTGTGACGGGGGCGGTGGAGGTGGCGGAGGTGGAGGTGGTGGAGGAGGAGGAGGACAAGATGGTGGACATGGAGATATCACCTTAGGTGGTTGTTGGCTGTAATATATAACAGTTTAAATTAGTTAAATACTTAAAATAACAATGTGAATTTATATAATACGATTATTTTTACTATTATAATCATTGATCGATGTACATAATATGTTGATCTTGTCGTGGTGGGTGGTGCTAACTATCCCGACAATAAATCCGTGCGTAAAGTTAAGAGACGCGCTAGGTGGTTTGATCCAAGTACCTACTTCTCTGATAGCAGAGTGGATCATAGGAGCAACCCCTTGGTTGTTGCGGTCTACCTCGGTAGGCTATCGTGGGGACGTTGTGATTGAATGCCTTAGTGATTCTGCATTGCCCCGTTAAGATGGTAGAAATTCCGATGATTTTTTGTGGGTCGTATTGGCTTCTCTCCCACATAACCATCTGTATGTATGCAGGTGGTATGTGTAAATGTATTTCCCAACGTTAAAAAAGAAAATGGATAGGCATCGCAATTAAGCGTCATGGGTTCGATTCCCATAGGGACCATTATTTGTCATATAGAGATGGTCACGTTGACTTGTTATGTAGTTCGCTTAACTTAAATTTTGTTCCGACATAGAAAACGGAAACCAGAATCTTCTTTGTATTTTATCATGACTCTGAATTTGTTTCGAGAACAAGGAAATTTTACTTTTGACATGTTTTGTCTAGTTTATCTTTTTGAGCTCTGTCGATATCATGGTTTTAATAGTGTTTAAAACATTATTTAAAACATATTTTTGTTACATGAAAAACTACTTACTACTTTAGGAAGTATCCAAATAAAGCATAACTACAATCTATTATAGTCATAAAGGTTCATTATATAAACTGTAAGACGTTAGTCATCCTTAAAAAATGTTACATTGCAGATTATACTCGTACTACATTATTAAAATTACTAATGTGAAGAACCAAGAAACAGATGCATTCTGCTGCTTGCTAAATCAGATTGTATAAGTGACTTAGATCAGTATAGATTAAGCGAACTTTGAAAGTACCTATTGGACCTACAGGTATTAATTTCATCCTAATAGACAGTGAAAAGAAAAATATTTTATTGAATAATTAGTTTCGTTCAATGTTTTATTTAAAAATAGAACCGTAAAATTATGTCTAGTCTTAAAAACCAAGAGGTTTTGAATTACTATTATTAAATAAAACTTTTTCATAATATTCACAAATGTATGTAAAAATTAAATTATTTAATACTTTCTTAGATTTACGCGATTTTATTTAATAATTAAATTATTTATTTTCAAATTGAAATCCTTTTATCAGTACATTAATATAGATTAAGTTACTTTGGACAAAATAGTTCTTTAATGGTGAACTATTATTAAAATCGGTTCCGAAATTTCAGAGCTTATTGATTACAAACAAACGAATCTTTCTTGTTTATAAGTTATAACAAACTATTACTTTTAATGAACTCAATGTAAATTCGAACCTTAAATTATTTTCTAGCTCCGCTATTTTCGCCGACATTTTTTTCATTTTATCCTGTAAGTTCTCATTTTCGCGCGCCAAGCGATTATACTTTTGGTCCACTTCCTCTACGAACCTTTTTAGTTGCTTTACTTCTTCTACTAAAATGTTATCTTTCTTGTCTTCACAATATGTTGAATCTTTAAGTATGTCACCGTATAATCCAGTAATAGATTGGAAACCCTGATAATTACATGAATATCTTAAATACGAAAGTTTGTGAATTGAGTTTGTTGTGTTGTTATATTTTATACTTCTTCGCGTTGCAGCTGCTTAGTGGATTAGAGAAAAAAATAAAGACAAATAATCGTTTAATATTTAGTATAGTTAGTATTAGTAATTTAAAAATCAATAGTTACTCATCTTTAACAACATATTGAAAATAATAGCTATTACGCATACTAAAAATGAATCCTTAAGAGTCATAATATTTTCATTTATATTTAAAACGTATGTATAAAAAATAAATAAATAAATACGACGTTAAATAAACAATCAAAAAAAGGATTTATACAGATATTCATTTTACCTTCCTGCCAATCCATGTACATAAATCCATTAATTTCCATGTTTTGGTGCGAGTACTGTGGCGGAGCGGCTTCTCCTTTCTGGGAGTTCCATCTGAGAAGGCATACCACAACGTTTCACCCACCAATTCTATAGCATCATTTTCTTTTTCCATATCTATCACAACACTCTTTCCAAAAATCATATCAAAAAATTTACATAACATTTGAGTAATACGAGAAGTGCACTGTGGTCTTTACGCTAATAAACTTAATTTATCCGCACAGCCGTTAAAGTTTAAAGTGACGAGGATGATGTCATGGAACTATATTTGTCTACTGAGACTGGTTTGATACAAATAAAAAGTTATCTTATTGACAATGTGACCAATACATCAACTTGACCTAATGCCCTTTTATACATATACTTACTATTTTTTATTAAAACAAAACACAAATATATAGGTGGAGTTAGGTAATAGCAAGTTAGACTCGCTTCGCTCGGGTTTGCCTCTAGAAAACAAAAAACAAATCTATCCCTCGAGAACCGTATATTTTTCCGGGATAAAAAGTAAAAGTATATGTATTATTCCAGACTATAATCTATCTCTGTGCCAAATTTCATCCAGATCCAGAGAGAAAGAGTAATAAACATCCATATATACTTACAAACTTCCACATTTATAATATTTATACAGATATACAGATTTAAGAGAATAAAAAGTAAATAAATATATCACTTTCACTTATTGTTTGTGGTTTTATATGTATCAATAGATGGTTTTAACTTCGAAATACTATTCATCTTTTTTCTCCAAGCAAAAAAAAAAAAACACTTTATATTATATCCTCCCGACCAATTTCGGCCACGACTACCTACTGACTGAAAACATAATTTCACTGATTGAGGCTAGGCAGATATTATAGTTGCTAGTAGTATGCTCAGGAGATATTATAGTGTACGAGTGTACGCTCATACAAGTGCACTTTCTATTACTGTTACTCTCAAATTCCGATGGAACGATAATTTGACACTCGTGATGAGGGATCAGGCGCAGAACTGACGGTTTAACGTGCTCTCCAAGCACGACGGTGATACACCGGCAACTTCCCAACTCCGGGATGTTACTGGAATTTTCTTATCAGAAAGACTCAATAACTTGGCCCGACCTGGGACTCAAACCCTGATGTACAGCCGTATATGCTAGCCACTACAACACCGAGGCAGTTAAACACTTTATATATTCATATGTAGACAAGCATGAGTACAATACTCTGTTTATGAAAAGTACATTAAAGTACAAAGAAAGCAATGTACCTGATGAATTGTTTTCCGAGAAACGTTTACAAAAATAAGCACCTCTTCCTGACTTTTGTAATATGTTTTTTATTAAACTGGTGTCTGATTTTCGTCTTCTTTTACGAGTTTTGTACGAATAATTGCTATTGGCTGATTTAAATGAAACTTCCGATTCTGAACATAATCCGCTTGAGGGTGTAGAATCATGCGGAATATGTTTGTCAATCAAATCTGAAGTACTCGATGTATTGGACTCTGTACATTTCGTCTTTTTTGTTGGTCGTGTTTCCTTGTCAATATCTTCAAAGGAATCGTGTCGAAAACGCTTGCTACTTAAAAACCTTGCATCATCTTCATTTGATGATGTATCTTCCAATTTGAAATCTTTACCAAACGACAAATTCACGTCAATTATACCACCTTGATAAGAACTAACAAGTTCAGTTTGAGTAGAACTGTCGACTTTGCTGTCCGGAGATTCTTTGTCAATCATAATACTCATGAAAGGCGGAGTTTTATCACATTCACTATTTTTTCTCTCTCGAAATGAGACATAGTGACTCTGATCCCAAGATGTGTCTATATGATGATTAGTAGAACATTTACGAATAACTTCAATTGAATTATTAGTTATTTGTTCAATATCTTCTGAAGATTCTGTAGCAAAACTAGTTTCTCTTACTTTAGAAGATGTCATTTTAATTTTTCTTTATTGTGTGTGTCTTGTGCCAGTTTAAGACATTTTATTTTATAACTTTGATAAAAAAACTAAAACTAATAATTTTCTTTGTCAGATAAGCACCTATTACTAAGGAATTCCTTTAAGTGTCTCTGTCTATAGCGATAAATTTAAATTTGTCTAGACGATTTTCTATCTACCCTCATAATATTGTATCTATCTTCAAATACAAAATTCAATGTTACACAGTTGTAAGTATTAAATAATATATAATTTTGAATTAAATCGAATTAAATGGATAAGAAGTATAATTTGATTTCATGAACTTTGATTAATGATGAAAATATTAATGATATAATAAATCGATAAGCTACTTGATAGTCCATTTTAACATTTTAATATTACTCGTAAATAAAATCTTTGTATTAAATAAAACTTGAAATAAAACTTTGAAAAGGAAATTGTTTTCAACTGTCTTAATAATGAAAAAAATTCTGACGCTACATTTACACGCTTGCCGAGGCTTGGCAAACGTCAACAAGCCCCAAATCTTTACAAACGCTTGAATGCCGTTTAAGCGCTTGCGACTTGGACTTGAGAGAGTTCCGGACAGGCGAGCTGTGCATACGTGGACGTTGAAGTTGTGTCGACTATTACGTTTGGCTTGGCATATTTTTAACTAGACATTTAATAAAATTGTAACTATGTACTGAATCTGTACATTAAATATTTTTTGGAAAATCTTATTGCAATAGAAATTATTATCGATACAGAGGCCGAATCTATAGTTTTGAATTTTTATTTAATTTAATTTTTAGCGCCGTGAGCGAGTGCGACACTAAACATTCATCAATGCGACGTGTCAATACGCCACAATCGCTTGCCGTAAGCTTCTTTTGATTTGTGTTCAAAGACCGACACTAGCCCGGATCGTGACAAGCTCACGGAAGCCAAGCCAAACGCCCCGTACACACGCTCGTGTTAGTGGACGCTTGTCGAGACTTGAAAAGCGTGTAAATGTAGCGTAATATCGGCCTTTTTTAAATAGACTACCTACTTTTGTTGGAGTATTGTAAGACTTTTATAATTACGAAAATTATGATAAATAAATAAGTAACATAAAAATTCCTTCCATATTTCTTGAACTTATATACATACATCAGACTATTGCCCGAACGAACGGTCCTGGGCAGTCCGCATCCATCCACTGCCCTCCACTTTCCTTAGGTCATCAGTCCATCGTGTGGCAGGGCTTATTTATCGAGTTTTATTAGAAAACAAAAAAGAGTACTCTGTGTAGAAAACCTTAACTTGTATTATAAAATAGATAACCTTTGACACACAGCACTCGAAGGGAACAAATCCGATGGAGCGTACACACAAAAGGGAGCAGAAAACTATGAATGCGCGGACTCGTGTGTGCACTCAGCTTTCGCATGTCATTGTTTGACAATGACAATCATTAATCAATTGTAATTTTTCAAATTTAGACAAGAATGCCGCATTATTTAACATTGTTCATACAAATGCAGTGTTTACAAAAAATAAAATATTACTTTATGTTTTAACAAATTTTTAACTAAACTTGTTATATATAAAAAAACTTATGTTGTTATATGTTTTGTGTCATGCGTCATTATGGATTCAAAAAAAAGATTTTATACGGAGGTTTTCTTCTATTAACGTTCATAATTCTGCTACATCCTGACAGAAATGCTATAGGAACATATGAATTTATTGAGAAAGAAGAAATTTTAAGTAACCTACAACTAGAAACAGCTGATAATTTTTCTAGTACTGCCATTGCCGACTGTGACTATTACGACGTTATTAACGATGACACAAATTTACCAGTAAGTATTGTTGATGTTGATTTAATCGAGGGTCACAGAATTAAAGATGGTGGGGAATACGCACCAATCGAGTGTAGACCTAAGTTCAGCACTGCAATTATTGTTCCGTACAGGTATGTTATAATTATTTAATTTTGAATAATACCTACTTCAATGTAGGTATTATAAGTATTTTTTTCTTGCAGGGACAGAGCTGAGCAATTGCGTGGCTTCTTGGTATACATGCATATGTTTCTTAGAAGACAACATATCCATTACCGAATCTATGTTATTGAACAAGTTGATTCTCGTCCTTTTAACAAAGCCAAGTTGATGAATGTTGGGGCTATAGCTGCTATGAGAGCTGGATATCCTTGCCTCATATTGCATGATCTTGACTTGCTACCATTGAGGCCAGCCAACTTGTATGCTTGTACTATATTTCCACGACATATGTCTGCTAGCATCAATAAGTTTAGGTGATTTTAAATATCTGTAACATAAATATATTGTATTGTTTTCGCCAGAATCTCTGCTCATTTGTAAGGTTTGTTGTTAAAGGTGCTAAATGTTAATCCAAAATGTATGTTATGTCCAGTCCCAAACAAATTTCAGTTAAATGAATTGAGCTGTTACATTTTTCATTATGATCTATAAAATTAGTGTGACATGATCATTATAACGTATATTCTGTACTATACTAATTATATTTTATTTTTGTGGAAAGTTAAGAATGTTTTATTTATTTCAGATTTGTACTGCCATATCTCCATATGTTTAGTGGTGCCATATCAATAGCCTCTAAGCAGTTCAAAGCAGTAAATGGTATGAGTAATGAGTACTTTGGCTGGGGAGGTGAAGATGATGAATTTTATACCCGATTAGAGTCTTGCAATATAAAAATAACACGCTTTGAACCAAAAACTAGCCGCTATTACATGTTTTCTCATTATAAGCAAGGAAAAAGGTGAGCATGCATAAAATATATTTTATAAATTAATATATGTTGTTAAAAAACTACACCTTTATAGTTGTCACATTATAGTTATGCTAATGAAAAAATTACTACTCAATTATATTAACATATTAATAAAATATACAATATCCATACTAATAAATGTGAAAGTTTGTGAGGTTTGAAGCAAACATTCATGTTTGTTACTCTTTTACACCAGAACAGCTGAACAAATCTGGATTAAATTTGGCACAGAGATAGATTATAGTCTGGAATATCACACAGGTTACTTTTAATACCAAAGAAATGTATGATTCCTGTGGGATAGATTTCTTTTTGTCTAGGGACGAACCTGCAGCAAAGCAAAGGTTGTGCCTCTAGTATGTAGAATGTAGATATAATAATATGTGTTTTAATTATATTTAGTACTTATTTTTCAGAAATGTTGGGAGCACTTTTCTGAATCGTCATAAAAAGAGTATGTTAAACGATGGGTTGAACTCTTTGAAGTATACTGAAGTGGCAACTGTTCTTCATCCATTATTTACTCATATCATAGTTGATTTGTAGCATATCTTTCTGAACAATAATTAGATAAGCTAGTTTTAAATTGATCTACAGATATTATATATTACAATTTCCTGTTTGCATTTTTAGAAATTTAAAATATTTACAAAAATTGTTTTTGCATAGCACTTATATTCTTTAAAATTATTAGCTTTACATGACATGTACTGCAGTAAAATAGGAATTGAAATGTGCTATAGTTAATACATATTACAATAAAATGTTATTGTCAATATTGTTTATTAAATAATGTCACATTATCGTAGTATGTAAAAGTAAAATATATAGTTTTGTCCGTCCAAAATGACAAAAAATTGTGTTGCATAAATTTTGCTAAGGAAAATCAAAGTCATTCCACTACCAACATATTTCCTTTCCAGATGTTTTAATTAATATAGGTTTAGCACTAAAGCTGTTTGAAGTTTTGTGTACTGAGTATATTGCATAGTAATTCTAGTCAAATTAGATCAGAATGAAGGGATGTTTTCTTACAAAATTAGTGTTACACCCCATTATATGATCTAGAATAAATATTATCATATATTAATGGCATTTGTATTTGTGGCAACTTTACATATCTTAGAACTTGATAATTCAAGTGAGTAAATGCATGAATTATATTGATGGCAAAATATCATTCTTCCTTAACAATAGTAAATATAAAGTTAAAACGTAATTTTTTAAAACAAAAAAATTACCTATTAATTATTACATAGGTAGACTTGAAAGTAAAAAAAATATATAAAAAAGATTAGTTGTCTTTATCACTTTGCTTGGTTTTATTTATGAATGTTGCTCAGTAATTTCAATAGGTATCTAATTAGATTATTGTGATCCTATTAGAATAGTTAAGAAATAAAGTTATACAATGTTTATGTTTTTTCATTTACTTTTTAATATTGAACTTATACCTTGTTATATTCTGCATACTGACTATCTGAAGATAAGTCTCAGTACACAAAAGTATCCAAGAAATAAATTATGGATTGTTGTATTTATAAAAACTGATGTAATTATTATTAAACAAAAAAGCAAGGTACAATTTCCAGTTCTGACAAAAAGATATTACTAAGGATAAATTAAGGAATATAAGCATTACACTTGCAGTAAAAATGTTTGGTCTGTTCTTTTTTATTTTGGTAATAATTTAGTAAGGCACAACATTCCCCCTGAAAATACTTTATGGAGATATTAAAATTATACAGATGAAAACATTAATTACTCCAGGTTAATTAAATAACCCGGGGGAGAAGCCAACTCCTACCGGGCGCGTCCCCAGGTGGCGGATAGGGGCATGCCACCCGCTTAGAGGGGCGGGTGGTACCGGAGAAATCCGGCGCGGACCAAATGGCTTGGATGGGGCCGCTCGTCTAGGCCTCGAGCCGAAGACGTTGCGGCCACCGGTGGTGGGACCGCTTGGTCCCACAACCGGATGATGGGTGCCGATTGCGGGACTATGGTCGCAGGCCCGCATTCGGCGGAGGGGTAGGCCGCGGCGGGAGAGGAGTGCCGGTATTTCGGTGCGCCGTTCTCCCTACCTTCCGCGGCCTAGACGGGACCGCCACCGTTTGATGGCGGACGCGGTGGGGCTGCAGGGGAAGAGGAGTGTCGGTGTTTCGTTGCCGCTCTCCCTGTCCTCTGCAGCCGATTGGAGGTAGCCCACTTCGGTGGGCGGTGTTTGTGTGGTGTGGGGCTGCTCCAGGTACTTCTCTGATCAGCAGAGTCGACTTAGGAGCGGCCTCACTTTTTGGGTTGTAAGTCTTCCCATAATGGGGTTGTCCCGCTTGGAGCGGCCTCATGGTTGGTGGCTTCGGCCAACCGTCGGGGCGTCGCGGTTGTATGCGAGAGCGATCCCGTGGCGCCCCACATGGCGGCAGAGGGGGAAAGTTGGGTTTTAGTGGGTATGCCGGTCTCATTAGCCGGAGAGTCTCCACATAACCACCCCGGGGGAAGTCGGGTGGTATCCGTAATAGGATTTCCCAACTATAAAAAAAAAAAAAAAAAAGGTTAATTAAATAAAACATAAAAATCTGTGATGATTCATATATTTGGCATGAATTTCATTAAGATAATGGTCCCAAGAACCGAAACTTATATACAGACCATCAATACCTATACAGTTCTAATATATAATACAATACTCATGACAGCAATTTTAAATCAGACTGCAAGAAAATATACAAAGTGTATTCACCACAATCTGTAGTCAAGGCTAATGTGCAAACTAAGTTAAATTTAAGATCCATTTATGTCATACATTAAAGAACTATATTAATTTAAGTTAAAGTTAAAAGTATATAGATTTTAATGGAAAAGATCTTTAGATTAAAAGATTTTATATAATAATTGCCATCAAGAATTTTTGGGAACCACATATTAAAAACAAATTATTTAAAAAAGGTACCTGCCCATAAAACTAATTTCTTCATGCTCTAGCACTTTACAAGCCATTTTTGATAGTTAAACTTAAATATGATATTGACATATAATTAATTTGAGCACCTAATGGCTAACTTTTATTTTACATATGCTTTAACAAAACATTCATAAAACAAATAAGCAAGTCTTGCTACATAGAATTTGTTTTATCTCACAGAAAAGATATATAATATATAATATATGTGATATAAAGATATATAATATATAATATAATATATGACTGCTTTAACCAATTGACAAACTTGTTTTACAACATTGAAATTTGTCATGTTTTCTTTAAAAAAATCAGCTTTAACCACACAAAATATAAATAACACCACCCACAAATAAACATAAATGCTATTCTCACATCATATAATATTTAAAATAAACAATAATATAGATGCCTTTTTTGTTAATTTAATTAAAATACCACCAAATCAAATATACTAAGTAGATTTACATCTTAAAATCTAAAAATAAAAAAATATTTTACAATATTTATAGTATTAAATTCATTCAAAACCTGTTCCTTGTACATTATAAGAGATTTTATTTTTTTAGTTACAGGTCTAGGAATATTTGTATATATAAATAGACATTTGTATTCCATTTCATTTTACATTTGTCTATGTTATATGTTTTATGTAGTGAAATTATTGTTAGTATGTCTAGAAATAATAAATATTACATAGAAATAGGAAGTCTATGGTCTTAATACCAACATACTTACAAGTCCTAGTACAAATGAAAATACTAATTTGAGGTTGGATCCAATGTGCAACCATTCTGGCCATTGTGACTTTACGATTTGCTCAGGCTGAGTAGGCAGTAATAACGCAGCTATACAACATATACTGACTGCAACAGCTACAACATTAATTGGTTGTTGTTCTCTGCAATAATAATATACAAACATTCTTTAATTATACTCATATCATAAAATTAATTTCCATTAAAAGAATCCCTTAATTTAAGGGTTTAAGTTATAAAGAATAAAAATCTTCTATAATACTTTATCGACTAATAGTTACAATAGTTATTACTAAATTGACACTAAGTTTAACGCTTCAACAGTTGCGAACGTGCCGGCATGGCAGTTAACAATTGATTTCCTGGAAACTAACCACAGAGGAGTTAATGATAACTGTTGTCAAGTTCTAAAAATATGACTATAATATAACATATTGTATAGTGTATACCTGTGATGTGAAGGATGGTTGCATATTAGTCGTCCATGATCTTCAGAAGGTTGTAAAGCACCTGCCTTTGTTGTTAATGGGTGAAAACTGTCACCTAAGCTTTCAGGATTTGAGTTTGATGGTTCACCTTCTATCAATTTCGTAGGAATATCTCTTTTACCCAAAGCCTAAAAGTTTGTAACAATAACTTTATTTTAGAAAACTGCTGTAATATGCAAACTATTTTAGCCTATTTACTTTTATATTAATATTGACAGTAAATAAATTTTTACAAGCAATGATATCATATTATATTCATTACTCATATGTTAAATTAAATGTTGACATTATATATAAAAATAAATACATACCTGTTGAGTATTTCTATCATACATAGTAATTCTAAACTTTTCTGTGGTATTGCAATGCGACACGCAGGGTTGAGTATAACGTACAACAATATCTATACAACTTTGAGGAGCTATCACTCCCTCTGGGTCAATAACAGTAAACTTGTTTGGAGACGTACATAGTACTGAAAAAAAAAACACGTCGATTGAAAATATAATACCATATGGAAACATTGTGAAATAATTATTTAAGTACCTTTAAAATTCACGGAAAAGTCATATGGATTATAAACAGTTAATAGTTGCTTATGAGTATGTCTTGCGCTAAAATAAAATTCCAACGACACAGGAAACACAAACACAGGAAAATTCTTCATTTTTGTTAAGTTTTGAACAGCCAGAATAAAGAAAAACAACAACAATTTCGGGAATTTCGCATTTCTCAATCTCAGCTGACAATAATTATTTTTATTATCAAATAAAGTTATGACGTACTATAATGCTGCCATATTAATTATTATTCTAAGCCCAATATTTACAATTTACTGAGGGCTATAGTAATAGCGACATCTGGCGGGAGAAAAAACCAAATTCTTCTTCCCCATTGCCTTAACCCATAGTTTGTTCAGTTTTTGTCTTTTGGGAACAAATGATATCCATTTTCTTTGCAATCCGGCACTGTGCAATTTGTGATTTTATTAAAAAAACATCCATCCACGTTAAAGAGCTTTACAATATTCTGAGGACCATAAAGATTGTGCATCGATCGATCGAGCGAAAAAGGCAAAAGTCTTTCCCATTTGAAAACGCCTTTTAACAACTTGTCTCTCTCAAAACATGGTTCGCCTTACGTCTATCCTCCATAGTTTTTTGGTCACGTGACTTTTTGAGTACGAGAGCCGATTGCCGAAATTTATACTTTCATAGATTTACACTTACGAATATTGACATTTTAAATAAAACTATTTTTTCCGAATATATACGCGGATTTATTTTGATTTTTGGTTCCCTACGTTTCAAATGCTTTACAGCAATCATGGTCACGGAAGAGACTAAGGTTTAAGACACTACTTACTAATAATATTATAAGGAGGCAGAGTTTGTTTCTTTGAAAGTTCTAATCTCAGGAACTACTAATCCGATCCGAAAAATTCTTTTTGAATTACATAAAACGTTTATTGAGGAAGGCATCTATCGTCATGCTACTACCTAAGGGAGCGGAACAGTAATCATAAAGTCAACAAATCGAGCAGTCTTCCATACATTACTACTAATAGCATAAAGCCAGTTTTTTAGTAGTTTTAGCGCGAACGAAGCCGCGGATTCTGCTAGTCATTTGTAATTATAAGACCAAAATTCAACCGATAAGCGTTTCATTTTGGTTTTGTTACGTTTCTTGACAATTATTATTTTCTGTTGTAAAAACCTTTAAAATATGCCTCTTATTACTTTTAATATTTTTTTATATATTAAAATATACTTTTATAAATAGGCATAAAAGATTTTCACTTTTGAATGAATTCCTGCAGCACCATTCAACAAAAAACTTTATTAAATAAAATGCATTCTGTAGTACAGGTAGAAAATAAATATTTATTGCATAACAATCAATTAAAGCTCCCAGATTATCTAATATCACACTTATAACTAAAAAATCTGGTTATTCAAGTCAACCATTGCCACATCTAATTCAACGCCAAAAGTAAACAACAAGTATTTACATATTATACACATACAGGTTTAATTTAATAACCTTATTAAAGTACAATTGTATTTTAAGGTTAATTTTAAATATAAATAGATATTGAGGTGAATATATATTTTATGATAACCCGGACTCATACATTTAATTGTGTTAGGTTTCACACAAAAGCAGACTTTTACAGTTAATTTATTTATATACATTTTATGACGATTAATTATATTGATAATACTTAAATTCAGTATTTTCAAGTACTCATTATTAAACTTGAGACGCCATATTCTTTAAATTATTATAAAAATGACATAAAACTAGTAAGTAAAAAATTTACATAATATTTTTCACAGGATTTGCAAGTAATTGAAATCAATTACTTGTGCTCTATTAAAAATGAAAGAAATTATATTTTATAAGCAAAATAAGGCTTCAGCAAGCAATTCTTTCTATTGATAATGTAGGGTGCACTACTATATTTTGGACATTTGTAAATTAAAAAACTTTACATTTTTAAAACATTTCGAGATTAAATTTCAAATTCAATTTCGATTACAACATTTGTATAATTCTCATAAGTTTTACAATATTTATGTTATATCATTTCTACCAGCAAGAGTACAATTACCTACCAAACATTTAGTTAATTAAATTCACAGTTACTTTAAACTACTTAAATTAATATCGCTTGAAATAACAATTTATATGACTAAAAATCACTCTTCTGAACTTTAAAAATTTATACCGACCATTTAAATGTGATAGGGCGGGCGACTTTAGATATTTTTTTTAATTCAATTTATGTTTATTGATAAGGATATAACATGGCGACAGCTGGATCCTCTGTTTCAAACGTTATGAGAACATCTTTAAACTTATCAATGAGTTGCATTAACTGAGATCTCGTTACATTTTCCATGAACATTATTTCTTCTAGGTGTTGCTCGCCGCGGAAGTACCCTGCAAATTACATAAAATAATCTATACTAAATATTATAATTGTGAAAGTTTGTATGATGTTTGTTACTCTTTCACACCAGAACGGCTGAACGGATTTGGCACAAAGACAGTCTGGAATAACACATAGGCTACTTTTTATCCCGAAAAAACGTACGGTTCCCGTGGGATAGGTTTGTTTTGTTTTCCTAGTAATATCCGAGGTACGAGACCCGGAATTTGAACCCGCTTCACTTATTAAATAAAACTATCTTTTCGGATTATTTCGCGGATTTATTTTGATTTTTGGTTCCCGACGTTTCAAATGCTTTACAGCATCCATGGTCACGGGAGAGACTAAGGTGTTACATGTCTTGAATGTATAGTTGTTACAGACAGTCTACCCACAATTAACAATATGAAAATTGCACCAATTACATTACAATATTTTTTAACTCTAAACATTTTTATAATTTTAATTATAATTGAATATGGAAAATTATTTATTTCATTTTTGCTATTATTTTTATAATTATTACAATTTTAAAATATTAATTAGTAATCTATATTTAGTGTTGCCATTATTATATTTATAACCATAAAGAAAAATATAAAATATAGTATTAATTATTTAAGCCATATAATTGTTCTATGTGTAATTTAAAAAGTTAAAATTAATTAAGGATAATAATTTTAATTTAGTTTGCTATTATTTAAAAACAACTTACTAAGCAACACTATTAATATATACTTTTACAAATGAAAAATGAAAAATATTAATCTGATAAGCTGTCATTTTGATCTACACAGTATGAACTTACTACATCTGCCTGTCTGTTATGTTTATATTTATTATTTGATTTTATTATATTAATAACAGGATCCCATGACGATGGTAGTACCCATCTATTAAAAAAAAAACGCATCAAAATCCGTTGCGCAGTTTTAGAGACCTAAGCATACATAGGGACAGACAGACAGCGGGAAGCGACTTTGTTTTATACTATTTATTTGATATGTAGCGTCTAGTCACCCTTCTTGTGTAGGTCGGCGAGCAGCAGCAGGTCGTCGCGGCAGGCGGCGGCCGGCAGCGCGGCCAGCGCGGCGCGCTCGGAGCGCGAAAACGTGTCCATGGCCGGGCCCGCCGCGCCGCACCCCGTCGGCGCGCTCCACACCGTCGGCGACTGGAAGCTGACACACACACATATACCACACCATAACACTACTTATAACTTTATAAATTTTCGCGTTCCACAATCTATACTTAATATTATAAAGAAATAAAGTTTGTGAGTTTGTGACGTTGCAGGAGGTAATCTCTGGATCTACTAAACCGATTTAGATTAAATTTGATTACAAGATAGTTTGAGGCCCTGGGAAGGTCATAGGATACTATTTATCCTGGAAATCATGCATTAAGGGGGTGAAAATGGGGATGAAAGTTTGTATGGGGAATCAACCTAGGGACGAACCCGAGCGAAGCGAGAGTAAGTCGCTAGTTATTATAATTACAATACGGGAGTTAACTAACTACGACTGAGAGTCTGCCCGTGACCACAGCTGGTGAAACTCATTCGAAACGTCGGGACTTAGGTATATATAGCCACTAACGAATTCACGCGTTTAAGACCCGATACCGCGGAATGTAACTATTATATCACTGTATACTTGCCCATATAGTCGTCTAACCAGGGCGTTTAGACGAACCAGCCTGTGTATTACCACGCTATCGTAAAACTTTTAGAAAAATTATAGTTAATTTTTCTAAAAGCCTTTAATAAACAATAGTTGTTATAATAATTCACTTGATCACATACGGCTACGGCTTCCAGGCTGTCTGAGACTAGCTAGATGCGCAGGAGATATTATGTACAATGCATCGAGTGTACGCGTAGACACCAAGTGCAAAATTTTTGTCACTCATACTCCGGTAAGACGCCAATTTAAAAACCAAAAACAAACTATTTGTTAATTTAACTCTCCTGATTAATATTATTGTTAAACTTACCTCATTTCATTTTGCAATTTCAAATTCAACGAAACCCCATTTTTCTTTTCTGTGCCCTTGCTATGAGCTTTTTTCATTCTGGGCGATACGTCTGCATCACTTTCAAGTCGATCTTCATCACTACTCGTACTATTTGCATGGTCGGATTCTTTTAGAGACAAATCCGATAGTCTCGATGGTAGCGTTTTCTCTCCGTTTTCTTTGCTATCATTATGACCGTTTTCACTACCATTGATACCGTTGCTGTTCATGTTGTTCGATATACCGCTATCTACTGAGTTGCCCTGTACTTTTTTCTGTATTTTTTGGTTTTTATCATAATCAGATCCATTTATGTTTGTTTTTATTAAACCATCTACCACATCGATGCCATCGTCGAAAGAATGGTTTGCAGAGTCGACGTCGAATTTGTCGTATTTGTTCTGGTCGGGATCAATTACTATAGGCTTTGTATGCAAGTAGTCCGTCTGATTGGAGTTTTTGATGGGATAATCTTCGTCCGAGTCTAGGAATGCATTCATGTTATCTGTTGCTTTGACAGGTTCGGGAATGTTTATTGGCACATGATTGAGAGATGAGAAGGAGAAGTTGTTCGGTTGATAGTATAGGTCGTGTTTCTCACAGAAATACTCTTTGCCATCTGAAAATTTAAAAATGTATTAACTAAATAAATTGTATAATAATTCATGTTTGTCACTCAATTAGTATTGTTGTAATATGTGACAAATAAGTGAACAAAATTGAGAACAATCCCGACGAAAAAATATATTGATAGTAAATAGACTACAAGGTTGATGGTGATGCCCTTCCGATCGATTTTGGCCACAGCGGCTAATCTCACTGAGATTTGTTATAACTGAGAATTTATAGTATACAAGTGTACGCGCAGACATAACGTGCACTCTTAAATTCCGATGGGACGATATTTCGACCCGACCAGTCAGAGTAAAGACACAGGACCGACGCGTCACGTGCTTTCCGAGGCACTTAGGTGAAATATCGCCAAGTTTCCAACTCCGGGCTGTTACTGGCACTTCCTTGACAGAAGACTTGATAGCTAAACTTGGTCCGACCCGGGACTCGAACGCAGGACCTTCGGATATGTAGTCGTACATGCTAGCCACTACAATACCGATACTGTTAAAATACTGTAGGATACTAACAGTAACACTTAAAACTTCTTGGGCTAATCCACAGATTGTCTGAAAATTTCATCAAATTCGCTCTAGTCGTTTTGGAGTCGATAGGGAGGAACATAGAGAACATTTTTTTTAGAGAACATTTAAAAAAAACGCTTATTTTTCTACTGGGTCTCTCCCTAACTCGGTTAATTTTGACCTGGGAAAAAAATATTATGAAATCTTTTTTAAGTAAAATTTTAAGGTCTACATATTTTTATTAAAACTTTTTGTCTAATTTTTACCGTTTTCGAGTAATTACGAAAAAACACTTTTGACAAATAAAATTTCTACCCTTGCCGAGGGTTGCAGACACGAAAACCTTTACACATTGTTTTTGTATCATTAAAACTACATTATATCAAAAATGCAAAGTTGAGTGCCAACATTTTGATTTCAGACCTTATTTGACTGGACTATAGAAGATAGATAATAATATATAGCATACCATGATTCTGTCTCGGCCAGTGCAGGGCGTGCGCGCAGGGCGGCGGGTTGAACTGCACGTAGGTGTGCAGCTGCAGCAGCAGCCGGCGGCGCAGCAGCCACGCCAGCAGCCGCGCCGGCCGCCGCCGCGCCCACGCGCTGAACCCGCCGCGCGACACGTACCACAGCGGCGCCGGCAGCGAGAAGTCGCTTAGCATCTGACGTGCAAACAAACAAACACACGGGATCAGCGCAGCCAATTGGCGGGTAAATTACCCGAAAAGCGGGTAATTTTGACGGGTATTCGCATTGAGCGGGGTCAAAGTAGTTTGGTTTAGCTGATTAATTTGATATTTTAAAGTTTTTTTTTAATAATAAGTTTAAATCTGTTTAAATGAGAACTGATTACAATGACTTCTTTTTCTAACATTAGTGCCTTCTTTAATTTATATAAAACATGAATAAATTACTTAAATAAAACTATTTTCGGGTATTCTGCTCATGAGTGGCGCCGGCGGGATAAACCGGGTATTTTGAGGTTTATTCGTCGGGTAAATTAACGATTGTTATCTGGCAACTCAGCACGGGATATATGTACATTATATATATGGCCATCACTATACACTAATCTCACAGTTTAAAAATTCATATAATAAGCCCATTAATTTTAATGGAAACGTTGTCAAATGCAAGGTTTCTCAATAAATACAGATTTTCATGGTGAACGATTTCAGGTTTAAATCACTGTAGCACAATCTCTTATTATTAGTAAATTAATTGTACCTGTAAACCCTAAATTAGATTCGTGAATGTTCAATTCTTTTGTTAATGGATTCAAAGTGTGCCAGTTAAGCACAGATTACTGTGCCAATGTCGCGTATATCCTGAATATATTTTAAAAGTAGGTTTGGCAGGCAGAATTGTCGTTCGCGTCTCACCACGCTCAGTCCACACGATTTGCCTTCGAGGTTTTAAATGTATGCGAAAACTAAATGCCATATTTATCTTACTTGTAACAAACAAAGTCCAGGAAACTCCTTAGCAAATTCATCCACAAGTGGTGAGTTTATGTGTATATTTGCACCTGGAGCTACTACATATACATTCCCTTCGCACAATGGGTATATCACTGTGGCCTTTGCCCAGTACACTAGATGCCCTGTCAATTGGAAAGCCTGCAACAGATATTATTATATATTTACTTATCTATGTATTTTAATGGTTGGTATTTTATAAGTGTAATTTGGTACATTTGTTTTGAGGTACAGAAATAAAAATCCAATACAAAATAAAAGTCATATAGAATACAAAAATATTGACATCTTTTCATTATAGCTTTTATGTTATTTAGTTTAGCTGTAATATATTGTAACTTATAGACCAGGGTCGATAATTTTTAAAACAAAAAAAAATAATAGTAGGATGAAACCCATTAGAAAAGGAGGGGAATATTATAAAAATGAAAGGAAAATTAATTTACGGGCGATCTGAGGTCGGGAAGGGGATGGGGGTGAGTTTTTAAGGGTAAAAAACGGTTTTTCTCGATTTCCGGCAAAACTAAAAGTCCTATCGAAAAAAGTCAAATGGCAAAGTTGTAGGTAATAAAAAGATCTAAAACTTTTGTATTTACACTTTTTTCACATAACCTCAAAATTTATGTGAAAAATTCAAAAAACCAAGTTTTTGGTTTTTTATTTTTATCTTTTACAAAAATGTTTTTGTTTTAACGAAATTTGGTGAAAACTTACCTTTTTATGTCCCAAATACGCTGTAATTTATTTGATTAAAAATATGTATTTTTTCACCTTATTTTGAATTAATATCGAAAAAGCAGCCTAATTTTCAATCGAAAATTCACCCGTCAAAATATCAGCTTTTTTCAAAAAGCTTTTTTCACTTTTTATTATTTTTAAAGGCTTCTATCCTGGTCTATTAAGTGATACTAATAAATGAATTTAGTGCAAGAATATTTTCTCACTTATATTTACTAAAAACTTTGATAGGTTTGGTTTGGTTCAAAATCGATTTTAATTATACTATATCTTCTTTATTAGGTAACCAAACTCCGGGTTAAATTTTAGAGTTAACTCAAGCAGAACCCGTATAAAAATATAAAATCTGCTATTTCTAGCCAGTGAGTCCCACATATCTACCAGTGCCATTCACGTCACACACGGCAAAGATTATTATAAAAAAAAAACTATATTTCCATACCTGTGTAAGAGTCAAGTCTGCTTCAATGGCCAATGTTTGAAGACTTTTTAATGGACTGTATAATTTTATAAGCCTTAAAAGTTCTGGACTGCCATCTAAAGGGATAGATGCTAGCAAATCATTTGGATTAACCTAAAATAAAAACGAAACTTATTAAAATATTATCAAAATATATATATATATATATATGAAATAGACAAAATATGTATAACAAAAATCTTACCATAAGCAAAATACCATGATACGGCCGCAATTTTTGTACACATTTGTCTATTGTCTCTGGTTCTATTATTAATCCTCTATTGTGTATCTGATGTGCCTTATGTGGCAGGCAGAAAGATAAAAGCACCCACTTATTTATACGAACTTGTACAATACCTGAAAAATAACAGCAAATTGGTTTAAAGATTATATTTTTTTCAAACACTTAAATGAGGATTGTTTTTTGTGTTATTGGTTATACATTGTCTGTCTAATTTTAAGGTTTTCTAATAAGGAGTATATGTGTACGGCATGATGGTATGCTAGAAGATGAATTACAATACATGGTATGGTATGGTATGTTCGGGCTATTTTCCGCAACTCGACGACTATGCGCCTATTTTGCATGTAATTATAATACATACCAGTACTACTCAAATCCTCAAAAACAGCTTTCATAGATCTTGCCAGCGAACTTCTTTGCAAAATGAGATGGAATGCAGACTTTGGTGCTATATTTCCATTATCAGCACTGTATGTAGCAGAGCTCACTGAATGACGAGAGTTTTCTTCATCATCATCATTTTCACCAGAATTTATTTCACTGTCAAGTGCAGAAACCTCATCATGTGCTGCTGACTAGAAGTTAATATATTTACATTGCAATCTTTACAATAAAAAAAAACATTTGTTTCAATTAATTCAATATCACAAGCAATTTACATACCATAATTTTCATTTCCTCGGTTAAATAATAACACCGCTTTTCCTCAAGCTCTAATGCTTTACCCAGCCTCATGCTCAAGTCATAATAACATTTGACTAAAAAAATGTTAATCAATTAAGTTCAAATTATATACACAATTAAATGAACAAAAACAATTAATATACTTTAATAAAACTATTATATTCTTCTAGATATTTGAGACTGAATTGAAAATAGATACTAACAATAACTATTACTAAAATACTTTAAATGGCACAACAATAATTATTTCATCATTTACATACCAATGGAATGACTTGCGGAAGCTTGTAATGCAAACACAATGTTAATAAGTATAATAGGAGCAGCTGAATTGTCTTTATTAGTTTTGTATGGTAATAAAGTAGGATGTCCAACAAATCTCACATCATTTACTTTCAGTTCAAATTTTGTATTACAAAGCTCAGCTTTTACTGCAAATAATGTTGACAACATCTCATCAGTGAAACCACTTACTTGACCTATAATGAAAAAAAGATGAAACTTAGCTTTTTTCTATACACATAATTTATTATATGTATATTATAGTATATTTATACATATCTGTTTCTTTTTTACACAAAAAATACTAAAAATATTTTAACTAAATTAAAGGAATTAGTACTAAATTTCAAACATAATTGCCTACATGTTTACTTTACAACTTATTGATTACAATTACATATAATTATAGTTAATACAAAAATGAATAATTCTAGGATACCTTTATATATATTAGAGGTTTGCGACTGTGAATTTTGAAGCAGATCTTCAGCAGAGCTGACTGCGTATGGATTGTGACGGCCACATTTCTTCTGTTTATTTTCATCTTTGTTTTCAGTTGTGTATGGATATCGAAATAAAAGCCTATCCCCTTTACTGTCAGACTTTACAAAAAATATATTAAGTGGATTTACTTCCATGTTCAATAAATTAAGTCAATAACAATATATAATAAAAATATCTAAAGTAATATTAACGAAAACTAATAAACAATGCAGGTCCGAATCGAAGAAGTGAAGCACGCGATAAACATATTTTTAATAAAATTGTATCCTTATTCATTTTATTCCCGAAGCCAAAATTAATGATTAGTTTCACAGTGAATACAAAAATTAATCAAAATATCAGAAAAAGGTTGTAAATGACGTAAAGCAAAATTTTTTTTACCATAGATACTTAAATAGATATTTGATGTTAAACGCCAGTTGCGTTACAGATTAAGTAGAGATAGTCACTCCGTTTAGGAATACGAAATCGATCATGGATGGGAAATGAAGAAGAATTTTACCTTTTTTTCGCCAGATGTCGTGTTCACTATGGCCCACAGTATATTGTAAAGCTCGATAGCGTGAATGGTTTTTTTTTTAATTTTATTTAATAGTACCTGGGTGACCGAGCTTCGCTCGGAGTTTTTGGCCAATAAACTGTCATAGAGAATACTGTCTCGCAATAAAATTTAAATATAAGAATATAATTTTGATAGATGTCGGTAAAAAATAAATGTGTCAGGTTGTGTTAATAAATTGTAAATTGAAATAAATAAAACTATGCTTATTTAAAAGAGATTTTATTAAAGACAACTGCCATAAAACTACTCTCTATAAAATAAACATAAAAAAAAAAACAAATTAAAATTTGTATCCGACCGGAATACGAACCAAGACACCTGTGATTGTCAAACTTGCGCCTTGGCTCTTTGAACACGATGCTTATGTCCTAACGTGAGAATTAGCGACCATATTTTGCGTGGAATAATGCGAAATAAAACTCGAAAACACGCGTTTTCCCAGACATAAAACTAATCTAGATCGATTTATCGCCTTCGAAACGTCCTGTATACTAAATTTCATGATAATCGTTGAAGCCGTTTCCGATATATATACAAGAATTGCTCGTTGAAATATAAAAGGACACATTGTGCAGTGCCAAGATGCAAAGAAAATGGATACCATTTGTTTCCAAAAAATAAAAATTTTATTTGTCATTCATGATATAAACTGAAGAAATTTTGGGCTAAATTAAAAAGACGACCAAATTGGTTAAATCACAATCTGTATATTTGAGGCCATATTGTGGACATTATTTTAAAGAAAGTGATTGTAAAACTCTTAAATCGTCTACAGGTGAATTTTTTTTAATGTAAATAGTTGACTATTTTTGTACTTTTTTACATATTTTATTACAGAGTTTCATACCTATCCCGTAAGGGGATAAAATGAGGGATGAAAGTTTTTCATCCTCCATTTTACCCCCTTACGGGACTGAATTTTGAAAAATGCTGAAACACGTATTTATTCAATTGTATTGAATATCATGAATTAATAATTCTTTGCCCATATAAAACTTATTACCTCCTTTTACCACCTTAAGGTATAAATTTGGAAAAAAAATCAGGTACTTCTAGGTGTATTCCAATATGTTGTATATTGCACAGGTAAGATGCGATTTGCGAACACGATAGAAGCAAAAAACCAGGAATAAAAGAAATATCACAATAAATTGTTTATCCTCAGACTGAATCCATAGCCATACGTGTGGCACCCTCTTTACGAGAAAGCTTCCCCATTTTACAAGATATTTTTTTTAGTTATCACGGAAGATAAAAAAGTTTTGTTTTTTCCGTGGTAGATATCAAATCGACACTAGTTTATGGAAATATTATCACAGATATAGTTTTTACATTATATATATGATTAAAATTTAAAGCAACAATATAATACAACGTCACATATTTATATTTTCTAATTTATTTTTATTCATCATTTATCATTCATCGAATATAGATCATTGAAATTTTCGCAAAAAAATCGATGACATGTATACCGTTCGTTGATTTATCTTTGGGTTTGGTGTCAAATGACATTTTAGCTTGCAATTGCATGTTGTCATTTGTCAAAGTGAAATTGTAATAACAAGGGAAGCCGATTATTTCATAATTCGAAGAATTATCACAACCTCGACATGGCCAGTAAGGGTGAAAGTAATCAAAAAATAAATCCAGAGAAAGTTCCTTTAGAAACTGATCAAGGTATTATAGAAAGTGAAGAACGAAAATGGGGACTGCCACTAAGAGAAGTTTACAAACATGGACTCTCTTTTTATAAAGGTAAACTTGTAATATTAGAAGTAAAACCATTATTTAAAAACCTTTATAAAGCTCATTAACACAAAACTATTACAGGAAGATTTCTTTCTAAACTTTTGTGTGAAACCTTACTAATATTCACAAATTTACGTGTATTTAGTGAAGGTTCTTGCAATATTTAATTATTCAATAAACTGCGTTGTAATGATACTTAAATGACACGGTATTGTTACTATGCTATCATTATGGATATTGATTTCTATTGTACCTGTTTTTTATTATGAATACATATTAGAAAATGTAAGTATTAGATGAACAATATAAAATGATATTGCGAAATATTTGTAAAGACAAACATTGAAGGAGAATTAAAAGTTATAATAGTAAAATTAAATATTTTATTATTGAAAATGAAATCTTCACAATTTAGAATAAATTTTATAGATAAAGAAGGGAAGGCAGTTCATCTAAGTTATGAAGATCGATTAAAACTAGTTGCCTATACACAACAAGCAGCTCATGGTCCTTTGGATGTTAACTCAGCACCTCCACTTGGAGTTCTAGATGTAATTGGTAGAGATAGGAGAGCAGCTTGGCAAGCTCTTGGCCAAATGTCACAAGTTCAAGCTATGGCAGGATTTATCCATGCATTGGACAGGTATAACTCACAATTTATACACATTATATTCATTAATATATGTATTTTGGTTTTTGAGTAATAAACCATAAGTTTCTTTAAATAAATATATATAATTGTGATTTTTAGGTTGTGTCCCTTGTTAAAGCCATACTTAGAAGCAATTCAAAAGGATTTTGAAGACAAAAAACAACAAGAGTATGAAATATTTTGCTCTGCTTCTTTTTTTTTATTATTATACCTATTCATACAATTGATGTCTCTAATAACATAATTTTTAGGTTGTTAAAAGCAGAAGAAACAAGAGCTCACATGGAATTACAAAATAGAATAATTTTAGAGAAACAAAAGCAACAAAGTGTCAAATTGACTGAAGAACAACAAGTGTATGTGATTTGTCATTTTTTTTAAGTTGTCACTTTCATGTGTTCTTATCATTTATCAATAAGCAACCTTACCATTGAGCTTGATTTCATAGTAAATATTAGTAGACGTTATTGTTTATGTTATTTTTTAGAATATACTAATATATAAATGTTTTTATTTTTATAAGCAATAAATCGCTATTAAAGCAATAAAATAAATTGCTATTAATTCAATACTCCTCTCCCCACAACTTCTCACTGAAGTCGGCATATAATATAAATTGGTAGCTTCTATTGTATATAAAGTTTGTGTTCACGTACTTAAAAGCAAAAATAGAACATGTCACTGTCAATACACCTGCAAGTTAAACCCTAGACTCCAAACAATGACCTTACCTGTAGAAATGCATATGTAATCCTGTTACCTAACTTTATTGTATAAATCTATAAATTATGTTATGAGTACTATAATATAGAATTAATATTATATAGAATGAGCATATTTATATAATTAAATATGGACCTTTTCAGGCAAAGAATAAAAGATGCACTTAATGCACAAACCTATGATCAATTTCTTCAATATGCACAACAACAGTTCCCAGGCAACTATGACCAACAGGCCATTTTAATTAGACAATTGCAAGATCAACATTATCAACAATATATTCAACAGTTGGCCGTTGATCAAAGACTTGCAAATTCCAACCTCAACTATAAAGAATCTGACAATGAGAACGAAAATGAAAATGAAGACTGTATAAAGGATTGTAATTTAAATGATAGTGATGGGGGCACAGATAATAAGTAAGTATGCATGTATGTATGTAAATAAGTATGTATGGTGATTTTCTAATGATTGTGTTTTAATTATTTACTTAATATAATTAATTATATATAGTATGTGAAGGAAATATATATTATGTATTCAATATGCTTGGGGCAGACCTTGGCTAATAAATTTAGCTTGCAATAAGTCTGATAGATAATTAATGAACAAATGTATTTGTAACATTTTCACACTATAACAGCTTGAAGTAGTTGTTCAGTTAGTAAGTAATTTATACATGTATTAATATGTTATTATGTAGATTGCAGATGTAACACAAGTGGAGCCACTGGTAAAAACTAGTCCATACTTAATCTGTACAGATAAATAAAATTGAAGTGTCTGTTTGTAATGTCAAAATAACAGCTTTTTTCCGTCTGTCTGTCCGTTTGTCATTCTCTGAAACGGCTGGACCGACCGCGGGAGATTATCTCATTCTGACGGGAAAACACGTTGAATACAACCCACAGCAACTCATCATACCTATGTATGTTATATATAATATATGGTCTATTTATTTCATACTAACCGTTAAAACGTATCTAGAGACGAATCTGAGCGAAGAGAGGGTAAGTCGGTAGTAAAATATATTCCCGAAAATATTATGTAATACTAATATTTAATGAATATTGCTATAGGTCAATGCAGACATCAGAAAAGAATGAACTAATCAAATACATTGAAGAATCACGAGAAGAAGATGAGTCGGATGGTAAGTGTCGACAATTAACAATAATAAAGAAAATGTTCAAAATATTTTATGAACCATAATTTTATTGATCTTGAAAATATTAAATGACGTAAAGATTTTCGAGATTGATGATCTTTTTCATATTATTTACTAATTATTTGTATAACTTGCCTTGCACGAGGTGAAATAATTGATTGATTTCAATAATTAACTTGAGTGTGTAGATCTTATAATATATGTACATTGGGTATTTTATAAAAGTAAGTATTAATAAATTATGCTCTGAAAAGGAACGATTAGTCCTTGATATTAGAGTAATTTTATCATATTCGTATGTTACATTTATTTTATTCAAATACAATTATGTAATCAAATGATAAAAAATTAAAAAGTTTTGCACTTCATACATGTAACTGAGGGATGCATTACTAGTTTCGGAGTAATGCGTGGACATACATAAATACACTTATAAAATTTTGAATATTTGTTTGGAGGCCCTAATAGATTATCTTACGAGAATATTTTGCAGCTCTAATAATAATAATATATTATGTATTACATACATCCATGTCAAATTGTTATCCTTCTTTTTTGAAGTCGATTAAAATAATTTCAGACGGTCTCCCAGCCGTGGAAGAGGCTCGGATGTGGACGCGGAATGATATAGCTCAGTTCAAGGACTCTGCAAAAGCTGGCGGGGGGTGCCTCACCGTGGGCCACGGGGAAACGGTCACCATCAGGGTTCCCACTCACCATCGAGCCAGGTGCCTTTGCTGGGAGTTCGCTACAGATAGTTATGATATAGGTAGGCAGCCCTGATTATAAAATATACTAACGACTTACCCTCACTTCGCATGGATCTTCCCAATTAATAACAACCTATATCATTTGAGGGAATGTAGCTTCCTATTAGTGATTTTTTTTAAGAATCGGATCAGTAGTTTCATAGATTACTCTAAGTACAAAGTTATAAGCTTTACCTTTTTATAATATTAGTATTGATAGTCGGACTACTATTATAATTGCGACAGTTAACATGTGTGTGTGTTTAGTACTCCTTCACGCTAGATACCTAGGGACGTGCCCGAATTAAGCGGAAGTAATTCACTTCAACTTCGAATTTTTCAACTACAGCAACGCTCCGCACTATCAAAAACTTTGAAAAATACTGCTTTGACGTGACCAGCCATCTCAGGAGCAGAAAATATAAAGACTGTTTTTTTCGCGTTGTTCGTGTTTATGCGCCAAAGTGTGGTTATGCTCACATATGCTCCCATTATGCTCTATATAGAAAACAGGGTATTATATTTTAAACTCATGACCAACTTTTTATAACATTTTTTTACCAATATTTTATCTGTGTTTATCGAATGTGATATTTTAAATATTATTTGTTCATGAACAATTATATTTTTGCACTATTACTATTAGGTTGTATTAGTGATTATATTTTAGTTTTTATATTTATTACCATTATAATTTCAGTTGTGTAATATTAATTTAAAAAAATATTGTGTTGAAATATGAATTAATAATTTAGTCTTAACATCGATTCAGTTCTGTATATCTGTGTGCAGGGTTTGGTTTATTCTTCGAATGGAGCAAGTCACCTACAGCAGAAGTGACAGTGCACGTCTCGGAGAGCGATGACGATGAAGACGTAGATGATGATGAGGGTAGGCATAAAAAGTTTTGAAAACTCCGTAAACATTAGTGGAGCTTGCATGTGTCATATGTTTTCGACTCGAAACCTATAGGGTACATCTGGTTGACCTAGAATTGTCAATTTTGGTTAAAAGCAAGGTCTTACTATATATTTTAATCGTGTTGACTCAGGACCCTGATTTTTATACACCTAATAGAGACTATAGTAGACCTCAGTATCTGGTATAAATTTCATCTTTCTAGGTCCATTCCTTCCTGAAAAAATCGGTGGTGACACACGGACAGACAGACCGACAAAAGACTGATCTATAAGGGTTCCTTTTTAACTTTTGAGGTAAGGGAAAAAGAGAGGTGAATTGAACTGATAATATTAATTCCAGATTACACAGTACTAGAGAGCAGCGACCCGGAGCTGGGCGCGGAGCGGCGCGCGCTGAGCCAGCGCCCGCTCGTCAACCTTGTCATACCCATATACAGGCGGGACTGCCACACCGAGGTTAGTTTATTTATTTATTTTTTTATTTATTTATTTATTCATTAAGTTCACAAAACCGATATAGAAATGAAATAAACAAGCTTCATTACAATTATTCTAAAGTATACAATCAGACAAATAATGTCTTATAAGATGTGAACATCAAGTGCATATGAACAGAACTAAGTATTAACTTAAAAAATATATACTGTTTAACAAGGCATCATTAAAACAAATCTAATTATTACTGTATTATAATAAAACATAACATAAAATATAGTACAATCTGACTTATCTACTTTTGTTTTATGCTACTAAAGTAATATTTAAACAGATTTCTTTTAACCGAGGCAATCACAACAAGGAATCACCGAAAATATCTATATCATTTGTTAGGGCATTTGTTAAGGATACAATTCTATAGATAGGGGTATGTTGACCAAGGTTGGTTCTTGTATCTGGTAAAAAGGTTTTGCGATAGTTGTTAGGAAGCTCTCCCTATTGAGTGACTGCTTCGGTGGTCTAGTGGCTAGCATGTATGGCTCCGGCCGATCCGGAGTTTCCGGGTTCGAGTCCCGTATGTGGCCATGTTTGATGTTTAGGTATCGAGTCTTTTTGTCAAAAGTCTCAGTGACAAGCTCGGAGTTGAGGTGTTGGCGGTGATTTGCCCGCGTGCCGGGGCATAGTATATATATTTTTTTTTAATTTTTGCGTTCCATAACTATCTACTAATTACACTACGGGACTTAAACGCGTTAATTCGTTAGTAGCTATATACTGTAACATTCAGTTTTTTAATGTGCCAGTTTGTAGATTTGACAGTAGATTTTTGATGTATAAAGTGGACAGTCGGTGATTCGCATTCTAATACAAATGTATAATACTCATTTTCTCATTTTTCATTCAGAAAAAGCAATAAATATAATTGTTAATTGCCAAACATTTGTTTTCCCGGAAAATCCTTCTGAGCTGTTTCAATACCTTATTCCCGATGTTTCGACTGGGTTATATCAGCCGTAGTTACGGGCAGACTTAGCCACTAACGAATTCACGCGTTTAAGTCCCATAGTGTAATTATTATGTCATAGTACGTAAATTCACCGGTCTTACGCCTAATCTTTCATCGCGAGTGTTAAATTTTTGTGCACTATAATATCTCCCGCGCAGGCACTATATTATGTTTTCGACTAAAACTATATTCTTTTTTTATTTTTATTTATTGATGAAATTTTTCATTGCTACTAATTTCAGGTATATGCTGGTTCCCATACATACCCCGGTGAAGGAGTGTACTTATTAAAATTCGATAACACATACAGTCTGTGGCGCTCTAAGTCGCTATATTACAAAGTTTACTATACCCAGTAATTATTTATGTATGTATATATATGTAGATGTCTATAATAATATTATATAATTTAAAAAAAACGTGTGTGTGCACCTACGTACGCACGTAAGAGGTTATACTTCTTTGGCGTAACAGAACAAAAGTAGTTAAAGATATCATCCCGTATGTCACAACTCTCTGTTTGTAAAAGGAACGCAACTAACTTCATCATGTGCCTTTTTTCTGTCGATGTGCGCGCGCATCGTAAAAATGTTACTCTCATATTTTTTCCAAACGTGCCAAAAGAAGTATAACTTCAATAAATCAAGTAATTTTAATGAATTCTAATTGAAATAGCCATATTGTGTACTTTAAGAACTAATCCAGTCCAATAAGTTATCGTGATCGTTACTTAGAATCACGTACTATGCATAGCTATATGCCTAATCTTCTTGCATTTCCTGCAATTGTATTAAAAACGAAATATGAATGACATATAATGTATTAAAATTATTTAATTTCAAAAGCATTATATGTATTTACAAATATATTTTACGTCGGTATGACACATAATTTAAATTCTTAATAGAAAATTACTTGATGGATTTTGATATATTATGCACACATGATTATATTTATTTCGGAGTAAAATTCGCAATATTAAAAAAAAGAGCAACCGATCAGCGTGATATGACATTTTTTCTAAAAAATTTAGACATGACAAAAATTAATATATTATTTATATATTTACTGAAGGAAGAAAAATATTTCTAATGTTTTTATTCAAAAACTTATATAAAATACCACCTATTAAATATCGGTCGGTATTTTATCAAATATTAACAGGGTTTATAAATATTGAATATGTACAATATTATCTTATTATTGTAAAAACTTACTTTTAAGCATATATTAATAGTTTGTTGACACAAATTCACTGTCTTAGATAAAAAAATCAATTTTATTATAATCTTTTATTTTTAACAATAGCGCCTTTGTTTATAAAATAAAAAACTGTTATTCTATTTAAAATATGTTAATAATTAATTATTTTCGTTTGTTATTGAAATGTTAATAATGAAAAGCCACAAACGTAATTTCCATAAAAATCTTTGCAATTATAATTTTTTCGTACTTAATAAAGGGCAAAAGATTTTTTAACCGTATGATGTAACTTACATATTGCCCATAGAAAACCATAAGTTTTTTATACATTTCATTTCGTGTAATAGTGCTATCTAATATTTTATGTTCAACACGATTTACGTACTTACAGCTATAGCCTTTATTTATCCTGCCTGCCATTTTTGTAAACTTATACTATATTTTATTATATCCATTCTTAATATTATAAAGAGGAAAAATTTTTTTTTGTTTGTATCGAATAGGCTCCGAAACTACAAAAAAAGAAAAAGTAAAAGCGATGTAATGCCATCCCTTGGCAAGTTACGGTTACCGTTATCGTTATATATACCGTGCAACCCTAATGCCGTTTCTTTGAATCTATATATATTCTTTATTGTATATTAACAGAGTAACACAGATAATACAGATACGAATGTGGGCAAAGGTGGCAAGCAAAATCTATGCTAATATTATAAAAAGGGAAGATTTGATTTTTTGTTTCTTTGTTTGTACTGAATAGGCTCCGAAACTACTGAACCGATTTAGATGAAATTTGGTAAGAAGATAGTTTGAGACCCTGGGAAGGACGCAGGATAGTTTTCATCCCGGAAATCATTCCTTAAGGGGGTGAAATTTGTGTGGGGAAGCAACCTAGGGACGAAGTTATTTCAAGTCGCTAGTTATTTCAAGTCGCTAGTTATTTCATAAAAAGAGCATCTATAAATTAATTGTGATTATTTTCGCCAATGTTCCTCATAGTACTAAATTACAAAAGAAAAACTATATTAGATAATTTATAAAGTATTTGCATGTTAGATATATGTTTATATGTGCTAGTTATAAATTATATTGTATATTATTATGAGATTTGTCACTTGAAAAATATGACCAGTTTCTGTAATAACATCAAATCATGTCTGTTGTATGGGAGCCCCCTTCAAAATTTATTCTGTTTTTTAGCATTTGTTGTTATAGTGGCAATAGAAATACATCATCTGTGAAAATTTCAACTGTCTAACTATCACGGTTCATGAGATACAGCCTGGTGACAGACGGACGGAAAGCGGAGTCTTAGTAATAGGGTCCCGTTTTACCCTTTGAGTACAGAACCCTAAAAATCAGTAAAGCATTCATACTCAAATATTTAAATAGTATAAAATACAATAATTGATTTTCTTTATATAACAGTAAAAGTAAAAACAAAAATAATAAGGCTTATGTTATTACTTTGTTGGAAAATAAAACAAATCTATATTTTTAATGTGGATTTTGGTTTTAACTTAATATTATTCTAGTTTCTAAAAAATATTACTCTAGTTAGTATTATTGACAGCATTTTATTAGTAATATATTTATTGTAATAGAAATCAATTAATGTCAGTAGTAGTGTAGTAGATATATAATTTATACGCTATTAAAATATATTATATTGAAAGTGTTTGTAAGATGAATAAATATATTAGAGTCAAATTTATAAATAATTTGTTTTAATTTTTAATGCAGCTAGTCACATCCTTATTGTATTGTATATAATGCCTGGTCCTTAATGCGAAGTTTATCTGCTTTTAGCTGTGAGCCATACTCAATATTTTAATAAAAGATAATAAGAATAAAATTAAGATTATTTTATTGTATGTAATCTGCGCATAAGTAATAAGTTAGGAAATGTAACTGCGTTAAAAAAATGACCCAACAAGAGTTGTGTCCAAGTAGGTGTGGGGCTTAAAAATTGTGTCCAGCACTTCATCAGTCGGACTTTATTCTTACAAGCGAGCACATGTCAAATTTGTCAAATTTTGCGTACCTTTAAATTTCGTATCATTGTGATCTACAGCTGTGAATCATCATGCCAGCATATTTTCTGAAGTGCTGCAGGAGCCATGCAACATTAAAATGTCCAGGAATCACCTTAACTAGTAAGTAGTAGCAAAATTTTAATTTGTTAGGTCGACTGTACTATCTTGATAGATAAATATTATTAATATGTTTCGGCCTTGTAGCTAAAGCTGCGATATATACTTTTTATATGCCGAATAAAACTATCTTTTATTAGAAATTCATGCAGCAGTAGCACTATGATGATAGAGCTTTATATTCAACTTTAAAATGTTTACTCATTCAACTAAGGTTTGAATAAAGCGGATTTGTTAATTTTAGTATGCTAACTTTTAAGTATCCATTCTGTAAAGAAATCAGACATAGGTATACTTAGTTATTATTCGCAAATTATTACTTATTTTTGTTTAGAAAATAATATTTTTTATTTATTTATAGCCGCCGCTATTTATTTAAAAAGCCACCTTAAAAAATAATTGCAACATTATATTTAATAATTTTTATACAGAGTTTATTGCATGATTTTATAACAGTAGCTCGGTATAGTAATTGACTTAGGAATCATATTTTAGTATTTACATGCTGTTATGAAATAATTTTTTTAGTATAGATTTCTTAATGATGAGATATTTTCCCGCAGTAAAAAGTAGTATCCTATTTGTTGACCCGGATAACCAGCTATCATCTTATCAAATTTCATCAAAATCTGTCTAGTAGTTTTCTTGTGATGCGTTCCCAGGCAGACAGACAAAAAATCTGAATATATATCTGACTATAGATTCGGCCTCTGTATTAATAATAATGAAATTGAAATAATGATTGAAATAATAAGATTTTCCAAAAAATATTGAATGTACAGATACGACTCGGTTAGAATTTTATTAAGTATATAAAACAAAAAAAAAACAAATATTTGTTTGTGATTTCTCAAACTAGTATTTATTAATGCTAAAATAGTAATTGTACGGAGCTGTATAATAAGTAATTTACATGTGGCAATTATTATGTAAAGTCAATTTATGATGGATGATCTTGGAGGAAAAAATCCGATTAATAAATAATTTTTTTATCTTTAAAATAAATCAATTTGAAAAAATAATCGATTTTGTATATTTATATACAGATGGCGCTATTTTATGACTGACAAGTGACATTCCTTTTTTACGTTTAGTGACCACGCGTTTTTTCATTTATCACACAGACAGCGCTGTTAGCAAAATTCGATTAAAATGTGTAGTTTAGCTACATTGGTTTAATTCAACAACGGAATCGTACCATTTTTACTTTACAAAAAGAAAGTAAGTAATATAATCGATTCAGTAAAAATCTATTTAAAATATTTAGAGAATCGATTATTAAAATTTTCATTAAGTTATTAAAAAATAATCGATTAATATAAAAATCGATTACTTTTTCCATCTCTTACACACATTAGTCATCCATGCACATGTGTCATGACACAGATGACAGATGTGAAACTGAGATGTCAGATGTCACAGCGATGACAACTATGTTTTATTTTCTTTTGATTGAAAGTTTAAATTAAAAATGTTGCAGAGATTGCTTTGTAAAACTTTTAGTTTAAAATTATGTAGTAAACAGAAAAATTTACAGTTCAAAATCCCTTTCCAATACCATTCATGTAGACAATGCGGATTCAGGTTATATTCTAGTCACAAAGTTTCAGTGTTACGAAATAATAATGAAAGGACTTTATTCCGAGGAATAGATTTAATTTTAATAAATGCAAGGTATTATACTAGCCAAGTTGATGCTCATAAGAAAAATGGACACATTGAAGCGCTTAAAGATAATCCCGAGATAGCGAGTTCTAAAAAGATAAATGTTAAATTAAAGCCAACAGAATTAAAAAGACTTTTTTCATTAGCAGAACCCGAAAAATGGACTCTAGCGGGTAAATATATTTTATTATACTTAAGACATGTCAATATTATATTTTATCACTATCACTACATATTATATTTTATAAATTATATTATATATTATAAAACAAAGTCCTCCACCGCGTCTGTCTGTCTGTCTGTTCGCGATAAGCTCAAAAACTACTGTACCGATTTTCATGCCGTTTTCACCAATGGATAGAATGGCTCTCGAAGAAGGTTGTAGTATATAATTTGTTATGTTTTTGTATACATTGGCTAAAATATAATGGGATTTGTTGGAGGTGTCGGAAAACTAAGCTTTCAACGAAAACACTGCCTAAACCTTTTGAGATATAACAAAATAATGTATAGTGGAATTGTGTATCTTATATAGGTCTACAGAAAGGTCCACAATGCCATAATCGTTGGCTCACTATTACGAGGTTCTATGTTACAATTTTAGTACTTATTTAGTTATTAATGCTACGAGGTTCTATGTGTCATTAGTTACAGTTTTGCAAAAACAAACCACTAGATAGCGGCACTATAACTACAAAGTATTCAATTTTACACAGTTCTATGTTGATTTTTTATGATAACAAAAAAATTAAATGTGGCACTCGGAGACTGTCGCGGTAAAGCTATTGCATAGCATTTTTTATCAACTTATGCAATTATAATTATTAATTTATTTTATTAATGCAGTATTTTTTTCCTTGACTTTCTTCATTAATAAATGCACTTTGCTTATTCATATTTAAAACACTTTGTACACAAATTATACGAGTACAGATATTCACTGTTGTACATAGATGATAAATACCTATACACCTATATACTTTTTCACAAACAGCTGATTACGGTAGTTTTCCAATACAACCAATGCCACCTAAAGGCGGGTTGCTGAACTAAAGAGACAAGCGTGATATTTCAAAAAGTCATTAAAAGTTTTGGTATTTATCGATAGATGGAAAAACTAAAAAGTATCACCGCTGTGCCGGTCGGAGTGGGGGGTGTCAGGTTTTTTTCGTTACGGAATTTCTGGATTCGGTCCCCACGCTCAAGGCCCGCGATAGAAGCTATGCAATAGCTTAATCACAAAGTTCTATGTAAAAATTACTAAACTTCATTAAAATTAATATAGAACCTTGTAATAGTAAGCCAACATCTCTCTCTACATACATCTCAGGATAACATACTATATCCATTTTCATACTTTGAAAAATTAGAAATTATAATGCAGTATTGTAAGAACTATTTACACAAATATGGTATTAATCCTTATCATTTTAAATAAGTTAGGCTTTAACATTTTATGCATATTATTTTACTCTTTTACACCTTATAATTTAAATGAATATTTTAGGAGTAATCTTCAAATAATTATAGATGCGAGGATTACCTAGGGACAAACACAAGCGAAGTGAGGATGTGTCGCTAGTTTATACCTATATACACATACCTACTTTATTAATAATTATATTTTTTTAGGTGCAATTGGATTTTTAATAATATCATCTAGTGTGACAATGGCAGTGCCTTTTTCATTAGGCATGGTCTTGGATATTATATACAGTGGAACTAGTGACTTAGTGGCTGCAAGGGAGAAGTTAGACCAATTGTGTATGGTGTTGTGTGGAGTATTCCTTGTTGGAGGCCTATGCAATTTTGGCAGAGTGTACTTGATGTCAATATCTGGTAAAATATGGTATAAAAAAGATATACATACATAAAAACATTAATACATAAAAGAGGACCAATGCTTATGTGTAGGAAAGAGTCAAATAAAATTACACATTACAACACAATATAGTTACAAAATTTAAAAAAATCTAATGATAAGCTATTATTGTGATTTTTCAAACTTTAATAATGACAATTCAATTTAAAATAAACTTATTGAAAAAAATAATGTTCTTAATTATTATGCTTAGAAATAATATAATTTATATCTTTATTAGACTGATTTGACCACACATTTGGCTCAGTTTGTAGTGACCCTACTTGACTGTGCCAGCGATTGCGGGTTCGAGTTCTGCTGGGTGCATACATTTGTGTGATGAAAATGAATGTTTGTACTCCGGTCATGAGTGTTTATATTTATAATATGTATGTATTTAAAGTTATATATGTGTAGTGTATTAACTATCTGGTATCTATAACACAGGCCACGAGGCCTGTGTTATGGAAACCAGAGAGTTGCTTGCCATGGAACTAGATGGTGCTGTAAGTTAATGTCATAACATATTTATTTATTTTATATTGATATAAATTTAAACAAAATTTATTTTAGCATCATAAGTTATTGACAAGTGTCATCACAATAGGATACTAATGATAATGAGTGAATCTTATATGCACAAATATTATAAAAACAAAATAATCAAATGACATTTCACATTTTTCACTTATATTACATAATATGTGAATTTTGTTTTTGTTTTGTATTAATGATTGAATTACATATATAATATATATGCATGATTGAAATCAAAGTTGTTTGCCACATGTTATGATGTCGTTATTTTTACTTTAGTAAAAAAAAAAAATTCACTTTTACTTTAAATTTGTTCATTTTTATTTGTAAATTTCGTCTTATAAAATTTTATAAAAAGTGACTAAAAATCATAGTGGCCAATAATCAAGATGAGATAAATGAAAAAGAAATATTTCTAAAATATAAAATTAGTTGTTCTCCAAATCAATACTGTTACAGTGAATTTCTAAATCTAAATCAAATATATGTCTCATTCCCTAGTGTATATTAAAAAAATTGCAATATTATATTTAATAAATCTATTAAATTTATTAAACTTTAGGCCAAAGAATGACTCAAGCTCTTCGAAAGCAAGTATTTTCGTCAATCATGCGTCAAGAACCAGCATGGTTTAGTAGAACTTCAACTGGTGAACTTGTCAACAGACTGTCTGCTGATACACAATTAGTGGGAAGGAATCTGAGTTCAAATGTTAGTGATGGACTGCGGTCATTGTTCATGGTGGGAGCGGGTACTGGTATGATGGTAAATATTTTAAATTTTATTAATTGTGCATCTGATACTTGCAGATTAACTTAAAAACGTCTATAATATTGTTTAGCATTAGATAAGTTTGGCCTCTCCTTATATCACTTCTGTGACTACTATATACATATATAAATCCACTATGTCCTATGCATTGTGCAAAAGTAAAAATAAAAAATTAGTACTTCTCGTTTTGCTTTTAAATATTCTTAAATGATGTTTGCAAAATAAATCTAAAATATTATGTATTTTGTAACCAAATATTATAAAATAATATGTAATATATTATTTTCAGTTCTATATGTCACCATCACTGGCTATGATAGGTTTGTGTGTGGTACCACCAGTATCTATGCTTGCAGTTGTTTATGGTCGTTTCGTGCGGGGCATCACTAGACAATTACAAGACGCTTTAGCTGAAACTAGTGAGGTATTAATAGTAATGTTAGAAAATTCTACATTGCTTCTCTGTTTTTTATTATTATCTAAGTGCTTCAAGCTGGCTGAATCAATTTTAACCCGGCATTTATTGCCATTAACGATACTTTTTATGCCCGGTAAAGAAAAGAGACACCCTGTACAGGTAGGGCATAGAAGTTCTATAACAAGAATATAATCAGAACTTATTTTCGACCATCTCAACTAGCTAGGTAGCAACCAGTAAGTTGGTTTGAAGGAAACATTTCTTGGCATAAACTAAACAGCACCATTGTGTACCATTAAGCATTTAGATGAGATTCAAGAAAATTCAAATTTTATTGTTTAAAAAGACTGTCAATGTTAAATTTTCAAAAAATCCAGTAAATATGTTCATTAAAACTGCAGAAACTATAACACTTAATCCACATTTTTAACGATTTTAGTTTAACAATTTGAGAATTTAGATATTTATTTAGTTACATTTTAATTATTTCAGTTAGCTGAGGAGAAGATTTCAAATATAAAAACGGTAAAGGCATTTAGCAAGGAAGAAAAAGAGTGTCAGGCGTATGGACAAAGAATTGAAAAATTACTACAATTGGCTTACAAAGAATCATTAGCTGTAGGAAGTTTTTATGGCTTAGTAAGTTTATGTTTTCTTATTTATTTAATAAATAAGTTCCAATTTATTGTAAAATGTGTAAAATTTAGATGAAAATATACTTATTTCTTTAAATACCACATCGCAATAACACATCTTTCAATAAAGTCTTTATTTTAAACATTTCAGACGGGTTTAGCTGGCAACACAATAATAATTTTAGTTTTATACTATGGTGGAGGTATGGTAGCCACTGAACAGTTGACAGTTGGGAATCTTACTTCGTTTCTGTTATATGCGGCATATGTGGGTATAAGCATCGGGGGACTGAGTAGTTTTTATACAGAATTGAATAAAGGCATGGGAGCTGCTACGAGGCTATGGCAAATTATTGATAGGGAACCCAAAATACCAATTTCAGGTGAAATTTTTGAATATATTATTTGCTGTATATATTTATTTATGAGTTGCTATACTTAGCACGCGGCTTTGGACGTATAAAAATGTTTCTTTATCTTTTTTAAAATGTTCTGTGCAGCACCATCTATTAATAACTTTAGAAGTGTTGTTAAGATATTAATAATAAATAGTATTATATACTAGTCCAGACCATGGTGTCTTATATAGATTATCAATTTTCTTTTACATAATTTCGAAAACACAAATTTACACAAACTTTGATATTTATAATATGTATTAACTATTAACATTAATACAAAATTAAAAACAAGAATTATACTTAATTATATTATAAAAAATATTATATATAGGTTATTTTTGTGTCACAAAAATTAAATATTATTTAATAATATTTATGCAAAGTTGTGACCAGCGCTCGGAACAGGTTTAGAAAACGATTTATGTTCTTAATATAAGGGTTAAATAATTGCTCGTTCTTTAACCGGTAATTAAAACTAACGATTTAGTAAACCGAAATAATAATGGTTAAAACAACCGAAATAATATGGTGGAAAAATTAGATTTCGGTTTTAATACCGAAATAAACCGGTTAAATCATTCATAAGAAACGCGCATCCTTCTAAGCTAAGTCATTCACCATTACGAAACCGAAAAGCCTTTCGGTTTGAACCGATTTAAAAATTGAACGGATTTTCGGTTCCCTGGATGTGACAATCTCTTTTTAAATAAATATATAATTTTTTTTATTAATCAAATAGTCTTGCAAAAATATTATTTTATGTTAAACTTCATGCGTTTTGTTGACAGGCGGTTTACGACCAAAAGAGCGTCCGAAGGGAGAAATAATATTAGAAAATATAAAATTCTCGTACATCGGGGAACCTTTAATAAAAGGTTTGAACTTGCATTTAAAGCCTGGAAAGAGTATAGCTTTAGTTGGACGATCAGGTTGTGGCAAGAGTACGATAGCATCGCTCATTCTGAGATTGTATGATCCGGAGGAAGGAAGAGTTCTCCTGGACGGAGTAGATGTGAGGCAGCTAGATCCCACGTGGTTGAGGAGTCATATTGGTTATGTCAGTCAGGTAAGATTCGAAATTTTTAAGTTTTACTTAAACATAAGTATAACAAATTACATTGTTTATATCTATATTTTTTATAGAATCCTGTACAGATAAACAAAATTGAAGTGTCTGTTTATAATGTAAAAAAAACAGCTTTTTACTTAATGTAAATGGGTCCAACGACACTAAGAGAAAATAAGACATTTTTTTTAATTTTTGTCTGTCTCTTTGTTCCGGCTAAGGTTCGAAACGGCTGGACTGATTTTGACGGGACTTTTACAGGCAAATAGCTGATGTTATAAGGAGTAACTTAGGCTACTTTTATTTTAGAAAAGAATTAGGGTTTTTTTTAGATTTAGAAATTGTTATTATAATAATATAATATATTCGGACAGTAATAATCGATCATGCAATGGTTTTTAATAGTTTAATATTATCAAACTAATCTCATGTAGGAGCAGAATCTAAAACTTTCGAATTATGTTTGTTTTTTTTTTAAAACACATGTCTTATAAGTAAAATTGTAAAAAGTAATGTATTATGTAATATACAGCAAAGTGGATTAAAGATCGATAATTCATTCATTTTTAAGATAATTTTTTTTAATAATACGGTTAATATCCCATATGTATTCTTGTAGTAGCAAATAGACAAAGAACTGTGACTTATTTTATTTTTTTTATTTATTCTAGTTTGTAAGACACCTATTTTGATCATTCCGTTTATTTCAGGAACCTGTTTTATTTAGTGGATCTATAAAAGATAATATTTTATATGGTGCTAATGATGATTATGATTCCTCGCAAGATGAAGAGGTTGGCATTTTTTTATTATAAAATCGATAATTTGTGTTTTTAATGTCATTTCATTTGTATTATGAATTGATTCATTTTTATATTAGTTTAGGAGTATTTATTGGTCTATCTATCAAGTGTAGTGATCACCTGGTTTTTATTGAGAGCACTCAGAGCAAATGCTTTTACTTGAAACGCAATTACTTATATAGGAACCAGCGTGGCTGTAAGCGGCTTAAATAGCACATTTGCAAGAGGTAGCGTCGGGCGGTGGCGGTATACAGTGTACGTCTTATCTGAGCTATATATATCTACTTGTGCGTTATGTTAGTTATTTTGTAAAAGGAGGTCATATAATTTAAGTTTTTTTTAGATTTATTCAAATTTCAGTACATAATAGCAATAATAGATAAAAACGATAGTAATTGCAGAAGCTAATAAACTGTGTCAATTACTAACACTTTATTTTTTTTTATTTTATTTACAATAGCAGAAAATGTGAGAAGTGTTTTTTCTTCAAGGTGGCATTAATCAAAATTTTATTTACAATTATCGTGATTAATATGGTTTATTGTTGAATTAAGTCGTAAAGCTTTCGACGTAGTCTGATAAAATACAAAAAAAAAAATTTATACTGTATTCAAAAATCAATATATAAGTATATATTATATAATTATATATTAATTAGTTATATATTTATTATATAATTTAAAATAGATAGATAGATAAAATAGATATTGTATATTATATACATAGAATTATTTATATTTTTTCTTTCAATACTGAACCTAGTGTCATCTGCTGGTGCATTTGAAAACTAATACAAGTTCCAATTAAACATTAGCACACTTCGGCATTGTGCGCCAAAATCCGGCATTATGTTCTGTAATTGGAAAACAGGGGTCAAGACACGTGGTAGTATGTCCAGCCAAGTTCAAGCCAAACTGGCGACGCAACACCGTGTGTATATTTACATTAACCATTTGGAGCCACTTTCCACCTCTTAATAGCACGAAATCTATTTAACATAAACACACGCAATTTAGTTCATTTATTAAAATCTCTTAGATGAACTAGAATCCCCAATTTGATAAATATAGCTCAAACGGTTATTGAGATATTAATGTCTAAAAATAGGCATTTTTATCACTGACTGACATAGTATAGTAGTAAAACGTAACTCACTTCCAGATGACCTAGAAAGTTGGAATTTGGTGTTCGTATGGGTAATTTTGTGTATACAAAGGAAAAAATCTGAAAACAGTGAATTTTTACGATTACCTCGTTTAAGTGATGTGTCGTGTGCGCAGGAGGCGGCGTGGGCGGCGGCGGCGCGCGCGGCGCAGCTGGCGGAGCTGGGCGCGCGCGGCGGCTGGGCGCGCGGCGTGGGCGCGCGCGGCGGCCAGCTCAGCGGCGGGCAGAAGCAGCGCGTGGCCATCGCGCGCGCCATACTCAAGGTACGCTCTCGGCTCTGTGCGACGTGCCATCCATCCATCTAATTCATTTCTGGTTATAAATTATTAATTGTTAGATTTATGTAATAGAGTTTTTGAAATCGTTCTTTTGTGTTTATACTGTCTTTTCGGATTTTCTCACGGATTTATTTTGATTTTTGATTCCCGACGCGACGTTTCGGAATCATGGTCACGTGTCTCTCTCGATAGTTTTATTTAAAATATATTTTCATTTCGCATAAAACTAAGAAAATATTATGTGGAGGAAGTTATCTAATATTTATTATGGAGGACTTATTTAAAACTTCTCCTAAGTACATTTTTTGTGCATAATTTATGTATTTTATTTATTTCGCGCGCGGTCATGGTTAATATAGACTACAAAATCAAGGAGGACTATTTAGACGGTATATATTTGACATGCATGTCACTAGACATGTAACTAAAATAAAATTGAGTTTTACCAATTAAAATTGAAATTTATATCAAAAGAAAAGCCGCGGCGTTGTCTAATTTTCTGTAGACGCGCGGATAGTAGCTAGGTTATGCGCAAAACGAAAGTGATAAATTGAAGTATATTGCTGTACCTGCTATATATATATATATATATATATATATATATATATATATATATATATATATATAATATATATATATATATATATATATTATTTTATTTGTACTCTACTTATTTTGGACGGCCATCACATTCGATATGGCACTTACAGGCCTTTATTTGCCTGCTATCGTCATAGCAGGTTATTATAAAGGCCATTGCGGATTCGTTTCCAGCAATGGCGAAGGTTTGTATTGGACCACTGAATTTTCACTGATATGTAAGATTTGTTTGTTCACTTTGATAGGACAACGCGTACACTTTAAAGTTAGTTTTAGCATTTTTTTACACATACCCAGTACGGACTTATCTACCCTAAGGAGGTAGGTAACTCCTTACTGGGTGCTCGAATACAGTACATAAACTATTTCATGTCATACAAATATATGAATTAACTAGTTTATTTATTATATAAATATTATCGCGCTTCCTAAATTGATGTGTATGTTTGTTGAACACAAATATTTGTTTTGAGCTATAATGCTTTTGTCGCTAGATGAAAGGTGCCGTCAAAATACATACTTATTAAATAATACGAGTACATTTACCCTTACTCGCATGTTATGAGTTATGACAGTAAAATAGCGTTTACCACTTTTAAAATTCGCGTGGAAATCGATTAAGGTGTCGGTTTTCTATCCCCTCCATACGGTGGATGAATAAATTTTTTTCCGGGATAAAGAAAATCTCAGCCATACTTTATAATATTTTCTTATCTTCACTAATTGTGATTGGTTCCGGTATGTTAAGTACCTATATAAATAGTTTAAATCATTATATCGCACTGTGTCAAGTTGTTAGGTCAAGGATTTCATAGAACATGATAAGCAAAACTGTGTCGAGTATTAATTTGTTCATATTTAAGTATTATTTTTATTTTATTGGTATATAATTTTTTAAGCCTTTAATTCTCATTTACTTAACACTAATAAAACGTACATTGAAAAACATGACACATTACATATTTGTAATGAATATAACCAGTTAATTTCTCTTACAGAATCCAAAAATCCTCATACTGGACGAAGCTACATCAGCATTAGATACATATTCGGAATTCCTAGTGGATAAAGCTCTAAAGGAGATCAGTAGGGATCGCACAGTGTTGACTATAGCACATAGATTGAGTACAATCCAATCAGCTGATGAAGTAGCGGTTATAGGGGACGGGGCTATCATAGAGAAAGGGACATACAACGAGCTCATGGCGAAACCAGGTGGTTATTTCAAAGAGCTTATAGCGCACCAAATGTTCACCAGTTCGAAGCCGAAAAATGCAACTGACGTTCAAACCAGCTAATATATGTAAGATAAGGGGAAAAATGTATAGTTTATATCAATTGAGCAAATTAATAGTTTAAATACATAATTATGTAAAAAAATGTACGTCGAAAATTTATTTTAAGTAAAGGGATGTTGGGTATTGTTTTTTACATAGTTTTTAACAGACTGTTGCTGTTTAATACAAGATGTAAATTTTGTTCAAAAATACTGTACGAAATAATTTTTATTATATATATAATTATTGAAGATTGTAACATACATTTGTACGTTACAATATCGTAAATTTAAAATTATTAAATAATAACTGAAAGAATTTTAATTTTTTAGAAAAATGTACATAATTTAAAATAATTTAATATTATGAGAAGAAAATATATCGAAATGAAAAATATTAATGTTAAGTTTAAAATTAACAACATATAATGACTTTCAAGTTTCACTGAAAAGCAAGATTTTTTTTTACAAAATTCTAATTTCTTAAATAATATTTCAATACATGTACTTTTCTTTTCTTAATTAAATTTTCACAATCCATACTTTTTAAAAATACATATTTTATTCTCAATTTTATTCTCTATAATATATTTAATATTTATTCTGTAAACAGTAATAAATGCGCAGTAACGATTGTACAGTTTGATTATCTAAATTAGCTTGATGAGACAATGGATGGAACTTGCAATCAAAGAGCTTCATCGAACTTTGGAATTCATTACACATACTTATTTACATAGTATGAAATAACGACTTGAGGTAATTTGATTATTTATCATTAAAATTCTTTTTATCTTATGACATTAAATTATTATATTTTACGTTCATATACAAATATTAAGTAATTAAAAATTTTGTCAGCGAAAAGCAAAGTACAAAACGTTATTTACCATTACATTCGTATGAATAAATTGTGTGCTTTGTAGGTACTGTTATGATGGGTAATGGATTATTTAAATTTAGAGGAATAAATTATTGTTGTTATTTTCTTATGTTTTTGTTTAATTTTTATACCCTTTCACATTTTTTTAAATTCTTATTATAATGCATTAAACAACTCACTCTTTTTTTATGAAACATTCTAATCCTGGTAGGTAAATAACACCCTAAAATCATATTAAATTGTAGTAAATGAAATAGAGTAGGATGATGTGAAAGTAATACTTATAACGTAGAATAGATTTTTTACAAGTTAATAATTTAAAACGGCAGATTTTCCAGAAGACCATAGTTTTTCATCGTATTAAATAAATTGTTTTAAACAAATTGTTTCTAAATATTTGAATATTATTCACAATGTTTAAAAAATATTTTATATTTTTGTTTTAAATATTAATGCTATTCATCACAATGAATTTGACTTATTATAATTAAAAATAAGCTTATTTTGGCAGAGATTTTACGATATAAATTTTGGTTGTAGAACAGATTGTCAGTAAGATGTTTATTTCTTTGTATACAAATAAAAAAATATTTAATCTATAGTATGATGTGATCAACATACTACAAAATTTCGAATCGACTTCGTAAACTTTGGTCTTACGTTGCAGCATATAAATTTGCTGCGTTCAATTTCATTTGCTTTAAATGATTCAGTTTAACCCCCGAACCTATTATAGTGTCGTACACATAATGTATATGTACTTATACATATTTTCAGTGGCATTTACTCTACATTTCGGCATCAATTTATTTTTTACTATTATATGCCGTATTGCTTTACTTAAGCCATAAATGGTACCCTTCACGATATTTCATTAGGACACATATTTACGATAATATATGTTTTTGTTTATATATCAAAAAATCATCAAGCAAATGTGAGAAAAATGATATTCGAATTTTAGATTATTATTTATAACTTAACTAGTCAAAATGGATTAAAATAATTAAAGTACCCGCATATTATTGGCTTATTATTTTTTTTGCTTACTTTGGTTGGTTAGTTTTGCCTTATCCTAAATTCAGCGTTGGTTGAGAAGATACGGGATGCAGGGCAGTATTTATCTTCAAAAAAAGGCCAATCTCTTTTGTTTAGCTCTCTATTTTTTATTTAAAACTATTCAGATCTAAGTGGACCAGGTGAAGACAAATCACTTCCACTACATATTAATTAAACTACTTAACCCTGCCTCATTGAGATTTTATTTGTTCAGACTAATTTTAATAACTACTATAAAGATTTTCATACGGTTTTCCTACTAGTGTAGAAAGAATGATTTTCTAAGAAGGTGATAGGCTATTATTGTAATATATAAATAATTATATATTACGAAAATTAGGTAGGTACCGGTATGATGATATTTTTATATTAAGTCGGAAAAAATCGTATTTTCGGGGGACCCTCTATAATATTGTAAATACAAAGGGCATCTAGAGACGGGTGGGTCACTGGTCATACATAAATTATATTATTCCTTTTATTATACTTACAAAATTATCTCTTCAGGTAATCCAGCTGTAAAGATAATATTACGTACTATAAATACATATGATACAGTAGAGAGGTCGATTTTATTATCAAACAGCAATAGTTTTCTAAAAAGCAAAATCATTAAAACTCGATACTTATAGCTTCTTTGGATTAATAAACGGACCTTGCCCTATGACGGGCGCAGTGAGCGCGCCAAAACATTAGCTAGAGCGACGGCGAACATTTACGCGCTAACGTTCCGCGTGAAAACATTCCGAGCGGAAGTATGTCTCATTTGAAAATCTTACGCGGGAATTTAGCGCGCCAAATTCTAAACAGTTTATCCCCAAACCAAAAACAATGCAAGCAGTTAAAAACGCAAATTTTCTCTGTCGTTCGAAATTTAAATCGTAGTTTAGCAACTAAAACTGCAACAGTGCTAGAGCAAAATGTATTGAGTTCCCCTCATGGAGAGATCACCGTGGGGAAGGAGACCCTTACCGAATATGTTTTTAAAGACATCGAAAATTGGGTGGATGCGCCTTGTGTGGTAAGTACTCGTTATATTTTTTTACCACGCGATATGATTCGTAGATCATTATTTTGTAATCACTTATATATAATTTAGTATATTCTTGCTTGCACAAAAAACCCTAAGCTTGTAATAATAGGTGCAATTACATGTTGTTTTCATGATTGTTTCGGGTACAAAGTTCATTCAAGACCTACATATATACGCGGATGCAGTCTCCGGCAGTGATAGGACAATATAAATAGAAACTGAAGGTTGAGGTTACCTGAAGTTGGCACGACTGAAATATTCCTTAAAAAAATAATATTAAATAAAATTCGGGCAAATAATATATTTATTAATAGCATAAATATTTTGAGAATAGACGTGATTCACGCACATAACTTATGAATATATGGCTTCGAGTTAAATTTGATCTAATTATTTTTCATTAAGCTGATACTTATTTACTTTTTGCTTTATGTTTTCTGATAACACTACGAAAAAGTCACCCTTTACAATAGATACATTAAGTATACACAGCGATAAAATAGATCTACTGTGTGTAGTCTATCATAGAATCACGATAATTTTAATAAACAAATAAAAAGATAAGAGCTGTGTTGTCTCAACGTCTACAAGAATAGTAAAAGCAACTTAAAATTTGTGTGAATTACCTAAACATGTTTCATACTATTGGTACTATAAGTTTTTTTTCTATTAATGAAAAATATAAGAGAGGATTGGAGTTTCACTTGTGCCATTTCAGGAAAGTTGGCGAACGTACAATATTTGTACAACGAGTAACAAGCTTTTTATACATAAAACTTGTCGTTAACGTCATACTTATTTCTAGTTTTACCTTAGAACCTACCCATTCAATTAAAACATTTTACGTATTTTTAACAAATATTAGTTAAAAAATTAAAAATATTTAAATAGCATTATATATTCAATCTACCAAAAACAGGCAATTCTTAAGCAAAATGATTTGTTTATCTTTAAAAATGGTACACCTATAAATAAAATCTCTCCGGAGTCAAACTTCAACGGTCATGATTATCAACTGTCACATAATGTAAAGTTACTAAAGTAATTATCTATAGTACACTCGACCACGTTTGTTTGTTTATTAGATGTGGAGTTTTTAAAATCATTTAAGAATATTTTAAAAATGATCTCTTAAGACTCTAAAGTAAGTAGTAACCAATTACATTTATATAATTTTTATTAGACATGCGGTGCTTCAGGGCGATCATATGAGTACGGCATGATGCGTATGATGATAGAGCGCTGCGCGTGCGCTCTCTCTGGTTATATGAAACTAGCACCTGGGGAAAAGATCGGTCTCATTTTACCAAATTTGCCTGAATTTGTCGTCTTAATACATGGGGCTATGAGAGCTGGATTGGTTGTTACTTTTGCGAATCCATTATATACAGCGGGTACGTATTACAATTTCCGTATTTGAATTGGAAATACGTAGGTATGTACAAATATTTATGGAACATTATTCTGATCTGATATATAAGTTTACCTTATCACTTGTCAATGATTCTTATGACCATATCACGTTGAAGAGTTACAGATTGTAATTTGTAATTTAAAACGATATTTAACTCTTTAAATTAAGAACCTAATTAAAATTTATTTTATACATTACCAGGAAGTAATGGTTTAGAAATGCATAGAGGGGAAACATACAAAGAAAAAAACCTTTTGGCCCAAAACTTGTTGGCGTACGCAAAATAACTCACTAAAGTTTCATCACAATCGGGTAAATGGTTTAGGATAGAATAGAAGACGAAACGAAAAAGAAACATTCATTTTAATTTATAAAGCTAGATATCATGATAAAAGATAATCAGTATGATTTACCACATCCAAACTGGGTTATATTGAGATAAAAAATTGGATGTTATGTTCAAAGTAATTTACAGCTTCATTGAGAGACGATTGAGATGAAAGGTATATTTCATTACCAAAAGTAGGCATTCACATGGAGCTACAATATTAAGTACCTATGTACTTTAAGAGATAATGTATCAGGCACTATTATAGTTTATATGTAGGTATTTTTATTACTTGATGATTCGTAGTAATGATAGCTCAAGTAGGTACTCATTGTAATGCGACCTATATCTTTACCATATATTAATTAAATTAACGAATGACCTGAATAAGGTATCTATTGCATCTGACGATCCTGCATCCACATTCCAAATATTTATGTAAACATGTTTACTATATCATTGGATCTTACATATTATCTTTTCGACGAAAAAAGCTCGATTTAAAACAGCTAACAGACACTTCGTTTTTTTTTTAATATCTCTATAAAATCTCTATCGAATGTGTTTGGTACCATGTATTGATGGTCTATGGTCTCCAAGTATCCAATCTAATTCAATTATTTATAAAGTTCTTTATATGTAAGTAGTAGATAATAAGCGCCATTTCATATATATTTACTAAAAATTATATTACAAACTTTTAATTTATAGAGGAGGTGCGACGTCAATTCACAGATTGCAACGTAAAAGCGATTGCGACCATTGAAATGTTCATGCCTGTAGCTCAAGAAGTATGTAAATCACTTAAGGACTACAAAGGCACTATTTGGGTTGGAGGAGATGATGATAAGGCTCAAGGTAAGTAAGCAGTATATATGGCCCTAATACAAGTTTGGTTGATAGTTTAAAATGTCGTGTAGTGTAGACTATGAAATTTATTCCCGTTTTGAACTACCACACTAGTTTGGTAGGAAATTCGTTGCGAATTCTTCTTTATACCAACTCCACCTTTGTCCAGATCATTTTCATGTATATTTTTTTTATTACTTGTTTAGTGCAATAAAGTATATATTTAATATTATTATAATATTTCCTTGTTACTTGATAATATGTAACTCGTTTGTGTTTCGAAATGTCAAATCTTGTACGGGAATCTTAAGAGGCAAAAATTAACATAATCTTTAAAGTCGACTTTTGCCTCTTCGGCTTATGCAAATCGGTGGATTATTGATTTGCATCCTTTTCAAGATGTAATTAGCCCACCATACCTAAATCTGACGGTTTCAACTATAAATCTAACTTATCGGCTGCCCTAGACGCGCATCCTTATACAGAGGACTTATATTATGTTAAAGGTACTCAGCAGATTGCAAGGAATCCCCTCTTATGTTAATCTGCCGCGCTTGAGTAACTGCAAAAATCCCCTCTTGAGCTCCCCTACCATAATTAAAGATTCCCAATTATTAATAGGTATAACTCTACCATCACAATAAAATCTAAGGAGTTGCATGATGGCCCACAGTGTAGGTACTTATTGAGAGTAACTTATTGCTATTTAGAATTTTCTTGCAAAAAGATATAAGATGTTTTCATTTTACGTAGAGTATGACGAATAGCAGCAATACATATAGTGAGATAACTGAATATTTTCTTACTATATATCAATCGCTACTGTATAGGTATTAGGTACTTATTAAGTATCGAATTTACCTACACATTTTTAAGTCAAGGCTGTTCGTTCGTTCGTCGTTTGTCAATTTTACCATATTTATATGCCCATAGAGACCGATATTGTATAGTTAGCTATAAATAAAATAAATAAATATTTCACTGGCATAATATACAAAAAATAATCTCCCCTTTAACACAAGTTACCATCGGACTTATAAATTACTTTCATTGGCTTTTTGGGTGTAGGTATTTATAATTGGTACTGTGCCCAAATATGCTTCAGAAAGATGAAAAAATACCTACCTATTGTGTTCAGCCCTTTTTAACGTCCCACTGCTGGGAACGGGCCTTCCTTCAATACGAGGGGGATCAAGCCACCACGCTGGTCAAGTGCGGGTTGGCGGACTTCACATGTCTTTCGAAAACTTGCTAGGTTTTCTCAGACATGCCGGTTTCTCACGTTGTTTTCCTTCACCGTAAGGCATAACGGCATTATAGGCAGACCTATTATCTAAATTAATAGCTTAATTTACGTTATACTTTATACTTAATTATTAATTTACGTTATACTTAATATACATTATTAGATCAAGGTATATTAAGTATAGAAGTTGATTTCTTTAACAAAAACGTTAATATATGTATATTTTAAAAAATGTTTAAGGTATATTCGGACTTAAATCGCTTTTAATGGCTGACCACGACGCTGATCTGCCGGATCTCAACTGTGATGACGTCTGCTTAATCCCTTACTCCAGTGGCACTACTGGCCTTCCTAAGGGAGTCATGTTATCTCATAAAAACCTAGTTACAAATCTGAAACAAGTACAAGCACCGAAGTTAATGAAGTATGAAGGGGAAATGGGTAAGATTTTCATATTAATTTCTTTTTTTCTACTTCTTTATCGTATCGACTATCGTAACTGTCGTGAAAGTCTCCGTCATAGTTAAAACTAAGGAACGAAATCTTTTAGAATCCATTAGAAACAGAAGGAAAATTCTATATATTAATTGAATAATATTTTAATTTAATAATATATCATTAAATTAATTTTTAAATGAATATTTTCAGGTAAACGTGACACTGTTCTCACCGTTCCTCCATTTTTCCATATCTATGGTTTCAATGGAATTCTTAACTATAACCTAACTCTCGGATACCACATTGTTTCAATTCCTAAGTAAGTTCCATTTCTTTAAGTTGAAATGAAAATTATCTTAAAAGTTTTATCTTAAAGGAATTAATATTATAACCTGGAAGCATCTACTACTTTCTCACAGAAGATTGACGTAAAGTAGCAGTATCAGATTTGCTGAGTTTTCTTCGGATTGAGACAACAATCGACCGGTTACCACCTGAGATGCTTATCACAGGTGGTAACACGTACATATAAACTTTATAAGAAGACTCATCATTTATTTTCAGATTCACCCCAGATGATTATATCAAATGCTTAATAGAATATCAGCCAGAAACGTTATTCGTGGTGCCCTCTCTGCTCGCGTTCTTGGCGACGCACCCGTCAGTTAAGAAAGAGCACTTGCAGTCGGTGACGACCATCATGGTGGGCGCCGCGCCCACCGGCGACAGTATGCTGGAGAAGTTCTTGCTTAAATGTGAAAAAACTAAAGACGATATTAAATTACTACAAGGTATGTGCGAAACGGCTGGTTTCATTGAAAAGTTAATAAAACTTACTATATAACTTATAAAACTTTTTCCTCTGTTATGTAAGAATTCAATTCTTTTCAAATCGACTTCCAAAAAGGACAATAAATTCGATCGTAATTTAATTTTTTGTCCGAGATCAAAAATAAACTTTTCTCGTCTGAATTATTTCAAATAAGATACAAAAAACAACATTTTAATTATCACAAACTGTCATTTATATACTATTTTAGATCATTATTATTTGGCTTCATGTTTAGTTTTATGACACTCTGTCGATATTATTGCTTAGTCTGAAAATAATGATACCACACCTAAGGACGCATCCGCATGAAGCGAGGGTAAATCGCTAGTGCAACATAAAATTATTACAATGAAACATAATTTTTTCAACATTCATCAATTTAGTATTTAAAATTAAGGAAGTTCGCTGACCTCAATGCAAATAAAATTAGTACAACGGAAACATCGAACTACAGGAGCCTTGAAAGCGTGAGAAATCGTTTATGCATTAATATATCTTTGCAAATTAATTTTCAAACTTTACCTCTTTATAATATTAGTAGGTATAGACTACGTATAGAGTAATTGTAGCTCTGCCCAAGGATGCTAAGAGAAATAAGAATCAGAGGCTTAGTATTAACCGTTCGATACATTTGTCCGGTCGCAGGGTACGGCATGACGGAGAGCTCCCCGGTGACGCTGATGACGCCGTACAGCTACCCGTACGGCAAGGTGGGATCGGTGGGGCAGCTGGTGCCGAGCACGCAGGCGCGCGTGCTGGCGCTGGCCGCGCGCGAATCGCTCGGCCCGCACCGCTCCGGCGAGCTGCTGCTGCGCGGCCCGCAGGTACCGCCGCAGTGTACGAGCTTATGGAGCATTTCATGTCAAATCGGACGATTTCAAAAAAAAATATTTTTGATTTTTCTTAATATTATGGTATGTTTTAGTACCTCTCAAAAGAGGCTGCCAAGTAATTTTCGAGATTTTTCGACCACTAGTTCAAAAGTATCGAATTTTCAAAAAAACCGCTCCATTTTTGCTCCGCTCCATTATGGTCGAAGTTCAATTATTATTATTTTTTCTAAATTTTTGTTTTTGACCTTTACATTAAAAAAATGAATTTTAATTTTTTAACCGTGTTTTTAAAACTGTGTATCATTCAATTTTTTTCGAAATTTTCTATTTTAAACTTCTATCTATCATTCAACTTTTAAGCCCAGTCCGGTAGTGGGCCTTCCATAATTACAAATTTTTTTTCGATTTTTAAAAATTATTTTTTTTTATTTTTAAAATTCGAAAAAGAAAATTAAAAATAAAAATTTTGAAACCGTCCGATTTAGCGTGGAATGTCCCATGTACAGTAAACAGTAGGCAATGGCATCTGATTTTAACGGAAACGCTGTCCATTGCGAGGGTTGTCAAGAAATATCAATTTTCGTGGCGAATTACGTTTCGTGGTAATTGTAGATCAACCTCCTCAGGTTTTTCCTTAGCCTTATAATATAGGGTTCTTCAAGAGTGAAGTGTTCAGATCTCTTAAAGTTCGGCAACGCATTGGCAACTCCTCTTATGTTGCAGATGAGAGACGATAGCACTTATGTACCATCAGGTGGATCGTTTACTCGTTTGCCCGTTTTTCTATAAAAAAGACGATTTCATGTGACGGGTTACATTTGTATCCGTTTCCCGACTGTCACATAAAAGTACGTTTGACAGTCTGGTGCACCTCACACCTTATTGTACGATAATTTACATGTATGCTGTCTAAAGAGATTCTAAATATTTATAAAATTTTGTTATACATTTTGGTTTCTAGGTGATGAAAGGCTATTGGAATAATGAAAAGGCGACCAAAGAAACTATAGACAGTGAAGGCTGGCTGCACACCGGAGACGTCGCGTACTACGACGAAGATCACTACTTTTATATCGTAGACCGCACTAAAGAACTTATTAAAGTTAAGGGTAATCAAGTGAGTAAACTAAAACGTTTATAATATTATAATTATTCAGAATCTATTTAATAATTCGTGATAATACAAACTAATTAATCATTAATAATAATCTGTAGGTATCACCAACTGAAATAGAAAGTGTTATTATGGAACTACCGGAAGTTGCGGATGTCGCTGTAGTCGGCGTGCCCGACTTGCTGGCTGGGGAAGTCCCTAAAGCGTTTGTCGTTGTCAAACCAAACCAAAAACTTACAGAAAAAAAAGTTTATGATCTAGTCGCTCAAAAATTAACTAGATATAAACATTTAGAGGGAGGTGTGGCGTTTGTAAGCTCTATCCCGCGGAATGTGGCGGGCAAAATATTGCGCAATGAACTTAAAGTATTAGGAGGAAAGAAGTAATCGCTATAAAATCAGATAGGTAGTGTAATTTTTGTATATAATATATTTTTGTTAGTATTTTTACAATTCATAGTAAGATTGAAGACGTGAATAATCATTGTGAGGTAGGTGTATACCTTTAGACCGATTGTGTTAGAATATTAGTCAGAAATATATCGAGTACTTATTTATTGATATTAGAAATATTATTAAATGATTCAATTTATTTAGGGCAAACATCCTTTCTATTTTTACGGTGTAATATGGTAACATTTAAATGTTAGTTATTGTATTGCATTAAAATAATAAATGAAATATTATTATTATTTATTTGAGTGAGATTATTTACGGCATGGTAAAAGTTGTTAGTAAACTATTTGTTTGTTGGTACCTCATTTTAGTAATTAACATAAATAAAATGTTTCATTGTCAAAATGTCAAATAATATAATTTTGTGCGAAATAAAATTTTGTATAGGTAATTTTAATATGGTGTTTATTTTTATACATTTTTCCCATTAAACTCTCAGCGTCAGCAGAACGGCTTTCAGAGCCGGTGGTAGCTCCCTCACGGACTCTGACGCTCTTTGATTTAAATTGACGATTTAAAAGTGCTTATAATAAGTCTATTTAAATAAAGTTTCATTTCATGTCAAACAAATATTGAAGATAGTACCTAGTTAATATAATTGTGGAATAACTTGGGTCAGAAAGTGCTGTTTTATTTTCTTTTTAAAGGTAGTTATAGTAAAATGTTTAATTTATACTTCTATTTATTTTCCAATTTTGCCTTTTCCACTGTGTTACTCGTAAGAAATAGTCCAAATAAATTTCAATAAACGGCGTAACAGGTAAGGATTTGCTAATGATAATAGGAAATACGTAGAAAGATGAAGTTTATAAAAGCCAAGTCCCCAAGCTTCAGTGGCCGTGGGCGGGGTTCATTGCAGAATGAAAAAATATAATTAATTCTTGGGAGACTCCTACCAGAACGTGAAGGCCTCCAAGGTGGGCTGATGATTTGGTTCAAGTCGTAATAACTGGATGTGCCATGTGGATGGCAGTAGACCTGTCATGAAAATTTTTGGGAGCAGCCTGTAATTTTTGGGATAAGTAAGTATTCAGTAGACGTCTGTATGTTAAAATGATCAAATACTTACATTTATCATATGTAAAAAAGTCTTCATTTTTTAAGTCGAAAGATATTCACTGCTGGACATAGACCCCCCTCACAGACTTTCACCACATCCAGTTTTGACCTTGTACATTTCAGCATCACGAGTTGCATTTGAGAAGCATGAAAATAACTTCTGATTGGTCTTAAGGATTCATACCTTAAGAAGTTAGGCCATAATTCCATATTCTGCACCTGGGTGCCAAGAGCCACACTAATCTCGTAACGTGATAGAGTTTGCCACTAGAATTGTCCCCCAGACTGACGGAGTGTCACATTGATTGTAAATAGCTTTCTATAAAATCTCATGATTTTCCCTTACAAGTTAAGGATTAGAAGATTTAAGCTTCAATAACTGGCTTTGACCGATATCGAGATATTCTTAAAAAAATCTTGAAGCCTTTGCCTTTAAGCTCAACTGCATCTTTAATACGCTCAGTATTTAAGTTGCGGAAGTGTTGAAGTCAAGTCTTAAGGACTTCTAAGATATGTCTTTTGAGTTTTCGTTGCCTAAATTTGCATCCGACGATTGGCAAGTATATCCCATACATTTCCGACATGAGCTTGAGAGTAATTAATTGATCAGAATTTTTTTGAGTCTATTTCTATGTCACTTTCTAACTGCAATTGGAGCGGTTTTGGAGTTCCAGCTGAAACCTCTCGGAGTTTTTAATTTATATGTTGCGCTGGTCGGAACGTGGTCCTAAGTTAAGAAAATTTAACTTTTACACATATTCAATGTACCTCTTACCGGTCGGTGATATTTTTCGTTTTTTATGGAATCGATTACAGATACATTATGGAATAAATGCATTTTCTATGACTAGATGAAGTCTATCTCGTTTCTGGTTACAGCATCATTTCCTTTGGGGTTTTTTCTTTTATAAGAAATTCATCATAAAGAGTCCCTCTTTTCTTCCTCTGAAACACGCAAGTAAACGTTCCCGCAAATTTTGACAAAAAAGTCCAAAAAGGCCCTCTATCATCTCACCACCTTTTTGTTTGCATAATTTCGTGTTAAAGTCTCAAATACAATTTTGGAGCTTTGCATGACTCTATTAATATTTACGTACATAGTTTCCACACCCTCATTGATGTAGACGATTTATAAATTTAAAAGAATAACGTTTGATTATTCGTAGGACAAGGTACGCTGCCATTATTGATAAGCTTCCGATATCACCACCTTGTTCAGAAGAGAATTGTGTTCGATAAACATGATCACATCCTGATCTTGTTGGTTGCCCTCCCGGAAATAGAGCAGATTACCAGATTTCTACGTTATCGAATCCCCCACTCTTCGGACTTCTGATAATTCCACTATAAGACTTCTGACATCCCATCATAACTTGCTCAATTCTTACTCAAGTTAGTCAGCTAGGTACGAGTCACGATGTAGCCTGATCTCATTCAAAGATCTTCGCATTTCCTGCCCCACCTAACTTAATCTAGGGTTATCTAGCCCCCCCCAACGTGCGTTCACCTTGTCGTAGTGGGGGGGGGGGGGCAGTAGTGCCCGGCAATCCAACTGGGCGCGAAGCTAAGAAACGCACAAGGATGTTGCCCACTTCGGTGGGCGGTGGGAGGTGGCCCTTTTCGGGGGGCGGTGTACCTTGCGGGTTGCTCCTGGTATTTCTCTGATAGCAGAGTGGACCTTGGAGCAACCCCATAGTTGTGGTGGTCTGCTTCGGCAGACCTGCCGTCGGGGCGTCGTAGTTGAATGCGTAAGCGATCCTGCGACGACCCATTAAGACGGGGAAAGGTTTTGTTGTGTTTTAGTGGGTAGTACTGGCTGTATTACACCGGTGAGTCCCACACGTCGTGCGTAAATGCATTTCCCAACGTTAAAAAAAAGGGTTGTCTAGGCCGCTACCATGACCAGGAATAAATGGGGCTGGTTGGCCATTTTGAAGTAATGTAGAATGTAACGTACCTATGCCTCTTTCCTACGATTATTTACGAATATTTGCAGAAGTTTTGACCACAAATGATAATCTAAATGAAAATGCGAAAGAAACATCTCTCCTCCATATTCATAATAAATTATTAATTATTTTGTTTATATATAAATAAATATGTTGGGACATTAACACACAGCGCCATCTAGTACCATGGTAAGCTACGAGGCTTGTGTTATGGGTACCAGATAGTTGATACACTACACATAATATATAATTTTAAATACATACATATTATAAACATTCGTGCTATTCACACAAATGAATGCCCCCAGTGGGACTCGAACCCGTGACCGCTAGCACAGCAAGTAGGGTCACTACCAACTGAGCCAAACGTGTCGTCGTCGTCGTTTAAATCGCTTTGAAGAAAATTGTATGATAAAATAATAATTTTACGCAAACCCTTGAAATCGATTGATTTCATTTATTATTTTGAATTATTTTTGATAACAACTTACAAATAACTCAATTTGTTAGCGAATATAAATATCAAATGAATATATTAAAATGTCACTGTGTACTGAGCACGTTGTACGAAATACATTAAATATTTTGTGTCGTGGTAAGTTTTGATTCAAACTTACGTTAAATTCGTCAATATGTATCTATCTATACTTATTATAAAAATAAGTCCCCCGGCCGCGTCTTTCTGTCCTCCTGTCTGTCTGTACGCGATAAACTCGAAAACTACTGAACGGATTTTTATACGGTTTTCAACAATAGAAAGAGTAATTCTTGAGGAAGGTTTAGGTATATAATTTATTATGCTTTTATGTAAATTAGCTGAAATACGGCGACAAATGTTGAAGAGGTCGCAAAAAATCTCGCCAAATGGGAACTTTCCACGCGAACGCCGCGTAAACTAGCAAAGATACAGTTAAGTAATGTACTAGAGAATTCAAAATCTATAAAAATGCTACAAAAAAGTCCGCGATAGCATATCTCTATCTCTTACGGTTGACTTACAATAACCACTTTTATGTTAACATTTTTAATTAAAAACATTACGTTATTTTCAAAGTTATTTTCTTTAGTTCGGTATTAATCCTTATCCAAATGAATATTTTAGTTAGCTTAGTCATTTAATGCAGATTAAAATTGCTCTTTACACTAAATCAATCAGATGAATAGTTTTTGAGATATCGTTGTTAGAAGTAATTAGTAGCGAAACATTTTTAATGCTTGGCGAGCATTGAGATGCCTACGGCGAGTCCATCCCCTCTGCCCCGCATCGCTCGACCGCCTGCTCAAGCTATATAAACCGGGCGATGTAGCGCGCGATCCTAGGATACTTTTTACCGCGGGAAAATATCTTATTTCTGAGGAAAAATACAAAAACTGCAATGTAAGAGTATACTAATATGTAACACCTAAGAATTTAGTTTTTGGTCATCTGAACGCGGGCGGAGCCGCGGGCAATGCTAGTCTAAAATAAAACAAACACGAATTGCATTTTATCATTGACTCACCGTCGCTTGGCTCGGGTTCGTCCCTAGGTTGATTTCCCATACAAACTTTCATCCTCATAAAGGATGATTTCCATAAAAAATATCCTATGTCCTTTCCAGGGTCTCAAACTATATTCTGAACAAATTTCTTATCAAATCTAAATCGGTTCAGTTGATCCAGAGATTACCCCCTACAACCTCACAAACTCACAAATTTTAGCTCCTAATAATATTAGTAGAGATTTTCATGCCAAAACGATTGAATAGATTTTGATGACATTTGCAATTAGAGTGGGTCCACATATAAAAGTTGGATATAACGTAACTTTTCTACAGGTAAAATTTGCCATTTTATTATTTTTCGTGATTATAACAAAGCTATTAAGAACAGTACTACTAAGTAACTACTTGTAGCTTACCTAATATCAGTTGATTGGAAACCCGTGGGATTTTAGTTATTCTTTGATATCGCTGGTAAAACCCATCATGAGGTCGGTCCTCAGGTCGACAGGCAAGGGACTGATAATCTGAGGACAGGAATTATCACCACAGTGCAATAGGTTAGTGAAGGCTTTTCTAGCCTTACCTATTGCACTTTAAAAAAGAAACTACTCACTAAATCCCAACTAAAACTTTCCTAAGGCACCCAGGCGATGTAACTAGGACCTGTTTGTGTTTTAAAAAAGTGATTTTTTTTCGTTTATACAACGATTTTTGATAGTTATAATTTTAAACATTCATTTTACAGCTCAAGTTAGGTACCGTTTAAGATGCAAGTTTCCGGATATATGTAAGTAAAGAGTTTTTATTTAAGTATATTGATATAAGACGCTAGTATAAAAGAACCTCGTCTAAAGAAAAATGACGAAATTACAAAAGTGACAATTTTGTAAACTTTGTACTGTAAGTTTTATTAAAATCTGTTCAGTAGCTCAGTAATTTTTGCGGCAAAGAGTAACAATCATCCACGCATCCGTTCTCATAAAATTGTCACATTGTCATAGATGCTAAAATTATATATTGTAATCATCCTCTTTTATCATCCCACTGATTATTGAAGGGAGGCCCACCCCCAGGGTGGGCCTCCCTTCAATACGAGGGGGATTAGGCCATACTCCACCACGCTGGCCAAGTGCGGGTTGGTGGATACTTGTATAATAACGACACGTTTGGCTTAGTTTGTAGTGACACAACTTGCTGTGCTTACAACGGTCGCGGGTTCGAGTCCCGCTGGGGGCATTCATTTGTGTGATGAGCACGAATGTTTGTACTCCAGTCATAGGTGTTTATATTTATAATATGTATGTATTTAGTTATATATGTATGTAGTATAACAACTATCTGGTATCCATAACACAAGCCTCGTAGCTTACCATGGAACTAGATGACGCTGTGTGATAATGTCCCAAAAAATAATAATGAAATGCAAGTAAAAATAGGAAAATAAGAAAATAATACTTTTCAGTGTTTTCTCCATCGTGTGTGGATTGGTGAGAGAAGGACTTCAGGCAAATGGTAATATGTATATTGCTTTGTTGGCATTCATAAAATCTTTACAAAGATTTTGAAAATATAGTTTAAAGTTTAGTATGGATTTCTCAGAGATAAGATATTTTCCCACTAAAAAAGTATCCTATATGTTGACCCGAATAATCAGCTATCATCATATCAAATTTCATCAAAATCCCTGCAGTGGTTTTTCCGTGATGCGGTCATAGACAGACAGACAAAAATTCTAAAAACTATAGATTCGGTCTTTGTATCGATAATAATGACTATTTCAATAAGATTTTCCAAAAAATATTTAATGTACAGATTCGACTCTGTTAGAATTTTATTATATGTTTAGACATTCTATACATATAAATAAAAATTAAATACTGTTCGTTTGTCATTGTATCATTCAAGAACGACTGGACGGATTTGGCTTTTTTTAAATAGGTGCGTATACGCACCTATTATAATAGACCGAACGAAGGCTAGTAAATTTCCTGAAACTTAGAAAAATCTCAAAAATTGTCTGGGAATTTACAAAATTCGGGAAAAGCAGAAAGTGCTTCCTCCTTTAAGACTTTTGTATAAACTCATAGATTACAAATTGGGACAAATAACAAAACAACGTCTATCGGTGAGTAAATAAACGCGCAGTGGTCGACCATAATATATTTTTCTTTATTGTACTGAACTGTTTTGTATATTAAAAAAATTTGTGTGTGTGCTTATGTAGGTACGCACTTAAAGAAGTTATACTTATTTGGTGTAACAGAACAAAAATAGCTAAAGATTTCATCCCGTATGTCACTACTCTCTGTTTGTAAAAGAAATGATAAATTAATAAAAATAAATGTATATTTCCACTGATGTAAAACACGTGTTATAGATTTATGAATATTTGAGAAACTACTTTGAATATAGTTATGAGTTTTCACGGAAATCGCAGAGATGGTTATCGGCTAACTTCATCATGTCGCGTTTTAGCTGTCGGTGTGCGCGCGCATCGTAAAAATTTTACTCTCATATTTTTTTCCAAATGTGCCAAAAGAAGTATAACTACAAAAAACCGTTTCCAAACTTTTTTTATTGACGACACTAAAGCTCGTCAATAGCTACTAAACATAATTATAATTTAAAAACCCCCTACGCAAATTAATTGTCACTTAACAATTACACTGGCACGCGAGAAGCACCAAAATGTCTTGCATCATTTTGGAAAAGGGCTGATACTCTTACACTGCTGGAAAGATATTAACCAAATAGAGCTAAGAACCACCGCAAGGAAATTGGCTTTCAAATGAAAAAAAACTGCATCGAAATCGGTCCATCAGTTTGAGAGCTACGATGCCACAGACACACACAGACACATACACACACACACACAGACACACACACACACAGACACATACACACACACACATACAGACAGACATCGACGTCAAACTTATAACACCCCTCTTTTTGCGTCGGGGGTCAGAAAAAACAATCGGAGAAAGAGATGAACAAAACAAAATGTTAGTATAGTAATGCATGTTATATTTTCGTTATGATAATAAACAACTCGTTATGTTAATAAAATCATTATTGTAAATCGGTACATTCAATTACAAAAAAAAAACATTTTTCCGGATTTTATTTAAAACTAGCATTGCCCGCGGCTCCACCCGCGTTCAGATGACCAAAAACCTAATTCTTAGGTTTGACATATTAGTATACTCTTACAATGCAGTTTTTGTGTTTTAGTATTTTTTCTCAGAAATGAGATATTTTCCCGCGGTAAAAAGTAGCCTATATGTTAATCCGGATAACCAGCTATCATGATACCAAATTTCATCAAAATCTGTCCAGTGGTTTTCTCGTGATGCGGTAACAGACAGACAGACAGACAAAAATTCTAAAAACTATATATTCGGACTCTGTATCGATAATAATGTCTATTTCAATTAGATTTCCCAAAAAATATTTAATGTACAGATCTGACTTAGTTAGAATTTTATTATAATATATGTATAGACTAGCGTTTACCCCTTAGGTACGTTTTAATTTTTTTGAGCGGAATCCTAATTCTTTTTCTAAAATAAAAGTAGCCTAAGTTATTCCTTATAACACCACCTATCTGCCAGTGAAAATCCTGTCAAAATCAGTCCAGCCGTTTCGGAGATTATATATATATATATATAATACCTAAGTATTTGTATTCGGCCCTTTTTAACGTCCCACTGCTGGGCACGGGCCTCAATTCAATACGAGGGGGATCAGGCCATAGTCCACCACGCTGGCCAAGTGCGTTAAATAAATAATATTTAAAGCTAAGCTGGATTAATTAATTTTCTAGTAGCAGAGAAATAAAAGTGAAAAAAAAATACTAGAGTAAATGTGCTATAGAACAAAATAACTATAATATATTTTATGTTTTCCAATGTTGGCAACAGCGTGCACCACTTTCCATAACTTGGTTGGAGTTTGTACATCAAGGGAATACTGCGCCGTCGAAAATAGAGAAGAATTGTTAAACAATCCAAATGCTTCCAAAGGGTAAATTCATCATATAATATATCCATAGATATCTACAGTTTCTATACTACTCGGTGGTGGAGTGGTTAGCATGTACGGCTGCACATCCGGAGGCCTTGGGTTCGAGGTCGGAATGCCTAGATGATTACCGGTATAAAAAGTATACTTACCTTTATATACCCTTCCCAGGGTCTAAAATATCTTCTTACTAAATTTCATCTAAATCGGTTCAGTAGATCCAGAGATTACCCCTACAACCTCAGAAACTCACAAACTTTACCTCTTTATAATATTAGTATAGAGTATAGACAAATGTGTAGTGTAGTGTGATATAACAACATAAATATTAAATATTTAAAAAAACCCCTACGCAAATTAATTATCATTTAACGATTAAACTGGCACGCGTAAAGCACTTAATCGAGTAATCATACGCCAAAATGCCTTACATCATTTTGGAAAAGAGCTACTACTCTTACACTGCTGGATCGATATTAACTAAACATAGCTAAGAACCGCAAGGAAACTGGCTTTCAAATGAAAAAAAAACCGCATTGAAATCAGTCCATCCGTTTGAGGGCTACGATGCCACAGACAGACACACACACCACACCTAACTTATAACACCCCTCTTTTTGCATCGGGGGTTAATAAAAACGATTATTAATATTTTAATAATTCATTTAATTTTCAGGGAATGTTCGCACATTGAAGTGTGCTGTCCCGAAGATAAAGTTACAAGCGAGCCTTTCGAATATGCAAATGATGACTACTAAACTGTTATTAAAGTGGTATAATACATAGAATACGAAATTGTTTTTATTAATATATTGTCAATTTGTAGTATTTTTAAAGTGAAAACTTCTATATGCAGGTTTGTTTGAATGGGGAGTAAATTCACGTAAGTCGTGATCGACATGGTCATGATCACTTGACGTGTTAACGCTAACACTCAGAGCACCTATATAATTCGTTGGCTCACTATTACAAGATTCTATGTTAATTTTAATAAAGTTTAGTAATTTTTACATAGAACTTCGTTATTTTGTTAACGTAAAAAAAACAACATAGAACTATGTAAAATTGAATAGTTTGTAGTTTAAGTGCCGCTATCTAGTGGTTTGTTTTTGCAAAACTGTAGCTAATGACATATAGAACCTTGTAGCATTAATAACTAAATAAGTACTAAAATTGTTCGCGTATAAAGGGGGGAAGGGGGGGGGGAATCTTCCTGAGTGTGACAAGGGGGGACGGGAGGTCTACGGCAACGTGACGTTCGCCGTTCCTTATTTTTCGACATGAGCGCTGCTAGCTCTAGTGGCCTTAATCCTTGGAGTTCTGATTAATAGAAATATAATTTATATTATTTATATGTTCGTTATAAAAGATATTAATTGATTTATTTAAATTTTGTTATAATAACTAAATAAATATTTTTAATTCACAAAATTTGATCATGATGGTGTGAAAATGAGTTTCTTGGCCAAAACGAGTGTTGTTGTCGAGAGTTGACTTTACGCGCTCGTACGCTAAAATTATTCATTTAACAAAAAAAAGATATTATGTAAATTATAGGTCTCTATTTTAATTTATTATGACTATTTTCATCGTCAAATGAGTAGGAAAGGAGATATTTGTCAAAAAACTTTTTATACTCCCATTTTCCCAAATCCCAATACGGCGACGCGAGCGGCAAAGAAGAGGTGGCAAAGTAGGAATTCGGAAAGAGCCCGTCGAAATCTATAAAATCACCTATTTACAAAACTCCCGGAAAACTTTCAAGATAATCTGTTTTTTGAGTACCAAATGACTATAGGTATTATTTGGAGACCTTCAGATTTAATAGTTTTTTAATGATAATATTCAATTCACATAAAGAATATTTAAAGTGAAATTTTGACGTGACTATATATCTTATTTTATGAAAATTCATCGATATTTATTACATACATATAAATATAAAATATATAAAGAAAAATAAACTACCTTTGAGCACGTTTGGAAAAAATTATAAGTAAAATTTTCACGAAGCGCGCCTATACTGACAGCTAAAAAAGACATGATGAAGTTAGCTACATTCCTTTTACAGAGAGACCTTAGAGTACCTATACGTTATTATACTCTAAGGTTCTGACATACGGGATGAATTCTTTAGCTATTTTTGTCCTGTTACTCCATATAGTATAACTTCTTACGAGCATACATACACACACGTTTTTTTTGTGATAACTCTACATTTGTTAAGAGATAAGTAAGTATAGGTAATATTCTGACAAAAAGAAACAAAAAAAAATAATTAAATTATTTTAATACTAATTTATAATTCAGTTATTATTAACCTACGTCATTATAGTTATAAATAATCAACTTAATCAAATAATCATAGGGATTTTCATAATCAGTCATGAAAAATTGTTTTTTCAATTTAATTTTTCAACACCCTATTTTGTATACTTCGTATGGTAATTTTACTGATTTAACAATTAATACAAAATACAAAGCTTATCAGAATTACATATTTTATCAGAAACAAAGTAATGGATTGGTAAGTTACTTTAGAACTTTTTTGTAATACACTGAAATAAAACATCTGATATCCTAATAATTTGGCCTTATTATGAAAATCTGATCACTGAACTTTTTTTAAAACTTAGTAAAATTTAACTTTTTGTACTTTTTGTTGATGAATCACTAGCCAAAACTGGCTCTTTTTCTTCTTTTTTATTATTACCCTCTTTTGCAACAGGCTGTTCTACATCTTGGGGCTTATTATCATCCCCTTGTGGTAATTCAGATTTTAAATCTGTTATAGAATAATTATCAGATTGCATCTTAGTTTCTGGTCTTATTTCAGTTTCAGAGATATTGTCAATGATTTTTTGATTAGACACACACTCATCAGAATCTTTGTTTTTCTTCTCTACTTGAGTTTCATCCTGAATATCAATATGATGATCAGTTTTCGGTGAATTACTGTTTCCATCCGTATTATCGCTAGATGAGGAGCTTTCTTCACTAGATGACATTTCTGCTGAATGCTTCATTTCAATTTCTTCTTTATTATTTGAATCAGAGCGGCTTTCATCAATGGTTTTTGTCTCTAAAATTTTCGTTCCTGTACTTTCTACTTTATCTTTGGATTTCTTTGATTGTTCTAGAAGTTTTTGTTCAGTCATTTCAGCATCATCAACTTTTATTTCAGGTATGACTACTGTTTCATTTGAATCATCAGATTTCATTTCTATATCTGTCTTTGAATCCGGAGGTTGTTCTTCAGAGTTGTTGTTTTTAGCATCTTCACTTGTCGATGCAACAGCTGGTGGAGCATCCTTTGAAGTTTGATCAGATTCATCATTAGTTTCAGTAACATTTAACTCTGGAGGAGTAACTGATTCATATTGTGTAACTGGTTTATCTTGAATTTCCATAGAGTTTTCTTGCTTGGCTTGTAATCGAGCTTCTAAGTCGTCAACTGTTATATGGGCATCAGAGGACCCTGGTTGAGGTTCAGAGCTTTGTCGAGATCCACTACTTTCTTTCCAAGACATATCTTCCATTTCGACATCTACATTGTACTCAGAATTATTATCTGATCCGTTAACAATTGGCTCTCCATTTTCTGGTTCTTGATGCCGCTGGTGACCAGGTTCTCTGGTACTTACAACTAATATATTCTTTTCTATTGCCCTCATAAATTTATCCACGCGGTTGTATTGTTTACGTGGGTAGGTTAGAAGTTCACAAATTCTTTGTACAGTAAATGGTGCAGAGGTAAAAGAATCGAGTCGTTCTAATAAGCTATTTTTCATTATATCGTAATTAAAAGGGTCAACATTCGGATATGGTGGAATATCAATACCAGGAGAGGTTTCATAAAAGTCTGTTATAACGTTTAGAAGTTTTTCCTTGAACAAACTTTTAACAAGAGCCCATTGATAGACGGGGTCACCGGTACGCGCCACATACGCTAAGTAATCATTAAGTTCTTGAGGAATAGTTTTGGGTTTACGTTTCGAAAACTCCTCAAGAAACTGTAATACTTCTTCAGCGTTTTCCATTTTTGTATTTTTATTCACAAAGACAAATCAACTAACTCTCCCAAACAATTATTATTTTATAAATTAAAACCATAAACTTTAAAAGTCCACAGAGAAGAGAATAAAATTTAACTACACCACGGACAAAATCCACATTGACACCATAGTATATTGGGGGAAGAATTTTGTCTTTTTCTCCCGCCAGATGTCGCGATCACTATAGCCCTCAGTATATTGTAAAGCTCTACGTTGGTTTTTCTTTTCATTTTATTTAAAATTTATTTAAAATGACAAATTGTACAGTGCTAGGATACAAAGAAAATGGATATCATTTGTTACCAAAAGAAAAAACTGAAAAAATGTGGGCTAAAGCAATAAGACAACCAAAATTGGCGAAATCACAATCTTTGTATTTGAGGCTAGGCTATGTGGACATCATTTATATATTCTTTATTGCATATTAACAGAGTAACACAGATATTACAGAGACCAATGTGGGCAACGGTGGCATCATTTTAAAGAAAAGGATTTTAAAATTCTTAAATCGTCTACAGAATAATATTTTTTTTGTACTTTTTTACATATTAATAACAGAGTTTCGTACAAACTTTCATCCCCCATTTTACCCCCTTATGGGATTGAATTTCGAAAAATTCTAAAACACGTATTTATTCAATTGTATTGAGGAGTATTAATACCAAGCTTCAAGTAATTCTGATCATAAATAATTATTTGCTCATATAAACTTTATTACGCCTTTTTATCTCTTTAAGGGATGAATTTCAAAAAATTTCTTTTTTATCGGATGTCATTATCATGTAAGAAATACGTCATTCAAATTCCACGTTTCTACGACTAGCGGTTTATGCTGTGTGTGTCCATCAGTCAGTCAGGACCACCACAGTCACAAACACACTCAATTTTTTCTTCAGCAGCTCTAACTTCCGGGTACAATTGAATACACTACAGAGGTAAGATGCGAACACAATAGAAGCAAAAAATACCAGGTACAAAAAAGATATCATAATAAGTTACCTAACCTCAGACAGAATGTAAATAGGCGATACGAGTGGCGCCCTCCTTTCTAGAAATCTTCCCTTAAACTATATTGTTATATATATACTATATTGTTAATCGCTGCTTTATTGTGCCACTAGGATCTTTATTTAACTAGAACATTATTTGTTTTTATATTATGTTTTTTGTAGACGTACAATTCTAAGACTATTGTTTTAAAATTATCATGCTTGATAGTTTGATTTTGAAAGGTGCTCCGTGCTCGTGAGTCGTGACTTTTATTTGTCATCCATGGTCGTGAGTCGTGACATTGACACTGACAGCGGATAGCCTTGCGTTGACATTTGATAGCCGTGAATTTTCCTATATTTTCAATTTTCATCAGAATCAATTCTTTTCAATTTAAGATTGAAATAATTATATTTAACTTGAAGAATAGTCTTCAAAGATAAATAATGAATACATTAATAAGAAGAAGCTTTATGCCATTCTGTAATACGACATTTAAGTTATCTACTCGATTATTAGCCGATGCGCCGATCAATGAGAAAATCGACAAAATTGTGAAGAATAATAAAGTAGTTGTTTTTATGAAAGGTGTTCCAGATGCTCCACGTTGTGGTTTTAGTAATGCGGTTGTTCAAATAATGAGAATGCACGCTGTGCCATATGAAAGTCATGATGTATTATCAGATGAGAACCTTAGGCAAGGTTGGTTTACTTGTATCTAAATTATATAATTGTTCCATTTATTTAAAATAAATCAGTACTCTTTTAAAATTTACATATGTTAAGGATTTTCTCAGTACTTTCTTCTGTCTATAGTTTATATCATATATATGTTTTCTTTCTAATGATTGGTGTCTTTAGATTCTAATCAACTTTTATTTAATTTATTTAGGAATCAAAGAATATTCTAATTGGCCAACAATTCCACAAGTATTTATTAATGGAGAATTTGTTGGTGGCTGTGATATAATGCTTCAAATGCATCAGTCTGGAGAACTTGTTGAAGAACTTAAAAAAGTTGGCATAAAAAGTGCATTGCTTACAGCGGAAGAAGCAAAAAAGGAAGAAAATAAGTAGCATGTAATATAGTTCTATATATTAGTGACTCATTAATAAAATAATATTCATTTGAAATGTTATATTTTTACTTTTTCATATATTTTGAAATGTTAAAGTATTCAAATAAAATCATGAGTCTCGCTTTTTTGGTTACGAACTGATAATAGTAAATATATTTATTTATAATTTTTTGTTCTGTATAATATAAGGTGAAAGTAAAATTATGCCGCTTGGTATGATAATTTGTTATAAATGGTCAATATTTCAAAGCTAATACCAAATTATACATTTTTAATAAAGAAATAGATTTATTAGTACTTTAAGACTGCTCTTTGCAGACTGTCTATATATAAGACAAACTGTTGGTTTGTGTGTAATCATGACTCGCAGCTTAATTTAACCATTAAAAACAAAGAGTAGAAAATCTGCTTCTTAGAAAAAAGAATCTAACACTACTAATGGGCTTGACTAATTATTCATTATATGATTTTGAATTTTTAGGCAAAAGTAATTTATTATTGTTATCAATGATATGCTGAAAATATCAATTATATGATACATATTTAATTACTTGTTAAATAAAGTGAAAAATCTTTGGCAAATAATTATTCTTGAAAACATTTCCATATTTTTTTCCTTTCTAAACAATGCACCTGATTAAATTATTGAATGTACTGTAAAATTTTTAATAGATGGGGTTATATTACTACAACAGGGTTTTTTGTATGCCGATAAAGGAACTTAACGGCCAGCATTTCACCACAACCCAATTATAGTTATGATTATGATTTTAAATAGTAAACACATTTTTATCAGAATAAAAAATAGGCTGCTTGTGTTTGCCATTCTGTCACTGGCTTAGTACTGGCTCAACTGACTCGTTTTAAAGCCATTTAACAGAAAATTGTTGAAATAGTTTATCAGCAATTTGCAGTAATGTTGCTTACCATTAGTGAAAGAATTTTCAGAATTGGATCAATAGTTTCAGGGGTTATCGCCTCCATCCAAACTCATATACTTTACCTCTTTAAAATGTTATTGTAGATTTCTCTATTAGGTAAAAATAAAAAAGTATTGTTTAAGAGCTCTTTATTAAATTAGCTGTACATTCGAGTTAGTATACTTTTTGGGCACATAATTCATTCTTAATCTACATACCACTGCTTCCTCATAGTAATATTGGTTGGATTAACAACACAGTCATTATTAAAAGACAAAAATATGGCAGATCATTTATTTAGAGTACTCATACTAAAATACTCTCACAAACGATTATCATATAAACATGATATATTCAGGTGATAAATAAATAGATGCAGGCAAGTTATGGCGGTCTATGACAATAAATAATTTGTGTGACACTTCCCTGCAACATTTATGAAATTCTTAGATAATGTGAAAAGTCCCTACCAAAGTACTATAATTACTAATGGCAGTAATTATTAAAATCAAACTTGTATAAATAATGTTGCTTATAAATAAATAAAATATAACAAAACATTCTTACAATGTGAATGAGTCTTATTTTGGTGTAACACATTAGTCAAGCCTAACATTAGCACCATCTTTAACTTACAAATAATTGATTTGTGACTTCCTTCATAATTTCATACAAAAGATAAAAAATACCTAAGTCTAATATATAAATAGTATAGTTAAAATACAGATATTTCTTCAGATTTGAGCCAAAAGTGGATAAAGTGAGAAGAACATGGTAGGAAAATTAATGGCGTTTTTGGTCTTAAGATTGCACATTTTTTAATACAGAACTGAAAGTCTAATTTGTCACAAAAATTGTTTGCATTAAATTGACCAGGTTAGGGCGACTGGAGGTCAAAGTAAGGAAATAATTTTTGTGTTGTTACATCGGAACAGCATCGGCCATGTCGGTGTTCTGAGCCAAGATCTTCTCTAGTCACGTCGAGGGCGACCTCGCCAGATGAGTTTCAGATGATGTCTGATGATTAGACCTGTGTCTGAACATATCATTTAAAGTAATTGCACACAAACTAAATAAATCTAGAAAACACAAGAGATTTAGGAGAAGAAATTACGTTGAACGTGATATTTTTGACAGTTTTTTTTGCATTTTAAATAAATATATCATTGTACACAAAAACTTATACTACATATGACAGGAAAATTAAATTATAAAAAAATATAACTATATTATATATGTAATTAATTTAATATAAATAAATACTTGGTATGATTAGAAATCGAACCTATTACTTCTAACATGCTTCACCAACTCATCCACTACTCAAGGTCGGTGATAAATGCCCGTAATTAAATTGTTATGTTTATATCTAAATAGCAATCTTCACGCCTATGAAGTTTGGCACAGGAACATTTAGGTTGGGCATTGGCCAAGAGATTATTTTATTTCTTAGTAACAATTGCGCTATTAAAATAACATGGTGTTTGTCGTAAATGGTAGAGACCATTTAAATAAAGTTTAGAAATAATTTACTCATATTATAAATAATTAGTGGCAAAATTATTGACTTAATTATTCGATTCGATTTTAATTAAGTATTGAGTCGTACGATGTAAATTTATGGATGTTTTTCAATGTAAACCATTTTTCAGTTTCATTCAATTTGGAAAGAGCGCCATTTTTACTCAACTTATATAGCGTTTGCTAATAAATAAATAGTTGTATATACGGATTATATTAATTAAGTGTGGGATGCGTCCGTGTGCATGTGTGTATATCTGGTGTGGCCATATGTGTGTGTGTGCGTGTGCGTGCGTGTTACCTAAAGGTCGGTCTCGCCGTAGAGCGCGGTGGAGAAGGCCATGTAGTCGAGCGCGTGCGGCGGCGCGTTGGGCCCGCGGTAGGGCGGCATGCGCGCCACGCAGTACTCCGCCTGGTCGGGCGGCAGCTCGCGGCGCAGCTCGTCCGCCGTTATGTACGGCTGTGGGGAAATGTTTTATGTTATAGGCAACCAGTTGTATTAATAACGTTCATATTTCTTGGTAATAAATGATTTAGAATTTAGAAAAAAATTGACAACGTCAAAACGAAATTTATTGTGTGATCAAAATATATCCGAAAATTATATTAAAACTTTGAGTAGGTATAGTATAATTTTTTTTTTAAAGAAAAAAAATCGAAAGTGCATATTACAAGACTTCCGCGATAAACAATAGCATTCCCAAAGAGGGTTGACGTCAGGTAGGCGGCCGGACGTAAAACTTTTTCCAAATCCTATCAGAAATACAGAACATATACTGCGCTGACCCCAAGTTATTGGGACATGGGCAGGGAGAAGATCTCTCGGTAATGTTATTGGTTATACTTCCAGATGCAAATATTAAGCATCTATTCTTAGTGATTAGTCGTAAAACAACAATTAAACGTAATTTTTTTATTATTAGTTAAAAAGGGAATAAATTGAATTTTATTATTAAAATCTGATATTTTCATTATTTAATTAAAATTATCACATTAATGGGAGCAATGAAATTAATGACCTTATAGATATGATTACTATTATTTGAATACCTTAGTGCTTATTAACTTGTTATTAATTAGTTTTTATGGAACCTTGAAATAAATCCAAAATATGACACTTTAGGGCACCATTTATGTTTAATTTTTTAATTTGTTCTTAAGTCTTCTTTTCCTATAAACCAGTTTATTAGTGCGCCGCAAGTTTAGAAAATCATAAAAATGGCGGTATGTTGACAATGGCACAAAAGCTCTTGCCATGTAGCACATGTTACCCACCTTGTCACCAGCCAGGATCCTGAAGCTGTCGATGACCTGCTCAGCGGTGTCGGTGTCGGTGGACTCCCGAGTCATGAAGTCCAGGAACGCGTCGAAGGACACGTAGCCTAGAAATAAACCATTATTTACAACATATTTACTTAATTCAGATATTTTATTTTAGGGACCAATTATTTAATAAATTATTTTATGTAGCTTAATTATTATAAGTAAAAATAAAAACTGTAATGAAAAATAACATTTTTATTTTTTATCTATATTAATTACTTATTAATAGAAATTATTTAAAAGCTAAAATAAAAACTGAAGTGGGATTTTTTATTTTGACAAAATTTAATGTTTTTTAACAGACAATCCAGAAAGACGTGTGATCACGTGGCATTAACTACAACACTAAAGGTAGAGGTTTGGATTTCTGTAAGAAACGAACGTTTGATCATACATATTGTGCGAAGAAAGTGTGGGGTTTCAATTGTCTATCTTTCTATACCATAGTAAAAAGACTAGCGACTCATCCTCGCTTTGCTCGGGTTCGTCCCTAGGTAAGTTTTAACGGTTAATATGAAATAGAAATCTTTGAATTTCTTGGTTAGTCAGTACTATAATATGCATGTATTATACATATAAACCTTTCTCTTGAATGAGTGATTCAAGACCTATATCTATTAAAAAAACAGCATCAAAATCCGTTGCGTAGTTTTCAAGATCTAAGCATATATAGGGACAGACAGATAGGGAAGCCTTTGTTTTGTACTATGTAGTGATTAACGGTATAAAAATAAGACTATGTTTTAGTACATACATGGTGTAGTAATTAAATGATAATTTAGGCATGGAACATTTCACGAGTAGCAAGTGAAAAATCACATGAAATTGGTGAAATCACACATCGTATTCGGATTTCATCGTAGAATTAAATCGTCGTCACTCGTTATTGCTAATTAGAGCTAGCGAGTAGGCATGAAATGGGCATGTGGGCGAGTTAGAAAGAGAAAAATATATGTTGCTGATGCGTTATTACTTGTAAACAATATTATATCGTCGAATACGACTTCGTGACCTTTTAAAATAAACCTTAAGTCCTAAAACATAAAGTTTCGATTTCCTTATTAATTTGAATTTGTAGCAGGTCACATTTTATCACAAATCACGAAATGAAATGAAATATGAAAGTAACAATAGTTGACAGTAATGATATTATTTTACTTGTCGTGCTAAATGATTTATCATTAGATAGATGTGAAATGTGAATTGCGATAATACATTAATACATACATTGTAATAGTTAGTGTAAATATTTAATATACCAATTTACTTAAGTTTTGTGTTTTCGTTGTAATTACATTTAAATAAATATAGATAGTAGTTACTACTAGTTAGTGTAAATATAACAATTTAGTTAAGTTTTCTGTTTTCGTTATAATTAGGTATAAATAACATTGGTGACATTTCATACTTCATTTTAATAGCAAATAATATAAAGTGTGACACCAGACTGAAAAATGATTGATGAGAATGAAAAATCATTGCCTGTGAAAAGTAGGTGCCAGGTGAAATCACGTAAAATATACGTAATTTTATCATATGATAATGATTTAAAAGTAGCAATCATTTCCATGCTTAAATGATATTTTACCAGTGTTGTTGGGGTCGACGACGGCGAGTATGCGCTGGAAGTCGAGTTCTCCCTGACGGTCCTTGCCGATGCTGTAGCCGAGCGATACGAGGCAAGATTTCAGCTCTTCGGGGGCGAGACGGCCTGTATTTTTATATTAAAATTATTTTAGTAAAGTATTTTTATACGTAGCGACTACAAATCAGCAAGTGTTACCCGATGTTGTACAATTCTAGATAAGGCGGAAATACGTTTTTTTTTCAGCGTGCTGTGTATCTTTTCCATAAAAGAGATAAATATTGGTCAAGGTTAGGTCAAGTCAGTCAAAATACGTCGTACTACCTGGTTTTTCCTGCAAATTGTGATAATTCCGTTCCAAAATCAACACGTCAGCGACGCAAGCGCAACGTTGCCGCTTAGTTTCAAGTTTTTGTATGTCAACAGCAAGAATGCTTTATCGCAGATGGATTGCCGAATCAGCTGTTTTATAAAACACCAATATTATATAAAACAGCTCGATTGTCATTTCGCTAGTAGTTTTTAGATATGATTTTTGGTTCTGAGTTTGAAATCATTAAGACCTCACGAACTTTTCGTTAAGGCTTCTCAACTTATCGTGATCCAAGACGTATCCGTTACCTAATCGGAAATTAAAAATGATTAAATTCTACAACTGATGTTCACTTTCACGCTGTTTTACATAATCTCTAATCGTTGAGCCGCTGTATTGATAAATGGAATAAGTTCATGCAATTCTGCGTACTAAAGTTTAGTAATTATAAAAAGCTTTTTTACATAACGGAGCTGTTTTGTAAAACAGCTAGCTGTTCTATAAAATAACTAATTTAGCAATCCAACTGCGACACGTACACAAAGTGTTTATACACTTCGTCATTATTGACTAATACGGGTAAACAGTAGATAGTAGCCCTAACAGTTGCGATCGGCCACCATAAATAGACCTATCAATACATAGCCACTTCATACCGGTGCGGTTCTTGTCGAAGTGGTTGAATGAGGCGCGGAACTCGGTGAGCTGTTCCTGCGTGATACCCTTGGAGTCGCGCGTGAGGATCTGGTTCTCTACTTCGTTGATGGTGCGGTTGATGGACGTGAGGAGTTGTTCCCAGCCCACGCGGAGCGTCTCCATTGTGTATTGAGAATACCTGGACAGATTTTGTGTAAGTGTAATATTAAAACATATTATATAATGTTGTATAAATATTTGTTTAAAAAACGTCTTTCTGAGATGGATTTATAAACCAAATGAAATTTAAATATTTTATGCTAGATAATAAGAGTTTAGAAAAATAGAGAGATTATTTTTTTATTGCATAGATAAACTATTTCAATAAAAACCATAGGTATGTTTCATGTCAATAAGCCGAGTTAATTTAAAGAAACAACACTAGCTCTGCTCTACGTATTTTTATATGATCCACTGCATGATTTGAATGCGAACCAACTTAGATCAGGATTGTTTAGGCTAGCATTGCATGCCACTTTACAAATAAAGCTTAAAAAGTATGGTATTTAATGTAAATTCCAACCTGTTCTCGAAGATCATGCCCTCCTGTACAGCCTGGTGAATACGCTCCAGCTCCTCGATGTGCGGCTTGTACGCGTATACGCCCGCTTCGTACTCCTTGAGTCGGTGTAACTGGTCTTCTAGCGAGCCCTGTTTTTTTTATTTAGTATTAATACTTAATATTACTATATAAATTAATAATATTCAGTGTTTTATAGTAAAATTACATATTTAGTTGCTTTGGAATCAATAAATAGTAAATAGAGTTGACAAATAAATGACGTCACAGTTTGCTATTTCCATACAAAATCTAATCGTGGATCCGGTGATGTCAACTACCCAAATCCAGAATCAACGTTGTTATAAATAAACAATGAGATTAAAAACGTCAATGACGTTTTTAGAGACAGGAGTGGCGTCCGTTTCTACACACAAACGCCACCACACCACGCCACCTCTGGCTCTAACGACACGCAACACATACTGCTGTCATAATAAAGAAGATCCTAAGCTAACAAATTGGGTAAAAACGACTTAAATGCAGATTCGGAATCAGCAAAAAATTGCTATTTGATAATCTTACTCATAAAGCTCTAAGTTTTATGAATCCGGAGATACCTTAACCATTTCCATCGTAGCTACGTCAAAACTACTTCATAAATATTATTAAGACAAAACTTCAAATATCTCGATATCAACTTTGACGAAGTTGCGGCCTTTGTTTATGACGGCAACCTATGTTTGTGTGTGTGTACCTGCAGGCCCATGCCGATGGCGGTGACGGCGTCCATCTGGCGCTCGATCCAGGGCCCGACGGCGTTGGCCTTCTCCGCGAACTGGCGGCGCAGCGTCTCGTTGCTCTGCTGCTTGCGCAGCTCGGCCGCCAGCGTGCCGTCGCGCTGCGGCACCAGCTGCCGCACGTCCGACCACTTGCGGTTCAGCTCCTACACACGCACGGACAAACATACATCATACACCATACATACAATGAACTTATATCGCTTGAATACTACTACTTTGGATTATGTGGGAACTTAACCACATATACAATGTAAATATTTAATTCCATACAAAAAATAAAACTGCAATCAACTAACATGAGCGGTAAGCGTGGTGTAGGGGTTCTCCAAGCCGCCCGGGATCTGGTGCTGCTTGACGATGGCCTCGACCTGGTGCACGAGGCTGACGATGGCCTGGTACTCCTTGTCGGCTTCGCCCAGCGTGGCCTTGAAGCGCGCGTGCGCGTCCATCAGCCCGGAGATCTCCTCGATGGTGTGCACTATGAACATGTCCACCAGGTCCTCGCGGGTGCCGTCCAGCCTGACACAATCATTGTTTTATAAAATATACATCATATACATAAATAAAACTTTGTAAAAATAAGTGTTTTTATATTACTAATAGTAAGAGTAGTAGTAAGAGTTAAATATATAAAAAATATGTATAAAAATGTATGTATAATGTATATATTTTCCTTTTATATTAGAAATGAAAAAATATTGACATACTTATTTTTGGATGATAATTTGAAATCAACAACACATGAGTTATGAGCCTAAATCATCAAGAGATCATAAGAGTTTAAAACATCAGTTTTGACTTAAACAAGGGTAAGCCACCAAGTAAGCTTACAACTGGCAAGATCATACCCTAAAAAATATAAGTGTTAACCCACGCACACATGTGCGCATACTAACAAACTGATACGAATTTTCGCAATTATAATAGCAATTCGATTAGTTTTCTATTATCGATATCGACGATAGAATGATAACCGGTCGCTCACCAGTTATTGAAGGGCGCGGCGCGCTTGGCGAACTCTAGGTGCAGCAGGTCGATCTGTTCGAGCACGCGCTCGGCGTCGTCCAGCGCGAGGCGGCGGCGCTGCGTGAGCGCGCCCAGCCGGTCCCACTGCCCGCAGATGCGCTGGCAGCGCGCGTTCACGGACGCCACCTCGTGGTACTCTAGAGTACTGCACATATACATAAACATAAATATAGTAATCAATTTAGTTTTAAAATATTTTTGAACTATCGAAATAAAGTACTTCATTTTTTTCTTCATGGCTTTGAGCTGTGTAAACAGACGCAATACATTCCGCCAGAAAATACTTCTTAGATTTACACCATTATTTGACATTTTAAATGTTTCTGTGATTTGTGGTTTGTTGGTAAGCATACGAAACTTCGGGAACAAAATTCAAAATAAAAAGCAACAAAATACAAAAAAATAGTTTCATTTAAACATCAGATCAAGAGATTTCGTGTATATTTCGAATTTTTCCTGATTTAACAAAATAATATTTGAACAAGCATGTTATGACGTTTTGCAGCGTTGTCCCGAGTAATCGCCTCGTGTGGTTAATTCAATAGTCCGGTTCGCTTCCAAACGAACGAACAAATGGTTCCCTTCCAATTTAAGATGAATTGAAAAATATTGATATCCTTTATTACGAAAAATACAATACATAATCAAAATTCCTTCTCGTCAATTCGTTTATTGAAATGTAAGTTTCTAAAAACGTTACGTACTGAATAAAATTATAATTTAATTTGAATACCAGAACAAATCACGTACTTTAGCTCCTGTGCGATAGCAGCGATCTGTTCGACGCGGTCCTGGTGCGCCGCGAGATCCGACTCGAAGGCTTCATGTTTCTTCTTAAGCGCCTTGATGTCATACAACTTGCATTGTCTGAAGTCTTGCGATTGTAGCATCTCCTCTTTACCTATTGGGAAATTGTTTAGTGTAGCGAATTCGATAAAGAGTTTAAATTTAGCTAGTATAAATAATAACATAATTTTTACTAATTTTATTTAGAAAATTGTATTTTGGTCCTTCAAGCCGGATGAAAAAAATATTAAAGTAGATTGTGATTCTTATGCTATATTTGATAGATATTTAAATATAATATATTAGTATTATTTTAATTTTTAAAAATACCTCTGGTCCAGTCTTCGTGGATGTCAGCCTTGTGCTTGAACTTTTGCGCAAGATATTCAAGACGCTCAAGGCGCATCATTTCACTCAAGAGCCACTCCTCGAATGCTTTTTCGGCGATTTCCAGACCCTTCCATGCTTGAGCGATGTCCTGTTTTAAATGACGACAAATGTTTATATTATATACGAGTATTATAACATATATGTATAGTTGCTTAACCACTTCATTTATAGCTAACGATACTTATTATATAACCTATTTGACGTGATAATTGTAAACAATTTTAAAGAACTGGCAAATGTTTCCATATAGTTGGATTTATAGATTTTATTATATTTAGAATTCGAATTCGACGAATTTTGTGTTATTATTTAATTATTAGATATAATTAAATAAAAGTTAATAAATATTGCCTACATGATACTTACAGAGACCATCTTACCCTCAGTGGGCATGTAGGCGGGGCGGTTGCTGAGGCGCAGTTTAGTTTGTAGGGTGTTGAAGTTGGTCTCCAGCTTGGCCTTCTGTTCTACACGTGGTGGCTTGTGTTTACGCCTGAAAATAATATTACATTTGTTAAAACGTTTCAAGTTGACCGACTTATATTCAGTGCATTTCGTTATATAAAACTATTAATTTTCTGCTAGAAAAAACCATATCCATTTTATTAATAGACGAGTTCCGCGAAGTTAGGCTCTAGTTTACTTACTACGTTAGAGGTAGAAAAATCGTTTCCCGTCCAGTTTCTAATATTAATAATAAGAAGAACTGTCACAATACATATTTGTTTGTGCGCAGGACAAATGAAAAAACATGAAGCTTTAATAACAGTTTACATTTAAATATTTTTTAAGATATTTTTCTAATTACCTGTAAGTACGGTAATCCTCCAGTTTCTTCTGGCAACCGGCAAGCGAGTTATCGGTTTGACGGCTGTTGAGCCATGGCATTGTGCGGCGGATCCAGTCCAATAACTATTTATAAAAATCAGAAGACATGAGAATTATCTTCTTAACATATTCTTTATATTAACAATGTTTTTTTTTATGATACTTACGTCACTGGCGAGACGTTCGTACTCTTCCATAAGGCGTTCGTTCTCCTGGTTGACTTTGAGAACTTTGCAAATGCGGTTCGCGGCCGTTTCAGCCTGTTGATTTGTTAACAGAAAATAATTAATACGTCATTTTTTTATATTTTATGTAATGTGTACAGCAAGTTGTTTTGTTTAGCAAAAAAAAAACAATGTTATGTGCAGGTATAAACGTAAGTCCAGTTCAAAATAATGATTTAGATCATTTAAAACTATCTAAAATTATTATATTTCATTTAACTTTTTATTTCAATTTCAACACTTACATTTTATTTAACGCTTTGTCATACTTTTTGTAGAATGTCAATTTTTTAAAGCGTATTTTACATAATACTTTCTTAGATTTGTAAAAGTATATATTAATAGTGTTGCTTAGTAAGTTTGTTTTTAAATAATAGCAAACTAAATTAAAATTATAATCCTTAATTAATTTTAACTTTTTAAATTACACATTGAACAATTATATGGCTTAAATAATTAATACTATAATTATTATTTTTCTTTATGGTTATAAATATAATAATGGCAACACTAAATATAGATTACTAATTAATATTTTTAAAATTGTAATAATTATAAAAATAATAGCAAAAATTAAATAAATAATTTTCCATATTCAATTATAATTAAAATTATAAAAATGTTTAAAGTTAAAATATTGTAATGTAATTGGTGCAATTTTCATTTTGTTGATTGTGGGTAGGCTGTCTGTAACAACTATATCTTTAAGACATGTAACACCTCAGTCTCTCCCGTGACCATGGATGCTGTAAAGCATTCGAAACGTCGGGAACCAAAAATCAAAATAAATCCGCGAAATAATTCGAAAAGATAGTTTTATTTAATAACGTATTTTACATATTAGAATTGAGTAAATAACTTCCATAATAATGTTAAAACACATCAACAGTAAACATCAATCAAAGGTTTTTGTAAAATTAATATTAAGTTTGAATCTGCTATATAAAACGAGTTAAATTATAGTACATTGTATGATGTATTTATTATCTCGCTATAATTTTCTTACAACTGACTATTTTTTCTTTAACTTCTCAAAACGATATATAATAAAACACGTATGGTCAGATTTTAATAGAAAAAAAAGTCTGTGACCAAAACAATGATGATAGAATTTGAAAATGTACACAAAAGTGAATTAATAATTTCTTGAACTGGATTATTCACGTACTGGCTTTATAGTGTAATACTTGAATAATTTTATGAATGATATGTTGATAATCTATGATCGATAATCTGTGAATTTGATTTAATAAAAAAACTGTGGAGGGTAGAGGTAAGGAGAACTACCACTGATGAAAAAGTATCCTTCGAAAAGCCTCAAATTAAAGTGGCGCCACGGTAGCAAGTTGGTAAATTTTGAAAAAAACGCCAAAAATATTATTAAAAGTTTACAAAAAATTCAATACTCTCTACGTTTATATCAACACAGATTTTTCTGTTATATTTACTAAATTATTTTGGACTGCGTAAATAGTTTCAATAACTACTCTAGTCACCCAAAATATTAAATTTTGCGACTCGGCACAACTCACTCTGTTTACAACTGCTAAATTCATATCATACCCTCTTGCTACACTAGCGCCATTCTGGTGGATTTATGAACTGTTGTACTTGTTGTGTTTGTTTACTTACAGGTAAATACATTTTCTCCCTCCTCTCCAATATAACATGGTTCTCTTTACCTCTACCCTCAATTATAAAAACAAACAAAAGCACATGTTAGAACGACACAAACCTTTTGCGCGCCAGAGAAGCAATGGTAGTATGAAGATACGTAGGTCATGACGGCGCGCTCGTCCGGCATCGCGGTATTCTGCAGATCTAGCGGTGCACGCAAGCGACATGGAGTTAGTTCATGCGGCTTTTATTGGGATGTTTGTATTGGGACAGTTTTTTAATATATATTTATACGTACATAAAAATATATTACTGTATCAAGGTCATTGATATTTGATATACAAGAAGTATAGCGATGATGATAAGCCCGAATTATAATAAATGATTTTATCAATGATACGCTAATAAATGCATGATAATATAAATGCATGTTTTATATTGTAAAATAATAATAATTTTAATTAATTATAGATAATATATTTTATAAATAAAAACATAGAGATATATTTTTTTCTATACAATATAAATTATGATTTGAAATGTGTTTTTGTAACAGTAATAAATATGAAATCACATGACGAGGAACATAATAAGTAAATATGAACTTATAATATGAGGAGTACTTAATACGAAAAAATACAAACATCCCAGGATTTGGTTTTCATTTTAACGTTATTAAAGAGTTAATTACGAAACTAAGCTAAAATACTGTTATTAAAAATATAACGTAATCTAAATTGCAGTACGTATAAAGTATATGATATCATTATAAAAGGTAGTTTTGCCTTAGAGCTTACATATGAAAACTTAAACCTTAATCTTAAAAAAAACTGGTTGAAATTTTGAACACATGTAGAGGAGGATGGTTATGGGAGCTTGAAAAAATGAAACAAATATTACCAACAAAATTGGCATGATGTATTTGGCATGAAATAAACCAGTCAAATGATATATAAAAAAGCCAATAGAATGTGTTTATCATAGATAAGCGTAAGCGTTAAGCGACAGTTAAGAGACAGTTGCGAATGTTTCGCACAAATTTTGCCTACCCATATAATATATAGCTCCCATTACCAACATATATCCCCTACATACACACTGCTAACATTCGGATCATGCTATAAGTGACACACAAAGGCGTTAGGGCTCGGGTATCGAATTCTGGCAGCCATTTTGTTTTTTATACCTGTTGCGCGCCTTGGAACGCGTGGTAGTAACATGACACATAGGTCATAATGGCGCGTTCGTCCGGCTTGGGCGTGTTTATAAGGTCTGCAAGTATACTACAACTGTGATTCATTGTTTACATTTTTTATTATCACTTTGAAATGTAGAAATGGTTCGCTAATTTTTAAATTAATCGGTGTTTAGTTTTAAAGTTTAAGATAGTGCTTAAGAACTGGATAAAATTGACTAAAGAGCTTTCATTCTTTAACGATTTAGTAACAGTATACAGAAAGCTGTTTTCATTCGTCATCACAGTCAATTTCAGAAATTTACTTATAAGTTTTTGTAAAATCTATAAATCTTGAATTTAAGCTTATTACTTTATGCAATTGTTTAAATTGAACTTTATTTAATAGAGCATAAAATTAAAAGAAAAATACCGTCAGGGTCCAACATGCGGGGGATGTCGAGGTACTTCTCGGCAACATCGAATGCGGTGTTCAAGTTCTCCAGTGGGTTGTCCTTAGAAAGCTTGCTGTAATCGATCAAGTCTGGCCTGTGCCTGTGAATGAGAGCACAGAAAGCTAAACCGTCCTTGAATGAGAGGTGGAAGTTCTGTACATTGACGTTCTTGTAGGGTGCAGTCTTGCGCTGGCACCAGAGAAGTAGACCTTCCTGTAAAAGAAAATAAAAAAAAACGTATACTTGTGATGTAAATTAATGATTGACTCAAAGCTATTTAGTAAAGGTCAAATGAGTCAAAAACACAGTAAAATCTTTAAGGATAGTGTCCAAGAAGTTGACTCATGTGAATTTTTACATCTCTTGTATTTTACCTTAGCAGTCATTTCTTCTACTGAGATGTCTTGGATGGCGAATCTCAGAATGATGGTCCAGATCATACCTAGGGTCATCTTAAGATTGCCATCAACGATTTCTTCTGCACCAATGGACACCAATTTTACCCCTGGAATCATAAAAATAGTTTCTTTAGTCTTATATTTGTGATATTAAGAACCTACTTTATAAAGGAGTCAATTACTATGTGTTATATACCCTCAGATATTATGTCAATTTATATTAAATATCAGAAAAAAATGTATAAAATATTAAGTCTGAACAGAAGGTACAAATAATTACAGTTAAACGCAGTGAGCTGAAGACAGGCGCCTTGACCCAATGGCTCTAAGAATAAACACCTCCATTAGTTTAGATTGCTAGAGATCATTTAGATTATATGACTAGAGAGTTAGCGAAGAATTTATTTTATATATATAGTTATAGTCAGAATGTCTAAAGCTTTCGAGATAAATATAATGATGATGATCATTATAAATATAGATGCTAGAGAAAAATCATAAAAAATCATTATTCTATGCGAGGATAATTTTTATTTTCATAATGTGATAAATTGATCTTACGAGATTAATAATAAAAATTATTTTTTTCAACCCAGACATCCAAAACACGTAGTTCATTTATAAGGACCAGTTTATGTTACTTAGGGATACAGTTTTCTATTAATGTTGAATAGTTCAAGATATCCTCTCCTACATACTAAAAATTATCTTTATTATATTTGTGTAAAATAAAAAGAGAATTTCCGTTATAATATATTTGTCCACATTACTTCTTCTCATCCCTTCCCTCGAGTTCTGGTTTCGAGAGTTAAGTCAGACCCCAATTAATCGCAGCAGTTTTAAGAAAAGCATTTATAAACTTGTTATTCGTAGTCAAGTATACCGTATATGAAAATCTATAAAATAATAAGAAATAACTCAATTTATATTTTATATATATTTATATTTTATATAATTTATATTTTATATAGTTATTTAAATTGGTATAAAATATGCATTAATTAATACGAAATGATTCATTATTATCAGAATACTCTGCTAGGAATGAGAGAGCACACTTATTTCAAAAGCACTTGTAATAAGTCTAATTGAATAAAGTTTATTTTATTTCATTTGTTGCAGGTCTACCTTTTAACATTTGCGTAAGTTTAGTTTACATGTAGGTAATTATTTAAATCTATATTTTATGTAATTAGTACTGTAAATCATGGAATTATAGTTATTACTTTCTTAGATTTATACGAATATTAAACATTTTAAGTAAAACTATCTAGTTACGGATTTATTTTAATTCCTGGTTCCAGGCGTTTCGAATGCTTTACAACAACCATGGTCACGAGAAGGAATTATAGTTGTGACGTTGAATTAGTTTTATTTTTAATTATGTAAATTTTATTACTTTCAATTATTTATTAGCATAAAATTTATCTATTGTTTTCATCACATATAATATCATCGTGCCGTAGCATCACTACTACTGGATATAAAAGCGCCAAACTTAAAACCTAGATACAATTGTGACAAGATCAAATTGGACGAAAACTTAATTATACTCATGAATAATATAACATATGATTCATATTAAGTATTGTTATTGCACGAAAACAAATACTTCCTACTTACTACATATTAATAATAAATTATTATTAATAAAAAAATCACTTGTAGGTACAACGAAAATTTATAAATCACTAGCAGTACCCGCGGCTTCGCCCGCGTTCAAACTACTAAAAAAAACTCTTTGGCTTTATGTTATAACTAATAATAATTTGATGACACACCGACAGCGCTATCTACCGGGTCCATTTGTGAATTCAAAGCTTGCCGGGACCCACTCGAACGTACACAAAAAATATCATTAAAATCGTCCCTGCCGTTTTTAGGAGAAGATCAGTGACATACCGACCGCAGCACCACCTACCGGGTTTAATTGTGTTTTCAAACCATCCAGGGAACCATTGAAATATACACACAAAATTTCATCCAAATCGGTCCAGCCGTCTAGGAGGAATTAGGTGACAAACACACATAAAAAAGAATTATATACATTTAATAAGATATGGATATTGCGGCATTTTTATTGCTAAGTATAACGTTGTGTAGATCATAATATAATCTGCTAACCTTTGGATGCGATGAAGTCCAGAGCCTTGTTGACATTGGCGATCTTGTGGAAACGCATTTTGCCACGGTCAGGCTTGGGCAGGGTTTCGCCGGAGATAACTTCTAACAGCAACATTAGTTTGAGGCCATTGCGAAAGTCCTCGTCGATGTTTTCGATGCCGGTGCCAGCCTTCCTCAAGTGACTGTTGCACCATGCTGTAAAAGTCTGAAAACGAGAAATAATATTTGTAAAATTGTAAAATTGAAAATAATACTGTCTTAGATTTACGCGAATATTTGTTATTTGTAATAAAACTATCTTTCCGGTTTTTTTCGCGGATTTATTTTGATTTTTGGTTCTCGACATTTCGAATGCTTTACAGCAATCATGGCTACAGCATCACGCGAGAAAATAAGGCGTTAGATGTCTCAAAGGTATTATAGTAATATATATAGTAGTTACAGACAGCCCACCCACAGATAATAAAATGAATCCACAAAATTGAAAAATAGCACCAAAGTACTTTACAATTATTATTGTATTAAATATTTTTAACATTTGATTATTTTACTTTAAATGATTTAATAAGCATTAATATTTCATACATAGTAAATGATTTAAGTACCTATTCATATTTTAACAGCATTTATACAATGTGCTTATTTCTAATATAGTGAAACTTATACTATTGTCGATATTGATAATTAAAATTGTTTAACAGGTTTTAGTGAGATCATCACTTAAACATTTTACTTGCCAGACGCTGCGGAAATTATTATCGTAAAATACATCATTTGCCATTGAATATTGATTTAAATATCTTAAATAAATGTTTTGGCCTCATGTACAGAAGTAAATTTTTTTGTTGCATGTATTTTATGTATAAAACCTTGAAGTTTATTTTTGACCGACTTAAAAAAAGAGTAAGGGTTTGTTTTTGTGTATGTAAAACAAATTTGTCGCCAATTGTAACCGATTAAAGTTTTTTTTTAAAACAGATTTATTTTTTGAAGAATTAAGTGTATATTGCAAAGAAAAATATTTAGCCCCCAATTATTAAATTTTGAAGTTATTTTGAAGAGTTTAGTTAAATAATATTTTAATACTTATATTTTGAATATTTTAATTTTAAAGAACGTCAGTCTTTTACTTAGCATTAGACTTATTATGATTCGTACACAAGTACGTGTAGTGTCGTGTTACAAGAGCACCTGTGTTTAGTTGAATTTAAAATATCGGGAATTCCATTTAAATGCAGCTACAAGTGTCGTTAATCAATACTGCACACGGGTGAGACGGTGAGGGTCCGACCCCCTGGTAGACGAAATTCGCGATATACGAGTATACCGGTTAGTGTTAAAATTATTTAGTTGCATATTTACAGTTCATAAAACTTTTCTATTTTATGATACTTAGACACTATAAAGTTTATTTTAACATTATAAAGTTTTAATATATTTTATTAATAGCAAGCAGAACTCGCGGCTTCGCTCGCGCTAAAACTACAATAAAAACTCTAAAATGGTAGGTTTCATACAAACTTTCATCCGCTATTTTACCCCATAATGATGAATGGATGAATTTCGAAATATGTCAAAAAACACGTGTTTAATTAATTGTATTGAAGAGTATTTATACCAAGTTTCAAGTAATTCTGATCATAAATATTTTTTGGATTATATTATAACGTGTTTTCCCGTGGGAGAGAGATAATCTCCACCGGTAAAAAGTAGCCTATGTCACTCTCCATTTATTTCTACACAAAAAAATCACGCCCATCCGCCAAGCCGTTTCGACGTGAAAGAAAGACAAACAAACAAACACACTTTCACATTTATAATATATTATAATTTGAAATTCGGTAAATTAGGTCTTATAATTTGAAATTCGGTAAATTAGGTCTGTCAAATATAAATGAAATTGTATTTTGAACAATATGTAAATAAGTAAAAAGTTGAAGTAGGTAAATCGAATGCATAGTCAAAGTTGGCTTTTGAAACGGGTTTCGTTTATTAAAAGCTTCATTTTCGTTATCCAGCGACTTTATTAATTGCCACAAATATATCATGAGTCACCTATTTTATCACTATTGGTTACAACTTGTTATATTTTTTTTTTTAGGTAACAAAAGTTTACAAACAAATAACGTTAACAAACAATTTTGTTTAGCGGATTTGAATTAAGTATTTTAAATAGTCATTAAGTAGAATAAAATAATTATTTTTATTATGTGTTTGTTAATTACATTAAATAAAAATTAAATGTATGCATTATTTTAAATAGTTATACGCATATTAAATTAGGTACAACAAGTAAGTTAGCCTTTCAAGCTTCTAAATAAATATAACTAGCGACTGGCTCTCCCTTCGCTCGGGTTTTTCACTCGCTACGTTTTAACGGTATATATTTATCTATACTAATATTATAAAGAGGTAAAGTTTGTGATCTTGTGAGTTTGTGAGTTTGTGGGTTTGTGAGTTTGTGAGTTTGTGACGTTGTAGGGGGTAATCTCTGGATCTACTGAACCGATTTACAAAATTCTTTTACCAATAGAAAGCCACGTTCTTTCTGAGTGTCATAGGCTATATATTAACCCGAAGAATGCCAAGGCTTTTTCATGGTAGTCGGATTTGCAAAGTAAGTCGGAGAAAAAACGGTCGAACGAAAACGTTTCTTACGAACGCTGCCTTAACGATGAGAGATATATGATTACGTTCTAGAGAAAAGTTGTAGAGCTTAATAATGCCTACAAAAAGTCAGCGACAGCATATGTCTAACTTTTATATTTAAGTCACAAAAAGTAGTTTTTTATATTAAAAAATATTATATTAAATCGGTAGGTCATGTTTATTGGTCATATTATCAACAATTATGAATTCTTATCCAAATAAGTAAATTTATCGTCTAAAATGTTTAAAACAAAAGACTTTTCCCTTTTACTGCATATCATTTGGACAAATGGTTAAAGAGATAATACAACATATTCGTAGGAATGGACGAACCCGAGCGAGCTGTTCGTCTGTTTTTCTCTTTGTACAGGCTAATCTCCGAATCTATTAGACCTATTTAAATGAAACTTTGCATGGTGGTACCTTATATCCCCGGGCAACACCTTAGATACTTTTCATCCCGGAAAATTAAAGAATTCCCGTGGGATAGTTAAAAAACTATAACAACTTATACAGCTTAGTACACAAAAACTACTGATTGGATTTTAATGAAACTTTACAATAATATAGTTCATACATGACAAAAACAAATCAGGTACTTTTCATCCCGGAAAATTAAATAGTTTCCGTGGGATAGTCAAAAAACTACAGTAACTTATACAGCTTAGTACACAAAAACTACTGATTGGATTTTGATGAAACTTAACAATAATATAGTTCATACATCAGAATAACAAATAGGTAACTTTTTATCCCGGAAAAAGGTACTTTTCCCGTGGAATAGATGTTTTTATTTATCTATAACGTATTATGTACACAACATAGACCCCAAAACAACAGTTATTAAAAAAATGTCTGTTTGCCTGTATGTCTATTTGCCTGTTTTTGTGTGCGCGTTTCATGCGAAAAGTAATGTACCAATTTCAACGAAATTTGGTGAAGTGGTAACTTATTACTCGAGTCAACATTTAGGGTACCTTTTGTATGTATGTATGTATTCAGCCCTTTTTAACGTACCACTGCTGGGCACGGGCCTCCCTTCAGTACGAGGTGGATCAGGCCATAGTCCACCGCGCTGGCCAAGTGCGGGTTGGTGGACTTCACATGTCTTTCGAAAGCTTGCTAGATTCTGTCAGACATGCAGGTTTTCCTTCACCGTTAAGACAAATGGTAATTGTGTTAGAAATGATTCGCACATGAAAATATCAGAGGTGCGAGACCCGGGATTTGAACTACTTGCTTCACTCGGTTTCACAAGGGAGCGCGTTACCACAGCCTAGATAACTTTTACTTCAAGAAAATCTTTCTTTCCCAAGGGAAAATAAAATAACTGGTTTTATCGAGTCCTCTCTAGAAACCTTCCGCTGGCTAAGCCTTAACTCATACATACAGAAAAGTTCTGAATAATATGTCTATCTCCTAAGTTACACTCGCAATATTTATTCTTATCTATACCTATAATAAAACTTAGTCAAATCAAAGTGCGCGTTTCACGCAAAAAGTACTCAACCGATTTTAACTTAATTTTGTATAGTGATAAAACTCAGTACTCGGGTCAACATTTAAGATACCTTTTACGACAGGCTAATTAGTCATTCCCACGGGAAAACATAATAACTGGTTCTATCGAACCGTCCTTAGTAATTTATATGGCTAACGTTGGTTTAACCTTAAGAGATAGATCAAAACATTGTGCAAGAAAATTGTAAGTCTTAAAAAGGTTTATAGAAAAGTTCTACATAGTATATGTCTATGTCCTAAGGTGCACTCGCTTTAACTATTTTCATTATTATATAGTACAGTTTTATTATACGTTATTTATTCTATCTGAATATACATATATGAATAATAAAACTGTAGGGGTCGAATGTCTGTACATAGATGATAGAAAAAATGCTAAAAACCGAGTCAGTTCTCTTCTTACATCCCGTAAGGAGAGAAATAGAACAAATTCAGATTTTTTTCATTTTTTTTGTTTCTCTGTCTGTTTGTCTGTTTGTACGGGCTAATCTCTGAAACTATTGAACCGATTTAAATGAAATTTGATATTTTTCATTCCAGAAAATTAAAGAGTTCCCGTGGGATAGTTAAAAAACTATAGTAACTTATACAGCTCAGTACACAACAACTTATGCACCTAATTTAGTAAAAGTTGGCATGCTGATACCTTATATTGCAGGTCTAACTTAAAGGTTACTTTTTATCCCGGAAATATAAACGGTTCCCGTGGGATAGATCTGTTTGTGCTTTTCTAGAGGTGAACCCGAGCGAAGCGAGGGTGAGACGCTAGTATGATATATAGCCTATAGCCTTCCTCAATAAACGGGCTATCTAATGCAAAAAGAATTTTTGACATCGCATTAGTTGTTCCTAAGATTAGCGCGTCCAAACAAACAAACAAACTCTGCCTCTTTATAATATTAGTATAGATAAATAAATAAGTATAGATGACACTGTTTGTATTACACAATATATCAATTGTGTTTTTATATCCTTATATCCGGTATTAAGATCGTACCTTTCCAAACAAACCTAATGCTGCGATCACGCGTTTGGCCTCGTTGCCTGTTGCATTGGGTAAGAATGAAAGTTGCAATATTGAAAATAGCTTACAAATGAACCACATTCATAGGCACACGATTTGTTATTGTTAATATGGCAAATGTCAAATCGAGATGGTCAAGATAACATTTGAAATTCGATACAGCGACCGTTATTAGTTTCAATTATTTTCATAGTCTAACAATAGAAGGGCCATTTAGTAACGGCAAGGTCATCAATTTAACTCTGACCCTACTCTAGTCTTATTATTGTATGTATAGTAAATGAACAGATTTGAGCATATTGAGTCTGTTTAGGCAATGGAAATAGTGTGATCTAATATGAATGAAATTATATTTCATTATAGCCTTAAATATTGCCTTGAAAAAGTTATCGAATGCAGACAACAATAAATATCAGAGATCTTTTTTTCAATAACTATTTTTTCCTCTTTCCGTTTATGAGACAAAGTTTATTTTATTTTTAAACATAAATATCACGTTACTTAATTAAAGCGCTTGTGTGTACCTAATTAGTTTAACAATGAATTACTCAAATGCCTTACTTTCAAATATGACCAGTCAAAGGTGCAAGGTAAGCAATTTGTCGGAAATGAATGGAAATTATTTCAATATGGGCTAATCTATAGTTAAAAACAGTTTCACAGGGTGAAATGCTTCGCAGCTGCAGAAAGCAGGTGATCGAGACACGTACTTACACTGCATCTAGTTTTGCGTAGTTAGGCTCATTCTACACAGTACATCTGCTTAGTAAATGGCGCACCTATGTAATGTAAATGATTGGTTCCAGTCGCCTCAAGGCCACAACTGATAAATAGCAATACACCTATCAGTTCATTCTAAACTGGCTCGCGTTCTATCGACAATGTGCCTGACAATTAGGCCGATCTTTCGCTCGTCTGAAATGATAACACGACACTGCGCCTGTATCGCGGAAGTCGAAGTAATAAAATAAATTGATTTATTGCTTGGGTTCACTGTTCACGGACTTTATTGTAATGGTGGTCAGGCATTCAAATAGTAGTACGTAGTTTTTATTCATTTGCATCAAAAATTGCCCTTAGGGACAAGAGAGCAAGGTAAGAGACAAAAAAGCTGTTTAACTGCTCTAGGTACGTATCCCATTTCACCTTTGAGCAGAAAAAAAGATCAAGTATCTATCTTTTTTCTACCTACCTTTCCTAACACCGGAAGTAACGCGACGTATAAAAATAAAGTAATGATTTTTAACAACGGATGCTGTTATCATTTCTGATTTAACTGTTATATAGTTTCCCTTTCATATTTTTATTAAATTAAATATAAAAAACAAACTATTCTTACATACAATTATCCTACTAATATTATAAATGTGAAATTTCGTGAGGACGGATGGATGAATGTTTGTTACTCTTTTATGCCATAAAGTTAGAACAGATCTAGATGAAATTTGGCACATAGATAGATTACAGTCTGGAATAGCATATAAGTCACTTTTTATCCCGGAAAAATGTCCGGTTCCCGTGGGATAGATTTGTGTTTGTCTAGGGAGAAACCCGAATCAAAGAGGGTGAGTCACCCTTTTTTTTATAAATATACGTTTAAATTACGATTAATCAATTCAACAAAGTACCTGTATTATTTATTTATCTATAACTACTCGCCCATCTTGTCAATAGTTGTTCAGTAGAGTGAAAAAACATTACAATAGGGTATTACGTAAATGTGTCAATAATTGATTTTGTCATGAATCTTTTCTAGACTTCAATTGTTATGCGCCATTCTAATGATTCCAATAGGTACTACAAAATGTAGCCGTCCTTGCCGAACTATGTGCGCTATAAAATTGTAGTGGCAGTGACGATAATTGTGATGATTTATATTTTATAATAAAGGTAGTTGCACACACTGATCTCGGGTAGTGAGAAAAAGTGTCATCGATTGACACTTGGACTCCAACTACCACAGAGAGCGGACGTGTGCGACATTGTGAATCAGTTACGAGTTTCATTTCATAATACCTATCTATAGTGGTCTTAGTAGTATATAGATCTTATATAGTGTCAAATAAGTGTTGTAATAAATAAGTGGCTGAAACGTCACAAGTGGCGACGAGTCTAAAGGTAAGTGAAATCATGCATATTTTTATGGAAAAAGAAAAGATAAGGAGATAAATACACAGTAATATAAAGTACGTTTAGATTTGAAATATCTAGTTTAACGATTTTTACATGACTATAATCCCTCCACGACCGCGAACACGCTAGCGTGTCAGTTAACAATAGATTTCTTAGAATTTTAATAAATTTTTTAGAATAATACTTTTAATTTTTAATAATAATTTTTTAGAAATTTACCTGGAGGTGTATTACATATCGATGTCAAAATTAAAGTTTTAGAAAACTAAATTTGAATAAATTGTCGGTATAAAATAACTGCCATGAATCATATTTACAATCTATTTTATTATTTTTTAACAAAGGATTATAATGATGCTATACTTTCATTTCTTATAATAAAATATTATTATTGGTTATAATAAAGTAATAAAACTTTAAATATACGCTATATACTTTTTTGTGACATTTTTTTATTATAATTAAAATTTTAGTGAATATTTCTTTAAATAAATTTTACATGAAAGATAATTTTAATTGTCTTTAAATGTGTTTTGATTACTGTGTATAAAAATAAAAATAAAAAGAAGTAGTAAATCGTCTGGAAAGTCGATTGGTACTAGTCATATTAAGTAGTAAATCGACCGAAAAGTTGATTGGTACTAAATAAAAGATATTAAAGTAGTAAGTCATATTATAATGACTGGTACTAGCTTAGTAGTAAACCGAGTCAATCAGTTGGTACTAAAAATGTTAATTATATAAAATCCTGATATGTACAAAAGTAGTAAATCGACAGTGGTTCTGTTGATTGGTACTAATGGTTGTGGATTTTGCAGGGACATAACAAATCGGTTTTATTGGATAAATACCATAACCATAATGTCTCAAATTCAACCACTCGAAGCATTTGAGTGCGAAGGTGACCCTGCATCCGTAGGATTGCGATGGGAAAAATGGAAGAGAGGTTTCGAAATATACTTAATCACGTTAGGTGTTACTGACGCTGAAAAAAAAAGAGCTCTGTTGTTACATGTAGGCGGTTTGTCGTTACAAGAAATTTATCACAATATTCCCGATACAGACAGGACTGATAATACTAATTCTGATTCATATACTATTGCAATAAAAAAACTTAATGACTATTTCTCACCTAAGCAGAGCAAGGTATACGAAAGGCATTTATTTAGATTATTAAAACAAGAACCTGGTGAAAAATTTGAAAAATTCTTAGTTCGACTGCGTCATCAGAGTAGTAAATGTAAATTTAAGAGCGAAGAAGAGAATTTAATAGACCAAATTGTTGAGAAATGCAACTCTAATGAATTAAGGAAGAAAATACTTATAATTGGAGATTCAATATCCCTTGATCAAATCATTGCAGAAGCCAATGCTTTAGAGGCAGTGGAGCGACAGTTACATGATTATAACCATGGCTCGCAGGCACCTTCTACAAGTGTTAATAAAATTGATACTAAGCGCGGTAAATTTAGAAATGAGCAGTGTTCGCGATGTGGGAATAAGAATCATAACAGTGATAGTGATACCTGTCCGGCTAAATTTAAACAATGTCTTAAATGTGGATATATTGGTCATTTTAGGCTTCAATGCAAAACTAGTATTAAGAAGCGGAAAATTACCAGCTTACCAGATACTAGGAACAAAAAAGCAAAATATAGGAAAGGCAATGAAGATCTCCAAAAAGGTGATAAATCGATAACTGAAAGTACTAATGTTGATTATATATTTCATATTGATGATGACACAATATTGGATTGTTTAATTGGTGGTGTAAAAGTTGGAATGATTATAGACTCCGGTAGCAAGTGCAACATTTTAACCGATAATACTTGGGAATATTTGAAAAAGAATCATGTCAATGTTCATAATCAAGTATTAAGACCGGACAGGACATTTATGGCTTATGGTAGCAACAAACCTTTAAAGGTTATTGGATCATTTCAGAGTGAAATACAAGCTGGTTCACATAAAAAAACTGATACTTTTTATGTTATTGAGAATGGTACTCGTGATCTATTAGGTAAAGATACCGCAATATCCTTACAAGTTCTTAAATTAGGATTTGACATAAATTCTGTAGATCAAAATAAATTTCCTAAAATTACTGATGTTAAACTAAATATTGCAATAGACAAAACAATTAAACCAGTTTCTCAGCCGTGCCGTAGAATTCCAATACCTTTAGAGAAAAAAATAAACAAAAAAATTGAAGAATTAATAAATTTAGATATTATAGAACCAGTAGATAAACCATCCGGTTGGGTTTCTCCGATAGTACCAGTATTAAAAAGCGATGGTACAGTCAGAATTTGTGTAGATATGCGCTGTGCTAACAAAGCAATTATTCGCGAAAATCACCCCTTGCCCACGATGGATCAACTTCTTCCTAAATTTAACAAAGCACGAATATTTTCAAAATTAGATATAAAGGATGCTTTCCACCAAATCGAGATAAGCGAGGAATCTAGGGGTATAACCACTTTTATTACAAACCAAGGACTTTATCGGTACAAACGATTAATGTTCGGTATATCATGTGCCCCAGAACATTTCCAAAAAATACTAGAGAGTATAATACTTGCAAAGGAGTTGTAAATTTTATTGATGACATTGTAGTTTACGGAAGAGATGAAACCGAACATAATTCTAGACTTCAAAATGTGTTATATATTTTTAAAAAGAGGAATATACTTTTAAATCAAAATAAATGCGTGTACAATGTTACGAGTATCAGTTTCTTAGGTCACGAACTGTCCAGTAAAGGAGTGAAGCCTTTAGATAGATATATAAAAGTTGTAGAAAATTTTAGAGAACCAGAAACTATTGAAGAGATTCAGAGTTTTTTAGGATTAATTAACTATGTGAATAAGCGGATACCTAATATGGCTACAAAATCGGAACCGATTAGAAGATTATTAACGTTAAAATTAAATAAGAATGCAAAATTAAATGAATTATGGGGACCAGAACAAGCAAATTCGTTTCTAGAGCTGAAAAAATGTCTAAGTAAAATTCATACGCTAGGATATTATGACCCTAATGATAAAACTACAGTTATGGCAGACGCAAGTCCCGTCGGATTAGGAGCAATATTAATACAATCTGACCATTATGGCTCACGGGTTATCGCTTACGGAAATAAGAGTTTGACAGAGGTGGAAAAACGTTATTGTCAAACTGAAAAAGAAGCTTTGGCGTTAGTTTGGGCGGTTGAGCATTTCCGCATGTATCTATATGGGAAACAAACTTTTGATTTAGTAACTGATCACAAGCCATTGGAGGTAATATTTGGTACGCGTTCGAAACCTTGTGCCAGGATTGAACGTTGGGTTCTTCGTTTACAAGCTTATAACTTCAAAGTAGTATACCGACCTGGGAAGCAAAACATTGCAGATTGTTTTTCTCGATTATGTAATACAGCAAATGCTCAACCTTTTGAAGACGGATACCATATTAATCAAATAGTAGAGTATGGTAAACCTTGCGCTATTCGTTTACAAACAATAATTGAAGCATCTCAACAAGATAATGAGACACGGCTAGTTAAAGAAGCCTTAGAGACAGGCAAATGGAGTTCTGAGATTAACATATACAGATTATTTCAAACTGAGCTTTGGGTACATGATGACATCTTGTTAAGAGGGAATAAAATTGTCATACCTCTTAAATTACGCCAACGAGTACTTGACGCTGCCCATGAAGGGCATCCCGGTATTGTGGCAATGAAGGGTCGTTTGCGAACTAAGGTATGGTGGCCAAAGATTGACAGTGATGCAGAACGATTAGTTAAGAGTTGTAGAGGCTGCACTCTAGTTTCTGCCCCTTATCGACCAACTCCAATGAAGCGCCGTGAGTTACCGATGCAACCTTGGATCGATGTTGCCGTTGATTTCTTGGGTCCTTTACCAAGCGGACATTATTTATTTGTAATTATAGATTACTACAGCAGGTATAAAGAGATTAAAGTAATGAAATGTACAACATCCGCAGAAACAATAAAAGTATTAAAAGAAATCTTTTCTAGATTGGGAATACCGATTAGTTTAACAGCTGATAATGGCAAACAATTTATCAGTGAGGATTTTAAAACATTCTGTAAAGAATTAGGTATCACAATTTATAATACTACACCATATTCACCCCAACAAAATGGCGAAGTAGAGCGTCAAAACCGCGATATTCTTAAAAGACTAAGGATAAGCCAGAGTCAAAGATCTGATTGGTATAGTGATCTTCTATTATATCTTGCTATGTATAATAGCACACCCCATTCCACTACAGGAAAAAACACCGGCAGAGCTATTTTATGGGAGGCAATTCAGAGATAAGCTACCATCATTAATACAAATTACAAATTCAGCAGACTCAGATGTAAGAGATAATGATAAAATAATGAAAGAGAAGGGAAAAGATTATGAAGATAGGAAAAGGAGAGCAACGCCATGTGACATAGGAATAGGAGAAAAAGTATACGTTAAGAACATGACAAAAGAAAATAAATTAAGTACAACATTTAATCCAATACCACATACAGTAACAAGTGCTAGAGGAAATGAATTTAGTGTAAGAAATGATGAGACTGGACAAGAGCTTCGGAGGAATATTATACACTTGAAAAGAATTGAGGGCGAGTGGAGAGTTTGTGATAATAATGGAAGTGTTGAAGATGTGGATATTAGTAATTGTGAAGATTCATAATGGAAATAAAACAATATTAATTTTACAAATTTAATACATGTGATTTTGATGTGCAGTTATAATAATTTAAAGACTTAAATAAAAACAAATATAAAAAGGAAGAGATGTGATGATTTATATTTTATAATAAAGGTAGTTGCACACACTGATCTCGGGTAGTGAGAAAAAGTGTCATCGATTGACACTTGGACTGCAACTACCACAGAGAGCGGACGTGTGCGACATTGTGAATCAGTTACGAGTTTCATTTCATAATACCTATCTATAGTGGTCTTAGTAGTATATAGATCTTATATAGTGTCAAATAAGTGTTGTAATAAATAAGTGGCTGAAACGTCACAATAATGATAATACTGAATAAATTAAATAAATTAAAAAATAATTAAAAAGAAAATGTCAACATTACAAAACACGTTATTGAGCTGCATTCTGACGACGACATTACATATTATATGAGTCACTATTGAAAGCTTGGCAAAGGACTGTTGACAATAATACCTGCCATTAATGTATGACCTACAGCAAGTCGTATATTGCCCGTGTCATCAGATTAACGGTGCAAGTAACGGGGACGATTTTTACAAGCATAACCTAAAAGTTCTGTGATAAATATACATCTCCGAACGATCCTAAGGTCATCTTTTCAGAACGAGGGCAGTTTATGATTAATTAAGCACTGTGACAGGGTTTATTTGGTGTTTTGAATTTATAGGACGGGTATTGCGAATAAATAACAAATTTCATTTAGATTTTTTTGGGTAGTATAATTGTTAGATGTTATTGATTTATTGTATTTTTATTATTTATTATTTGTTATCACTATTTCAATATATAATAAACTAGTGACTCAACCTCGCTTTGCTTCCGGTTCGTCACTAGACAAAAACAAATCTATCCCACGGCAACCGTATATTTTTCCGGAATGATATATAGCCTATATAGTCTTCCTCAGTAAACGGACTATTCAATACAATAATATTTTTTCGAATCGGATTAGTAGTACCTGAGATTAGCGCGTTCAAATAAACAAACTGCCTCTTTATAATATTAGTACAGTTGATTCATTTCTCAAACAAGAAAACTACAAAACATAAATAATAAAACGAAAATAAAACGTGATGACATGCGTTAGGCAATAAATATTTCTAAAACAAAAAAAAAAATGATAAGTTGCCACAGTGATATGTTAGCGGACTCGCATACAAAGAAAATGTCCCTGAGATAAAACATACCCGACCTAGAATGTGAAAATAACCTCGCATCACCTTGCGACTCTCACGGCCAGTGTAGAGCTAAAATAAAGTGCAGGTGCAGAAGAGGTATTTAGTATTGTATCGTTTCAAAGCTCAGTAATTTTTTGAAGCTAACATGTTATTGTGAGATGAAATTTTACTCTGAATTGTTCCGCATACCCCAGCCTCCTGTAGATCATTAGTGCGCTATTGTTACCTTCTAACGTTACACAATACTCGTTTAGATCTAGACTAGCCATTCTTTTAATAACAACATATTTTGTTATTTTACGAGATAGAGAATAATATATTATTGGTCACGACCGTGGAACTATCATTTGTCAAATGGAATTGAATGAAAATTGTTTGTATTACATGATTGTAGTATATGTAGGTATGTAACTGAATTATTAGGTGTTTAAAGAAATTAATTTATTACTTCTTTTTTAAATATCCTAGTTAGACCGTCTAACTTAGACGTAAGTAATAAGTATGCTGCGTTATGTATACTACAACGGAAATGCGGGTTCTATCCGTAGTATTATACATTATGCATATCTATGTACGTAATATACTTAAGAGTTAGTGAGTTTATAGAAGGGGGTAATCTTCGGAACTCATAGATTGATTTAAAAATTCTTCTAAAAATAGATTGTTTCGTTCTCCTTGTGTTGTACTGTGTGTATAAGCCGAGTTATCACAGTTTATGTCTAGTAAGTTAAAAAAAGTGTCTTTTGAAACAGCGATTTTTTTAATTGTTGCCTAAACGATTGTTTCTGCCGAAATAAAAACTAAACATTTTGAAAGTCTTAAAAAATTGTGATATCATGCATCTAACGCTTACGTGTTTAGGTAAATAAAAAAAAGATTTTTTAACTAAGTAATGTTTAGATACATGAACTCTTACTAGATCTATAAGCTATTAAGTGTTATTTTGCAATATGGCGTTTGTATATAAGGAAATTATATTTTGTAAAGGGCAAATTTTAGCAAATAAGTAATAAAATTTCTATTAAGTAAAGTTCTACTGGAACGCTCATTCTGTGGACCACAACAATTTTAAATTCTCTTAAATCATTTGGCTCATGAACTCTTTTTAATATAATTATAATATTTTTAATATTTCTATTATTAATATTTGATTTAGTATGAAAGTTTATCACGGTTTTAAAAATATTAAAGACTAACGGCTCACCCTCGCTTCGCTCGGGTTCGCCTCTAGAAAAACACTAATAGAGATCTATTAGTTCCCATGGGAACCGTTCATTTTTCCACGATGAAAAGTAACCTGTTGTTTGACCGGCAATATAAGGTATCAGAATGTTAAATTTTACTAAATTAGGTGCGTGAGTTGTTGTCTACTAAGCTGTATAAGATAATATAGTTTTTTAACTATCCCACGGGAACTCTTTCATTTTCTGGGATGAAAAGTATCTAAGATATTAACCGGGGATATAAGGTACCACCATTCAAAATTTCATTTAAATCGGTCCAAGAGTTTCGGAGATCCGCCCGTACAAACAGACAAACAGACAGAGAAACAAAATAATTGAAAAAATCTGGATTTGTTCTATTTTTCTTCTTACGGGATGTAAAAAGATAACTGACTCGGTTTTTAGCATTTTTTTGCTATGTACAGACATTCGACCTTTACTCTTTTATTATAGTATAGAATAATATCATCAACTTGAGCAATGTTCCTATAATGGCAAAAGGATTCTAATAAAAGACAAGAGATTGCAGTAAAGAAATGTCTTTCTTCTCTGGAAGACTTGATTATGGGTGACAATTACTGCGAATCAGTTACTGTTGTAGATCAAGTGGAGAAAATCGGGGGTAAATGTTGAAATATCATAAATACAATTTGTTTAGTTCGCTTGGGAAAAGTTACTAGTATAATATTGTAAATAGAGGTAAAAAAATATATTTATCTATACTTAATATTATAAACAGGTAGAGTTTGTGAGTTTGTGACGTTGTAGGGGGTAATCTCTCGATCTAATGAACCGACTTGGATGAAATTTGGTAAGAAGATAGTTTGAGAACCTGGGAAGGACATAGGATACATTTTATCCCGGAAATCATCCCTTAAGGGGGCGAAAATTAGGATGAAAGTTAGTATAGGGAATCAAGCTAGGGACGAGCCGGAGCAAAGCGAGGGTGAGTCGCTAGTTTACATAATTTTTGCACTTATTAAGAGTTACATTACATAGTATACCTACCTGAATAACAGGCAATTTGATTATAAAGTAATTATTAAAATGCTAATTGTAATATAAAGCAATTTTTGAAAATGAATGACCAAGTCAATCAGTAAATGAATTATTTGGCATGTCACATGTTTGGCTTGCAACACTGTTTGATACATATGGCCTTTATTTATCTTAGGCGTTACTGTCTATTAAATTAGTTTGATTTATGTGGAATTTGTATTTAATTTAACATCAAAATCAAACGAAATAACCTTCACGAGTACTCATAGTGCTTCATTGACACCGTCTTATTTGCAATATCTCAGTGGATTTTATATTATAACAAGATTAAAGTATTTGTAATTGCAGTCGTTATCGCTAAAGCATTTTTTGTATTTTATTTATCGTTGAAAATATTAAAAAAATCTATAAAATAATGTTAATATACATGAAGAAGCAAGAAGTATATTCATATAAAATTTAAGGGTGTAAAGTAGGTAGGTACTTGAACTTTGTTAAAACATTTTATGGCACGGCTACTTTTCATAAGGTTGTAAAAATAAGTACAAATATTGTTTATTAAAACTTATGAAAGACGCTTTAATATCTGTGTAAAATTCTACAGTTTTATACATATTATAAACGTCTTGACTACGAGGTCACGGATTATTAATTAAAGTATTATTGTTGTATACACAACCATATCTTTTCGTACGGTGTTTACGCGATTTCTATTAATTGTAATGTTGATCAAAAACAGATTTTTTACATTTAAGAAGTAGGTAGTTAATAAATAGCTAGTTAAATAAAAATAAAATGTATTGTCACAAAAAGGCAGCTCTTTTACGTTATGTTTTTTTGTTTATCAGTCATGACCTATTTCTTTCTATCCAGAAAGCAGTTACTGGAAACTAGGGTTTATCAGCGACTCCTGTGTTAATCCAGGTTATTTCCATTCAAAATTTCATTTATTCTGTTCCGCGGTTACAGTATCACAAATTTCTTATTTATACATAACACTAGCGGCTCACCCTCGCTTCGCTAGGTTTCGTCGCTAGGTACGTTTTAAATAAATAAGTATAAATAGTTATTAGCCAGCGTTTGTCATAAAAATTTTCATTTTTTTGTTGTTAATAATATTGACATTAATATTTATACGATACTAACGTCACTCAATTGTTTTGCCTTCCCGGAACCTCTCCACTAACACTTAAACTTTATTGTATGGTATTAAAGTTCAAATTGACTTTTAAGTATTATTACGAATCTTTTGTATGGGAGTATAGAAGTTTTGTTTTTAGACTTTCAGGCAATTTTTTAAATTTTTCTTTCCGTAAGAACCATCCTCATACTTCAAGGAATATTCTAAAAAAAGATTTAGCGAAATCGGTTCAGCTGCTCTCGAGATATGCGCTTAGCAACATATTCAGCGATTCATTTGTATATTATAAGATGAGTGTGATAAAAGAACTTTGATTTGAAGCTTAATAAGTTGAAAAAAGCGGATCATAATGAAGAATCAGTCATTTTATATGTATATTAAATAAAATTTATTATAATTGATCGTTCTTTCTCCCATTTTTACTGAAGCTTTTAAAGAAAATATGCAGTAGGTATAGGGCTTTTCTCCTAACGACAGTAATATTGTAAGGTATCCTCGACTTTGAGCACTACACTTTTTTATTCTGTTGTAATGCTAAAGAAACGCAATAGCAGAAACTCATGTAGGTTAAAGTCAGAGTGCATAATCGATGAAAGTGTCTGTGAGAAACAACATACTTAGAAAGTTAGTAAAATTTATATTTTGGTGATTCACTTAATTGGTTTCAATAAATATTCAATTTCAAGTTATAACTTGACGACGGTATGCGAAATGAATATTTATTAGCCGACAATAAATGGTATTTTCTAAATAAAGCTATATCTATCTTTTATTAAACCTTTTATATTAAGATGGCAATGCACATGCTGGGTAGTAAGTAGGGTATAAATCCCAGAACTACACTCTGGTTAAACACTGCAACCGACCGACCGACCGACAAATATCTATCGATCGGTAGTGTGGCACAATAAAGTAGAACAGACGACAGCCATACAAAAACTGGACACCCTGCAGAGAACAGCCCGTCTTATTATCACAGGAGCTACGTCCACTTGCCTCGGAAAGGCACTTAATGCTTTGCTCGGGCTGTCGTCTCTAACTGTACCTACTGATACAGAAGAAGGCGAAAGCCAGCATGTACAGAGCCAAAATCCAGAGTAGGATTCATTGGTTCTCCCTGAGGATGACGACTCTACAAGGCTAACTACAAGAGATGCCGATACTTGGTATGACGACTGATACGTTACTCCGCTACTCTTTCGAAAAATAATATTCGGTTGAATTACCGTCAAGGGACGACTGGACAAAAGGTCAGTTAATTTACTAAAATGGATGTCTCGTCTGGTACACAGATAGTTCCAAAATAGAATCAAAGGTAGATTGTGGAATTCTTCGAAAGCGACCAAGGTTTAACAAAAGCATATACCTCGAATAATACGCCTCAATATTCCAAGCAGAAGTATATGAAAAAACCAAATCTAAAACGGCAAACAAGCTTTGGAAGGAATCAAAAGGATTGATTCACTCCAAGACACTCATCAAAGCCTTATAATAGACAAAAGGTGCAGCAACCTGGTCCTAGTGCTAAATAGAAAAACTTTACGTTTATTAATAAGAATTCTGACAGGACACTACTGCTTAAATAAGTACATGTTTAACCTAAGATTGAGTGACACACAAACCTGCAGAAGATGTATAGAGACAGATTAAATGTCTCTCCATCTTCTGTGAGAACGCGGACCTCTTATGCACAAGCGCAGTCTTCATCTTGAGAAACAGTTTCTAGGCCCAGATGAAATTATAGTGTACCCTTAAGCAAAACCTGCAGTTTATTACAGGGGCAGAGTTTAGTGATGGGTTACTCTAGTCTGATATGCGACAATCACAATAGACGAGAAATTGTCGAAGTGATACTTATAGCCACAACAAAGAAATAAACGATTTTATTTAGATTATCACCTGTCATATGTATCGTAGATCACAAATAAACTGAGGTAGCCGGTACCAGCAGAATTTCTATTAGAATAGAAGAAAATTATATACTGCACTTGGACACTGGAACAATTTGAATACTATTTAAAAAAAGTGACAAGACAATCGGTGATTATATTGATTGATGACGGCCGGTTGTAGGCGATGTTGTTCTAATGATGGAATAATGGTTTTCCAACAACCAATATGATTTACATGAGGATTTATTACTCAGAAAATTGTCATACTACTTTAATAAGTTATAGATATACTGCTATAGCATAATTTAATTCAGATTTTAATTTGTACCATAATTTAATTATTAAGAAATTTAACATTTGTTTACATTCGGTATACGTTTCGATATCTCCTGCAAAACAATTGTGAAAATAAAAATATTATATCTACAAATAGATTAAATGATTAAATAATATTGGAATAACCGATAAATGACATCATTACAATAATTGTCTAAGAGTGTGTATTGTACGCAAAGTAAACATTTTCGCTCATGTTTGTTCAATTGAGACCTAATTATTGTAGCCAATTACAACTAAGCTTTCCCCTCACTTGTATCAAATATTGTTGGCTTCGTAGTCGTCTCATATGAGAGGTATGGGGTTAAAAACTGGATTAGCATCGAATGAATTTAACCAAATGTGAGTCAATAAAAAAGGCAAAGTAAGAGTTAATGTGTTCATTCTGTATTGTTTTATTAATAATAAGACTAATATAACACTACGTTTAAAATACCGACTTCAAAATACTAAAAAGTATAAAATAAGTTAATAAAGATTTAATACACCTCTTATGCAAACCTAATTAATACCCTTAATATAAATAAAATATTATTATTCGTATGTGCTACCTATTCATATGTTTAAAGTCGGTTCCAAGCCAAATGTAAAAGAAAACTAAGTTTTATATTATGTCGTAACTAAATAATGATTAGCAGGGGAAGGTCGAATATAATATGATTTATTTATGAAAATACTTTTGTTGAAACATTTCAGTAAAAGTTTAACCAATCTAAATGATTTGATTTAAGAACTTAACAACTAAACTACTTATTTTTCTACTTATAACTTATTTTGGGTGTCTTTGTGTTAAATTTATTACAAAAAGTCCAAAGTCGAAAAAAGAATTAACCAGCGAAGGCTATTCCATTTTGGTCCATAGTCAACATTGTATCATTTTGATAAACAATATAGGGACCATTAACCGACATACTATACTAATAAATATTCTAAGTAAAGAGCAGACGTGATAGTATGACACGCAGTCTACCTAAGCACAGTTACGTGGAACACCGACCGATAAGTGTTTTAACATAGGTATATATGTCATGTTATTTTTGTATCAAAAATGCAATTCTCAATTTTATTTTAAATTTTAATATAATTTGAAAATTAAAACATGTAAAGATTTGATAAGAATAATTTCATCGATGTTTAATTTGCATTAATTTTCATTTTTGTACAACAATACCTTATTATCTATTTAATTTCCTGTATGTGTGTCCAGTGAAAGTGTCTTGTGTGGTTTCAATACCTGTAAAAAATAAATAGTTGGTATAGAAAATTGTCTAAAATACTCAACTAGTAGCAATTTGATATAAAAACCAGATGTAATCCAACGAAAGAGTAAAATTTGGCATAGATACTTCCTGTAAGTATATTAAAGATAGTAATAATTTTTCGCGTGGGTGCGTAAAAAGCCGTCTGGGATATTTTCATCCACCGAAGGCTATTATTAAGCACACATCCGGAGTGCGAGTGTAGAAGAATTATATATCTATCGAGCTTGGAATAAACTAAGACTAGTAAAGCATTACTTCTAGTCTCTAGATCTGTTAATGTGGGCTGAGGGGTTTATGGTCTAATGAACGTTAGAACGCCTACGACCTATTTTATGAACCTTTTGTTAGTTTTAGTATTGTAAAAAACAAGTATGTTGGTCCTTAGTATATCTGTACATATAATAAAATTGTGAGTCGAATCTGTACATTAAATATTTTTTGGAAAATCTTATTGAAATAGTCATTATTATCGACGCCGAGGCTGAATCTATATTTTTTAGAATTTTTGTCTCTGTCTGTGGGAACGCATCACGAGAAAACCACTGGACACATTTTGATGAAATTTGGTATGATGATAGCTGGTTATTGGGGTCAACGTAAAGGATACTTTTTACTGAAGGAAAATATCTCATCCCTGAGATATCTATACTAAACGTTAAATCGCAACTAGGGACAAACCCGAGCGGAGCGAGGTTGAGTCATTAGTTATATCTAAAGTGATTATTCACGTATTTTTAAATACTCGTAATAAACCTATTTCCGCGCTAACGCGTTCCCTGTCAAACTAAAAATAAAGCCGGGCTATGATCAAATCTTTCAAAGTATGCGGGAATAGAAAATGGGTAAATATTCCCTAAAATAAATAATGATGTAACATGGCTGTATCATATAACTCAAATATTATTGAATCATTAAAACTGAACAAGACGCTGACGTGACCTAAACGTGTTCTCTCAATGCCTTAATGAGAAAGTAAGTATTATATGCAACTGCAACCATGTTATACGTCTATGACTAATATTATAACATTTTTACCTACGTCCGGCTTTTATTTTTTTATAAATCTAGGTCACAGTTGCTCTAAAACACATTTAAACTTATTTCGGTACTCAATGATCAATAGTTGCATAGTAGGTATGTCCAATATAAATAAAGAATATAGTTGGAAATATTACATAATGTCTTAAGAATGAGAACATCGCTTAAGATTAAATAAACGTATTGTATTTTAGTCTGTTTTTAATAATTTTTGCAACACCCATTCATATTAACCTAATAAAAGTAAGTAACGCGAAGACGATGTGAAAAAGTAACCTAGTAGTATCTATTTCACTCGATAAAAGAGTTTCACTTTGCTTCACAGGTTCATACTTCTCATGTGATGACTTATTATACCTATACATATATTGCATTTTTAACAATAGGGATAATGGACCCAGTTATGCAAAAAACAGCCATGTGCGTAAAAGTACCAACAGAGTTATAAGCATTTTTCTGTCGATAGTTGCACTTGGGGTATGTTTTGTTTTTCTGGTTATTTTAAAATTGAACAATATTTATATAAGTATTGTTTATTTTTTATAATTATTTTATTTTTTATAATAAAATGCTTATAACTTTGTTGGTACTTATACGCACATGGCTGTTTTTTTGCATAACTGGGTCCAATTAATTATAGTTCTGTACACTTGAATTTTACTTATTATACTTTCATAAACTATAAATAGGTTGTTAGGTAAGTTTTATTAAAAAATAAGTATTCTTAATAATAAATCAGAAACAACACAATAAATAATAAGGCATTTCATGCGTATTGACACTAAATTTTAAATATTAAATGTTCAAACCCTTACTTTTTATCAACCCATAATATATTATATTACATTACATAATATATTATATTATGGGTTGATAAAAAGTAAGGGTTTGAACATTAAATATTTAAAATTTAGTGTCAATACGCATGAAATGCCTTATTATTTATTGTATTGTTTCTGATTTATTATTAAGAATACTTATTTTTTAATAAAACTTACCTAACAACCTATTTATAGTTTATGAAAGTATAATAAGTAAAATTCAAGTGTACAGAACTATAATTAATTGGACCGAGTTATGCAAAAAAACAGCCATGTGCGTATAAGTACCAACAGAGTTATAAGCATTTTATTATAAAAAATAAAATAATTATAAAAAATAAACAATACTTATATAAATATTGTTCAATTTTAAAATAACCAGAAAAACAAAACATACCCCAAGTGCAACTATCGACAGAAAAATGCTTATAACTCTGTTGGTACTTTTACGCACATGGCTGTTTTTTGCATAACTGGGTCCATTATCCCTATTGTTAAAAATGCAATATATGTATAGGTATAATAAGTCATCACATGAGAAGTATGAACCTGTGAAGCAAAGTGAAACTCTTTTATCGAGTGAAATAGATACTACTAGGTTACTTTTTCACATCGTCTTCGCATTACTTACTTTTATTAGGTTAATATGAATGGGTGTTGCAAAAATTATTAAAAACAGACTAAAATACAATACGTTTATTTAATCTTAAGCGATGTTCTCATTCTTAAGACATTATGTAATATTTCCAACTATATTCTTTATTTATATTGGACATACCTACTATGCAACTATTGATCATTGAGTACCGAAATAAGTTTAAATGTGTTTTAGAGCAACTGTGACCTAGATTTATAAAAAAATAAAAGCCGGACGTAGGTAAAAATGTTATAATATTAGTCATAGACGTATAACATGGTTGCAGTTGCATATAATACTTACTTTCTCATTAAGGCATTGAGAGAACACGTTTAGGTCACGTCAGCGTCTTGTTCAGTTTTAATGATTCAATAATATTTGAGTTATATGATACAGCCATGTTACATCATTATTTATTTTAGGGAATATTTACCCATTTTCTATTCCCGCATACTTTGAAAGATTTGATCATAGCCCGGCTTTATTTTTAGTTTGACAGGGAACGCGTTAGCGCGGAAATAGGTTTATTACGAGTATTTAAAAATACGTGATAATCACTTCAGATATAACTAACGACTCAACCTCGCTCCGCTCGGGTTTGTCCCTAGTTGCGATTTAACGTTTAGTATAGATATCTCAGGGATGAGATATTTTCCTTCAGTAAAAAGTATCCTTTACGTTGACCCCAATAACCAGCTATCATCATACCAAATTTCATCAAAATGTGTCCAGTGGTTTTCTCGTGATGCGTTCCCACAGACAGAGACAAAAATTCTAAAAAATATAGATTCAGCCTCGGCGTCGATAATAATGACTATTTCAATAAGATTTTCCAAAAAATATTTAATGTACAGATTCGACTCACAATTTTATTATATGTACAGATATACTAAGGACCAACATACTTGTTTTTCACAATACTAAAACTAACAAAAGGTTCATAAAATAGGTCGTAGGCGTTCTAACGTTCTAATGACCATAAACCCCTCAGCCCACATTAACAGATCTAGAGACTAGAAGTAATGCTTTACTAGTCTTAGTTTATTCCAAGCTCGATAGATATATAATTCTTCTAGAACTCGCACTCCGGATGTGTGCTTAATAATAGCCTTCGGTGGATGAAAATATCCCAGACGGCTTTTTACGCACCCACGCGAAAAATTATTACTATCTTTAATATACTTACAGGAAGTATCTATGCCAAATTTTACTCTTTCGTTGGATTACATCTGGTTTTTATATCAAATTGCTACTAGTTGAGTATTTTAGACAATTTTCTATACCAACTATTTATTTTTTACAGGTATTGAAACCACACAAGACACTTTCACTGGACACACATACAGGAAATTAAATAGATAATAAGGTATTGTTGTACAAAAATGAAAATTAATGCAAATTAAACATCGATGAAATTATTCTTATCAAATCTTTACACGTTTTAATTTTCAAATTATATTAAAATTTAAAATAAAATTGAGAATTGCATTTTTGATACAAAAATAACATGACATATATACCTATGTTAAAACACTTATCGGTCGGTGTTCCACGTAACTGTGCTTAGGTAGACTGCGTGTCATACTATCACGTCTGCTCTTTACTTAGAATATTTATTAGTATAGTATGTCGGTTAATGGTCCCTATATTGTTTATCAAAATGATACAATGTTGACTATGGACCAAAATGGAATAGCCTTCGCTGGTTAATTCTTTTTTCGACTTTGGACTTTTTGTAATAAATTTAACACAAAGACACCCAAAATAAGTTATAAGTAGAAAAATAAGTAGTTTAGTTGTTAAGTTCTTAAATCAAATCATTTAGATTGGTTAAACTTTTACTGAAATGTTTCAACAAAAGTATTTTCATAAATAAATCATATTATATTCGACCTTCCCCTGCTAATCATTATTTAGTTACGACATAATATAAAACTTAGTTTTCTTTTACATTTGGCTTGGAACCGACTTTAAACATATGAATAGGTAGCACATACGAATAATAATATTTTATTTATATTAAGGGTATTAATTAGGTTTGCATAAGAGGTGTATTAAATCTTTATTAACTTATTTTATACTTTTTAGTTTTTGAAGTTTTTTTAAACGTAGTGTTATATTAGTCTTATTATTAATAAAACAATACAGAATGAACACATTAAATTTTAAATATTAAATGTTCAAACCCTTACTTTTTATCAACCCATAATATATCATGGGGTTAATAGGGTTAAACCGTGTTTCAGTAACAAAAAGCTTAAATGTTGCATATTCTTACTGCCTAGTTACATTAACATAGATAGGAGGTCACAAGCACGTTCCGGTCGAAAGGCAACAATGATCATTTGTATCATCTAGTTCCGCTGCGGTTCATCTAATCGAAGTAGATTCGTGGCCTAAATTACTTGAACAAAAACGAAATTATTGTCTAATCCAAATATTCAACCTGACATTCAATTATTATATACTATAAGAAATAAGAGTTATTCGATAACGTTAAATATACTTATAACCAGAGTCTTGTGCCGAAGGCATCACTCGCGTAAATAAATATATCATTTTTATGATGATCCGTTGAATGGTTGAATTTATATTTTGTGTGTTGCAACACCATCTTGTGGCGAGTTGTAGCGGATTAGATAGCATTAAACTTTCTTGATATAAAACAATGTATATATGACATAATTTCAAATCTATCAAGCAAGAACTTTTGAAAATATACGGTTTTCCACTTACGATCATTTGCATTTTTATGTTTATGATAAAATATTTTAAGCTATATGTTTCTCTTATTTTATGCTATTGTAAGCAACTTTTAGTCCGTGGTGATAGCAGCGGCGAAATTAATTGTTATGTTATTACGAAGCATGTTGTGAAGTCGAGAAAAACCATTAGCAACCATTAAAATACTGTGTCACTTCATACTGTAATATCTTTTTAGAGACGTAGGTGTAACTTATTTGTTACATAATTAAGCATTTTGTCCAACAGATTTAATGATTATTAAATCCTTATGGAATGAAGTTTGCATGCACAAATAAAGAATGACTGAATGGTGGTGACATTATAACAAAACAAAAGAGTGTCGCCTGTTAGGTACAGCGCGGATAACATATCTATGTTGGGACTTGTTTCATCATACATATAACATTATTACACCTAGCCAAAAGAATAATTGTTGACCATATTAAATATTTAGTTACTTATATATAGTCATACGGACTTATGATTTCCATGTTTGTATACAGTTTTGGTAAGTGTCTTTTCTAATATGTAATAATTTTATCTTCGGATTGGTGTTATATTTTAATGAACTTTAGTACATATTTTTTTATAAATAAAATAACGGTAGATGTTTGTTTAATAGATAATAATTAGTGAACATTTTACAAAGTAAACAACAGGCGTGGTGGCCAAAAAGCATCACACCTACTCAAGATACCATTTGGAAGGTCGCCACTTACAGTCATATATTGGTTCGGTGGTTGGAAGGTTCGGCGTGTTTGAATATTGAAGTGACGACAGAGTCGCATCCGACAGTAATGCCTATCTAGATATCAGACCACGTGTTTGATTCCGGATAGTGCAAATTACATAGTGTGTTGTTTTACAACTTCTGGTTAAAATAAAACTTATATTTATTATACAATCTTCATGATGTGTTTGCACACTTAGTAGAAACATGCGTGCAGATACCTATCCCTATAATCCGATACCTACCTATCGAAAACCGCCAGTAGGTACATACTAGATGAAATTTTGATAGAAGATAACAGATTTTTTAGTTATATTTTTGCGTATTCCGAATAGGTATCTGGACGAAGCATAACCTAGTACGTAAATATTTTTATGAAGTCATAATTTACTGTAGTCCAAACAAAGTCTAGGTTTCATAGATACGTTCACGTCTTAACATTAATTCTAAGAAGTATTACGTTATTTTTACCTGGATCTGACGCTTACTCTAGCGAATATTATGAAAAAAAAAGATGTATTGTGGATCCCGAGCGAGGTTTTTTGTTGTTATAAATTTTATTAGGTACTATTTATTTTCCGTTTATTATTATTTCGTAATGGTTGATTTGATAAACGTGCACCACTCAATTTGGGGATATAAATTAGACAAAGAATAATATATAATGTTACTTCTCATGAAAATCTTCTTTTAGACTGTGATAGTCAATGACATGTACATACATACATATGTATACTGTTTTTGTTGTAATAATTTAATAAATAATATTTCTAAAATGGGACGTTTATGTTGTAGAGCAATGATGTAGTTGCAACGGAAGGCCCTTCCAGACATCCTGTGAACAGTCATAATATTTGCGTTTGGTAACAAAGCTGCACAATCGACCTTTGTTGGGAAGCCTTTAAAGAGTAATCCATTACAAAAGTAGGTACCTATGTTTGTGAATTAGTTACATATTATATGAATAGTTATATTATCGTATTGATAAACATAAAAACCAACCATAACAAACTAATCTCTGACCATATCATGTCTCTTGACGCAGTAGCTCTCAGTAGATAGCGTTTTGAGATGACATCGAATTTCTATGTTTGTAATACAATGTCAGGAAGGTACGTGTTAATGTGAACCATGAGAGATTAAAGTAGGAAATCAATATTTTTAAACTTGGTTTCATATACATTTGTCATGAACGAATTAACCACTCGTTCATGACATTTGTATATGCATCAAATTAACGATACATTTTCAATAAAACTATCTTTTCGGATTATTTCGCGGATTTATTTTGATTTTTGGTTCCCGACGTTTCGAATGCTTTACAGCAATCATGGTCACGGGAGAGACTAAGGTTATAGACGCCTCAAACACATATACTTGTTAGACAGTACCTACCTACCTATTATTTTATAAAAATGATTTCAAAAAATCAAAAATGGCAATAAAGTACCTTACAATATTTGTTATTTTTAATTTCTAAACATTTAAAAAAATAAGTATTATAATTAATAAATAATGTTGCTATATTTAATAAAATCATCAAAATGAAATCAGTCAAATATTCGCGTAAATTTAAGGAAACATTCGTATTAAAAGACGTAACTTAGAAGTTACGTCTAGAAATATTTTTGTTTATGAATCTACAATTATTAAAGAGTTTTTTAATATCATGAGGAAGTATCAAAAATATATTTAAAACAAGTACACCTATATTATATTTACGATAATGTAGTAATCGTGTTTATAAAAATGAACGCATTCCTTTAATGAATTGATGATATATGAAAGAAATACTTTAGTCATGTTTCATTTGCTGATATGGCGTAAGTCGTATATGGTGTTTACGGTCCAGAGGCAAGAATGCGGCATAACACCGTTGACACTAACATAACAGTTACCTACACAATTCGGAACCAATTAACTTTTTTTTAAAGGGGGACGACATGAAATAGGTAAATAAGTCTGTACAAATAATTTAATATTTTTGTCATTATTCTATAAGGCGAAGTAACTTATGTCATTAAATACAAACTAAATAAGACAACAATATATAATTTGCATTAAAATCCACGAGTTAATTGTTTAAGGACTACAAAATTAGGCTTGTAAACTAAAGACTGCGAGTCAAAGTCTCTGTATGATTAGTAATAATTATTTATTTCGTACAGTTAATACACAATTCAATTAAAATTGTGTATTAAATTTTTGATATATGTATAAAAGAGCAATAACATATGTTTTAAAATTGAAAATAAAAATTGATTTTCTGTACCTAATAACAATTCTTAACTCAAAATAACTCTGACATCCTTAGAAACTTTAAACTGATTTCTCCCTCGCAGATCTGTTGTCCACCGCAGGCGCGAATGGGGGTTCAAACAAATAATAATTCGAAAGTTCCCCTCACAGTTACGACGGCTGCTGGGTTTATCAGAGCAGATTATCGCCGGAGATAAAAAGGTGTGATAAGGACAGCAAGATAAGTCAAATGCAGTTTGCAATTTAAGTTCGGTACGTACAATATATTGGTCTATGGTCTATGAGATTGAATGGTATTATTGCCTGTCAAACAATGTCTGCATTCATACGACGTTACATTGGAAGTAAATATAGTACAAACTATTTTCTAATTATAATAGCAAGTGAGTGTAAGCAATTTGCGTAGGTGTGAGGACAGATACCGAAATAAAGTTTGGCAGCGGTCGACTTGCAATGCGATATAATCTGAACTCGTCTATCCGTTTCAAATTTGTAAGTTTTATTTTTTTGAACATCGATCAGAGAGATCTTGAGTTGTCAGTTTGAACTTCATATTTTCGTCGTTAAATTTATTTCTCAGTTATTATCCTGCTTCTGCTTTTAAGCAAGAGATATTTTTCTTATTTTATAATATACACCTTAGCTTCACTAGAAAAACAAAAACAAATCTATTCCACGGGAAGCGTACATTTTTCCGGGATAAAAATTGTGTTATTCTAGACTATAACCTATCTCTATGCCAAATTTTATCCAGATCCGTTTAGCCGTTCTGACGTGATTGAGTAACAAACATCTAAACATTCACATCATAATATTAGTAAGATAAAAACTCGCAATTATTATATCGAAATTTTATAACTTTAAAAGTAATTGAAATTTATTATTGTATTACATATTTATGTATGTATATGTAGGTATTTTTAATATAATATATTGAATATTATATTAGGAATTTACAATGAACATAATAGTTTGTTAAAAGTTTACTATCTTGTTTAGAAATATGTTCCATAGCATCGTATGTTAATGGAACAACGAGGTTGTGTAATGATAAGAGTGGTTGATATGCAACGCACCTGGGCGTAGGCGGGTCAGCTTGCCTCGGCTGTTTTGAAATGCACAACTTCACAGAACTATAGAATAGCGAGACAGGCTACGACAATAGATGCATCCTTCTTGTTCGTTGTTAAGCTCCATATTCCATTTTACGAGGTTTTGTTGGTCTTATATGATATTCTTGTGTAAAAGCTCTCTTATAGTTCAGCTGCAATATGCGGTAACGAGTTACGTTAAAGTTCAACTGCCTTTACCTTTAAGTTTAGACGTGTTTAGTAATTAATGAGGCGCTTAGGGTTCCTAACAGGTGCTTTAGTTTTATTTAAATTAACAAATGTTTAAGAAAATTCAGTCTTGTGTACAACTATACCTAACTACACGGAATTTTATCATAAAAATTTGAACGTGATGTTTTTTAGACAGACTTATAATAAAACAAAAGCAATATTTAAATTATGAAATATAGATGTGTATGATGTGTGAGTAACAGTAAATAAATATTAAGAAAACATCTTTATAAGTGTATTGACATAAGTGATTGAATACATACATAGTTATTAATCAACATTTAATTGATGTCTAAAGTAAACACTCAGCGCTTGATTGTATGAGTCAAGTATAAAATTAAGTTACATGATGGGTCTATAATTTAATGTATCCACATACTTAGAATTGTCCGCAGCGAACCGGTCTCTTTCGTGATGTTAGTGACGTGGGTTTGTATGTATTTTCAAAGTATGTCGTTCGAGCTTTCAAAGAAACCCATTATTAATTTAATGGGAAATATGATTTTGTTTATTAAATTATAACGATATACAAAGGTGAATAAGAATTACTTGTTTGCGGTAAAAATAATGAAAATTTCTTTAAGCTCTATGTTAACAAATCACTATAAACACCCGAAATAAACTTGTTGTATATGTAAGTACAACACATAACCATCGCCATAATTCCATAAACTATATAATCTCATATTATGTATGTATGTACGTATATACATAGGTACCTGTATTGATAACACATGTATCACATAGTTAGAAAGTTGCGTTTCTCTAGCATTATGTTAATGTATATTCCACTATCACTATTTGAGTTCAATGTTCAAGGTCGTCAACATAAGGTGGAACCGAAGGTTTTTATTAGAAACTTAACGACTTTTTTTAATGGTGACATGTTCTTGTCTATTTTGTACATATTAAAATGCATATGCACCAATTTATTAATTGGTGATGCGACAACATTTGCATTTACTGAATTATCTAGAGCTTTATCCTTTTACTAGCAGAACCCACGGCTTCACCCGCGTTCAATCTAAAAAAAAAACCCTTTGGCTTATCTTGTATAGCGACTGACCCTCGCTTCGCTCAGGCTCGTCTCTATGTATTAAATATAATATAATATATTTATAGTTTTACAATAATGTATGGAAAGTCTGCCCGATTTGTTGACATTTATGATTACTGCTCCGCTCCCTTGGGTAGCCTATAGTCTTCCTCAATAAACAGAGTATCTAATGTAATAAAAAGTATTTTTCAAATCGGATTAGTAGTTCCTGTGATTAGCGCGTTCAAGAAACAAACAAACTCTGACTCTTTGTTATTAGTACCTACATATACGTTCGACTGCCTCGGTGGTGTAGTGGCTAGCATGTACGGCTGCACACTCGGAGGTCCTGGGTTCGAGTCCCGGGTCAGGCTAAGTTTAGTGATTGAGTCTTTCTGTATAGTAAGTCTCATTAACAGCCCGGAGTTGGGAAGTTGGCGGTGTTTCACCCCCGTGCCTCGGAGAGCACGTAAAGCCGTCGGTCCTGCGCCTTAACTCTCACTGGTCGTGTCGAGCAGTCGTCCCACCGGAGTAATGAAAGTGACAGGAATAGAGAGTGCACTTGTGTCTGCGCGTACACTTGTGCACTATAATATCTCCTGCGCAGTTGGCTAGTCTCAATGAGATTGGCCGCCGTGGCCGGAAACGGCTAGGAGAACATCATCATCATCACCTACATATAGATTAAAAATATATGATACCCTATATAGTTTTAATAAAAACAATTTAACATAATTGAATTAGTTTTTATTTTTGCATACTTATGAGTGAATAATTACTCAGCCGAATACCAATAATATATGTATGTAATAGTAAAAGAATTATTGTCAGCCGAATTTAGTATCAAGAACGTCTGTATAATATGTAATTTGAATAAAATTCACGTTTTAAAAAGCGAACACATCAGATAATTTATTACAAATTCACGAGTACATAAAATGAAAGCAAAATATTTTGCTATATGTGAAAATAATATAAAATTAGAAAGAAAAAAAATCATAAATTGCCTAAAATTAAAATAAGTGAAAGTTTACCTACCATTGGGCATGAATATCGGAAAGCAATATTCTACTTTTCGATTTTTTCGGCCTTGAATTTATAATCTGTGCATTATTTACTTATAATACTTACATACTTACAAATATATATGTATATACACTCGCGTGCAACTGAATCGACTCAATCCGTATATTGGTATATAAGTTTGATTTTTCGGAAAATGGCTTATCCGATTTTTGTAAAAGTTTTTTTATTCGAAAGACATATATTTTTTTCATAAATATAGCAATTTTCAAATAAACAATGACAATTTTTTTTAAATAAATACAGTCAAACATGAGCGTTACAGAAATTACTCGTTGCGGTACCCACGAGTTGCGAGACTAAATCATGTATAAAAGCTCACGTAACCCATATTTCTTATCGTCAGACGTTAACAGGTACACATCTCCTTAAGCTCCCAGTATTTTAATCGCGATCCAATGGACACTACCTCAGAAGCAGCGGCCCAAGTTGTAGCTTTGTTGCAAGCGAGCCATAATCAACGGCAAGTCGCTCGTGAACTTAACATGAGCCAATCAGCTGTTTCACAAGTATACAGAAGGTTTCAAGAGACTGGTGGCTTCGTTCGGAGACCACAAACCAATAGACACCCGAGCACATCTGAGACGGACGACCGCTTCAATGTCTCAACTTCGTTGAGAAATCGTCATCTCACGGGCGTTGATGTGCAACAGGAGCTCAGAAGGGTTCGAGGAGTTGCTGTCAGTCAGTGGACAATTAGAAGACGCCTGAAGAAAGCCAATTTAACTCCTAAATTGCCAGCCAGAGGCCCGAAACTGAGCGCAGCTCACCGTCAAGCCCGACTTCAATTTGATCGTGAACACTTCAATTGGACTATTGAGCAATGGAGCTCCATTCTGTTCACTGATGAGAGCAGAATGTGTCTCCATGGCAACGACAGAAGAGACCGAGTATACAGGCGTCCAGGGGAATGGTTCTCGCAATGCTGTTTCGCTGAAACGGATTTTCGTGCCTGGTGGTGGTCGGAGTGGTGGTCTAACAGCTCAAAAGTACGTGGAAAACATTCTTCTCGATTATGTTGTACCTTATGCAGGGTACATAGGAGAAGATTTTCTATTGATTCATGATAATGCTCGGTGCCATACGGCAAGTGTTACTCGCCAGTTTCTTCAAGAGGTGCAAATTGAGACGATGATGTGGCCAGCCCTCAGCCCTGATCTGAATTGCATTGAGCATTTATGGGACGAGCTCAAATGGAGGGTGCGAGCTAGAGATAAGGCTTCATCAAGCATCGTCGAGGTCAAAACTGCGCTAGAGGAAGAATGGAATACTATACCTCAAGATTTTATCAAAAAAATTGATAAAATCAATGGAAAATCGCATGCAAGCCGTTATAAAAGCTAGTATAGTATTGAAAATTTTAATTTTCTTTACTTTTATCAAAAATAATTTTTTTATTCATTATGTTGTTGTTTTCAATTTTCTTCATTTTTTATGCATTTCTGTCAAATTAAATTTTATCAATAAATACTCAATCGATTTTTCTCATTAGGATAGCATTTTTTAGGAGAAAAGATTAGGCTTTCAAACAAAAAAATACAAGAAAATCGGGTAAGCCATTTTCCTAAAAATCGAACCTTTAAACCAATATACGGCTTGAGTCGATTCAGTTGCACGCGAGTATATATATATATATATATATATATATATATATATATATATATATATATATATATATATATATATATATTATAAAATTCTAAGCCGAATCTGTACATTCAATATTTTTTGAAAAACCTTATTGAAAAAGACATTATTATCGATACAGAGGCCGAATCTATAGTTTTTAGAATTTTTGTCTGTCTGTCTGTCTGTTACCGCATCACGGAAAAACCACTAGACGGATTTTGATATAGCTTGTTATCCGGGTCAAGTTATAGGATACTTTTTACCGCGAGAACGCATCTCATTTCTGGAAAAATACAAAAACAGCATTGTAGGAGTATACTCATATGTAAAACCTAAGAGTTTGGTTTTTGGTCAACTGAACGCGGGCGGAGCCGCGGGCAATGCTAGTACTTATATATTATTTGAGTAAAGTTAACAGACTTTTTTGATTAAATATTACCGAATAATTAGTACCCGTTAAACCTACTGACAATTATAACACCTATAATTATTAACTATGAAATAAGTAATTTTCTACTTTGAGTTTAAAACTAATAATTAATCATATTTATCTGACGTAAAAATAAAATTTACATCCAGAGTGATATTACAAATAATATGTAAGTTTATTTATCAGCATTTTAGCTTTACCACGCTGAAGCAAAAGCCAAGGCAGTTTTTGATGAAATTTGGCAAGAACAAAAATAGTATCACGAAGCTATGCCTTATAGCTACCCCTTATCTTCACCCTACAACACAACTACACCATGCAAGCGGATCCGTGGGTAAAAACTAGTTATGTAATAAAATAGAGGACGACCGCCCTTTCATTTTATACGAACTAAAAACTCGTTTCCGTTCTAATTGTAAGTAAAGAACGATAACTAGATAATATTGTACCAGTATAAAGGACAGTCGATAGTTTTTGCAGAACCTGTTTGGTTAACAATGCTAAGTGGCTAGCTAGGTGTGGGCAGGAACTGTCATAGATACTCGGGTAAACATTTGACACCGCGGATGTGGTTTTGTTACTTTGTGATTGATCGGATGTGAATGTGATAGTGTCAATTGTCTTAATTATTATTTTTTTGTTATTTGATAAATTGACTTCTCTATTTTTATTCTTTTTTTTTTAATTTACATATATCGTTGATGTTTAAGCATCAATGGCAATCATTACTGTTCCGAGCATCAAAATTTCACTTTTATCTGTTAAAGTAACCATATTTGGTGTCATAAAAGATATATGTACATATTTAATAACTTGAATTGAAAGTTGAAAGTAAAAAGGTTTCTTTTTCGTTGTATTATAATAACATTTTTACTTAAGTACATTTAACAAATGTCATATAATATATCAAAAAAGTGGAACACCAAATCAATTTTTTTTAAATCATAGTATGTTGCAGCTGAAAATAGCCATGACAAGGCCAGCGTAATGTAAATTTTTAGAAGCATGTAAGAAAATGATATGCCATCACAAATCAAAAATCATAAAACCTAAACTATCTAAGAAATTTATTATTTATACATTATTATATTTTTGGTACAGTTATTAATATTTAATTTTTTATGATCGATATTTACTATGCATTTTATGTTAAAGCTGTGAAATTTGCACGGCGTTGTTTCGAATGTTTGTTGGGTGAGTGCCAACAGCCAGCTAACAACGACAAGGAAAAAATAGCTGTCACGCGTTACGTAACCCACATACACGCTGCGTCAACAATCCATCAGGCATCAATCTCACACAGTTCCTCCTAAAGAACTTTTTTAATAAAAAAAATTAAATAACACCACAAAGTAAAAAAAAGTAACTACAATGTAAGTGCACTTGCAATATATTGAACAAGTAATAAATTTTGGTCAGGACGATAAAATCTGTTTGGTATGTAATGCTTATCGGCAGTCAATGACCTCGGATTCAGGGGAATTATGCCAAAGGTATGCCAAGGTGATAACTTATGTATTTAGTGGCAAGAGGTATTTTAGCTACGTATTCGATGTGGTTTAAAAGTGTGAAAAAAAACATTTAGCACATTTTATTATATCTTCTTCTGAATGTTCTTTGCAATAATGAACATTTCGATACAGAACGTTTGGGTATCGAATGTATGCCAGATGTAACTCTTCAAGATTTCGTGTACACATGTAGTTATTTCATTTTCTGCATAAGATTTTTAGAACGTTTATAGTAAGAATCCCATCAGAACATCTTTATGGAGAGAGCTGTGGTAATAGATTTATGTAAATTATTAAATTTATTGCTAGTTCCGGGCTATTCCTCACCACTTTCACGAGTGATTTCTAGCACAACCAGATGTTCATATCGCTTTCGTTCATTGAAAAGTTTTCAATTAAGTTTAATGTTAAGTTCTGTTATATTCGTTCAGTTTTGTGCCCTATGGATCATAAATGTTATTTTGCATGTTTCGTTTTACCTCTTGATTGTTTGGTTAGTTATTAAAATATTAATTTGCATGACCTCTGCACGACACAGCGCATTTCACAAAATTAATGATTCATAATTGACGAATTGTAAGAGCGTCACGTTTCCTTTTCTGGTGTTCAATAAGGAAAACACTGTGCTAGTGACCTCCTTGCGGAAGAGTGGTTCCAATGTACGGTGCGCTTATGAGTAGTCGGATAAGTTCTCCGCAGACGCATCTCAAGACTCAACTCGACCACGACATTGACCCGTCAGCCACGTACGGCCAATGCACCGGGTTTGTCGCAGGCTCTTTGTTTATATTGCGTTTATATCCTACGAGACTCCGTGCGCGGCGGTCGTTATCCTTAATTCTTTACGCATGCACATCTTACGTTGCCATCTAACGCACAAAAACGGACAGCTAATGAAGCGCAATCAATTGCGTTTAATAAGCTTTTTACAGATGTGGAACTTGTTTCGTTAGCACTGAGTAATTTAAAAAATTATACTTGCTTCTTGAAAATAAATCAGTGTAATTCATTGCAGACGTCTATTTTCCAAGTATTCCATATAATAACACTAAAGTGAAGTTGGCTATTGTTTCCTTATATGGTGTTAAAAGATAGTTGTTTTGCAGTAAATTATTACAATAACCTGAGTGCAAAAAGAATTTCATAACATATGAAATATAAAGCCACCTTTCCCTCGTGAGTTTTTCTTCTTGGCTATTATTTGTTGATAGCAGACAATTTATTTTGAGAGTCTATTCCTAATAACCTAGCCCTACAGTCGAGTGCTTTCGCAAGTCGTTAATGGCATTCCTCTCGAGTAGAGCTCACGGGGTGCGTCACAGCATTCGTCATAGAGCTGCAAACCTTCACGTAAATAGGACCTATTTGATGCATTTTGACGTACATTATGAGGCCATAGTTTCCCTGAAACGCCTGTTTCATGGTGACGCAAAGTCGGACGCCCTCGCTTTTCAGCGGCGCCTGCGTCGGACCCATTTTAGGACATGACTAACGGAAATTCGATTCCTCTCGCTCCGGCCCGTTCCCGCCCGTGGCATGCGGTGTGCACCCGTCTCACTCGCACCAAAAGCTTCAAGAAATCTTTTAATAGTGTCCACGGCCGCGATCTACTTTCAAATGCGGCGGGAAATTCTAAAATATTATGTGAATTTTTCTATATGCGTAAGCTTGTTAAATTCAAATATTTTTTTAATTTATTGTTATTTATACGATTGTAACTGTAGAGTTTAACGTATCCGTTACAAAAAAAATAATTTTATGTAAATTATTTAAAATGATATATATCTCTTACTATATTTAACGGGACTAATATTTTAATTAATTAATGTTTTTGCTTACATTGCGGGAAAGTCGTTTGGTGTTATCTAGCTCATTGATATTCTGAAAGCAGGCGTTATCTAAAAATAGATTCATAATCTGATTTTACAACACTATCTATAATGTTAAGCGGTTATTAAAATAACTGCATGTAATATTAATGAATAATCATGGGGGTATATATTAATATTTGGTCCAGGAAATATAAATTTATAAACATAAACACCATAAATATGACTCATAAACGTGATAAGGATTATAGTTAACATTTTATAGCGATTTATACACGAAATATTTTCCTTTCTAAGTATATATTTACTATAAAACCAGTGTGAATTTGTCGTTTTAAACTGACCTTTTTCTGTTGTTTCTCCCAAGCCGGGTCTAGAAGACCCTCGCGCTCCCATTCCTCTTCCTGTTCCATGTACCCATCCCCGTACTCATAGTTATTTAACACCCCGTTGTCCATCATCATGGTCACCGCACTGACCGTCGATTTCGATGTTCGTTCGAGCCTATGACCGCGAACTTGTGTGTGTTAGTTCGCACCACGCACTGCAACAAGCAGCCGGCCACACGCCCGCTGCAAGAAGACTGGCGCACGAGCGCTACTAGCGGCGGCGTGCGGAACTTCTAATCGTACTCCATTTTACGCGCGCAGCTGTCACTTTAATATATTTATGTCTAATCTGTATTATAAGCTTAATGTTGGCAACATTGCGTTAATAACCGGTCACGCCATCTTGTATTATATTTTAAGAAATAGCTTAAGAAGCCGTGAATAGAGTGAAACAAGGCTTTGTTTACTGTCCATAAATAAATCAATGTGAAGTTTATTACTATAACTATAAAATCTAAATTTAAATGAAAATATATTCGTAACGGAAATATAAATAAAGTACATAATATTGATGGAATGTTAGAGAGAGAGCGAGAGAGTTGGATTTATCCGCGAAATAGATAAAATTTTACTCCATGTACTTTCTTAGATTTATGCAAATATTTTTGACATTATTATATGTAAAAATAAATAAAATTTTGTCTGTTTGTAATGTCGAAATAACCAGGGAATGAATTATCAAGATACATTTCTTTTGATGATTATTATGACAATTAATAATTATCCGATACTAGCATTGCCCGCGGCTCCGCCCGCGTTCAGATGACCAAAAACTAAATTCTTAGGTGTTACATATTAGTATACTCTTACATTGCAGTTTTTGTATTTTTCCTCAGAAATAAGATATTTTCCCGCGGTAAAAAGTATCCTAGGATCGCGCGCTACATCGCCCGGTTTATATAGCTTGAGCAGGCGGTCGAGCGATGCGGGGCAGAGGGGATGGACTCGCCGTAGGCATCTCAATGCTCGCCAAGCATTAAAAATGTTTCGCTACTAATTACTTCTAACAACGATATCTCAAAAACTATTCATCTGATTGATTTAGTGTAAAGAGCAATTTTAATCTGCATTAAATGACTAAGCTAACTAAAATATTCATTTGGATAAGGATTAATACCGAACTAAAGAAAATAACTTTGAAAATAACGTAATGTTTTTAATTAAAAATGTTAACATAAAAGTGGTTATTGTAAGTCAACCGTAAGAGATAGAGATATGCTATCGCGGACTTTTTTGTAGCATTTTTATAGATTTTGAATTCTCTAGTACATTACTTAACTGTATCTTTGCTAGTTTACGCGGCGTTCGCGTGGAAAGTTCCCATTTGGCGAGATTTTTTGCGACCTCTTCAACATTTGTCGCCGTATTTCAGCTAATTTACATAAAAGCATAATAAATTATATACCTAAACCTTCCTCAAGAATTACTCTTTCTATTGTTGAAAACCGTATAAAAATCCGTTCAGTAGTTTTCGAGTTTATCGCGTACAGACAGACAGGAGGACAGACAGGAGGACAGAAAGACGCGGCCGGGGGACTTATTTTTATAATAAGTACTAGCGGACCCGACAGACGTTGTCCTGTCTACACGTCTTTAATTTGAAAATTTCAAACTTTTTTTAATAATTTTTTTGATGAAAATTATTATTCAAATTGTGAATCTAAACCATTCCCAGATCCCCTTGAACACACACAAAAAATTTCATCAAAATCGGTCCAGTCGTTTGAGAGAAGTTCAGTGACATACACACTCACAGAAGAATTATATATATAAAGATGTAAATCAATCAGTAAATAAGTTCAAATATACATATATAAAAACACTAAGACATGTGACTATACGATAGATAAACTTAGCAATCCTTGTGTAGGTATTGGTATTTGACTACTTGCCTATCACAATTTAGGTTATAAAACACAATGATTAATATACTTTTAACAATCAAGGTAATCTTTTATAAATTTATTTTCATAATTTTGACATATACAAGCTTAGAAACGAAAACAGGATTTTAACCAACTACATAAGCACTAGTATTTATTTAAAGTAATGAGTAGATTCTCATCCTCATCCTCCTCAACTGCACTACTCAGTTTGCTGATTGAGTTTTTTGAGCTGATTGAGAAACAATTTGAAGAGTTGCAAATTAAATATTTATATACTATCAACAAAACATAAATATAGATACTTATCATGATAATTATGAAAGATAATTATCAGTGATAGGTAATTGTCGTTTTGCACCCTGTAAAAAAACACAAATTTTAAATTTTTTGTCTCACTTTCTGTTTGTTTGTTCTGGCTAATATCCGAAACGGCTGGACTGATTTTGATTGGACTTTCACTGGCAGATAGTTGATATTATAAGGAGTAACTTAGGCTACTTTTATTTTAGAAAAATAATAAAACTATATTTTCGGATTGTTCGCGGATTAATTTTGTTTTTTACATTACAGACTAAAATATAGTAACTTAATTGATCAAAGGTAAATCAGCGATTTTCTAGTAGAGAAACTGCTCATCGCCAGTAATAACATGCTTTATGTATTTACGAATAAATACCAATGAGTACCTATTGTCTCCCCAGAAACAAATGTGCTTTAAACACTTATGAAATTTAATCTATCAACTAAATGGTACCTATAACTGTTAAAAGTGCGTAGGTATGTATACTAGTAAAATGTTCCCGCTTTGAGAGACGATAGTTATATTGAACATTGATGTTTCAGTCTGATGTTCGATTCAGTATAAGTACTTGGGACTTAATAAGGCTGTTACAAAAATTAATAATAGAAAAACATGGAGATAAATAGGATAAATATAGATGGTCAAATAAAACTATTTCGTAAATACACAAAAGAATTTATTCACCACATAAAATTTCCTTGAATAATCTTGCTCACGCAAAATAACAGGTATAGATATAATTTTGTATTTTTTGGAGATCCCATTTATTATCATACTTTATAGCAACATCCACGATCACAGGAAGGTAAAATTTTGGAATAGAAAAGTTATTAAACCATATAAGTAGCTTGACTTGCCGTTAATATTTGGTGTTTCCACAAATTAAAAACTATTTTATACGTCATAATATAAATATATGAGTATTACACATATTATGGTGAATTGTTCTAAGCTTTCATGCAACACTGACAGAAATTCACTCAAGTTACAGTTCTCCTACAGGGAAAGCGATAATCAAGTTATAAATTATAAGCACTAAGCAGTGCACCCAACGTGATTTACCATAAGCATTAATTACTACGGGAGCTTAATCATTCCATATTCCTATTACTTTAAAAAAACGGTGAACATATAAACAGACGATTCTTTTCTATTTAAACTCTTTTACGGGATGAACTTTAAAAATCTTTACCTATGTAGTTCACCAATTTTACTAATGGACATCTTGTGTAAATTTTATGGTTCTAAACACTGCGGCTTACGAGTAGGTAGGCTGCGCGTTGTCTGTCGATGAGTCAGTGAATGAATTTATTATACCTATAGCGTTTTATTTTAAAAAAATGGTAATAATAATAATAGAATATACTTACATATACATAAGAAAAATATTTATAAATATATAATCCTTTCCAATGAACATTTGAATTTATGAAGCTATAATAAAATATCTACTGATATCACGTGAAATGAAAATTTTTATTATCGCTTCGCCTGTAGGTTAATGAAAGGTAATAGGGTTTTAAGCTTTGAGCAACATTACAACAACGTAGGTATCATTGTACATAATAATTTATATTTTACAATCGCTCAATTGTATATTTCAGAAGTATAAAAAACATCCGCATCATTCAATTTTTTTTGCAGAAGAAAATGTTTTAACTTATGCTACTATATTTTAGTTTCTATTTTAACAGTTTTTTAAATGTTAAGACCCATTTCACATTTTTAAATATATATAAGAAAGTTTCTTAATTTATTATTTTTATTTAGAGGGTTAGAAGAGAAAATGAATATTTTATTTAATTTCATTGCACACAATATGCTTAGTAAATAAATGCTACTAGGATATCAAAGTAAACAAAAGTTAATTTACGAAATGAGCACCTAGATCTTAGTAAGTTATAGGGATTTGGTGTTTTTTTTATTTAGTTTCTACAACAATTATTGTCGGTCTTTTCTAATAATAATGTCGTGTGATTTATTTTCGAAATTTCCCTATTTACTCAAAGACAAAATATCGACGAAAACAACATTTAGCAACAGTTTTAGTAGAAATATCCATTTGTATGTTTAAGCTATTCTTTTTAATTGGATGTTGGTGAACTTACGTTGTTGACTGGGAATATGTACTTATTTAATAACTTAAAGTTTAAGGCTACTATTAACAAAACATACATTAAAAATTTAAATAACCCCCTACGCAAATTAATTGTCATTAAACGATTACACTGGCACACGTGAAGCACTTAATCGAGCAATCATACGCCAAAATCCCAGACATCATTTTGGAAAAGAGCTACTACTCTTACACTGCTGGACCGATATTAACCAAACATAGCTAAGAACCACCGCAAGGAAAACAATTTGTTTCAAATGAAACAAACCGCATGGAAATCGGTCTATCCGGTCGAGAGCTACGATGCCACAGACGGAGACAGGCAGACACACACACACAGACAGACAGACAGAGAGACAGACATCGACGTCAAACTTATAACACCCCTCTTTTTGCGTCGGGGGTTAAAAAGTAGTAATATACATTAATCATATGTCAAATGGGTCAACATTAAAGAAATAAATGTATGCAGGTATCCTAATGCAGATTTCCTATCGGCAAGCCGTGGAACTAACTTTGACCGACACAATAACACTTTAGATGAAAATATCTACAGACAATATAGGAAGTAGATCATATAAGTAAAACGTAGTCTTTGTTCCAAAAACTACCAGTAGGAAAGTCTTATCGCCGCCAATAACATTTGGTTCAGAACTTTTATAACAATTAACAGTTAGGTACACTTTATCTAATATATTGAGTGGAAGATTCTAAAGTACATATATTTTTGTAATTTTTTATATTTATATTATAGGCTGCAGTCTGTTTCTCAATAATCTTTGGTGACATTAAACTTACACTAAGCACAGACTGCATATATGTATTTATATATAATATGGTGTTATATAACACTTATTATTATTATGATTTAATTAATATAAAAGAACATGTTTTTAACAAACTATGTTTTAAAGAAAAAATATAACGAAGTAAGTATACAAGAATACGTAAAAATCAGTTTTGGAAAAACGATGTTGGTTTAACCAACAAAATATATTTATTACATACGATGTTTTTATAACAATTAAGAAAATTATTGATGTCATGATATTTATTTTGGAATTAGGAAAACCAAAATGCAATTTTAATAAAAAACAACCCACATTGGGTTTAAAACGAGAACATAATCTTTTTACATTTTAAATTATGGGTCATAAAGAGATAGAATATAATAACTATATTATGGCAATTGAGCCACATATGATAAATATTTAATTTAATCTGAAATATTTGGACATTTACAAACATGTAACATATATTTCATATGAGCTACAATATGTTAATAGGAAAATACAGACAGATTTTTATTTTTTTTGTTATTTTTCGGTTGCTCAACACAGATATATAATTTGGTAAAACTAACAATGGGGATATATAATCTTTATTATATGAAAATTTTGACATCCATTCAAGGTAAACACTACAATGTAGGCACACAAAGGTATAATGGGAAATTTAAAGCTTCATTTGTAGAATAAAATATATGTAAGTGGTAAATGTTGTACATTTATCAATATATAAGATAGTGCGAATCACAGGAGAGGAGAGCATTCACATTTAACTAGAAGGATGGAAAATAAAAATAAACCTAGATATATTCTTCGTTGAACAAACTCACAGAAGATATGATTATATTTTTATACTTATATTTTTTATTAAATTATATATTATAATTTAGATTCTTCTGCGATTTTGCTCTACGAAGTATACGAGAAAATAAATATCATAGTAAGACTTCCTATCGCAGGTATGAAAGTATCTCACTTGAGATTCGACTACACATTTTACTCTACACAAACTTAAGTCATATGCCAATTAGTTTTATTATCCAATACACTATATGCATTATAGAGTTATGTAACATTTTACATCTAACATTTAGAATTCGATTACATGTGTTATAATATACCTATCTTTAATCAGCAGTCAGTCATTTATTTGCATGCCGTTCTAAAAGCAGGTGATTTGTATGGATCTTGCCGGGGAACTAAACGTATATTAAATGTGGTTAACAGTACTTAAACATAGAAAGATGCTTCCAAATTCTAACTAGTACAGTGAGCAAACTGATTCCGCTTTAGTTAACTGTCAGGGCGGATATTTTTCTCTTCATAAGCTTTATTGTAATCGTAAATGTAAAATACAACTAAACGAATCCCCAGGTTGCGACCCATTTGGCTATTTCCAGATTAAATCACAGAAGTAAACCATCATTGTTGTAAATATTAGAATCTTAGCAAATACCGGTTTGTTTATTCATTCGCCAAACGTTTTCTCAATCTTGGTACCAAAAATAGAGTTGATTATACTGAACACGTCTAGCTAGATGTAAAAAATATAGGTATCAATGAACAACAACAAGGAATATAATTCGAGAAGTGTACAAATATTTCTCGCACCTACTAAAGTACATCTATAACAATAATACTTTCAGAAGGCGTCAACATACCACAATGAGAAGAACCCAATCTATCGTAATCTATCTAATACACTGATAACCTCACAGCTCCTTTATATTTCATAGTCGAAACTTTCAAATTCGGAATACCTCGAATCTTGTTTCTGGAGTCGTTGCTGACATGCCTCTAAATAATCTTCTTGAATTCTGTACATTCCAGAGTTTGCTTGATACATGAGTGTTTCTAAGATACGTTCGTTCTTGATCGCTTTTGAGGGTAAAACCACTTTTATAAGTTCCTGTGGTGATATCCTATAAAGTTTCAAATCTCTCGCTAACCTATCCATAATGCATTTAAACTCATTTTTGGCATCAGTCTTATTGGCAGATTTAGCTTTGATTTTATTACGAGCCCAGCTAAGCATCGCTTCGAACTTCCTTACCTCTGGTACTTCAAGATTTCTGCACATGATCATTTGTACCATTGACTCTGAGAGGTTCAGGAACTCTGGAGTTTGAAAAAGCGCGTACGCTCTTTGCTCTATGAAGGCTAAAATCATATTTACCAGTTCCGAGGCTGACGTGTATCTCCAGTAATAATTTTCTAATGATATAAGCATTGTGCATACCTATAACAAGAATAAAAACAAAAGTTGTAGCTATCCAATACATCAATGTGTGTTTGTACTTTAGTTTAGTTGTTGCTATTTTTATGTAGAATTTAATGTTATTAAACTAGAGAAAAATGTTAACGTAATAAATTAAGTTCGAATTAATGAAATAATTTTTTGGGTTTAATATATTATTAATTGAACTTACCACTTCTATTCTAAGAAATTGCTTGGCATGATGGAAACAAGCCTGTAGCAGTTCGGGCAAGTCGTAATGCTCCGCCGCGCAGATTAGCCCCGGTATTGAGGCGCACGTGAGCGGACAACTACCCGTGTGGAGATAATCAAGGAGAATTCTGAACGTTTCTGGGTCGAATTCAATTATTGAGAACTGAAAGAAATAAAAAATACATAAATAAACAATTATAACAATATACATTATAAATTGTAAAAATTTATAATGTATATTGTTATAATTGTTTCTCATTTATTGTCTTATTATTGCCAAACCTTAAAATTCTACAATTACATAATAATAGTTGGAGTTTTTTTTACTATACATGTATGCCTAGTCGTAGGCTCAGGACTAAAGACATATCTACTGACTTTAATAGAAGGAGTATATTAAATTATTTATTTAAATGTAATTCTATTATTAAACATTTTTCTTAAAGATATCTATAACATTAAATTAAGTTAAATGTGTACCTCAGTTTGCGCGAGCTTAGCACGATCCACTTTTTGTGCATCTGCGCATACTGACAGCCGCGGCACCGCCAGCGCTGCGTTTTTATCTTTGTCTTTGTCTTTGTTTTCTTTATCTGAAATTAAAGTACATTTCTTTAGTAAACTAACTAGAGTAAAATAAGAATTAAAAAAAAAATGATAAAATTATTAGGTACTAGCGGCTCACCCTCGCTTCGCTCGGGTTCACCTCTAGAAAAGCACAAACAGATTTATCCCACGGGAACCGTTCATTTTTCCGGAATGATGAATTTTCCGGATGAAAAGTAACCTGTTCTTTGATCGGCAATATAAGGTATCAGCATGCCAAATTTTACTAAATTAGGAGGATAAGTTGTTGTGTACTAAGCTGTATAAGTTACTATAGTTTTTTTAACTATCCCACGGAAACTCTTTAATTTTCTGGAATGAAAAGTATCTTAGATGTTGACCGGGGACATAAGGTACTATCATGCAAAATTTCATTTAAATCGTTTCGATAGTTTCGGAGATTAGCCCGTATAAAGAGACAAACAGACAGAGAAACAAAAAAATTGAAAAAACTGGATTGGTTCTATCTATTTCTCTTCTTTCGGGGTGTAAGAAGAGAACTGACTCGGTTTTTAGCAATTTTTTTCTAACCTCTACAGTTTTATTATATGTATAGATAGACTAAATAACGTATAATAAAACAGTAATATATAATAATGAAAATAGTTATAGCAAGTGTACCCTAGGAGATAGACATATATTATGTAGAACTTTTCTATAGACCTTTTTAAGACTTTTCTTGCACAATGTTTTGATCTATCTCTTAAGGTTGAGCCAACGTTAACCATATAAATTTCTAAGGACGATTCGATAGAACCAGTTATTGTGTTTTCCCGAATGAATAATTTGCCTGTCGTAAAAGGTATCCTAAATATTGACCCGAGTCTAAGTTTTATCACTATACAAAATTTAGTTAAAATCGGTTGAGTACTTTTTGTGTGAAACGCGCACATCGATTTGCCTAAGTTAGTTTTATTATACGTATAAATAAGAATAAATATTGCGAGTGTAACTTAGGAGATAGACATATACAATTCGGAACTTTTCTGTAGGACTTTTCAAGACTAACAATTTTTTAGTATATTGTTTCAATGTATGTATGTATGTCTTAAGGCTTAGCCAGCGGAAGGTTTCTAAGGAGGACTCGATAAAACCAGTTATTGTATTTTCCCGTGGGAAAGAAAGATTTTTTTGAAGTAAAAGGTATCTAGGCAGTGGTATCCCAGTGGTAACGCGCTCGCTTGGGAAACCGAGTGAAGCAGGTTCAAATCCCAGGTCTCGCACCTCTGATATTTTCATGTGCGAATCATTTCTAACACAATTACCACTTGTCTTCACTATAGTTCTTCACTATAGTAAGTTATCACTTCACCAAATGTCGTTGAAATCGGTACATTACATTTCGCGTGAAACGCTCACGCAAAAACAGACAAACAGACATACAGACATTTTTTTTAATAACTATTGTTTTGGGGTCTATGTTGTGAACATAACACGTTACAAATAAACAAAAACATCTATCCCACGGGAACAGTACATTTTTCCAGGATATAAAGTAACCTATTTGTTATTCTGATGTATGAACTATATTATTATATTATTGTAAAGTTTCATCAAAATCCAATCAGTAGTTTTTGTGTACTAAGCTGTATAAGTTACTATAGTTGTTTGACTATCGCACGGAAACTCTTTAATTTTCCGGGATGAAAAGTAGCTGATTTGTTTTTGTTATGTATGAGCTATATTATTGTAAAGTTTCATTAAAATACAATCAGTAGTTTTTGTGTACTAAGCTGTATAAGTTGCTATAGTTTTTTAACTATCCCACGGGAACTCTTTAATTTTCCGTGATGAAAAGTATCTAAGATGTTGCCCGGGAATATAAGATACCACCATGCAATATTTCATTTAAATCGGTCCAATAGATTCGGAGATTAGCCCGTACAAACAGAAAAACAGACAAACAGCTCGCTCGGGTTCGTCCATACCTACGAATATGTTGTCCAAATTATATGCAGTAAAAGGAAAAGTCTTTTGTTTTAAACATTTTAGACGATAAATTTACTTATTTTTTTTTTATTATGTTGATAATATGACCAAGAAACATGACCTACCGATTTAAATTATTTTTTTAATATAAAAAATTACTTTTTGTGACTTAAATATAAAAGTTAGACATACGCTGTCGCTGACTTTTTTGTAGGCATTATTAAGCTCTACAACTTTTCTCTAGAACATAATCATATATCTCTCATCGTTAAGGCAGCGTTCGTAAGAAACTTTTTCGTTCGACCGTTTTTTCTCCGGCTTACTTTGCAAATCCGACTACCACGAAAAAGCCTTTTCATATTTCCAGTTAATATATAGCCTATGACACTCAGAAAGAACGTGGCTTTCTATTGGTAAAAGAATTTTGAAAATCGGTTCAGTAGATCCAGAGATTACCCCCTACAACGTCATAAACTCACAAACTCACAAGATCACAAACTTTACCTCTTTATAATATTAGTATAGATTATTAAGATGCCTTATAAAATATTATATTATGTATGTATAGTATATACGCCTTACAAAATATATGTACAGTACACTGAAATTCAACTAAAGTAATCTTCTTATAGATTAAATAATCAAATCTTAAGAAATAATTTTTTTTTAAATATTTACTCGAACAATCTTGAGAGCTGGCCCATTTCTTTTTATCATCAGCGTTAAGTTGTGAATGTTGTTTTCGTATCGAGCGTCCCCAGCCTGCCGTGATAGTGCCTAATCGTGAGAACGCCCTTTTCACCATTGGAGAACTTGGCACACTTTTCGGTCTGAAAAATAATGAATATGTAATAAAAAAATTTGAGAGGCTATGATTTTAATTTAATAGACAGAAGAAATTGCACTTTCATTAATATACTATACATTCGGTCGACATTTTTTTTTACTCATGAAAATATAATTTGAATAATACTTTCTTAGATTTATGCGAATATTGGATATTTTAAATAAAACTATATTTTCTATTTTTAAATAATATTATTAATAAATAAAGTTTAAAAAAAATTATAATATTCATAATGATAATAGTTCAAATTAAATAAAAAATACTGGTGTATTTAATTATAATACTTATTAAAAAATATTTAGAAATAAAATCAACAAATATTGTAAGGTACTTTGGTGATATTTTTGAATTTTTGAAATCATTTTTTGTAAAATTGTGAGTAGGCAGTCTAGGGATGGAACATTTCACGAGTAGCAAGTGAAAAATCACGTGAAATACGTAATCATACGTCACACCTGCTACTTAAATTCATAGTGGCTGCTACAAATCACAACTTGGTGAAATCTAGAGCTGTAGCAAACCGTATGTATTCGTTACTGAGTAACGGGTACGCCATCTAGTACCGAGTACCGAAACGTTACTCACGAATGCATTTCGTTACTCGCATTTTCCGTATACATTTTCGTACTGATGTTTTTATTGATTTTTTATTCAACAAAATACAATTTTCAGTTAATACCGTTGATCAGTAAATTGGGGAGTTTATTTATTTCGAGTTGCATGATTTCGGATTCTTAGAAATATTGCTTAGAAATAATTTTAAATTAGAAACAACAATTAAATTTAGAGCACATTTTTAGTTTTTTATCCAACAAATACTTATAATTTTTACTGAATGATTATGTGTAATACGTACAGACATAACCACCAACGCTGAGAACGAGCTAGAAATGTTTATTAATGAACCAGTGCTTCCGCGGGATTCTTCGCCATTAGTTTGGTGGAAATCTCACTCCTATATGTACCCCAATTTGGCGGAAATATTTCATGAGCACTGTCACATCGTGGTGACATCAGTGGAGTGTGAGAGAGTATTTTCAAAAGCGGGAAATTTTGCAACCCAAAAAAGAGCACGATTAAGCAGAAAACGAACAGCGGAACTTGTATTTTTAAAAAGCAATGAAGACTATTGTATATAGATATCTCATAAAAAATCAATCATCAAAAAAATCAAAAAGCAAAAAAAAAGTGTATAAAATTCTTTTATAAAAATTCTTATTGTACATAAAAACAATGAACTTTTAAATACGCCAATGTAATTATGGAACTTAGCTTAATACAATTTTACCGTGTGATTACTCTGATATATTTAAAATTCATTTAATTTTACATTGTCTGTCCCAAGCCTGTAGAAGTATGAGGGAAAGTTCATTGTTTGAAAATAGGTTCATTCAAAGCACCATGTACGTATGCAACTACGTCAGATCTATATCTCTGCTCCATATCACATCAGTAGCGCCATTGGTGACATTTCATACTTCATTTTAATAGCAAATACTATAAAGTGTGACACCAGACCGTCGAAATCAAAAATCTATGCGTGAAAAGTAGCAGGTGAAATCACGTGAAAAATTGTTGTAATTTCATCACGTGATAATGATTTAAAAGTAGCAATCATTTCCATGCTTAGTAGGCACTGTCTGTAACAAGTAGGTATATAACGCCTTTGAGACGTCTAAAACCTTAGTTCCTCTCGTGACCATGATTGCTGTAAAACATTCGAAACGTCGGAAACCAAAACTCAAAATAAATCCGCGAAATAATCCGAAAAGATAGTTTTATTTAAGATAATTTGAAATTAAAGATTTCCCGGTTGTAAGCAAGCGTTACATTATGCTACATTTATGCAAATGGTCAATATAGTCTTGTGTAATATACCTTGGCGATTCAATATCTGGCACTTGGAGGAAATTACTGCTTTTCTGTCTCGCTGGAGTAGGGGAGAGCAGTGTGGGCGCCGGTCTGGCTAGTAGTTCCGCCACAGGTACTTGTGGTGAACCAAAGCCTGTTTGTATACCGTACAGCATTTCTTGGAACACTCTAAAATATGGCATTGTAATAATATTATAAGACATATTTATGACATTAATCGTTTTTATATTTTTTAACTTTATATTTTTTTCGGTGTAGGTATTGTACAAGGGTCTGACAGTTTTGCCTGTATAGCAACTGGTAGCCCAAGTGTACAGTAATCTATTGAAAACTGTACGTTTGACCATAACACGTGTTTCAGTTAAAATTGCCATCTTAAAATATAAAAGCAAATCATGGTGTATACGCCAGTACATACACAATCATTTAGTTTTGTTTTAATAATACTTTTGCGCAAAATTATAGAACTATTTGTCTCTTTCTCTCAGAGTTACTGGTCCATTAACATTTATTACAGTTCTGCAATGGCCATAAAACTTACATAAAAAACTGTTTGTTATATACCATTATATATTGGTATATATAACAATATTCATTAAATGGTATATCACTCACCTACTCCTAACTCCCAATATGGCTCTCACGCCAATAAATTTAGTTTTCTGTTTTGATTGTCCAACTAGGAAGACTACGTCGAAGAGTTGAGCGTTTTGTGCGGAATTTAGTTCATTATTTAAAAACACTCTTGTAAAATCTTTGGCGAGTTGATCATAATCTTCAAACTGATCTCTAACTGAATCCAGCAGAGGAGATGACGGCCTCATGTGCCCAATCGGCCTCCAAGAGCCTGAAAGAAATTGTATAAATTTTAATGGCAGTATATTATCAAGAGAAACAGATCGATTTTTATTCTTTCAATATTAAAATTCTTAGGGCGTTAGTTAGGTAAGACGTTAATGTTCGTGACAGTAAACTATTTTGAGAAGCATTCGGATCCTAATATTTGTTTTGAGTTTCAAGCCAAAAGTAATTTTAAGTGATATAAATTACTGTTTGGTGTTTGAATTTGCCAAGAATGATTTTTTAGGTAAAAATACATAAAAGTGTACCTATACAAATTCCACAAAGTGCAATTTGGGTATTTAATGTCTCATATATTTTAAACAATTCATTTTGTTTTCTTATAAATACTTTTTATAAGTATTACAAATTACTATTAATACTTTTTTAAAATAAAGAATTGAACAGAAGTGAGAAAAACTGATGACCCAAAATGACAGAATATATAAATAAATAATAAGAACCTCTTCTATAAGGTTTTGGTATTTGGCCGGTTTCCGCATGATTTTGTAGATTGGCGACAATATCTTCTAGCATTTGACTTCTTGTGCGTTCTTGCATTCTTGCAAACTTAGGCGCTGAGTATGACGCTCTTTCTCCATTTACTATTTTTGTGAGCAACCATTCCCTGCAAAAATTATAACGATGCACTAATCATGCTAATATTATAAATGCAAAAAATTGCGTGTTTGTTGGGTAACTCTGCGTGCTGTAACGCGACATTTTAGATAAAATCAGAATGTGGACAGCTTATATCCTAAATCAACATAGATTATTTTTAGCCAAGTATCTACCACGTGAGTTAGGTCGAGAGCAAATATTAATTAAATAACGAATATTTGTTATATGTAATAAGAAATATACTTATTTAAATATAATCCATTATTTTTTTAATATCATTTGCTTTTCTAATACAGTTGGGACACTTACTATAAACATAGTTTTTGAAAGTGTATGAAATTATATTAGAATTCATCAAAATATATTAACAATAGCATGTAAAGTACAAATAGTACCTACTTTTCTTATACAGCGGACAAAAAATATATACAGCTTTTACTATTTATTAAATTGGCAAAATGTTAGGTCAACAATTATTTTTATGTTGAAATAAAACAAAAAGAATTACATTGAATACAAAACTATTTTGTTATTTGAAATATGAAAGTTACGAAAAGCCGTGTGGGTTTCACCCTTGAATATTTATTGGAATATTCAAACAGTCAGGAAGTTCGATAACCCTTAAACGCACCTGAACATAGCTCCTTTGTCGAACACACTCTGCTCCCATAAGTAGGGCTTGTACGCACCCACTTCGTCCCGAGTTACCACCGACACTTCATATCTAGTGGGCCGCCTTTTAATTTTAGCTGACACCCGCACTGGAATTTCAAATTTTAACCCTTTATTGCAGTTTTTTTAGAGATTTTTCGACATTAAAATTATATACTGATCCGTAATAAGGTAATATCGCGTTCAAGGGTATCTGAATAATTTACCAACATTAAATATGAAGCATTAAATTTGTTTTCTTTTTAATAAGTACTTCATGATCATCTAACACAGTAGCCATGTTTAACTGCCTCCTAATATGACATGCTTGATTCATCCCATATGGTAAATCCACAAATATTATAAAAGATCAAAATTTTAATATCTACGAAAAAAATCTGACATAAAATCGGTCGGATCATCCAAAAGAGGTACATTTTAAACTAATTCTATCTAATCTAAACTAAACGTAATTGCGTATATATATGCGTGGAAACAATATACTCTTTTAATAAGATAGGTTTTAAAACCATATGATTACTATTTAAAGGCATTCCATTAGTTTAAACACTACCTACATATATGAAAGATGTCCAATTTAAGTCGATCTAAACGTCGATAAAACATGCGTGGTTTTAATGTAACTTTGACGACTTGAGAATTTTACTTATAAGTTTTCAAAACAAATCTTAAAACAGTTTAACATTCTCAGAAAATAAATATACAATAATAAATCGATTACTTATAGTAAACTCTATAAAAAGTTGTAACAATAAAAGACATATTATGTTATAAAAGTTTACCTAAAATAAATGTGTGTAAGAAATGGCTTTTAATACAAGCCGGCGAAAATGCCGTATTGTCCGCTTCCAAAAATACTACGCAAACGATATCATTTCCAATGTGACGTTTTCTTTGTAATTTCTGAGGATCATGCTTTTCGTATGGCAAAAGGGTTGACACGTGGAACATTATTTCAATGCCTCTCCAGTTAGTATATACTGAGTACAATCCTGTTAGGTCATGGACAGTGTCTAGACCACCCTTGTATTTATCGAAACCTGAAAAAGCAAAGCTGAGTTAGTAAATATTATCCTATTTCCAATATAAGTGTGAAAGTTCTACGTTTGTTACTTCTCCATGCTGAAGGCATTTAGATGAAAAGTACAGAGATAACGAAATATAAGGACGCACTCGAACGAAGAAAGGGTAAGTCGATAGTATTTTATATAATTGTTTAAGTTAAATTGTATTTTTAACTAATTTCAAAAAGATATTTATATCCGGTTTTCTAATATCATATAGGTTATTTTATAGCATTTTTTTATTTAACATCTTAATCTATTTTAGTAAATCTTATTTGTTTGCAAACAAATAACAAGTTTCACCTAAATTGTCCTAAGCACCGATAAGAAATAAAGAAAACTCAATTAGTTATATACCTTTGAGACGAACTTTTTCGCCGAGAACTTGAAGAAACTCTTCAAAAAACGGCGAGTTCTCATTATTGTCTAAAATTTCTTCTTCTGTGTATTGGTTTTCTTTAACATATATTACACCGACCTTTAACTCAGATTTAATGAATACCTGGAATATAAAAAAGATATTCATTTTGTATTATTATTATTGTATTAGGAAAAAAAAAATTACTTATAAACAGACTTTTTTTATCTTTATAGATAAATTTACAGATAAATAAAATTGAAGTGTTTGTTTGTAATGTCAAAATAACAGCATTTTACTAAATGCATATGAAATTATATACGGTTATATACTTTTAAGAAAAACACATTTTTTAAAACTTTCATCTGTCTGTCTGTTTGTTCCGGATAATCTCTGAAACGGCTGGACTGATTTTGACAGGGTTTTTACTGGAAGATAGCTAATGTTATAGGGAGTAATAGGCGACTTTTATTTTAGAAAAAGTATTAGGGTTCCGCTCAAAAAAATTAAAACGTACCTAGGGATGAACCCGAGCGAAGCGAGGGTGAGACGCTAGTTTATATATATAAACAGACTTTTAGAAGTAACTTGGAAACTGTACCCAATATTATTATTATATTTTATTGGGAGTGGTGCCGAGGTCGGGTCTAGCTACGTCGACCAGTTATGGTCAATTGTAGCTCCCTTTAGATTGAATTTAAAGTTCTCCGCTTAGTCCTGTTGACACCAGGAACTTCCAGATTTATGAGCGGGGAGCATCTGTATCTCTTTCGGTTGCATAATATGCTGCCCTTTTTTTTTTTTAACGTTGGGAAATGCATTTACGCACGACGTGTGGGACTCACCGGCGTAATACAGCCATAATATGCTGCCCTAGATAGATACTTCTGCGGTACCCAACAGGGAATATGTGTGATTTTTTTTAATTTTTTATACAATAGCACATCGTAAAAAATATTGAACTCCAAAAAACTAAAATATATTATAAAAAAATGTCATACGGATGCGTATACCTACTTGAAACGCCTGCCATTTCGCACGCTTGGCGTGACGTCAACGTATATCATACACAGAAAAATTCCGAGTTTTGCTTAAGCAATTATATAAAGTAAGACAAAATCGCTAATCGCTCTGTTGTGATGTACTGTGACGTCATATTCAGTCTGACCAATGGCGTTGCGTTTTAACTATTTTGAATTTCCCACCTATATTTGCACTTTTAATAATTATTTTCTTAATCAAAAAGGAATTTCATTAAAAAATATTAATATAGGCTTAATTCAAAAGCAATAAAGATAAAAAAAACACCTTTATTTAAATCACACGCATATTCCCTATTTCGTTAATATATTCAAATATGTCATTTATAGGCGTATTGTATTCGGGGAATATATTTCAAATGAAATAGAAAATTAAATAATTAGTGTTATTAGGATTGTTTGATTATCTATTGTGATTATAATATATTGATCGTAACTCGTAATTGTAGCTTACGTTATTTTATTAGACTATTAAAACTGTAACTTTGCTATGTTTAAGGTCGCTTGATCTGCGGAAATCTTCCAGCCATATTGTTCAGAATATTTAACTCCATCCCATTTACCATACATATTAAGATGAAGTAAAGATGTAAGCAAAAATTTAATTTCAGGAAGCAATAATGTTGCATAACCTTATATTTTGTACAAAAGCGTAGGGTAATTTATAAATTTATTACTGCTGGGAGGCAATTTTATCCGGTACTGCGCTTTGATTGAAAGTATCGTCTCGTCTATATATTGCAGGCTCGAGGGACATCTCACTTATTGTAATAAGAAAGATAAGTTGTTTATCACAATCTATATATTTGGATGAAGGCTTCAATTGAAGTAAAAATTAGTTTCTTTCGTAGGTAGGTAATATATTTTTATACATAATAAAAGTATATTTTTGTTTTAGGCTATGTTTTATGTTCATTATTTATTGCAATTGACGAAGAGTAAAATGACAACGGTGGAATTATTATCGTCTGAAAGAGATCTCTTGTAGTCATATGGAAATGGGAAGTAGTGTTGTATAGCGGACAATGGTGCACTTAATGCTAAAAAGTGCTTTAAATATTTAGGTACACAAACGGATGTACTGACAAGAAATTGGCGGACTTCAAGTGTCTTTCGAAAACATGCTAGGTTGTTTCAGATATGCAGGTTTTCTCACGATGTTTTCCTTCACCGTAATCTAAGTGGTAGGTTGCAAACAAGTTAAAAATGATTCACACATGGCAATATCAGATAGTCTAACATCCCGATCTATGTGGTGGACCCCTCATTATGTTTCCAGGCGAAATATATTTTTTAAACCATAAAACATATTAACCAACACGACGCAGAGAGGTTGTCACCAAAAATTAGCTCCAGGCTATTTTTAATTAAAAAACCTCTAGTCTGGAGATGTTTTGGTATAATAACCCTATATCATTCAGTTTTTTATAAAATTATCTGCATTTTCCGGAAAAAGATACTTCAATTTACCTGTTTGTACTGGATGTCAGGTAATATGTTCGAAAAAGGCCGCCAAACGTATAATGGTGATTATTCGATTGATACTAATTTGTCACAGGAAAAGAATCTTTGTACTTAAAAAAAACATTTTTTTATAAAAATAGCCTGGAGCAAATTTTTGGTGCTAGCACCCCTTGGTCGTGTATGTTAATGTGTTTTATGGTTTATAAAACATATTTCGAATGGAAAAAGAGTGAGGGGTTCACCACATAGACCAGGATCTCCTACTAAGAGGTGCGAGGTCCGGGATTTGAACTGATTCACTTTTTTCTCCTAGCAAGCTTGGTACTGGGCTTCCACAGCCTTCATATATTATTGCACACAAAGAACAAGAATAAGAGAGAGCAGCGACTAAGTATTTTTTGTACGTATAAATGTGAATCCACTATTTAAAATAATTATAAGTATGTTTTTTGTTGTAATTAAATATCATATGTTATATTAAAAATCGTGTTCAAGATGTATGCTACTAATGCTAGTAATTACTGACTAAATTGAATATCGCGAGCGTGAGTTAATAATTATAGAGAAAAGTGATTTATTCAAATAACCCGAATACCATTACGAGGATCCTGTTTCATTATCATAAATAACTTTTAGAAGTGCTCAAATTTATTACGAATACTTAAACACCTGGGTAATTAATGGTTAATTCAGTTTAATGCCGCGATTTCCAGTTTATATTACGCTTTTATGTGATCTCAATTGTCGTAACATGGTAATTCATTGTGCTATTTCTTTTAATCTAAACAACATAGTGGTTTAAAAACTATTATAACTATTTTGTTCTTAAGTAAGTTGATCAAGTTAATGAGTATAAGATGCATGAGAAACAATAAAGTGTCAACTTTTGATGATGACGTTGAGACAAATAATTCAAATCACTTTGACTATAATATAATACCATCAAACATCTAAAATTGAAATAAACGTGTTACATTCTGTATTTAAGCAAATTATAGTAAATCTTTCTTAGAAGATAAATAAATATAAATGTATATTGTAGATATCATAAAGAAAGAACTTTTTTTAATTTTATCCCTAAGTAGGTATAAGATGTATACGTAATTTTGTGGAAATATTTCAACTTTACGCTCTTAAATAATAAAATGATCTAACTTGCAATTGTCTCCAATATTATGAAAAATAGTTTAGTACGGTTATGAAGAATATTGTATACAACAAAGCAAGAACCATCTGATGAAAAAAACATTTTACGGCTTTTCTGCTCAATAAAGAAAGCATAAAAGTATTAGTAGCTCTGTACCTTGGTACACTTTTTATGAGAACTTTATTACTTTACTTGTTTGGCCCGCAAATTCTCCAATTGGGGCTGAAGCACAAATATGAGATTTTGTACGTGGTGTCACCGAAATGTAATATACACCGACATAATGTACAATAGACCGTTTAATATACAGCGACCAGTGACCTATTCTCGTTTAGCTTAGTACAAAGTAAACTTCACTTGACTTTTAATATTGTTTATGTATCGACATTAAAAATACTCCATATTACTCTATAGTGACTTTCATACTCGTATGTCTATGCAAAAAGCAGAGTAAATCGACAAATGTACATATCTATGTATACAAGTACATATTATTTATTTATAAGCATCCTCTTTATAACATACTAGCGACTCACGCTCGCTTCGCCCGGGTTTGTCCCTAGCTTGATTTCCCATACAAACTTTCATCCCCATTTTCACCCCCTTAAGGGATAATTTCCGGAATAAAAATCCGTATCCTATGTCCTTCCCAAGGTCTCAAACTATCTTCTAACCAAATTTCATCTAAATCGATTCCGTAGATCCAGAGATTACCCCCTACAACGTCACAAACTCACAATCTCACAAATTTTACGTCTTTATAATATTATATTAGTTTAGATTTATTATTTTATAAATAATAGTACATTATGCTACACGTTGCATGGCATAACGAAACCTTTTACGCGCCGTCGGAAGGACGATGCCACTGATACAAGCTTTGCAAAGTCTTGTCGCTCCGATAATATGCACTAAAATTGGATAATAAAGTGTGTTTCATTAAGTTAGCAAATTATTAGGGCAAAATGTAATAAAAACAGCTGTTGATGATTGGAAAATTGTATTCGTAAAGTTAATAGCAATAAGAGGAATTCAAATATAGCAAAACGTTTTTCTATTTGAGGATATTTTTAATTTGATTTTTTTGAGTTCTGTATCCAATAAGTACTGTCGCAATATTATCACTAAGATGTGCATTATGCTGTTAAATGCTGTTTTGAAACCTACCTATACTCGTAGTGATCAAATAATCTATACCTACATATAATAAAATTGTAACTAAGCCGAATCTGTACATTAAATATTTTTTTGGAAAATCTTATTGAAATAAACATTATTATAATTATTCATTATTTGTTACAGAGGCCGAATCTATAGTTTTTAGAATTTTTGTTTGTCTTCCTGTTACCGCATCACAGAAAAACCACTGCAGAGATTTTGATGAAAGTTAGTATGGTGATAGCTGGTTATCCGACTCAACATATATGATACTTTTTACCGCGGGAAAATGTCTCATTTCTGAGAAAAAATACAAAAACTGCAACGTAAGAGTATACTAATATGTGAAACCTAAGATTTTGGTTTCTGGTCATGTGAATGCGGGCGGAGCAACGGGCAATGCTAATAAGTTAAATAAAAAGAAAAAATGAGGATAGGAAAAAGATTCTTAGTACAAGAACGTGTTTTATAAGGATCTGTTTAATTTTTGTCTCTCAAAAAAGTTAATGTACGTTCGACCTTCAAACTTTATACTAAAGATAAACGTTAAGATCTGATCAATTTTAAGTTGATTTCAACTTGCGAAGGGTTTCCACCTGTACTCAATATAAGTATTTACTTGGTAAATACGCAAGGCAAACATATTGTGTGGGATGGTATAAAGTTTGCAGTGTGTTTAGTTTGCAGTTTTATCAATTTTCGGAACGACAATAAAGTGATGAGGATAAAATATAGATTGATTTTTTGGTAAAAAATACGCTTTTTTAATTTTCACACCTGGAAAAACATCCTCTATTCCACACACAGGCTTAAACATATAAAGCTTTATTTTAAAAGCACTCGATCCTAAATACTCGAACCTAAATCAACTAAGTCCAATGTTACTTAGAGATAGGCAAGTGGATGTCAAGTCAAATAAATACGATCCAATGAATCCGAAGCAAAGTTGAAAGCATATGTCTTTTCAATCAATTTGCGAGTATACACAGGTAAATTTTATATACACGAAGAAGATTTATAAAACATTCATACAAACATCTTTTTTATAAATTATAGAAAGGTAAGCAATAGTTTTAGATTATCAGCAAAGGTTAATCAGAGAAAGTGGGGTAAGTAGAGATGGAGAGTAGTCGGTGAGCCAGAATGGCGGCCATTAGTATTCACGTCTCCCTCAACCACGTGTACTATTAACGAAATTGGATATTTGCTGTTCATTACTTTAAAGGTGTATTCTTTGAGACGTGTGTGAGCTTTAGTACTTTTTTTAATGTTAACATTGTTTGAATCCTTAATTGAACAAAAGAAGATTTATTAAAAAATAAAAGATCTTGTGCACGTACTTTTAAGTAAATACTATGTACTAGCATTGCCCGTGGCTCCGCCCGCGTTTAGATGACCAAAAACAAAATTCTTAGGTTTTACATATAAGTATACTCTTACATTGCAGTTTTTGTATTTTTTCTCAGAAATGAGACATTTTCCCGCGGTAAAAAGTATCCTATATGTTGGCCCGAATAACCAGCTACAATCATACCAAATTTCATCAAAATTCCTCCAGTCGTTTTTCCGTGATGCGGTAACAGACAGACAGACAGTCAAAAATTCTAAAAACTATAGATTCGGCCTCTATATCAATAATAATGTCTATTTCAATAAGATTTTCCAATATTTATTGTACAGATTTGGCTTAGTTACAATCTTATTATATAATATATCTTAGTATTTCATAAGAATCTTAATTCAGTGCCCTTCTAAGTATCGGTAGTCATAAATCATTTAGCGGTAATAAAATAAAGCTTTTACAATATAACCTTGAAGAAAATTCAAACCTAATGTAATTTTCTGACATTGGAAATATTTCGGGCTGAAATTTCATTTGTAGGCATTAATTCATACATGTGAATCAGCCTGTTATATTCACAAAATCCGACATTTAAGTGAATGTGAAATGTAAAGGACGGACAGCATGGCTCGCTCTCAACAAAGTTCCGACTTATACCTCCGACGGCACCTAATGAAAACTGGCAGTTCACTGGATCGAACAAACTTACCCCACACCCCTATGATTTACAAAATTGAATCTTATTTTACGTACCTCGTAACGTTATTTCAGCGAACAACTGACTGTTTCAAAATTAGCAGCGTAAAGTTGGCTGTAATATTTTCGGAAAACCTTATTATTCCGAATGGTAGAGGTAACCGATGGGAGGATAATGGACTTTTTATATGTACTGCCGAATTTACAAGTCTTTTATAGAGCGTTTACTTTTATTTTGAATACTAGATGCTTTTAATGTATTAAAAATGTATGTAGCTTTTAAAGCGTACTTTATTTTCTCATTTTATATTAGGAAGCTTAAAGATTGCTTCGGAGGTGTTGATCATTTAAGTCCTATTTCTTATTTCATACTTGTTTTTAATGCATTGCAAAGAAAATAAAACTGTGAAAGTGATGGGTTGAATAAATTCTTACTTTTACAATTTAATTACAAATATTTATTAATAAAGTTTTCCATATAATGGTAATATACCTATTAGATGTAGTAGTAATATTCATGCTAAAAGGCAAAGTTAATAGTGTCTCTAAAGTAGTTGCTTGAAACTTGTCATTAGTTCATTATCGTGATTAGTTTCAAGCTTGACACGTAGGAGTTTGTTACATTGAAGGGCAGAGGGGAGATGATAGGTGTTCTCCATTTAAAGGAGCCTCATTAATGTTTCAGGGCTATGGATGGTAGCATCGTTTATTTCGTAATTGGAAAATGAAAAAACAATTGCAAGTAAGTACTGGTTTATTTAACTCCTGCTTTGGTTTACTTCGAATGCTAAACGAAATAAGACACTGTTTCAGTTAAGGTGGATTTTATTGTACTTCCACTGTGATTTTATCGTGTCATTAAGTATTTATACTTTAACTTGAGGGAACCGCGCTAGTATTAATTTTGGGGTGAATTTATTTGCAATGAAATTAAATAACAAGGAAATCTGTTTTTTAAAGGGGAAAGATCTCGTTAAGATTAATTTGGAAATCAAAATAGCCCTTGTGAGTAATTAAAATAGCAATGAGTTATTTTCAAATTTTATTTGATGCTTTTATGTAATATGTAGTAATGTTGATCGATTATTATCCAGGAAAAAATATGGACGTGCACCGAGAAACTATGACCTGGATGGAACATATAGATTACTGTTAGGCACTTAGGGTTGCACCCAAGCGCAAAGTGAGGATATGTAACTTGTAAAATAACATTAAAAATACTTTTGTATATTTCGATAAAAAGAAAATATTTCCTTAACATCAGTTATGATGAGCTATCCTGTATTTTCAATACTTTTTCCAAATATAAAAAATAATAATTTGGACTTACTTGATCCAACTTCAACAGTTCTTCAGGAGTGTCAGGCAGCTGTCCAAGCATCAGAGGAGGATTAATATTAACCTCTTTGCCCAGTGACCTGACAACTTCCTCTCGATTATAACGGTCGGCGAACACGCAGGATGCCGGGATTAATCCATGCACTGTGTAGCTTATGGCTCGCACGAGGATTCTAGAAGGTAATATAAAGATATAGTTGTTAAAAATACTACACAGGAGTTACATTCTTTAGGAAATATATTTTTTATGAAGAAATGAGAGGTATTTCCTTAGATAATAAGAAGAATTACTACGAAAAATAAAAGGCTGCAAAATCTTTTATATTTTTTCCATCACAAGCGAGGAATATTTTTTTAAAGTTGTTATGTTATCGGTGTGTCCCTATATTTTATATCTTTAAACGATTCTTGTATATAATCTTTATCTCGGAAACGGCTCCAACGATTTTCATGAAATTTAGTATACAGGAGGTTTCGAGGGCGATAAATCGATATAGATTAGTCTTATGTCTAAACGCGTCTTTTCGAGTTTTCATGCAGTTTTCTTTTGTTGGTAATTTGCACGCTCGGGCATAAGGGTCAAGCGGCCAAGGTATAAGTTCAACAATCACAGATGTCCAGGTTAAAATCTCGGTGGCATACAAATTTTTTACTTTTCTTTTTTTTTAATGTTTATTCAAGTTTTTAGTTAAAAAAAAAAGAAAATTGTACTTTAGGCCAAAAACTCCGGGCGAAGCTCGGTGGCCCAGCTACTATTTTTTCTAAGATGCATAATGTTTAATATATTTTATACTTATTTTAGTATATAATTTGCGTGTTTAGTTATTGTACAAAATGTAATCCTCGTATATATTCGTAAATGGTATTCGATTAGAAGTTTATTTGCTTATTTTGTGGCTTTCCGTAAATTTTAATTCGTTGTAGGTTGTTGGCGTTACAATGTAATCAAGGCGGACGGTGTTTATTCTACCTTTTGATGATTGCTATAATCCGTTTGCGTAAACGAAGATAATCAAAACAATGCTTTTAAAACATTAAATTTTACTAATAAAACATCTATACAATTGTAGGTAAGAATGTCAACAAAAGGAACACAGATTCTCGTAGACAAGAATTCTAATATCCGAGTTGAAATTACGAAGAACTAACTTAAATTGTGTAACCCATAATTATTGCCAGTTCAGTGGTTACGACTGTTGATTTGAACTCTAAATGGAGTAACAATATTAAATTAGACAGAACTAGTTTGTGTGGGTAACGCGGTTGAAGTTTACCACGTTTTAGTGCAATAGTGAACACATACTTATTATAAGATCAATTATTATTTCTGAAAACTATGTTAGTGTATGTATGGATCTGTTGAATATCTAAAAACTAAATAATTTGGCAAGTATATCGGTTACCATAAATAAAGTTACGTCATTCAACGGAACATATCCGTTTATCATGAGAAAGAAAGGGCACCGATTTTGTATTCTCTTTTAGATAATATTATTTTACAGACAACAAACAGCCTTACAAATTTTAACAAAATAGAAATATTTTATGCGAGAAACACAAGTCAATGTATCTCATGACTCTAAAAATTTGAACAGAAACATTTTAATTAAATTCCCCAATTTTCTCGACGCGTTTCAGTTTTCCTATGACAGAGAGTAATGAAAATGCCGGTATCCGTGAGCGTTCCTGGAATCTTCCCGTGAATAATTCCTACGTGAAGGAGACATTTTTTGTGGTGTTTCTTGATTTCACATGACGTCATACCGCTTTTCGTCATACGCCTTTGTATTATCGCATTATGACCTCATTTACCGCTTTAGAATCTTCACTTGACTTTGGCTTTGATTTCCTTAATCTATACTAATATTATAAAGAGGTAAAGTTTGTGAGCTTGTGACGTTGTACAGGGTAATTCTGGATCTACTGAATCGATTTAGATAAATTTGGTAAGAAGATAGTTTTAGACCCTGAGAAGGACATAGGATACTTTTTATCCCGGAAATCATTCCTTAAGGGGGTGCAAATGAGAATGAAAGTTTTTATTGGGAATCAAGCTAGGGATAAACCCGAGCGAAGCGAGGGTGAGTCGCTAGTATGTCATATGTTGCGACCACGTTAAGTAAACGTACACCCCAACACAAATACTCTAAAGCTTATGATGGTTTTTTTAGATTTTCTACTTTTATTTTGTCTATTACAAATAAATATGGGGAAAGATCACAAAATTATATTCAAAATTATAATAAAAGAAATATTAAGGTGCTTTAAAATAATATGCACTTTGTCTAATCTAACTAATTTTAAGAGCAGGGGGTTTCAAGGTCAATTCCTCTTGGTATGGACAACAGAAAAGTAATAGGGAATGCAGAAATGCCCCTCATGCGTAGTAAAGTGATAAAGAAGCAAAAACTTATCACTAACGTAAAATAGTATTAGCAAAAATATTCTGATAAGGTAAATAAGTGATAAAATTAAAAATGTATATTAGTTTTCAATTAGCACAATTCAGTATAATTAGACTTCATACTGTTAAAATATTAATTAATCTCTAAATAGTCAAATAGAGTGGTATTCAAAAAGGAATTTTCCCAAAAAAATCTCTTTGTGTTTGGTTAAGACACATAAATCAGACCCATGGTACTAGACAACATATTTCGATGTACCTTTTCGTCAAAAAGCTTAAAATATTTCTGTAATTTTCAGATATAAACAGAATAACATATATGTTCAGAGTTGAAAGTTTTTACGTCCCTAAAAGAGTACGCGTGAAAACACTGACAAACTGAAATTACGTGATTAAACTACCTATATCGACATTCATTTCACAAACATTATTAAGTTTCAAAACCTGATGAGAAGAGTATTAAAAATGATATGAAAAATAATAATTAAAAATATATTACATAGGTTATATGTTCTCCTAGAATATTTATCTTATTCTTTTAGTCTGAGCTAGCGACCCGACCTCGCTCCGCCTTAACTATACCCGACACGTCCTTCGGTAACCTTTTGCTTTTGCAATATACCAATGTCCCACGGGTACTACAAAAAAGTTGCCAATATAGTAACCAATATTACTCCTTAAAATATTAGTATGTAAAAAACTGCTTGGTTTGTGTAGTGGTTAGCATGTACGGCTGCAGATCGTGAGGTCTTAAGTTCGAGTCCCTGTTTAGGCCAAATGGGTATTTTGTCATGAGATACTTAGTGGCAGCCTGTAGTTAGTAAGTCAGCAGTGTGTCTCACCGGAATGCGATAATTAGGAGAATAGATGGTGCACTTGCCTTTGGGTACACAAATATGCACTATAATATATACCGCGTAGTTGGTCAGTCTCAGTGCGGTTTGCCGCTGTATTCGAAATCGATTAGGAGGTATTTTTATTTAAAAAATATTACTAACTTTTTATTTGAAATAGGGTAAATAAAAATACTGTCCACTTATAACGTAAGATTAAAAAAATGTAAGCGTATATTTTGCATGTTTAAAGTTAGTCTAGAAACTTCCATAATATATGTATAGAGCCTCTACAGAATAACTAGGCACCGTCATTAATGTTCAGTAACTATATTTCTGGTTGTTTAAACGGGATTCCTTTGAGAGATGCTTTGGAATTAACGAGTCAACATATTATAAACATTGTAAACATTTGAGTGCACTATTTGTATCTATTTCAGTAAACAGAACATATTATTATAACTGAAATCCTTGTAAATAAATATAGTGTAAGCGAAAATTATGAAAATGTTAGATACTCTTCAAAGTGTGCCTTTAAGCACAAAATAAAAGTTTAATTTATATTTTTATTTACTCCTTGTTTTTATGTACTATACGTTTAATGATTGAAAGCTTGAATTAATTATAATAATTTAGGCAGAGATTCCTTATAGTATAATCTATTTTATAACCAGCCATATAACAGAAGTTGAATAAAAAAGCAGATAAAAAGCTTTTGCGAAGTCATTACACCACTTTTCGCTTTTTCTATTGTGAAGATAATATATTTTGGATGGCAACCAACTTTACGCTAAGATTTCAATAGATCTAGATGAATAATCAATTACAGTCAATATTTAACACTTGCTCCATTTCAGATCGATCCCGTGACCTTTGTGAAGCAAGCAAGCAATCTAATAAAGCATGATGTTATCTGATACGATTTCACAAAATTTCTTATGAGCGTAAAGGAGCTAAAGAAAATCTAAATATTTAATTATACTTGAATTGCGTTGCCTTTGACTCTACATTGACTATTTACTTTTCGCAGGAGCTCCGCGTCGAGGGAATAAACATTTATTATAGAGTATACTGTATGATTGAGTATTTTTTATTTGTTGTTTCATCTAGGAGTAATAGAGATTATATTTAGAGAAAAAAATATAATATGTGCGGAAATATTGGATAAACAACGCTAACTTCTTGATTTCCTCGTCCTAGGTACGTTTTAAATAGATAAAAATAGTTTGTGAGCGTACCTTAGGATATATATATATATATATATATATATATATATATATATATATATTATACATATTTTATGGACTTTTCTATAGATTTTTCTAGTACATTGTTTTGATGTATCTCTAAAAGTTTAGCCACATATTCGTACGAAAACAGTTTTTTTGACAAAACACCGTCTAGTTCAGTCATTTCTACAAAATATTTATAAGTTATATACAAAACCTTCCGCGTTTATTGTTTTTTCTATTGTTGAAAACCTTATTACAAACCGTAGCGTGGTTTAGAAGAAGTAAGTGGAGAAACAGATAGCGATATCAACGATTTGCGCCCGAACTAAATTTTGTATTTTCCCATTGAAGTAAGAGATTTTATCGCAATGATTTTTTAAATATATTAATTATAACTATTCTACTATAATATTTTGTATTATAATTCATTGAAACTGTATGAAAAACTCGTCTGAACCAGATATTCTGTTTTTCCGTGTGAATAAAAGATTTTCCTGCAATAAAAGGTATCCTAAATGTTGACCCGAGTAATAAGTTATCACTATACAAAATTTAGTTAAAATGCGTTCAGAACTTTGTGTGAAAAATGCATACAGATATATAGAAACAGACATACAGACGAAAATTTTAATAACGATTGTTTTGGGGTCTATATTCCGTACACTATACGTTACAGCCAAGAGTTTTTAAAAATATTTCATGTACAGATATTTTAACCTTATTACTACTTTATTTTATGCATGTGTAGATTCAGTGTAAAAAAATAATTATCTAATATATTTAAACGAGCAATTCTTGTATATATATATATATATATATATAAAATCTGAATCTGAAAATCGATCTAGACTAGTCTTATGTCTGGGAAAACGCGTGTTTCCAATTTTCATGCGGGTTTTTTTGCATTATTCCACGCATAATATTATGTTCGATAATTGCACTTTTTGATATTCAAGTTTTTTGGTTTTTTTTTTAAAGAAAATTGTACTTATGACGAAAAACTCCGAGCGAAGCTCAGTGGCCCAGGTACTAATCTTTTATATGGGATAAATAATCTAATAATATTTAAACTTTAGCTAAAATACGTGTACTAATTGTTTGCATAAATCAAATATACTGAATATATAAAATGAATATATACGTGTTTAAAAAAAATGTAAATGTAAAGTAAAATGACAGATAAATAATGAAAAATGTTTACAATTTTAAAAAGTTTAATATTAAACGAGAAAAAATATCAGCCGTATAAATCATAGGGAGGAAATTACATTTTTCGTTTAGGCAATAATAAAAACGGGCCCTTTATTACAATGATGATGATGAAAATATTAATTGCCTATGTTTCCGTATTAAAAAAAAAATAATTTTAATTGAAACATGGATTCAATCAAAAATTCCCATAAAAAGAGCTTTCTTGTGTTTTTCGAGTTTGTATCGTAACCTGTTCACGTACCTTACGTGTAAGAAATCATTTTGTTCCGCTATACAATTTGTTCTTACAAGGATTCTTGGTTTTATATCCATGACGGGTTTCCCCAGCGTAATAAAAAAAGGATGATAGCTAACTTTATTGCAAATTTTTATTCAAATCCGTTTAGCCGTTACAGCGTGAAAAAGATCTTTCACATCTACACAGATAAATAGAATTGAAGTGTCTGTATGTAACATCAACATAACAGCTGTTTACGAAAGGCATATGAAATTATATACGTACTTATACGTAAGAAAAACATAATGTTTAAAACTTTCGTCTGTCTGTCAGTTTGTTCCGGCTAATCTTTGAAACAGCAGCACTGATCTTGCCGCGCCTTTTATTGTTAGATATCTGTTGATATAAGGACTAACTTATGCTACTTTTATTTTAGAAAAAGAATTAGGGACCTGCTCGAAAAATTTAAACGTAGATATAAGGACGCACCCGAGCGAAGCGAGGGTAAGTCTTTAGTTTATAATATTAGCGTAATTCAATGATTTTTTTGTGTTTGTAGGTAGGTACCGGGAACGATGTGGTTTTCCGGTTTTCATCAAAATAATGTACTTAAATTGTTAAAAATGTAATAAAATGCTATGCCTGATGGTTTATTAACTTATTATTATTTACCTTAATAAAAAAAAGATAAATGTTATAGAGTATTTTCAATTTTGGTTATGTATTTCAGAACTTCGGTATTGTTTAAGAATTACCTATGACTCCGGATTTTCTATAATATGACAAGGTATGTACATATTATAGAAAATCCGTAAGCATATAATATATTTAATTTTTTATTAATACTTAAGCTTCCAACATCATTCTTTGTTTAATTATAATAATAGGAAATACAATGAAATTACAATTATACTTAATTATATATACATACAAAACAAATGTTCACTTAATTATTACTGTAAAGTCATGTTCGCTTGGAATTTTGGCGAGAATTTACTTACCCAGGATATCATAAACTTTTATATTCGCTATTTAATAATTTATGAAGCTTCTGTGAGAAATATATAATTAGTTTAAATTATTTTCATCGTTTAACAGAATTTATTAAATTTTGTTCTTTTGAAAGATTATAGAGTCGAGAACATTCCAGAATAGTAGTTACAACAACTTAAGTCTTAATATTCTTCTACGTTATTAAAAAAGCACTGAGACATTAAATCAACTACGGACGGTAAGATTTATCTCGATTGCTTGACATTTTTATATTTCTAAAACGACTCGGTGTGATCTATTGACCGGTTGTGTTTAGGCCTTATAACATTTTACAGTGACTTTTATATTTTCGTTTGTATAATGCATTATTACAATGGCTATGTACCTAATAATTACAAAAATAAAAAGAAAATAGGGCTTATGCACACGACGGTAGTTTTTAACGCACTGTTGACGCGCGTCTGGTCCGCGTTCGCTTATAATATACCTATGCAATTAATTTATTCGATGGTCCAGAGGCTGAGACTAAGTATTCTGTAACAGTGGTTTCGTAGGTACCAGCGATCTACAATTAATAAATCATTCTTTAATCTATTAAATGTTTCGTTTCTGTCCTATGTTTTATATTGCTTTGTTTGTGGTGAGAAATAATGAATTTATTTATTATCGACTTACCTAAACTGGTCCCTAGCGTTGAGTGTTTCTTGCTTTATAGACAGTATAACAGGACCGAGGTCTTCATCATTTGTAAAGTAGTTCCAATGTTCTGTTCCGTAGAAATATTTTTCATAGGTTTCCTGCTCTACTGATGTAAGCTCGAAGCCACCTGCCCTCTCCCATTGTTCTTCGATTGCGGTTTTTTTCTTTGGTGTACTACCTCCTCCATTATCGCTGCTGTCTTCAGCGGCTTCGTCGAGAGACCCTGATCTTCTTCGGCGCTCTGTTGATCAAATATATTTTTTATTAAATACACACAAAATAGTAATTTCGGAGTGTTTAGTAATTTCAGAGTGTTGTAGTACCAAATTGATCGCTTAGCGCACCTGCATTTAGGTATTTTGAAGGGGACACATGGAAAAGTTATATACTTTAATAGCACGGTGATGAAAAATGTCGTTTAATTCTTTTAGAAAGATTTTGCTTTTTAGTTTATTGAAGGTCTTCTTATCTATTAAAGGTCAACAATATTTTAAAAGTTTTTAAAGCACCGACTCTAAAACAGTTTTGTATTAATAGTATATTAATTCATGTCTGCTGCGTATTTAAAAGTTTAAAAATATGCAGCTTTAGCATAGATAATTCACATAACACAATATTTTAGAACTTTATAACTAAAGAAGTTTTCATCCATTAATAAAAAGTTAAATTTAGTTGTATTGATTCTGAAATTCTGAATATATTATATATAATAGTACCTAAGAAGTTTAATATAATAAAATCATTTCATAGTAAATAATCGTTCAATTTAGTTTCACAACGATCCATTTGCTTGTATTTATAAGAAACATTTAAGAAACATGAAGGTTAGGGAAAACCGATAATAATTATCACTGGCCTCTCATAAAGAATATTAGTTATGAACCAGTACAGAAGCATCATTAATTATGAAAATTAAAAATTCATTAGCCAGATTGTTATTAATCCATCGTCCCATTACTGTGATTACTTGTTGAGTAAAACAAGCTTTTATCTTAGATGTATTTGTTTATTTCTATAAGAAGCCTTTGTATATTGAGATTATTTAACACTGTTTAGATAAAAAACATTGAAATAAAGAGAAAGAGTTCTTATTAGGATTAAGTGACCCGATATAACTGTAAAAATGCTTGTGGCACTAGAAACAAAAACAAATAATCTATTAATAAAATAAGTCATGCCATGCTTCATGTCAATTTCTATGAAAAACTGTTCACATTTTCTAAAAACACTTAACATATTGGTACAGGTTTTGTCAGATTGAAATAATTAAATTATGTAAAACTTTCATGTACATATTATAATAACATTAAATTGTAAACATAGCTGAAATCCGTTGAGATGTTAGTCTACATATTATTTAATGACATTTCTTGCCGTAGGGAATATATAAATAACATCGTACGTAAAAGACACCTGTTATTTCCATAATTCATAAAGTCATTTAAGTTAATACTTTTGAATTTTACACATAAATAAATTTGAAAATTTATAGAACTTTATCATATTAATAACTAGCAGTCTACGCCGGATCAACGTGGTTGATTTCTTTTAGTTTTACATGATAAATACTTACTTAAAAGATGTTATTGAAGTTATACTTCTTTTGGCACGTTTGGAAAAAAATATGAGAGTAAAATTTTTACAATACGCGCGCACACCGACAGCCAAAAAGCGACATGATGAAGTTAGCTGCATTCCTTTTACAAACAGAGAGTTGTGACATACGGGATGAAATCTTTAGCTATTTTTTATTCTCTTACACCAATTTTTTTTAATTCTAAAATGAAGATATACATCCTACAAGTATTGTAATCTTCATTATTCACTAATGGCTTGATGGGAAACGTCGAATATGTATTTAATTGTGTCAAATAGCATTAATACAAAATTTCAACATTAAATAAACCGTAATGTCCAATTTAAACTATTGAGTCAAAAATTCTGTCTTAATATATTAAGTTAGTTAAGATAATTGCTAAAAAATTAATTAATACGTATTTAGAAAATGAAATAATATTAGAGTTTTGGCAATATCAAAGGTGAAATCGTTTAATAACGATAACGTTATCATCAGCGCATACACATGCGAGTATATCCGGATGAAGCTCTGGCTTAACATATCCACGGGTGTTACATTTAATTAGATAATAAGCTTAATTTTGATATATAATGAATTTAATTTCAGCAATAACAAAGGGACGATAGACTTTATTAAAGAGATAGCTATTCAACATTTCGTAATAATTAAAATGACGATATTATTTAATTATTAGTTAAAAAGGAAATTTTTGTTAGCTTGAAGATTTTAAAAATTATTACTTTATTACTTAATTAAAGTAAAAGGTCAAGATTTTTTAATGGTACACCACTAGACAAAACTCATACAGAAAATATAAAATAGAAATAACAAAAATATTACTAACGAATAACTACGTTTTATGAAAGTCGCTAATTAATAAAATTCTTACAAATGGCCCTGAGAAAACATTCCCAATTTTATAATAGTACTCAGGCAGTACTAAAACTGAGTTTAAACCGACTGTTATCGTAGGGGCTTGTATCGCTCTAAGCTCCTAAGCCACAGCTAGTGCTTAACGAGTCCAGACGTGTCAGGTTTGATTCCACGTGTTCACTTGCTAGAATGAGTTTTACTGTTTATTGGTGTGAACAGTTGTGCTAAGGAGAAAATGTTATTTATTTTTCTTTATTTTAACTAAAGAAATGAAGAATTCTTTAGAAACGACGATTATTTAAAAATTAAATAAAAACAATTAGGAGACATAAATAAAAATATATTCTTTATAGATATTTACAAATCTAGTGTTGTCATTAAGCCTAACTTGCCTACATTCATGCACTGTAATAACTTCCGTGTAGGTTTGTTTTATCGAGATTGGTGTGTGGCTATGACGAATACTGCTTAGGACAACCCTGTATACTAATACATATTATGTAGTAAATAAAAAAGATTTAATTTTGATTTGATTGGTGCATTGGTATTTCTCATTATCTTTTAAGAAACAGAAAGTGTGTTCTTTCTGTAAAGAAGAGAAGATATTATACGGACCATAGCTTGTACGCCCGAGTCTGGTTCGGAAATATGTATGTACAATGGTACATACGTACTGCCAAACACTCAGTGTTGTATGGCGTCATTTTGTTCTTTTCTCACCTCGCAAAATAAGAGGAAATTGTACAAGATTTTTAAAATTTAATTCTTACAGTATTATATTTATTTAATATTACAAAAAACGATACAGGAAAATAATTTTGTTTTAGACCAATAGTAAAATAAACCTTACATAAATACAAAAAAAAACCTAGCAATTCTTTAGAGCAATTCAATCACATAAAAAGTGGAGAGATCAAAATTATTCATCTATTCTTCAGTATTCGCATATGTACGATCTAGCTTGATATGAAAGCAGTTCTTAATACTAGGATTTTCATGCCATGAAAAATATATGTATTTTATTGGTCCATTTTAAAATTAACATTAAAAAAACAACAGTAAAACGTTACGATTCAAAAATCAACAATCTCACTTGTAACTTTTAGCATTTAAAATCTTGCCGACTTTGTATACCTAACTCTTTTTTAATGTATGCCACGTTAAATTATTTGAAATGCTTATCTTAAGACGTTGAAAGACGTGGTAAGCTGCTATTCTCGTTTGAATTAACTTGAATTGCCCTAGACTTTTGCATTTAGGGTAGACTTTAGGTAATACTTTTAGCTCTTTTATAGATCATAAAGAAGCTTATGAAATAATAGTCTTTGGTATATATAATTATATCAATGTTTTGATTAGCATCATTTTTACTGTGCTTTATTATAGTGGATTTAAGCATATTTAAATTATATACCACGGGATTTACTATATAAATTGAGTAAGTATCTAAGTATGGATTAAGAACAAGCATAACTCATTAAACAATTAATTTCAACAGGTAGCTAGATGCTTAGCTCTGGCAATTGCAAATTGGAAGTGACATGATGTCAGGCAAATTATTAAATATGATACTGACAACAAAATTAGCCGCGAATATTAGAGTGACGTTTCCCTTTTGTCATTAGTGAGTTTTGAGTGAAATCATTTTTGACATTTTTTGTAGATAACTTAAAAAAAAGTTACAAGCGTAATATACTAACTGAAAATAAGTTAAAGAAAGAGAGATATCGTGAGACACCTGGTAGAAACGAAAAAACCTTTCGCTGTCTGCAATTGATATATAAATTAGGTTTTAAAAATTGTCACGATTACCATGAACATCAAGCAATGTATGTTGTACATGTTGAAAATCATTAAAGATAGGCCTGCACAGAATGCACAGACCTATTTCTTGTGATAACGTCACATTATGGGTTGCTCTTAGCTCATAATATCTGGTGGCAATAATTATTATCACGAGTACAAATCTCAAGGAATGTCCATTACATATGTAGGGCCCCGTCATAAGAATGCATACGAATTACGTACTATATAGTACATACATTCCTTAATACTTACATGATTGCCATATACTTATGATGACATTGTATGGGGTGCTCTTACTAAACAATAAAGTGTCGTGACGATATTAAACTTTTTCTGTCTAGCTCTCATTCGCCAAGTTTGTCAAATATAACGTGCGATAAGAAACTTCGCTCAGTAAATAGCAAGAGTTTCAAAAACAAGTGAAAATAAATTGATTGATTATATCTTAAAGTAAGAGGACCTAATTTAAATTATTTAATTTTTTGAAAACTTTTTTACGTACAGTATATTCTGTAAATCAAAATTTATCCATCTTAGTCTGTAAATTCTCAGATTGAGTCCTAAAAATTTTCATATCACTATCAATTTCACTTTTTTGATTTGATGATGAGAGAATTAAAAACAAACCGAAATATTCAACAGATTATGAAATTCCTGTCCAAATATGAAATGTATGTAAAGTAAACACCAAAATTTTAAAGAAATGACAAAATCTTTTAATTTATTTATGAACATTTCAAAAACAAAAAGGTGAATGTAAAGTTTCACTTATGCATCAATAATGCGAGAAAACGTCACGGGAAAATTTTTTGTACCCTCCAACAGGATTAGGTAGCCTACAACGAGATGAGAAATGAATATTCTATGCCCCGGGATTGCCGTTTACAAAGTAAAGTGAAACATCTAAATAGTACGCGAAGGAAAGCGAATGTTAGACAAGATGGAACGATGCCTCTTTACATGTAGTAAAGACGATAAAGTACGAGTACAAACTCATGTTACTTCGACAATAAATATAACAACTTGGATACAGGAATGCAAAGCATTACTGCTATAATTGGTCTTATATCTGTTACTAGTGGCTTATTATTATTTCATGATAAAATATCACTCTTTATTTTCTATAAATATAATATTCCAGAAGATATAACTCATCTTTATGTCTTAAGCAGTTCATGTCCTTCGCCAAGGTACACTCTATCTTCATACCAAAATTCATCGAAATTGGTTTAGCGGTTTAGGAGTGAAAACGTAACGGACAGATACAAAGATAGCGTATGAATAACATAGCATTTTTACTATACGCATTCATATTCAAAAAGACATGACTATTATAGACTATGATATTTTTTTTAATTTTAAAGTATTTATATTACTGTCTTATGGACCGAAGACTAAATGAATGTTTTAAAATGTTTATTTGATTTTGTGTTGTTGTTTACAATCGTATTGTATATAAGATTGATTTAGGTATATAGGTTAGTTATTAGTATTGTCATTAAATCGGTTATCTTATTATTTAAGTTTAACAAAATTCTAGGATGCAAGGTAAATCTCAGTAAGACTGTTATAACTTAAGCTCCACGTTCAGGCGTTTTCATTCTATATAACGTTAAATTAAACGGATATACATACGTGCAGACGAAGTGAATAAACAGAACATACAAATACTTCGCAAACAATAAGGAAACTCAATATAAGTAGTTTTCAGTGTTCCTTATGATGTGCAATAATAAAATTTAACTTGTTCTTTCAAGTTTCTCTTCTAAGAAATACTATTTTTTCATACAAATATGTTTTATCTCGATTCCATTAAGAGACAAACTATAAAAAAAAATGTTATGCTCTTTGTTAGGGTAAAAAGATCACTTTTAAAATATTAATATGCATTTATAAACTACGTAAAGAGAAATTCCAATGAAATGAAAAACGAATAGGAAGTCTTTCATGCAGAGAAACATTGCACAACACTTTCCTCTTTATAATCTTAGTATAGACAAAAAATAGCATAGTCTGGATTTTAGTATTAGGTACCTCAAAAGGTTTATCAAGAGGTCAATGTTAGGCTGGAGCAAAAGAGACACCTAAGCGATAAACTGCAAGATTGAACGTAAATCAGTCAAGTAGAGCTTGCATGTCTCATGAAATTTCAATATTATATGGTATGGTATGGTATGGTATGTTCGGGCTGTTTTCCGCAACTCGACGACTATGCGCCTATTTTGCGTGTGTGGGAAATTAACTTCTCGTTACTCTTGCCACCCCAGTTCCTCCAGGAACTTCAGCAACCTCTTCGTCTTGCCGAAAATTTCCGGGAGTGACCCAGGAGTGCCAAGATGTTGAGCCCGGTACGTCGCTACACCTGGACAATACAAGATCACATGTGCAGCCGTTTCATCTGCCCCCATGCACGCCCTGCAAAGTGGACTGTCAGTTATACCTATATTAAATAGATGTTTATTATATGGTCCGTGGCCGGTTAAGGCCGCGGTTATTTGCCTGAGTTGAGGTCTGTTAAGTTTGATGATACGGTTCGATATTTTGGCATCAATGTTTGGAAGCGATTCTTTCGCCTGTCTACAGTCTACAACTTCACGCCATACATTGTTGTGTTGGCGTTTAGTTCGTTGTCGGATTTGGCCTTTGAGCCAGCAAGAAGGTAACGAGACGATGGGCTCTGGTCCTATCGCCGTCATGTCCGAACCCCTTCTTGCTAGCTCATCTGCCTTATCGTTCCCCCACGAGTTACTGTGGCCTTTGATCCATTGTAAGGTGATCTCATTCCGGTCACTTACCTGTGTCAAGGCCTTATGACATTCATAGATCATACCTGATGTGGTAGAATTACTATTTAATGCCTGTAGTGCTGACATGCTGTCTGATAATATGCGGATGGAGCAGTCTTCCACCTTCTTTGCCGCAATTGTTCTGGCTGCCTCAAGGATACCTAGACTTTCAGCTTGAAACACCGTGTTGTAGGTACCTAGAGGTATTGAGGTTTTAATGTTTAAATCATCGGAGAAAATGCCACAGCCAGTCCCCGATTTGGTTTTCGAGCCGTCGGTGTAGATTCTTAGGTCCTTACTGTCGCGACCTTCATGTGTATCTTCCTCCAGCTGTATTTTATATTTTTTGTCAAAAATGTATTTTATTTGTATTCCGTCATTGGGTGCTCCCATAAGAGGAATGTCTTTGGCTACGTCCATTAGGATTTTTGTATGTGGAGTGCCTGTTTTCCTTAGCAGTTTTTGACCATCTAGTCTTATCGCGGTAGACGCAGCCTCTTGTTGTATAAACAAGTGAAGCGGTAAAAGGTTTAGCATTAATATTCAATATTATATGTCTTATAGACATTTATTAGAAACCCTTGAACTTACACTTGTCCTTGCCTCATTTAGATAACAATTCGTAGAAATGTAATTGTTTCACTCGGGAACGTTATAATATGGATTACTTATTTAAATACTAGCAGAACCCGCGGCTTCGCTCGCGCTAAAACTACAAAAACATCTCTAAAAAGGTAGTTTCGTATAAACTTTCATCCCCTATTTAAGGGGGTAACCCCTTACAGGATGAATTTTGAAAAATGCTAAGACACGTATTTATTTTATTGCAGAGTATATATACCAAGTTTCAAGTAATTCTGATAATAAATATTTTTTTGGATTGTATTGTAACGAGTCTAACTTGTAGGTGGTTATATTTGTAAGACTAAAAAAGTAAGACTATGAAAAGAATAATCGATATCCTGCGCAAAAGATCATTGAAATTATTTCTATCAATCGACTATGATCAATTTCGTAATACATATTTTTTTTAATAAAAGACATAAAATTTGCTAAAATGTATTAAGTAATACTTATATAGTATAACGTGGCATAACAAGCAATTATTATCAATATATATTAGTATTTTAGTTTATGTTATTAATTACAAAGTAACATAAAATATAGGGGAAAGGACGACAGATTCTAAACATCTGAAGACACTATACGAGTACGTCGGGTAAGATAATCCGAGTAGGTTAGAAATATACCTCATTGACGTTAACCGTCTTTGTTCACCTGTTATTTTGATTGATAAGAAAACACCCTTCTTCATGATGAAGTAAAGCTGATTGAAAGAATAAGCTAATTGATTTTAGAAAGCTGAAGACAAACTAAAGGCACTGTAGGAACGGTATCTATGACAATGCGAGACAAGCTGTCTGGCGCCAAGAGCCTAAGTTCGTCACACATACCTATTAAGTGTATTTAAATAATAATTAATATAATATGTAACACTAGCCTTTTCTTCTGAGTTTTCCTAATTTAAGTTAGTTATTTTTTGTACTAAGGTTTAGGTGCATATATTGATTATTTCCTGCACGTAAAGAAGATTTACCTTGTAGTAGTGCACAATTCAGGGTTTGCGCTTATAAGGCATGAAATTAATGTTCCTTTTCAGACATACAGAAGATGCTTATATTGTATCAAATTACCATCAATCCCTATTACATTCCCTAATTTCAACAACTTTTAGATGTGTAATTACTAATTTGTATTAAAACCCAAATTAGCAATTAAATATTTGCGATATAAGTTCTGCGATATTTTTTAAAGAAGTTACACTGTTAAATGCTGAAGGGTATCTAGAGGAGATTTACAGAATCAAATTCAGGACCGAGAAATATATTTCATGGCAAAATCCAAAACTATTATAAGAAATAATATTTAAACTCATGTACAAATAAAGCTGTAGCATTTTATTAATTATATAAAAATAAAACTGTAGCGTTTTAATTATATATGAATTAACAGGATAGAGGAAAGTTGTTTATGAGCGAGAGACTGGGCGTCAAAGATCCTAGCACTAAGAAGATAACGCGCCGATAAATTGAAAACGTGTGTTGAATGAAATGGAACAGATGGGCATCCGTAGAGATTATCTCCTAATTAAATTAGTTAGGGCAAACTTGAGCAAGACACTTTGAATGCACAGAGGTATCACTTCTCGAGATTGAATTGTAGTTTGTGTACGTTAAATAACTTAACATAGTAAAATAACGAAAAATATATGTATATATCTCCATGATGGAATTTTCTTATTTTTTTAAAGTTTATGTAGGTATGTAAAAGTGTAACATACATGTAACTGTATATCTGAGAATAAAATAACACGCAGTCAAAACTGCAAATATAACACGAGATATCCTCAATGGAAAAGCACCAATGGGAAATGATACAGGAACTAGAAGTTGTATGATTTTTTTTTATTTTTAAAGAAACCTACGTGGCGTGAAAATAAATAATGACTAAACTTTTATCAACGCAGCAAAGCTTTGTTTTTTATGTAATTAAACAAAATTTTGACCTATTTAGCAATAATAATCAAGTTAATAGTACCTATATTATATACAGTGTACATACGTTAAATGCTCTTACTCATTTATTATTATCCTTAAAATAAATGTATTTTTGTAAAAGCATTATCCTCCTTAATAATTTTAAATGATTATAATACTAGTAACTAGCGACCACACCCTCGCTTCGCTCATGTTCGTCCCTAAGTACGTTTCGACACTTAGTATGGAATAGTCTTTTTTTTAATTTGTTTTTTTTAGTGATTTTTTTCGATGTTTTAATAGTTATTCTGCTATTCGGGTTGAAGACAAATTCAACAAAAAAAAGATAATAAAAATCGGTCCAGCAGTTCTCGAGCTATAAGTGTTGTAACAAACCCGACTTTGTTTATATGTATAGTATCGATTTATTTTTATTATGCTGAATTATAATACCTTCCATTATTTACGAGTATATAATGAAATATGGCATTCCTAGTAAATGTCTTATTCAAACAATACTATCGTTGTTCGAGATCACTGCTAAGGACTATTTCAACCTATCCCGTAACCACTTTGCATAGTAAGTAAACCAAGTAAGTTTGCCTTCGCCCGCGAAATGTGTCCAAACTTATAAGTACGTTGTTACAATAGTTAAAGTATTTGCTTTACTCTACATGATACAATGTTTTAATATCTAACAATATGTTTTAATATATAAATAACGTTATGTGTGATTTAAAATATCTTGATGAATATGTTTTAGGTAAATAATTATTCAATTAAATATGTAATATGAAATAATATGAAATACTAGTATCGTCACTACTAAATGTATGTACATTTGAAAGAGCACGTTTGCCTTCGCAAATATGATAAATTAAAGTTATTTAACTACTAACCTCATTAATTTATTTACTTGAGCAGTTGAGAAATACCTCTACGAGATAGGAGTACGACACATGTGAAAATCTGTAAGTAAACTTATTAGGTATTTAATCAATATTTGCAGTATCCACAGTTTCAGAGCAAGACTTTACAACAGAATAATCCGTATCACAATTTACGTAACTTAATGTGCTTAGTCCTGGAGATATCTCCGCTAAGTCAGTGTTCCGCTTTAAGCATTTGGTTAGCAACATTTAGATTGTCTTCTTATTCGACAAAACTTATGTCAGTTGGTACGAAACAGGAATATTTACTTAACACTAGCGACTTAACTTGGATGCGTCCCTAGGTACGTTTTTTTTTGAGCGGGTGCCTAATTTCTTTTTTAAATAGTCTAAGTAAACTCCTTATACCATCAGCTATCTGCCAGCGAAAGTCCCGTCAAAATCAGTCCAGCCGTTTCGGAGATTAACCGGAACAAACAGACAAATACACAGACAATTTTAAGAAAAATGTGTTTTTCTTACAAGCACCGTATAAACTTAATATGCATTTAGTAATAAGCTGTTATTTTGACATTACGAATTGACACTTCAATTATATTTATCTGTATAGATGTTATTCAGCATGTTTCTACTTTTATAGATTTTAAATTAAACTTTTAATTTTCTTTATGAAAACTAAAACTTTAATTTAAATAACTATTTTAGACCAGAGTCGATAATTTTTGAAACCAAAAAAAATTATAGTAGGATGCAACCCATTAGAAAAGGAGGGGAATATTATAAAAATGAAAGGAAAAATAATTTACGGGCGATCTGAGGACGGGAAGGGGGTGGGGGGGGGGGAGAGATTTTAAGGGTAAAAAACGGTTTTCCTCGATTTCCGGCAAAACTAAAAGTCCTATCGAAAAAAATCAAATGGCAAAGTTGTAGGTAATAAAAAGATCTAAAACTTTTGTATTTACACTTTTTTCACATAACCTCAAAATTTATGTGAAAAATTCAAAAAACCAACTTTTTAGTTTTTTATTTTTTTCTTTCACATTTTTTTTTAACGAAATTTGGTGAAAACTTGCCTTTTTATGTCCCAAATACGCTGTAATTTATTTGATAAAAAGTATTTATTTTTTCACCTTATTTTGAATTAATATCGAAAAAAAACACCCTAATTTTCAATCGAAAATTCACCCGTCAAAATATCAGCTTTTTTCAAAAAGTTGGTATGTTTTCTGTTCGTTGAAATGTCTACTTTCCGATGGTGATGAAAAAAATATATTAAAGAAATAAATGTCAAAATGTATAAAAAATATATTATAAATATATTAAAAATCTATACTATACATATTTTTTTATATATTTATACATAATTTTTTTTTTCATGGGGGTATACTCACGATAAAATAGTGAAGGCATTATTAATTCGATTTTGTCTTTTCAGATTATCGGTATGGATGAATCTGTTTGTATCATCTGCAATAAGGTAGATGATAAGCAAGTGTATGAAATAAAAAAGGTTTTTTGTTTTTTGCATTTTCTCAGAAGATTTACTATAGTAACATATATTTTTTGATTGAAAATTAGGGTGTTTTTGATATTAATTCAAAAGAAGATGATAAAATAAATATTTTTTATCAAATAAATTACAGCGTATTTGGGACTTAAAAAGGCAAGTTTTCACCAAATTTCGTTAAAAAAAAAATGTGAAAGATAAAAATAAAAAAGTTGGTTTTTTGAATTTTTCACATAAATTTTGAGGTTATGTGAAAAAAGTGTAAATACAAAAGTTTTAGATCTTTTTATTACCTACAACTTTGCCATTTGATTTTTTTCGATAGGACTTTTAGTTTTGCCGGAAATCGAGGAAAACCGTTTTTTACCCTTAAAAGCTCCCCCCCACCCCCTTCCCGACCTCAGATCGCCCGTAAATTATTTTTCCTTTCATTTTTATAATATTTCCCTCCTTTTCTAATGGGTTGCATCCTACTATTATTTTTTTTCACCTTTTATTTTTTTTAAAGGCTTCTACCCTGGTCTATTTGTAGTTATCTTAGAGACTTGATGTATCAGAATGTTATGTAAGTCTTCTATCACTTTTCAAAATCACTAAGCGAAAATAAAGTAAAGAAAAAGAAAATCTGTTATTGTGTAAAGGAAAGAAAAACCCACAATACAATAAAGAAACAAATACATTTTCTTATTATTATTAGTGAGAACCCAAAAGAATTTTTTACAATTTCATAATTATTGTTGTCAAATCTTAAATATAGCATATCTAAGTAATGTAATTTAATAATAGCCAAACTTCCAAGTTGAACATTTAATATGATGCCATCGTTACAAGTTCCGACTTAGTTAAATTGGTTGAGTCATTATAATTTGAAACGAGATAATCATTTCTTCCTATATATATAGTCCTTAGTATTAATAGAGGTATTGGATGCTAATAGATTGTTAATATTCGATAAATTGTATTAACAAACGACAGATTATGCTAATACGTAAAGTTAATACAACTCATCTACCCCGGTGGTATAGCAGTTAGCATGTATGGCTACAGATCCGGAGATCCTCGGTTTGTGGTTTGGATCGGGCCAAGGTATAGTTAGTGAGTGTTTTTGTCAAGAAATTCTCAGTAATAGCCTGGATTTGGCGATGTTAACAACTATGGTGCTGGTGGTCCTTAAATAGCTCGCTAAGCCGTCGGTCCTCGCCTGATCCATCATCACAAGCGACGAATTTTCATCTCATCGGAGTATGAAATTAACAGGGATAAAGAGCGTTTGCGTGCATACTTGGGAACTAAGTCATGTACGCAGGAGATATTTCTTCTGCGCTCATTTGGCTAGTCTCGTTAAGATTGGCAGCCTTGGCCGAAATCAGTCTGGAAAACACTTTAATACTAAAATTTAATTTACATTTGGTTTTATATATATTTATATCCAATTCTTTACATTTATATATCATCATATGATATGATATTGATATAAATAAAAATTACAGACCATCGATATATAATAAAAATATGATAAATGGTACAGTTCCTGCCGTATACGAGTATATAGCTTCTAATAAAATTATAGCTTTAATTTATGTACATCTTAAAATTACATAGTAGGTACTATAAGAAAATCGAACGTGTTAAAAATAAAATTGGATCTTTCGGAAACTCATATTATTGAATTGATTGAAATCGAAAAACTTTCATCTAAAACGCCTTTCTTACGTTCAATAGGGAAAGTAAAATAAATTTTGTAGCCCTCACTTTTGTGATGGTATAATTTTGTTAAATTTTGCAAAGATCGCCCTTCATTTAAGAAATCATTAGTCATCCGTGTTTGTTCCGAAACATTTAAGAGCTGGTGTTTCTTTATTATTAAGATTGAATATTTTTACAAGATTTTTAAGACAACTACATGAATAATGTGTTTTTCTAAGGCTTCGATAAATTATAATTACAATTTTTTAATTATAATATTATTACGACTCATCGAAATCTAACGTGTTAAGAAAATTAGACTTTTAAGTAGTTTTTCTTCTATTTTCTATCTCGCGGTAAACTGTATTCTTTCTTAAGATAAAGATTAGAAATCGTTTAGTATCCTACCCTTCAGTGAAAGATAAACTTTGTTTATCCGTTTCGGAGATTATCGGCTACAAACAGACAGCATAATACCAATTTTCAAAACATTCGATTTTTTCTTAGGGTACTTCCTATTTTAAGCAATCACCAAATAACGGTACTATCTAGCCAAGTAAGTAATTAACATTACACTATTAAAAGACTGTTTCCCTACAAAATGTAAAGATAAATCACAACGCTTCCTCACTTTTTGCAGCTTACTTTTATTTGTATTATGCATTGGTTGAAAATGCTGCGTTTTTGTTTAATTTAAACAGAGGAAATTATACTTTCGCTAAAAACATATTCATAAATAAATAAATATTTTGCTTCGTTTAAGACTCGTACTTGTGTTTTGTTATAATCGTTATATTTTACGTACGTTAAAACTAAAATAATACAATTATATTTTCGGAAATAATAAAATCTTATTTCTTATTGTCATTCTTTTACCTTATACGAGTATTGCTCTCATAATCCATATTTTCACATGACGGATGGGGTTTTGGCATACATATTTATCATTTTTGATGCCTTAATCAATCTTGAATATTATAAAGTAATATTTGGAGAAATCTTATTTTTTGTCTAATATTACTGATAAAAATGTTACATGATAGCAATAATAATAAAACAAATCGTAATAAGAGTAGTTTGATTTGATACACAGACATATATTATGATTTTTATTATAATAGCTAATACCTAATATATTTTTATTAGGTAATAACTTTTTTATTAGGTAGGCCTGAATGTTGAAAAAGCAGATGAGTAAGTATTATCGTTTTTGATAAAGTTTCATTTAATATTTACTTTTTATTATTCTTAAGCTAAATATATTATAGTCCAGTCAATAAGGTCTGAAATCAGAATGTTGGCACTCAACTTTGCATTTTTGATATAATGTAGTTTTAATGATACAAAAAAAGTGTAAGGGTTTTAGTGTCCGCAACCCCCGGCAAGGGTTCAAAAAAAATAGTCAAAAGTATTTTTTCGCAATTACTCAAAAACGGTAAAAGTTAGACAAAAAAGTTTTGATAAAAATATGTAGAGCTTAAAATTATCCATCAAAAAGGTTTTATGACTTTTTCCTTCGGTCAAAATTAACCGAGTCATGGAGGTTTTAAGTTTATGGGAAATTAAAATTCGCTTGTTTCTACTAACTACCATTTTTAAAAATTTACGTTCATCCCTTAAACTTAAAACCTCCCCAACTCGGTTCATTTTGACCGGAGGAAAAAAAGTCATGAGACTTTTTTTATGTAAAATTTTAAGCTCTACATATTTTTATTAAAACTTTTTTGTCTAATTTTTACCGTTTTCGAGTAATAGCGAAAAAAACATTTTAGAATATTTTTTTAACCCTTGCCGGGGGTTGCAGTCACGAAAACCTTTACACACTGTTTTTGTTTCATTAAAACTACATTATATCAAAAATGCAAAGTTAGGCTTTTCACTATTTATTTTAGGGCTTAGAACGTAAAGACTCAACAGCTTGTGTTTCATTCAGTTTACTTCCTTGGCGGCGCTTCCTATGTTTTAAGAACACCGCGGTTAATATATTCAGTAAAAAAAATTTTTTTTGGCTGTAATATTAGTTCTGAACCGAGCCTACCGTATTTGTTATTGTAGCCTAGTAATGGTGCACAATAATATAAAATTAAATCTTTATAAAAATTATAATAGATATCGAAACCTTCTAATAATAATATTATTTTTTGGTTTACCTATTTACATATCTTCTACATATAACAAATTAGACTAGATATATGTAAATACACGTACAATACCAAAATACCATGTAAGCAAACAGAAAATAACAAATCATAGATATCGTAAAGTACTTTTTACAAGAAAATCAAATATAAATGTTTAAAAATCTAAAATAAATGTTTCTGCAACATAGAAAGCGTTAACAAGAAGCAGAAAATTGAATTCTCCGTTCGCTGTACAGAGATATAAAAGCTTATTCACAGTAACATTTTTAAATATAAGTATATTTACGTTAATTTCATATTTTCTTTTTGCAAAAAATGAAAATATATATATATATATATATATATATATATATACATTTTATGCATGTAAATATTTAGTAAGTTTTTTATAATTACCAAACGAATTTGGATGTTTTTCGATACTTTACCGTTTATAGTAAACTAGCGGCTCATCCTCGCTTCGCTCGGGTTCGTCCCTAGATGTTTGAACTGTTAGTATGGAATAGATAGTGTATATACATATAATTATGTATATATTGGTTGTTAGGTTGATATGGGTTGTGTTATAACGTGATTTCCCGTGGCAATGAGATAATCTCCCGTGGTAAAAATTAGCCTATGTCACTCTCCAGCCCTACCACACAAAAAATTATATAATAATTGTAACTAAGTCGAATCTGTAGTTACATTAAATATTGTATTGGAAAATCTTATTGAAATAGACGTTATTATCGATACAGAGACTGAATCTATAGTTTTCAGAATTTCGTTCTGTCTGTCTGTGACCGCATCACGGAAAAACTACTGGAGGAGGGATTTTGATGAAATTTGATATAAATAAATGATGATAGCTAATATCCGGGTAAACATATATGACACTTTTTAGTGCGGGAAAATATTTCATCTCTGAGAAATGTATGTTAAAGGTTAAATAATAATAGAATAATATAAATATTAAAAAGTAAATTACTGACAAGAAAATTCAATTGCAAATAGTCCATCGACTGTCGATAACTTTTAGTTATTTTAGCATTTGAAGCATACGCATATTGAAATTGGTTGGAAAGTACTCAAAGGTAAAGTAAACTACCAACAAGACTTTTGTGGCGAGGACTTTTAATGGGCTTATAATATAATTTTCGAAGCTTTTGTAAAAGTTATTGAAGATCTTAGAATTGTAGAATTTAATTAATACTTATACAGCAAATGGACCACGTCACATAATATTGACGTTATTTCTTTTAAATAATATATGAGACAGCCATCATAGCTCAAAATATAAAATACTAAACATATTTTTATGTACATATAATACTACTATGTACTTGATATGTATGTATGTATAATGTACTTGATACTAATGACTCAGTTGGGTAGTTCATAAGAGGATGTCTTAGTTGCCCGTCTATTAATGCATATAAGATAATAATATGTTATTATCTTCTTAATAAGACTTGATGAAGAGTTCGCTTAGAAGTATAATTTAGGTAAAATCGATATTAATCCTACTATACATAATAAGGTTGTGCCTAACTTTTATCTTATTAATGCACTAGAAACTCCTAATTCGTATGAGTTTCTATGTACATATGTATATCGTTTAAAATATTACGTTTTTAGAAGCTTCCGGAACTGCTTTCTTTTATATTTATTCTTTTATTTATTAAGCTGATTGGCAGGTAGGTAAATTATAGGTAGAAGACGTTAGCTGAAAATGGGTTCTAAGACAGGGCCGAATTAGGAGAGTAAAGGTATGAAAATTTTGTTTTTATTGTTAGGGACATAAAGATGAGATATTCTTATTATACAAAAATCAACTCGAGCCGCGGGCAACGTTAATTAGTAATTATTCATAACCAAAAAAAAAATATTTTAAAGATATTCTTGTGATATATAATAGATACGTTCATAACTGCCTCGGTGGTGTAGTAGCTGGGTTCGAGACCCGGGTCGGGCTAGGTTTAGTTATTGAGGATTTCGGTTAAGAAATTCCCAGTAACAGCCTGCAGTTGAGAAGCTGGCGGTATTTCAAGCTCGTGCCTTGGAGAGCACGTAAAGTCATTGGTTCTGTGCCTGATCACTCATCGGTCGTGTCGAATTTGAGTCTAGGAATAGACACACGTACACTTGTGCACTATAATATCTCTTGCGCAGTTGGCTAGTCTCAGTGAGATTGACCGCTGTAACCCAAATCGTTCGGGAGGAAATAATGATCCTCAAATAAATTCAAAAAGTTCAAATAGTGGACAGATAATTAAAGTATGTAATACATTCTGTTTTACATAGAAAATAATGAATTCCTAGATCCATGTGAAACCAGTCACTTTTAACATTTATTGCTTGTAAGGCTTGTAGTGACATTTCATTAAACTATATTTCATTATAATTTACACTGCACGCAAATTGAATCGGACTCGCCTGGCGCCAGTCACGCGATAGTTATAAGTCATTTCAACAGCTTGCCAAGAATGATTAAAGATTATGTAATTTATTGATCTAGATTGAATTTTAAAACCTATTTTATATGAATTGATATGTAGCTACCGTTAAAGTTATTACATTTTCTTTTTTTGTTTTGGTGCCTGAAAAAGTGGCTTGAGAATACAAAGTATGTATTTAAATAAATCTTATAATTAATCATGTCATATATGATTTCTTATTGGGTGGAGTTGGGGGTGTTGAGGGGGGGGGGGGTAAGAGGGTCACATTAGGTTCCGGCAGTCCAGCCGGCTTTAAAGCCAAGGGACACACTGGGAGGTGGCCTACTTGGGAAGGCGGTATTCCACGCAGGGTGGTCCAATTGGGTTGGGTGTTGTGGTCTGCTTCTGCTCTGCATAACTACCTGTATATATGTTGGTGGTATGCAAAAATGCATTTCTCAACGTTGCAAAAAGGGAGAAAGTCTTTTGAAGGCCTCGTAGAATTTGTTATATTAATGGTTAACCTCAAAGTAGTAATAGTATATAGTGTAACTAACCTTCTGTATCAGGACCGCTGTCATGTTCCGATTCCGACTCGTCCCATATAGTGTCAGTAGCTATCTTCTGGCGGGAGCACTCGATCCAGTAGCCGGGCGTTGGGATCAAGTTGTGAGGGTACTCTTCACAAAATTCGTCTGTAAAAGAGATATATATTAGAAAAAGTAAAGCAGTTTTAATTTTTTTACTGTCTAAAATTTATATTCCTTAAACCTATGTTTTTATTCAATAGTTTTTTTTGCATTTTATAACATATTGAGGAAACTTTCAGGTTTTAATATCGCGTTACGACCTTTGGGGACGGGGCTATTATAAATACATAAATAAACTATATGAGCGGAAACGCGAGTTAAGATAATTTTGGATGAAAATAAAATCGCGTAAATCTAAGAAAGTGTTATGAAAATAGTTATATATATAGTACTTTGTTTTTGTCTTGCCTATACCATAAAAAATATATTCATAACTAATGTGACCTATACGTTTCAAGGACTAATCGAAATCGCTACTTCTGTTAGTATTAATAAAACGGACACGCTATACCTGTGCGTTTTCGTTTGTAGCCTATTTCGTATGAGTAAACGTGGAAAAGCGATTAAATGATCTGTCTTTGTCTTGTCGTGAATAATTAAACGTGTAATTATAAATTGATGACCTCCTTTTATGGCTGTTCTAAAAGGTCTTTTTGATGTGGAATTTTAACGATTCTTCATTAATGTACGAGGTTAATTTCAAAATACATTCTTAATAGAGCATTATGTTGTGTAATGTGAATTATTAACATGTACTTGTCTGTAAATCGTTTTCAATTCTGTAAATGAAGAATTAAATTTTGCTTCGAACAATAAAACTGTCCATTCCTCAGTGTGGCATTGTGCCAGTTTTATTATATTATGATCTGTAGAGTTACCGTCCCTAATTTGAAAAGTTCTTTTATTAGCAAACTCTCAGGAGAGAAGCTTAAGCGAGAGCGGAGTATACGAACTCGCGGAACTAGATAAATCCGGTTTACTTAATAACTTTTTCGGTAAACCCTTTTTCATTTGATGTAACTCAATCGTAGTAACTGTTTTTATTAGTTTGCTTTCAAGCGAACTGCGACCTAGTTAGAAACTGATTTTTGTTTTTATTAGAGGTTCGATTCTGACAGTTACATGTATCTAAATCACTGTTATCTACACCAAAAGTATAATAATAAATATATAAATAAGTGCTATATATATTATGTTTTATTTTAATACTAGCGACTAAACCTCAGTTTGCTCGGGTTCATACCTAAGTAAGTTTTTACGGTTAGTATGTAATAGATAGACAATATATACGATGAGAATAGATACGATGATATATATGATGAGTTATTTTGGGTTGTATTATAACGGGTTTTCCATGGGAATGCCATAACCTCCCGCGGTTAAGCCTATGTCATTCTTTTGCCCTCCAACTACATATCTCCACATAAAAAAATCACGCTAATCCACCACTCTGTTTCGACTTCAAATAAGGACAAAGAAACAAAATCAAAATGTATATCGTAGAATGAGAAAGTGTCGAATCAATAAAAAAATAATTATAATTGTAGTAGTAAGGAAAAAGAAAAATTCACATTTTTTTTAAAATCACTTTTAAAGTTTTCCGTGAATTTTTTTCAATTTTTTTCTTCATAAAAGCCTTCCTTGGACTCAAATTCAAATTCAAATTATTTTATTCAGCATTAAAATATTATATTTTTTTACTGAACGTCTATGAGTACTACCAGTCTTCAACGAATAGTCAGGACTTCAACGAATATTTAAAAAAAAATAGCCAGATCGGTCCAGCCGTTCTCGAGTTTTGCGCTTAGCAACACATTTAGCCATTCATTTTTATTTATAAGAAATTTTCAATATTTTCATGTTCACATTTCGCGAGGATATGTATTTCGTGCGGTACTGAAAAGTATCCGATATTATCTTACTAAGACTTACAAGTACACATAAATATGCATATGTGTATGTTTTTTAACCGAATTCCAAAAAGGAGAAGGTTCTCAATTTGTCGAAATCTTTTTTTTATGTATGTTCACCGATTACTCGAAGACGCCTGAACCGATTTGAAAAATTATTTTTTGTTTCAAAGGGTATACTTCCCAAGTGGTCCCGTATAAAGTTTAGCTAAATCGGTTGAGCGATTTAAAAAAAGTCAACAATAAATGTATTTTTTAAATAAATTCTTACAAATTATCTACTTAATACGTCTACACTAAAAATGGAAAAATAAAATCTTAAAAAAAAACCGGCTTCCAGGCTCTAAAATGTAAAAAATAACTAAACTGAGGTTTTTATTTAGAATAGATACCTAATCAGATATTTTCGAAGTCAGTGCCAGCCTACAATATTTTAAGATATCAATATCTAATAGGTAAATATGTATTTTACGTATCGAAATATATTAGATTTGCTTTGCATCGGCTGGCACCGACTAGTATATATAAAATAGAATTGTACTGAATTACCTGTCAACAATTGGAATTTGACCGACTTTCTTATCTCAATTACCTTTGCCCTTTGGATCAACCCAAAAGCCGACATTGAGAATTATTAGTAGATAGAATCGAGTTATCTCTCTTAATTTATTAACATCTGCCTTGACTCGCCCTTGAAAGGAACGTTGAATAACAATGTAAAAAATATATGGTTTTTTTAAAAGATTACAACATCAATTAATTTGCCAACTAATTTTGATTTCAAAAATCTCCAAATAAATTTTAATTGTCAATATTGATTTTTTCATGTTATTATTTAATTTGAAAAGGACTTACAATATTAAACATAAAGTCTGTGTCTGTGCCGTTAGAGCCTTTGTAAATAAAATATTTACATTGGGTCCGACGCGAGACGACCGGAGCTTGGAAAAGCGGAAGATCAATGCGCGGAAAACGCGGCTACATTGTTACCACATCATTTTACTGATGCAACCTTTATTGAATATTTCATAAAGGCAAAATTCTGCTTTAAAATATGCATTCGGGTAAATATTTTATACAAGAATTTTAACGGCTTTCCAGATTATTGATTTAGGCTTGGGGTTACTAAAGCTCTTTTCAATTTACTACGTCTTACCCTTTAGAATGTGTTGTGGCGAAAGGGTCGAATTAGGATAGTTTCCTATTTCCCGGGGTATTACCATAAAATATACTTTCTATACAATGTAAAATATTTATTTAATAATATTGTAACCGCAATATTTTACATCCATTAATGTAAATGGAATAATTATACTATTATTTTTTTAAATACGTACCTATCATATTATGTATTACAATAATAAGAAATCAAAGCTTAAATCTGGTAAAATTGTAAATTAGTATAATAAATATCAAGTATATCCTGGTATATTATAAACTTATTAAAGATATTGAGGGTGGTTCACTTTTAGTACATAAATAGTTACGAGATAATATACATAAAAGAATATATAGAAAAAACGCATTTGGTTGCAGTTTCCAACACTGCCTTTTATTCTATTTAAACCTATAACAAATAATGAATACAAAGATTTGTGTGGAAATCTAACGTCATTAATCATCGTAGACAGTATAGGCCAAGCACATTCGAAACTGCTACGATGATCGTCTAAAGCTATTTGATTGTGATATAATACAATAGTGTGTGAGGGATCAGATTTAGCACTTAGTAGATTAATATTGATGTACAAGCGGCTCACCCTCGCTTCGCTCGGGTTCGCCTAACACCGACAAACAAAATCGAATCTACCCCCCCCATTCGTACATTTTTCCGAGATGAAAAGTATTTAAAATGTTGGTCGAAGATGTAAGGTGGTACCATGCAAAATTTTATTTAAATCGGTCCAACAGTTTCTCAGATTAGCCCGTACAAATAGAATAACAGGCAGAGAAACAAAAAAATTGAAAAATATCTAAATTTGTTATATTTCTCTTCTTACATCGCCCTGATTCGGTTTTTAGCATTTTTTTTCTAGGTACAGATAGGTTACCTCTGCAGTTTTGTTATATGTATAGATAGATAATTCTACAAGTGTGATATGTTAATTAAAAAGATAATGATAAGTAATATAAAAGTAATGGATAATAAAGCTTACTTAAACAAGTACCTATAAAAGTTAGCTTTAAGTAAACTTTAATTTTAAGCTATTTTTTTAACGTTTGCGATTTTCTAAATAATTATAGTAATTATTAACTTAAAGCAGAAATGGTTAGTATATAACATCATGTACAATGTCAGCGTACTTAATACATGTAGCTTTCCAAACAACTAAATGCTACGAAATAGCGTAGCGGTGCTACGAACTAATAAAATACAATGTTATAAACCTTTCGGTTTAATTACCTATACAAGAGGTATTAATATGTCTTCTGTCCTATCTTCTTCTTTCTTCTTTCTTTTCTTGTTGAAGTCAGAGAACGCACAGCTCACTGTAAGGTAGAACACCAAACTTTTTTCAATACGCTTGGCGTTCATACTTAGAGTGAGACGACCGTTCACTAAATCTTCCTCATCTTAAATGCTTGACGGGACAACAATGAGAAGTATTTTATTACTTACATATGTATGTGATAAAACTAAGACTATGTACTAGATGCGTGAAACCTCTTTAGATTACAATATAATCTGGATGGCGTCATGACATAGAAACACGTGGAATTTAAAAGAAAGTAAACGTATAGTGATTTTTTTATCTTTACTTCTAATCACGAGATTCTTACATATTTAAAAAATAAATAAAAAAGTCTGTACTAATTTGATACAATTAAATATCAATAATAAAAAAACTTTGTCACTGTTCAATTTGGTTATCAGAATTTATCGATTAAGAAATTTATGATAAATGTTATTTTTAAATGCATATAAGGATTTAAAATATATAAGAATTGAGGAATCATGCATGCATGCAATAACATATTTAAATTAAGATCATTCTACTCTTTTATATGTCAACTAGCGACCCTCAGTCCGCTCGGGTTCTTCCCTAGTTACGTTTTAACGTTTAGCATAGATTTCTACGAGATAAGATATTTTCCCGCAGTAAAAAGTAAAAATCCTATATGTTCACCCGGAGCTATCATCATACCAAATTTCATCGAAATCTGTCCAGTTTTCTCGTGATGCGTTCCCAGACAGACAGACAAAAATTCTAGAAACTATAGATTCGGCCTCTGTATCGATAATAATGATTATATCAAAAAGATATTCCAAAAAAATATTTAATGTACAGATTCGACGCACAACTTCATTATATGTATAGATATTAGTGTTGTTATAATCCTTTATTTTTTAAGTAGCATCATAGTTAAATAGCCAGGTATTTTAAGATCGTTTATTTTAACAAATAACAATCTTCCTAAAGATAGCAATTATTTACGTTTAGTATTATGGTGAATCCGATTTTCATCTATATTCGTGCAAAACAATACACATGCATTTATTATTAGTAAGTTATGAAATAAAATCAACAATTAAAAATATTTTTATATATAATATTTATATATATAAATATATAATATATTTTTATATATTATATAATTTTTTTAAACTCTTTTAATTATAATCAGTTTAAAAGATAAAAAATATATACTTCTTATTATTTAATTATAATTTCAGGTTACTGATTTGTTATTACCACAACATAAGTACACATAAGTTTTTTTTAACCGTTTGAAGCATCAATTATAGTTATTTAGAACATTTAAAATAATGTTAATATTATTAATAAAGAAGTATAACATTGAAAAAGCGCCAACTATTACTACTTTTTAATTCGCAAAAAAAACTACATATTTTTAAACGTTGAACTTCTTAATATGCATTACATTTAAAAGGATGAGAATAACAATAATAATTTGCCAAATGTTAAAAATCACCGTAAAAATGTGAATACAATGCGTAATAGAAATAATAGTACATAAAAAATATGCACATCTAAAATAATATCCTCTCAAAATATTCAAATTTTATTACTTAATTGGCGTAATTAGATAAAATTCGATCACTGGGTTTTTTTCTCAGGCAACCTCGTACTAGTCAACGTAACCGTTCCATCGATTTGTTTGTGCGTCCAAACTTTAAATTTTTTAATGCTACAAAATATTATAGCTGCTTGCAATTTATACAGAAAACAACGACAATTAATAAAAAAAACTACCAAGAAACAATGAAATAAATTATGTTTCCATACATCAAAATGTGCTTTATAAGTATTTTTTGTTTCTTTTTGCTCTATAGATATAGTGGTTAATTCGTTCATGATATAATACTAATACACGTCCGTGCTGTCACGTGACAAGTCTAATATCTAGCCTATACAGCAAGTCAAAGAAATTCTTATTAACAACCCGGAGGAGTTGGGAAGTTGTCGGTATTTAACCCCTGTGCCTCGGAGAGCACATAATACCGTCGGTTCCGCACATGATTTCTCACCGCTAGTATCGGATTATCGTTTCACCTAAGTTTGAGAGTGGAAGAAAGTAAGAGTGCAATTTGTGCTTGTGCGCATACTTGAGCACTATAAATTCTTACATAAAAAAAGACAAATACTAACTGCCTATATTTGATTCGCACTAGATTACAAAATATATAGGATTGACTCGCACTTGACCGTTTAAAAAAAGTCATTAGTGGTCGCTGTTAATATAGAACACAGACGATTTTCTAATGTTTATTTGTAATAAAAAAGATCCGCGACCCATATAGCTGTTTGTAGGAAAACACAAAGGAAATATTAATTTCCGCGTAATGGAAACGGTTTTCATTTCATGTGTGTATATGTGTTCCTTCAGACAAATAATATTAATAATAACTTTATAAATAATTTTCTAAGCTTATTATATCAGACTAATGGATTTGAATTTGTGACACCATATATTACCATTGACGACATGTGTGGCTCAGTTTGTAGTGACCCTACTTGCTGCGCCAACGGTCGCAGGTTCGAGACCCACTGGAGGCCTTCATTTATGTGATGAACACGAATGTTTGTACTCCAGTCATAGGTGTTTATATTTATAATATGTAGGTATTTAAAGTTATATATGTATAGTGTATAAATTATCTGGTATCTATAACACAAGTCTCGTAGCTTACCATGGAACTAGATGGTGTTGTGTGTTAATGTCTTGACATATTTATATTTATATTAAAAAAGAATTATTTGAGACGCTCCAAAAGACGTGAAAAGAGGTGGCAAAGTCTGTATGGGAAGTAATTTTATTTTAGTATCTAGTTAAAATAGTAGCTGGTCAAAACCCGAAGAGCTTCGCTCTTTATTGAAAAAAATCCTCTCTGTAATATTTGCTTACCATTTATTTGCATCAGCAATGATAAAATATGATACAGCGCGGAATGATTGGTGTTTTCTAAGAAATCACTATTATGTAATTTATATAATATAAAAATTTTTTACAAAAAAATAAAAACCGACTTCAAACAAAAGCATAAAAATTTTTATTTTTCCCTTTTTAGTGTAGACAGTAGTAGCAAAGTAAGGATTCTAACGTGTTAGGCTTGTCAAATTAAACAAAATAAGCCCAAACTCAAAGTATCTACTATTAGCCGTTGAAGAGTTCCACCTATCCACCTTCTGGCCTTGCCATCAGATCAGGTCAACAACACCGAACCACTGTACTATCAACGGAAATAGAAATACTTGCAAAGTTTCAAGTCAATATGACAATTAGAAGTAGGTTAAATTCATCATTAGTTGTTTTTCCACCCTTAGAGGTGGTATTTTTTTTGAAATTTAAATGGGACCAATCTGGAAGTATACCCTTTCAAACAAAACAAAAATTGTCCAAATCGGTTAATAAATGACGGAGTTCTGAGGTAACAAACATAAAAAAAAAAAAAAAAACATACAGTCGAATTGAGAACCTCCTCCTTTTTGAAGTCGGTTGAAAAGAACGTTGAATCATGTGTTTTGTACGTAGCTGCACTAATTATAAAGGTTATAATTATTTAAAAACTTATTTTTGCAACTCAATATTGTATAAATCCTGATATCTAAGTTATATACTCCATTCATATGTTGATTCAAATAGGTTATCGATCTAATGCAGATGTCTATAAATAATACCCGTCGTTTCGGCTTTTGCTGAATAAATGATTTGTTAGTAAAGCTGTTTATACATAGTAAATATTAAATAATAACCACGAAACCAAGTTATGTATATATATAAATAACTTACCTACCTCTCACCTGAAAACATTTATGAACATCGTATTAATATTATTAGTTCTTTATTAGAGCAATAATAACATCCAGAATTCGTCTTGTAATGTTTAAGGGACCATCTTTGAGATATAACCAAATCCATACTAATATTATAAATGTGAAAGTGTATTTGTTTATTTGTCTGTCTGTCTGTTTGTTTGTTTGTTTGTTTGTTTGTTTGTTTGTTTGTTTGTTTGTTTGTTTGTTTGTTTGTCCTTCTTTCACGTCGACGACGGATTGGCTTGATTTTTTGTGTGGTGATTGTTGCAGAGTTGGAGAGTGACATAGGCTACTTTTAACCGCGGGAGATTATCTCATTCCCACGGTAAAACACGTTAAAAAACTTATAATATAACCCAAAAAATTATTTATGATTAGAAATAATTGAAACTCAGTATTAATGCTCTTCAATATAATTAAATAAATATGTGTTTTATCATTTTTCGAAATTCATCCCATAAGGGGGTAAAATAGTTCTTGAAAGTTTGTATGAAACCTACTTTTATAGTTTTTTAGTAGTTCTAGAGCGAGTGAAACAGCGGGTTCTGCCAGTAACTAGAAAATGAATCATGAAAATAGATTTACAATTGGCTTAAGACACAAAAAAATACCATATCACCCGAATTAAGTATTATTGCCTTTTCGAAGTCGGTCAAAAACTAAGTGTGAATTTTAAAATACTTTCTAAATATAACAAAAAACATTTTATTGATTAATTAATAATTTATTATTATCTTTTTATATTATTATAGGTTAAAAAAATATGTATTAGATCATGTAAGAATTTCATTGTCTGTGACTTTTGTCAGTTGCTGCCTTAACAGAGAATAAGAAGCATTTATTTATGAAACGATGTTTGCTTTTAATATGTACTTACATAATATTAAATTTATTATCTTCTATACATATAATAAAATTGTAACTAAGTCGAATCTTTACATTAAATATTATTTGGAAAATCTTATTGAAGTAGACATTATTATCGATACCGAGGCCGAATCTATAGTTTTAGATTTTTTGTGTCTGTTTGTCTGTCTGTCTGACTGTCTGTGACCGCATCACGGAAAAACCACTGGAGGGATTTTTATGAAATTTGGTATGGTGATAGCTGATTGTTCGGGTTAACTTATAGTATACTTTAAAAAAATATACAGTTTACTGTACTAATAAACAGTTTACTGAGGGATATTTTTTCGAGAAAAAGTACAAAAATAACCACTCTAAAACTATAAACATGTTAGCAAGGTAATTTATAGATATAAATAGCTTCTCTTAAAAAAAGCTATATCAATAGGCGAAATTTTATTTGATAAAACTTCAAGTAAATTTATTTATGTGTTATTAAGATATTTGTCAATAGATGTCGCCATGTGTTTTTAAAATAATTTTATTAGAATAACAAGCATTACCCGCAGCACAAATAAATTAGTCGGCCTTATATATTAGTAGTATTTTGTTAACTGAAACAATTTTCAATTAAAGAAAATGTTTGTAAATGTTTGCTATCGTTTAGAAAATAATGCTAATTTTTGTACATATAATAATATAAAAATCGAGCAAGTGCAAGTTGGACTCTCGCGTCGAGAATATCGGGCTAAATACTGTTGTTTGAGTTAAAAATTGTTATTTTTACGTACGTATTTTGTAAGTTTAACACTAAATAATACGACTCTAAAACCTGAGTCTCTCCTGTGACCATGATTGCTGTAAACTGTAAAGCATTCGAAACGTCGCATCGTCGAATCAAAAATCAATATAAATCCGCAAAATAATCCGATAAAATAGATTTACAATATTACTTAATTAAATAAGGGATTTAAAGAGGAACCTTTGTTGCATTTTAACCCCCACCATCTTTTTGTTTCTAATTTTGTGATTATATTATATTGTATACTAATATGTAAAAGAGTTTGGTGTAAAGTCGTTTGAACGTGGGCGGATCCGCGGGCAATGCTAGTATTATATATTAGCTTGTTAGCTTTTGCTTGACTACATTGAAGCGCAGACAAATTTGTCAAACCTGTAGAGGTAGGATTTTTTATGAAGTCCGTGCTTTATCATTTCATGTGAAGGTTTAATTAATATTTCACTGTGTGTTTTGGCTCTTAGTAAACCCGAAGCTTTGCCCAATTTTAATTTGATATCATGTTACGTTTATGCTTGTATTTGGGTCTAAAATAATTAAAAACATACAAGTGTTTGAGAGAATTTTAGATATAATAAGTGTACTTTTTAATATATATGTATTTATTTGTTCCCATCGCATCGTATTATCTAAATGTTTTGTTGTGTTGATATTGGAGATCCGAAGAATGGAGTTAAGTAGACCCTCTGTGTTTCAACAATAATAAAATCTTGACACATGAGTCATTTAACTATAAATGTTTGAAATAAATATGTGTTTTTTTTCATATATTCAGAATATTTTACTTGACCTAAAAATAAGACCTTCGTCAATTTGTCCAATGGGAAATTGAATTCCAATTTTCCAATTTCAATTAATCAATCCCTTTTATAGAATCTTGCTAAATAGGCTTTGTCAGAGGAAATATAGTACACATATCATATCTTTTCGTTATCTTAATTGACGTCTAAAAGAAAATTCAGATTCTCAGTACAAAATGTACATATATATCCATACAAATTTGGTTCATCAAAGCTACTCGTACTTGAACGAGATCTAGTAAACTAAGTAATAGACCTTGAAAGTTAGTCTGAAACGTAATAAGATCTTGTTTGGTATGCAAAACAAAGGGTGGGCTGGCGCAGCATGAAGCGCAAATATATTAACCCTACAGGTCGAGGCGGTAAACACAATTTAGGTTGACGCGACTCAACTTTTTCCTTTAAACTATGATCCGTACTTCTAGCTTTATTTAATTTAATCAAAATAAGTAGGATTTGAAAAGAATGAGGATTTTTAAATTCTATTCAATTCAATTTCTTTGTTTAGTGGCTTCTGGGAGAGCCGTGTTGGTACCATTTACTTCACTACAAAATCTTTACTAAAAATTTAAGAAATTAATGGTTGGCTAGTATTTACAATTGTCAATAAGCAATAATCGTTATAAATAATATCAAAAATAGCGTATACATTATTAACAATTAAAATATCTAATGAAGTAGGAAAATTATTGTTATTATTTCAGAATACTTTATGGGGTTCCGTAACTGAAGTGTGCCAACGGAACCCTATTACTATGCCTCCGCTGTCCGTCCGTCCGTCCATCTGTTAGAGAACTGTATCTCATTCAATCGTTCAAATTTATTCAAATCAATTTCCACAGAGTATGTAATCCTTCGTGTGCGTATTCGGCTCGCACTTGATTATTACTTTTTTGCTTTCTTTATGTTTTTTCTTTTTCTCGCAGATACCACAAATTAAAGTAAAATAATCTTAAAACTCAATCTGCGGTAAAATAATCTTAAAATCAAAATGCTTTAAATTATTTTGTGTTATATTAAAACCTTGTTTCACTCAATTGTTTTTAAACTTTGAACGAAATTACATTTTCGTTTTTAGTCTTTGAGCCATAAAGCCATCAAATAAGTGAGTACGTAACTCAATTATAAGTGGAACTCAATAATTCTCATCAAGAGTTAGTTTATTCATTTTTCTCTTAATTGGTCTTAATTTATTTAACATTTAAATAAATAATTAAATTAATTCAAAATATTTGATTATAGAAAGTTGTCTAATTAAAGCGACTTGAGACAAGATGACCTAAGCGAAGCGTGGGCGCATCACTAGTTAAGCAATAACATTACCATATTACTCGTAAATCAAAATAGATTGTAGGAACAGTCTTTTTACTCGAGAATTCTCGAGAAACTTGGTATGTCTTTCTCAATAATGATTTTGATGGATTAGATCCATATTAATCGTCTTGCACTTGTTAAGATTATCATAATGTTTTCAACTTGAATAAAATTTCGAACTTCGATGTTATTACTATCAAGATATGACAATGTGCGGTCAATACTATTCTCATCCCACGGATCCACCCACATAGCTCATTTATTACTAGGTATATCTTAATAAATTATATATAGCATATGTGTTACTTTTATGTATGTTTATGTGTTCAACAAAATCCTTTAAGTAATTTTGATGTAAAAATGTAACAAATATTCATCTATATATCACTCGCTTTCGCATTATACAAAGCTTAAATTTATTATATGGATACAAGATTTCTATTTATAAGGTTTTCTTATACTTTCTAGTCGAGCAGGGGCTCCATATCCGGAAAGGAGCCACGTGCAATTTTATTGACGCTCTTTGAAAATGCTCTTCAATTTCCTACAAATCTACTGAACTTCCGTTATGACTGATTTTTAGCATTATTGTAATAAATATAAAATATATTCAAATAAAATAAGATATTTCAATAATAGTAAATAAGTTTAAACTTTTAACTATATTTAAAAAAATAATAATAATAAATTTTGTGGTTTTGGTATGTTCAAAAATATGTATTTGCCGTACTCCGAATATTTATTTACATCCATAAGCATGAAGCAAATAGAGCTTTGTACGTGGTGTAAATAAAATCCTTTGATGTTTTGCAAAACTAAATTCACGGACGATGAAAATAATTTGTTATTCGAAAAATGCTCAGAAACTTTGCGCAGTAAGTAAATTTTGTGAATTTTTTGATATTGCATGAATTTATGGAATAAAAATTGGAGAATTATTTGAATAAAAATATTGTTATTAAAGTCGATTCATATTTGCGTAGTAAGATGTACATATATGCATATTGTTTTAGCTAGTGAAAAATAAGTTATTATGTATGTTATAATTTAAGATAGTGCTATTCTTGTGTGCATCTAATCAGTGTGCGGTTGGATCGGATGATTAAACAGATCAACTCTCACATGGGCACTAAACAATCAGTCTCATCGAGATAGACAATTTATATAAATTTTATTAATAGATATATAATAGACTAGCGACTCACCCTAGCTTCGCTAGAGTTCGTGCCTAGGTACGTTTTAACGGCTAGTATTGAATAGATAGACTAAATACTATAGGTATGATATATATAGCCTATAGCCTTCCTCAATAAACGGTCTGTCCGATGCAAAAAGAATTTTTCAAATCGGATTAGTAGTTCCTGAGAATAGCACGTTCTAACAAACAAATAAACTCTGCTTCTTTATAATATTAGTATAGGTGAAAGGAACAAATTATATATGTATAAAGAAATTATTATTTAGTGCATTTCTATGTCTTTTGAACGCTACGTTTTTATAAGTTTTAAAATATGAATAGGCTATCTAAAGTCATTCTCTCACAAAATATACAGAGAAATCACATGTAATATATTATTACTGATCGTAACATACACGAGTATACTCTATTCAATTATTTCATAAAAGTTTTACGCTAGACTACAACTGACGGGGGTCCTTTGCCAAAGTGGCTTTAATATTTTATAAAGGTATCTCAAAGTTCTGGCTTTGACGCGGGTGAGTAGAAAAAGTTTCTATTTTTCTGTGGATTGTGATCTAAACGGGAAACAAGGGGAAATTAAGTTACCTCGCATTTCATTTCATGGATGGCGATTCCGTAACCACCTATTGTCAACGTTTGAACGATGAAGGATCATGAATATTTGATGTACAAACCTTTAATAGATATTTATTTAAGATTAACTTTTCTTTACAAAGTATTTTATTTGAATTTAAATAAAAGTAAAAGTTATTTCCTTATAAAAATAAAATTACGCGTATTATTACGAAAGAATCGCGGTTTTTTACGTAACTTATGTCACAGATCATATAATACTATACTAGTAGTTGTATTTAGATTCTGGCTTTTATATTGAATTTATCATAAATCTCTTTAACAATCAGATAAAATTTCATTTAAGTATTAAAAATAGTAAACTGATAATGTACATCCATACTTCCATGCTTAATATTATAAATGTCAAAGTGTGTTTGTTTGTGTGTTTGTTTATTTGTCCTTCTTTCACGTGAAAACGGAGTCATGGATTGGCGTGATTTTTTGTGTGGAGATAGTTGGAGGACTGGAGAGTGACATAGGCTATTTTTTACAGCCGTAGTTTACGCAATTCCCACGGGAAAACACTTTATAATACAATCCAAAAAAATATTTATGATCAGAATTACTTAAAACTTTTTGTTAATGCTCTTCAATAAAATTAAATAAATGCGTGTTTAGCATTTTTCGAAATTCATCCCATAAGGGGGTAAAATAGGGGATGAAAGTTTGTATGAAACTACCTTTTTAGCGATTTTTTGGAGTTTTAGTGCGAGCGAAGCCGCGGGTTCTGCTGGTAAAATATAAATTAAGATAACAAAATCGTTTCAATTAATAGATTGGATAGCTATAAAGTGCTTACTATTCTATTTGTCACTAAACACTAGGCAAAGACAATCACAGTTGACATCAATCCAACGTATAATACTTGACATGCCATAATAAAACAAAGGCTTTGAACATGTTTCCTCCATTTTGGTTTGACAGTTATTGACTGGCCGACAGAGGCGGGTATAATGCAGTCTGTACATGAATAGAAATCTGAGCTTGAGTATAGTTAGCCGAATCTAACAATAGATCGAAAACAACAGTTGCAGGTTTGAAGATTTATCTATCTTGGATGAGTCAAAATCCTTGTTTATTTAAAATATTATGAAATTACTGTTTTTTAATCGTCCAGATCTATTTGATTACGTAGTTGTAAATTGTATAAGCTTTGATATCATATGAGTTGTGATATCCGATATTGTTTTAATGAAAAATAAACTTAGAATAAATTAGTAAAGGATATTAGCAAAGCAAATATTTCGATACGTCATACATCACAAATTGGTGTATAATATTTTAACTATGTATATTAGAGTTCATACCTAATCATGTTTACCTATTAGATATTCATATCTTAAAATATTGTTGGCTATAATAATATTTACCTTTTAATAATAAACTTTATTTTTCAAGTTCTATAATTTATGACATAAGTCATTACTTTTAAAGCCCACTAGCGCAATTTTATTAGCATTGAAATTAATTAAATTTTTAAAGTTATCAAACGAGTTGCTATGAGTATTTTTCTTTATTTTTATACGATCCGTCCTCGCTCTCTTCGGCTCTCATTACAACCTCTACAAAAAGATTACCAATTTTATTTCTTTTTATAGAAAAAACATTGCCATTTTCCGGATATAATGTACCTTATGAGCCAATAATATAATTGAAACTTATGTATAACCAGTGCAAGTTCTGTTGAAATTGTTTATAGATAACTAAATTTTAAAGGTTTTTTGTGTGTTTGGAATCGTATTTGCACAATAAGAGTTCCATATGGAGTCGCTATCTTGCAAATACAGACATTGATATTAATTTTAATTATATATAAAAATGGAATAATAAATATAAGGCATTGGGACAATTTCTAATTTTGAGTTATCTTCTAAGGACGCTTATTTCGCCGTAAGCGCCAAATCAAATCTCCATTTGGATGTTACTAAAATTGTTATAATTATTTCGCTGAGCGAGTTTCGGGGCTATCTAAAAGTCCTGTGCCGAAAGCTTGACGTTACGTTATTGCGTCAATTAAGCGAGAAACTGGAACTTACCTTAATATCTTACAATTCGCCTACCAATATTTGTCATTTATAATCATTTGAGTACGAGTATAATCAATTGCTTAACGGCATTTTAGTTATTTTTAAAGCTTACTCTTTATTTTTTAATTATATTATAACTAGTGTCTTACCCTAGCTCGGGTACGTCCGTTGATTTAAATATTATAACTAACAGTAGCCCTGTGTTACTTCAGGCCACTGTATCATATAAAACCAGTGTATTAAATTTCAATCAAATCTTTCAAGCCTTACTCATAAAAAAACTTTCGTTCATTCATTAATAATAGTTGTCCGATATCTATTAGGTAGTTATATTATCACACATATTAAGAAAGTTCACGCTATACTTTTAATTTAGGGCAGATAAACTCGAAAAATGAACTTCATTCAATTACAACAGATAAGCAAAATGGAAATTGTATAATCTGCTACGTTACCATTAAAGTGTTGATAGCTTAGTTAATCTGTAGATAAATGTATTCTGTACTCTATAACATAAGATATAGATATTGTATATACATAAATTCATATTACATTCAGTTTGTTAATATTTGTTTACTGTTTTTATAGTATAATAATTATATGCACATAAGAATACATATAACATGAACTATATATGTATAATGATACATATAACTTTAGCCTACGGATTTATTTAAAGCACCCTGATTTTGTAAAGGACAAAATTCACCGAATTCCAGGACTCTTTGCTGTAATATACGAATTGCTTCATATAAAATGTACGCAAAATTACTCAACAACCCCTCATTCAAGGATTGAACTAATCTGAGCAAAGTATATTGCAAGTCTACGGTAACAGTAGAGCGTTGTAAATGTTTTTGTTTAATAAAAATATCGTTTACATTTCGTTAACAATTTCATTGAGAAAACTTGAATCATAAATTTGAGCCCATTAGAATCTTAAAAAGGTACAATTTAATTACTTTTAACTAATAAGGTACTAAAAGGCAGTGGTCGCCTAGTGATAACGCGATTGCTTGGGATACCAAGTGAAGTGAGTTCGAATCAAAATAGGTCTGTTTTTGTTTTCCATACATATATGACATACATACATACACACACATACATACAATATACATTCATACTACATATGTAATAATAATAATGTATAATTTAATAGCATACCTGAGCAAGCTTGTGGTGGTAGAGGGAAGATGAGTGTGGTGGAAGACTTGCGCCTCGCAACAGCGCAGCCCAGGGACTGGGGTTTAAAGCTGCGTAGTTGCTGCATGAAGTCGCTGCACTCCATCAGCGCCACGTCTGCGAAGTGCAGGTCGCACAGGATCTGGTTCTTGAAACGGCGTGCACGTTTCTAATTAAAAAAAAGCTAATTAGTAATCGAGCTACTATTATAAATATAAATGATTGTATGTCCGCGTTTATATGTTTGTTAAGTCCTAACGCTGAAACAACTGAATTTGGATGTAGTAAAATGATGGACTATGACTTGGAGTAGCACATAGGATACTGCAATAATAACTAGGGATGCATCTGAGTAGAATGAGTTTAAGTCGCTAGTAGGACAATACGAATGAAACCAACACTGGACGAAACGTGCTTTATAGGCATAGAAAGAGAATTTGATTTGGGAACTCACCCATGTTCTGTGTCCCTAATTCTTATAATTTTGGATTTAAAGAAATTATCAAAAATATATATAGGTTCAAGATGTATAATAATCGATTCCTGTTGATGAAGATATATAGTCAATTAATTAAAAATGAATATCGCTGAGGTGGAGTTCTGAGCTTAAACCTTTACTTACACCGAACTTGTACTATTCACTCGATAAGTAGTGTAATAGATATTTTGATAATGGTCTATTAGTGATATGACGATTTCTGTCTAAAAAGAATTTTGCATGGGTATATTGTATATATAATACTGTATATGTAATACTGTATATGTAATACAGGATATAAACATTACCTACCAAGAATGATTGATTTTGTTGTATCATGTACTACATTCGCAACTACGCAACAATATATTTTGTTTGTCATGTGCATTTGTAACTTTAATGCCTATATACCCATCTATATTCAAAAGATAAAAAAATCCTTATATTTTGTAGAAAGGTAAAATGGGGAAATAAATAACAAACTATAATAATAATTTGTTTCTAAAAAGTAACTTAAAGTTTATAATGAACTTAATATATTAATATACTCGTATTATTTACCTATATTATCACGAGCAAGAATAAAAAAATTCAGAAAGATGAAATCCAAACAACTTAAGAGCACTTGTGCTCCTCCTGACATGCTTAATAAACTTTATACAAGTTTAATTCAAAAGAAAGGAATCCCTGCAAAACCCCACAGCTTTGCGAAGAAAGTGAAGATTTAAACTCTTTTGTTTACGTGAAAGGAAATTTGATGCAGTCCTTTGAACCGAGTTGCGGCGTCTTAAATTTATTTTTCCAACGTGTCTTAGCATTTAGAGTACAGAGTGATTTAAAGGAAAATATCTTAAGGAAAAAGGACGATAAAATCATATTATTGAAACAAAATGTCTGAATATTAATAATATTATTAGTAGCTGTGATAGCAAATAGATTGTTAATAATGATATTTAAACTACGAGTACATATGTATGTATGTACTCGTGATGAGTGAAATTACTATGAAGTATTTCATTTAAAGCCAATTTATCTCAAAATAATTTGTAGAGTTTCTTGTTGCTACGCAATTGTATTTTGTTTCTTATATCATATTTATCATCCTTCGTTATATCATAATGTTGTTTGATTCTGGCTTAAAAAACTATGTATTTAATTCCAAGACAAAGCTATTGAAGCCAATAACTGTGTCGTGGTGAATAAAATTCAATATGTATATATAATTTGGGACAAACGTTTTACTAAATATTATCTGTAAGAAGTTCGATAAACAAAAGGATCATTGAAATAGATATACAGTCAACCCTCGTCTTAAGAAAAATAGACATAATACTCTAAATAGGTAACAACTTTAACCATTCCAACTTCGTACATATATAAATTTTATGGTGGTCGGTGGTAAGTACGTAAAGTAGTGAGATTTTTTGTTTACTTTAACTTAACTGCATTAAGGCAATATAACTAACCTTGTAAGTCTAATAAGAAATGTGTTTATATGACTGTTTTTAATTCAAAGATTACTTTGAATTAAAAACAGTCATATAAACACAATTAAAAATTATTTTTTTTTTGTTCTGCACTATAAACTCTGCTATAAAATTAAAGCTACTATTATTTACATTAACGAGTGTGATAAAAAATACGATGGATAAAATTTTTATACATGTCTATATATTAAGAAAACTTTGAACCCCTTTTTAAGCATATTGCATGTACGGAGGAGTATGAGCTTTGGCATAGTTAAAGTTTATATAGAGAAGGACTTCAAAAAGCCAAAATTTATTGACTTTCTATTACCCCCGAAGCCACGCACATTTTATTTATATATAACTAGCATTGCCCGCGGCTCCGCCCGCGTTCAGATGGCCAAAAACCAAATTCTTAAGTTTTACATATTAGTGTACATACTCTTACAAAGCAGTTTTTGTATTTTTTCTCAGAAATGAGATATTTTCCTGCGGTAAAAGTATCCTATATGTTGACCCGGATACACAGCTATCACTACACCAAATTTAATCAAAATCCCTCCAGTGGTTTTCCTGTGATGTGGTAACAGACAGACAGACAGACAGAAATTCTAAAAACTATAGATTTGGCTTCTGTTTCGAAAATAATGTTTGTTTCAATAAGTTTTTCCAAAAAATATTGATTGTACAGATTCGGATTAGTTAGAATTTTATTGTATGTATGGATTACTTCACTGTTAAAACATATAGCATGATGTTAGATAAGCTTCTTCAATATTATACGAGTACTTACATAATGTAAAGATGAAAAATTTATTTGTCTGTACGTGCAAATCTCTGAATCTATGGGCCCATTTCAAATTATTTTAGATTTTATAAGCTAACTATTTAACTTTGAATAGAGAACGTCAATATCGATAAAATTTAATGAATTATGGTTGATTTTCTATAGTTGATATTTTTTTTGTTAAAAAGTTTTTATTATTCCCTTTTTAGTGTAGACAGTAGTTGCAAAGTAAGAATCCTAACGTTAGGCTTGTCAAATCAAACAAAATAAGCCCAAACTCAAAGTATCTACTATTAGTCGTTGAAGAGTTCCACCTATCTACCTTCTGGCCTTACCATCAGATCAGGTCAACAATACCGAACCACTGTACTATCAACGGAAATAGAAACACTTGCAAAGTTTCAAGTCAATATGACAATTAGAAGTAGGTTAAATTCATCATTAGCTATTTTTCCACCCTTAGAGGTGGTATTTTTTTTTTGAAATTTAAATGGGACCAATCTGGAAGTATATACTTGCAAACAAAACAAAAATTGTCGAAATCGGTTAATAAATGACGGAGTTCTGAGGTAACAAACATAAAAAATATATACAGCCGAATTGAGAACCTCCTCTTTTTTGAGAAAGTCGTTCGAAAAAAATGGTGCTTCAAAAATTGCTTTACAAAATAAGGATGATATTTAAAAAGTGCCCACAGGACATTTAACTGCAATTGGACGTCAATACGTATTTCGTTTACGGAAATATTAAGACATCCATTAGGCAGGCGCCGTTTCTGGCGCAGCTTTTAACACAATTTTCTTAATGCTGGAGCAGTCATCGTAAAGCATTACTGTAAATAAGTGAAGATGATTACTCAATTTGTTTATTTTTTGCTAAATAATGTAAAAAAATTTTTAGATTTAAAATTATTTACTTTTTTATAGGCCAACTTACCTCTTCGGCACAATAGTAATTGCAATATTCGGATATTAAAGAATTAAATATAATATTCCGATATTAAAGCTCGCATTATAATTACGTGGTTCACGAGTCTCTTTTGATTACTTTGAAATGATACTACTTCGGTATACGTCGTTTTAGCCTTTTGCGATATTCAACAAAATGAATCTTAATTTCGAATTTCATTCAAACCCGTAGATCATAAAAATATATGCAGAAATACTTATTAATTTATTAAATATATATGTAGAAAATTAATACATGTGTAGTAAATTAATTTGGTAGGTAACAGTTACAAATTAATATCTATTTAGCTACTACTAAGTACAATTATTAATGTTTGTATGTAATCCTACTAATATTATAAACGCGAAATTTTGTGAGGTTAGGTGGATGGATGGTTGTTTTGTTCTCTTTCGCGCAAAAACTACTGAACGGATTTTGATAGAACTTTACAGTAGCATTGCTTATATATCAGAGTTATATAAAGGCTTTAAGTTTTAAATATATACTAAGTAGTACATAATTGAACTACGCATGCGGAGCCGCGGGATAAAACTAATATGAAAATATTTACTAGACTTAAGCTATAAAAATTATAAATTCAGAACACGATCTGAATTACTTCGTTCAATAGAAAAAATTTCAAAGATTCTGTTTTTTTTACTTTTATCCAATTGATACTTACTTTTTACAGTTATTTTTTTATATTATTTTATTTTTTATTTTATATGGATTTTATTTATTAGTCTCGTAGATTGTGGAAAAACAGTACAAAAGTCTTATAAATAAAATATTTTTGGAATCGGCATCTTACTAGCTCTCATTTTTTATCCACATATAGCAAAATATGTATTCAGCCCTTTTTAACGTCCCACTGCTGGGCACGGGCCTCCCTTCAATACGAGGGGGATCAGGCCATAGTCCACCACGCTGGCCAAGTGCGGGTTGGCGGACTTCACATGTCTTTCGAAAACTTGCTAAGTTCTCTCAGACATGCAGGTTTCCTCACGATGTTTTTTCTTCACCGTAAGGCAAGTGGTAATCATGTTAGAAATGATTCGCACATGAAAATATCAGTGGTGCGAGACCCGGGATTTGAACCCGCTTCACTCGGTTTCCCAAGCAAGCGCGTTACCACTGGGCTACCACTGCCTTTTAGCAAAATATAATAATAGAAAAATATTTTTTTACAAATCCCCGTTCAATTTTTTATGTATACATACCGTTTTATAATAATATAAATTATATCACTCCCATAATTAAGACATGGAATGAAATCTGATACATAATACTTTCTTAGATTTATGCGAATATTTGACATTTTCAATAAAGGTGGCGAAATCTCTCCCGTAACCATGATTGCTGTAAAGCATTCGAAACGTCGGGAACCAAAAATCGAAATAAATCCGCGAAATAATCCGAAAAGATAGTTTTATTTACGAAATCTGATACGTTGAAATTCGTCAACTCCTTCAGGCTATAGACCGTGCCAAAGATAGGTATATGTGTGCTCTAAAAGCTTTACTCTCTTTCGGCAGTCGGATAAATCAAAGAAAAAGTTTTTAACGTGTACGGGTACGTCTACCTTTGTGTACTGGTAGACTTCACCCGCGCATGAAAAGTTTTATTGAATTTTCTCAGTACGACATATTCTTATATTAATAATTTTACTAACTTGACTACCTATATTTGTCCATCGTTGAAGGACTGAATATTTGTATTAACTTTAAGGTACGTACATAATATTATTATATCACTAGCGACTCACCCTCGCTTCGCTCGGGTTCGTCCCTAGCTTGATTCCCTATACTCATTATATTCATCCCCATTCTCACCCCCTTAAGGGATGATTTCCGATATAAAAAGTATCCTATGTCCTTCCCAGGGTCTCAAACTATCTTCTTACCAAATTTCATCTAAATCGGTTCAGTAGAGTGAGATGCTACCACCACCCCCCCCCCCCCCCCCCCCCCCCCCCCCCTTATTTTATTTTTTTATCATTGGGAAATGCATAATACTCACAAACTCACAAACCTTACTTCTTTATAATATTAGTATAAATTGTTTTGATAATTACAACTTTATTTTAATTTCTTGTCTTTCAAAGCACTTGTAGAAAAACAAGGGTATTGTTTAGCACTATAAGTTTCGACATAAGTTTCGACGCATTGATTGATTCTCAATCAGGCTATCGCTGTAATGGGCTTCGTTTGATTCCTTTGATTAATTTCGTCCAAGGATAGGTGTATTATCTACTGTTCTTAGTTTATTGCGTACATTTAGGTCAATATCATTTCATGGTTTTGGTTACACATTAATATATAATTTTAAAAGATGCAAACATTAATTTAGTCAATTAGGCTGCAAATTGAAAATACTACAACAACATTTAATGAAAATTTCATGCTATTAGAAATATGAAATAATATTTTCATTGTAATAAGTTCTTGTTAATGTATTCTTATTATATTTTAGACTAATCTAATAAAACTGTTATTGTGAAGACGCGGAGCAATGAAAATGAAATTATTATACATGGAATGCTGCAATTTAATATAAGTGTTCTGTAAACGAAGTCATGTGTTTAATTTTATTAGTGAATAAAAATCATTTGAGCTAGCGATATAAGACTTTTTCATCATTTAGACCTTAGAATAAAAAAAATGTTTAGTAAAATAAAGATTCTATGAAAGAAAATATCTGAGAGAAAGTGGTCAGTAAATACGTTTTCAAATTTGGTTAAAATAGGTAACTTTGAGCAAGTCAAACAGCAGGCTTAATTAAAAGCCTGTCTAGCAGTTGGAAATAACAAATATTATCTTAGAGCCTGTTATAATTTTGATAGATAGAAGTTCCAGACAGAGAATTAACATCTGTTTAGATATATGTATGTATATGGCTTCAAAAACTAGTTTTATTAATAATTTATTATTGTCGATACTCAATGTTTCTCTTGTGGTTACGTTTACTACTATATATATACTTTCTATTATACTTTAACTTTCTGTGATTATTACTTTAGTACAGTAAAACATCTTATATAATATATAAAACAAAGTCGGGTTTGTTACAACACTTATAACTCGAGAACTGCTGGACCGATTTTCATGGTTTTTGATTTGTTGGATTTGTATAGCAGAATACCTATTAAAACATCCGAAAAAATTTACGATTTTTTTTGAAAACAAAACCTATTTCATACTAAGTGTCAAAAGTCAAAACGTACCTAGGGACGAACCTGAGCTAAGCAAGAGTAAGTCGCTAGTGTATATATAAAAAAGGCCAATTTATTAGGCACATAATTGGATCCTGATTATATTTACCATTAAAATGTACTTCGATTCATAAACGAATCATATCATGAATAAACAACATAAAACTATATTCCAAGAATAATAAGCAAAAGATTTTACTATGTTCTAAATATTAAGTTTTAATCTTGATAATTCAAAGAAGACCAGCTTTTTACAAGCTTTTATTTTGTAGGATTTAAGAATGTCTGTCAATATGATAAATATATGTGCCAATTTACGGAATATTTTCAAAGTTATACAGGATACAATGGAAGAACAAACCTATAAATTACTTATGACGTCCAATATATCAGTCTTAAATAAATTTCCTTCGTACTTTATAAATTTGTTATAATTTTCTACCTTATCGACAAAGAACAATTTTACTGGCAGCGCATAAAAGGTACTTCTCTTACCCAACCGCCTGGCTTTATGATTAATGTCTATGTTAGTATTTTGCATTTGACCATGAGCTTGCGGTAAGTTATTCATTTTGTAAATAAAAAGCTTATATCATGGAATTAGAACAACTAGTTTTTCCTTTTTTAAAACACATAGTAAGCTTTTTATTTTATTTAGAACTAGTGGTGGTAGTTTGCCGGTGCTTTCCTATACAGGATTCACATCTATTCATCTTAATAGGGTTGGAATTTCCAAAATTTGCTTTCTTAGTGGATGTGTAGCAAAACTTCTGTCCGTTGGATGAAGCAGATTCGATTACATGATGACCAATCAACATAGTAAGAGTAATAATAAAATTTCCGACAAAGATTATTTTTAAAGAGAATAAATGCGGATTAAGGCAGAGGTCACTAAATTGGCAACTAAATTTAAATTCTGATATGAAATTGATAGATATTTTATATCGATACTTTTAAAATCAAAGAATGGGCTCCATCGGTTTGGAAATTCAGTTTCTCAGGTAGTCAATACTTGAATTAGTCTATACAGCAGACATTTGTTTTTGTCTCATTAAGTCAAATTACGTTAGAAGAGTGGTCGTAGAACGCATAGCATCAGAGAATGTGGGAGCTCGCAAGTACTAAGGGATTAAGTTTTTTAACTACACGAAAAGAAAAACGGGAAGATAATATATACATATATATACAAAGCTGGTTATTAATTTCCTAAAGTAAAGGAACATTAAAAATAAATATAATATAGAAAGTATTCGAAAGATAGAGAAAAGAAAGATGTCACTAGGTTTTTCCTCTATCCAAAAAATGGAGTAGTGCTAAGTTTTATTTTTAAAGTTTTTTTATATTTTTTTATTATCATGGGGTTTCATCACGACCTAATAAAACTTAGTTCAAAAAAATGTTTATAGATGACATTACATGTTTCGATTTGTTATTAAAGTGGTACTAAATTAACAAAAGATAAAAAATTAAATCCCAAAAAGATATATTATTGTTTTAAAAAATATTCTAAGTGAAGGGAAAAGTAATAAAGCGCCCCTAAATCGCGTAATTTTACTGATTTATTGAAATATCAGCAATCAGATGATGGGTTTCTAGCGTTTATTCATAGGTGGCGCTTTTACTTTTAATGAATTGTTTATCATGATTAAAAATGGTTAAATTCACTGAATTTTATAATATTTTCGATTCCTTAGTTTGCACATAATTATAAAATAAAATAGTTTAACTATATTAAGTTTAACAAAAATAGCTCGAAGAATAGCCCGAATTAGCGCAGTCCCATTTCTTTGTATGGGATGAAACATCAGTACTAGTATAATATTATATGATCTTTGGTATTATATTAAATTTTAAACATTGTTTTTTTTATTTCACCTGATTGGGCCCGGTGAGGTTTAACCCGCAGGAGTTGCAGCGTAGACATTCCTCGTGGTAGTGATTGTTGTCGTACAATGGGGACGGCTCTGTAAAAAGAAATGAATGTAATTTGATGCTTTGCTTTTCTTTTTAAATTACGGTTGATCTATTAAATAATTGTATCGGTGGTATAAATAAGGTGTGAATGGGTTCTGCTCACGGTATTGCTCACGTTCATTAAATTTAGCGTACAAAATTATGAGTTGAAATGTACATGTGTTAAAAAAACATTATTTTAATAATTGCCACAAAATTGTAACGATGTTAAAGTGCACAATATTTTGTTGAAGGCATATCATTTTATTTAATCGTACATTTGTATGTTATCTTATTAATTAGAAATAAATAATAAGCTAGTTTTTATTTTACTTTATACTACATGATAACCCAGATTTCCCCGATCTATGCGCTCGCCGCTCGTATACGTGAGCTAACTGAAAATTGTTGTAACAAATAGTATTCAAAATGTTTATGTGTATTAGACATAAAGCGTATTATATGATTGAACACTTTTAATTATGTATAGTATAAATAATATAATTCTCGAAAGTCTTAATTTCTAATTTGGTGATCTGGGTCATTAGAAGTCAGATTTAAAACAATTTAAATTATAATAATATAAAATGAATACAGTAAAGTAATTTAATAAGACTTTCAAAAGATTTAACAGCAATGAGCCAATGAATTCCACTTCCAGGTAATATATTTCAAAAGATCTTCAGTATAGATAGCGCAATCGCCAATTAATTTTATCAAGCACATTCTCGACGAAGGTAAGGAAATAAACTTAGAGAAATATGCATTAATCGGACTGCGTTAAGTCATTTAATAGACCATTTATAGAAAATAGTACTTGTAATAGTGTTAAATGTTAGCTTCGAATATTATGGAAAGTTAAAACGTATAAGATATCCTGCACGTTTACATAAGGCTCTCAGTAGAACATCCGATAGTCACGTAATCTGGATTATTTTTGAAATGCATAACACGAGCTTTCATGAAAGCGTTGAAAAAATGCTGTAGTTTTATCTATACTAATATTATAAAGAGGTAAAGTTTGTGATGTTGTAGGGGGTAATCTCTGGATTTACTTAACCGATTTAGATGAAATTTGATAAGAAGATAGTTTGAGATCCTGGGAAGGACATAATATACTTTTTAACCCAAAAATCTTCCCTCAAGAGGGCGAAAATGAGGATAAAAATTTGCATGGGGAATCAAGCTAGGGACGAACCCGAGCGAAGCGAGGGTGAGTCGCTAGTCTAGTATATTTTGCTTAAGGCCTCGGCTGACTTGTGTTCTTATTTATAATAAATTAACACGATCCTCCCCATACTTGCCTGTACAGAGTATTCCTATTCTGCTAGCTCCCCTATATTTTTGGATCTAATTGATCGATTGAGCCAAACTGAAACATGTTTTGGCTATACAGCAGAAGTATTCCCATAACATCCATCTACCCAATTTCGAGTGACACATGATTAAATATGGAATAACCGATTTCCTTGAAGGCTGTATTACTTTTTAATAATAATACTTAATAGCTAACATCATAGGTATATTATGTTAGCTTTAACTTTTTGGCGAAAGTATTTTTAGGATATATTTAGGTATATATTAAAGAAAGGGTTCTAATAATATAATAACAAAATCTATACATATAATAAAATTGTAACTAAGCCTAACTAAGATTTTAATGAAATTTGGTATGGTGATAGCTGGTTATCCGTGTCAACATATAGGATACTTTTTTCCGCGGGAAAATATCTCATTTCGGAGAAAAAATACAAAAACTGTATTGTAAGAGTATACTAATATGTAAAACTTCAGAATTTGCTTTTTTGTCATCTGAACGCGGGCGGAGCCGCGGGCAATGCTAGTATTATCTAATTTCGTCTAAATTCTAAAACGAGGCTATTCTAAATATTAAAACTCAAAGTAATTAAGTATTCCGAATTTACAGATGAGTGATTTATTAGACTTAAGGGATTATAAACTCATTTATATGAATGTTTTAGCGAACAATATCTGAAACGTGAAATGTGTGAAACGCGCGTATGCCAAATTACTTGGCCACTGAAAGTGAAAGCGTTTTCCATTGGCTTGACGCCAAAGGGTATATTAGCACCGCTGAGAGGAGTGCCTTCAGAACCTATAAAAGTTTAGTTTTAAAATAGATAAAATCATATGTATTGTAAAAGATTAGTTAAATTATTTAAAACTGTTAATGTGCCAATTTCTTTATTCAAATAATAATGTGGTTTATAACTATAACACAGTTGTTATAATATATTTTTTATAGTATATAATAAAGGGAAATCATTTCTTTTCGCTTTAACATAAATTAGCTCTTTGAAAATTCCATTAGCTTATCATGACCAGTTCTTAAACATCAAAATGTTATCATAATTTTATACAAAGAACCTAGCAGTATAAACATCATAAAAACTACATACAAATTTTATTGTAGCACTAAAAGTACGCAATATAGTACCTACAGGTTATAATTAAAGCGATCGCAGGCAGTAAAATGAGCAGTAAATAGGTATTTCAATCTTTATTGTATCTTATACGATAATGTTTACTTCAAAGTAAGTCGTTTTGCAAATGAAAATATAAGCTCATTATATTTTATTGGTTAATACTAATATCATTGTGAAGTAAGTCAAATTTTACAGAATTTTAGTTGGCAGCGTTTTTACAGTGTCTAAGCTTTTTACTACTCTACAATTAGACTGCTACAACAAATCCTCTAAGGGCTAGTAGAAGATTTTTAAAATTTGTTTAGCCATTTTACTTTTATCTTCTATCACAAATCGAAAAGCAACCCCTTTCATAGGAATCTCTATATTCATTGTTTCCGAGGCTTGCGAAGGACACATGGATAAAATAATTTTTAATAGTCATTTGGATTTTGGTACTGCGAAAATAACAACAGTAGAACCATATGGGGTGGCTTTGAAATCACAGATAGTTTTAATGTCTATTCGATTATATTTTTTTAAACATTTTTTTTTGCGGCTTTACAATAATGGTGTAGTGGTTATCCTAAGCTGCTGTGTGGTAATAAACTTATATAAAAATATCTACACTACAAAGGGATGTTCTGTTATAATGGTTTACGTTTACCACCCGATGATCAAAATCACGAATTATGAAGCCACATGGATTAATTAAAGCATTCAATAGATCGGTAGGTCACTCGAAACGATTAAGCTGTCGGTTCGATTAGACGATTAAACTGCTGAAATATTTTTTATAAAGGAAAATTTAATAAGTACTAGCGGCTCACCCTTGCTTCGCTCGGGTTCGTTCCTAGGTAGCCAATGTAAGCTCACAATACATATCTTTAAATTTCTCAGCTTTTCTATACTCTAATATACATGTTATATATATATAAACCTTCCTCGTGAACCACTCTTTCTATTGCTGAAATCTGAAATTGCGATTGCATTAAAATCCGTTGGGTAGTTTAGATCTAAGAGTACAAACAGCGGGAGCGACTTGAGTATACTCAATATATATATATATATATATATATATATATATATATATATATATATATATATATATATTTATATATTTTGAGTATACTATGTATAGATACTTTATATATCTTCAAATAAATAAAAATACTCAATACTGTTTAATGTGTGCAGTTACGTTTTAATAACTTGTAAGACTTAAAAAAAATTTGTTCTAAATTTATAAAACTGTAATTTATTTATGTAATCTGTAATATCCTGAATCTATAAAAAGTTTAAAAATGTTTTAAACTGTGAAATATAATTTTCCACCTTCTATATAACATTGGACGGAAAATTGTATGGTTTTATATACATACTAGCGGACCCGACAGACGTTGTCCTGTCTACACGTCTTTAATTTGAAAATTTCAAACTTTTTTTAATAATTTTTTTGATGAAAATTAGTGATTTAGATTATTGATATAGATTATTGGTTTAGATTCACAATTTGAATAATTGTGAATCTAAACCATTCCCAGATCCCCTTGAACACACACAAAAAATTTCATCAAAATCGGTCCAGTCGTTTGAGAGAAGTTCAGTGACATACACACTCACAGAAGAATTATATATATAAAGATAAGATGTGCTGCAATATACTCGATATGTTCGCCTTAGAATGTATACCATCTGACTACTTCATAAATAGAGGCGCGAACTTACGTGACAATACTTCGTGATAATTTTCTCCACGAGAGCGTATCGTAGACACTCATAATAATGGTAACGTGACGACAATACACTATCAAAATAATATTTACGTTGCTTAGTGAAATTTAAAATATTCATATGAGTACATCGTTTGTAGTTTTAAATACATACATACGTTTACGATTTAGTACAAATGAACACGAAACTTTTGAATACTTACATAAAGTTCTGTTTAAACTTTATTATATTAAGTCACTTTTGCTTCACATAGTAAAAGCTTTTAGCATTTAACATTTTATCTAGTAAGATATAAAGCTCTTGAATATAAAATGGTTAAATTGCAGATTGGTTATTTAAGACTAAAGATACGAACTTTCTAAGCTTAATTGATTTTTGTAGACTTTATTATATTGACTTTGATATATTGACATAATTATATTGATATAATAATTAAAGATAGTCCAAAATAAATCAAAGAGAATCGAGCTGTTGTTTATGTATTATATTTACATGAGTATAAACACATATTGTTTCAAGTTTTCTAATAAGTACTATTAGTTTTGTTAACACCTTAATTCTTATTTCCAAAAATATAGAAATAACAAATATATATATATATATATATATATATATATATATATATATATATATATATATATATATATATTAGATTCAGAGGATTAAACTTACCATTTTTGTTTTTGTATTACGACGTATATAATATTGTTATTCAAATTACGTTTCTAATAAAAAATAAATATAAGTACTTGCTATTTTATTATTAAGCTAATTGGTGTTTCGATTTCTTTAAATGTATGTTTTCTCTAGTAAATTACTCTCGTAATATTGTTGTCCAATGTCACACCTTCACAGTCTCTGTACCAAATCACACCACTTGTATAATAAAATTAAAAAATGTAGGCAAAAATTCTAAAATAGATTTAAAACTTTATTTTCGTTAGCAGGTCCAACAATTAGGAAACCTATTCGTTGTGAAGTCAATTTCGACTAATGGTCCGCAAATATTTACTCGCGATTTTAGACTGTCAACGTAACGTTGTAGGTTATTCGTTGTGTGCACGTCACTTTCGTTTTAGTAAACATGGCAGCGTTAGTGGGCAACAGATGACGCGGGCGTGCGAGCCTGCGCCGGACGACCGCGCTCATCTCATCCCGTTCCCGAGGTCCGCGCGAACTCGCTGCCAGTTCAAAGTGGCTGCCGATCGCTGCCCGCCTAAACTTACGAGGGCGCCACTATTGACGATCCTCTCATGATAAAGAAACTCACCCTAGTCCTCCTCGTCGATAAAGCAGTCGCGGGGGAGAGAGATATCAAAACTTCGCGCGAATCGATTGGTTGGCGGAAATGGGCGGGGAGCAAGCACGTGGCAGAACCATTTGTAATTTGAGTTGAGGTTTTGTTGTTCAACGTATTTCAGATTTTCACCGTTGTATAGCGCTGATATCTTAAAGTAATGTCAACTTAAGACTTACAAAATTCGTACTTAGATTAGTTAAGGCACAATAAATAATTTATTGAATGTAAAAACAGTATTATAAGTTTTTTTTACGACTTTATGCATGATATTATAGACAAGATATTAAAGTTAGATTAACTTACCAGTTTGTGTACTGGAATCGAAGAACGTGCTGGTAGTTTCGACAGTCATAGTACCTATAGTTCCGTCTAGTATTTGTGTGGATGAGTCGCGACGACCACGAGCACGCATACAAGCATCGTCACTCTGAGAACTCTGTCGCCGAAAATTACGGCAACGAATCATTTCTTCTGTAGTAGATTGGCGGCGAAAACCACGAGCTATTAGTATTTCTTCTGTAGTCGATTGCCGTCTAAACATTGTTCGTTCAGGCGGCCGAGCGCAAGGGCTAGGATCTCGGCTAGAACATGAACTTGATTCTGGACTTCGAGCTCGACCTACTCGAGCACATGAGGCTTGTCTCCTTAAACGACTACGTCTTCTAGCTGCAGAAGGACTTAATTCGCCACCACCTGCCCTATCTGGACTTAGCTGATTTCTTTCACGACGTGGACGCGCTGCTGAATCTGGACTTAAAGAGTCTCGCCTAGCTTTTGCAGCATCTTCTGGATCTAATGAAGGGCCAGAATCCCTTCGTCGTGCCCCAGGAGGACCAGTTGGATCATCAAAAGCGGTCGCTTGTCTTTGTAATCTTCCTAATCTACGCTCTGGACTAGCAGTTGCCCGTGAGTCTCTTCTTGCCCGACCACATTGTGTTGTTGAATCTCTTCGGCCACCCAAATTCGGCGGTGTTTTTCCTCCAGGAGTTACTGGTGTTGCTTGAGAAGATTGACAAGCTTGTGTCGCTTGGGTAGCAGTAGTGGTTGGTATAGTAGGTGATGTAGGTGAAGGAGTAACTGCTGATGTTATTATAGTTGGCATAGTCATTGCAGGGCATTCTCCATCTGATCGGCTCGGTTCATGTACAGTCACTACAGTTACAGCTGGTGGATGTGATGTCGGACCTGGATCTGAGGATGCCTCTATAAAAGATGGGGGAGCTGGAGTTGGTGGAGAGGCTCTTCTCTTTTTGTGAGTGGCAACTACTCGTGGTGGTGGAGCCACTACTGAATCTCGTCGATATCGGTGACCATCAACTGAATCTCGACGTTCTTTACCATCACCAGAGCCGCGTCTTTTAACACGTCGTTCTTCTCGTCTAGATGGCATAATTGTTGTAGAATCTTTGCGCTCTAAATATGATGAAAATTCAGATTTAAAATCTTGAGGTACGGCAGCCTTTGAATCACGTCGCCTTGAGGCTGAAGATTTAATACCAGAATCAGCTGAAGAATCACGTCGGCGACGTACAGGTGGTTCATGTCGGGCCCACGGGAGAGATCGGGCCAGATCTGCTAAAGTTTCGCGTCTGGATAAAGGGGCTCTTTGACGTCTTGGTGCACTGCTTCCACCTCCGCCCCATTCGCGAAGTATATCTGTCAATTGAGCTAGAGAAGATCGTCGGCGGCGAGGTCCACCTAAAAAAATATCTGGGTAAATACTTTTTATTATTTTAATACATGTATTTCTTAAAAAGTGTTAAAGTAACTTAAAATTTTAAATCTACATTAATATAATTTTTTTACCTCTTTGTTGATCTGCAACGTCGGGTTCCGGCGGTGAAAGGCAACACACCTGGGCAGCAGAATCTCGTCGGTTGCCTAGGCGCTGTCGTAGTGTGGTCTCTTCTAAATTGGAACGTGTCAGCTCGTCCCATCCATTTCCTCCGGCCCATACGAGTCCCACTTGGTGAGATAAAATTGGTAGATTGCAGACGAAGCATATTGCTGTCATTGTCCTGTTATAGAAAAACTTTATAAATAAACAGAAATAATATTTCATAGATAAATTAAGTGTTACGTTTTTTTAATTCTAATGTTATTTTAATTAACTATTTGGTAATCACTCACGCTTTATTATTATGAAAATGTGTAATGGGATACATGTTGGCAGTTCGAGGACTACTCCATGTACAAAGCGTAAAGGCGCATATCACGCCCTTGTTTTCGCATCACCGGACTGATAACTGAACAAGCGGCGCGATATTAAGTAATAACCGCTCCCATGCGTGACGACATATGTATTGTACCAATAAACTATTGATGAGATATTCAAATATTTTCTCCTATCTACACACACGTCCTAAAACTTTATGAATATTATCAAATTATTTAAGCGCCGTTTGCAGTGTAAATTGTGAAATAAAATTAAGAAATGAAGACAAATATAACATTTAAAAGAATAATCAAATGATTATAATATCTAATACTGTCGAAAATTACATCGAGCGTATATTTATTGATAGCGCTTTTAACGATTATTTGTTGTTGTTATATCCGGAGACTTAATTATATAAATTTATCGTAGGATATTGGTATGATTGATAATAAAGTGACATTATTGTGTCGTCAGGCGGTACGTGATGTGTTGATAAGCCTATCTATTGGCTATTCGCCTGAATGCGTTACGCCCTTGAAGCGTCGAAGAACGATTTGGCATTGCATGAAGTTGTACCAATATTTGACGAGATGGAAACTTTGAATGTGTTCAATCGGTTCGAAATTATCTGTTCAATGAGTTTCAAGTGTTTGTAAATTAAACAAAGTTTAGGTAATGAAGTTCGGCTACCTTCTTGAAAGATTGATGTTTTAATTGACATTGAGAGATGTTTTTAAATATAATTTATAATAATGATTTAATAATTCAGATAGCAAAAATGTCTACTTTGTAATAAAGCTTTCAAGAAGAGTAGCATACTCACGTGACAATATTAAGCGTATTATACTTACTACAACTACTTCCCAGTATTGTGTAAGATGTTAGATCTACTTATACCATCTTATAGTGTACTACAATCACTAAGTTTCTTAATATTATTGAATTTTAACTACCGATGTGAAATAAGCTTTTGTGCTCTATTACGAGTATATGAGGAATATTTGTATTTGGTACTTATCGTATTATATATTTATCATTGTATGATCAAAGAGAAACTTTTTAAACTATAAGTTTTACGTATTATTAAGTTTTATAAGTTACGTATTTGATCTTATTTGATATTTTACAACAAACTTGTATTTACAATTATTTTACAGACACAATATTATCCAACATTTTATCTTTAAGTTATCTTTAATTTTTTTCTTTGAAAGAGGAAATTCATCGTGAGCTTAATTTTTCTTAGGCTGAGTCTTACGATGATATCGTGATGTAATTGGCACAAGCACTATGAGTATGTCAAGTGGCTGGCTAATAGTGTAACTTTTTTAAACTACCATTTAGAATAAAATATATAAAATATTGATTAAAAATGCCATGTATTTTTAAGTATATAATGCAAACTACATTTTAAATACAGAGCTATTATGTCTAATTTATACTTACATTGTTGAGGAATACTTGACCACAAACCTACGTTGATTAGACGTATTTATTTGATGTTGATTATATTCTGTATATTCTAATATACTATTATTTGATATTTTTCATTTTTTTACATATTATACAAATATATCTTTTTACTTCTCATAGATATCTTCTTTTCTTACAGGCAACGTAATAAAGGATGTTGTGGCGGATAAAAAACTACCGAGGTTGATAAGCAATACTTATAAAACGGAAGCACACACATGCAAAATTCATGCTGCAAATTTATGTACTACCTTAGCTTTGGAATGGCCAATTTTAGGATATTTGGGTAAATAATGATAACAATAATTTTTACGAGCATCTCAAAAAATAAGTTTTAAAATCTTTAATTTAATATTACAAAATAATAATGAAAAGCTCGTTTAAACTATTTATTATATATACTCCCTCAAGAATAAATCTAAATGAACTATTCTTTTTATTCACAAAGTAATAACATTTTCATTTCAATAAACATTTTCAAAAGTATTTTGAGATAAAACTTTCTAGATCTATTCTTCTTATAAAATTAAAGCTAGCACAATGGACGTTATCATGCTAGGAATATTCGGGGAACCTGTAGTGGCGTAGACGAGGTGAAGGGGATTGCATGTCGAAAGCCGAGGCATGGGGGCGGAGCTAGTTCAGGGTAATTCGACATATATCACATCAAACACTTTGTAAATCTGAAACAATATGAGGTATTAGATTGATCAGTGTAGTGTAAATGTAAAGTCTGTGTCCTATAAACTAATTTATGTTGTGAACATATTACTTTCAGAAATGATAATAATGTAGAAAAATGTATTTAAAGTAAATGGGTAAAATTTGCCAAATTTGGTGTATATTTTTTTACATGCCATATTAATTTTCATATTTTTGTTTTTTAAAGTTGCTATTCGAAAATATTTATCATATTTTGACTTATTAGGCAATAATAAACAATTACTTAGGACCAGTTTTACTTTTTTCAGACAGAAAGTTGCTTGTAGCGACACAAAGCGAAAAGCTTCCGTGATCAACTTTAAAAGAGCTTTTCATGCCTCTATATAGTATTGCGTAGTACCGATAGATGGCGGGATCTTCTTCTAGGTACATATGTATTATTCTTTGTATTAAAGAGTTTCTACGGCGAGGCTATAGATGGCGTGTATCATTTTTCATGCGATTACTGAGTTTAGAGTAATTCGTATTATAACTTAACATATTTTCGTATATTTGGTATTATTATATATAGAATAATATTGGTAATATGCAGACTTTAAGTTTTGTTTTCCGTAAAGTAAAAATACAATGTGTATTACAAAATTCCAATATTAAAATTTGTTGATTATTATCCTATTTTTAAACTACATATATCTGTAATATAAAAATGAAGCGCTGAATCTGCTGGTAAGCGCAAATCTCGAGAGCAGCTGAACCGATTTTGCTAATTCTTTTTTAGAATATTCCTTAAAGTACGAGGATGGTTCTTACGGAGGAAAAATTAAAAAAAATATACTTGAAAAAGTCTAAAAACAACACTTTTCTATACTCCCATAGAAAAGATTCGTAATAATACTTAAAAGTCAATTTGAACTTTAATACCATACCATAAAGTTTAAGTGTTAGTGGAGAGGTTCCGGAAAGGCAAAAAAATTGAGTGACGTTAGTATCGAATAAATATTAATGGCAATATTTGTTAATTTTATTAACAATAAAAAAAAGAAAAAATTATAACGCTAACGCTGGCTAATAACTATTTATATCTATTTAAAACGTACCTAGCGACGGACGAGTGTGAAACGTACCTACCGAGTGAAGCGAGGGTGAGCCGCTAGTTCTATATGTAAGTATTATACATTATTATATAAAATAAAATATACACAAAAACAAAACATAAAAGAACTTTTCCGTCAATAAAAATCATGCATATATGTAACTTCAGCACGTATTTTTTACTTATTTTTACTTATCTCACATTAAATTAACCAAATAGTTATTGATATATAGCATTATTGTATAGTTCTTAAATATATTGGCAGATATACTACTAATTTACTTCCAATCTATAACTACCAAGTACTATGAAGTAGAAACCCTACACAAATACTATAAAGAGATTTGCTTCGTACGGGTATACTTAGAGGCTTAAGTCTATAGACCTTAACTTGGTGCTCTTAAATACCATAATAGCGACAGACGTTTCTATTTGTATAGTAGCAACATACCAATTCAGATTTCACCGCCTTTCAATTTTACCCCTAGGTATTTTGCCAATTAATTTTCTTAGCTACGTTCGTTAAAGCAGCTCACGAAATGGGACTCCAAAGACACAAAGCCTTTTCAATGTTAATATTTGATATAAGTGGCTAAAACCGGTAGCAATCGTTCAAATAGCCTAAACATGCTCGAAATCGTTAGTGGGCGTATAATGTAGTGAAATTGTTTGAAGGCAGCTTTTACAGGATTAATACAGGTAATTTATATTGAAGTACAATAAATTACTAAAATTATATTTTCCTTGACTTATAAATAAGTACTAATAATATCGATGAATGCGTTAATTATACGAAATATAACAAGTCATTAACGAGAGTTAACTGCTTACCACTTTTTTTTTAAAGTGTCCAACAAACGGGAACGTTGTCCAATTTAGATTGGGTTTTGATTGATGGGCAGAGGTAAACTTTTAAATGAATTTTGCTCGCTTTCCCTTCTACTCCTACAAGTATCTATATGCTCTTATTTATTTAATTTCCATGAAAAGTATGAAGTATTGGAAACATTTTTATTGAAGGGTTTATTTAGGAAAATCACTAGGATTTTGGATCTTGGATAAGTTATTATAGTAACAAAAACTAGTACGGATACATTTAATATAGAAGAGTAGTAAAACAATTGGGGAAAGTTTTTCCGCGTATATATTTTGTTAGTAGAGCTTTAGAATTTTATTCTGCTTTTCTTTTAAACTTCTGGTTAGAGTTTAATTTTAATTAAACATTTAGAAGAAACATCCCACATAAATTAACCACGCTTTGAACAAGAACATAGGAGACTTTTTCCCGGCCTTTAATTTAGCCCTATACCTACATTTACACTAATATTGCAAAGAGGTAAAATTTGTATGTAGGGGGTAAGAATTATGACACCCTGCGCGAAATTTAGAATCTTTGGCATAATGAATAATGAACGTAAAAAAAGTTCATACGGGTATTATTTTATTATTTTACTCCTTATGGCCCTTTTTTATTGTCATTTATGTTTTTAGCTTTTTGGCATATTCTTCCAGATGTAATTATTCAATGTCTTATTTTTCAATGTCAAGAATAATATTATATTACAATATCAACCAGAGTATTTTCAGTAAAAGGTGTCCGAAACGTTGACCCGAGTAATAAGATATCTACACAAAATTTGGTTAAAGTTGGTTAGTTAAAACTTCCACACATATATAAACAAACAGAAACATACAGATAACATATTCATATAAACAAAAATTACAATAACTATTGTTTTGAGGTATATTGTGTACACAATACCTTACATTCATTGTTTTCAAAATATTTCACGTACAGATTACGCTTGATTACTATTTTATTATAACATACACTGTATAGATAACTTAGCCAATATTGGATTAAAATTCAGGTTTATTTGAAAATTTCAAAGTAATTGTGTAATATGAGCATTTTAGAAAAGCTTACAGATTATACGTTCTAAGAAATTTAATTTTCCTTTGGTCCGTTCATCCCACGTAAAAGGAATTGCTTGTCACAATAATTTACCGAATTAATTGGTTAGAAAATCTTGAAATTTGGATTATAAAATAAACATATATTTTAACATTGAAAATATTTTTGTCGCTTAGGTAAAGGCCCGATTTTCAGCGAAAGTGCGACATCTCCCTGGTGTTGTGGGGCTTGGGACTAAGTGGCGTTTTGACTAGGGCTAAAAAATGCAAAAAATTGAAAATACTCAAAAACTTTTTTTTAATCGAAAAAAATTGAAAAATGCGATCATTTTTCGCACGGTTTTGGTCAGAAAAAAAATCATATCTTGAAAATAAAAGGAGATATCATAAATTTAAAAAAAATCAAGAGATATGACTTTGGGCTACATTTAAAAAAATACTGGAGGTGCGATCACTTATGGGTTATTCAGAAGTTGTATCTTTGTGTCGCGGAGTTTACGCGCGGAGAGCGCGTGAGCGCGATAATGACGGTGAATAAATGTTTAGAGCATGATCATGTGTTTTTGGACTAGGTGATTCGCTTGTACAATGAATGCGTCTTAGCTCGTAAAAAATTGTAATAGTTTTAGAGTTAGATTAATAATTTTACTATATTACCCATTTAGTAAATTTTCCCGAAGATCGTGGCAGACACAAAATCTGTGGATTTTTTCCTAAACATTCCTAAACATTTATAATAATTCAAGTATCTCAGAAGGTTTAAGTTGACACTAGTTAGGGGGAGGTAGCGTAATTTTTTTCGAGAATAACAAGTGAAATTTATATTAAAAACCTGTTTTATGTTCAATAAAATTAGCAAAGTAAGCATCAGTTATCATACCTCTGATATAGGTGTACTGCGCGCTGTATGCTTACTATACTGAGTGTGACTGACAATGTTATTTATTATTTAAAAAGTTTAAAATGATACTGTACTTAAAAATAATATGATTTCAATACAGTTCATATACGTATTGCAACTGACGACCTCCTTCGTTCAATAATTATTTTTAGTTAAAAAGGAGCTGAAAATTATCTCATGACAAGCTAAATTTTCAGTCAAAAACTTTAATATGCTGTCGCTCCACAGCTACTAAAAAGCTGACGCTCAGAGCTGCAAAGTAATATAAGAAAACTATTATTGTTATGAATTTCAATCGGTATGAAACGGCTAGGTCAAATGTTACGCTACCTCTCTTATTATACGTTTTAATATTATGTATCGCGTTTCCCTAACAAGCATACGTTTCCTTAATAAGTACTAGAGCAGAAGCTCTGTCAAGCTTTGTGCACAGTTTCACTTCGAGTATGAGTAATAGTTAATTAGGTTACATAACTAACTACTATACTTGTATATATAATATTTTGAAATGCTCAGGTCATTTTTTATTCAGTTTTATAATATTTAAGTTAATTTTAGAAGTCAGTGTTATCAATTGCTTTAATGTTTTTATCATCAATAGATGATATGGTACATTAAACGACACAGCTTTAGTTATCTCAGGCGTAAGCCATACAATACGTATTTTTTAGTATCTTACTACAATTACCTAATATCCCAAACGAACTCCATTATAAATTGGAAAAAATAGTTTATATACTTTCTATAAGAAAATCTCTAATAAAGAATACTAGCAGAACCCGCGGCTTCGCTCGTACTAAAACTTCAAAAAAATCTCTAAGAAGGTAGTTGATACATACTTTGATACCCTATTTTACCCCCTTATACAATGAATTTCGAAAAATTCTAAACACGTATTTATTTAATTTTATTGAAGAACATTAATGCCGAGTTTCAAGTAATTCTAAAATCAAGTAAAAAAATCAAAAAAAGTTTTTGGATTGTATTATAATGTAATAGCCTATGTCACTCTCCAGCCCTCCAACTATCTTCACACAAAAAATCACGCCAATCCGACACTCCGCTTAGACGTTAAAAAAGAACAAACAAACAAACAAACACACTTTCACATTTATAATATTAGTATGGATGTAGAACTGGTATTTCTACGTTTTACTATCTAACAGTCATAATAGCAGAAATAGGCAAAACGCGAAGGCATTTTTTTATCAATTATTATTAAAAATGTATATCACAACTTATTCGCTTCGTTTGGGGGTCGTTCCTAATGAAAACAGATTATCTCACGGGAACTGTACATTTCTCCGGGATGATATACAGCCTATAGCATTTGACGACACATTTGGCTCAGTGTGTAGTAACCCTACTTGCTGTGCCTACGGTTGCGGGTTCGAATCCCGCTGGGGGCATTCATTTGTGTGATGAGCACTAATGTTTGTATTCCAGTCATGGGTGTTTATATTTATAATATGTATGTATTTAAAGTTATATATATGTAGTGTATCAACTATCTAGTATCCATAAATAACACAAGCCTCGTAGCTTACCATGGAACTAGATGGTGCTGTGTGTTAATGTCCCAACATATTTATATTTATTTATTTTATAGCTTTCCTAAATAAACGTGCTATCTAATGTAAAAAGATTTTTTTAAAACGGATTAGTAGTTCTTAAGATTATCGCGTTTAATAGATTCTTTAAAAATATAGAGATAACAAAAGCTTCAAACTACCCAATATTACATTAATATTAAGAGGAAACAATTATAATTATCATTTTTATATATATGGAGGTAGGTAAATAAGACAAAGGAAACTGTAACAATTAATTTATATTACTGTAGTTATTATCATCACAAAATATCACAAAATAGTTTAGAATAACCAAAGAAAATATATCAGCAAAAATACTATAAATAGAAACCTTATGCTTTAAACAATTATCAAAGCTACTTATCTTTGTCCTGATCAACTGCTCGCCAAAGAAAAAGTGATTCGCTAACGAACACAGGGTATTTATAACATCGTATCGAGCCGTTATGTCAAATCATAAACTTTTTAAAGATTTCAAATAAAATGTTGCCAATAAAAAAACTATTTATAAGTATAGTAAAATTAAAAATAATAATAAAAAAGATTATTATATAGAAAAATACTGTAAAATAATAATAATCTATCACGGCCATACTGACAGTACTTCGTCCACGAAGTACTACTATGACACACTGACTCTTTCATTATATTATCGTTATATACAATTATACTTCAGGGTTAATTCTAAGACTAAATAGTATTACAATTTATACAGATCAACACATTACGTATATATACTAACAACACAAAGTATTTACACTAAGAATGTTCCGATGTACAGCTGCATTAATATTATATTTATAACATCTATAATGGTAGGGGAGCCCACGAAGCTAAATGGGGATTTACTCGAGCGTCGTAGAGACCTATTGGGATGCAAAGCTTAGATGATAAGAAAAAAATGTTATATGATATATACCTTTACATCGGTGGGGGAAGCGGCTATAGATTTTTAAATATGTAAAAAAAACTGTTGCATAGACATCCTCGAGCGCGTCAGATATTGATAGCATCAATGCCCTACGTATTTTTAATAATGTACGTATGTTAATCTGATCGTTTGCATGATGCGGGTGGTTGTATTTAAGGGTTGAAAATGAAAAAAAAAAAATTTAATCGAGCGCGTCAGATTTTCTAAGGGAGTGTTAATTGCACCAAAAAAAAGCTCTCATTCACTAATCTGACGATTTCGATGGGACGCAAACTCGCGGCCATTTTCATAATGTGCAAAAAAAAATCGCCATTTTGAAATACTCAAGCGCGTCAGATTAAGATATATATGGTTCATCTTTATGTTCTAAACGTATTGTCTCATAATCTGACGATTATCTAGAGGGATTCGCCTGATCTGACAAAAAAAAATTAGAAAAAACGGTTCACCTTAAAGGCCGTACCTGCAACTTCCCGCTAATTCCATTCCTGCGCGCTTAAAATTGTACTTATGGCATTTTTGAGCTCAAAATATAATTTATGTGATATTTTGAGCTCGCAGAGTTCAAAGAAATAATATTTCTATGCATTTGAGCTCTCCCAGCTCGAAAGTCTGATAGAGGTTTCATAGAACACTATTTTTGGAATTTTCAAACCGCTATAACTTTTGAATAGATCAAGCAATTTTCACGCGGTTGACGGCATTCGACGCAGTTTTATTATCCTCATAAGCTATTTTCAGGTTTTAATTGATCGAACCAAAAATTTCGGAGTAATCCCGAAAAAACACTTTTTTTCGGTTTTCTTTCGTTCACGATATCTCTCGAATGAAGATCCAGAGATATTTAATTCGCGAATTATTCGAAAATTTTTCGAATTTCGAATCGAATATTGATATTCGATTTGAACGATGTTCGCACACCCCTAGACTCTTTATGATCAGCTGTGATGGTGTCATGGCGGCAGAAACCAGAGTGGGGACGGAGTGAGAGAGTAATAGATAGAGAAAGAGTGAGAGAGGAATAGAAACGCGGAGAAGGAAATGTAGGCATCACGCAGCTGCACGCATTTAACTTTATCGACGAATTTTTGTTATTTCGGCTTGCGGAAATCGTCAGATTATATATTTTTCATTATTCTTGCATTATTTCCTTCAAAATAAAAAAAAATTTAGCTACGCTCGAGAATGTCGAGATGACGTTTTTTTTTTACAACTTTGTTGCCCTCCCCTTTTTTTACGTCACTCTCAAATTGTCAGATTAGTGGAATGTACACTTTTTAGGATGTAATTAACTCGCCCTACCTTAATCTGACGCGCTCGAGAATTTCTGGTGGTCAATTTTTTTTACTAATCTGATCCTGTATCCTTCACGGGCGGCCTTATATATGAGCCTCATGTTTTGTGGAGGTACTTAACCGGGTACAAGGTATCCCCCTGTATATTAATCTGCCGCGCTCGAGTAACTACAGAAAATCCCCTCTTGGGCTCCCCTACTATAACTCTTGTTATATCAACACATCATGTACAATGTACATAGCTACTTGCATAGACATGTCAGTCCCCTTCAACCGCTGCTGTTGAGATAGACTAACACCAAACAAGTAGTACTAACAGCGAACACTTGCCAACTACATAGACATACCAATCACATTCACCCGCTGCTTGTGAGATCAATTGGTACCAAATAGGAGGCCGACCAGCGGAAGTGCTAATAACTAATCCTGTACCCTAGACATGCTGATTCCTTTCACCCGCTGTCGATGAGACTAATCAGCACCAAGGTACGACTAACCAGCGGTTAACATTTCTTTTTTTTTTTCATCATTATTGTGCATACAAACTGGAAATATATATCCATATTCCATACATATAATAAAATTGTTACCAAGCCAAATCTATACATATTACATATATTTTGGAAAATCTTATAAAAATAAACATTATTATCGATACAGAGGCCGAATCTATAGTTTTTAGAATTTTTGTCTGTCTGTCTGTTACCGCATCACAGAAAAACCACTGGAGGGATTTTGATGAAATTTGGTATGGTGATAAACATATACGGGTAAACATATAGGTTACTTTTACTCTTCAAAAGAAAGATCCAAAAGAAAATATCACATATCTGAGAAAAAAATGCGAAAACTGCAATGTAAGAGTATAGTAATATGTAAAACCTAAACATTTGGTTTTTGGTCATCAGAACGCGGGCGGAGCCGCGAGCAATGCTAGTTTTACATATTATTTAAAAAAAAAACAAACAAAATTAATAGCACAACCTTAATTACCTAAGTAATAAATTGTATTTATTAGTTAATATAACATAATTATTACCTTAACAAATTTAATATTATTTTTAGATAGCATTTTCAACAGTATATTTCTTTCCACCCATTCTCCAGGGCAAAATCGCAAATCTTCTTTTGCAACAATTATATTTCTTAAAATTACCTGGACCCTTCAGAGCATAGCAGTCATTGGAAAGAATCGAAAGAATTTCATAGGGACCCTTAAATTTCGGTTTTTACTTTGTCATTACATCTATTATCCTGATTAACATAAACTAAATAACCTACCTTATAAATTTTAGTGTTTCTTCTAACCGAATCAAAACGTAGCTTAAATTTTTCCGCGACTTGTTGTAATATTTGACTAGCCAGATCAGCTCTCACATCAATTTTAGGCTCTTAAGTTATCGTCATCGAGAACATAAAAAAGAATATTGAAAGAATTCAAACATTTCTCTGGCACCTTTGCTATAGCGAAAATTTAATTAAACAACTGCTAACATTTAAAGACAGAGAAACAGACATACACAGAAACTGATATCGACATTCCAATAAAATTAGAAAAATTGAAGTCTCTGATATTAAACTTACTTATGGTGATAGCTTATAACTTATATCTATTGTGTTGCTTATTTGCTTTTTTTTTTCTTTCTTCTTTTGTTGCTTTAAGTAACTAATTATAATAATGTCTTTGATAATTTTTTTATAGATTATAGTGCTATTATTTTTTAATTTTAAAATGTTCCGTGTAACTCTTTACGCATGTCGTGGTTACCTATAAGTACGTTTTGTTAAGTTACTGTATATCATGTTGGTGATCCTAAATAAATAAATATTTGCTTCTGCCCCGATGAACAAGCGAAAAGGAGAAACTCCCGTCGATTTTTGTACATTAGTATAAGTAATAGATTGCTGTACCTTCCATACTTCGTTCGGCCACTCTGATAACTCATTACACATAGTATTCAACATATTAATTACTGTAGATACATAACGTTCAACCTGCCCATTGCTAATTCTAGGTGTACCATTAGCTATCAGGTGATGTTCGATATGTAACTCACGAAAACGGGCTTGAATTTTATTAGAGCTAAAATTTATTCAACGATCAGTGACAACTAATGAAGGTGTAACAAATATCGTAATAGTTTCTCTTATAAAAGGTATTAACTTTTGAGCATTTAGTGTTTTAAGAGGTTTCAATAAACAAAATGTGGTGAACCTGTCTACCAATAATAGAACATGGTTGTACCCTTCCTTGGTTGCTTAAAAGGGGCCAGTGCAATCTAAATGTATTGTATGAAAGAGAATAGTAGTATTATCAATCGGATGTAGTAGTCCTTGTTGAATTTATTTTAGTTTGATTAGGACCAGAACATCCTTTTTTCTCTGGGCAAACTTGAAAGAATGAAAAATGTATATTTCAATAAAAAACTGCCATACCAGTAAGGAAACGAGAAATACTGCCCTCTTTTTTTTTAATTTTATTTCAAGGTCCCCAATCTTAACAAATCTTGTGTCTTGTAAAACCGAAGGATATTTATGAAAAAATGGCTTTAATCCTATCCCAAAATTCTATATCTAAATTGCCATTGAAAATTGTAGTAAATTTATTTTATAACTAGATTTAGGTATATTTTTTCGTACCAAACGAGAACCTAAACAATCAGTGATGATATCGATATCAGGATTAAACAGAACAGCCTCCTAACAATTAAAATACAGTAACAAGAATCGATATCTGCGACCATATACATATTCAATTCAATACATAAATCCTCAAATCAAACTGTTGATGTTATTTGTGTAGATACTTTTAGACTACCCTCACCTATTCCAGAAATACATAAATAGCATGGGCTAAAATTGCTACCAAGACAAACACACACACACACTTACACACACACATACTCTTTAATTATACTGCAATTAACTCTAGTATCAATAAGCGAATTTATAGTTATATCGAAAATACTTTTGTTAAAATTAATTCCAATTTAAAAAAAAATACCTCATTTCCAATTTTAGTAGTATAATTATCATTTTTAGGTTTATACTCGTATTTATACATAGAATCCTTATAATGACATTTTTTTTACAAAATCTAACGGTTTATGTTCCTATGTATCGACGTTAGTTTGAGCGTCCAGTTTTAAGCATTGGGGTCTTGTATATCCTAATTAGTCACATGAATAACATTTTATATCGTTTGATCTAGTATTTATTTAAGTTCGTTTAGCAAGGTTAGAATTAGAAAAATTCTTACAATCCCTACCGCTTTGCTCTAAAGGTAGTTTCTTTGTTTTTGCATATGAAGTGAACAAACAAATTACTTTAAATGTACATAGTTTTGAAACTACAGTTAAATGATGCCATTCTTACATTAACGTCAAATATACTACCACATGATACTAATTTAACTACATAATTGCAACTCTTAACTATATTTGTATTACGTAATACTTTAATATATTTTTTTTCTTTGCGTATTAGCAATAGGAATCTGTACTTTCGGAAGTATACAAGACTTTTTTTGATCAGGACACAAAGCTGTAAATTCTTTACGTAGATTCTCCCACAAACGGCCGGCTGCAGTATTTCCAAGTTTCAAACCACAGTAACGCAGACCCTTTTAGGGCCTTACCTTCTTTAGCAACGGTTGCGATACTGCTCCAGCCAAATTCCCCCACGAGGAAGTCGATGTTGCTGCACCAGGACTCGGCACCCAGGTCACTCGTGGCCGGGTAGAAAATCAGCAAAGCAACGTCGTCGTCTTTCCGCAGAGTTCCGGAAACAGCATCCTTGATTGCCTTGAGAAGTTCTTGCAAAGCCGAGAGATCCATCTGCAATTATAATACATATTAGAACAGTGGACACAATCCCACTTCTGATAATAGATTCTTTAAAAATATAGAGATAACAAAAGCTTCAAACTACCCAATATTACATTAATATTAAGAGGAAACAATTATAATGTAACAATTAATTTATATTACTGTAGTTATTATCATCACAAAATATCACAAAATAGTTTAGAATAACCAAAGAAAATATATCAGCAAAAATACTATAAATAGAAACCTTATGCTTTAAACAATTATCAAAGCTACTTATCTTTGTCCTGATCAACTGCTCGCCAAAGAAAAAGTGATTCGCTAACGAACACAGGGTATTTATAACATCGTATCGAGCCGTTATGTCAAATCATAAACTTTTTAAAGATTTCAAATAAAATGTTGCCAATAAAAAAACTATTTATAAGTATAGTAAAATTAAAAATAATAATAAAAAAGATTATTATATAGAAAAATACTGTAAAATAATAATAATCTATCACGTTCAATCAAACAAACTTTATCTCTTTATAATGTATTTATTATTAATTTAAGATGCAGTAGACCTTACAATACTGCGATAAACATAATTTAAAATAAATATTTTGATCCGAATATTGCATCATGGCATCTTTAACTTTACTGTAGGTAATCTAATAGAATCCAAGCGAATCGAAATCTTGGTGCGAGCTACGTCAATATAAATATTTCTTAGATATTTTTATAATACTAGCTACTGCTTGTGACTAAGCTTCCATGCATTTTAATGTTTAGCATTTTTTTTTATTTCTGTTTTCGTAGAATCACGTAGAACAGGGAGCTAAAACTAGAAATGGTATAGAGATATACCTACTAGAAGGAATTAAATGAAAATTAGGCAAAAAAGACCAATGAAACCCATGAATGTAGCCAGCCTTCCTTTAGTGATATATAAATAAAAGGATCACCAGATATTTACTGTATGTCTGTGAATGTCTTAGACATAGAAAAAAAATAGCTAAAAACCGAGTCAGGGGGATGTAAGAAGAGAAATAGAACAAATCCAGATTTTTTCAAATTTTTTGTTTCTCTGTCTGTCTATTGTCTGTTTGTACGGGCTAATCTCCGAAACTGTTGAACCGATTTAAATAAAATTTTGCATACTTTTCATCCCGGAAAAAAAAGACTTCTCGTGGGACAGTCAAAAAACTATAGTAACTTATACAGTTTAGTAAACAACAACTTAAGCACCTAATTTAGTAAAATTTAGCATGCTGATACCTTATATTGCCGGTTGACCGGCATTATTTGAATAACAGGTTACTTTTAATCCCGGAAAAATGAATGGTTCCCGTAGGATAGATCTGTTTGTGATTTCCTAGAGGCGAACCCGAGCGAAGCGATGGTGACCCGCTAGTAGACAAATATAAACGAGATTATGTGAAAATAGCAGACTCCTATTTGCAATTATATCCCAGTTTTTAAAGAAGCTATTTTCTTCGTTACAATTAATTTGTGTTTTTTTTGTTTGTACATAAAAATGTGATTATTAATTAATTATTTACTATGTAAATCGGATATTATGTTGCCTTAAGTTTCTGAAAATGATGTGTTCTTGAAGTTTTATTTGAGACCACTGTTAAATAAAATAAAAACTATTAAAAACATATTTAACTTTTATCTTGACGGTTATTAACTACTAAGAAATTAATACTATTAAAGTAACTTGTTCATTTCAAACTTCATTCAATTTCTCATTTCCCTTTGAGCTCCTCATTCCGAGCTTCAATGGTGTTCCAGTTCTGACATTCGATACAATTTCAATTCTAGAAAACAATTTCTGTTTACTTCTGCTTACTGTTAAACTTTCGTTTGAATACCTACCTACATGTTGACAAATGGCTACCAATTACGAGTAGTTACTAGAACATATTCTTTATTTAGTGAAATGTAGGCTGTCCTACTTAAATAGGATTTATAATCTAAATACTACACAGTACACATACACAATATGTAATAATAATGTATGAATATATCCATACTAATATTATAAATGTGAAAGTGTGTTTGTTTGTTTGTTTGTTTGTTTGTTTGTTTGTTTGTTTGTTTGTTTGTTTGTCCTTCTTTCACGTCAAAACAGAGAAACGGATTGGCGTGATTTTTTGTGTGGAGATAGTTGAAGAGCTGGAGAATGATATAGGCTTTTTACCGCGTGAGATTATCTCATTCCCACGGAAAAACACGTTATAATACAATCCAAAAAATATTTATGTTCAGAATTACTTGAAACTTGGTATTAATGCGCTTCAATAAAATTAAATAAATACGTATTTTAGCATTTTTCGAAATTCATTCTATAAGGGGTAAAATAGGGGTTGAAAGTTTGTATGAAACTATCTTATTTAGATATTTTTTGTAGTTTTAGTGCGAGCATAGATGCGGGTTAATCTGCTAGTAGTTGGTAGTAATCAGAACTATCGCGAGTGCACGCACAATGCTTCGTAACAGTCGAGCAAATAGTACTTATACATAGGTTACGTCACAAACAGACTAAGAAACCAAACCAAAACGCAATTACTATCCACTCTACTTTGAATAAACATGATATGTATTGCTTAATATGAACATCCTTTAACCTTTATAAATAAATACCTATCTATACATCCCACGCTTGAATTCCTTTATATTTTAGGGATTGTCTGGAAAGTAATTAGTTATTATTAGAAAAATCCCTTTATAATCGTTTATAGGTAAGAATATAAGAATTTGACGTTAAAAGATTAAAGGTAAAATCTATTTCGTTTCAATAAGAAAAGAAATATGTAAATGGTAAAGATAAAATATGTAAGTGTATAAATATATTATTTACATAGAATATTATACTAGTATATGGTACACTGTTAATATACTTGTGGTATTATTATATATAGTTTGTTAGTTTACCATTTTTTCAAGCAGCAAGAAAACAATGGATTATAGGAATTTTTAAATGGAGATAATGTATTAATCGGAGAGTGTCATAGGTAGGTTATTTCCCTATACTTGTGTCGCCCAGTGGTCGTAATTTGACCATAAATTATTATATTAATTTTTTTGATAATACTAAGGCTCCTCAATAGTTACTAAACAAAAAAAAATCGGTTGTTAAACAGGGAAAAAGATACTGAACTGTTTTGCCTTTACCATTTTATGTAATATATCTATTATATATTAGGTTTTTTCCGAGTATTTAGTGTTATGTCTCAGCAAACGAAGACGTGTCACAAGAACAAGCGTTTTTGTGTGATTCCAAATTATAATTTATTATGCAGACTCTATAGTATATAAATAACTTCTAATAATAAAAACAATCCCAATTGAAGATTCCTCCTAGAGATTATAAAATTATATTTTATATATACGAGTATAATATATCCATATACGTATCTTCTTATATCTTATCTATCGTATATTATCTTATCTTTATATTAAAAATGAAATATTATGTGGTCTTGTGAATCCCTCAAAGCGTGAGTCGGACTCTTTCTAGCCTTTGTGCTAGTAAAGCATATTCTTTTCTAGTAGCATGTTGAATAGAAAAACGTAGGTATTTTTCTAACTATTCGTATTACGGATTATATTAAAATAAGATAACAAAACGATATTCGACGACACGTTGGGCTCAGTTTATACTTATGTATGAACCTACTTGCTGTGCCAGCGGTAACGGGTTCGAGTCCTGCTGTGGGTATTCATTTGTGTGATGAGCACGAATGTTTGTATTCCAGTCATGGGTATTTATATTTATAATATGTATGTATTTAAAAGTTATATATGTGTAGTGTATCAACTATCTGGTATCCATAACACAGGCCTCGTAGCTTACCATGGAACTAGATGGTGTTGTGTGTTAATGTCTCAACATACGTTTTTATTTATTTGATTTTATATTACATTTATACTTTAAAAAATCCCCAAAGGCATGTATGTATGTATAGATATCAGTCTTGACATTTTCGAACAAAACTACCCCCATTTGATCAACTTACCTGAGCTATAAATAACAAGAGATTACAATAACCACAATCACGTGAAATTATTGAATGGTTCCAATAAAGATTGAAAATATTCCCGATAATATCTTTTTCATTGAACTGAATGTTCGATACAAATAAATGGAATATGTCAAAAGCATGCTTTTGTTATTGTTTCTCTTCCAATAAAAAATATGTTGTAATGTCAGTTTAATTAATGAATATTCTGGATTTTCGTTCTGAGAAAAATAATTTAAATCGAATCAATGTTTTGTTTTCAATTTGTTGTGTTAATTATAATGTATATAAGGACATGTGTTTTAATTATCAATGCACATTATATGGTTCAAGTATCAGTGCCTGCTTTTTGCTGTAGACTAGGAAATCTTATGCAATTACTCCCGTATTTGACTGTCTATCTGATATAGCATATTTTCTTCATACATTATAATAATAACTTAAGCTCACTTCACTCGGGTGCTTTGTTAGGTATCTAGCAGTAGCCTACACGTGACTCTAGATCGCAGTATATCCGTGTACTAAGTTTAATCCATATTGGTCTAGCTATTTTAACATGAGTGTAACAAAAATGCATACACAAATACGCATACAAACTTTCGCATTTATAACAGTAGATACGTTCGCATTTGTTTCATAGAATATATCTTCTTTTTCGCGGGAATCCGAGGATAATTATTAGCCTCTTTCAGTTGAATTATCTATTCGCCAGTAAAAGTCTTATAAAAATCTTTTCAGCCGGCCCGGAAATATGTGTGAGAAAATGGACAGAATATTTTTTATGCAGTAAATGGACTTTAGTAGTGTGTAATTAGCCATAGCGTTAGCTCATTATAGTGCAGATGTATAAGAATAAAATGTGCAATATACATATATAAATATGTATGTATATGTAAAGGTTCATATACATAGATGATGAAAGATGAGCTGAAATGGTACTGTATAAATAAACAAATAATTAATTAACCATCGTCTGTTGCATATAGCTGAAATACAAAATTGATATGAAAAACTGATTACAAAATTCTTTTTAATATAAGTAGTTTTATATTTAGAAAGAAATACTAACAGGAAATTAACTATGCATTAAGTATTTTGAATTGCTTTTTATCTATGCTTCTTTACGTGCTTCTTATTTAAATGATAATACAAACTCATTATGAATTTTCAAATTACTCAACCGGTCTAATAAAACTTAGATATATTTTTAAGTTAAATTATCACAAGTACGTAATTTGATTTTGTGTCCTTGTTAATTAAAGGGAAATTTCATTTAAAAATTCAACTCAGACGTACCATAATAACTTTGAATCATCTTGGTATCTTATCATTAAAAGGTAGGCAGGTAATAAAAATTATAAAGTTTTTGAAATCTTGTTCCACGATCGCCTTCCAAAGATTAAAATGCAAAGTTGCTGTGGACTCTTCAATTAACGAGACGATTCAATTAATCAGATGAGGCTTGAATTACCTGGTGTTGGTTTACTTTGTGTAAAATGGGGACTTTTGCTAACAATTTAACAATCAAAGCACGGACTTAATTTGAAATACATTTTAATTTTCTTTGTTTATTTATCGACTTTGGCCGCTTGGATCAGGTTATTGAGCTTTAAAGTGCGGCCATTTCTATATCAATTTAGTCTAAATGGAATCAGCAATTTTTATAGTACCATGTTCACTTTAAACGTTCGAGCTGGCGAATTTGTGATTTTTTTTTGTTATGAATATTAAGAATAAAAATTTAAACTATATAAATAAAATGATAAATGTACATATGTAAATGTGATTATGTATATAATCATGTAAAGTATTGTCATTGTTGTGTGTCTGTACTTATAATTAAATTAAATCATCATACAAACATCGATTTAAAATATTGAGAAAAAATAAACATCAATATGAAATACATATATAGCAAGTTAAATAAAAGAGACAAATCTAAAACACCAATTAGTACATGACGTAGAAAAAAATATTTTTGACTCGTTTCGAATTGTGTTTTTTTGGGCCATGAGCGAAATACGGAAAACGTTAATACTTACATTTTGTTTGAAAAATTTCAACAAATCTTCGTCCGAGAGTATCGTGCGAAACAGCATCTGCAACAATGGTAGAAAACATTTTTAACATCTCATTTATGTCAAGGTCTAGAACAATTTTAAGCACGAATTGAAATTTTTATCTTTCGGTAAGTTGATGTCTATATAAATAATATATTTTTAAGTTTTAATATGAAGATTACAAAAAAGGGAAAAATAATAACTTTTTAACAAAAAAAATAAAAACCGACTTCAAACAAAAGCACTAAAAAGTAAATAATAACTGATTGCGGTGCCAGCCGATACAAAGCAAAGCACACCGACTTCGAAATTATTTGATTAGGTAGGTATGTATAGTAAATGAAAACTACCAGTAATTTTTTACTTATTAGTGATTTTGTTTGAAGTCGGTTTTTAATTTTTTCGTTAAAAAGTTTTTATTTTTCCCTTATTAGTGTAGACAGTAAGTAGCAAAGTAAGAATTCTAGCGTGTTAGCCTTGTCAAATCAAACAAAATAAGCTCAAACTCAAAGTATCTACTATTAGCAGTTGAAGAGTTCCACCTATCCACCTTTTGGCCTTACCATCAGATCAGGTCAACAATACCGAACCACTGTACTATCAACGGAAATAGAAACACTTGCAAAGTTTCAAGTCAATATGATAATTAGAAGTAGGTTAAATTCATCATTAGCTGTTTTTCCACCCTTAGGGGTGGCTTTTTTTAAAATTTAAATGGGACCAATCTGGAAAAATACACTTTCAAGCAACAAAAATTGTCCAAATTGGTTCATAAAAGACAGAGTTCCGAGGTAACAAACATAAAAAAATACAGCCAAATTGAGAACCTCTTCCTTTTTGAGGAAGTCGGTTAAAAACTTAAAAAAAATGACTTCCAGGCACTAAAAAGTAAAAAATAACTGAACGGAGTTTTTTATTTATTATATATACTTAATATGATATTTTCGAAGTTGGTGCCAGCCGACAATGTTTTAATATATGAATATCTAATAGGTGAAAATGACAAGATTTGAATTTAATTAATGTAAATTAAAATATTATTATTATTATAAATCAATTTGTGATGTATTTAATTATACATCGAAATAGCATTGCTTTGCTTTACATCGTCTGGCACCAACTTCGTAGATATCTGATTAGGAATCGATGACTAGTTACTAATACAAAAAAATATTCTAAATTTATAATATTATCAATAATTCAATAATAAATCAAGTCGGTCGTTTACTGATGTGGAAGGAGATCCATTCTTTTATAATATTACTCTTAATAATTTAATAGTTTAATAAGGATAGAAAGTTATAAGTTTTTAATACTTTTCTCATAACTTTGTAGAGCAAACGTAATAAATGGCAGTGTTTATTTATTGGATTTGAGCAAGCAAGCACTAGCTTAATGAGCGGATAACGTTATAATTAATGTATTTTAGATGTCATAAATGTACTAGCGACTTGTATAAATATTATATATTGATATACCACGGGTCCGGATTTTACCTTTTTTTTAATACTATCCCAACATGTATCTAATATTATAAGTTTTTATGTTTTTTGTTTGTTTGAACGCGCTAACCTTTAAGTACCACTCACATTCCCAAAAATAAATACTTAAGATACCTTACTGTTTTAAAATAAAGATAATCTAAATATATAAAAATGAAATACTGTTAGTTGATAAGTCTGCATATTATATAAAAAAGAAATGGTTTTAGATGGTAAATACACGTAGCATTTAATTAAATATTGGAAATAAAAATTGAAAAAGTTACCCGGAAATTGGACAAATCCGGGGGAAACTTAAAGTGTTTTTGTATACAACTTTTCTATGACCTCAAAGATTATAAATAGATTTATTGAAATTGGAACACTACAAAATCTGTCGGGTCAGCTAGACGTATACAAATATATGTTTATGTGGTTACAACAAAATACAAGTAGAACTAAGTTGTCACAACCCTTTCAATTCTAATTTAATGAAGTTAGGTTAGTATAAACTCTGCCAAAGATTACCCTCTTCAAACCCTGCGATGATTTATTAAATTGCTTATAAAATGATTTATTGCTTTATATTTTTAAAGAGATATAAGGTCTGATAGTGTGAAATGTATGATGGTAATAAAAAAGAAGCATTTACGAGCTGAAATGCGACGTACATTAAATGATAAAGGGTCATATTACGTCTCAAATGTCGTATTAGTGTGTATCTTTATCCTGTAAAATTGATGTCAATTTTATTTGTCTTACAAACTGTTATTTATCTTCTTAAATCAACACATTTTTTAATCAAACTTAACATCATACTAGTATTGGCCGCGGCTCCGCCCGAGTTTAGACGAACGAAAACCAAGTAGTACTCATTGATATTACTCATTTAATATTTTATAGGATTTATTCTAGAAATACATTTGAAGTAGCCTGCTTTTCCTCTTTGTATTCAATAAAGGTTGTCCTTGTAAAATGAGGAAACTTGAAATAGGCTTTCCAATTTCCTGTAAACCGCGATGGAGGATGTCGTTTCCGTCATTTTAAGATGAAGAAATTATAAAGGGTTTATATACATTTTAGCAGTACATAGGTATATAAGTATATACATTGTAAAAATACAATGATCTTTTTCAAATAAGGTGAGAATTTATGTAAACAGAATGCCATGGAATATTTTTTATTAGGTATACGTATTTCGTTGACTTGAATTTTGTATATTTGTATAAACTTGGAGATCTTATAATGATACAACTATCTTAGCACTTGTACTATAAAGATAGTCCGCAGACAATTCAGCCCATTAAAAACTTATGCTTATTCAATCTAATCATCAGTTTTGGCTGGTTATTTATGATCAAGTTTAGATAAGTTAGTTTTGTATTTTTTAATCATATGAAATTTCTGTATGAAGTGATTCATGACACTGATAGGTGATTTTTTTTTTATAAATACCTATTATATAATGCATATTGCATATACTTCATGCTTTAACTGAATTCATATAAAAATTATTTCATGGAAACATGAATATTTCATCTGATACAATAATATATAGGGTAATATCTTAACTGGGGTAGGGTAATATTTTAACTGCCTCGGTGGTGTAGTGGCTAGCTTGTACGGCTGCACACCCGGAGGTCCTGGGTTCGAGTCCCGGGTCGGGCCAAGTTTAGTTATTGAGTTTTTCTGTATAGTAAGCCTCAGTAACAGCCCGGAGTTGGGAAGTTGGCGGTGTATCACCCCCGTGCCTCGGAGAGCACGTAAAGCCGTCGGTCCTGCGCCTTAACTCTCACTGGTCGTGTCGAGTGGACGTCCCATCAGAATATGAGAGAGACAGGAATAGAGAGTGCACTTGTGTCTGCGCGTACACTTGTGCACTATAATATCTCCTGCGCAGTTGGCTAGTCTCTATGAGATTGGCCGCCGTGGCCGGAATCGGTCAGGAGAACATCATCATCATCAATATCTTAAACATTTAAATAAAAACATTTTTCTACTGAAATGCAATTTTTGGTATAATATACTAGGAATCATGTACATAAATAAAAAGTTATATTAATTGATACGTATAAGCTATTAGCTTACCTGGGCTACCGAGCTTCGCTCGGAGTTTTTGGCTTAAAGTACAATTTTCTTTTTTTTTAAACTAAATACTTGAATACATATTAAAAAAAACGAAAGTAAAAACTTTGTATGCGATCGAGATTCGAACCTGGACACCTGTGATTGTTGATCTTGCACCTTGGCCGCTTGATCACGATGCTTACACCAGAGCGTGAAAATTACCGGCCATATTTTGCGTGGAATAATGCAAAAAAAACTGCATGAAAACTCAAAAACACACGTTTTCTCAGATATAAGACTAATCTAGATCGATTTATCGCCCCCGAAACCCCCTGTGTACTAAATTTCATGAAAATCATTGGAACCGTTTAAAGATATAGGATTGATATGATATTGATGATAGGATAATTGGGAAAAGTGTGAAATAGTATCAACAATATATTTTTCTAACTTCCTCATTAAAGAAATACATAAGCCATGTTTCTATAACAAGTACGAATAAAGAAAATGAAAAGAAAATCAGATCATGTGGTTGCCCTTATACTAACATCTTATTAGCGAAGATTTCTTTACAAACCGAACGACAATCGAAATCGAGAGAGAAATCCCTAATATATAATCTCAGGATTAGTCCGTACATTTCAAGCATTTGGGACCGAATGGTTCCGTACATTAATCAAGTATATTGTGTATTGTGTAGAAGATTTACAAGTACATTTATAGATATATCATGTTAAGCCTTATTTATGGTCACGAGTAGACTCCTATTCACATGACACTGAGGGGTGTCATTTGCTAATAGAAATAACAAGCATTTAATCTCTTTTTAAAGTTTGAGCAATATGTATTTGTATCCTTGAAATATGAATTGTACATCCCAACAACAAGAACACGGTAGGTTACCATGACAAATAGAATTTTTAAGCTCAATATTGACCTACAATTGATATTGTATATGTAATACAGTTGATGTATAGTATGTATATTCTGCAATTGATATCGTAGGTAATTTTAATAAAATATGATTGTTTTGCTAGAGAACACAATGTTTCTTTTTATTGCTCTGTATGAACAAACTCTATACAAAGCATTTAAAAAAAACCATTCATTTCTATTTAATACATAATACTGATTAAATCGCTGTCATATTAGTCTAAGATCCCGATCTATGTGGTAGACCCCTCATTCTTTTTCCAGGTGAAATGTATTTTTTAAACCATAAAACATATTAACAAACACGACCTAGGGAGGTTTTTCACCAATTGCTCCAGACTATTTGTTACTAAAAAACCTCTAGTTTGAAGGTATATTTTATCATCAAATTTGTTATATAAAATTATCTACATTTTAATACTGAACTCCGGAAAACTACTTCGCAATTACTACTTCAATTTCCCTGTTTATATCTGGATGTCAGGTAATGTTTTTGAAAACGACGTCGTAGGTGACAAATCCCCTGGGTCGTGTTTGTTAATATGTTTTATGGATTAAAAAATAAGTTTCGTCGGGAAAAGGAGTGAAGGGTCCACCACATAGATCGGGATCTCCGACTATATTGAAATATTTTTGAAATAATCTGTAGGTACATGAAATAATATAGTCATATAAATATAGCTTCATTTTATTACATTTTTAATCAAACACTGAGAAGCGATATTGGTGAATCGGAATTTATTTTTTAGGGTTACGTACAGCGCACTAAAGCGGGAAAAAGAATTATTATGGTCACTTTAGCCACTTTCTATTCATATTTTTTCATTTATTTATTTATTAAAGCGAATATTTCTACTTGTTATAGGTTTATGTAAATATTTGTGGCAAATGCACAAATAATCCCACGACGTTCTATTAGGACGATGAGAGTACCGTTGGGTTTTAGCTGGTATTCCGGCTCTTCTAGCCAGTGAATTTCACATAACCACTTATATGCACGAAGGTGGTATGCCTAAAGGCATTTTCTTATGTCAAAAAGAAGGGATACCTAATTTATGTGTAATAATTCTAAACGTTTGAACGGAAGGTATGGAATGTTTTTATGTTAAAATATGCATTAACGACTCGCAAGTTTTATGATTAAATATATAGTTTTTAGTTATTTACAGTAGTATTGTATAAAAACTTAATATTTGTACTAATAACAAAATGAATATTAAAGAAGTGAAATCTATTATCAGATAGAGATAACACCTTATGGATACGAGTTGTTTGCGAATTTCCCTTGGGACAAAATATTATAATATTATGTAAATCGCGGTATACTATCACAGTAATTTGGTAATTGACTTGATTTTCTTTTAAAAGTCACCAAACTAAATAATTATTGAGAAATAAAACCAGAATGAGGCATTAAATAATATGGAAACCGATATCAGTACAAGTTGCATGCTGGAACGTGACTAGGAAACTAAGAGAGAGATTATGCTGAGCGGACTTAAGACATTATATTTATGTGTACATATGGCTTAGTGATATAATTTAGAGGCATCACAGGTGGGTCGTTAAAAGTAATTTAGATCTTTTACTTTAACACATACTAGCTTTTGCACGCAACTTCACCTAAGCGTAAAGAAAAAACTTCTTTTCACATTTTTTTATCAGTGCCGTGTTTTGATAAGGTCAAAATAAAATTGTTAGCAAACTATTGTTCTTCACGTTATTGGTATAAAATGTATCCTACGTTAACACGTACTACTAACTGACGTCCAAAACATGATTTGTGTGCTAAGTTTCGTCTAAGTCCGTTCTACGGGTTTCGCATGATATAATAATAAACATATGGAATCTAGATAGTAACATTCAAATTTAAAATATTAATGGATCTAACAGGAATATTCATAGAAATATAGGATATGTATAAAAGTTTTTTAAAGCGTAATAACTAAAGTTTCTTTAAGTTCAAACTTTTTTATTTAACGTTACTTGATAAATGGCTCCGTTACGGCTGTGACTTTAGTAATAAAATAACTCATTAATGATTTTTATATTCTATTTTTTTTTTGTAATTTTTACAAATAAAATTAATCAGTAAAACCAATACCTTAAGGAAATTGAAACGAGTTAAGATATACCTTGATACCCCCCCAACGTGCGTTCACCTTGTCGTGGTGGGGGGGCTCAGTAGTAGTAGCGAAGCTAAGAAACGCACAGGGAGGTTGCCCACTTCGGTGGGCGGTGGGAGGTGGCCCTCTTCGGGGGGCGGTGTACCTTGCGGGTTGCTCCTGGTACTTCTCTGATAGCAGAGTGGACCTTGGAGCAACCCCATGGTTGTGGTGGTCTGCTTCGGCAGACCTGCCGTCGGGGCGTCGTAGTTGAATGCGTAAGCGATCCTGCGACGCCCCATTATGACGGGGGAAGGTTTTGTTGGGTTTTAGTGGGTAGTACTGGCTGTATTACGCCGGTGAGTCCCACACGTCGTGCGTAAATGCATTTCCCAACGTTAAAAAAAAAAAAAAAATACCTTGATAATGAAAAAGTAATCTTTCTTTCAACAAGTCGCATATAAAAAAAATACATGTTCTTTTCTCCAGAGAAATAGCCAACTCAGTAATTAAAAGTTGCCGAATATAAATGTTATAAAACAGAATTGTCATAGATTAATTGTTTCTCTCAGCTTTATTTAGAACATAACAATGATGCTATTAATCTCTCGTTAAATATCATTTAGAGACCATCCATTAAGTAATTCATTTCAATTTTCCTCGAGTCCAACTAAGTGTCTTTGCTTAGTCTGTGTACTTAAGCATAGATTATATAATAATGACAGCGAACTCCACTCATTACTCAGCTGAAATGGAAGATTTAAAGAAAAAGTAGAAAAGCGAACTCAAAAACGTACGTTCGTTTGGTGAAAAGCAGATTAAAATTGGAATCCATCTCGTAGATTGACAGAAAAGTTTACAAAATAACTCTAAAAATGTTAGACTTCGGCCATTTTCCATCATGCATGTTGGGAGAGTGCGGATTTGACTTTGCGATACAATGAATCGCTCGGGTTAGCGGTTGCAATATATTTTTTTTAAAGAAATATAGTAAAAATCACAGTTTTTGTGTACCGTTCCATTTATTTAACCGTGAAAATATTTGATATGGAATGAAACAAAGACAAGCCATTTACAACAGTAACATTGATACATATATTTTATATCTATATTTTACTTTGACTTTATGTATCAATATTATCATGTTTTTAAACTACCAATAGATCCAATAAAAGTCAATATTTATTAAAACGCAAAAACATACGTATCTTAAAGGCAAAGGATTATATTATGTATGTATGGATTTCAGTGATTAAACAGAAATATTAATTACTGCATCTGCCCAATATATTATTTTTCATTTGAGTTCTCAAAATAGATTTCAACATGTTTTGTATTAGTTTAATACTAGCTCGCCTATCAGCTAAAGACTAATAACAGTATAATTGTACTTATATTTTTTGATATTTTCAGGATTACCTTACGTCCGATGAAAAAACCGGCTCTCCTCTCGGCATATTTCTTTCGAGTATTCTGCATGAAAAGGTTTGAAATTTGGAACAGATGTGAAATGAATTATTTTGTATGTACATACATAGAATATTGTAGATAACTGAATCTTAATAGAGCTTATTTTGCAAGAGAATCTAGATCAAGACTGATTGGCGTAACGTATATTGTGAAATTTATAAATTATTTTTTATACGTACTTTTCAAAGTACAGTAGGTAATAGGTACTCTTTCATTATATTCGCCAAACATAATTTACAAATTTTAATTATTAAAAATGAGGACATAACAAATGTTAATTTAAAAAATATCTTAGATTCTCTATATATTACCTATGCACCTACCTACCACAAAACCACCAGACACCAGATAAAAATTAGCCTATATGTAATTTTTACTGAAATTCGTTGAGCGGTTACGGGGTACAGAAATAACAAACATAATCATACGCTTTCCCATTTGTTATATTAGTGTGAATACGTATTTATATCGTACTTCGTAACTTTCAAGTGAAACTTGTAGTTGTTTTAGATTTCGCACTACTTGAATAAATACTTGAATTAAATTGCATTTATAATATAGCATTCAACATTATACTACTTAAAATCGTGTTGTAGAATAGAGAAAATGTAGAAATAAAGAGATAAAGGCCCGATTTATTTATGTTCCAGCAACAGAAACACTCGTTTCACTAAAGCTTCGAGTTAGTTGAAGACGGTTAAACTAAAATCTGTTCGAGACAAGCAATTAATGTAGTCTTGAAAATTGAATTCATCTTTTAAGTTAGCAGTGCAAAGTGAAAGGTGGCTTATAATGATGTAGTTAAAACTGATAAGCTTTAGACATCGTATAATACAAAGATTTTTATAACCTTACAAAAACCAAAATAAAAACAAATCTATCCGAACGAATATTTTTCCGGGATAAAAAGTAGCCTATTTGTTATTATATTGTGTTTAGTAAAGTTTCAGTCAATGCTACTGAACAGAGAAGGAATAGATAGATATAGATAGTTTAACAAATGTTCGACGTGATTCTTTAAATTGGCATAATTTTTTTATTTATGAACCGATTGACATGAAACGAACACTAAATGTTAAGTTAAGCTTACCACAACATATTAATGAAAACGACATCTAAAGCGGATGAGCCGTTTTTGAGATTAGCGTGCACAAAAGCACAGACAAACAAACAAAAATTCTAACAAACATTGTTTTGGGTGCTATTTGCATTGATAAAAGTCCAATAATGTTTTTTCTCATATATCTTCCATGTACAGACAGCGTTTCGTTACATTTTTATTATATGTATAGAGTATAGATGTATATTAATTTAACTTAGAGAAAAAGCTTAACATGCTACTAATGTTTAAAATGCAAAGTATAGGTTTATTGCTCTATTTTTATTTGAAGTACTAATGCAATAGTAATGTATATTGTAGACACAGTTTACGGGTCAATCGAAGTCACTCGATTTAGACCATTATTTATCCCATTATATACAGTTCGCATTCGTTGATTTTTTCTTGCGAAAATGTGCTTAGAGATGCACCAGTATTAGTATGTGCATTGTACAATGTACATATATACATATATAATCAAGAATATTGTATAGTACTTAGTGATCATAATATTATACAATGGGAGGCATTTAATATAAAAATAATGTCTCATATACGTGATGATGATGTTCTCCCGACCGATTTCGGCCACGGCGATCAATCTCATTAAGATTAGCCATCTGCGCAGGAGATAAAAAAGTGTATAAGTTCCTGAAAACTCTATTCCTGTCACTCTCATACTCCGATGGGACGATGTTACTGTGACTTCCTTATCAGATACACTCAATAACTAAACTTGGCCCGACCTAGAATTCGAACTCAGGACCTCCGGATGTGCAGCCGTAGATGGTAGCTAGTAGCTACTACACCACTGAGACAGTTAAAATTTAATATACGCACATTATGAACAGAAGCTGTCATCTCCTTCAATCAGGCTGTCTTTAAATGCTGTTTAATATTAATTAAAATTAATTTCATCTCGTCTAAATTTGCAAAGGTGGTTTGGAAATATTAATACATATTATGAAAGCTTTACTTACGAGTATACTACTAGTATGGCATTTAAATGGTTTTGAACTTTACAAATGTGGATTTGCTATTGGAAAGCATGCAAAGCCTTAAACTTCTTCGAAACCTAGAATAATTCGGAGATCCTATCAATAGTATATACCAGGTACAACAAATGTACTTTTATGCTTTCTGTCAAGTGTTAGAAGAGACGATTGTGTGAGGTTTATCTAAACCTGCACCAGCTTGCTATAAATAGGCCGTGCCGATCTGAGTTCCTACAACTTAAAACTTAACTAGGTGTCTTGGTCTGTTACAATGATACGAGTATAACTGGTAGTAATATCGATGTATTGTATTGTTTGAAATTGACAGAACTTTTAAGATAATTCAATTAATTTTAAAATAGGTTCAGACGTAGACTGGCCTTACAGGATCGTTTCGTGACAAATAATACATAGTTAATATTATTAGTATTTGGCATAATTACCAGTAATTAAGTTAGTACCAGGACTCATTTTGCCTACAAATATGTTGGGACATTAACACACACCACCATCTAGTTCCATGGTAAGCTACGAGGCCTGTGTTACGGATACCAGATAGTTGATACACTACATATATATAATTTTAAATACATACATATTATAAATATAAACACCCATGACTGGATTACAAACATTCGTGCTCATCACACAAATGAATGCCCCCAGCGGGACTCGAACCCGCAACCGCTGGCACTTCAAGCAGGGTTACTACAAACTGAGCCAAACGTGTCGTCAAAATTTAGTGAGTTTTAATAACCCCTAAAGCAATAATATATAGTATTTAGTAATAATATCAAATAAATCTATTTCAGTTAATACTTATTATATAAATGCTGCGAATTACGTACATAATGTACAGTTAATATTATTATATAATCGTAAGTAAAATCTGAAATTATTTTTATTATTTAAAGTACCTGCTTGTACATGTTCGAGTTACATGGATGTTAATTTAAACCAGTTTATTATATCATGGAATTTTATTGTGTTCACTATAGTGTACAAATATTATAAGAAAAATATTCTATGCAGGATAAACAATTTACTGACAAAATACTGACAATTTACTTTATTCTCAATTTACTTTCACTTTATGTCAAAGCAATATGTGTTAGGTGACGACTTCTAACATTGCGATTTATCGATATATTGTCCCGGTTCCTCCCATTTGCTTATTTCATCGGCTCCAAAAAGTAAGAGGTATTCAAATCTGATATTTTTTGGAACTATGTTATACCATATCCTCGTTTATATGAATGTAGATATATATGTATATTATAAATATTTAGGTGTGGTCCCATTGAAATTTGAGTAAGCGTGAGGATTACTTAAAATAATTATACTTTTAAGGTTAATGTGAAGTTCGCCGTATTTTAAAGTAAAGAAGTCATTTCTGTTTAATGTGACACTTTCTGATAAATAAAATTTCTCATACCGATTTTGTAATTTTATTTGTTGGAGATAAAAGGGAATTTCAATAACGCCGAACTACTTATTTACTTATACGTATTACTTATTTATCTTTCCTTGCGGGGGTTCTCAAAGAGAATAGAGTGCCAAGCTTTACGATCAGAAAGTGGCAATGTGACCATTCTATTTATACGTATATGAGAAGTCATCGGACTTTTGATCTGATCTTCTTTAAGTATAACAGACACTTAGTCTTTAGAAGACCACCACCAACTCCTCAGACTTTCTCGTCCGCTCATTCTACCACTGTATACATACATATACACGCACATTTGATTATTATTTTCGTTATTCATCCTTTAAACGTACTTTAAGTATCCGAGCACGTTTCTTCTTCTTCATTGCAAATTCAATTGAAAGTGACTTTCTTGTGGAGATTTCAAAGAAATCATTAAAATCTGCTCACATTAGACAAAGGTATTTCGTAATATTAATTTTAATATTAGTAAAGATTTAAAAAAAAAAACGCTTTTTATTCAACATTTAGTAAAATTTTAGTATTACAATAATTAATTTTTTTTAAATAAAACTATCGATATATTTTGATTTATGGTTCCCGACGCGACGTTCCGAATACTTTATGCAGCAATCATGGTCACGGGAGAGATTAAGGTTTTAGACGTCTCAAAGCTCATTAGATATACTATACTTGTTACTGACAGTGCCTACCCACAATTTTATAAAATGATTTCAAAAATGGCACCAAAGTACCTTACAATATTTGTTGATTTTAAATCTAAGTATTTAAAAAAAAGTACTATAATTAAATATGGCAATATTATTTAATTTTAGCTGTTATTATTATAACAATTATTTTTTTATAACTTTATTGATTACTAGCATTGCCTCCGGCTCCGCCCGCGTTCAGATGACCAAAACCAAATTGTTAAGTTTTACACATTAGTATACTCTTACATTGCAGTTTTGGTATTTTTTCTCAGAAATGAGACATTTTCCCGTGGTAAAAAGTATCCTATATGTTGACCCGGATAACCAGCTATCATCATACCAAATTTGATCAAAATCAAGAATTCTAAGAACTATAGATTCGGCCTCTGTATCGATAATAATGTCTATTTCAATAAGATTTTCCAAAAACGCTGGCCAAGTGCGGGTAGGCAGACTAAATTGCTAATATTTATAGTTAATCATAATTTAACTTTTAAGTTTTTAATTAATATTTTATCTTTTTGAGTTACATATATAATTCTTTTTGGTGTAATTATAGGTGTCGGACAGTATCAGAAGACTTGTAAGTGTCAAATGTATTTTTTGACGACACGCTCCAATTTTAGAAAAAAATGAGAACAAGATTATTATATATATTTTGTGTCTTTTTCGAAAGCTCTAAATTAAACCACAGTCCAGTAACTGGATAAATAAAAATTTAATAGTCATACGGTAATTGTTTTAATAATAATAAATTATTCTTACAGTTACTGTATCAATAGGTTCAGCCTTAAATAAACGTTCATAAAAATGATGCCTATATTATTATTTATTACTCTTAATATAATGCAGTCATTACGTTTAATATCACAAACAAAATGTGTAGGAGAAATGTATCCACTGCCCACGACCGTCCTCGTGACATTTATAATACTTAAATTAAAATATTTAAATAGAACTGAGTAGGAATGTGAATGGAACATAAGATTGGTTTGTACTTTTATATATTAACTAGCAGAACCCGCGGCTTCGCTCGCTATCTCTCGTTAAATCTTTAAAAAGATAGTTTCATACAAACTTACCCTACCTATATCACCCTCTTTTAGGATGAATTTCGAAAAACGCTAAAACACTTATTTATTTAATTTTATTGAAGAGCATTAATACCATGTTTCAAGTTTCAAGTAATTCTGATCATAAATATTTTTTTGGATTATATTATAACGTGTTTTCCTGTGCGAATTAGATAATCTCTTCGCGGTAAAAAGTACCCTCCAACTATCTCCACACAAAAAATCACGTCAACTTTTTTTCACGCTGTCACTCCGTTTCGACGTGAAAGAAAGACAAACAAACACACACACTTTCACATTTATAATATTAGTTAGTATGGATTACTAGCAATCCACCGTCGTTTCGTTCAGGTCATTATTAAATTACGTGCTTTTTTATATATCACAGAAAACAATGTACTGAAGTAGTCAATGTTATTCTCTAGACCCATGATATATTCGCTTGCAATAAATACGTGGCAGAGGATTGTGATGAGGATTGTGATTTAAAGGAGGATAAATAAATAAGCCTATATAAGCTTTTTAATATTAGCATTCGTAGCGCAAATTAATACATTTAATTAACACTCGTATGTTAGAATTATTAGTCACTACAAATACGACGTGTTGTGTCATTTGAACATTTCTAATTAATTATATTATACGTAACTTTGAACTGAGTCTTGTTTAAACCGAATCTTGATTTTACTTAATTGAGTTCCAATTACTTAACTGTCATATTGAATTTAAAGTCCTACTGACAACCAATTAATTAAGTAATTACCGAAAAAAACGATCGATACCGCACACCTGTTGAAACGGATTTAATTCTTTACGAAAACTTAATTACATGTAATTTTATTGGTTTACTAATTAATTATGTCATAAATATTTAAGCTTAATATATAAAATTTTAATTAACTTCTATATAACAATTTATTTAACTTGTATATTATAACGAAATTATCACATATGAAAAAATTGTGAATAAATTCATCACGTATTTCTTTATGGAAAATAACTCGATAAATACTTGACGAAATAAACCGTAGACGTTAGATTTACCTACATTATTTTATTTAAATATTAGGAACCCAACAGGTTAAGTCGGGTCGAAACATCCTAAGCTTGTGGAAAATGAACTGAAAATCAAAGTAAATGGATCAGAGTTTGCTTAAGGGTAAGAATTAAGTTAAAACTAATTTCATTATTTCTTTACACAAGCGGCGAGGACTTAAGTAACATTAAATAAATTTATTAGCAGCTTCTCTTTTTCAAACTATTATTACCTAATAACGACTGATTACTTCCACTAACTTATGTTTAAAGAAAGTTAAAAAAAGTATCATATTTGAACATTAAAAAAATATAATAAAAAATATAATTTTTGACATTTACTTATCAATTTTATTAAAAGTCCGCGTTTTATAAAAAAAGAACCATGTGATTTTAAAACAACACATGTCACACTTTTTTGAAAATTAAGTTTCTGAACGAATTTTATTCCTTAGATCTCTAGCTACTTGTTTGCAAAATACCACACATGTGCCTACGCTGAGCGTAGAATGCAGAAGTACAGAGCGTAGAGCGTAGAACGCATAGAGCGTAGAGCGTAGTACGCTCTAGTAGCTACTATGCAACGAGAACGTCGAAATATGGTATTGTTTTAAAATCACGCAACTCTAGGCGCTTTCAAACTGTGTGTTGTTTTAAAACGTATCCCTAATCCCCATACATAGCACGCAATTTTGACAGATGACGTCTGAATTTAAAATAGTTAAAACTAGCAACTCACTCTAGCTTGGCTCGGGTTCGTCCCTAGCTTGCTTCCCAATACAAACTTTCATCCCCATTTTCACTCCCTTAAAGGATCATTTCCGGGATAAAAAGTATCTATGTCCTTCCCAAGGTCTCAAACTATCTGCTTACCAAATTTCCTCTAAATCGGTTACGTAGATCCAGAGATTACTCCCTTCAACGTCACAAACTCACAAAATTACAAACTTTACCTCTTTATAATATTAGTACAGATCAATATTGCGTTGGCGACTAATTTTGCTGCTAATAATATAATAAAAAGGAAAAAAGGTGTTAGACAAGTTACTTACAAGTATAATGTTTGGTTAAATTTCATTAATAAAATTGATTAAGCTTGATGAAAATACTTTTAAAACAACACATGTCTTAACTCATATAATTTCAAAACAACACTTGTCCATTTTTTATTAAATCATTTATACCTACCTATTGATATTATTAGAAAAAAATATTTGCGGCTGTTTTACTCATACAAAAATGAACATAATATACTAAGATATTAATGTTGTAGAAATTTCTTAATATTGTATTTTAATAAAAATCAGTTTTTTCTCCTTCCTGAAAAGTTTATATTGAGAATGCTAGAATGCGTTTTTATCCTATTCGTATAAGTCGTTTACTTACATCGTGACGTATTATATGCATATGACAAATATCAATAATTTAAACTTAAGAATATTGATTGATTATATATTAAACTAACAATACCCGCGGCTCCGTCCGTGTTCAGATGACCAAAAACCAAATTCTTAGGTTTTACATATTAGTACACTCTTACATTGTAGTTTTTGTATTTTTTTCTCAGAAATGAGACATTTTCCCATTGTAAAAGTATCCTATATGTTGATCCGGATAACCAGCTATCATCATATCAAATTTCATCAAATCTCTCCAGTGGTTTTTCTCTGATGCGGTGCCAGACAGACAGACAGACAAAAATTCTAAAAACTATAGATTCGGCCTCTGTATCGGTAATAATGTTTATTTCAATAAGATTTTCCAAAAAATATATAATGTACAGATTCGGCTTAATTACAAATTTTATTATATGTATAGATAAAGTAACCCACAGATTATTAATATTTGATGTTACTTTGAAAGATAAATTTACAAAATTATTGACTTTGGAATGTCAGAGTCAATGTCAATGTTAAGATTAAAAGTACATAATTGGATATTTTATAATTAATTCTTATTTGCACAATTTCCGCTATGAAGCTTTACAAGACAAGTTTTTTTTAGAAATTTTTGCTAGAGTAAAATCTATACTAATATTATAAATGTAAAAGCTTGTGAGTATCGATGTTTGTTACTCTTTCACGCCAGAACGGCTGTACGGACCTAGATGCAATTTGGCACAGACATAGATTACAGTCTGGTTAACGCATGGGTTACTTTTATCCCGGAAAAATTTACGGTTCCCGTGGGATAGGTTTGTTTTTGTTATCTTAAAGGCGAACCCGAGCGAAGCGAGGGTGAACCGCTAGTTAACATTATATATCATGAAACAATTTTCATGTTCATCTGCGAGTAGTTAATCTATCTTCCGTTATAAATAGGACTTTATATAACAGGAAGCTAATTTAGGACAAACGTACTTACATAATTGGTAGAGATATCCCAATAACTCGAATTATACCTATACGGAAAATAAAATCTACTTTGCATTTTGTCCAGCCATATTTTTATATGAGGCACAAATGCAAAATTATGCAATTTTTTTATATCTAAATAAAAAATTAAGCAAAGTACATATCGACATTTTCTCACATTTAGATTAATTTACACCTTACCCCAACCCCCTTCCTTCTATTTTATTATACTCTTGTGGGAGTTAAAAGTGTGAATTTAATCAAAGCTAATAAAATGAGTGGTGACTTAGAAAAAGTGTGTCTCATTTAAAATTTTGTTGTGGTACTAATCTACCCACGCAGTTTTGTACGGAAAAGGAAAATAATTATACGGTATAATTCAAAGCGCAAAGAAATACTTGACATTATTTTTAATATACATTTCGCATAAAAGGCACTTTATAGATGATTTATGCCATAAAATCAGTTACTTCCTGTAGTGTGACTTCCATGAATTTATCACACACCGGAAGCCTTTAAAGAGATAAGTTTGTATATTTTAATCTAATCGACTAACATGGAAACTACTATATTTTTGATGGAGATTATTTATTCTCTATTCAGTAGAGTCCATTAAAATTACATGAGCAAATATAAAAAGTTATTTGAAGTAGGAAATAAATTCTTTAATAATAAATTGTGCGGTATCGAATTAAAGCCCGATAACGTCAATTTACGAAGGCATTAATAGTAACGCTATTATTAATTCAACCGTTACAATATTTTTCACAAAGTGAGACCCAAAAAGATAAATCCTTTTCATACTAAGCGTATGTAAGTAAAATAATGGTTGATTTTTTACAGGTTTTGCAGTGGTGTGAAGGTAAATACTATATTTCTATGTCTGGATTTCATATAAAATTTGCTTCTATTTCAGTGACTTTTATATATTCTTGAATAAAATAGTAGGTTGGATTTGTAAGTATAATGTATGCTAGGGTCATTTAAACTACTTTGTACACTAAATCTCTCGCAACCTTCACTTTGTTCAGAGTTTCAAAAGAACGTATAATAAATATGTACATATATAAAGATGAGTTTTATTATGTTTTTTAATATTTACTTCGTACTTCACGTTATTCATAGTGGGATCGACAGCGGGGAGTGAGGACTCGGATCAGGATATTCATTCTTATTTATTTTGTATATATTACATAGTTAAGTCAATAATAAGTTCGATATATTAAATATGTTTGTATGATACATGTAAACTTCGAGAATAGAACTCATGTCTTGAACTGGAATACTAGTAGTGCATACTGGCTGCAAAACGACATTATCTCACCATATTATACCTAAATGAGAAATTTTGTGAGGACGGATGGATGAATGTTTGTTACTCAATCACGCCAGAACAGCTGAACGCATCTGAATGAAATGTGGCACACAAATAGATTATAATCTAAAATAGCACATAAGCTAATTTTCATCCCAGAAAAATGTACGGTTCCCGTGGGATAAAATTGTTTTTGTTTTCTTAGAGGCACTAGTTATTTATAAATTTTCGATAATGATTATGGTTGAATTTCGACCACTGACCGAATACTAGTTAGTATTATTGACTGCTACGAAGGTTATGTCAATATGTCAATATTGTGAAAAAAAATTGAGTAATTTTACGGTCTGACTTTAAAAAGTATTTAGGTGTTATTCCAATCTTCGTTTTAAAAATTAAATAAGGCTCATCAGTAAACTTAGCCAAAGGAAAGCTAAATATTAATAAACGGGAAATATAAATTGTTTTGTATCCTTTATAATAACTTCAAAGGACGCATAAAGGTTCAGAGTGTCATTTGTTTTATCCTTCATAATATGCAGTAGTCAAGTGCGAGTAATAGGCACGTATAAATCATGGAGAGACGACAATAATTTTGTTGTAATGTTGCTTTAGAATACCTACAGTTCATCGTGAGACCAATTTGTAACCAACACCTGCGTTTCAGGATTGATCTTGAGAACTTGTTTGTGACAGAGAAGATGAATGGTCGGGCAGATTTTTCACAAATATGAGGATGCCTTTCTTACAGATGGATGGGTACTTACCAATATTAATTTTTGAGATTATCTGTAACAATGAGATATTATTTATTATTTTATTAAAAGAAAAAGTATTTTGGTTGTAAAAAGAATAAAATGGTATTATCTGGATATTAATATATGTTTTCCGGAATAGATTGTTTGTGTATTCAATTACTTTTGGAATATAGTCACGTTTTCTTTTTTTCTGTTTAAAACAGAATATCACCAAATCGTGGATAACTCGTTTATAACAAAAAAAAATCATATATATTTCATGTATTTATAAATAAGTACTTTTGGCCTGAAGTAAAATTTTCTTTTTTTTTTAACTAAAAACTTGAATAAATATAAAAAAAAACAAAAGTAAAAGCTTTGTATGCGACCGAGATTCGAACCTGGACACCTGTGATTGTTGATCTTGTACCTTGGCCGCTTAACCACGATGCTTATGCCCGAGCGTGAAATTACCGACTAATAATGCAAAAGAAAACTGCATGAAAACTCAAAAACGCGTGTTTCCTCAGACATAAGACTAATCTAGATCGATTTATCGCCCCGAAACCCTCTGCATCCTAAATTTCATGAAAATCGTTGGAGCCGTTTCCGAGATTCAGATTATATATATACTTATATATATACAAGAATTGCTCGTTAAAATATATTAGATAAAGGAAATATATTACAGGAAATTCAGTTTCGAGGTGTCATGCAGTATTTATATAAAAAAGAACTGACGCTAACAAGGCTTTATATTTTTAACGTGAATTTTCTGACAGAAGCTATCTTTGGGATATTTTTATTATTGTATATCTTATTTCCTTTGACCAAATTTTGTGTATATTTCTTTTTATTGCTAAGCACACAATACAACAATTCTTATTATATAACAAAATTAATCAGTTAACTGTATCATTATAATTAACGTACTTCGTACTACTGTTGTAAAAGAAAATACGAGAAATACGTCTCTATAAACATATAATTTTAATAACACTCAAGAACAAGATATCTTGCTTTGTTTTTGTGGTTTCTTCAGACCGGCCCTTGATTTGCTTAGACCCTAACTATGTTGAGCGTCCTTAAGAAAGTTTTAGCAATAAATTGATGTACTCTTATTTTGTAGGTACTACAAGAAGTGTAGTGCGATGAAATCTAGCGTTTGTACCTTGTGACTTGTTTATTATTTTAAATAAAACTATTTTTTCGAATTTTCACGCAGATTAAGTTTAATTTTTCGTTCGAATGCTTTCCAGCAATCATGGAGATACGGGAAAGTTTATTTTATTTAAAGAGACAAATCTTCGCGTCAATTCTAAGAAAGTATCATATTTATTATCAAATTAGTTATGATAATTACACAAAATTTCATTGAAGTTGTTCTGCTTACTGTGTAAAAAACACAATTCACTTTCGTATTCAAAAAGACAAAGGAGCAAACCCCGCAGGAGCAAACCACGTTAAAAAGGGCTGAATTTTTATTTCACTATTAAAACAAGATAGTAAAGATACAGATAATAATAATATTAAAATATTAGTCGGTTTTAGTAAATTAATTCTATATGTTAACTAATTTGATACTCTGAGCTGCAAATATTTCAGTTGAATTTGAATATGTTACTGTCGATATGTTTCGATTCACTAGTGGCCGTCTATGTCATATTTGTTAAAAGCCTAACCGAGTTGCCAATAACGGTAACATATTCGGATTAAGGGATACACTGTCAATATTTAGAAATAGTATTTATTTACTGAACTATATCAATGCTATCCTGTTGTTTTTATATTTTAACTATTAAGCTTACTTTATTAATTAACGATTGTTGGCTAATCCGACGAAGTAGCGGTGATGGTTAGTCTGACGAAAGATGTGGGTTCGATTCTCCAGTACTACAGTTAGTTATATAGGTATTTTATTTTGTTTAATTTCTAAAGTGACATGAAATTTTCAAATGAACTTCTTTTCTTGTACTTTTTTTTGTAAAATAAAAATTTAGATACCAAAGAATTAGCTGTACAATTCAAAACCTTTTAAATAATATATTTAGATATAGACTTTAAGCTTGACATGTTTTGCTATAGTAATAGGTAAGGTAATAATGCTCTTTATATGATATTTAGCATTGCCCGCGGCTCCGCCCACATGCAGATGACTAAAAACCAAATTCTTAGGGTTTACACTTATAATACTCTTACGATGCAGTATTTGTATTTTTTCTTAGAAATGAGATATTTTCCTGCGGTAAAAATCATCATCATCATCATCAATCATCAAAATCTGTCCAGTGGTTTTCTCGTGATGCGGTAACAGGCAGACAAAAATTCTAAAAACTATAGATTCGGACTCTGTATCGATAATAATGTCTATTTCAATTAGATTTTCCAAAAAATATTTAATGTACAGATTCGGCTTAGTTACAATTTTATTAGTATATAGTTCTGCCCTTCTGTAATAATGGCTTAATGTCCATTGAAATTAATGATGTTAATGTTATGTGTACTAGATGATTGAATAATGCAACCGCAAAGTGAATGCTGCGAGTCTTATTTGTCTATTTGTAGAGCTTGTACACGCGTATATTGTTTATATTAATATCAAATAAGAATGCTGTCCACGGACATTCGGTAAGCAAGTTTTACGTTGGTGTTACTACGTATTATTTATTTTCTAACTTTCGCTTGTTGTTATATCCACGTGCTTCTGAGAAAGAAGAAGCCATACTCCGCGTTCAAAATCTCGTTTAAACTGGTTACATACATAGTTCTTTTATAACTTCTATTCCATTCTACATCGTGATAAATCTTTTTTATCTGTATAAAAAAAGGAGATTAAGGATTACTATCTTACAATTTTATCTTTAAAATTCTTTATGCTTTGGTACCGTACAAATATTCTTACGAGTATAATATGCTACAGCTATTGTAACTTGAGAACATATAAAAAGAAAACATTATAATTTTATTAATAACTATACAAATTATATAATGAACTTTGAAATTTCATATTGGTTTTCCCAGTACCAAAATAATTGATGTCAATTTATTCAAGCTTAATTAATTCACGTTGAACAATAAAGTGTGTGGTGGAATGAAGGATGTTGAAAACTCATGGTTTTAATATATCATATTCAAAATTAAGCATTACAGTTTGCGTTATACTTGTATGATAAATGATGAAAGTTTCAACAGCTATATTTTGTAAGCATAATATGTGATAGAGTTTCTTCTCGGAATATTTTAATGCTCGTAAATTTCGGTTGAAATGAGTGCATTTAATGTGAAATAACATTTGTATATATTAAAAATCCTGGTCCAAAATGATGGATGTACGAAATTAAATTCATGTTTCAGAGAACGAACATTTAATTTGTTGTCCTATAAGCTTTATATACTATAAGCTCTACGTAATATGTACTATAAACAAAAGCAAAAACTATATATTTTACATATATAATATATATTTAGCAGTCTGAGGGTACGAAGTGATTTATCTGAATGTTTTATTGTAGGTATACATAATTATATAAATATCATATTTAAGTTAAGCTATGCAATTTAAAAAAAAAATGTTTGCTTTTGAATATTTGGCAATCAACACTAATGGAACTCACCAAATAGAAAAAAGCTCTTATCAAATATTATCTTATTTACTATTTTTTGGCTCTTCTATGTTAGAAATGTAAAAATTACTACTTACATGGCAAATGAATTTAGATATCGCTTCCTAAAAATATACTTAGCTTTACAATTTACAAAACACTTTACAAGCTTGCTAAGCCACAGGCGATAATACCTGTAGTATTGAATAATACAACTATTTTTAATAGTTATTGCAATAGAAAAGATATAATTTAATAAAAACTTTTTAACAAAAAAATAAAAACCGACTTCAAAAAAAAGCACTAAAAAGTAAAAAATAACTGATTGGTTTTCATTTACTATACATACCTAATCAAATATTTTCGAAGTCGGTGTGCTTTGCTTTGTATGGGCTGGCACCGATTTCTAAAATATTTGATTAGGTATGTATTTAATAGGTAGGCTTTAATTACTTAGCCAAAGCACACCGACTTCGAAAATATTTGATTAGGTATGTATAGTAAATGAAAACTACCAATCAGTTATTTTTTACTTTTTAGTGCTTTTGTTTGAAGTCGGTTTTTATTTTTTTGTTATAAAGTTTTTATTTTTCCCTTTTTAGTGTAGACAGTAGTAGCAAAGTAAGGATTCTAACGTGTTAGGCTTGTCAAATCAAACAAAATAAGCCCAAACTCAAAGTATCTACTATTAGCCGTTGAAGAGTTCCACCTATCCACCTTCTGGCCTTGCCATCAGATCAGGTCAACAACACCGAACTACTGTACTATCAACGGAAATAGAAATACTTGCAAAGTTTCAAGTCAATATAACAATTAGAAGTAGGTTAAATTCATCATTAGTTGTTTTTCCACCCTTAGGGGTGGTATTTTTTTTTAAATTTAAATGGTACCAATCTGGAAGTATACCCTTTCAAACAAAACAAAAATTGTCCAAATCGGTTAATAAATGACGGAGTTCTGAGGTAAAAAACATAAAAAAAAACAAACATACAGTCGAATTGAGAACCTCCTCCTTTTTGAAGTCGGTTGAAAATGCAAACGAATACCGCTCTATATAACAGATTCAATGTTTTTGCTCTTATAATTCAATGATATACATGAACGCAGAGCTTGGCATCTATCAATGGATGACCATTAGGCTTTGTGATGCCGCTTTCAACCATTTACGTGGCGTTCACTTTAGTTAATTAGTTAGGAGTTTGGCTGAATGCATCCCAATCTAGATACATAGGTAGCCTTTGAAACCGCATTCATTTTACTAGCACAAATATCTGAATAGGCTAGAGAGCGCTACGCTGAATTTAGTCTTTACAGTTATTAAATATTACCTGCATACCTGAAATATTCATTACTGCGGCGAATAAACTTTAAATATTTACTTTATATGTATTAGATGCCTCGGTGGCTTAGTGGCTAGCATGTACGGTCGCAGATCCGGATGACCTGGGTTCGACTCCCGGGTCGGTCCAAGTTCTGTTATAGAGTATTTCTGTCAAGAATTTCTTAGTAACAGTCCGGAGTTGGGAAGTTGGCGGTGTTTCAGCCTCGTGCCTCGCACACGTAAAGGTGTCTTTCCTGCAACTTAACTCTTACCGGTCGTGTCGAGTGCACTTGTGTCTTCGCGTACACTTGTGCACTATAATATCATTTCCTGCGCAATTGGCTAGTGTTAGTGAGATTGGCCGCGTTGGCCAAAATCGGTCGAGAGGACATTATTATTATTATTATGTACTAGCTATGAGCCTTTGTCCGTGACTCTGGGCGTTTAGTTTATATATGTATTTATAATTGCTCCTGTTCTAAGTTGGTAGCGTGTTGTCGCCTATTCCAATAAATAGATTACGGTCTATATATTCTAAATTTTGAAAAAGATTTTTAAATTAGACTTTTCTATATTTCTATTGGATTGTTCTAAAGATAAGTAAGATAAGTGTGCTAAAAAAAGTTACAGCTTTATTTATATACATTAACGTTTTGTATGATAATTTTAATATGAACGGTCTCGTGAAAGTCTTTACACATTTTTACACTTCTTCTCATTTTTAAGGTTCCGTAGCCAGAGGGCTAAACGAAACTAAAAAAATATATACCTACTTTGCTAAAATTTGGTAGGCTGGTGTCTTATGTAAATAAATGCAAAGTCAAATTACAAAAAAAAAGAGTCATATTCCATACAGATAATTGAGGGAAGTAAAAAAAAAAAGTCGAAACCACACGAAAGCAAAAATAGCCTTGTGTGGAATCAAACCTGCGACTTCCACACCATTTTCCTAAAAATAAACGGTACTTTTATGCCAAGGCAGAACAAATTAATAGAGCTTAAATATAATATTAAAATATTTTCACGTTGATTGGACTTAAAATGGATTTTATTGAATGTGGTTATCGTTTAATCTCGTGTCATTATAAACAAATTTTAAATTATAGCAATTATAAAAAGTACCAGTAAATTTAATTTAATCAGTGCGAATAGCGTATATATTTAAAAAAATCTCATCTAAAACTCAAAGGACGCTAAACAAAGTGCTTCCAAATCCATTCTTTTAAAGACAAAGAATTTTATTTGGCTGTTTTAGTTGATTTTTCTTATATCAGCAGTAAATTGAAATACCACTGTAGTCGAAATATTTAGCATTTTGGGTTTGAACGTTTTCCTAAACGAAATAATACTTATACACATACCACATTGTTTTGTGAGCACTGTTTGTTTGTTATGTACAAAGGGAGAGATAAAACTTTGTCCCATTCAGTTGTTCTTGAAAACACATTTCTGGACTGTCACTGCCTATCTAGGTTTAAAATAGGCCTACATCAATCACTACTATATAATATGTTATAGTCGAGTTTTAAATATAAACAAACGGTTTACAGACTATCATCTATACAATTTAACGTTAAGTATAGATTTCTCTGAGATGAGATATTTTTCCGCAGTAAAAAGTATCTTATATGTTGACCTAGATAACCAGCTATTATCATACCAAATTTTATCAAAATATGTCCTGTGGTTTTCTCTTGATGCGGTCATAGATAGACAGACAGTAATTAAAAATGTAACTAGGGACGAACTCGAGCGTAGCGAGGATGAGTCGCTAGTGTGTCATATATTTATTTATTCTACGTATGACTTGCATGAGCAAGTAAATATACAATGCTAATGAAAATGCTAACCTTAATTTATTGATTTTATATTTATAGATTCTTACTTTAAAAATGTAATCTACTAAACGGTTTTCCGTGTCTATATTATTCTTTACATAAACGTCGATCTTTAAGCTTCGTTAGTAATCGGATTAAATTTGAAATACGCAATCGTTAAGCCGCGACTGAAACTCACTTCCTATTTACTGGGATTGCGAGTTTACAGATAAAGTTAAAAAAAATTATACCTGTACGTTAGTGAATAAAGACTATTAATGAAATGCAAAAGTTTCACGTAGTACTAATGTAAATACGAAAGTTTGTATGTATAATTAAAATCCGTTCAGTTCATTTGGCGTGAAAAGCAAACAGATATACAGACATACAGACAAATAGACAAAAATATTAAAAACTATGGTTTTGGTGTCTATATTCTGTACACAATACGTAACAGTCATTGTCTTCAAAAAATTATTTCATGTACAGATTTGTGCTTTTATGATATTTTATTAAACGTAGGTATGGATTTTTAAGAGTGATCTGAGCCGTAACATTACAACCATACAATTTTCTTATGAAACTTATATGCAGCGTACTGAGGATACTTATGAAGAATCTTATATTACTAAGAATCCTTCAACTAACTTGCTTTGAACTACGGATTATCAAGTTACAAAAGTAATATATACTAGAGACTAACCCTCGCTTTGTTTCCCAATACAAACTTTTATCCCCATTTTCACCCCCTTAAGGGATGATTTCCGGGATAAAATGTATCCTATGTCCTTCCAAGGGTCTCAAACTATCTTCTAACCAAATTTCATCTAAATCGGTTCAGTAGATCCAGAGATTACTCCCTACAACGTCACAAACTCACAAAATCACAAACTTTACCTCTTTGTAATATTAGTATAGATACTATAGATAAAGACTCAAAGAGTAATAAAATAAAGTGCAATATTTATTTTGTTCAAAAATTAAATATGCACAGAATTAATAAACTGGTAATGAATAGTTTACTAAAAGATGACGGACCTCAATTAGTATCACAGGAAGGTAAGCGGGTTGGAGAAAGACATTCATAAGCTGACACCTTATTTTACCGGTCCAGTAAATCCTTTGAGCTTTATAGCTCAATTTTTGGACAAACACCCGCGCCTGTAAAGTTAGCAGTTGTACTTATTTTTCACAGGTTTTTTTATAATAATTCGTTCTTTTCTTTTAACTCCATAAAAATATCCTAAATTATAAGTTATGGTACATTTGATTTTCCGATATTTGCAATTTGATTTATGTTTAAAGTCATCACGATTGGTTATTGTAGTAGCCCTGATTTATTTATTTCTAATAAATAATTAACGTATCTTTATTACTGGGGATGGTTATAATTCCTGAGCGGCTATTATTGGAACTAACTACAGCATTTTTATTTGAAAATACAGCAACAGTTCTATTTACTTTATTGTGTGTCGTATTTCCGTTTCTACTTTTATTAACATTATATAGATTTATACATTCTTACATTTATTGTAAGAATATATTCTTAAATATTTGATTTTTATATAGACTAAATTATGAACTTCGAAATTATCGTTAAAGTTACTTACCAATAAAAATCATAGGCGACAAAAGACCGATATTGATAATAATTAGTAACGTTTACTAATACAGGTAATTAAAATAATATTAATAATTTAAGTAACAAGTTGTTGGGTACGAAATAAACCATGAAATGAGTAAATAGACTTTTCATGACATAAAATGTATATAAATTTAAAACTTTTTCCCTCGCAAGACGTAACAAGGTAGTTAAAGTTGTCAACTCATGCCCTCTAAATGCGATGCTTTAAATTTTGTAAAAATATTCATATTTTCACCGAGATCGTTAGTTTTGAATCGAATTTCTTACTTGTATTCATATTATTTTACTAATAAAAAAGAATATACAAACAGTTTACAACTTTGTAGTAGTTAAATATTTATTTATACGTTACAAAAATAAGCACCTTACATAAAATATGATAATTTAATAAACTTTTATTAAGCCTTAATAGGTTTATTAAAAGTTTTATAATTAAAATCTATAATACTCAAACTATAATGTAGGTTTATTACTTATTCTCTGTCTGGCACGTTAATAGTTTTAATTATAATGCCACTATAACATTTTCGTTTACTTATTATACATAGGTATTTTAAAATGTACATAAAGAAGTAACCTATTAAAATAAATATTATATAAAAGACAACTCAATACTTTCATGGATATATTATTTTACAGTCCTGAAAATGTGATAAATCACTAAATTATTTTGTAACAACTATATAAATTTGTAAACTAAGACAAAACACGCACATCCCTTGACTCCGTCGTCAGACCCTCTTCACAAAGTGTAATTGGAATCTTCAAAATTAACTAATTGAACTATTATTCATCACCACTCGACTTTAAGAGTGCTATTAGAGTTCTACTTGGTTATTTCTGGTAACATCAGATTCATTGTGGTACCGATCTTGCGGCACCCTATTAAGCCAGGGATGGTTTCGTTGGGTTTTAATGGGTAAATACGGGCTTTTTAGCCGTTGAGTCTCCACATAACCACCTTTATGTACCTATGTATAGTATGTGTAAATAAAGGACACATATTAAAGCTGTTAGCTCGATGAAATATGTATAAAATGGGATGCGATGAAATTGACTTTCTAGATTTTTTGAATATCGGGACGGGCGGGCAAGACGGACAGGGCGGGCAAAATGAATAATCGTTTTAAATCGCTGGTCGGTCGATAGAAACATTTTAGACTGCCATCTATCAATCCATTATAATATAACTACACTTACCGTTATCGATAAAGCATCGGTCTTGCATACTTGTGAGATTTTTTTATACTCGGTAATATTGAAATTTAGGAAAAAAATTAAAATTTTAAATCGTAAGTATACAGTGATATATTGTTGTTAGGATCATGCAGATTTAATTTTTTTAATATGTAATTAATGAACATGAAATAATCAAGTTATTTTCTTTCATCGCTGTTATTTGTAATAATTTAAGAATATATAGAATAGAATATATATCTTTATTGATTTTTTAAGGTTATGTTATAAAACTATCAGACGAGTAAAACGGATACTTTCTGTTTTTTAATTCAGTTTTAATTAATTGTCTTATATATTGTATTTAATCGATATTCCAGGTCCGTTCGGTATCAAAAGACAACGACGAACAAAACAAACCTTGGAAAAATCTATGACATCTTACCTGTGTACTGTATGCAAAGAAAAATATGTATATTGACCCGCCGAGAGAAGATTGGATACAATGCGGGATCTGTCAAGAGTGGACACATTAAGCCTGTTCTTCATATTCGGGACGCGGTTCATATTTTTGCGATGATTGTTTTGATTAAAATGCGTATATAAATGATTATAATATATATTTGTTATATTATTTTTAAATTAACATATCCTTTTTGCCCGTCATTCCCTAAGTGTTTTACTTTGTTAGCTCAATACAACTTAAAAGTGAAACTATCAAAAACAGTAATTAAGTGTCGTTAACACTGGTTCCTTTTTCGTCTAATTAACGTCATAGCGATTCAGCGAAACAATTCAGCTTCAGACGAAACTTTTTCATTCTTTCTTAATTTAAATTTCTTAATTCTGTATTAAGTAATGAGTTAGGATCATGTTTTCTGTCTTAACTTCACTGGGAAAGAAAATTGTATGTTACTACATGGGTACGTTAGGTGATTATGTCACCCCCCCAACGTGCGTTCACCTTGTCGTGGTTGGGTCAGTAGTGCCCGGCAATTCAGCCGGGCGCGAAGCCAAGAAAGGCACAGGGAGGTGGCCGACTTCGGTGGGCGGTGGAAGGTGGCCCTCTTCGGGGGACGGTGTACCATGCGGGTTGCTCCTGGTACTTCTCTGATAGCAGAGTGGACCTTGGAGCAACCCCATGGTTGTTGTGGTCTGCTTCGGTAGACCTATCGTCTGGGCGTCGTAGTTGAATGCGTAAGTGATCCCGCGACGCCCCATTAAGACGGGGGAAGGTTTTGTTGGGTTTTAGTGGGTAGTACTGGCTTTGCCGGTGAGTCCCACACCTCGTGCGTAAATGCATTTCCCAACGTTAAAAAAAAAAGCACACGAACTGTCACATATCATAATTATCATATCAATCTGGTACCCGTTCCAATAAAAATTAGAGAGGATATGGAAAATATACCGGTAACCTGATTTAAAAACAGATCTACGAATATAACAATGACATTAAAAAGAGTATAATGCATATAAAATATTTGTGAAATATTGTGGAGATTGTATGCCCTTGACAAAAACTCTAACAATGGTGTATTTGGTTCCTTTGATGTACGGTGCGTTTATCCGTCCGTACGGGTCGTTCAAACTTGGCTCAGCGTGAAATCGCGACAGGTCACTGCGCTTTGCACTCATTATGTACAACGACTTAAAGTTTTATTAAATTCTTCGATAAAAATTATTTATTCTTTATTCGATATAGTTAAAAATTGATTTTATTATTTATACATTATTTAAATAACAGTAGATATCTAAATATATGTACAGTTCCGAAATAGGGTTTTTTTGTTCATATTATTAACTAGCGACTTCCGTACGGTATGTTCTACCTTTTAACTATTGTTTTACACAATACGTAACAGTTATTGTTTTTAAAAAATATTTAATCTATAGATTTCGCTTTGTTACTATTTTATAATATGAATAGATTGTAAGATTTAAATACAAAAATGTCCATTAATATATTAATACCAAACTAAACTAATACCTACTAATGATACCTTGTACCTACTAATAACTTGTGTCAAGATAATGAGTTCAAGCAATTACTTATTGTACTGCAACGATAGTATTAAGCTTAACATTTATGTACATATTGTATTGTATTCAGCCCTTTTTAACGTCCCATTGCTAAACAGGGGCCTCCCTTCAGTACGAGGGGAATCAGGTCACAGTTCACCACGCTGGCCAAGTATGGGTTACACGGGCCGTTATGGCGGACTTCACGTGTCTTTTGAAAACTTGCTAGGTTCTCTCAGACATGCAGGTTTCCTCACGATATTTTCCTTCACTGTTAAGACAAGTGGTAATCGTGTTGGAAATTATTCGCAAATGAAAATATCAGAGGTGCGAGACCCTGGATTTGAACTCACTTCACTCGGTTTCCCAAGCGAGCGCGTTACCACTGGGCTACTACTGCCTATGTATATATTATTTTAGAATATTCGCAGAAGTTGACACGATCTGAGAACATATTATTCGCAATTATAGTAAATTCCTTCATGAATTCATTTGGGAGATCACCCAATTCTAGTTCAAGTCAAGTATGGTAATTAAAAGTTATGTAAGGCTGCCATAGCATAGGTAACAATTTTACAGTACCTCAGTGCCTACTATTGTGTGCTTTGGAACGTATTGCTGGTCGTATTACAAACGTGTTACTGAATATTAACCCACTTTATAAATATGGCGTGGTTTGAGGTCATGCAAAACTTCAATAAATAAATATATGGGTAATTAAATTGCCAATTATATTAGGGTGAATCTTGAGAGACTAAATTAACATTGTCTGGAGGGAAAAACTACCTGTTACGTATAAAAATTGTAATCTAAATATTTTTTGCTGTTAGTTTAATGTTTGATCTACTAGGGGCATGCTAGTTAACGAAGTTATTATAGTTGATAATGTGTGAAAAAAAAATTCAAAGCCCTGAAAATTGATTCCCCTGGGTTGTCCCTTTGATATTCATGGAACAAACTATTAATTTTACACCAATGTATAATAGGAAATTTAGGAATTGTGTTGATCTAAACGTTAATGGAAGAGTTGTTAAATAAGTAAATAATTACACAATGTCTAATATTTAACGTAGTTTAAATAAAAAAAATAGTTTTGGTTTGTCTGAGGTCAAACATTGATCCCCTTGGCGCGTGATTTATCCACTCGTACATCACTAAACGAATGTCATGGGAGTATAAGCGCGCGCTGTCGGCCAAGCTTAAGTCGCGCTTTAAGCATCGTGAGGGTAGGTCAAGCTTCTCATTGCTCAAAACTGGATTTACGAAGGTAAGAATTTGATTCCCTTGGTTTTGTTTCACTAGGTCATTGATTACCCTTCCCACATTTAAAATTGTTTTTTGATAATTTAGGGTTTCTTAACTAGGGTATACAGTACGGAGTAAAGTGTTATTAATTATATATTTTATTACTTCTGGACAAAACATTTCGATTTTTACAAAATCTACAAAAAATGTGCTCTTTTTTGATTCCATTGGTGTTGATTCCCCCGGTGTTGTACCAGGGTAATGTATTATTTCTTATTTTCTCCTACAAAATCTTATATTTTAAATTATTATTTAGTAGTTACATTACCAATAAAGTATTTTTGAGCTCTCGTTGAAGGGAGACTGATGAGATGTAAAAAAATGAAAGTGGTGTCAATTAATTTATTTGTTAGTTTAATGATACAGGCTTAAATAATGACTCCAAAACAAACAAGAGAAGAAATACTAGAGAAAAAACGACTGTGACTGAGCGACAAAGATTAGAAAAAAATAAAAGTGATCCTGTATTACGAGCAAATCAACAAGAAAAAGAAAGACAAAAATATTTAACCAAAAAGAGTAAAGGAATAATTCTACCAATAGGTGAAATGTCTCCAAGATAACAAAAAAATATGATAAAAAGGGATAGAGAAAGTTCGAAACGATATAATCAGAAAAAAAAACTAAAGAAGTTAAAAGGACTTGAAGAACACATAATTATTGAAGACAATGATGATTCTGATATGAACAGTGTCATAATTGAGCTTTTTAAGTGGTTATTAAAACAGTACATGAGTCACTGTGCCAATATTGTTTGCCAAAACAACTATATCAAGAACTTGAAATCAAAACTGAAATCAGGAGAATGCATTATGCACTATGATTTCAGTAAACCCTACAATACTAAATATGCTTCCGAAATTCAGGCTTTTCACTTTGGTAGTTCTCGACAGCAGATACGAGTATCATTACATACCTCTGTTATTTACTAATTACAAAATGGGGAGCTATGTACTAAATCTTTCTGTACTTTAAGTGAATGCTTAAGACACGATGCTGTCGCCATCTGGGAGCATTTGGTTCCTGTGTTAAACTTTGTTAGCGGCAACATTTCTGTACTGGAGACATTGTATTTTATATCAGACTTGCCATCTGCTCAATATAGAAACCGAAAAATGTTCTACGTGATGGCTAAGCTTCATTGGGACTATAAAAGTTTACAGCGTGTAGTTTGGAATTACTCGGAAAAAGGGCATGGCAAAGGAGCTCCTGATAGTGTGGGAGAAGTATTAAAAATAGCAGCTGATCGGATTGTTGCTGTAGGGAATGATTTTCCAAATATTGATCTCCTTATTAGTCACCTTCAAATTCAAATATCCGAGGGTATGATAATGGAAGTTCACGAATCTGGCATTTTGGAGACGGAACTATTAATTCCCTCTGATTTAAAAGAATTTCGAGGCACCATGAGAGTTCATCAAACGATATGGACCTGTAATAATCCTAAGGTCCTAGCCATGAGACACCTTAGCTGTAATTTAGAAAAATGTTCTGAAGAATCAAATTATTGTCCCCATGGACAACATATCGGTTTCTATAATATCCGAAGTATAACTTTGGAGAACACTAGTACCCCTAAAACTATGATATCAAAAAAGACCGCAATAAACGAAAATCAGATTGATATTACTGCTAACTCAAGCCCGAACTATCGGCTGGCCGGAACTTCAATCCAGAGTAACCAATTTGAGATTAATAATGTACCATCTGATGACAGCTTGTAGAGTGATGTCCCATCAATGAATGAGAACTTAATCACATCTTCTATGACTAAAGTCGTACTATCCGCTCTCTATAGTGATGAAGATTCAGATTCTTCTGATTATAATATTTTTTAGAAAATTTTTTGTTCATTTAGAATGTAAACTCATTTTTTATTTATTTTACATTGTTTATCATATGATTTTATTTGTTTTTTAGTTATAATTATTATCATTATTTATTAAGGGTAAAGTCCAAATATTGAAATCAAAAGACTGATTAGTTTAAAATTTAAATAAAACATATAATTCATATAAAATAGCTATAATTTTGACTCCCCTGCCACCTTTTATTGACTCCCCTGCCACCAAAAATTTAAATCACATATATCTTTATAACGAGACTAGTTACAGTGATGCCTATTTGATAAATGTGTTTATAATTATGTTATATTTAAACTTTTGCATGTAAAAGTAAATAATAATTAGATAAAAAAATCGCCAGAGGAATCATCTGAATACGCCCGATTTCAAGATTCACCCATTAACGGGCTCACGTTGCAATTGTGAATTATTATATCATAACTTTTTTTATTGCAAAGAACTCGTTCGTTGTTCATTAAAAAAATTGTAGTCCATTTAATTAACATTTATAGTAATTTTATAAAAAATATATCTTAATAACTAAAATAACTTATTCTAAATATAAAAATATGCAGCGTCAATGTATTGAATGTTTAAAATGTGTTTTGAGAGGTGTTACAGTATTAGAATTTTTAGGGCATAGGCAGTGCCGTAACTAATGCTAAAAAAATGGAAGCCCCCTTTGCCTATTTTGAAAACGAATGTGATAGACAGACACACAGTTTTCGAACTTCTCACGTTTTTCAATCCGCTCTAATGGAAGAACGGCTAGAGTAAAATTTAGTAAGAAACCTGAGCTTAAAAGACCATTCATCGTTTTATAGAACATAGGAAAAAATTGCGAAGGTTTAGGATTTTTTCTTGCGGTTTTTTTTAAACTTCTATGAGGGCCGTCCTCCAAGAAAAGTTTTGAAATAAAATAATCGTTTGTGGCCCGCTGATTGGTAGCCCCTTGAATCAGGGGCCTATGCAACCACATTGGGCGCGTTGGCATAGCAGAGGCGTAGCTAGGTTAGTAATGCAATCAACACATAGGCCAGATTTCAGTTAGATTTTTCTGACATTCGTAGGAGCCTTAACATGGCACTGCTGCTTAAATAAGCACGTGTCTTTTTTTTTTTTTATAGTTGGGAAATCCTATTACGGATACCACCCGACTTCCCCCCCAGGGTGGTTATGTGGAGACTCTCCGGCTAATGAGACCGGCATACCCACTAAAACCCAACTTTCCCCACAGCCGCCATGTGGGACGCCACGGGACCGCTTTCGCATACAACCGTGACGCGCCGACGGTTGGCCGAAGCCACCAACCATGAGGCCGCCCCAAGCGGGACGACCCCATTATGGGAAGACTTGCAACCCTGAGAAGTGAGACTGCTCCCAAGTCCACTCTGCTGAACAGAGAAGTACCCGGAGCAGCCCCACACGACCAAACACCACCCACCGAAGTGGGCAACCTGCAAAAAATAAGCGGCCTAAGCCTGACCTACCACACCCAAATTGGGCAAACCACCAATACGCCCGAAACCGAGCCCACCCCAAACGGCTGCAGGAGTAGAGGATGCGACAACGCCGACACTCCCCTTCCCCTACAGCCCCACCGCGTCCATCATCAACGGTGGTGGCCCCGCTGGGCCGCGGGAGATAGGGACGAGCGGCGCATCGCCATACCGACACTCCTCTTCCCCCGCGGCCCCCCTACCGTCGGCCCACCTCCGGACCAAGATGGCTGCCGACACCCACGCCAGACGCAGGACCACCGAACTGGCCCCGCTCCAGCCGCCGCACCGACGGGCTAGCTCCGGCAGCACGGCCCGCGCAGCGCCTCCTACCGCGAAACGGCCGGAGACACCGCGCTACCTCCAAGAAGGAGACGGCGCTCTCCTGACACCGCTCCCCCTGCCCCTCCTGGCTGTTGGTCCGCGCCGGATTGCTCCGGTACCACAAGCTCCTGTCTGGGGGAACAGTCGCGAGTGGCTTTCCCCTATCCGCCACCCGGGGGACGCGTCCGGTAGCAGTCAGCCTCTGCCCCGGAAAATAAGCACGTGTCTAACCTAAGGCTGAGTAATACACAAACTTGCAGAAGATGTATGGAGGTGGATGAAACTCCACTTCACCTTCTCGGGGAGTGTAAACCTCTTATGCACAAGCGCTGTATTCATCTAGGTAAACACTTTTTAGGCCCAGATGGAATCATGGATTTTACCCTTTAGCAAATCTTGCAGTATATTACAACTGCAGGGCTTAGTGGTTTACTTTAACTCAATTTGCCGCGATCGTATTATGTGATCGCCACAGAATTGATCGCAGTGATATATAGCTGCAAAAAAGAAATAAAAAAATAGACATTTCTGTTATACGGTAATATTCGTCGCATAAATTAAGTCAAATCAAAATTTTGAATTATATTTTAAATATAATTTATTAAATACATTTTCTAACTCATCTAAGGTTCACGTATATTGATTAAAAACAGGTTTTGCATCAATCGTTTAAAAATGTTGCTTTAGGGTCACGTGTGCAGATGCGTGACTGCAACGGCTTATCATACACATTGGCTACTTTTAATGAATATAGTTACCACACTATCAGACTTACCACACTATCAGAGTGCCCAAAATGAGTAAAAATATAATAATTCAACCTTAATATATCATTTTGCTAACAAACACTTAGCATAAAACATTGACTTTCACCAAAATGTAAATTAAGTAGTCAAAAGTACTTGTAAAGGTCTATTTGAACAACTGTATGATGAGTTTCAGTTTATTAAGCAGAAAATTAACAACTGATGTTATTACAATATGAGATGTTTGCAGAAAATGTAATATAATTTAATTAAGAGAATAACGGTGGTCAGCAAATCTAGTTAGAATACTTTAAATATAAGTACTATATCATATTACGCATTTATGCCTAGATATTCCTTTTAATTATACCTATATTACATAACGGCATATGTATTCTCGTTGTTCAAGGATTCATATTGCGCCAACATTTAATTCAACAGATTATACGATGAAAACCTCAAAGTTTTCACCTTTAATGTTTAAATTTCATCACTTTGCACGAAATTTGTTTACATTAACAAAACCAAAGAGACGTGCCGGTGTTTAGCAATTTTATTAAAATATATGGTGATTTATTTAATGAAACACTTAAAAACAATATTCTATGTGTTGTAAGTAAATAGAGGTGGTCTAAAGGATGGTAATTATTGTCTCCGTCTATGTAACATGATGATATTAGCTTAATAAAGTCCGGACCCTTCCTTTGAAGTTGTTTTGCTGCTCCGTTATAAATTAAAAATACGTAAAACAGATTCAAAATACCTGTGTACAATGTTAATAATTTATTGCCCTTCGTAATTTTTTTTGTCGGGCTGATATTTACAATTGTGTAGGTGTTGGATAAAACCTAATGGTCTAGATCCACTTATTCACTACTAGCATTGCCCGCGGCTCTGCCCGCGTTCAGATGAAGAAAAACCAAATTCTTAGGTTTTACATATTAGTATACTCTTACATTGCAGTTTTTGTATTTTTTTTCTCAGAAATAAGACATTTTCTCGCGGTAACAGACAGACAAAAATTCTAAAAACTATAGATTTAGCCTCTGCATCGATAATAATGTTTATTTCAATAAGATTTCCCAAAAAATATTTAATGTAAAGATTCGGCTTGGTTACAATTTTATTATATGTATAAATATCTGCATGTTAGAAAAAAGTAGGTAACAGACAGGTATTTTAATACTTTTAAGAGTCGCGAAACATAATCACGTTTGAAGCTATAGAAGCAATTTATAAACATTAGCATAATTTTTTTATAACGACGAGAAAACGTTATTATTATAAAAATCTTTTACAAAGTTGCAAAGTTTTTTACAAAGCAAACCCGAGCGACGCGATAGTGAACCGCTAGTATAATAAATGCGAAAGTTTGTGAGGATGTATGTATGCCTGGATGTATAGATGTATGGATGTTTGTCACTCTTTCACGCAAAAACTTTGAATGGATTTTAATACAATTTAAATTTTTTTATTATTAAATTCACATATAGCTCACACAGTATCTACTGACTAACTAACTAAAAAGATGAAAAGAAGTTCACGAAGGAATATAGTATTATGCAGTCGGAGACGTACATACGAGTGTAAATCTCGCGGCAAGGATGAAACGTGTATGTCTTGGACTGCATAATACTATATTCCTTCGTGAACTTGTTTTCATCTTTTTAGTTAGCTTTTATACCGTCGGGTTTTTTTATTTTTATAATATATTTATTCGGATTTGTCGCCGGCGTTATAGTTAACAATAGATTTGTTAGAAATTTAATTAATTTATTAGAAATTTACACCTCCAAGGTGTTAACATCGAAAGAGAGATAGCATTATAGTAGCTATCTTTATCATCAATAAAAAATACAGTTAGGTTTTTTTTTATTAGCATTTATTTACTAGTCACAGTAATGCTTATTCTATATATATTTTTATACTATTTTAAAAGATTATTGTGTTGCTTCATGCATAGTTCTATGACACTGTCTATATTCTTCCTTAGCCTGAGTGTACAATCTACTACTACTCCATCTACGATAAAAGTTTTGAACTAAAAAAGTGCAGAAACCCGATTTAATGCTAAAATATTTGCTTTACGAATAACGTAACGTCCTTTACCATAATCTCAAACTTAACAGTGTTTCTTTCCGCAGTCTATCCTACCCACCTTAGAGTTTGTTTGAAAAGCTTGAATTCTAATAATTCTTATATATTACTAGTATATTTGCTAAATAATAATAAACTCGAACATAAGCATTGAAAACCAATTTAGTTAGTAGTTCGTTTAAGCTTATGAAGTGGCGAAGCTAAAATTCTCGATGACGTGTTAAAACGTGTTGAATTTATCATGCCTCGCCAAAGGTTATTAATTTCTGGCAAAGTTAAATTAATTTTGCTTAATACAGAGAAGCAAATGTGAACTGCATAGATTGATTGTCGCCTGTTGTTTAAAATTACAGTTTTATTGCAAACTAGCGGCTCACCCTCGAGAACCTACATTTTTTTCAGGATAAAAAGTAGTTTATTTGTTATACTGATGTATGAACTATATTATTGTAAAGTTTCATTAAAATCCAATCAGTAGCTTTTTGTACTAAGCTGTATAAGTTACTATTTTTTTTAACTATACCATGGGAAACCTTTAATTTTCCGGGATGAAAACTATCTAAAATGTTGACCGGGAATATAAGGTACGACCATGCAAAATTTCATTTAAATCGGTTGAACAGTTTCGGAGATTACACCGTACAAACAGACAGAAACAAAAAAATTGAAAAAAAAAAATGGATTTGTTCTATTTCTCTTCTTACATCCCCCTGACTCGATTTTAAGCATTTTTTTCTAGGTACAGACATTCGATCTCTACCGTTTTATTATATTATTATATTATATGTTATGCGGCGTTATATATGTATAGACTTTGTTAAATATTTTGTATTATTTTTAAAATAAAAGTGTTTATGTTATAAAATACTGAAGAACATGCATTATTTTGTTTTGTTTTTTATTATATTAATATATTTTGGCCAGTGGTATATGTAAGTGAAAAAACATGTTATAAAAGTCTTTGAAAATTGTATTTCCTGTTTTCTTAAGTGGTTTAAGAATAGAACATTTTTGCACGAAGAGAGGTTTAAGTTAATACGAGTTTCGCACAATACAAGTCTAAAACTTGAGAAGACTACCAACATCTATCGTACCAACATAATATATCCTAGAAAAAGTTATAACTATATAAGATACTTTATATGTTTATTGTGGATGGAGAAAAAAGATGTGGTGACAGTTTGGTGTAGTGTTTGTATTTTATCAAGTGATCTTACATGCAACGTTTTATCGTGGCTGCTATCCACTCTCTTAGGTCGTATTTTAATGTAAGATAGACCTCCATTAGGAAGGTCCATCCAGGGAGGAAATCCATACTTTCATACTAATATTATAAATGTGAAAGTGTTTGTTTGTCCTTCTTTCACGTCGAAACAGAGAGACAGATCGGCGTGGTTTTTTGTGTGGAGATAGTTGGAGGGCTGGAAAGCGGCATAGTCTACTTTTTATCGAGAGAGATTATCTCATTCCCACGGGAAAACACGTTATAATACCCAAACAATATTTTTGATTAGAATTACTTGAAACTTAGTATTAATGCTTTTCAATACAATTAAATAAATACGTGTTTTTAACATTATTTGAAATTCATCCCATAAGGGGGTAAAAAGGGGATTAAAGTTTGTATGAAGCCTACCTTTTTAGTTCTTTTGTAGTTTTAGCGCGAGCGAAGCCGCGGGTTCTGCTAGTAAACTATAAAATACAAAAATATGTTTTCCAAACGAGCGAGTAGATCCAGGTATTAGTGATAAACAAGTTTTATACATACACTAGCTCACCCTCGCTTTGCTCGGGTTCGTCCCTAGGTACGTTTTAAATAGATATAAACAGTTATTAGCCAGCGTTAGCCATGTAAATTATTATTTTTCGAGAAATTTTCATATGTTTTAATAGTTATTCTGTTATTTGAAGCGGAAACAAATCCAAAAAATCGAAGTTCATCAATATCGATCCAGCCGTTCTTGAGTTATAAATGGTGTATTAACCCGACTTAGTGTTATACATATATAATAAGTGGATAGGTTAGTAAGTATAAATAAACTTTTTATGTTCTGTTAAAACTGTTAATGATAAAAAACTAGTACGAGTATGTATATAAAAAAGACTACTCTTGTGATATAAATATTCTACTTTTTTGTCTTATTTTTAGTCACAGAGCCAGTATGGTAACTTATTTATAGTGAAAATCAATAACGCTCGCCGGACAGTCATCTTTATTTATAGTATAATAGTACAGTGCAGATACATGTATAAAATAAAGAATATTAAACCATTTCCAAGAAAAAATATTCTTTGACCCTAAATAAATTTAGTACATGTCACGAGATTTTCTTTTGTAAAATAGAATTATTTTTTATATAGCTGAGACCCTAATGGAAGTGAAATGATGAAATTATGTCGTGTTAGTCGAAAGTAAACTTATCAAAATATCTCCAAAATTCTATAAACATCGAGTGGCTGGCTACTTTTAACCAATTATATTTGACATATTTGTTTTGGTTTTACTAAAATGAACGTTGTCGTTAGCGATTTATTGCTTTATTGATAAAGAGCTACGTCTTCTATACAATTATTTTGTAATAAAAATTTATACGCTTGAAGTAGGTATACTGTGAATGTTTGATAAACTCAAGAGTATAAATCGATGGACTTAAGTTTTAAGGACTTCTTGTCAATTTTCAATGAGTAATTTAGGTATGCACTAAGGGTTTTTTGATTGATAAAAGGGGTGAAAATGGGTGTTAATTCATGTAAAAAAAGAAAACTTTTTCTATAATTACTGTGATTATAATTAAAAAGGGAGATAAATTGAAAATGTTTTTAATAATAGCTTATGACACACAGACAGAGATCTTGTTGCTTACATTGCATCCTGAAAAACACGCGGTACAGCACTATCGCTAGTATAAAATAATATGCAAGTAGATAGAATTTTTATTTTATTTATGAAACATTTACAATTGCTTAAAAGATTCCCAAAATAAACGGTAAATTTATAGAAATATTTACCGTTTGTGAACACGAAGATTTTAAAGAATTTCTAACAAATTTTTAAAGGCTGAAAATTTCGTAACAAAGTAAGCATTGTTTGGAGACGGGGACGGAAAATAAGGCCCATTTTGAAGGTCAAATAGTATCTATTGTTAGAAATTTGAAATTATATTCTTGCATATCGAAAAAATACACTATAACTGAAGTTTAAATATGCGTATCGGCTACTCAATATTTTATTCGTTGATCGATTCGTACATGAATATATTAATATACATATAGTAAAATATTATTTTTGTTATTTTAAACACAAAAGTGTCTGGTTTGATATTAATAAAAACGGTAAAATGCAAAATAAATATAAAAAAGGTCTACCAAGATTGTGTTCAGTTAAATGACGCTAAAAATAAAGCAGTAACATATTTACCAACTTTTACTAACATTTTATGTAATCACTCCGGTACTATCTAATTGAGGTCATTTATAAGCTACTTCAATGAAGACACTCCAATGTACAAGAAACAAGAAAGTCGAGAAACAAAGATTGGCCTTCATAAAGACAGTGATTGAGAGCTTTGTTTAATTAATTTTTAATTTTCAAAGATTTCAGCGGCAACAATTACTGTATCTTGAACTTTATTTTTATTATCAATCGATAGAACAATATAATCAAATTATTTTATCAGTTATTTCATTAACGAATGCCTTGAATAAAATAGTAATCATTGGTAGAATTAGGATATGCTTTTCACTTATTTCTATTTCTTTCTATACAAGAGAGTAGAAGCGATACGATTATTTTGACGACATGTTTGGCGAAGTTTGTAGTGACCCTACTTGCTGTGCTAGCGGTCGCGGGTTCAAGTCCCACTGGGGGAATTCTTTTGTATGATGACCATGAATAATAAATAAATAAATATGTTAGGACATTAACACACAGCACCATCTAGTTCCATGGTAAGCTACGAGGCCTGTGTTATGGATATCAGATAGTTGATACACTACACATATATAACTTTAAATATATACATATCATAAATGTAAACAACCATGACTGGAGTAAAAACATTCGTGCTCATAACTCGCAACCGCTGGCACGGCAAGTCTCACTACAAACTTAGTCAAATGTGCCGTTTCTTTACTGAACAGATAAAGAATCTAGAGGTTATATAAGTATATATCGCTTAGCGATAAGGCCTTCTTCTGTGCATTATCTAATTATGTTAATTTTTTCCTTTTTTTAAATTTCCTTTATGGTGTTTAATAAAGCTAAGCAATTGGGTGTTCATATTTGAGAATAATTTATATAAAATATACATTTTATATAAAACACTTAAAGGCATGATTCGGTTGTGCATAATCATTAAGTGTATTGAAATAGAATTAATGTGTTCCATATATATGCGAAATTAACGTCCGATAACATTGATTTATGTGGAACCCAAAATGTGAATAGATTAATGATTTAGGGTGAATTTGTATTGATCACACGATCGACCTTCGGAAACTCGTTTTTCTGATGTTTCTATGTCACTAGAATGTACAGAATTGAGTTAATGTCAGTAAGAGTATATTATTTTGTTTTCTATTAAAAAAGATGTTGCGACCTATGTAACGGTAGTTCATAAACGTAAATAAACGTGTCTCATAATTTTTTTTAACTTGAAAATTAGCGTACTTAAAATGTGTTTGAACGATCTCTAAATATAAATATTAACTTTCCTATTCTAAAAAGAAAATCGTTTTCACGTATGTATGCACGGACAGATTTTTTCTAAGTCAGAGTTTTGGAATCTACATCTCCATCAGCATTATTTCTTAAAGCACACGAACTACACATAAAAAATAGGAAGCCTTTATTAAAGCTAAATTATTTTAAAAAAATGTTAAATTATTCTATTTTCTTTATGGCATATGGTAGTAGCTACATAAGGATCATTAAAGGTTTTCACTAGCGTGTAGAGAATTTGTGTGAAAATTAAATGTTTTAAAAGTCTCTTGCGAAAATGGAACCTGCAATATGGTACTTAGTCATCATTGCCGCTGTGCCGGCTTGGTTATTCTATCAATATATTGGATTATATAACGTTTTCTAATTCTATTACATATAATCTACAACATAGTTCGCAGAATATGTCGTAAATCTCTATCACAGCCTTCATCGAGAGCTATTCATACTGGGAACAATGAAAACGTTTTTGGCCTATGAGTTATTATTGTACCAACATTTTTTTACTAAATAAAATACTGATTCTTATTTAACAGTATTTATTATTACTAATGATTAGAAAAAATATGATTTTTTATAAAACTATTTGTAATTTCAAGCAAGAGGAAGGAAAGCTCTTTGAAATATATTCAAGTTGGTTTTAAAATATATTCAAGTTTTATTCATGAATGTGTACGGTAAAAAGAACATTTAGCGCAAATTGCATTCTTTTAATTTGCAAAATGGGTGATAAGTGAAAAAAATGTATGTATTCCCGTATCCATTCTAGTGAATACAATACAGCATCTTTAACATATACTAGCTGTTATATGTGATTTTGTATGTACTTTTTATCAAATTAAAAATAAGTAAATAATAAATAAATATGTTGGGACACTAAACCACAGCACCATCTAGTTCCTTGGTAAACTACGAGGCCTGTGTTATGGATAACAGATAGTTGGTACACTACACACATATAACTTTAAATACATACATTATTATTATAAATATAAACACCCATGACTGGAGTACAAACATTCGTGCTCATCACATAAATGAATGCCCCCAGCGGTATTCGAACCCGCGACCGCTGGCACAGCAAGTAGGGTCACTACAAACTGAGCCAAACGTGTCGTCTTTACTCGCAATAGTAGGGGGAGTCCAAGAGGGGATTTTGGGATTTACTGAAGCGCAACACATTAACATTAGGGGGGATACCTTGCACTCTGTTGAGTATCTCCACCATGTTGCTCTTGGGTTCTATTATAAGGCACTACTGTTATTTTTCTATAATAACAGATCATGTTTAAGGGCTAGTCACAATAACCTATTGCTATTATATTTTTAATATCTATATTTCTAGCAACTTTTACTACTTCTTACTAGCAGCAAAAATATAATATAAGTTATATAGAGTTAATGTCGCTACTATATCTAGCAAAGAAACCAGAGGTAAATAGATTAATTATTAAATACCACCGTAAGCGACAAAAGCAAAGCTATTTTATGCCAATTTAGAACTGTTTACTCCAGAATATTATTATTTTATTATAATATTATATTCAAAACTACATCGTCCTATTTTGTATAAGTCCATCCACCATCATTAAGTAAAGTGATAAAAGTTATAGAGATTTATTGAAATATACTGCATAGAAAATGGTTTAAACTAATTTATCCGTATCCTCTTAATAACTATAAAATGGCAAAATATGAGAAAATAAGTAGGTCAGGGCTTTATGCTTCATAACAACGTACAGTAAATTTTCAGTTTTATTTAACATAAAGTATAGTTGTACCATATTTTATATCACACACACGCATTATTATCCTAATTATAGCACAAAACAGCTCCTTTTGCTGCTATCAAATATTTCGCGGAAGACCCCGTCGTTAGCGCGTTGACGAGGGTTGTGGGTTCCTTTGAAACTCCTTACGTCACTCAATTTTCTTCTTTACTTTATATTTACGATAAACATGAATGATTTTTTTATATGCCAAGAAAGTTATAGCTTTGCCACAAGTGAAAATAAGAACTATTTCAGTTGATCCTTTATTTGGAATATTTATTGATAATAATACATTGTCAAAGATTGAATAAGTGATTGACAGTCAGTGATTTAATTTAACACCTGCCTCGCAGATCTATTTATAAAAATAATATAATAAATTTCTTTATTATTTAAGGGATCATTGTAGTAATAGAAGTTAGCTATAAGTATGAGGTAGTCTTATGAAATTTTAATAATTTTGCCTGTTTAATTACACACTATTCGGGGACATCTGAACGGACTTTAATGCGACTCTTTTGTTCTATAGGTAAAATATAGTCTTATAATTTAATAAAAATAAAAAATATAACTCTACTGAGTAAAAGTAAACTAATAATAATAAATTAAAAATTTAAACGACTGTAAATTATCTTTTTCTACTACAATGACTTTGTAAGCCAACAATAACTTACAGGACTTTTAAATATACTCTCAGATTCAAACGTACATCTTCGATTAGTTAAATGCACATAATATCCGAAGATAATAACCAGTTCTATCAGCAACACGATCTAGGCATTGTATGAGACCTATTATCCTAATTAGAAACTGTATTTACAAAATAATATGATATTGCTTCAATTAGAACTTCACTGGTTGGCTTACATATAAATCATTCAGTTTTGATATAACTCCATTGTTATAATATCGGTCTATGCCCAAACATCGTATAAATTATTTTTGAATACGTTACAGAACTAAATTATACATATGTATGTATGCATTAACTCAGTCCTTTCTAACCTCCCTGCTGGACACGGGCCTCCCTTCTATACGAGGGGGATCAGGCCATAGTCCATCACGCTGGCCAAGTGCTGGTTGGCGGAAGTCACATGTCTTTCAAAAAACTTGCTAGGTTCTTTTAGATATGCAGGTTTCCTCAAGGTATTTTTACACGTAAGACAAGTAAAATAATCATGTTGGAAATGATTCGCACATGAAAATGTCAGAGGTGCCAGACCCGGGATTTGAATCCGCTTCACTCGGTTTCCCACGCGAGCGCGATGTCACTGGGCTGACACTGCCTTATAATAGATATAAAAAGCAGAAATAACTAGTACCTACTATATATAGACGCAGTCGGCCGTAATGTAAATTCTATAAGTTCACGTCGTTTAAGCCAGATGGTTTATTTTTTCGGCTGGAATTGCAGATATCGTGATTTATTACCAAAAATGTATCTTAAATGAAAATAAAATAAAATTTAGCAGTCAATGAAAATGTAGCTTAGAAGCTTTTTAGAATGAGATCAACAGACAATAGAGTAAGGCAGTAAGTGCTATTTTACATTTCGTACACATTACAAAGACGCAACATTCATTTGTTTATATTTTAAGATGATAATCCATAACAATAGTGCTTCGATTCTAAAAGATTTCTATGAAATTTAGCTGTTTTTATAGATATTCTACGCAAAGGTAGCAGCGGGCCAACACGAGTGTAAGCATGTACATGCATAAATGAATATAATAAAATCATAGTATCACCTTAACAATAATACATAGTGGTACTAAAAAAAAGCTAAATGAAACGTTTTTTAGAAATTATTATATGCTAAGCCGTTTGGACTTATCCTTATTTATTTACATTAAACACATTACATATATCACAATTTCTGTTTCGACGTTATATACAGGGCTAGTCAAATAGTTGCTCAAATACGATTTACTACGATCTCCTTGGTATTCTGTCAAGAACTTTCGTGGACGTGCACGTGACAACTTACCAAATGTTCATTGTAATCGCTTGAATGGTTTAGAAATGCGTAAGTATGATACATATGTTCTTTCACCATTATTGGGGTTCCGTTACCAAAAGTTCTGGATGGTAGAGTTATTTTTAAATCCTACACTGTATATCCTTTCCAAAATCCTCGAATTTCTGAATTGTATCGTTGGTCTAATCGGCTAGCATTTGCTAAAATCCTGTGTTCGAGTTAGGGTTTGGGCTAAGTATGGTTATTGGGTTATTTTGCTAATATAGTCTTAGTAATAGCCCAAAGTTAGGAAGTCAGCCTCTTGTGACTTGGTGATTACGTAAAACCCCGTTTGCTGTCCCATCCAAACAAAATATTCATACAAAAAACCAACTTCCAGACACTAAAAAGTAAATAAATAACTGAACGGAATTTTTATTCACTACAGATACCTAATCGTTTATGAAGTCGGTACCAGCCGATGCAAGCACCTCGTAATTAATCTTAATAGAATACAATATAAACTAACAAAAACGGTCAATTCCTCCCCGAGAAAACCGTTAACAAACATAAAAAAAAGAAAGAAAGACGAACATAGATCTTCCTCCTTTTTCGAAGTCGGTCAAAAAGAATGAGATTGCACGTATTTGCTCACATACTTTTGTGCATTATAATAGAAGATATTATATTATTCTTATTATGTACAACATTATGGTTAACACAATAAAAAAATGTTTTTGTTTCATCGTAATGACGATAATATATAATATGTATGTATGTACAAGAGTCAATCTTACTTAAGTTTATGTATTTAAAACCTAAAATATATAATAATCATAAAATGTAGCTAAAAGTGAATCAGCCAGGTGTTTCGAGCTTTATAATCTCTCTCTCTAATATCTCTTTAAAATTTTATAGGGAACATTTAAGTAAATTCTATTCACTCTTGACTGCATTTATAAAATGATTATGATATTAGATTTTATATTAAATTATAGATTTTAAACAGAAAAAATGTCCATGACTAGCTTTTTAAGAAAGTTTTGAATATACTTATTAATTTCTTCTGTGCCGTTGCTTTTCTTTCCAGGTTATGCAACCGATATTTCATTAAACACCCTATATTATTTATAAAAAATTAAAAACTAAGTAACGGAAATATTTTAGGAAAATTTCAATTCGATTTCGATGTTTAATTGTTTGTTCAAGTCATATAATTCGAAACAAATTACAATTAAGCAAACTCGGTAATTAATGTTATTTTATTAATTAATTAAAATGAAAATTGTAATTAATATTATAATCAAATCTTGAAATATGTTACTTGAAAATGATCAATGTTCCTAAATATTTTATGACGACGATATGCCTTTAAACAAGGTATAATATAATATATATAACTTTATATTCACCAAAATGTAAAAAAATATATGTAACAAATATCTTAAAAATTATTATCCTACAAAATAATCTGATCAATTTTGAATAGTAATTTTATTAATAACGCGTATAATTCAAAGGAGCTACCTAAGCCGTTGACGGATTTAAGGCTGAGATCATAAGACAGCAAAAAGCATAAATCTCAAATCGTGATCGGCGTTATTTTCCTACAGATCAGGAGGAAATAGCTGAATAAACGGTTTTACCTCGTATATAGAAATCTGGATAGAGAAGTCCAGGATTATTGGAAAATGATCCCCCGGCTGTATCTAGGAATGGTTTTCGATTCAACGAAACGTCATGTAAATCTTTTGAGGAAAGATATAAACGGAACGCTTTAAGAAATACATAAATAAAATACGCCTTAATTTCTATTGTAAATATAAGAAATAAAAACTCACAAAACCATGTGAAGCATGGATTATTTGCACATCGGCTTTCACTGTGTTTGTTTACGTAATTTTTCTACATCGTGTACTCGTATAATGATATAAAAAGGGGAAAAATAATAATAAAATAATTTTTAAAACGAATTTTGTTTTTTTGATCAACAATTATTTTTGTAGCAAAAGTGATTAAATTCATTATAATTCATCAAGGTTCTTAATAGCATTTAATAAAGCGGATATTATTTTAAAATAACAACAGCGTATAAAATCATGCCATGTCAGAGGATTAAAATTAAAATATGTTTTAAAGCGGCTTTCATTTGAAACCATACAAAGTACTATTTCCATGAAAATATTTGCTATTCCTTTGGAAATAGCCTTCTATTGGGAACATAGTTTGTTCGACATTACATTGCCTTAACAGAAGTTTCAACAATCGGAGATTAGCTGGCTGACTTTAAAATTAGATACTATTACTTGAGCTTGACATTAGATATTATTACTTGAGCTTTTAATTACCAGATTGAAAGTAACATAATTGTATAAGAGCCAACCCATTTTACTAGCTTTTATTGAACTTGTTTCCTTCGTTATGACCGTCTTTCCGGTTTAACATTTGTAATTCGTTTTTCAACCACTTGCTGGCACCCCATTTAGCTGAAATATGGCGTAACAAATTTCCGTGACAATTTTATATAAATACAGTAGGTAAATGAAAGGTGAACATAAGAAAACCTTTGATAAACAATCAGACTGTGTGTGTGTGTATATTTATTATTCATTCACGCTAAAATGACTGGACTTATTTGGATGAAATTTTGTATACAGATAGACATGAGACAAAATAACATATAGCTGTAACTGTAAAATAGTATCTGTTAGTCTCCTGGGGACGCAGCCAAGCGAAGCGAGGTACAGCCGCTAGTTAGTTCATAAATTATAAAATCTAATGGCAATATAAGGTTTTTAATAGATATTATATCACTTAAGTTATATAAATAAAAACATTTCTAAATAAAATTCTATAGTTACGTTCAAACCTAAGTTATTTACGCACTAATAACTCCGACCGTAAGTCAATTTCCTTCATATGAGTAAAGTATGTGTACTTGAACTAACATGAGAACTGCATTAGCTTCCGATAACTTATTTAGGACCAACCTTGACCTAGAATTCTCCAAGTACATGTAAATAGTTTACTGCTCGACCACCGAGGTAATTCACTATCGGTAAAATACTGTTACCTGGAAATTCACACTAATTTGACCTAGACCTTTTAAATGTAAATAGAAACGTGAGGTTCAGTTTTGTTGATATGTATTTTTTAAATTTTGATAACTTTTTATCACTTTCGTATTATTGTCATGTTTATAACGTTTTATAAACTTACAAATTAATGCAAAGACAAAGAATGTTTGCCCACACATATTACGAACTTACAGCAGATAATTTTTCAAAATATATAAATTTCAATTTTTAATATTTTATTTTAAAAGGGACTTTTATAAGCCTATATGTATACAAAACTTACCCTCCTTATACCTAAGGCTCAAGAGAGCAAAAGAGCAAGAAAGATCAAGGTCAAAAGAGCAAATTAACAAACTAACTTTGACATTTTATAATATTAGTATTAAGTCAATTAAAACATATTTATAACATCATATTAAATTATTAGGTATTGTATGTTTATAACTAAACCGTAATTCGGTTTTCAAATTCATAACTTTGTACATTACACCCCAACCACCCCCCAAGCTTTTACGTGTAAGCCGAACCGACGAAATACACCTAATAATGGTGCCTCAAGACAAAGAGTAAGACAATAAAAGTGAGATGATGGATCAAATAGCGCATAGATTAATTTTATTTATCAGGCTACGTATGTATATTATTCTGTAGTATACAAGTAAGGCATTGGTAGCGCAGTGGTAACGCGTTCGCTTGTGAAACCAAGTTAATTGGGTTCAGATCTCGGGTCTCGCACCTCTGATAAATTACGTTTCTCATGTGTGAGCTATTTTCCATATTGTTACAAGAAACTATATTATAAGCACGAAAGATCTTCGATTTTGAAGATCCACAAAAACTAGTTTATATATCTGAATGTTCAATACATATAAGTATAAATATGTTGAAACATTAAAACACAGCACCATCTAGTTCCATGGTAAACTATGAGGCCTGTGTTATGGATACCAGATAGTTGATACACTACATATATATGTACACTATGGTCACTACAAACTGAGTCAAACGTGTCATACATAAAACGCGTAGACTCTTTTTTTCTTTTGAGACTGTTTGGCACTTAAAATGGGTTCGCACTTTGCATACTGCTGGACCTCAGATGGTAAAATCTACCTAGGGAAAAAGGAAGGTAACCTATATATACCACCGTATAGACTCTGTAAACTGCCTCGGTGGTGTAGTGGCTAGCATGTACGGCGGCACACCCGGAGGTTCTGGGTTCGAGTCCCGGGTCGGGCCAAGTTTAGTTATTGAGTCTTTCTGTATATAAGTTTAAATTATTTATTTTATTATTATAAATTCTGTATATGAAGTTGGCGGTGTTTCACCCCCGTGCCTCGGAGAGCACGTAAAGCCGTCGGTCCTGCACCTTAACTCTCACTGGTCGTGTCGAGTGGTCGTCCCACCAGAGTATGAGAGTGACAGGAATAGAGAGTGCACTTGTGTCTGCGCGTACACTTGTGTACTATAATATCTCCTGCGCAGTTGGCTAGTCTCAATGAGATTCATCATACACATCATCATAGACTCTGCAATAGTTTAAGTTTGGTTTTAACATCTTTGAGTTTTTATCAATCGTTTGCTAATAAAGGTGATATTAATATGTTAATTCGCTGGCTAACATTAATATAAATTCACTTTCTTTTCACAGAACTATTTCAGAGCATATTCTGTTTACACGCAGAACATTTTCGCAAATCATGTGAGATTATTGTCCCGTTTCAGATGCTTATTAGAATTGATGGCATTTCTGATATCCTATAGTTACTTGTATAGTTATGGCAATATATGTTCAAACATAAATGAAATTTTATGACCCTTACCTAAGTAAGAGCAGGGATCGGCAAGTGGATATGACACGCGAAACTAATATTATGTGAGGTGATTTGGTTTACCACGGCTATAATGAATAAAATTTTTAAAATAAATTTTAAACTATATTATGGTTCAATGATGTAGAAAATAATATAAACAAGACATGAAGTTCGTGGAGAGCGTCGGCGTTCTGCGATTCGATTCCGAGATAGGGTACCTAAATAAAATATTATTCACTTAAATTATATAAGTACTATGACTAATGACCATCTCTGAGGTACTATAGTCTAAGCGTTAAAAAATATATTATACAACTCAGGTCTAAGTATTTTTTTCATATTTTAATATAAATTAAATTCCTTAATTGAAGGGATTAAAGTAATAGATTCTTTAATCGAGTTAACATAATTTTAAAGATTAATGATTGAATTATAAGCCCTTAAAATTAACAAAGTATTATTTATATTTTATGTACTTCTTGAAGATTTTTTATTTTTATTTAAGATTTACGTTATATATTTTTTGAATTATTTATTGGTTTCAATTACCAAAAGTATTGATACAATGAATCTGTTTAAATTTTTTTTGGGACATTAACTCACAACACCATCTAGTACTTACCATAGTAAGCTACGAGGCTTGTGTTATGGATAACAGATAGTTGTTACACTATACATATATAACTTTAAATACATACATATTATAAATATAAACACCCATGACTGGAGTACAAACATTCGTGCTCATCACACAAATGAATGCTCCCAGCGGGACTCGAACCCGCGACCGCTGGCACAGTAAGCAAGGTCACTACTAACTGAGCCAAACGTGCCATATTGAAAGAAATATATAAGTATTTTATATCTCGATCTAGTTAAGTATTCCAAAAAATTATTATTTTATTAAATTATTATTATGATACTAATATTTAGCAAGCACATAAATAAACAAATCAGACAATATTTTACAAATGTATAATATTACTTCGGGAACCGTGTTGAATCATTTTATACAAAATATTTGATTACACTAGAATTGAGGTTTTCCTCGGAAGCTTTACGCTTATCTCTTCCATATTTTAGGGATCCTCAGAAGTATGCATATACAATGACTGATATTTCCGTAACGTAACTTGTAGTAAACTGGGGGATTTTCCGGATCCCTTTGCCCGGGCTATTCTATTACTGATATATATATATATATATATATATATATATATATATATATATATATATATTATTTTTAGAATATAAAATTATTAGAACTTTTTTGAGTTATAACTTCTGTTACATTAACGAAATGTAAAAACCAATGTCAAGTGCTAGTCTGTGTTTTCTAAATAGAACTCTTAACTTTTGGGTTCATTCAAAAATCTTATGGAAGAGACATACCTAATCAGTTTTTCTTGAATTTTCCACTTTTCCGGTGAACTTTTCCATTTTTTCCCCATAAAACCTAATTTAAAAAAATAAGCAAATCAGTCCCTCCATTTACAAGACATACAAATATCACTTTATTTTCATTTATCCATAAATATTGTACATAAATAAAAATTTAATTTTCTACGTAACATTTTGCCGGTCTCGCGCTATTTATAGATGGGTTTGTACTTGACCTACCCCCATTCAATATGAAATTGAATGTGGATTACTTTCAAATTAAAGTTGTTTTAAGTGTAATACAATATGATCAGCAAAGGTAATGAAAATAGGTGTCAAATTGTCTATCAAGAGTTCCATTTTCATTTCTAAAAAGAAGATTAGTGTTTTATAATGTTTCTTTAGTGAATCGATTGATTATTATTTGTTACGCAAAATTATTGTTATTTTTTTTTCAATATAATGTATTAGTTAAAATTTATTTACCCAGTTATATACTTGTAATTTCATCTTTGATTTTACTTATCAAAAATAATTTGGTTGGTAAAAATAGATAATTATATTTGGGCTAATATTATAAATGCGAAAGTTTGTACGTAAGTATGTCCTGTGTTTTCCACTGTAACGAATGAACGGATCTGGGTGAAATTCAGTACAATGATCGATGGTGGTGTGAGTAATACGTTGTTAGTAATATATACGAAAAGTACGTGTACATAAGATGTAGTGTAATTCGCTAATGTAAACTATAAGTAAAAAATAAAAAAGTGACGGCGATCATATTAATAAAATTGGTCGGTGACGGGTTCTATTTCTACATAGCCAGAATATTCAAATTCAAATCAAATCAATGTCCGAATTTCTTTTAAGTACAAGGCCTCATCAGGAAGTAAAAAAACATTCTGGATCACATTATATTTAATAACAAAGAAAGGGGAGCTGTTAACAATAGTCTCTTTAAAACATGATATTTTAATTAGAAGTATTCGTTAATAAAGTAAAATGAAATAATGGGTTCTTGAATTAAATTTCCATAATTTTGCAATTTTATTGACTTGAAAATTTATACTTTTACTTAATAAGTTTTGAAATATTTCGTATTTATCTTAGTAATCAGAATATGTTTATGAAATAGGTATTTTGTTAAGTCATTGACCTTAAAAAAATACTTGGCGATAGTTAGGGCGGCCAATTTCTTATATATACATATCTTACTAATATTATAAATGTGAAAGTTTTGATATTTGGATGGATGTTTGTTACTTAGTCACACTAGAATCTGGATGATATTTGGCACAGGGATAGATTATAGTCTGGAATAGCACATAGGTTACTTTTTATACCGAAATAATTATAAATTAAAAATTTTAAAAAGCCTCTACGCATTTAAATGAGCAATTCTTGTATATATATATATTACACACACACACACACATATATATATATATATATATATATATATATATATATATATATATATATACAAGAATTGCTCGCAAAAAATTAAATTAATAGTTTTATAAGAAAGGCTAAGGTATTTGAACTAGTAAAGTTTTACATTATCTGTGTCGTTAAGTAACGAAATTCAATATTTATTTTGTAGTTCATTAAATTTTTAACATTATGTTTTCCTATACACAAATATTGTTCCCTCTCTCTGTATATGGAAAAATCATTTCTATTTCCTCATATTTTACTTGGGTAATATTATAATATGCTTATTTATCCACTTTTATAATAATAAATATAATATATAAGTACAGCGAGTTTCAATATTTATTTATTAACATAAATGTGTAAACAAGTACTTACACATAAAAACGATACTTATATGTAATATGTATATAAAGCTAAAGAGTTTGTTTGTTTAAACGTGCTTATCTCTGGATCTAGCAGTCTGATTAGAATTTTTTTTTAGTGTTTTATAGCGAAGCGAATATTTTTATTGAGGAAGATTATAATATCCTAAACCACACTATAATGATACCAAATTAAACAAGAAGCGGACAGAACCGCGAGCCAGCGCTAATTGAATATAGAAGCAAGATATTATTACTCACCTATTAATACGGTAAATTCGGTAAATAAGGGAAATACCGTACAGCTGATTAAAATATCCAATTTGATTGAGTGTAGGGTCGTGCCCAGCTGTTGGACGTTAAAAGGGCTAAATTATTAATTAAAAAGATTAAACTCTATGATTATAATTATTTTTCAATATGCCATTAATGATTTATTAATAAATGATACGAAATATGATCACATTTTACAATTTCATCTTGTGTGGTGAAAATTTTTAATATTAAAATGAAGATAGATAGATAGATAGATGCTTTATTGTACACCACAAATAAATATACAAAAAGAAGATATAAACAATAGATGATGCACAGCAGGCGGCCTTATCGCTATAAGCGATCTCTTCCAGGCAACCTTAGGGCGTAGGAGAAATTATATGAAATGGTAGGCGGTGTACTTACTACACACAATTGCATATCCTAAATACAGATATACATAAATACATACATACATACATATATACATACATACATTCATACACACACATACATACATACATACATACATACATACATACATACATACATACATACATAATACATACTTACATATATACATACATACATAAATGTAGATCAGATGAAAAAGTATAAAAAGTTCAATAGAAGATACTATAGAGACAAATAATATGATTTTAACGGTACCTTAAAATTATCAAAACTTTTGGCACGCCTGATGTCTATTGGAAGATTATTCCATAAGCGTGCAGCCTTTACTGCGAAGGAGCTGGTAAGGAAACAGGACGAGTGAGAGGGAATTTTAAGCAACAACGTTTCACTAGAGCGAAGTGGAAGAGTATGGGTATCACTCAAAAACTGGAAACGCTCTCTAAGGTAGAAAGGAGAAGAAGGGTAGAACAGCACGCAGTAGAGAAGATGAAGTACATGAGTATTCCTGCGAAGGCGGATTGGGAGCCACTTGAGCTTTTTGCGAAATTCTGAAACATGGTCATATTTACGAAGGCCAAATATAAACCGAATACAAAGATTTTGAAGCCGCTCAAGTCTATTAAGATGCTCCTCTTTAACGTCAAGATAGCAAGTATCAGCGTAATCAAGAATTGGTAGAAGGAGTGAATTTGCTAGTGCAATTTTGGTTGATATGGGCAAAAAATTTCGCAACCTCCGAAGAGCGGAAACTGCACCAAACATCTTTCGGCTCAGTTCACTTACCTGTGGTGCCCAAGATAAATATTGGTCAAAAATGATCCCCAGGTTCTTTACCTTATCAGAATACTGAATTTCGACACCATTCAATATAACCGGTGGCATCCCAGATCGTGATATTTTTGATAGTAACCTCTGGCTGCCTATTATAATTGCTTGTGATTTAGAAGGATTAATATCAAGGCCATAAGATTCACTCCATGCTGAAATACAGGACAGATCTCTATTAATTAAACTAATTGCATGAGGTAAGTCTGGCACAGATGACGATGTGTAAATTTGTAAGTCGTCCGCATATAGGTGGTAGAGAGAAGAGATTTGATGGGGAATAGAATTAATGAAAATCGAAAATAAGAGAGGAGACAACACGCCACCTTGTGGTACACCGGCTTTAACCATAGACCAATCAGAGAAAAGATCTTCAATTCGTATGCGTTGCCGGCGCCCGCACAAGTAACTACGAAACCAATCAATCACCTCAGGAGATATGTTAAGAGAAGATAATATGGCAAGTAGGATATCAAAATCTACAGTATTGAAGGCATTACTGAAATCCATGAAGCTTACTCTACCAGATTTTTCCTTTATTTCTGGTGTAATTTTTAATTAGTCTGAAATAAAGAGTGTTCGGATATCAGTACTGTTGCATTTTCGTATAGCAATCAGCCAAATTATTTGTTAAAAGTTTTCACATACTTTCTCATAAAGTGTATGTATGAATATACTGGGCTCTTTGTATATTATGGCTCAATCAATATTTGCATACATCTCGATAACAGCTCTATTAGCAACTATAATATAATAGTTCTTAATAGAACTTATTTTCTGGCAACATATTAACTAATATAATATACCTAATGCCGCGTAGTGGAGAGTAAGTAACGTCATTACACCAAAAATAATGATTAAGAATGGCACGTCTGAAGCAAGCTTAACACATCCTAAGACAGTTCTCGAGGTGTAACAATTAAAAACAAGAACAGTTAATCATAAATTGCTGAGTGTGAGATAGGAACAAAATATTTACCAGAAAGAAATTGAAATTACTAGAATAGTTTAGAATTTTCGAATACTAAAAAAATATTTTTTGTTTATACATATAAAAAGGCTAGCAGTGTGTCGAGAGTTTAGTTGAATTTTGGAACTAAGAAGACTAAGAAGAAATAATAAAAAATAAGGAAAAGTGAAGTAAAGTCAGAGTGCAAGTGTAATTAGCGGTTAAAAATAGTGCTCAGAGACTGAGAGTTAAGCCAGAACTTTACATGTACTGCGTGTGTCTGTAAACCGCCATAATTATGTGAATCTTGTGAAACAAAAGTACATAATAAACATGAAGACAGAGTTGCATGCGGACACAGAAGGTGTACTTTGATTTTCGTTCCCAGAACTCACAGTACGTAACAATAATTATATTTTTAGCTTGCCAATGACCACTTTCCTCAAAGTACAAGGAAATCAAAAGAAAGGAAAGCCTTTAATGTATATTTTTAAAAATGTGCAAAAATAATTTCATATTTTAGCAGATCTCATTTGGTATTTACCGAGTTACTCTCCTCCAATTACCATTTTTTTAAACGATTTTATAGACTTATTATACATTTCTCGTGATATAAATTATGAATGTTTCTATACTTTGTGAATATTAACTGTTTTAGGTTAAATTGGAGTGTAATTAATTGGACGTTAAGCTTGTACCCTTTAGTAATATATCATTGTGAATTGACAGTCCCTGTAACTGTATTTAATCAAATTTACCTTTCATATTTCAACCGCGAACCTTTAATATTGCGAGACACCGTGAGATTTTTATCTAAGTTCAAAGGTCCAGCAAAAAATGATTTAATAAAATCATTTATTTTCTTTATAAAGATATTATTCTCTGATGAGATGAGATGACATTAGTGATGTAAATAAATTAAACCTAATTTATTATGACATTCGGAATATATTTCAACGTTTTTCGAATGATACGAACGATATAATAGGAATACGTGGCTACGCAGTTATTTCTTAAGATAATGATGTCGCACTGGGGCCTACCAAATTTACATTGAAATTACATATAAACAGAGAGTTTAGAAAGGATGTGTTTTAGATTAAAGTATTGAAAAAAACATTCCCATATTCAAAGGTTTTGAGCTTATTATTGGAATTATTATGCTTCTCATCATCAGCATATTTTTATGGTATCAAGTAATTATTTTGTTATTGGTAAAAAGTTTCATATTAATACATTAATTATAATATTAGAAGTAGGTTAAAATCGACTTCTAAGATTTGATTACATAGTTGGTTATTTATAATTTGTTGTTTAGTTGGAAGCTAATAAAAGCATGCAAATAGAGAAAAATCAATCACAGCTTCGGTACATTCTTACGATTTAGTTTAAAATTAATTATTTTTAATAATTCAGAAAATACAGCAAATTCAAATTCTTATGATGAAACTATAAAAACCTACCCTATACATATAATAAAGTTCTAACTGAATCAAATCTGTACACTAAATATTTTCTGGAAAATCCTATTGAAATAGTCGTTATTATCGATGCAGAGGCCGAATCTGTAGTTTTTTTCTCTGTTTAGTTATTTTTGTCTCTCTGTCTGTCTGGGAACGCATCACGAGAAAACCACTGGACAAATTTTGACGAAATTTGGTATGATGATAGCTGGTTATCAGGGTCAACATATAGGATACTTTTTACTACAGGGATTCTCATATTAGATAAATCTATACTGAACGTTCAAATGTATCTAGGGACGAACTCGAGCAGAGCGAGGGTGAGTCGCTAGTTATATTATAAAGCTCAAAGAATAAAAAGTCAGCACCAAAACAACTTTGGCCTGTGTAATGAATTATAATGTACTACAGACATGTTAGAAAGATTCAATAGAATTAGTATGAAGAATCTTACCATTGACTCATTGACCTACATCGGAAGTTGACTTCCACAACCCGAACTTGACCGGGCGAAACATCAAAGCAACACTTCAGACTTTCTAGCGATTTCACTCTCGGAATCGCTGCTTGAGAGGGGCATAACCAGATGGAATAAGCAGCCAAAATGTGTGGAACGCGTCACTCGAAATTGTTACATATTCAGAGGTTACATGACGTTTGATATAGTAATTTGGTGTAAATAAAGTCGTTTCTTAAAATAATAGGTGTGCAGGTTTGTGGGAATATCTTTTTAAAGTGTATATATTGTATTGTATATATTGTATTTTATTACGTATTTTTGGATATATTTAGTTTTAAACTAAAAATTGCTTAATATTGATGCCAAGGTAGATTTATGATGGCGGCATAGTGTGGGCGAATAGCAAAGCATCCGGAATACTTGTATTTTACCTCACTTTCATTTTTTCCCTTACATATATGAATTTTGTATAGTACATAATATATTTTGAAATTCCCAAGGAGGGTTGACGTCAGGCAGGCGGTCGGTCGTAAAACTTTTGCCAAATCCTATCAGCAGTACAGAAGATGTACTGCGCCGACCTCAAGTGATTGGAAAATGGGCAGGGAGAAGAAGACATATATTTTGAAAATTGATGCTAAAGTCAATTCAGGCGACTTGTGAAAATCAATTTTAGAGCAAAATTAATAGTGCCTTACATCTACATTGTATATCACTAGTAAACCTCGCGGGTGCAAATTGCATTTTGAGGAGCTATTCTGCTCATCACGCCGAAGATTCTCATCAAATCTTCACAAAAAATATATTGACCAACTTAAAGTTACTACCTTTCAAATAAAAAAAGAACCATAGAAATAGTATCTCATAAAGCGGATGTATCCAGTATGCTTTTTGGAGGAAGTACCTCTCGAATCAAAAATCGCCGACGAAAAAAAAAAATATAGTCGTAAAACCTGCATACCAAGTTTCGACCAAATGGGCTGTAAAATACGACCTGTAGAGGAATACTAACAAACTGACACAGGATAGCAAGTTTCGACAGACTTGAAGCAGAGACGCTTCGCTTGCTTCGCTAACTCGGTCAATAAAGAGGTACACTTTGTAAATTTGGGTAGAGTGGGTAATGTCTGCAACTACTGATCCTCTTTTAACTTCTTTTTTAGTCCGATAAAAATATGTTTAATACTACAACAGAAACAATAATAACTTTAACTGAAGTCGGAGAAAACTGGACATAGAGTTTTTTTATCTGCTAGCGTGCGCTGCCTGAATGGTTTGAAATAAAGCAATCAAAATGACACCTAAATGATGAAACCGAGCAAAGTCCCTTGTCAAAGATAAAATTATCCCAAAGCATTTTACCTCAATTTACCTCGAATATTAAGATAAAATACGTGACTCGTTAGTCGTTTACCTAAATATGTTTATGTGTATTAAAAATTTCCACTGGAACTGAAATATTAAATAGACAGTAACCCTTGATTAATAATCGAAACAGAGTGTCTTGTTTTGTAAGTAATATTTATTTATACTATAAAAATATAAAGCTTTCGCAACTTGGTTCACGTTGTATACGATATAGAAATTCATCTTATCTTACTACTACATATATAAATGCGAAAGCTTGGATGGATGGATGTTTCTTACTCAAATGTACAGTTTCCATAGCATAGATTTTTATTATTATTTTTGAAACATTTATTCTCAGAGGAGATCTAGAAGAATGAAAGTTGTTTACAGCAACTTTTTCAACCAAACCACTATATATATATATATATATATATATATATATATATATATATATATATATATATATATATATATATATATATATATATATATATATATATATATATTATATATATATATAAGATTACGTAAAGCAAAAACTATAGGCATATATAAGGCATACGCCTTTTTAAGACCTCCAAGTAAATTTCTAAGAAATTAGTTACACTAAGAAATCTATTGTTAACTGTAACGCCGGTGTGTCCGCGGTCGTGGAGGGATTAAGAATATTATGCGGATGGCGGAAGAATGTGAAATTTGACACAGGTATAGTGTAAAACGCTAATATTTTTAAATAAAATACATAAGAAAATAAAATACCTACAAAAAAAAATTACCTACATTAAATTAATTAAAATAAACATTTTGCTTGTGAACCAATCTGTTTATTTTTTATTTTAGTTTAAAATAGCTATTGACGCGCTTTAGTTTCATAAATAAAAAAATCTATAATAATCATGGTTGAAGTTCGACCACTCGGCGAACTCTAGTAATATTAAATGAGTAATTCTTGTAAATATATAAAACTTTATATACATCGAAAACGCCTCAACATTTGGATTAGGGTTATTTTTTATCTATTCTATTCTATTCTTTTGTTTAGTGGCTTCCAGGAGTGCCAATTGGGTAAATTTATCTATATAGGTGCTTTTTGTAAAAAAGCAAATTTTATGTCTTCACCGAAAAACGCCGAGCGATTCCGATTATTTAAATATATTCTTGATTTTTCCTAATTTCCTTCAAATATATACACGAGAGATCCCTTATGGGTTCCATTTTTTTTAAAGATATGGAATCTTAGTCAAAAGTCTTAGTGCAAAGTCGTATTAACTGTGTTATATCAAAAAATATAATAAATATGAGATCCACATAATCCGCATATATGTATACGTACATAATAAAAGAAACTTCAAACAAACCTCCATTAGACATCCCGTGGGATTTCTCTGTTACTCCCAAATATAAAATATTCTAAATATTGTCTTTAATATTACTCAAGTTTGTACTTAAGTTACAGTGAGATCAAGTTACATAAAAAGACTGGGCTGTTATTATATTAGAATTTTTACAGTGACTTTCAATCCTTCTCCCGTGGAAACTCTTCAGTTAGGTGTGATGAGCATGGAAATTGGCAATATACATCGAAATAAAGTAGTTGCTATCTTTATAGATATAAATTATCGTATACAATAGTTTTTTGCAATCATGTTATTTGCAGTAGTTTACATCTCATTTTATAGTACCTGGGCCACCGAGTTTCGCTCGGAGTTTTTGGTCAAAAGTACAATATTCTTTTAAAAAAAAACTAAAAACTTGAATAAATACAAAAAAAAACAACTTCGTATCCGACCTCGATTCGAACCCAGACACCTATGATTGTCATGCGCCTTGGCCGTTAGACCATGATGCTTTGACATGAGTGTGCGCAATTATCGACCATATTTTGCGCGGAATAATGCGAAAGAAAACTGCATGAAAATTCGAAAACACGCGTTTCCCCAGACATAAGACTAATCTAGATTGATTCATCGCCCCCGAAACCCCCTGTGTGCTAAATTTAATAAAAATCGTTGAAGCCGTTTCCGAGATTCAGATTATATATATATATATATATATATATATATATTCAAGAATTGCTCGTTTAAATATATTAGATATATAATCTGAATTTTATTGATTCTCAATTCAAAGAATAATAGAGATAAATTATAAATTGCTATTTTACGAGTACATTCTACATCTACCAGTATAAAATACATTTCAAAAATCACCGTAATATTAATTAAAAAAATAGTTAACCAAGCTCTCGCTGCTGCCTTATTATAATGTATTTAATATTGTTTAAAGTAAACTTTCGATTATTAAAAATAGGTTGTTTGTAGATGTTTCAAAGTAGAGCATTTTAGTATTTAATAAGTCAAATGTTTTGTCAATTTTATATTACTGTCCTATTATATTTATTTAAAGACTAGCGGCTCACCCTCGCTTCGCTCGGGTTCGTCGCTAGGTACGTTTTAAATAGATATAAAAAGAAAAAATCTTTCTTTCTCACATTTTAATTATATGTTTTAATACTTACCTATTCCGGACTAAGAGAAATCCAAAAATTAAAATATCATAAAAATTGGAACGCGGTCGAACGGGATAAAAAGTATCCTATGTCCTTCTCCTGGCTCTAAACTACCTCCCTGCCAATTTTCAGCTAAATCGGTTCAGCCGTTCTTGAGTTATAAGCGAAGTAACTAACACGACTTTCTTTTATATATATAGATTTCTTTATTCTTCGTATACATAAATGTTAAATATGGCATATTACAAAAGTTGTGACAGCTTAGTAATGAAAGGTGTGATATGAGAAATATAAGTAAGACGTAACGCTTAGATGTTTCTAAACACATCACATTACGTTATTGTTTTTTAATCTTTCTACACTTTCACTACATGGGATAATTCGTATAGGTATTAAAAATGGTCCCCGAGTGAGTCCGGCTTTTACTGATGCAATAACTTGCGATCTTGCTTAATAATTCCGTTTTATTTATTTGTTAAACAACCCATAACAATATAAATACAAATTTATATATATATTTATATATATATATATATATCTAAATCTCGGAAACGGCTCTAACGATTTTCGTTCGAAAGCCAGTACTACCCACTTAAATCCAAAGGAACCTGTCCCTCTTATTAGTGCGTTGCAGCATCGCTTACGCGACCACGACGCTCCGACGCGACGGCTAGCAACAATAACCATGCGATTGCTTCCATTTTTCTATCAAAGAAGTACCAGGAGCATCGATCAAAGTAGCCCTGAGACTGTCTACGTCATCATGAGAGTTTAATTATAAAAATGTATAAATATTTAAAGATATACAATCTAATATGTTCTCAATAAGAAATATTTTATTAACAAAAAGATTAGGTACATTATGAAAGATTTTTAACATGAATTGGTTTAAATCTAATTAAGCGTTCAAGTGAATGCAACGAGGTCAGGTTAGAGTTACATAGCTGCGAGTTAAACATTTACCTACTCTCTAAATAAGGAATGAATGAATGTAACTTATACTCCCGCGATAAAAGTTTTGAATGCCGCTTGATTGGCCAGCCGTGAATACATCTTTTCACAAATATGTGGGCTGGCTAGTTAGTTAATTTAGATATATGTTTATGTAGGTACGATTTATTCTTGCACTAATTGTGAAATTTGATTATTTGAAAATTATTTTTTACTGAATAAATCTAGGTGCTTGACTATGAATATTATAACAAATAAAAAAAGAAACAATTAATCGTGCGTCTTTGTATTAGATTTTAAGTATGTGCTCGTATAATAAGTAAAAAGTTTATATAATTTCATTACAAAAAATTTACTTACCAGTTTATGCTATTATTATCAGCAGAATATCTGAAATAAATAAAAATCATTTTAGATAAGATAATCTGTTAGAATAAAATTAAGTATATATTGGATATTCTTAGTTAAGTATATTCTTCTATATCAAATGTGTTTCATTTAAAGCAATATTTTTCTGCAAATATATTGCGACGCTTTCCCTCGTAAATTTCACAAGGGATTTTAAAATATATTTAATGTTTGTACTTTTTATATTTCAGACCATGGCAGTGACTTCTAATGTAATATAATTAATATTGAATTTATTGCAATTTATAAAAACTCTTTTCTATAAATATATTATTCAAAAAATATATTTCAAAATATAATTAGTGATCTTGAAACTGGTTTTTACTTTGTATAAAATTATTAATTAACTCAATGGCCAGACAGATATTATAAAGCACTTTGTACACCTTGCAAATTAGAAAAACTGACACAGTAATGTTCCCCGGACGTTCATTAAAAACTTGGTTAGTTTCCTTTTCAAGTTTCGTAAATAAGTAATGAAAAGAATATTCTCCGAAAATGTGCTGTCAAATTAAGCGATTGCTTTTTCAAATTTATTGCGAAAGTCTTCTAATTAAACTTCTGGTCCTCAACTTGCGATATGAAAAAGTCAATCAACTCTAGTTAAGGGACCAATACAAGTGGTATTCAACCCATGTCAAAACCATTGTTAGTAGTTTGTAGGGGAAAACTCAATATGAAACTTGTATTTTCGAGACCGTATACTTTTGTTGTAGACGAAAGTAATAGAATTAGACAATATTTGTTTGTTTACGTTCTATAATAAGTACTCATATTTTTAATTTATATAAATAAACTAGGCTACTCACTCTCGCTTCGCTTGGGTTCGTTTTTAGGTAGGTTTAGTCGTATTTTCCCGTAGGAATGAGATATCATTATTCAAATTTTCCCGCGGTAAAAAGTAGCCTATGTCACTTTCCAGTTTTCCTACATCTTTACACAAAAACTTAGGTCAATTCGTTGCTCTGTTTCGACGTGAAAGAAGGACAAACAAACAAACTTTCACATTTATAACATTAAGTTTGGATATGTATATATCACACTTACATATATTATACATATGAAAGTACGTCTGTTTGTTACCTTTTCAGGTTTAAGTCGTTGAAAAAATTTCGGTGAAATGCAATGATATCGATTGCATCATGGGGATGGATAGGATACGTTTTATTCCCATCCCGCTTAATATCCTAACGGAGGCACAGGCAAAAAGTACTTTTAAATATAATTAAAACATATTTTGAATATAAAGTAACTTATACCTAGTATTTTTCTAACGTACATGCTTGTAGTATTTTGTGTACCTACCCTTGGATTTTTTAATAATATTATTTTAAGGGTCTTGCTCTTTTTAAAGTCGTCCATACAAAATCTTTTTCAGTCACTAAAAAGTGTTAAATATTTATCAATATAAAGCAGATTACATATTTTTTACATACTCGAAAGTTCCTAGATATATAATAAGATATTAAAATAGTACTAGGCCGCTTACATACATATATAATATTTTCCATATAATTAGCTACGACAAGATATCAACGCCGAACGATGATGGGTTTGATATTTGACATCTCTTTCGCGAATAAGAAGTAAGAAAGAGACTTTTCGTTTTATAAAAAATATATAAGTAGATAGATGTACAAGGACGGTAAAAATGTCGTATTTCGTGATTTATTCGCCGAACAGTAACGCATAGCCACCTGAGCTAACAACTTTTATCGTCCATTATTACAGCGAGTCGTATTTTTTTATTAATCCCGGTGAAATTTATGACTTATGATATAGAGTGTTCGTGATTAAAATCAATAAAGTTGTCAGGTTTTATTCTTCTATACCCTAATCTATAAATTCAGTACCATATTTTACTAATTCTAGCACTAACAAACTTAAAAAAGTAAAAGCTTAAAATGGCAAATGTATTAACATTTGAATTGGTTGAAAATGTATTATCTACAATATGTTACCAAGAATATTTTTTAGAGATATCATTATAATTTATGTGTAATTTATGAAAAAATTATTACACTATAAATATACTATTATTATGTATAAGATTTTTCATACGTCTTATAATATAAAGAGTCGTTACGTATAAAGTCAGCGCGCGTGGTAGATACGGTATTAAAAAGTAGCCTATCTATTAATTCTACTATAATAAATATTAAGGCTATACGATATCTTTTCTGAATCTAATCCTTTGAGCCTTTCCAGGGTGAAGAAATAATAAACACCACTAACTGTGTTTTAATTTATATTATTCAAGGTGTTATAGAATATAAGTTTGAGTAGATAACATGGCAAAAATATGGGATCTTTCTCTAAATACGACTCGAACAAGCCTTGTCCTTTGATCTTTACGGTACTCAAAGTCATTGCAGTACCCAAGATTAAATGGTTAAAGTTCTTGCAGCCGAGAATGAAAGTCGCTTTGACGAAGTTTAAATAAAGTAATTTATGTCAGAAATTGGAATTATGATTTTTTTTCATTTTTATTAGTTTTAGCCTTTTTTGTGCTCGGTTTTTGATTTAATAGGATATTTTTATTGGAAGTAAGAGTTTAATTATGTTTTTAGTTTAAAGAACACGCAGCGTAGTTATTATTTATAAAATATATGCTGTTTATAAGTGACATAAAAACTTTTTAACAAAAAAATAAAAACCGACTTCAAACAAAAGCACTAAAAAGTGAAAAATAACTGATTGGTAGTTTTCATTTACTATACATACCTAATCAAATATTTTCGAAGTCGGTGTGCTTTGCTTTGTATGGGCTGGCACCGATTTCAAAAATATTTCATTAGGTATGTATTTAATAGGTAGGCTTTAATTACTTAGCCAAAGCACACCGACTTCGAAAATATTTGATTAGGTATGTATAGTAAATGAAAACTACCAATCAGTTATTTTTCACTTTTTAGTGCTTTTGTTTGAAGTCGGTTTTTATTTTTTTGTTAAAAAGTTTTTATTTTTCCCTTTTTAGTGTAGACAGTAGTAGCAAAGTAAGGATTCTAACGTGTTAGGCTTGTCAAATCAAACAAAATAAGCCCAAACTCAAAGTATCTACTATTAGCCGTTAAAGAGTTCCACCTATCCACCTTCTGGCCTTGCCATCAGATCAGGTCAACAACACCGAACCACTGTACTATCAACGGAAATAGAAATACTTGCAAAGTTTCAAGTCAATATGACAATTAGAAGTAGGTTAAATTCATTATTAGTTGTTTTTCCACCCTTAGGGGTGGTATTTTTTTTTGAAATTTAAATGGGACCAATCTGGAAGTGTACCCTTTCAAAAAAAACAAAAATTGTCCAAATCGGTCAATAAATGACGGAGTTCTGAGGTAACAAACATAAAAAAAAAAAAACATACAGTCGAATTGAGAACCTCCTCCTTTTTGAAGTCGGTTGAAAAACTACTTATTTATGAGGCATTATAACTAGACCGGGAAAACGCCTAGAATAAAATTATCAAAACACGGCGCAGTAGGCATCGTCAGTAAAACGTGCCACAGTGCCCGAGTGCACAATTGCTAAAATTCATAAATTTACTATTATACTAGCGGCTTATCCTCGCCCTGCTCGGGTTCGTCTCTACTTACGTTAAGTATAGATTTCTCAGATATGAGATATTTTCCCAGATATGAAAATATATATGTTGACCCGGATAACCAGCTACCATGATGTGGTCACAGACAGACAGACAGACAGACAAACAAAAATTCTAAAAACTATAGATTCGGCATCTGTATCGATAATAATGTCTATTTCAATACGATGTTACAAAAAATACTTAATGCACAGATCCGGCTTAGTTATAATTTTATTATATGTAATGTTATGTGTAGATTTATTAGGACAAAATTATTTACCTAATTATACAAGAGGTAAAATACAAACTAAAAAGTGAAATAATAATATTTTTCAGTTGTAAGAACATGCTATAACTTACCTACTTACCATGCATATATGCAAAGCATTCAAGAATTACACTGTTATTTTGTTAGTACATTTTGTTCTTTAAAAAAATTAACATATAAGAAAGAAATCTGTACTAGGTTTTCATAACTAAATCGCTAACTTAATTTTAGTGTAACCGAGTATATGAATAAACAATACTGCGGCTTGTGTTCATATAATAGTATCAAGTAGCGATACCTATAATTGCAATCATAGTTTACGTTTCCAATAGAACTTGCAATTATGATATTGTATATCCTACTCTGTAGTAGGAAGTGAGCTATTGTTACCCTCGAGAATTGTAATTACTACGTTACACTCCAATTATATTGAAGATATTGCACGAAAATTGATCATAGTGCATAGATTTATACTAATATAATAAATGAAGAGGTAATGTTTGTGAATTGTGAGTTTGTGAAGTTGTAGGGGGTAATTTCTGGATCTACTGAACCGATTTAGATGAAATTTGGTAAGAAGATAGTTTGAGACCCTGGGAAGGACATAGGATACTTTTTATCCTGGAAATTATCCCTTAAGGAGGTGAAAATGGGGATGAAGTTTTGGTTGGGGAATCAACCCAGGGACAAATCCGAGTGAAGCGAGGTGTGTCGCTAGTATAATATAAACATAACAAATTATTGTTTTTGATAACTTTACAAAAAAATATAAATGGATGTAAAAGGCAATCTCTGAAACTGATTCACTGTTGAATTATTTCACTGAAAGCAAGCTTCATTTCTAGTTACATAGACTTCTCTTTACCTAGGATTATTGAGGGATTAAGCTATACGTATGCACATCTAAATATTGCTTTGTAAATGTATTGCTTCACTTTTCAAGTCCGATAGCATGATAATTCGATACAACCGTTAAGAGATCAGACGCAGGACAGCCAACTTAGTAACTTCATGACTGTGAGGAAATAATTGACTAATTATTGGTACTTGCTCCAATCTGGAACTGGAATCTCGTTCTTAGTGTTTTTCCTTTTTTAAGTCGTATATATATATTGCAAGTCGGAGGGTCAATTTGTCATGCCAGGTACAACATCTTATGAAAACAACATCAACGTTCGGTTTTTCTCCTAAGCATGTGTTTTTATGATGCTAGGAATTGTATAGTTATTTACTTTATCAATAAACAAAATTATTACGAGGAACACAAATATGAAATAAAACATTAAAAGAAATATTAAAAAGTACTAAAAAAATACTAAAAAATTACCAAAAAAATGATTGAACAGAGATTATTATTCACTATAGATACGTAATCAGATATTTTAGAATTTATTGAATGAATTCAGTGCCAGACGACGCAAAGCAAAGCAACCCTATTTCGTTAAGTATAAATACATCACAAATTGATGTAATATAATATTTTAATTATAATCAGAGTTCATATTGTCATATTTACCTATTAGGTATTTATATAGCAAAAAGCATAAAGCATTGTCGGCTGGCACCGACTTCGAAAATATCTGATTAGGTCTATAGTAAATGAACCCCCTGTAACTTATTTTTTTACTTTTGAGCATCTTCTTGAAATCGGTTTATTTTTTTAATTACTTTTTTTATTTCGTAGTATTTAGCTTTAAGTAAAAACTGAAATAGGTTTTTTAATCAAAAATATAATAATAAGTAAATAAATATAATTTTTTGTGGTAATTTTGTTTGGAAGCCCTAATAGAATATGATATGTGAATTATTTGCAGTTCCAATAATATTACATACATAGGTATCGAATTGATAACGTCTTTTTTTAAGTCGGTTAAAAATAATGAGTTGCTTACATAATTTATCAGAAAATTCGAGCACATAATATCAATAACGATATAAAAATTTAAAGAACACGGCGTATAATTATCCAGCTCAATGTCTACCACAAGGTTTTATATTTTACTTGTTCGCTTTGTCTATGCATTATTTAAGATATGCTTTTCTTGTTATTATTTCGATCCACATTTTCAAATAAAATTGTAAAGATGTCACCGTGTCGTTTAAAAATGTTGATTTTGCACAGTGTAGAAAATGTTAGCATTTGATATATTTGAGATATTTTTTTAATAACCCTTATAGTAAACAGTAGTAATTGTATTTCTATAATTAAACCTTAACTTTCATAATTCTTTAAATAACTGCATCTTACTAATATTATAAATGTGAAAGTTTATATGTTTGGATGGGTGTTTGTTACTCAATCACGCTGAACGGATAAACGGATCTGGGTGAAACTTTTAATCCCAGAAAAATGTACGGTTCCCTAGGGATAGATGTGCTTTTGCTTTTCTAGAGGCGAACCCGAACGAAGCAAGGGTGTGCCTCTGGTTTTATTATAAGGTATGATAATTTTATTGATGACCTTCTCGACATGTTTCATCATGGACACCTATTATAAAAATGATCGGGAATACTACTTTTAAATTAATTATTTGTTTTGTGGCTTTTAGGCATACAGTTAAACACAGACTCCTTAGCAATTGTAGCATAGTAAGTTATTTTTCTGTATGCAGTAAATGATTATATTGCCTATAATAAAATGCGGTTTTGAATAAGGCCATTAAAAATAAAACACCTAGACTAACACTAGACTAGACTGTAACTTAAAATAGATAACTATTTCTGTAATACTTTAATTCAAATCTTTAAGCTTTTAGGTGTTCCAATTTACTATAATGCTTATATTCGATCCCATGTGTTATATACCCTAAGCATGTCTCTAACCTCAATAAGACATGTGAATGGACATGACGCAATCACAAGAGCCTAGCAATGTAATTACGAAGCCCGAGAAAATTTTCTTTCATGTTAATGACATTTTTCCATATTAAAAATATTTAGGTACTTATTTTCAATTGAAGGTATCTCAAATGTTGTATTTCTAATTTATTTTATAAAACAATATGTACATTATAGTAAATATGACCATTTACTTTAATGTACACATTGCTACTCCTTCTTAAACGCGAGCAATCTATACATATTTATAATAAAATTGTAACTAAGCCGAATCTGTACATTAAATATTTTTTGGAAAATCTTATTGCAATAAACATTATTATCGATACAGAGTCCGAATCTATAGTTTTTAGAATTTTTGTTTGTCTCTCTGTCTGTTACCGCATCACGGAAAAACCACTGCAGGGATTTTGATGAAATTTGGTGTGGTGATAGCTAGTTATCCGGGTCAACATACAGGATACTTTTACCGCGGGAAAATGTCTCATTTCTGAGAAAAAATACAAAAACTGCAATGTAAGAGTATACTAATATGTAAAAGCTAAGATTTTGTTTTTTGTCATCTGAACGCGGGCGGAGCCGCGGGCAATGCTAGTTCAAAATATTATTTCAACTTAATTTTAGCAGCTTTTAACGCGATAAAGTCTAATATCTTTAAAAGAAAAGTGTTTATCTTATTCTATAAGAAGTGCCACTGTCTGTTTACACCACGCAGAAGTCGTTAGTAAATACATCTTAATATAGATGACTAGAGACTTACCCTAGATTTGAATGGGTGCGTTCCTAGGTGCTGTGATAGATTATACTGGAGTATACTACTATAGGACTATATCTTTTTTTTTGATTCGTTGGGAAACCCCTTTACGGGTGCCCGAGCGCGGAGGACGCACCTATGTCGAGAGGCGCGACAGACTACCCACTAAAACCACCACGGTGATCCCTATCATCCACGGCCACGGGATCGCTTCCGCATTCGACCGCGACCCACTAAAAGATATAAGGATACCTAGAATAACTACTCCAGGTCATAGTCTATCTGTGTGCTGTTCTGTATACTTTTTATCCTAATTCGTCCAGTTATTTTTGCATGAAAGTGTAACAAACACATATACAAACAACAACAAAAAGAAACATATATACAATCTTTGGCATTTATAATAGTAAAACAAAACCCATTATTTCGCCTGTATCTACATTAAAGTGTACGAAACGTAGTTTGTGATGGGGCTTATCTTCTGTTAATCCGATTATATTTTGTCGAAGGACGATTATTGGATCACATAAGCGAGAACATTGAAGTATTATAGAGTCCTTATTATAAATTAACATTATAATCTTATATCCTTAAACAAATCATATACTATTCTTTTGTTAAAGATAATCCTTATCAGTGATGAAAGGTTTTATTCACAGTTACCACATTATATGAATAATGATGGTCGCATTGGAGTCGGTCGGATTGAATAGATTGATTATGATATTTACTCGTATATTCTACATATATATAATTTGTCATTGTTTGTAAATATTTATGGTGCAAAAGCTTTCTTCTTGAAGCCAAAACTTAAAGTAATGATTCTTACTTGAGTTAAAATTTTCAAAATTATCATATATTTTTATTTCTTATATAAAGCTAAGGAGTTTTTTTATTTAAACGCACTAATCTATGAAACTAGTCAATTCAATTTAAACATTATTTTTGAATTCTCTCGCCTATGTCTAACATCCGCTATGATCTGAGCAATTCTACATAAGAAAGCAAGCGGTGCCGCGGGCAAAAGCTAATATATGTATATATAATCAATCTTGTATACTGGTATATTTTTTGTTTATAAGGTACGAAAATTTGAACATAGATTACAAAAGTACTGGGTCAGTTCAGTTTCTTTTTAAACAAAGCCTCTTAGAAGACACTCAAGAGATTGGGGGCTTTATGATTCGTTAACATGCAAAGTGTATACATAATTTAATATTACACAAAATAAATTTATTTATAAACTTAATTCGGAAATAATATAGAATACTGTTAGCATTATAATTATTACTACCGATCTGTCCCCATTTCTTTCAAGTCCTAGCGACCCACTCACCTTTCAGTAACTTAAACTTTGATGAATGATATCTTATAAATTATTCATTTAAATAATATTGTAGTGATGACCATTAAAATCTAATACACTAAGCCTATGCCTGTACAATGAATAAAAAGTATAATAATAAGATTATGCTAATTTATTGTTGTATCGTATATCCTTTTTTTTTCGTGGGAGTGCGTTAATTTTTTCGGTATAATATAGGTGTTCTAAATTAAATGAAAATTAAGAAACAATTCTTATACGTATACAGTAAAACAATACCTTTGCTGATACTGCAAATTATGAACGGCGTTGGAGATACATGTCTGTCTGTCATGTTATATAAAATAAATAAGACCAATAAGATGATGATGATGTGTACGCGTGCGTGCGTGCGTGCGCGTGCGTGCGTGCGTGCGTGCGCGTGCGTGCGTGCGTGCGTGCGCGTGCGTGTGCGTGTGGTGTGTGTGTGTGTGTGTGTGTATGTGTGTGTTTGTGTGTGTGTGTGTGTTTATGTTTGTGTGTGTAAATGCAAGTGTTCTTTAAGAAACAATGGTCAATAGTTTTGCAATATTTATATACGTTTGTGTTGTTAGGTTGCTTCCCCATACAAATTTTCACTGCCATTTTCAGGGATGATTTCCGAGATAAAAACAATCCTATATCCTTCCCAGGGTCTCATAATATCTTACCAAATTTCATCTAAATCAGTTTAGTAATTTCGGAGCCTATTCGATAGAAACAAACAAACAAAACTTTTTTATTTTAGAATAGATATGGCTTGAAGCTATGTTATATAAAATAAATAAGACCAATAAGATGATGATGATGTGTACGTGCGTGCGTGCGTGCGTGCGCGTGCGTGCGTGCGTGCGTGCGCGTGCGTGCGTGCGTGCGTGCGCGTGCGTGCGTGCGTGCGTGCGCGTGCGTGCGTGCGTGCGTGCGCGTGCGTGTGCGTGTGGTGTGTGTGTGTGTGTGTGTGTGTGTGTGTGTGTGTGTGTGTGTGTGTGTGTGTATGTGTGTGTTTGTGTGTGTGTGTGTGTTTATGTTTGTGTGTTTAAATGCAAGTGTTCTTTAAGAAACAATGGTCAATAGTTTTGCAATATTTATATACGTTTGTGTTGTTAGGTTGCTTCCCCATACAAATTTTCACTGCCATTTTCAGGGATGATTTCCGAGATAAAAACAATCCTATATCCTTCCCAGGGTCTCATAATATCTTACCAAATTTCATCTAAATCAGTTTAGTAATTTCGGAGCCTATTCGATAGAAACAAACAAACAAAACTTTTTTATTTTAGAATAGATATGGCTTGAAGCTATGTTAAACATTCAGATTTCCAATGATAAAATATTAGTACATATATTCAATAATTTATTGTACCGACCCATATATATATATATATATATATATATACATATATATGGGTCTTGCAACCGTAGTTTTTGCAGAATTAATTTCACAAATTGCTTGGGGATCTGCCTTTAGTATATAATATACTAGGGATATTGGGGACCTCAGAGTGCTTACGAAGAACCGTCTGTAAAAAGAGTTTCCTTACGGATAATACATGACTAAGAGCATATAATATATCCGCCGTAGATAAATAGATTAGCTTATTGGACATAACTTTTAATGTTGCTCTTTGGGCCCTTTCCGTTTTAGCTGAAAGATATCCTAAATATTGAACCAAACTTTATAGAAAGTTCTGTTTCTTTAATCTGTTTGTTTTATTGTCATTTCCTACAGTTAAAAAATCGTCGCATCTCCGGAAATCAAAAGCTTTTTAAATCTTTCGAGAACGTTTAGTGACCAAACTGTAAAAAGGTACCGAAGCAAAAAAGGACTTACTATCTATATACAGATTGACTCAAATTTGTATTTACATAATTTTTTAATTTAATTATTTTTATTTTATATTTATATAATATTTCATATGAAACTCATCAACGAGGTGTACGAGATAGGTAGCATAATATTTATAAATAAAAAATATAAAAAACTTATTGCAATTCAAAGGATTTTCTAACGACATCTATCATTTGCACACGTTGAAATATGCGAAAGAAAAAATGGTTGAGTATAATGAGAACACTTCACTATAATGAGGAACATCTTTGGTGTACATACGAAGCTTCCATTAACAAAATGAAAATATAATTTTAAATTGTGAGTCAAAAATGTACTACCTATTATAAAATCAGTAGACTTAGAACTTGACATGCTCGTTCAAATAAGATAAATATAATTATAATATAAAGATATATTATTTAATAATGAAGAGTTGTAAAAAATGTTGGAGGTATTTACCTCCCGGTAATAAAAATCCATATAGCTATATCCCAAGGTCTTCAATTCATTCAATTTCTTTTAACATTCGACAATTTACACAAATCCAAGTCTCACTTGACCAAATTTTAAATATACTCAAATGAAACTAGTGTAGAGCACTAGCAAATATTATAAGTAATCACAATTAAATCACATATATTGAACAAGATTTACAATTCTTTATATTTCGACTGTAAAGTTTGAAAGGGCATTGATCGTAGCATTTGACACTACGACCTTTGAATATGCCTAGACGTATAGAATGAGTTCGTTATCATAAACTTTTTATTTAAAAAAATCTTGAAAATTTTGGTAGATATGTATTATCAAAAATGTTAAGTCATCTCAATTCTATTTTTAATACATAATCTTGTAATATTATTAACGCATAATTCTTTTTTATTATATATATTCTTGGGTAACCAAATGAAGCGGGTTCAAATCCCGGATCTTCACCTCAGGTATATTCAAATATGCAAATCATTTTTCAACATGATTACCACTTGTCTAATAGTAAAGGAAAACGTTGTGAAGAAACTGCATGTCTGAGAGAAAACCTATCAAGTTTTCAAAAGACATGTGAATCTGAATCTTTTCGGATTTTTTCGCGGATTTATTTTGATTTTTTCGAATGCTTTACTGCAATTATGGTCATGGGTCTCTTTCGTTAGAATAAAAGATAGCTTTGTTTAAAAGGTCAAATATTCGGGTAAATCTAAGAAAGTATTATATTATTTAAAAAAATAACTAAACCTAATTCAAGATATTACTATTGCGAAATAACTGAGTGGAGCTAGTCACTAGGTAGTCTAATAGCAGACGCAATATAAAGCAAATTCTATTTAAATTTATGGATAAATACGTCACAAATTAAAGTATAATATTGTAAGTATATAATTAAAGTAAATGCCAAGTACTCATACTTAAATGAATAGTTCGTACTTGTTTGTCCATTAAACTATAGGTCGGATGAAAGTCTGTATTGTGCGGGGGATCTTATAATTCTCCTACGACTTATCTGTATGGGACGACATGTATTCAATCTCGCCTATGATGTCAGTGTTTGACGTCTAAAAGGATTTGCGGTGACAGCCCCCCGCGGACTTCAACATGGAACAAAGTGGACTTCACCGTTTACCCTAACTAATTTAGGGGGTTCTTACATGAAAACCTCTTTGATTTGCTATAAAAGAAATGTTAATAGAAAGAACTATTCTCAGAAAACCTCTTATATTAGAAATTTATTTTTCTTGATAAATACTTGTATAATCTATACATATAATAAAATTGTAACTAAGTCGAATCTGTACATTAAATATTTTTTGGAAAATCTAATTGAAATAGACATTATTATCGATACGGAGTCCGAATGTATAGTTTTTAGAATTTTTATCTGTCTGTCTCAGTCTGTCCGTCCGTCCGTCCGTCTGTCTGTTACCGCATCACGAGAAAACCATTAGACAGATTTTGATGAAATTTGGTATGATGATAGCTGGTTATCCGGGTCAACTTATAGGATACTTTTTACCGCGGGAAAATATCTCATTTCTGAGTAAAAATACAAAAACTACATTGTAAGAGTATACTAATATGTAAAACCTAAGAATTTGGTTTTTGGTCATTTGAAGGCAGGCGGAGTCGCGGGCAATGCTAGTAGCAACATAAAGTAAGATGTGGTTCGGAGAAAAATTAATGGAAAAATATACTGATACATGTATATTTTAAATAATGATAAAGTACTCTTATTACGTATTACTTATTTTATTTTTTTTATATTATTTTCAGTTTATTTCCATAAGCATGTACTCATCATAAGAATAGTACGTATATGTGTACATATGTTTATATAATCTAATTTAAAAACTATTCATAAAAAAATATATAACAGTTTTTACTAACTGCATAATTTTTACTAACTGAACTAAAAAATTATAACCTATGAATTATGAACCAAATCGTACCTAGATGCACTATACTCACCCGAACGAAGCGTGGGTAAGTCTCTAGTTAAAAATATTTTTTGAACAAACTCTTAAAATACCACTTGATTTATTAAAGAAAAATATATGTGGAATTGTGTGGATACTGCAAGCAACTGAGCTGTCATTAGAATACTATAAGCATAGAATTACTTGACATTGTATGAAAAAACCTGAAAATAACTAAAATTAGTATGATTACTTGAGTAATATTATGTCAGCTGAGTACTAAGCAACTTAAAGAAAAAGTAAAATGTATTTATATGTTTAGTACCTACATACTTATTGCACAATAAGATTAAATTGAAATTTGAAACACATGTGCCTCTTATTTTCTAAATCAATGAACCCGTGACGAGTTTCATGTTAACGTGTAAAGTAGATTACTAAAAGTGATTTCAGTAAATTTCGACGAGCGGCCCACCCGGCCGCTCGCCGATCAAATGTGTTCGTTTTAAAATATAACGAAATAGTTTACAAATACAATATTCGTATAGCGACATTTTAATAGTTAAAAAATGAATGTCGAAAATTCAAGCAGCATAAATAACTATCTCAGGATGCTAAATCACAGTAAAATGCAATAGTCTATGAAGGGGAAATTAGTATTATAGGAAATAGTAAAATTATGGATAGGCTACTTGTTATCGACGGTATCTAATACCTAATAATATCCTTCTGATCGATTTTGCCACGGTGGCCAATCTCATTGAGACTAGCAAGTGACAGGAATATAGATGTTTTCCTGTCACTTTTCAATTCAACACGACCGGTGAGAGATCAGGCGCAGGGTCGACGGCTTTACGTGCTTTTCGAGGCACGGGAGTGAAATACCGATCACTTCCTCACTCCAAGCTGCTACTGAGAATTTCGTAACAGCTTCACCACGGACTCATGCTAGCCTCTAGACCAACAAGGCAATAGAATTTACTACCACCAAGGAAGCGTAGCCACAGACAAAAATACTAAAAAATACATTATATACACAAAACATAAAATAAGAATGTTATTTAATTGCTTTTTACCGACCGCAACACAATTTGGATGTATTATACCTACTTACATATTTTTTCATGTAAGATATCGCGTAACATGCGATACGTTATATCTTCGCCAATTGGGAAACGATTTTCATGATATTTTTAATGAATAGGATATTATACATATAGAAGGAAAAGGCATTTTCAGGGAATAATCGGTCCCTAAAAATAATTAGTTTACTTTGAACACGCTTTGTTTGTAACTAAGAATTTTAATCAAATCTTGGAAGTCAATTTTAACCTACTGCTGATTATCGTATTGAAATAAAATTTTCTTTATATATGTAATTCAGTTGACAATACTACAATTTGGAAACTTGGAGTTGATCTAACGCTAGCTATAAGGTCACTCTTCAGTGGCTGCCAGTAAAGCCCTAGAGTTTATGCTCATATGATTCGTTTTGATGAGTCCATATATTTCAATTCATAAAAAGCGTTTTTTAGAGTTTTTTTTAAACTAGGTATATTAATTTAGTTGAACGTCAAGATATAGCATTAAAGTTTTTATGATTTAAATAAAGTATTATTAGTTTCAAAATGAGCCCGAACTCCATGTTTATAGTTGTTGGAGATCCCGATCTATGTGGTGGATCCCTCACTCTTGCCAGACGTTTTTTTTAAACCATAAAACATATTAACAAACACGACCCAGGAGGGTTGTCACCAGGATGCACGTGAAGCTAAAAAAAGCACTGGGAGATGGCTCATCTCGGTGGGTGGTGTGCTATGCAGGTTGCTCCTGGTACTCCTTCTTGGTGGTTGTGGTCTGTTTCGGCAGACATGCCGTCAGGGCGTCGTGGTTGAGTGCGTAAGCAATCCTGCGACGCCCCATTAAGACGGGGGAGGTTCTGTTGGGTTTAAGTGGGTTGTACTGGCTTTGCCGGTGAGTTCCACACCTCGTTCCTAAATGCATTTCCCAACTTTAAAAAAAGGGGGTTGCCACCAAAAATTTACTCCACACCAAATATTATTATAAATGTGAATGTAACTCTGTCCGTTACCGCTTAAGCCACTGAACAGATTTCGATGTTAGGCAAGGATATCGTTGTATCCTGGAGACAGTCATACGCTACCCTTGTACCTATATAAGTAATAACAATTTTTCAAAATCAAATATAACCTGGTAGTAATTATAGCATTGCGAGGCAAACTGTTATAGTTGTTAAATATAAGGCTTTAAGTTAAATCGTTTCTCAATTCTTAAAATATTATATAATATTAATTTATGACATATTCATAAATATTATGTAAAAAATGTTGGTCTGTTGTTTGTAGGTTGAAACCGACTCCAGATATATCTGCTGTAAATGAAAAGCTCAGTTAGCTTTTTCTTATTTTTAGTAGGTGCCAATAAGTTGGCTTATATTTTAAAAGATTTATTTTATCCATACGATTTCACAATGGACTTTTTATGTTGAAAATGGGTGAGTAAAATTCACTCGGATATTTTTTTATCAAAATAAGGACTATCTCCTAGACTATTTTATTTAATAACAGTCTACAATTATATAAAAATATTACAAAAATAGTAAAAAGTAATTATTACTGTAAGGGTAAAAACAATTTTTTATATAACATGAGAGAAAAATTTAGGACGAAAACCCTGCAATGCTTAGTCGAGATAATATTTTATGTCACAGATGGCCACCCATTGCTAATAGAAAACTTAAGAATGTAAGGAATCAGGAATAACATATTTTAGACTTACGTGTCTAGAACATGTCATTTTCGTATGTTTTTATTTGGTTCCTACCATTATGTCGATGGAAGAAGAACTTAGATAAAATGTACCCATGCCCACACAAACAGAATCGGATAATTTTAGATTTTTTAGTCTGTATACAACCATTATCTTATTTTTGTTTAATGTGACTTAAAATGTGGACGAAGACAGAGTAGAAATGTTGTATATGTATGAAAATAATATTATAATTTGTAAGACAACAAAAATTACCAACTGCTTTTTATAGCAAGATAATAATGAATTCTTTTGGAGTTTACAAACTCCATTAGAAACCAAATTACTTCATAGTAAACTTGTAATACCACTTGATGTTAAACTTGATGAAGATATTTTATACGATAGCAATATTGCAAAGCAAATTAGAATCTTGAAACTTTATTTATGCGTTCGCGACCAACGATAAGTAGTAGCATTTTATTATAAAAATGTTGGTAGGGCTTAACTAAATGGATATTTTTATTCTGTATACAAATATTAAAAACGTTGACCTCTTCTTTTTGGGATACAAGGGGTACATTTTTTTCTTCAGCTATTATTCAGCTTAACCTATTCGATCATAATCTCCTGATGAGTGTTCACCTTGTCGTGGTAGGGGCTGATTAGCGTGCCAAGAAACGCGTTCGCGCGAGTTTTCGCGGAGTTACGCGTCGATTCGGAGGTGGCCCACTTCGGTGGACGGTGGAAGGTGGCCCTCTTCGGAGGGCGGTACCATGCAGGCTGCTCCTGGTACTTCTCTGATAGCAGAGTGGACCTTGGAGCAACTCCATGGTTGTGGTGGTCTGCTTCGGCAGACCTGCCGTTGGGGCGTCGTAGTTGAATGCGTAAGCGATCCTGCGATGCCCCATTAAGACGGGGGAAGGTTTTGTTGGGTTTTAGTGGGTAGTACTGGCTTCGCCGGTGAGTCCCACACTTTGTGCGTAAATGCATTTCCCAACGTTAAAAAAAGGGGGCTGATTAGCGTCCAGCAATCTAGTCAGGCGCGAAGCCAAGAAACGCCATGCCATAACATGCGGGTTGCTCCTGGTGATGTGATGTTCTCCTAGCCAATTCTGGCTACAGTGGCCAATCTCATTGAGACTAGCCAACTGCGCAGGAGATATTATAGTGCACAAGTGTACGCGCAGACACAAGTGCACTCTCTATTCCTGTCACTCTCATACTCCGGTGGGACGACTGCACGCCACGACCGGTGAGAATTAAGGCGCAGGACCGACGGCATTACGTGCTCTCCGAGGCACGGGGGTGAAACACCACCAACTTCCCAACTCCGGGCTGCTACTGAGACTTACTATACAGAAAGACTCAATAACTAAACTTGGCCCGACCCGGGACTCGAACCCAGGACCTCCGAGTGTGCAGCCGTACATGCTAGCCACTACACTGCCTGTCCAAAAAACCACTGCTATTCATATTTATATTACGTAAATAATATTCGAGACATAACGGTCAAAAGTCAAAACATATCATCAAACTCAAATTATTTATATATTACAGTTATAAGTGCATGATATTATATTATGTACATAAATCTCTTTATTTACAAATATATTTTTTTAAGTTAAGTACCTAACTAAAAACTAAATTAAATGTATATGAGTACCGAATTGTTTCACCCAAACCACTTATACGGGATAAAGGTTTCGTTTTAAACCGACTTCAAAAAGGAGGAGGTTCTCAATTCGACTGTTTTTTTTTTGTTTTTTTTTTATGTTTGTTACCTCAGAACTCCGTCATTTATTAACCGATTTGGACAATTTTTGTGTCATTTGAAAGTGTATACTTCCAGATTGGTCCCATTTAAATTTCAAAAAAAAATACCACCTCTAAAGGTGGAAAACTAGCTAATGATGAATTTAACCTACTTCTAATTGTCATATTGACTTGAAACTTTGCAAGTGTTTCTATTTCCGTTGATAGTACAGTGATTCGGTATTGCTGACCTGATCTAATGGTAAAGCCAGAAGGTGAATAGGTGGAACTTTTCAACGACTAATAGTAGATACTTTGAGTTTGGGCTTATTTTGTTTGATTTGACAAGCCTAACACGTTAGAATTCTTACTTTGCTACTACTGTCTACACTAAAAAGGGAAAAATAAAAAAAAATTAACAAAAAAATAAAAACCGACTTCAAACAAAAGCACTAAAAAGTAAAAAATAACTGATTGGTAGTTTTCATTTACTATACATACCTAATCAAATATTTTCGAAATCGGTGCTAGCCCATACAAAGCAAAGCACACCGACTTCGAAAATATTTGATTAGGTATGTATAGTAAATGAAAACTACCAATCAGTTATTTTTTACTTTTTAGTGCTTTTGTTTGAAGTCGGTTTTTATTTTTTTGTTAAAAAGTTTTTATTCGTACTGTAGGAACAATCAATTAGTTGAGATGTTATGGTACTGACAACAAACAAACTAATATTATTTAGTATTAATTATAATTAAACTTATTAGTATATATTAAGTATTAAATTTGGAGCTGTTTAATTTAAAATCTAAAATTTATGTATCAATTATTTAATTAAATATTACCATTTAATTTTCATTTGTTCAATGGAACCACTTCACAGGTGAGTTTAAAAAAAGAACCCGTCCTATTCCATCATATTATAGGTTAACTAATTTTATGACAATTAATAAAAGTGTTAGCACAATAAAGGCAAATAAACAAAAAAAAACTCAGTTATAATTATTATGGGTAACGCGAACCCACTTACCACGTATGTGATTATCCCTACAAAATCCGATAGCACTTTAAATATAAGCTGTGTTTGTTGGTCGCTACTTTAAAGTGGATTCAAAATAAAAATATATAAAAGATTCTTTATGGATATAGGAGCGGGATCGATCTTTAGTGAAGCAAACCCTTCAAGCCGCAGTACCCCTGACATGGCTTAACCACTGCAAACAATCGATAATAACAGAGACCGATGACTTTACGTGCTCTTGGAAGCATGGAAACGCTTAGTTATTGTGTCCCTCATTGGTCACCCATATACATATGTATATATGTGTACCGCTTGCATTTTGCATGACTTTAGTATTATGTAAGTGTACCTAAAAGAACCTGCACCATAAAGCTTCTTGTTTTAATATATTTATGTCATACTGATCCACTGAAACAACGATATGAAATTATTTATAGAACATGATAGACTCCACCGCTGGACTTAAAAGGATTTAAGTGACAGCCTATTCTCAAAATGGGAAGAATAAGGAAAAGTTAAACAAATTAATAATATTACGTAATAAATAATACAAGCTTATGACATTACAGAAAGGCAAAATTATAAAAAGTCAATAACAAAATATTTAAAAAATAGATGCAATATTACTTAATGCCTATTATACATGCAAATAAATGCAATATACCTAACGTCGGGAACAAAAAATCTAAATAAATCCGTGAAAAATTCGTATTTTTTTTTAAATTCTAATGCTACTTGTATTTAAACCAAAAATATATTGTGGCCAAGTTTAGTTACACTTTCTTTGTTATTGCTTACTAGCGACTTACTCTCGCTTCACTTGGTTGCGACCACCTAGGTACGTTTTAATTTTTTTGAGCGGATTCTTCTCTTAAAATTAAAGTAGCCTTGTATTCAGCCCTTTTTAACCTCCCACTGCTGGGCAAGGGCCTCCCTTCAGTATGCGGGGAATCAGGCCATAGTCCACCACGCTGGCCTGTGTAGTGAAGCGTAGTCCTTATAACATCAGCTGTCAGTGAAAGTCCCGTCAAAATCAGTCCAGCCGTTTCGGAGATTAGCCGAAACAAACAAACAGACCGACAGACAGTCTGTTGACAGACAAAAATTAAAAAATTGTGTTTTTGTATAAATACCGTAAATAATTTCATAAGCATTTATTAAAAATCTGTTATTTTAACATTACAAACAGACTTGACGTCAGGCAGGCGGCCGATCGTAAAACTTTTGTCAAATCCTATCAGCAGTACAGAAGATGTACTGTGCCGACCTCAACTGATTGGGAAATGGGCAGGGAGAAGAATAAGAAGAATATAGATAACAATTATAATTTTTAAATTTTTAAGGGAAAACAACAACTGAACGAAAATTGCGTTATAGATTCCAATCAATTCCTTTGACATCAGGCGATTACAATAAAGTCAATAGATAGTTATAAACATTTAAAAATTTTGGATTCACTATTCGCTATCATGAAAAAAAGCGAATAATATTCGATATTGTGGCCAGAATACTAAGAATAATATTTAGTTTTCTATTAGCGATATCATCAGGTGAATATTCAATAGTGAGATTACAACGAAGTCTATACAATATAATATTTACATACAAATATAGAAATTTCATTTTTAAATATTCTGGAATCGTTATTACTACCGTTAATAGAAAATGGAAAATTCATTATCGCTAGAAAGTATCATTCTCAAATATTTATTATTCTATTACAAAAAAAATCAAATCATGTCACATAAATAAGTAATAAGGGGATAAAATATATTACATATAATTAATAACTAATGATGAAGTTAGTAACTATTTTCAATTTCATCTGTCTTAAAACACTATTACTAAATAGTAAATAATTTTAAACATATCTTAGTACATATTTTAATAAAAATAATCTTTTAAAATCAGTATCTACAAATATGTTTCTTTTGATTTATTTTGTATCCTACAAGAAAACTATATGATTTCTTTGAGTGTAATAAATTATATTTTAATTACTTATTTTTAGAGTATTATTAACGCAGAGCTTTAGTGATTTTTTTTAAAGTGTTCGGAATCTACTTATTAGATAAAGTCCGCATTGCGTATCTTATATAAAATCAGCAGATCTAAATAAAAATGTGATAGTGAATACAAATAAAATGTACTCAAATAGTTTGGGCACGTAAGGTTAAAAATATGAACTAAAATAGGTAGAACGAATAGGAAGAAGGTTGACATTTTAAGTGAACTATACATTATAGCTATAATTATACTAATAACTGTAGGAGTGAGTGAGGGAGTGATATAGTAGGAGACCCCGATCATTGTGGTGGACATAAAACATATTAACAAACACGAACCATGGAGGTGGTCACAAAAAAAATTGTTCCAGGCTATTTTTAATAAAAAAAATTGATTGTTTTTTTAAACTACAAGAACTCTTTTCCTGCGACAAGTTAGTAGTCCAGTGCAATTAGTTATTATAAATGAAAAATTACTAAATTCGGTTATAATTAATGTATTTAAATGATTTTTTTAGTTTTTAATATCATAAACTAAAAGTTTACTCATTAAAAATTACCGCTGTTTTGAAAATCCGTAAATTAAAAAAAAATAAAGTTTCTAGAGATCTCCACAAAAAATTGAATTATCTGAATTTAAGAAAATAGTAAAGTGTTATAGTTTCTGAGGTTTTTTATACAAGATTTCTTATATAATTTTTTTTATAATTAACAAGGTTCTACCAAGTCGTCTTTAGAAATTTATTTGGCTAACGCTGGCTAAGCCTTGAGATATATATCAGAACAATGTGCTAGAAAATTGTAAGTCTTAAAAAGACCTACAAAAAAGTTCACAGTAGTATATGTCTATCTCCTAAGGTACACTCGCAATACCTACTTTTATCTATACATATCTATAATAAAACGGTAACTTAGCGAAATCGATGTGCGCGTTGCACGCAAAAAGTACTGAGTCGATTTTAACCAATTTTTGAGTAATGGTAACTTATTAATCGGGTCAACACTTAGGATACCTTTTACAACAGGAAAATCTTTACACTGCCCACCGTGGTACTTAAGCTATTTTACTTTGCTGATTATTATTATTGATCATTAAGCAACAGCTGTTTATATTAAATTCATTTGGTATGAAATACCCGGAAAAAATTGTGGCACTGAGAAGAAAAAGTATTATTTTTACGATTTTTTCTATAAAATAAAAATCTATACAAGTAAATTCGAAGTTTGTAATGTCAAAATAATAGCTTTTTATTAAATACATTTGAAAGTATATGCGGTACATATAATAAAAAACCTTATAAAATTTTTGTCTGTCTATCTGCCTGTCTGTCTGATTGTACCGGCTAAACTCTGAAACGTCAGGACTAATAGGGTCTTGGACTGTTTTATTTTTGAAAAGTATCTCAGCCTATTGCTTACATAAATAAAATGCTGCTAAGAATATTTGCCCGCAGAAATTACTGTAATCTTATATAAAAAAATTGAAAATTATTATTCACCTTTGAATTTGGCGCTAAAATGCCACTCTTTTAACAATCGTCCAGCGTGACGTCACTTAGCATACAGAGCGTGTGTAGACTGTAAAGGGTTCGATTATACTTACATATTGCCAGACGCGACACAGGTCACTGCTGTGCTGTAGGTATGCTATTAATCTGTATTTTGTTATGATGTTATGCTTAGATATTATTTAGGTTCCTTGGATTATGTTAACGAATCAGATCTTTTAACCTTTTAATTCGTTTAAAAGTACTTACATGACAGTTTTTACATTTCTGAATTCCGCCGAGATAATATCAGGGTTTTAGCGAAAAATTCCGCCACCATCATGACATCGATACATGGTAAATTTGAGTTGTCAGCTCGGACAAATTTCTTCGGCATGGTATTAACCAGGAACGTAAATAAATTTAAATATTACTTTACTTAAACGATTAAAACTTTGAGATTACAGAGAATTGAGTTTTCGAAACTACACTGTATATAGAACAAACTAGCACAGTTCATATAATACTATACTAGACGTCACTAGTGACAATGATAAGTGACGTCACGCATCGTAATTGGCGTTTATGTTCTTTTAATAATAAAATCTAGCCCCATAAATTACCGCTATATAAATAATCACATCGTTTTAATACTACAGTCCAAGACCCTATTGTGACATAACTTTCACTAGCAGATAGCTGATGTTCTATCTGTGGTGTAACTTAGGTTACTTTTAATCAAAAGAGAAATAGGGTTCCGCACAAAAAAAAACCTATGAAATTGTGGACAAAATCGCACCTAGGAACGTATCACGCACCTGAGGGAAGCGAGGGTAAGTCGCTAGTATTTAATATAATCGCATTATGTACCGTTTTAGGAATAAAATAATAATATTATAAATTTTAAAAAGTACTCATTATTACAAGAACATATAACATTTTTAACTGTAAAAGACAGAATTACTGAATTTAATAAAGTAAGCGAGCGGTAAAGGTCTTCACAACACGTCAGTCATTAGTGCAACGACAAGGTTTTTTTTTTATTCCTCTATTTTATATCTATTTTATAAAAGAACATTATATTATATAAAATGACAAGATATACAAAAATGAATTTTAACTTTATATTTTAAATTTTTCATTTCTTTTTAATCTGATGGTTAGAATACTTTTTAATTATTCATAGCCTCGAGTGGAATGATGAGATTCTTGGCGGCTGTCGGTTGCTAAAAATAACTTGTAAATTATATTCACGATTATTAATCAATCGTGAAAATTTAACAAAACAATTTTAATATGGAATGTAATTTAAAAAGGAAGGGTATCGATAAAGCCCCATTTTCGCACCCGAGTAATGAAACAAAAAATGTCATACGATTTGATTTTTTTTCATATTCTGAAAGTAGACTGTGTGCCTGATAAAAAAATATACTTATGACAAAAAAAAACTACAATAAATAATATTACTTGTGAGACGCCAAACGTTGGTCTTACTGGGATTTTCATTCAAAAGGAGACATTTTCAGTAACATTTTATTTATTTTTTTATATATTTTGGACGAAATGTTAGACCAGTTACCAGTTCGGGAGTGGAAATGAGGTTTTATCGATACCATTTCTTTTCCATAAAAACTCTGTAAAACTAGACTCCTCCATAGCTTGTCTGGAAATCTTCTTACAAGATAACCAAGATAGGTAAGTATGTGAAAGCCATGTAATATAACTCATTAAAAAAAGTTGATAACACTGAAGCTGGTCAATATTTACCATACAAAAATTACTGAACTATTCTGAATGCGCCTATTTATATATAATAGATCATGAGATAATATATCATATTCATTCATTAATCAGTAATTATGTTATGTTTATCTTAGCATCACATAGATATGCAGAGATGTTCGTACCAAATTAGATTGCGTATGGTCTTATTAAATAATGTTGCATTATTACATTAGTATCCTTACTATATAATTCAATATTTGCTGTGGACTAATCTGCCAAGACCTAATGTATATTGTGATATCAAGCTGTTTCGGGTTTGAATCTTATGTTTGACCAACTTGAAGGTTAGCAAACTTGATAAATTGCTGTTCAAAGCTTTATTTAATACTTTTAATAGGGTTTACATAAAAATGATGATAGTAAGGTTTTTGCCGTTTTTGTACATCATAAAGTTTATATTTAAAATATTATACTATTGCGAACTCGTAACGTGGTATACAGGGTAGACCTATGATCTATCTTTAAAATATACAACTTTTGTATTATATCTATTTTATAGCTATATAAAAAAATGTCTGTCACATACGGAAAAACGATAATGACAGATATCTTTTTTGTCTATTCGACTCGGAACTATAGAAACGAATATTTGAATGACAAATGTGGTAATTTAAGAGTTAAAAATTTGAAAGTTATTACATAATTTATTACAATGTATAAATCAAGAAAAGAGGCGAGTGTTAAAGAATAAGTGTGGGAAGCCGCGGAGGAAGGAAACAATCAATATAATGAAGCATTGAACTTTCTTAAAAATTACATCTTAAAGTTTTATCTGTAAATATTACTCAAACCAGTACTTTTAAGAGGGCAATGAAATTTATTCTCATTCATTCTGATTCTTTACTTTTAATAAAGGATTGATGTAATCCATTTACTTAATTTAATATTCATTACATTTAATTTTAATATTTATTGTATCAAGAGCATAATATTATAGTGTTTTTGCAGAATTAATCTGATAAGTCAAAGTCAACAATATGTTCACGTTTATTATTATTGTGCAAATTATGTAAAATTGTTTGTAGGCATATATTAATGTGTGAAATCTGATGCCCACATTGTTATAATGTTTTTTATTTAATGTTTAATATAAAGTTGCTCGTCCTAACTAATTCATTAACTTTCTAGACCCAGGTCCTGAAAATATTTTGACTGACTATCGTTAACGTATCGTAAAGTTTTATTTGAAATTTGCTTACTAATTTTATTGTAAGTCAATTTCTGTATTTTACATATAGGTAAGTGCAATAAAGAATAGAATATAGAATATATGATAAAAACTAGAGGAGGTACTGCGGAAAATAATATACTCTAACGTAAATCTAACTCTCTCTCATTAATCATATAAAAAATCTAACATAAATAAAATAAGATATTAATATATTTCAAAATTTAACCCCTTAAGGCCATGTAAGTCGGTAGTAGGCGGGTGAAACTTGGCCAGAATGAGGCTTATAATTTTTTTAAGTCTAAAGTAGTTCTATCATAGCAATCATGTTTAAAACAGGTCTTCGCAGTTTCCAGGACTTTTTATTCTTGCCAAATGCGAATAAATGTATTTGTTTGAGAAATGCAATCTATAAAAAGTAATTTCCAATTCTTAAATGCAGGTATAGTACTAATCTATTTCAAAATAAAATTATCTTTTTCAATATTGGTTTCTGAAATTTCGAATTCACACTAAAGATTGTCACGAAAAATATACAGTCTCCAAAAATGATAATCACATAGATGGACATGGTGAAATTAAAAGGGTTTTGTTATAGTCGTTGTGCCACCTACAAAATAACTAAACTTTGTTAGTGAGATAAAGAAGAACTAACTAGCAAAGAGCAAAATCTTCTGTGCTTTTCGTCAATATCATCTTTATTGAAGTGCGTAAAAGTCTACGAATAGGTAAAACTGCATCTTTGGTGTCAATAACCGAAATAATATCTTGTTTCAAAAAAGTGATACACAAGATCTCTATTCTTACTTCATCTGACTCTGAGCTTCACTGATGGTGTCTCAGTATATACCTTCATCGATACCCTTAACCCTGCTTAATTAAAAGAGTTTCAATATCACCTTGTAGCCTCTTTATGTCCATACTTTTTTTATTATGCTTAATACAAGCCGTAATATTTTTTTAAATACATTTTTATTGTGTGAGAAAAAAATGGGCAGTATCACGTGCAGGTAAATCTATACTAATATTACAAAGAGTCAGTTAAAGTTTGTGAGTTTGTGAGGTTGTAAATTTGGTAAGAAGATAGTTTGAGGCCTAGGAAAGGACATAGAATACTTTTTATCCCGGAAATCATCCCTTAAGGGGGTGAAAATGGGGATGAAAGTTTGTATTGGGAATCAAGCTAGCTAGCTGGGTCGCTAGTAAGATATAAAATTGAATCCTTAAATTTCTCTCTATAAATAAATCAAAAACGCGAGCTCTTTTCGGTAAAAAGTAATTCTATCATATAAGTAAATATAATTCATTTAAGTCGCTTATAAATATATTGTAATGATATTTTCAGTTCAGTTCAGTTCTTTATTTAATGGCTTTAATGCGTGCCAATTGAGCACAAATTTTTCGCCAATGTCACATTGAATGGAAGAGTCACGGTCGAGTAATTACATTTTTATCAAATTGTCTACGTTGACGTAAGTTCTAAATGTTTATTCTTTTTATTTAATGAATAAAAATATATATATCAATAAGGTTTTCGCAAAGTGTTTGATACCTGGCAATTTATAAAAAAATAAACGATTTTGGTAGAAACGATGCTCTTAAATATATTTATGTTGGGGTTGTGTTCTCATGATTATGCTAGCTTGTTGAATATCTCAAGGGAAATCAACAAGACAAGTACTGAGTGAAGAGCCTTCAGAGTCCAGTTTAAAGCCGATCAAACAAATTTCCTTTTTCCTTTTCTGTCGTAATTTGGGTCATTAGTTTTTGTGTTAAAAATGTCAAATATAGAATAGCGCGCTATTTTTTATCACTTGTTAAAATCTATTTGACTCCAAAACAATTAAAAAGGCAAACGTCTCTTAATTAACCTATTATCTTATAATGTCACAGTGCTGTGATATTTGAGAGCTTTAATTTAATAAAAAATTAAATTACGAAAGAAAAATTCCGTCTGCCTAAAATGCGTGAATCATATACAATATATGTACAATGTACATATTATGTCTCCGACTGTATAATACTATATTCGTATCTAAACCTATTTCTGTTTTCTATTTTTGTATTTTTTTTTATTTACTGATTTTTTGTAGATTTTTTTATTAACCGCCTCTTTGCTAATAATAAAAATATTTTTAAATAGCTTGAGAAAAAATATATATATTAAAATATATCTCAACATTCGCTTAACGGGCGTGTAATTCTTCAACATCATTCGTATATAGGACTATATATCCTATTTGTTATTTTTTTTTTAATTCAAATTCATTAAACGCAGATACATATATTTATTAGTGACTTTCTGACAATTATTTATATTTAATTTCTGACAATTATTACATATATTTATTAGTACCGTGGAACGCAGGATTTACCGCACGCAGTAAAACCTGTAATCGGGAATCTTTCCCTTGGGGCCATTTGTACGTGACCCGCGTAAATGGCCAATTCTATTTGTCCTTTTACGGTTAAAGAGTAACATATATAGACATTTAGCTGATTTTACGTGGCTGTCAAGTATTAACGTTGTAGTGAAAAATTGTTCAAACGTAAAATTTATGGCGAATGAAAGTTTTCTATGAATGAGAAATATACTATTGATTACGAAGCTTGATTTATGACTTTGACCTATATTTTATTGAAAGAAAGTTAGTTGAAATTTCCTGTCTTTAAAGTTTAAACTAAAGGAACAATTGCATTCTAACTAGTGAGCATACCGGTCCGAATATGAGTTAATATGAGTAAGAGGCAGTGGCGAAGGGTTCATAGTTCATACAAGACGTCTTACCTTAAAATTATTTTACTATAATTTTACATACATTTAATTTTTTAAATGTATAAATGTTCTTTTCGAAATACATATATATAATAATAGCTTTATTTCTTTCTGCATTAATACCTATATAAAAATTGTATATTTTTGTAACGGTTCATCTCTGCTAAAATTTCACCCTTCGCCACTGGTAAGGGGCCACTGGTTTGTTTCCTTTACGTGGCGATGTATAACTTTTATGTTTTAAGGCAAAGTGCGACCTTAAAAAAGGTTTTACCAGCAAAAGGTCGACATGATTTGTTGCATAGATTTTGTTTAAAAGTCGGATTGCGATAAACTTTTTTGCCAATACTTGAAAAAGTTCAAAGATAAGTCGGTAAAAGTTAGAAAAGTATTTTATAAGAAAAATAATTGATACGCCTGAATTCTCTTATATAATAGAATTAATAAAAAAAGTTACAAGGGAAATGAAATATCAACAATAGTACAAACTAAATAAACAAACAAGTAATAATACTATAAGATATAATGAGTGTGAAGCTGTAATTGGTGTAAGTCAAATTATAACTTCAAATTCAAATAGTATCTACGGTTTCGGATAATTGAATACTGTATAACAAGTTATCTAAACTCAAGTCAAGTTTAACTCTCTACTTCCTGTACCCGACACCCGAGTTATATCGGATATCTATACCTGAGCCGAAACTGATAAATTTTAATAATTTTATGAGTTCCTTGTTTTAAAATAAATATATATATTTTTTATTATTAGTTTATACGCGATTTATTCAATCAACTTACGCATTATGTTTCTAAGAATGCACATTAGTAACATATTTAGAATTTTTTAATGTAATATCATTATTTCATTGTAAATATATATTTAATGTTATATAATAATGAAAATAAATAGCTAAATTCTTATTAAATTATTTAATGAAATAAATCGATAACACATCTTAAAATATGTAAATGCCTAATTTCCAATGTACTTTTGTGTTTTGGTAAAAATATTTTGCCGAGCTAGGTAGGTACCTAAATAAATATTTTACTGTAAATGAGAGTCGTAATATAAATCATAAAGTACATCATAAGCTTATAAAAACTTCAATAATGGAAAAATATCCTCATTTTTTACTCTATTATGTTCATTAAATCAATCGCTATAAAAAATCAGCATTGAAATCTAAATTCTAATAAATATTGCAAGCTTTATTTTTCGTTGACGTTGACATGACAGCACTGCCCTTTTAGCGAGAGCTGCCAGTTGTGTGATAGGAACAAGGCCATATTGGAAGGGAATTAAAAGAGACTCAAAAATTTGAAGTGCTTACCATTTCTAGTAATATTAACATTTTTGTAACTTGAAACTTTTACCATTTTAGTAATATTTAGTGGCAGATTCAGTTTCTAGTTATAACAGGTAAGCGCTTATTATCCCATCGAAACATTTGGGGTATTTAAAATGTACCATATCGTAAAAACATTATCTTTTTTAGAGAAACAATCTTGACAAAAATATAGAAGACATAAATAAAAATAACGGCAAATTCTTTTATACCAAGGAATATGATAACCCTATTCTCAAGATATCGTGATATAAAATCTAAGACGTTTTAATTGTAGTTCTAACCTTTTGTCCAATATAATAACGAAGTAACTTTCCTTCGCCGATCCTTAACATGATACTCAATTATTTTTAATTTAATTATGGTCAGCGAAATAAAATTTCAACTTAAATCAAATGATCGGCGATCAAAACTGTAATTGTTATTAGATTTCTTAGGTACAATTTAAATACTCATAAATTTTTATTGCTTTCTTTCTCTCTGGTTTTATTCTTTTTTAGTTATCGCCCTTGAGCACTTTAAGATGTTTAGTCTTTCTCCGAAAAGGAATGTCAAGTATTTCTTGTTCAAGAGGTTTTGAGGCCATGAAAAGTTTATTCAATGCTAAATCCTTTTTATGCTCTAAATTGTTTATTTAAATAAATAATAATAATAATTGTATCACTTATATTGTTTCTATAAAAATACATTTTATTGATAACCCTTTTTTATGCTGCGAAATGCACTTACGCATAATATCACTTGTAGACATATAGGTCTTAATGAGGAGTCGTAGGATCGCTTGCGCACTCAACTACGATGCTCCAACGGCAGGTCTGCCGAAGTAGACCACAACAACCATGGGGTTGATCCAACGGTCCACTCTGCTATCAGAAAAGTACCAGGAGGAACCCGCATGATACACCGCCCACCGAAGTGGGCCAGCTTCCAGTACATTTCTTGGCTTCCCGATTGGCTGACCTGCCGGACGCTCATGAGCTCTCTCCACCACGACAAAGTGAACGCACGTTGGGGAGTTTATTGATAACCCATGAAGTCACTTAAAATAAGTAAAAAATATTGTTAATTATTTAATGACTATGGCAATTTTTACTTATTATAAAAAACAACTTAAGTTATTTTGTAGATCAATAAACTGACCTAAATTTAACTATATAGAGTAACATAAGTATCGTAACAGCAATTCGCGTACGTATCTAAAGCTTTCCTCTCGACCCCTAATTCAAGTATAAAATTATGAGCTTTAGTGAGCAGAAATTATTTCTAATTAAGTTGGCTTAAAAGCCCAGCCTATTATATACTTTTAATTAATTATTTATTCGAAAGTTAAGAGGACGGAACAATATTTATATTGCTAATATTTAATAAATCGTAATACGTAGGGGTGCTGAAGGAATTCTACCCGCACAGCTGTATTGATTTAAAAATGAAGAACTCTACCAAAACAGAGGTAATTTTTATGCCTTTTTCTTTCATTAAATCTAAATTATTTGTTGAACCAGAAAACAAAACCTTTTAAAGCATTTCCGGGTACGAAGTGGAGAAAAAATAAATGGTAAATATTTTTAATAATAAAACATATATAATGTATGAATAAGTTCATCCATAGAATCTATATAAGTTTCAGTAAAATGGATAACATAAAACCTTCTAAATGTTATCATAAGAATTTTTAGCAAAAATTTAAAAATTATAATATGTCAACAATTATGTCTTTTTTATGTCCGATGCGACGTCCCATTAAGACAGGGGAAGTTCCGTTGGATTTTAATGGGGAGTAGTGACGTTTCTAGCTGGCAAGTCTCACTTAACCATCTGCACGTATGCAGGTGGTATTTATTTGTATAGGTGTACAGGTGGTATGCGTTTCTCAACGTTAACTATCTCATATCGATTCGCTTCTTCGTTGCGCGTATAAGAAGGATAGACCCACAAACGTTTATTATACACAGTAAGTAAGTTTTAAGTATGATTTCGGCCGACCTTGCAAATAAAGGAGAGTAAAGATGAAAAACATCAAAAAGAAAACATAAATAATACAAGGAATTGAAAATTTTCATTACTTTGTGTCAACATCAGGCAAGGCATTTAATTTTGTAAATCTTTTTCCTAGTAAAATATCCAGTTAACTAAAGCATTTATTTCCTTTAATCATTACGAATATATCGACTAACGATATATATTTTCAAACTGCAAGCAGAAAAAATAAGTAAATTACGTGAAAACGTCGACTTTCGAGGTCAACGTCAATGAATTTGATCAAATTAGCTCATATACATAGATTTGAACACCACTTTCCACGAAACAAGGTAATTAATTTTCGATGAAAATTGGATTTCATTTTCAATATATCGACGCAATTACCTACATTAAATTCATAATTATGTTCCATTGATTTTCAAATTGTACATCATGATGAAACTGAAAATGTTATATTAATATTAGAGTTAGTTCGTTAGAGCCATAATTTGTTTCGTTAAACAAAAACAGATGTTTTTGCAATCTAAGCTTTTATAATATATAATCTGCTTCTTCTTAATTATCTTATTGTAAAACATTGTTTATCTTAAACCTTGGTTGCCTTGGTTACCTTATCCCTTTTAAAGTAAAAACAAAACAATTTTAATATTTTTTCGTAAGTTCAGGGGCATTTTTTAAGCCTAAATAGTCAGTTGTTATCGATTGAGCTTAAGCTCAGGCTTTTTGGTGGCCTTTTTTCAACCGACTTCCAAAAACGAGGAGGAACTCAAAGAAGGTTGAACCGATTTGGGAAAATCTTTTTTTGTTTCAAAGGGTATACTTCCAAGGTGGTCCCATTAAAATTTTATCAAAATCGGTCGAGCGGTTTTTAAAAAATCAACTAAATTATTTTTAAATTAATGGCTTAATAGAATATTTTATTAAAAACTTTCTTCTTACAAATTACCTGCTTATTACGTCTGCACTAAAACTGGAAAAATAAAAAGTTTAATTTTTTTTAATAAAACCAACTGACAGGCACCAAAAATTAAAAAATAACTAAACGGGGTCTTTCATTTAGAATAGATACCTAATCAGATACTTTCGAAGTCGGTGCCAGCCGAGACAAATCATAGCCGGGACAAAAAAGCTATCTATTCTAAATGAAAACCCCCGTTTAGTTATTTTTTAATTTTTAGTGTCTGGAAGTCGGTTTCTGTTTTTTTAAGTCTTTATAACTAGCGACTCACCCTCGCTTCGCTCGGATTCGTCCCAAGCTTGCTTCCCAATACAAACTTTCATCCCCATTGTCACCCCCTTAAGGGATGATTTCTGGGATAAAAATATATGCCATGTATTCTATGTTCTTCCCAGGGTCTAAAACTATCTTTTTACCAAATTTCATTTAAATCGGTTCAGTAGATCCCGAGATTACCTTTACATTTTCTTTCACCCAAACCTTTTCCTGACAAACACAACGAAAAAAGAATTAGCTAAATAGGTGCAGCCGTTCTGAAATAGTTCGCTTACATACATTTGGCAATTAATTTTAATTTATATATAGAAAATCAAATGAGCATAATTTATCTTATGTTTACAATTTTAACGATTACACAGCTATAATCGTTATTGAACTTGTATGAAGTTTGCCGCAGTCCATGGATTAATCATGTTAATCACTCGTAATAAACAAAGAGTTGGCCAATTGGGATTTCCATTGGAAATATTTACAGAAGCTTAAACGTTAATTTATATATATATCTAATAGGAAAGAAGACCAATTTTTACTGTAACCCCTTTAGGGGATGATTTTTTTAAATACTTCAGTAGTGCTCACTTTCGTTATATACTCTTAAGAATCTTTTAACAATATTTCATCCACATTATTAACAATATTTAGATCTCATTCCTGGTTGTGCGTTATGTATCAGTCTGTCGGTAAATGAATTTGAGATTGAGATTTATAAAGTATATCGATACAATAAATTGTACGAAATATGGTAGTATCAAAATTACTTTAGAAGGTTTTTTTTAAATTTCAATGTTTTAGTTAATATTAAAACATTCAAAACAAGATATTTTGGGCAAAAGTTTTCACTTGATGTACCTATAGTTCATACCTTACCATAATGTTGTATTCCTTATCTTTAAATTGTTTTCCACGAAGTAAGAAATTTCGCTTCTCTTATGTACTCGAATTTATATATTTTTGTTGAGCTGCGAATTGAACTTACTATGTAAACAATACAAACCAATAATGCTATAGAGTGAGAACGACAAATGAAAACATAAAACAAACATAAGAACATCTATTTTCCCGTCCCAACTCACAAATAAATAGCAAAATAACTGCCTCAATAACTGGGATGGGAGCAACAGATTGTACTAAAGATTACAGATTCGAATCAGGATTGAATACTTTCTTGGTAACTGTAGTATACATTTTAGCTTAAATACTTACTTGGATTACTTGTTCGAATACTGGATGAGGCATTCTTTTTTTTAATCTTACTGATATTAAATATATGGAAGTGTTTTATATTTATAAAGCGTATTAAATCTTTCTTATTATAGACTTATTTTGGAAACAAAGTGAAGCGAGCGTAAGCCTCGGGTCTCGCACCTTTGAAATTTTCATGTGCGAAACTCATTTCTAACATGATTACGACTTGCTAATATGGCAAAGGGAAACATCGTAAGCAAAGTTGCATGTCTGAGAGAAACCTAACTAGATTTCGTATTTCATATCTTCACATATTAAGTTGGCCAACCCACATTTGGCTACTGTGGTGGACTGGCCTAATCCCCTCGTATTAAGAGAACTCTCATATCCAGCATTGAGATGTTCAAAGACTGAAATATTGAATTAAAATATAAATTTTGCTGCCGTATTATAAAAGGTTACGTCTAATATTTTATAAAATTTAAGAATTAAGTGACCACTTGATGTTTTTATGATAAAAAATTATCATACTTACTTCACACAAAAATATAAATTATAATAAAAATATCTTCCTTTCCAACTTTAAAATATATGAAGTGAAAATTTTAGTTTTAGCCAACAGTACAATAACTTTGCTTGAGTTAGTAGTCTCAATTACTTTATTTTAGTTCACTTTGTATTATGATCAGCTAAATAATATGATAATTATTGTGCATTCCTCGTCTTGTCCGGGCAAATGACGAGAGAGCTATTGCTGAATTTGAGTGTAAATAAGTATTTTTGCGGCTGGCAACCACCTTATTTTATCCATCCTGAGCTTCCGTACTACGAAATAGTTGCATTTATCAACTTCCTGTTTCACCTACCTTCCCTACCAGGAAGGAGAAGACTTGTCCTCCTACATTTATACTTTCATCGATTCTCACCAGGTACCTAAAAGTGCCCGGACAAGGCTCGAAGTACAATGCAGGTTTTATTGGTAAGGTAAAACCTATTCAATAAATACATACATTCATTTTAATTTTTGAATGGAATTCATTGTTTTGTCTAAAACAGTTATTATTATTTCTTTGTTATAAAGCCAAGTAATTTTTTTTCTTTATATCAAACTAACATCTTAAACTCCTAATTTAATTCAAACAAAATAATTAGACACTATGTTAAACTTAACAATGTATTACATAGGATACTTTCATAATTCACGTGAGGCAATTATATGATATAGCCCGAGAGCTCGTGACGAATTTTGGGAAGGTCCTTTTGGCAAGTTGAAATTGTGAAAAAATATTATTTCGTGAATTGGCGAGTCCAGTCTCGCGAGTCTGGTATAGCTTTAGCGGTTATTTCGTTACTGCGCAGTATATAACATTTGAAAATTTAAAATTTTGCTTTCCGATGTTTTAATAGTTATTCTGCTATTCGGGACAATCCAACAAATCAAAGATCACCAAAATCGGTCCAGCCGTTCTTGGGTTATAAATGGTGTGACTGGCCTAACTTTGTTTTATATTTATACAAAAAATTAGACCAAAAACGTATTTTCATTAAATTTTAATATTCAACCTCGCGTAATTTGACTCTAGAGATTAATTACTCTTTTTAAATTTATATTTTTTCGTTAAAAATAAGTTTTGATTGAAGTAGAACAATCTTCAAAACTCTTTTACTAGTAGAAACTGAAAATACCGCTTTTAGATCAATATTCTGACATAGTGATGGAATTTGATATGCAAGAGTTTGAGTTAATTGTAATTTTATTCTACACAATTTATTCTTTTTTGACAGATCTACTCATAGTACTTATGTATGTTATATACGATCAATTAACAAAAACAACTAAAAAAATTTAAAAGAAAAATTGAAGGCTAGAAACTCTGTATTTTATATGCTGATGAACGTTCTTCAAATACACATCAAAAGTCATTAGATCATCCAAAATTTATCGAGAAAGTGACACGCATTCTGAGTAAGAGTTAGAATTATCAACAAGAAAAATATTATATTAATTTTGGAGGCTCGTAATCGATATTAATTTTGTAGGCTGAATTATTAGAATTGAAATCAGAACAAGTATCAAATCCAAACTATTGTATAAGCTTATATAAGACTAGCGGCTCACCCTCGCTTCGCTCGGGTTCGCCTCTAGAAAAACACTAATAGAGATCTATTAGTTCCCACGGGAACCGTTCTTTTTTCCGGGATGAAAAGTAACCTGTTGTTTGACTGGCAATATAAGGTATCAGAATGTTAAATTTTACTAAATTAGGTGCATAAGTTGTTTTGTACTAAGCTGTATAAGATACTATAGTTTTTTAACTATCCCACGGGAACTCCTTAATTTTCTGGGATGAAAAGTATCTAAGATGTTGACAGAAAAAATAAGGTACCACTATGCAAAAATTTCATTTAAATCGGTCCAACAGTTTCGGAGATTAGCCTGTACAAACATACAAACAGACAAACTGACAAACAGAAATACAGGCAAACAGACAAACAGACATTTTTTTTAATAACAGTTGTTTTGGGGTCTATATTGTGTACATAATAAGTTACAAACAAACAAAAACAGATCTATCCTACGGAAACCGTTCATTTTTCCGGGATGAAAAGTAACCTGTTGTTTGACCGCCAATATAAGGTATCAGCATGCCAAATTTTACTAAATTAGGTGCATAAGTTGTTGTGTACTAAGCTGTATAAGATACTATAGTTTTTTAATTATCCCACAGGAACTCTTTAATTTTCCGGAATGAAAAGTATCTTACATGTTGACCGGAAATATAAGGTACGACCATGCAAAATTTCATTTAAATCGGTACAGTTTCGGAGATTAGCTCGTACAAACAGACAAACAGACAGAGAAACAAAAAAATTGAAAAAAAATCTGGATTTGTTCTATTTTTATTCTTACGGGATGTAAGAAGATAACTGACACGGTTTTTAGCATTTTTTTTTCTATGTACAGACATTCGACCTCTACAGTTTTATTATAGTATAGATTGGCGTTGAACCGATTCGCTATCACAAGGTAAACCAAGTCGGAAAACTAACTTTGACCAATAGAGTCACTATTAAGTATGTGTAAAAGTATATATCAAAATATCTACAAGTGATAAAATAATTTCAACTGTGTCACCGCAGCACTATAACATGTTGTCGTTAGTTCAGAAAAAACACAATTATACTTCTTCTTAGTCGTTTCATCATCAATTTGGTGTTGTGACCGGCTTGACAATTCACCTCCACTCGTCTAGCGGTTGCCTTTCTGACATATGCTTGCAGGGACCTCTCCTGCCGCTCTGATTTGGTCCGTCCACCTCATGGACGATCTATCACGCCCAAGTGCCGTCTACTCTTCCTTGCACCACTACACAGAATATACACTACAGAGAGATTAAAACACAGTTATACTACTAGTATAGTATTATATGATCTGTGGTTATACAATGGACATCTTATCACCGCCATTAAGAAATATATTTTAAAAAGCAGCATCTAGCAACTTTATGCACCTTGATTTGATGATGATTGAATACTACAAAAAAATTTCTAAAAAGGTAATTTCGTACAAACTTTTATCTCCTTTAGAATCGATTTCGAAAAATGCTAAAACACGTATTTATTTAATTTTATTGAAGAGCATTAATACCAAGTTTTAAGTAACTCTGATCAAAAATATTTTTTGAATTATATTATAACGCGTTTTCCCGTGGGAATGAGATGATCTCCCGCAATAAAAAATAGCCTAGGTCACTCTTCAGCCCTCCAACTATCTCCATACAAAAAATCATGCCAATCCGTCACTCCGTTTCGAAGTGAAAGAAGAACAAACAAACACACTTTCACATTTATAATATTAGTATGGATGTTCTCGTGATTACTTAATGTTGTACATTATAAGTATTTTCCCATTTGCCTATTGAATAAGGTATTTTAGCGAGGTAAAATGAAGCTTGTGTCACCCTCAATTCTCCACTCTCATAATTATCTCCATACAAAATCCTTACTAAAAATATAAGCCATGTTATTATTTACATTGACGGAATTTTAATTAGCGTTAGTTTATTAAAATGAAATGTTTTCATAAAATATACTGTTTTATCACATTTTCTGTTTAAAATATATTTAATTATGTAATTTGTTATCTTCTTCTTAGCTATGTAAAATGAAAATTTAAATTCACTTGTTGATTGCTTATTGTTTATTCAGAAGTTCATATATAAAGAAGCAAAGACAAATTATTCATTATTTTTCTCCTCGTATTCACAAATTTTGTGTTTAAAATAAAAAAAAATTGGTATCAATTTTGTTGTTTATACAATGATTATGGTCAACAAATGGGCGAGCACTAGTCGGAATAATAACTTTACAGTTACAGATATTACTTAAGATGATTGTGAAATGCCGATACGCGACGCAAGTTGAGTTAAAAAAAATTATGCTGTTTGTTTCATACCGCTCCCGTTGCCAATCCGTATGGTGCGATAGAGAGTTGCAAGTCTTAGAGGCTATATTACCTATATTTCCTTTTAGAAATATTGTTTCGGGCGATAACGTATTCACCAAAACATTAACGAAATGAGACAATTTTGGTCTCATTAGATTCAGTACACCTTAATCTAGGTCTGTATGTTTTTCTTTTTTAGTAATTCAGTTTAGTTTAATTAAAAAAAACGCTCGAGGAAGTTTTTAAGTCAAAAATATAGATATTTAGATGCTAATAATTACTTCTATCTTACTTAACTACGGACTTAACTTACGGACCTAGTTTTTCATTATCAACCGACTTCAAAAAGGAGGAGGTTCTCAATTCGACTGTATGTTTTTTTTTTATGTTTGTTACCTCAGAACTCCGTCATTTATTAACCGATTTGGACAATTTTTATTTTATTTGAAAGGGTATACTTCCAGATTGGTCCCATTTAAATTTAAAAAAAAATACCACCCCTAAGGGTGGAAAAACAACTAATGATGAATTTAACCTACTTCTAATTGTCATATTGACTTGAAACTTTGCAAGTATTTCTATTTCCGTTGATAGTACAGTGGTTCGGTGTTGTTGAACTGATCTGATGGCAAGGCCAGAAGGTGGATAGGTGGAACTCTTCAACGGCGAATAGTAGATACTTTGAGTTTGGGCTTATTTTGTTTGATTTGACAAGCCTAACACGTTAGAATTCTTACTTTGCTACTACTGTCTACACTAAAAAGGGAAAAATAAAAACTTTTTAACAAAAAAATAAAAACCGACTTCAAACAAAAGCACTAAAAAGTAAAAAATAACTGATTGGTAGTTTTCATTTACTATACATACCTAATCAAATATTTTCGAAATCGGTGTGCTTTGGCTAAGTAATTAAAGCCTACCTATTAAATACATACGTAATCAAATATTTTTGAAATCGGTGCCAGCCCATACAAAGCAAAGCACACCGACTTCGAAAATATTTGATTAGGTATGTATAGTAAATGAAAACTACCAATCAGTTATTTTTTACTTTTTAGTGCTTTTGTTTGAAGTCGGTTTTTATTTTTTTGTTAAAAAGTTTTTTATCTCCAACATTTTCAAAAATTATGAAAATTAAACTATTAAAAAAATAAAGTATGAAAATGAGCAGCTTCACAATCCTCTTAAGCGATTAATTTTAAAACTTATTACTATACATATGTTATCTTAAACACATATAATTCAAAGAAATAATATTATTTAATTTATATATTGGCCTTCGGTCATCTGAAAAATAAAATATAAAACAATTATAGAAACAATACCGTTAAATGGGATGCGGTGAAGCAACAGATTGTGTATTTCAAAATCGATATAGTACCGTTGAGACCGTGGAATCGACTCGTTGCGGTGTAGTTGTTTGTTCTTGTACCAAGTCCCACTGGGCTTTAAGCAGAATTGGTGACTGTATGAACTTTGTATTTCATTTTGCAAAAATGTGCCTCGTATTTGTATTTTCTATGTAGGCAGCTTCATTCAACTTACTATTTTTTTAGAAGTATAAATTAAATTAGTAAGAAACCTAGTAAAAAATTAAATAAATAAAATAATGTGTGTGTCGTCTTATGTATGCACGTAAGAAGCTATAATTCTTTGGCGTAACAAACAAAAATAGCTAAAGATTTCATCCCGTATGTTACAACTCTCTGTTTTTAAAGGAATGCAACTAAAGAGCGCATCGTAAAAATTTTACTCTCATATTTTTTTAAATATAACCTCAAAAATATCTTATAACATAAAATAATAAAGATTTTTTTCAGTTATTTCATCGATTTTCTTTTTTATCCTTTAAATTATTTAATTTAAATCCTTTAAGCATTTTATTCCTAACACAGTATGTTCTAAGATGATCGAATTTGGGCACCTTTTATTTTGTTTAAAAGAGCATATTCGCACAAATTTCGTTGATACCAGTATCTATTATCTAATTATCGTCGTCGAAGGTAAAATATAAATGGAAAGGTTTCAGAAAAGAAGTAAAATGTAATTTTAGACGTACATATGAACATGAGGAGCTAATAATATTTTGTTGTTCGTAATCATATTTTCTCAAATATTATTTGTATTATTTTATTACTATATGGGTTGTTAAAATGCTCTTTCCTTCATATATAGTGTTCTTCATATATAAAACTATTCTATTTGAATTTGGAACACTAACAAGATCATATGTCGTAAAATTATCAAATTTTGTGAGAAATGAGATTGGCCCTCGTGACTGAAATCGTTCAGGAGAACATTATTATTATCATTATACATAATTGATTGCACTTTCATCAATTCTTGGTAATTTAAAACTCCTCTTACACTACCACAGAACAACGGAGTATTGTGTTTTTTTATGTAGGCAAAGTTTGGAACGAATAGTTCCAAATGATACTTTTTGTTACGATGCTTGATATGGTTCATGTATGATTAACTTTATTGTTAAGAGTTAGTTGATAAAATCGGAGCCCTGTCACTAGTTAGTAATGTACATTAAAAATACAAATTATGACCCAAAAATCACACTATAGCGAAACCTTATAAAGATGTACTAAGCAAAGGTAATGTGAGGTATAATCAAAGTCGGCTGACCTCCAACAAAAATAAGTATAAGGGCTGAAAAATCTTTGAGAACCCAAAGGTTTAAATTATTTTATGAGACTAATTAAAATTTACCCGCATGTCTGTGCATTTGGCAGATCTTAATTTTTAATTCTACCGACCCTTTTCGTTCAGAATATCTAGTATAATTTCAGGTGGAAAATTTGTTTCCACAACTTCCTATCGCTGTTTCTAGGTTTTAGTAGCACGCATAATGTTCTTCGAATATAAAAATGAAATAACATGATATCAATTATACATATTTATTCTTTGTGAAGCTCAAGGATTATGCCTGATTATGATTTTTCCCTTATTTTTATGATTTCATTTGACATGTACTTGTTTTCGTGAATACCTAAAAATCATAATCTCTGTGAATACTGTTTAGTTACTTATATAATATACTTGCTAGTATAGTCCCATGCTGCTATATGGGCTGAATTTATCCGGCTGAATTCTGTTTTCCTTTAGTAGGGTTAAAAGTATTGAATTTTAAATTAATACGAGTTTAATTTATTTAGTCAAAGAGAATTTTAAGTTTTAAGTAAATTCGACCAGACAAATATTATTTTCCTTGTTTTGTTACCCATTTTGGGGTTGAATTTCACGGTCTTTCTTTGTTATTTTAGGAGCCCGGCAGTTTGGTCTTAAGCATTTAAAATGGCGTGTCAATAAATATGCTTTATTTTGCTCAAACTATTTATTTGCTTCTTATAATATCTAACACTTAGCAAAAAGTACAGATTTCTTCTGTACTTTTTGTAATATATTTATTTCTTGCATTTTTATACGCCTATACAAGTATAAAAAGGCTCGAAGAAGGGGAAAAATTATAGACAAATTTTTAAACATTTTTTGTTGTCTTCAATGACAACGAAGGTCCGACAAAATTTTGTTAATTAACAATTGTCGACCTTCTCGAAAAATTAACTTAAAAACTTTTATTCCAATGGGACTAAATTCTTTGGAGTGTTTAAAATACACCATAATTTATTCAAATTTTTATATTGATATTTGATACTGTAAAAAAATACACAGTGTAGTACTCGCTTTAGAGGCGGCGCGCACACCTCATCGGCCGCTTGGAGCCTTATTTTCAGCGTTAAATTTAAATTGTAAACAATAGAGGTAGACTTCAGGGAGTCGGAATTTTTTATTGGAAATTTCCTCTAATTTAAAGATCTTTTTTTTAATGTCTGATTTATAAACTGTTTTAGAATTATTAGCGAAAAACTAAATATCTTTTTTTAATCTTTATTTGTTTTAAATAAAACTATCTTTTCGGATATTTTTGCGGATTTATTTTGATTTTTGGTTCCCGAGGTTTCGAATATTTTACAGCAATCATGGTCACGGAGCAATCAGAGACTAAGGTTATAGACGTCTCAAACACATACTTGTTACAGACAGTGCCTACCCACTATTTTACAAAAATGATTTCAAAAATTAAAAAAATGGCAATAAAGTAAGTACCTTACAATATTTGTTGATTTTTATTTCTAAACATTTTAAATTTTTTAATAAATATTATATTGAAATATAGCATTATTATTTATTTAATTTTTGCTATTATTATTATTATAAATATTACAATTTTTAAAAAACTTTATTAATTACTAATATTATTTAGTATTGCTATTATTATATTGTGTTATAACCATAAAGAATAAAAAAAAAAAAATATTGTACCTTTATAAACAAAAAATATAGACAAAAAAATCCGCAAAATAATCCGAAAGGATTGTTTTATTTTAAATGTCAAATGTTCCCGTAAATCTAAGAAAGTATTATCTTTATTTGTTTATAAGTTTTGCTAATTTTTACATGCTAAAACATAGTCTAAGCACATTTGTCAAGATCTCATTCCGGATCCAATGAACTATCGCACATATTTTTAAGAGCTTTTCTTATTATTTTCACCATTTTTAAGTTGTGATCTAGATACTGCCGTGTATTAATTATTAAGTCTATACACAGACTTTCAACACTGCTTATAAAACTGTTTTAATTTAGAGTATTTGTTATATTAATTATTAAGGAATATAATATTAATTGTGGCGCCACATTCCAACACGATTCAATAAGCTTATCATTCCATACGTTGTTTATTTTGCTGATAGAGTCAAAAAGTTATTTAGCGAGTTAAACGATTTTAATAATTACGGGTTAGAGGTGTTCGGGCCAAATTTGCATGTAAACGAGAATCAATGATTACGTTTCGGCCACGCTACGTTAGGGCTTATTGAATTAAATGCTAGACAGCGCTGAAGCAAACATGCTCCTAATAAATACGCTTGTTGGTATACGAATTATATGTACATATCAAAATGTTTGAATCTTTTTAAGTTTTTGTAAATTAAATTGGTTTAATGGGGAACAGTATGAAGATCACTATTTCAATTAACATTGAGGAATTATTTTATCTATCAAAGTATATATTATTTCAGGGAAAAAAGTGGAAGGCGGTCCTGTCAAATAAACATTTGTATCCAGCGATTCAATATATCTTATAATATTGAATGAGCAATTTTTGTATTCGCAAAGGTATATAAATTTATTTCGTATATCTCAGAAACCGCTCTAACGATTTGGATCTAATTTTTATTTAGATAAGATTTTGCTTTTTAAGTTTATTTTTTTATTTAACGGAACACCAACGGTTCATATTTAACTCTTCTCCCTGCCCATTTCCCAATCACTTGGGGTCAGTTTACATATTCAACATTTATATACATTTAATTTAATACACCTAGTATTTTCTAAGAAAAAACCGCATTTTTTACATCTTTTTCGAAAAAAAACACAATTTTACAAAACACCGAGCGAAGCTCGCTCAGGTACTATTAAAATAATACACACAATAATTCAATCCTATAGATAATACAACATAATGATGAATTACATTCTCTTTAATTAGTTCGTACAAATAATTTCTTAACTAATAACTTTATAATATATCTTTTGAGACGTCTAAAACCATAGTCTTTCCCGTGACTATGAAAAAGTATTCGAAACGTCTGGAAGCAAAAACAAAACAAATAAAATCTGCCAAAAAAATTAAAAAAAGGTAAAAAAAGGTAAGGTAAAGGCTTTAGGGTCTAAGAAAATATTATATAAACTAGCGGCTCACCCTGGCTTCGCTCGGGTTCGCCACTAGGAAAACAAAAACAAACCTATCGCTCGGGAACCGTATATTTTTCTAGGATATAGCCTATGTGTTACTCCAGACTATAATCTCTCTCTGTGCCAAATTTCATCTAGATCCATTCAGCCGTTCTGGCGTGAAAGAGTAACAAGCATCCACACTAACAAACTTTCACATTTATAATATTATATTTAAATAATTAATAATAAGGATAAAGGCGATTCCCAACAAGATTGACTAGGATACTTATCAGCAACATGTGATCAATTAGCTACGATACGATAGTATTAATACCCTCTCATGCCTTATATAATTAACACGTACGGCTGCAAATTCGAAGGTTTTGGTTTGAGTTCCGGGTCAGGTATAACAATCGGATTTGCTTGGTAAAAATTCTGAACAACAGCTCGAAATTGTGTCGTCCCACTGGGCTTTGTGAGTCAAAAGACACTATAATTATTTTCTACGCAAGTAGAATCAAGATGACATTATATTTAGTAACACTATGTGGCCAATGATCCAAGTTGTAGGAACATTACAAATACTACAAGTAGTATCCTGTCACAAATTTAGTATGAAGTACATGTAATATTATGAATTAGTGGCAATTTTTGAAAGATAGTACAAAAATATTATTTTACTGTTTTTTAACGTTAAAATGTTTTTCTTCGATATTTTAAGATAGGATATTTTTTATATAATTGTAATGTCTTCCTGGTTCGTCCACGGCAGACAATCTCACTAAGACTAGCCAGATGCGCAGGAGATATTATAGTGCACAAGTGTACGCGCAGACACAATTGCATTCTCTATTCCTTTTCCTCTCAATGTCCGATGGCACGATAGGTCGGCACGACCGGTGAGAGTTAAGACGCAGGGCCAACAGCTTAACGTGCTTTCCGAGGCACGGGGTGTAACACCGCCAACTTTCCAACTCTAGGCTACTACTGAGAATATCTTAACAGAAAAACTCAGTAATTAAATTTGGCCCGACTCGGGGCTCGAACCCAGGACCTCTGGTCCTGCAGTGGTACATGCACACTAAACAACCGAGGCAGTTATGTAATTATAGCCTATTGATAAATACAGTACATAATATAACATTTATGTAGGTATGTTGAACTTTTATCTTGAGTGAGATTGCGTTACTGGGGATAAAAAAAATATGTCAATCAACGATACGGTACGTATTCGTACGTATTCTTCATATGACGAAGGCATCCACTAAGGCAGGATTTTGAAAATTCAACGCCCAGGGGGGGTATATATTTGCATATATATCCCCCCTGGGGGTATATATATTTGCATAAAATTTCGTATGAATTGATTACGCCAAAAATAATGAGTTAGTATTTCAGCGTTTTCTAAAATTCAACCCCAAAGAGGGTAAAATAGGGGATAAAAGTTTTTACGAAACCCACTTCATAGAGTTTTTTGTAGTTTTAGCGCGAGTTCTGCTAGTCTAGCTATATAAGACAGTTTACTTCTCTAATTCTAGCAATATTACCTGATATTCCTAGTGGTCAAGACTGACCTAGTTACTTGTCATTTTCTTAAAGCTATGAAATCCTCGACGCCAATGGCTGCAGTTTAGTATCTAAACTACTCAAAGTTTGTATTTCCCAGCATATTAAATTGCAGTAGAAACTAAGTTTCAACTGGAAATTACACTATCATAAAGAGGACATGTTTGTTAAAGCTTTCACTAAATAAACTAGCAGAAAACTATGACAGTTTGAAATGTTTAGTTTAACTTTGAAATAAAAAATATTCATACTTTTTGTATGAGTAATTTTTTGACACATGTATTTACTTTAAGATACTTAAACGAGACCTTTACTGTATGGGCCACATGGGGTGCGTAGGAAGGAAAGCTAGTTCTTTTCGATGTACTCTCATGGAAATAAAGCATTGGTGTTTTGATAAAAAATAATAACAAGGCCTACTAAACAGGAAAGTAACAAATATTCATATATCGTCATTAGTATATTCATCGTATTAACATCATATAGGTACATTTTTAATGAAATTTATGCATAACAAATAGCATATATCCTAGATTATATAATCCAAATAGATCTTCTTACAAACTTAATTTAAAGCTTTTATCTAATAATATATAAATAATATCTTTCTTTTGTATATTATAAAATAATAGAACATTTTACAACGAAGATTTGTGTATTACACTTTCTAGAAAATATTTCATACAAAGAGATGTAACTAAACATTAATAAGCTCTAAAAACAGAGCGTTTGTTTGAATCCGAAATACCTCCTTTATGTTCGCAGAAGGCAGGATTTTCACGTAAAAAAGAATTTAACCCTTGTTTCCAAAACTACTATATAGTAGACATAATATTTACTAAAAATATATTAAAAGAAGGAAACAAACTATGGATTATAATATACATATTACATTTAAATTTCTACTTTAATTAAATTTAAAATACAAATATACTTTCTTAGACTTATGCGAATATTTGACTGAATGAAACTATCTTTTCGAATTTTGTCGCGATTTCAGTCTCTCCCATTACCATGACAAAAAGAAACCTAGGCTTACCCGGGTTTACTTAAAATCAACCAAGATTTTTGGGTAAAGTCCGAATAATAATTTAAATAAGTTTTTATTCCTACTACTCTACACTACACACTCTACACTCACTGTGACAAGTTAAGATTTACTTTCAAATAAAAGGAAACTTCATAAATATCTAAATAAGTGGTATGCAAGGTATTTGAAGCTTCATCACTCGAATGCACTTTGCATACATTTAAAACTCTTTATAGAATCAGTCGCCGTAACTTGGTAATATTGTAATCAGCTTACGAGTCTCCCTTTATGAATAATCTCCCAGTGAATTTGATTTTATATGTGTAATATTTATGGTAAATTTATATGTTAAATTTTATAGCACTTTTCTGGCTTTTTGTGACTGAAGTGTAACATAAAGTGTTATAGCATGGATTTTTTTCTTTTAATAAAAATCTTTATCTTGCATGGTGTATGTTATACGCCCCCTAGGGATATTACTGCTTTTAAATAAACCAATCTAACCTATTATATTCATGCATCAGATAGTCATAAAATATTTAAATTAATATATTTATTATTTATTTATAAACTCCAAAGTAAATAAAGAAAATAGAAGAAATTATGATGAGTCTAACTGCTTAGTAAACCTTCCTTCATCATTTATTTATTCATAAAAGCATTTAATAAAATAATCTTTCTGTACCTATATAGAAGCTTTTATCTGTACGGAATAGAAAAGACACTCTTCCTTTCTCGTTTCCTGTAAATGCCAAGATAATGCGTGTTTTGAGAGGGAACGCACCCCCCGCACTTTGGTTAAAGCGAACCGAAAAAAACATACTTAAATTGAAATAATTTTTAACTTAATTTTATTTATAAACTAGCATTGCCCGCGGCTCCGCCCGCGTTCAGATGACCAAAAATCAAATTCTTAGGTTTTACATATTAGTATACTTCTACAATGTAGTTTTTGTATTTTTTCTCTAAAATGAGATATTTTCCCGCGGTAAAAAGTATCCTATATGTTGACCCCGATAACCAGCTATCATCATACCAAATTTTATCAAAATCTGTCCAGTGGTTTTCTCGTGATGCGGTAACAGACAGACAGACAAAAATTCTAAAAACGGACTCTGTATCGATAATAATGTCGATTTCAATTGGATTTTCCAAAAAATATTTAATGTATAGATTCGCCTTAGTTACAATTTTATTATATGTATAGACATAATACTTTCTTAGATTTACGCGAATGTTTGACATTTTTAAAATAAAACTATCTTTTCGGATTATTTCGCGGATTTATTTTGATTTTTGGTTCCCGACGTTTCGAATGCTTTACAGCATCCATGGTCACGGGAGAGACTGAGGTGTTACATGTCTTAAAGATATAGTTGTTACAGACAGCCTACCCACAATTAACAAAATGAAAATTGCACCAATTACATTACAATATTTTTAACTTTAAACATTTTTTATAATTTTAATTATAATTGAATATGGAAAATTATTTATTTAATTTTTGCTATTATTTTTATAATTATTACAATTTTAAAAATATTAATTAGTAATCTATATTTAGTGTTGCCATTATTATATTTATAACCATAAATAAAAAATATAAAAAATATAGTATTAATTATTAAAGCCATATAATTGTTCTATGTGTAATTTAAAAAGTTAAAATTAATTACGGATAATCATTTTAATTTAGTTTGCTATTATTTAAAAACAACTTACTAAGCAACACTATTAATATATACTTTTACAAATGAAAAATATTAATCTGATAAGCTGTCATTTTGATCTACACAGTATGAACTTACTACATCTGCCTGTCTGTTATGTTTATATTTATTATTTGATTTTATTATATTAATAACAGGATCCCATGACGATGGTAGTACCCAGCCATCTTCCCTATTGAAATTTGGATGTTTTTTAATTTCTATGGCTTCTCGAATCATTCTAGGGCGATATCGGTTTTCTTTCGCCAGGATTTGAGGTCTATCGAAACGAATATAATGGCTTGGGCGGTCCTGGCTATGTTTGCAGACAGCAGATGTTGTATTGCGACGGTGCTTCACATCAGCTATGTGTTCTTTGACCCGGGTTCTAATGGATCGTTTTGTTTGTCCAATGTAAGAGAGCCCACAATCACAATCAAGCTTGTAGACTCCTGCATCTTGTAGCGGGATGTGGCACTTGACAGGTGGTAAGAACTGACTAATTTTCTTTGGCGGCTTGAAGTAAGTTTTAATTGAAGCTCGCTTTAGAATGTAGCCAATCTTGTCAGTGACTCCTTTCATGTATGGCAAGACTGCAGGGACGCGCTCGACTGTGGCTGGTTTCACTCGGTCACTGTGACGCAGGCGCAACAACAAGCTGCAAGTGCCGCGCCTGCGTCACAGTGACCGAGTGAAACCAGCCACAGTCGAGCGCGTCCCTGCAGTCTTGCCATACATGAAAGGAGTCACTGACAAGATTGGCTACATTCTAAAGCGAGCTTCAATTAAAACTTACTTCAAGCCGCCAAAGAAAATTAGTCAGTTCTTACCACCTGTCAAGTGCCACATCCCGCTACAAGATGCAGGAGTCTACAAGCTTGATTGTGATTGTGGGCTCTCTTACATTGGACAAACAAAACGATCCATTAGAACCCGGGTCAAAGAACACATAGCTGATGTGAAGCACCGTCGCAATACAACATCTGCTGTCTGCAAACATAGCCAGGACCGCCCAAGCCATTATATTCGTTTCGATAGACCTCAAATCCTGGCGAAAGAAAACCGATATCGCCCTAGAATGATTCGAGAAGCCATAGAAATTAAAAAACATCCAAATTTCAATAGGGAAGATGGCTGGGTACTACCATCGTCATGGGATCCTGTTATTAATATAATAAAATCAAATAATAAATATAAACATAACAGACAGGCAGATGTAGTAAGTTCATACTGTGTAGATCAAAATGACAGCTTATCAGATTAATATTTTTCATTTGTAAAAGTATATATTAATAGTGTTGCTTAGTAAGTTGTTTTTAAATAATAGCAAACTAAATTAAAATGATTATCCGTAATTAATTTTAACTTTTTAAATTACACATAGAACAATTATATGGCTTTAATAATTAATACTATATTTTTTATATTTTTATTTATGGTTATAAATATAATAATGGCAACACTAAATATAGATTACTAATTAATATTTTTAAAATTGTAATAATTATAAAAATAATAGCAAAAATTAAATAAATAATTTTCCATATTCAATTATAATTAAAATTATAAAAAATGTTTAAAGTTAAAAATATTGTAATGTAATTGGTGCAATTTTCATTTTGTTAATTGTGGGTAGGCTGTCTGTAACAACTATATCTTTAAGACATGTAACACCTCAGTCTCTCCCGTGACCATGGATGCTGTAAAGCATTCGAAACGTCGGGAACCAAAAATCAAAATAAATCCGCGAAATAATCCGAAAAGATAGTTTTATTTTAAAAATGTATAGACATAGTTATAGTAAACATTTCAGATTAAAAATATTTAATCGTAAGCAAAAGCAAACTTTACAATAAAATATGTGTATCACAATATTGAATCTTACCTAAATGGTACACTAGCAGAACCCGCGGCTTCGCTCTAAAGCTAATAAAAACTCTATATAAGGTTTCATAAAAGCTTTCATCCCCAATTTTACGCCCTTATGGGAATAATTTTCGAAAAATTCTAAAACACGTATTTATTTAACTGTATTGAAGAACATTAATTCAAAGTTTCAAGTAATTCCGGTCATAAATAATTTTTGGGTAGTATTATAAGTTGTTTTCTCGTGGGAATGAGATAATCTCCCGCAGTAAAAAGTAGCCTATGTCACTTTCCAGCCCTCCTACATGTCCACACAAAAAATCAAGTGAAAACTCTGTTTCGACGTGAAATAAGGACAAACAAACAAACACACTTTCACATTTATAATATTAGTATGATGCCTAATATTAGTTTCACTGCAAGAGAACGTTTGCAGTGAAATATCGCATAAGCAGTGAAAATTGCGGTTGACAGGGCTTGGAATGAAAATACGGTGTTGGGTGTTATCATCTGGTATAAAGGCACCTAGGATAAAACGCGATACTTTGATCTTTGCACAAACTGTAAAAGAATTATAAGTCTCGGTACTCGTAGCAAAGAGAAAAAATGGTAGATATACTGCCAAAAAATAAAAAATATCACTTCTATCTAGCTTTACCAATATTGCCAGTTGATTATTGATTTGTGTCTAGAACCGAATATTCAGGGCGTAGGAAAAATGAATAATAATAGTTGCAATGCTAGGAAGAGAAGACTTTTACCTTATCAATAAAACGTTAGGATTTGCTAATTAAGAGTATTTAGTATAGTAATTAACGATATTATAATTAAAAAAAAGCAATGGGTGTACTTCCGTATTCGGAAGTACATCGATTCCGTATTCCAATAAATCTGATAGTAGGGGAGCCCAAGAGGGGATTTTCTGTAGTTACTCGAGCGCGGCAAATTAACATAAAAGAGGTTACCTTGCACTCCATTGAGTACTTTCACCACAATATAAGTCTTCTATATAAAGGGGCGCGTCTAGGGAAGCCGATTAAAATATTTAAAAAATGTTTTGATAAGGTAAAAATACTTGAAACCATCAGATTAAGGTGTGGTAAATCGACTATAAAGTTTATGATGATTTTTGCCTCTTAGGCTTGTGCAAATCGGCAGATTATTAAATTGGACACTTTTCAGGATGTGACTAGCCTACCACACCTTAATCTGACGGTTTCAAGTATTTTTACCTTATCAAAATATTTTTTAAATATTTTAATCGGCTTCCCTAGACGCGCCCCTTTATATAGAAGACTTATATTATGGTGAAAGTACTCAATAGAGTGCAAGGTAACCTCTTTTATGTTAATCTGCCGCGCTCGAGTAACTACAGAAAATCCCCTCTTGGGCTCCCCTACTATGAATTTTGATAAATATACAGAATATGGCTTTCGACGCGTTGACTTGAAAATGAAATATGCGCGTAATACTTTCTTAGATTTACGTGAATATTTGACATTTTAAATAAAACTATCTATCTTTTCGGTGTTTTTCACGGATTTATTTTGATTTTTGGTTCTGGTTTTGTTATTTTGGGTAGGATGTCTGTAACAACTATAATATATCTTTGTGACATCTCAAACATTAGTCTCTTCTGTGACCATGATTGCTGTAAAGCATTCTTAACGTCGGGAACCAAAAATCAAAATAAATCGGCGAAAAAATCTAAAAAGATAGTTTTATTTAAAATATTTGCGTATTTTAAATATTGCACATGTTTGTAATCAGCACGTTCAAAAACGTATGTGTACCAGATCAACCGTAGGTATGGGCTATTCAGAAGTTTATCCAAAACAACTTTGAGTGTCCCGCTCAGAGTGGTGACAAGACGCGTTCAGTAACTGAAAAACGGGATCGCTGGCAGCTTCATATTTTTTCCTCTTGTGAAAGAAACAGAAAACATAGTCTCACGTTATTCCATTTTATATTTTATTTAATTTGTAGCCTAAATCCATAAAATTAAAATTTATTATTTATATGAAATTCAAATACTAGTATTACCCGCAAAATCTTGGTTATGATAAAATGCGCTTTGCATGTATGACGGGCTTTGAACTTAGCATTTTAAGCATAACAAAATATTGTTTTAAACTGAATGATGAATAACTTGGATTTTATAATTTTATTTTGTACCTTATGAAAAAAAATATTAGTTTTTTTTTAATTTTCTTTTATTTTAATTATTTTAAAAATAATTTTGAAGGGGCTGATTAGATTTTATTAACTTGTACCTTTTTGTTTGGAATAGACTTAATTATGAAGTCACATAAAACACAGTAATGGAATAATTCTTACTCCGAAAAATGATATATCAAATTATTATTAACTTCATCAAATTTATTAATAACGGAGGGTTTTCTTTGGGCTTCGCCGTCGGGTAAAATAATTAAGTATATTTGGCATATTTGTACATCATACGGTCTTAGAGGGGCGTGATAACCTATAGACTATATGTTGCAGTATAAAATTTGTAAAGGTTACAGACTAAATTTAATTTCATTTATAGTTAAAAAAGCCTCAAAACATAAACGATATCTGAAACTAAAGTGATTAACAGATTTAAACGAATATTAACTCAAACGTATTGGAGGACCGCTAAGTAACGTAATTGTAGTTAGTACTCGTATATCAATATCAGTCCCCTGGCGCTTAAGCAAAATAGATTCGAATTATTTTGGCTCTCGAACTTTGAAAATTGATTTAAACGTATTAGGTATATTATTGATTTTAATGTATATTTTAAAGGTCTTATTTTATATGTCGTAGTTTTCCTTACACATAAATTGATAATATATTTTCTTATCAAATTAATGACATTTAGTTGTTTTAATGTACTAGTTATCTGAACTATAGGATACCAAGACCACGTATCTCTTTATCTTCATCTGCTTGAATATTGCGAGCTTAAGTGGTTTTAAAAGCATTTAAGACATCCCATTAAACTTACCCATGGATACTTACGCTTAAGCAAAATTTGCTTTCAGTCATGTTTTAAAATATTGTACTTGTACGGTTGCAGATCTTGAATTTTTGGTGTCAAGTTTTGTTAAAAAATCCCTGTTGCAGCCCAGAGCTGGAAAGTCCCGTAAGTAGGAGAAGACATAAAGTCGTCAGTGGCCTGATTTTTGAACAGAAAATTGACAAGGATAATATTATTAAACTAGCGATTTACCATTGCTTTGATTATGAGTAATGAATTTCATTCAAATCCATCGGTTTTAGCATTATTGGTACAATTTTGAAAATAATATCTAATGTAATCTTTAAGCGACTGCTAATTATATTATTTAGAGTTAATCACTACATATTTATAAAATGAAGTCTCCCACCGCGTTTGTCTGTCTATCTGAACGCTATAAACTCTAAAAGTACCGAACGGATTTTCATACGATTTTCATCAATGAATGAGGAGGAGTGGTTCATGAGGAAGGTTTAGGTGTATAATTCATTAAGGATTTGTGTAAATTGGTGGAAATATGACGATGATTTTTGAAGATGTCGAAAAAAATCATGCAGACTGGGAGCTTTATTGGCGTGCGTCTATACCTATAATAAAGTTATGTGAAAACATTGTATTACAGAATTATTCCTTTTAAAAAGATCTTCCTATTAATTTGTAGCAACGCTATGTGCACGTACCTAGAGAAGTACCCGAGCGCAGAGAGGGTAAATCACTACTACCTTATATTTATAGGTATTCATATCTAAATGCGTTTTTTCTTCTTTAATTTTTGTTTTCTTCGCGTAGGCTTGCACCGAGCATAAAATCCATCTAATATTATCTTTGGGAAATGTAACCCCATTTAGTTATTTCAAGTGTTTGGATGTCGTTAAATATTTTTATTGTTTAGGTAAAATATTGGTTTATATAATAACTAAACTAATTTTGTCTTTTAATTCAGTTAACCGTTTCGAAGAAATACTATTCCTAAATACTACTCTGCATATTTTTTATACTAACGTTCTCGCGGCTCTACCAATCTCGTTTAATTTTGTAGAATTACTCCGCTTTTATAGATCGTACTATTATGTAATACTATAATCAGCCCAATAAATAGATTATAATACGCAAGAATGATTTTTCAAATCGGACCAGACAAACAAACTCTTGAGCTTTACATACTAGTATAAATTTTACAGAAATTAAATTTTAAAGTGTTTATGTGATGCGCGCACAAACCATCAAAAGACGTAAACAAAAAAAACGTTCTACTGATATTATTGTGAAGAACAACGTCCCCATTTTTTTAATGCACAGACATAAATGTCTACGATTTTGTTATATGTATAATAACGATATATGTTATGTAATTTAATTTCTTTAAAACCTCTATATTTCTGTTTGAGTTTAGCCTGAAATGTGAAATGACAAGCTTAATACTTTTCACCTACAATTAGGTTAACATGGAGGGAAAAGCGCTCTGTAGAATTATACTTGACATTATTTTTATGACAGTTACTATTTGTATATATCACTTTAATTTATCATATTAAACAATTAATTAATTGTCAGCTGTATTATTTTATTCTGATACTAGCGACTCGCCCTCTCTCCGCTCGGGTTTATCCCTGAGTTGCGTTTTATCGTTTAGTATAGATTTCTCAGAGATGAGATATTTACCCGTAGTAATAAGTTCTCTATATGTTTACCCGGATAACCAGCTATCATCATACCAAATTTCATCAAAATCCCTCCAGTGGTTTTTCCGTGATGCGATCACAGATAGACAGACAAACAAAAATTCTAAAAATTATATATGTATCGATAGTAATGTCTATATCAATAATATTATCCAAAAAATATTTAATGCACCGATTAGACTCAGTTAGAACTTTATTATATGTATAGATAATAAAAAATCAATCAACCACGAATATTTGACAAGTTAAAAAGGTTAGTATGCGAGTATATTAGTTACAAGATGATGATGATGATGATGATGATGTGATGTTTTCCTAGCCGATTCCGGCCACGGCGGCCAATCTCATTGAGATTAGCCAACTGCGCAGGAGATATTATAGTGCTCAAGTGTACGCGCAGGCACAAGTGCACTCTCTATTCCTATCACTCTCATACTCCGGTGGGACGACTGCTCGACACGACCAGTGAGAGTTAAGGCGCAGGACCGACGGCTTTACGTGCTCTCCGAGGCACGGGGGTGAAACACCGCCAACTTCCCAACTCCGGGCTGTTACTGAGACATTCTATACAGAAAGACTCAATAACTAAATTTGGCCCGACCCGGGACTCGAACCCAGGACCTCCGGGTGTGCAGCCGTACATGCTAGCCACTACACCACCGAGGCAGTTAAGTTAGTTACAAGATATTACTAGAATAGAAGTATAGTGAGTAGAAGTACTGTTTTTTCTTGATTATATTTAACCAGTAAAATTCAAGTAGGTATTTCATATATTATTATAATATAATTGTATTGTACTAGTATAAACTATTATAACTTAATTATTATAATTAAAAAATATATATTATTTTACATTCAAAGTTATGTTATCTATAGGTATAGTTAAAGGTAATATAATTGTCAAATTGCTAAAAATCAAATAAACTACATTTAATGAAAGTTTGCACCCGGTCAGTCTGTGCGAAATAGACTTTTTTAAATTTATTAAGAAATAATATTAAAATAGTTAATATTGTAATAAAGTTGGAGGGCATTGATTTTTATAGCTTTCGAGTGATATGAGGATAAATCCCCAAGATGTAGTTACAGTTAAGATTTGCAAAGACATGCATCCTAATGTAACTTTAAGCGTGTGTGCCTTTTTTTAACGTTGGCAAAGGAATTTACGCATACCATTTGCATACACACAGGTGATAATGTGGGACTCACTGCTAGAAAAGCCAGTACTACTCACTAAAACCCAACGGAACCTCTTCCGTCTTAATGAGTTGTCGGCATACGTGCGTGCCTGCGTAAATGTGTTTGTGTGTACATTATGTAAAATTTAGGAAATGGATAAATAATTAACACATAGGTTTTTTATCATCATACCTGCCGCACGAAGCAGGGGGCAAATACTAGCTTTATATGACTTTAAGTTTTTTAGATCGTCTAGAACTATTTATTAGTGATTAAATTGAGTAAGCTCTCCAAATCTTTTTCGTTTAGGTCCGGTATTCGATAACCACTTAGAGTCGCTGCGGGCAACAACAAGTTTGCATATAAAATATTAGTATTCTTATATTTGGGACCAACATCCCATATGAATAAAATTTCCTACATGATATAAAAATAGGTTTTTTATACAAAAATACAATATTAACTTGCCTTGGGCTTTAGGCGAGTTTAATCAAAACCTTAATAATTGTGTACTGGAATTAATATATCTTATCCAAAAAATGTTAAAGATATTATAAAAAAATATTTGTTTATACAAATATTAGGTATTTTTCAAGTATATATCTATGTAGGTTTATATGTTAGTACGTTAAACTCAGTAAATGTCATTTATGTGTTTGGGCGTCTACTTCCGCAAACACTCACCAAACAACCGTTTAGAAATGAAATCGATTTGCATATAAACTACTTGTTGATTTATAAGTAAAATGATTCACGTACGTACACACTTCTAGTTAGTTCATATCAAAACAAGTTATCAAAAATAGAATATCGAAATATGCTTAAAAATTCATAGAATTAATTTTAATATAAGCTAAAACGGCGGCGTTAACTTTGAAAATAATGTTTTGATTAGTACTTGAATAAAATGTGAATATTTACTCCAACCGATAGTGTCGCTTATATGATGTGAACTTCATCGTTTATATAACATAAATTTTAGATACTATGTACATAATATCTAGCAGAATACTCGAGCTGTTTAGCTTATCATAAAGTGTCTAAACGTAAAAGTACCCTCTCTTCTGTACTGAACATAGAGAAAATAAATAATTTGTATTTCACTCCTGTTTAAATATTCTTTGTAAATGCACTCGTTTAGCTATGAGTTACTCTTTGTAGAAGCTCAAATATTTGAGAATAAATGTTGCAGCAACAAGCTTTGCACAAAGCAAGGTACTTTAATTAATTAATGAATTCAATAAAATTCTAAAATTGTGAATGTGAATTTCGATTATTCGAATATTTAAACGGTAATAACTACAGCGTCACACATAATAGGTTCGATTCCTGCAAGAGGTAAATTTTGCTTCAGCTATAGCCTATAATAATGTTTTCTTCAACTCACATAAGTTTATGAGATAATTATGCTGTCAACGAACAGTCAAAACAATTTTACAATGCTTTTATGATAAAATTACATTTGATTGACGTTCTTCACTTACAATATACATTTTTAAACACACAATTGGTTTACATAAACTCACCATCGTATAAAGTCGCCCACGCTTTTAAATACATATATCAGTGTTGTTCTTATTTTCCGTTTCTTGATACTAAAAATATATTAAAAATATTGTTTTAGAATTTTGTTGCTACATAAATATGTTTACTGTTATGACTGTATTTCATATTATTTAGTTAGATATACTTGAAATTTAAATGAAACTCACTTGGTAGTTTGTATATTGTATTTTTTTATGTTTTATTTTTTATATTTTACTATATTTTTTATCCCGGTAATTGATACATAGTACTCATATATCTAGCCACTTCAGGGTCACACGTCTGTATCTATATTTTCTCATATTTTAATTGAGAAAAAAAATGTATAACTGTTTAAAAGTATAATTTTTTAGTTGACAATTCTTGTCTACAAGCAATGCTAATTTTGGCAAAGTAGGTGTGAAGCGTTCATATATAACATAATAAATTAATATTCTCATATGTGACCAAATATAAGTAAATGAAAAAATCATATTAAATGGTTTTTAGGGTTCCGTACCTTAAAAGGTAAAAAAGGAACCCTATCACTCTCTTGTCCGTCTGTCCGTCTGTCTGTCCATGTATCACCACCGATTTTTTCAGGAACTGAGTCAACACGATAAAAAGATATGGGCAAATTTAGATTTTCGTGAAAACTTGTAAGTACCAAAATTTAACTTAATTTTCAACTTTTTTTATTTTTTCGGAATTTTCACTTTACTTGCTTTTAACCAAAATTGATAATTCTACGTCAACCGGAAGTACCCTATAGGTTTTGGATCGAAAACCTATATATAGGTCTTTCAGCACAAATAAAAGAAAAATTCCAAAAAATAAAAAAAGTTGAAAATTAAAGTTAAACAGATTTCCTACAAATTTGTACGAAACCCTCAGTGGGCAAGTCCGACTCGCACTTGTGGAATTTTTAATTATAGAAATATAAAAATCTATAGACTCGCCGAATTTTTCCCATTGCTTCACAGGATCATTCATTCACACTTTCATCATTCTTTCCTTAACGCGCCATAATAAGTATAACTTCAAAAATCCGTTTGAATTCAAAAGTACTGCTATATCGAGTGGGCCGTGTTAAATAATTTTGAAATGAAAATGTATGATTGCAGGAATAGGATAATTCTAATGAAAGTATCTCTACTATAATAAAACAGTAGAGGTCGAATGTCTGTACATTGCGAAAAAATGCTAAAAACCGAGTCAGGAGGATGTAAGAAGACAAATAGAACTAATCCAGATTTTTTTCAAATTTTTTGTTTCTTTGTCTGTTTGTCTGTTTGTACGGGCTAATCTCCGAATCTATTAGACCGATTTAAATGAAATTTTTCATGGTAGTACCTTATATCCCCAGACAACATCTTAGATACTTTTTATCCCGGAAAATTAAATAGTTCCCGTGGGATAGTTAAAAAACTATAATAACTTATACAGATTAGTACACAAAAACTACTGATTGGATTTTAATAAAACTTTACAATAATATTACTCATACATCACAGTAACAAATCGGCTTCTTTTCATCCCGGAAAATTAAAGGGTTCCCGTGGGACAGTCAAAAAACTATTGTAACTTATACAGCTTAGTACACAAAAACTACTGATTGGATTTTGATGAAGGTCTTCGAGGGTCTTCGTGCGCGCAAAGTTCACTTAATCCCTTTTTATTGCTAGGGACTTTAAAAATTCTAAATGTAAGATGAATATTATGTTAATAATAGAGGTACCTACATATTTCCTTTCAATCAATAATATTATTAGAGACGAAAATCTGAATCTTTTAAAAAAAAACTTTAATAAACTATACGTACCTACTTTTAATAAAATGTAAAAAATAAAAAGCGTGAAAATTTCATTCTTGATCAGATTAATCGGCTTTAATAACACCTTTTTTAGGTATACCTACAGGTTTATTTGTTGTGTTAAAAATAAGGAAGCAAACAACACAACAATATTTTTGTAATTTCAAAATATTGCAAATAGGTTTTTAAAATTCCATTATATGATAACATAATGCATTAAAATCACCTTATTGTGAAGTGGAAAACTTGTTTCATATCTATTTTAATCGAATGATTTTTTATTTACTTTACTAGCGACTTAGCCTCGCTACGTTTAGGTGCGCCCGTAGGTGCCTAAAAGTACCTACTGTCGACTTCATTTTCATCTTTCATCCAAATCCGTCAAGCCGAAGCCACACAGCACAAACACACAGACACACACATATATATATATATGATGTTAATATAATACATACCTACGCATTATGATTATCTATACATATAATGAAATTGTAACTAAGCCGAATCTGTACATTAAATATCTTTTGGAAAATCTTATTGAAATAAACATTATTATCGAAACAGAGTCCGAATCTATAGTTTTTAGATTTTTTGTCTATCTGTTACTGAAAAACCACTGGAGGGATTTTGATGAAATTTGCTGCTTAACTGGTAATTCGGGTCAACACATAGGATGCTTTTTGCCGCGGGAAAATATCTGAGAAAAAATACAAAATCTGCATTGGAAGAGTATACTAATATGTAAAACCTAAGAATTTGGTTTATGGTCATCTGAACGCAGGCGGAGCCGCGGGCAATGCTAGTTTAATATAAAAAAGTTTTGTAACAATATGCTGATCTACATAAATAATAAAATTGTAACTAAACCAAATCTGTACTTTACATATTTTTTGGGAAATCTTATTGAAATGGACATTATTATCGATACAGAGGCCGAATATATAGTTTTTAGACATTTTTTTCGGTTTGTCTGTCTGTAAGCGCATCACGGAAAAAGCTCTGGAGGGATATTGATGAAATTTGGTATGATGATAGCACGTTATCCGGGTCTAAATATAAGACACTTTTTACTGTGGGAAAAAATCTCATCTCTGAGAAATCTATATTAAACGTTAAAATGTAAGTAGGGATGAACCCGAGCGGAGGTAGAGTGAGTAGCTAGTAACTATATAAAACTGTTAAAAATGATATTCGAACATGATAGCTTAAAAGTAACAATTCACTTTCCAAGCCTAAGTGGCCATCGTTGAAGATTACAGTCTCTAAACGCGTAACGGAAAATGGAAAATGTCCACGCAATTTTGTATTTAAAAGCTTTACAAAATAAGTTTTAAAACTTTATAATAATTTTCAAATACACTTGATGACAAAATTAGAATATATATTTTTGTGTGCTAAATTATTATATTTTACCCGACTCTGCCAGAAAGATGTTAATGTTTCGAACATTTGTAGACTAAAGAGAAATACATGACGTACCAACACGGGCATCAAACCAAAGACCTACATGACATTGCCAATACTTGACTAATGACTACCTTAAAAAAACGATGTAATTTACTTATTGTAAAGGCGAGAGCCGACAATTTAATCCAGATATCGTAAGTAATTTGGTGGCATCGTAAATAAATCTCTTTGAATATAAAAGACATTTTCTAATTTACATTTTACTTTAAAATAATGGTTTCATTTTACAAAATTAATAATCAGACTACTATTATAAATGTGAAAGTTTGTATGAATGTATGTGTATTTGTGGGTGTGTGTGTCACATATTCCATTTTCCGTACGGACGAGCGCGCGCGTGCGTGTTTGTACGTTTGTTACTCCTTCACGTTGACACGCTTGAGCAGATTTAGGTAAAATGAAGTATACAGATAGACTATGGTCACTACCTAGAGATGCACCCTGCCATGCGAGGATAAGAGGCTAATTTAAAAGTATAATAAACTAATATGTAGTTTAAATAATAATATGTAAAATAATAAGGGCAAGTTGCTCAGTCCATGCGTTAAACAGCCGTAACCGTGACCATGGTCACCAGCGACCATTCATATACATATATTATGTTATAGTCAATCAACCTATGGGATTACTTCGCAACCGCAATCAATATATAAATAGTTGGTCGCTACGACCATGGTCCTGGTCATAGTCACCTAATGTGAGTAGGCTCTTGGTATTCAATTACATGAGCCTAAAGCACTACACGCGTTAATATCCAAGTAACATAATACTGCCACTGAGATAATGATTCTTATATACTCGTATTTCACTTACATTATCATAATATTGGTCTTATATACATAAGTTAGCAAGCTTATTATGTACAAGTATTTTCAATATAGTACATAGGTATGTCTAAAATATATATGATATGTTTTAAAACATTTACGGTTGGATTTCGTAAGAAATAGATCTACTTATAATATTTTGTTTGGTAAAACTACTTTTGCTAAGACTATGTATTCTATTATAAGAAAATCTAACATGAAATAGATTTTACCTCTTTTTTAATCGATTTCCAAATAGAAAAGTCAATTTTGGCGTATTTTTGTAAACGCGCATGTTATCTATAGGTACATACTCGTATAATAAAATTGTAACTAAGCCGAATCTATACATTAAATATTTTTTGGAAAATCTTATTGAAATAAACATTATTATCAATACAGAGGCCGAATCTATACTTTTTAGAATTTTTGTCTGTCTGTCTGTTACCGCATCACAGAAAAATCACTGGAGGGATTTTGATGAAGTTTGGTATGGTGATAGCTGGTTATCCGGGTCAACATACGAGTATATGTGATAATTTTTTGCTTTTTCAAACTTTCACTCCAAAACGCAATCGACATAACTTTTACGGGCTAGCTAAATGGCCCGAGAAACAAACTTTTTAAATCAAGTATTACTCGTACATCAAAAAGATACATAACGTTAGATTATAATATAAGTTGTTTATTTGAAATCTATGAAATTGTACGACCGTAGCAAAGTGCAGCCATTAGTGTTTCACAACGACATTAGAACTTCGTGACCTCATAAACAATGTACGTCACTAGCTGAAACAATGTTGATTGTTTCACATCACTGATTATAATGTGATTCTGTGTCGGATGTTATAATGTTGTAGTGTTATTACACCATAATGGAACCAACTTGCAGAAAAAATAATTAAATTATTTTATTAAATAAGATATCTTATAAGGATAAAGATATATCTACATATACACATTAAAGGTTTCAATTGAGATTTTACTGTGTATGTATGTAAGTATCTTTTGTTTCCATATTAATTTATCGATTCCATTTACTGGCTAATCCTGATAAATTTTCTTTTTTGAAGTGAAACTTCTTTAGAATCGTTGTGATTTGAAACTCGATGAAACGGAAATGCGTCACAACAGAAGAACACATAAATATATAGGATTAAGCCGGCGAGAGAATGAGATTGAACAGGAAGTGAAAAATAATATTAAAATGTAAAAAAAACTTTTAATCTTAAGAAAATAAAACTAAACTTATCTATAAATACAATAAAATTCCAATAATTCTGTAGGTACATTAAATATATTTTGGAAAATCTTATTGAAAGTCATTATTATCGATACAGAGGCCGAATCTATAGTTTTCAGAATTTTTGTCTGTCTGTCTGGGAACGCAACGAGCAAAAAAAGTACCTACTAGACAGATTTTGATGAAATTTATGATGATAGTTGGATAGCCGGGTCAACGGAGTAATTTTTAATTAAACGTTAACCAAAAGTACCAGCGAATATATTATAACCTTTTTTATGCAGATGGTTAAAAATAATAATATATCATGTTATATATATATATATATATATATATATATATATATATATATATATATATATATTGGCATGATTTTATTTACAGGGATTTTATTATTTAATATAATACATTTATCCTAGCTAATGGAAGAGAGTGAGGATCTTACAAATCATATTATTTCTGGTAGTCTGTGTCAGACGAAATGGGCAGGCCTGTGTTGCTTTTCTCATAAGAATTTAATTCAATTCAATTCTTTTATATCGTGGCTTCTAGGATAAGAATTTAAATACAAATATTATTAGGTTTGTAAGTGACAAAGACTTATATATTATATTTAACTCAATGAATTGATTCTTAAAAAATGCAAAACCTATATGTATTTATATTATAGCAATGTTTCTATCAAAATGAATTAAATAATAGTATTATGTAATATCTTTAATAAATATATGAAAATTTATAAAACCAGACTGAAAATTAATCATCTTTGGACTTAAAATGTTGATTACGTCACAAATAAGGAACAAATGTCAAAAACGCTCAAAGCTCGACATCATCGACTTTCTTATTGTTGTAATGAAGAACCTAAATTTTATTCCGTTAAAACCTCTGAATACAAACGCTTTTGACGTGGGATCAATCAACTAAATGTGACTTGAAGGCCCAGCTTTGAGAACGCTGGAACCGCGACATTTTTTTCTGAATGGGATATCTATTTCACGTGACGTCATCCTTTGTACCTGTCCCTTCCCTTTCACCGTAATCATGTTACAAATGCATGTAAAATCAACTCTATTCACTTCAATAAATGCCAAATTTTAAAATTACAATAAGGAAAATGATGTATATATTATGTATTCATAATATATACATGATTTTATATATAGTCAGATTAGAACGAATGAAGCTTTGTAAATAATTTTAAGAATGGTAGAGAAGTTAGAGGTTTTCTTTTAAAAAATTGGTATGACTTTTAAAAAAGAAATTTCTCTTCTGCAAATTCAACTAAAACAAAAGTTCTCTATACGAATTATACGAATCAAATTAGTGTCATATAAAAGTTACACTGGAATCCATCATGGTATCCTTCACTGATATACGATTAGAGTGTATAGGCATAAACAAACAGAGGCAACTCAGTAATTACAAGTAAAGTTAAAGAAACACGTAACACGTCGTTTTATCGTTTTTAACTTAATAATACTTTAGAACGCAGTAGAATTTGTGAAAATGTATAATAATATTAATAATGTCGATTTTGGCCACGGCGGCTCATCTCATTGAGACTAGCCCACTGCAAAAGTGTATACACTTTTTACGTGCACTCGCTATTTCTGTCACTCTCATACTCTGGCGGGACGATTACTCGACACGACCAGTGAGAGTTAAGGCACAGGACCAACGGCTTTACGTGCTTTCCGAGGCACGGGAGTGAAACACCACCAGCTTCCCAACTCTGTTATCAACACTGTTTTTAGTGCATGTTGTGTTCTCCAGTAATTGGGGGTACATGTTAAACATTATCCAAAGAGCCTGTAATTTTTTTTGTATATTTATGTACTTTTGTTGGAGATCCTTAATAAATAAATAAATAAATAAAATAAAAAAAAACTCTGGGCTATTACTGAGGCTTACTTAATAGAAAGACTCAACAACTAAACTTGGCCCGACCCGTGACTCGAACCCAGGACCTCCGGATGTGCAGCGGTACATGCTAGCCACTATACCACCGAGGCAGTTAAATTAGTAATTATAAGCTAAGCAGCAAACGTATACACTATATGTACTCGTACACTATATATACGGCATACTCATACCTTTTTTAAAAGCTTTACCTTGCGTCGCCTAATGGAGTACAATCGATATTCATTTTGATAAAACCCTTTTGTTTTCGTCAAATTAACCGTATACCGTAATATGAAGACGCCTTTGAAGAAATTGAATAGCGACACATACCAAAGTACAGCTTCGAGGTTAAGATCATTATAGAAATAGCTTTATGCCTTTACTCATTTCACAGGTTTCTCGTAATTTCATCATATTAAAACGATTTGATGTGGGACTTAATAAATAAAATATTTTTACGTACTAACCATTTTTTTTCACAAGTTAAGTTTATATGAGTATCGAGCGACTTAATTAGAGTCCAAAGTTATAATAGTCTATCTATCTATTCAGCCCTTTTTGACGTCCCACTGCTGGGTACGGGCCTCCCTTAAATACGAAGGGGATCAGGCCATAGTCCACCACGCTGGCAAAGTGCGGGTTGACAGACTTCACATGTCTTTTCGAAAACTTGCTAGGTTCACCGTAAGGTAAGTGGTAATCATGTTAGAAATTATTCGCACACAAAAATATCAGAGGTGCGAAACCCGGGATTTGAACCCGCTTCACTCAGTTTCCCAAATGAGTGCGTTACCAGAGGGCTACCACTGCCTCAATTATAATAGTACGACATGATTATTCTCATTTGAACTTCCTTTGCGTAATTCAAGAATACTTAAATTACAATTGAAAATGGTTAAAAAATAAACAAAATTGCAGAGTTTTATTGATATTTAGTTAAATTTTCATACATAATAATATTGCTACTTGCTATTATTATTAGTAACTTACTAATATATTGAGAATTTGGCCATGTTTCATTAGGTAAATATCGAATTATCTCCATATCTGATGATGGCCACAAAGATTTATAAGCATCATACTTTATTATTAGTTATTCAGAGACTATCCCACAGAAACTTACACTCTACATTGTGATCCTCTGGCATTTATGCGGCCAGTAGTTAGTATAAAACTATTTTAATAATAACACGTACTGCCATAGAAAATATATTATATTATATTTCTATAAAAAAAATATATATTTTATAACATGTGTATATTATTTAAAAGTCATATGCTTAAATTCTTTTTCATTTGTACTGCTAATCTATTATATATACTTAAAATTGATTTTATTTTTTATTTTTGTACTCTTTGTGCTTCTGAACCATTCATTTGATTGTAATGAACTTAGGTGAGTTGTTTCGCATACGCCTGAGAAGATTTCTGGTTCAAAAAAAGATTTTTCTTTAAATGTTTGTCCTCTACGCGTTCCTAAATATATTTCCTTCATAGCGACTTCATTTAAAAAATGGACAATAACTTCCTTAGTCATCTTGCCAGTTTCATAACATAATTACTAATAGAAAAAAAACCTAATGTTGTCCTGACCGATTCCGGCCACGGCGGCCAATCTCATTGAGACTAGCCAACTGCGCAGGAGTTATAGTGCACAAGTGTGATTGCAGACACAACGTGCACTCTCTATTGCTGTCACTCTCATACTCCGGTGGGACGACTGCTCGACACGACCGGTGAGAGTTAAGGCGCAAGACCGACGACGGCTTTACGTGCTCTCCGAGGCACGGGGGTAAAACACCGCCAACTTTTCAACTCCGGGCTGATACTGAGGCTTACTATACAAAAAGGCTCAATAACTAAACAAGGCCTAGCCACTAAACCACTTAGTCACTTCAAAGAAAAAAAAAATATCTGTTGGTTTGTTCTATTTTCATGCAGCACGAATAGATGTGTTCTTTGGTTTTCTACTTAGAGACGGATCTCATGGATATAAGTAAAACGTTTGAATAATGCTACAGAGATATTACTGAAATCCTTTTAATGAAGCCGCTCAAATATTTTGAAAAACAGACCGTCAAAGCATTCATTTAGGTCTGTGATTGTGAAAAAACATTTTTACTCTCTTAATTAAAGTCACAAGATTATTACAGCCGTGTACTAAAAAAATTAATCTAAAAAGTTGCTTCATTACTTAAAGGGGACGTCGAGTTATTCGTAAGATTACTTCCCGTCAAAACAGAATTGCAATAAGAAACCAAATTTAGTAACCAATAAAAGGTTTGAAATAAAAAATACTATGGTATATTATGTAAATTAACAATAACAACGACAATAAAAAAAAATCTATATTCATGAAGTTTAGGGATTTCTAAACTAATTGTAAGTGTTTTTTTATATTTATTTTTTAAATTAATAACATGCTATTGTTAGTTTGCTAAGATTTTTTTAGTAAAGTTTACTTTCGTTCTTAGAGATAAATTTCGTTTGTGTTACCTTCTAGTGTTCGCGTAGTTTTCGAAATATTCTAATTAAAAAAATAAAAAGTAACTGTTTCCAACATTCTTTTTGTTCATAACACTAAAGCTCGTCAATAACTGATAAATAAAAGAAAGAAAATCGGTTGACAAACAGAGGAGAAAAAGGTACTGAACTCCTCCTTATTTATGTACCTATAGATAAGGACTAATGCAACACTTCCAATTTAGCTGCCGTGTTTATGTTAATTATTACAAGTTTGTACATCTTAAGTGTCTTATCTTACCTGTTTACTTTTCTTTAAGAATGAATTTAATTATATACTTTAAACTATCTATACATACCTAGTATAAAACAAAGTCGCTGTCTGCGTCTGTCTGTTTTAATACACCACGATTTTGATACTGTTGTCACAATAGAAAGAGTGATAAATAAAATTATGTACTCTTATATATATCATCGGAAAAATGGCGCCTAGTTACAGAGGATGTGCTTAATATTAATGTAGTGCATTGCATATGGATTAGGCCTACTGGATAGGATACTACGATAAAAAAACGCGCCATGTAGTCTACCTCAGTGATCTGGAAATGAGTTTTTTTAGCCAAAACGCATGTTAAAGTATACTTTGAGGCGCTCATATGTGAAAACTAATGATTTTACAAAAAAATGTTATTACATAAAGTGTAGAAAATTTTCTCGAGTTTGATTTTGTATATAAATGTTTTTACCGGAAAATTAGTCGGAATCTAGATATTGTCCAAAAACTGTCATAAGGCGCCATTTTTCAAATATGGCGTCGTGACCGGCAAAGATACAAGGTGGTAAAATTTAAATTCGGAAAGAGCACATCGAAATCTATAAAATCAACAATTTGCAAAACTTCCGGAAAACTTTCCAGGTAAAACTACCAAATAACTGGGCTTTAGACTAAATTATATCGATTTAGATTAACCATTATTTTAGAACTTCATTATTATTGTCACAATTTTTTTTATTTAACCAGTTATATTTATTTTTTCCATCAAAAAACTACGCAATTGAAGTAATTCTTTTCTTTTACAATAATAAATAGATTAATATTCAAATGTAAATACATTGCACACACCGTGAAATTTAATGTGAAATATTCGTATTGAAACCAAAATAAAGGTTTATTTTGCTTCATTAATTTATAGCAATTTATATGAGGTATGTTATTATGAATAAACAATTTTGTATCCGCAATTTTCATTTAAATTTCGCCATTGAAATGGGAATATGAATATATGGTATTATTTATATTTAATATTATTTGACAAGTGCGTATAGGACTAGTGTAGGGAGGGTTCGAAATATCGACAAATATGTATTTATTTAGCTATGACTAATGTTAGATAGTAGAAACCCCCACAGTTGATGAATTTCATTATATACTGTTTTATTTTAGAATTTCCAACACCATTAATTTGATTTTTATAAGTCTCTATCTCTATGATAAACCATAAACGAAAATGGCTATTTTATCATTTAAATATTCTGTCAACGTTTTTGTATACATACCAAATCACAAAACTACAAAATGATTTCAAAATACAAAAAAAATAAAGTTTTTTATATATATTATATGAATTTAAGGTGTAGGATCTTAAGCGACATGTTAGTAAGGCAAGTCAATATTTTTAAGACATATACGAGTAACATATAAATTGCCCAGCGGCAGGCTGAGTTAGAGTTACTCAAGCAACCACACGTATCTTGTCTCTACCCTTCCAAAGATAGAATTACATTACGATAAATCCTATCGCAGGGGGCAATAAATATCCATCTATAGCTCTATGTTTTATTCAATATACTAGTTTTAAATTTAAAACGTTCTATAAAAGTTATTTTACATTTCAATGTGACTGAAACTTTTTATATGGATTAATTACTAGTATTAACTCATTTAACGGTTATTTTGAGAGATGTCAAAAGTAACTATTGCCTCTGGCTTATAATAAATAATTCAAATAATTTAGAAAGAGGAAATTGAAATAAACTTGGTTTTATGCGAGAATTCAGTTTGTGTACACGAAAAAGCACTTAGGACATTAAATATGGACAGTGATAGGTACCGCGGCGAGCTGAGCCGACGGCTCATATAGGCAGGTCCCGAATATTAATGTAAGCTGGACAAAGCTCCGACGAAATTATTTCACAACGACAAACAAACAATGACAATACCAGCATCCCCCTTCATCTTGATTGAGCCTGTTTAAAGTGCTCTGAATTGTATTATGAGTTCTGAACTCGATAGCCAATAACAATTTAAATTACTGTTCTTTGCGAAATATAAATAAGATGTTCAATTGCTGATTTTGTTTGTATCAATTTAATATCGCTACATAGTATAAAACAAAGTCGCTTCCTGCTGTCTGTCTGTCCCTATATATATTTACATCTTTAAAACTACGCAATTTTATACAAAAATTATATTATAATAATATACAAAAATTTGATGCGGTTTTTTAATAGATAGCGTGATTCAAGAGAAAGTATATATATATATATATATATATGTATATATATATATATATATATATATATATATATTCATATGTATACAATAACCTTTTATGAATATTATAGTACAGAAAAGCGGAGAAATTTAAAGATTTCTATTTCATACTAACAGTGAAAAGGTACCTAAGGACGAACCCGAGCGAAGCAAGGGTGAGTCGCTAGTGTCTTAAAATTTTTTTTAACCGAATTAGAAAAAGAAGATTGGCTGTAATTTTTTGTATATTATGCAGTAGTATAATAGTATTGAACTCTTTTTAACGTCCGACTGCTAGGCATGTGCCTTCTCTCAATGCGAGGGGGAACAGACCACAGTCCAGCACCAGCAGGCCAAGTGCAGGTTGACCGGACTTCACATATCTGTCGAGAATTTCTATGTTCTCTCAGACATGCAGGTTTCCTCACGATGTTTTCCTCACCACACTACAAGTAATAAACATGTTAAAAAGTACTTTTTATTTTTATCTTTATATGCTTTTTTTTGTTATATATCTATCTTGATATACAAAAATTTCTCATTGAGAGGAGGCACATGCCCAGCAGTCGGACGTCAAAAAGGGCTGAACGCAGTTAAATTAGGTCAATAATTACTAAAGATAAATAACAAAAATAATACAAATGAAGAACATAATTAAATAAGTGGGATCCTTTTGGTATAATTCGATAAACTAAAACGATATTCTGCTAATTTTATCACTAATTAAAGCACTTAAGTTAAATCGACTCCGGCAAAGAACAATATTGTAGCTCAGTTTAGAGATAATTTAAATTAGTTTGTTATATATTTAAAGGGCAAATTCAAAATTTCTACAATACTTAGTTACAATGTTGTTACTGCATGTGATGATTTTATAAAAGTGACTACGTAATACGTAGTACGTATTACGTTAAAATTATATGCCAATATTACTTAGATGCGAATTCTTTTTATTTCTTGTATTTTATAACAACACAGTGTTCTCTGAAATGAATCAATCAAATCTTATTTGTCAAAACAAATGTGTAAAACAAATTACATGTTCAAACTCAAGAAGTTGGAATATTTTTGAAAATCGCCTCTGTTTTTTGAATACCGTACCTACCATACAAATAATCATTTAACGACTCCAGGTAAATTACTAAGAAATTAAATAAATTTTTAAGAAATCTATTGTTAACTGTAACGCTGGCGTGTCCGCAGTCTTTTAGGGATTAAACTTAATTTTTATGTGTAACTACACTGAAAGTAAATGTTTGGATTTAAAATAAGAAAATAATAATGCTAGAAGTAGTAGGTATGTAATATAACTCCAAAATTGTAGCGTAATATATGTACACAACAAAATTTACGCTTTCGATTACTAACCTCCCTAAAATATAAATAATATAACTATAGATATATCCATACTAATATTATAAATGCGAAAGTAACTCTGTCTATCTGTCTATTACCTTTTCACGCTTAGCACGCTGAACCGATTTAGATGAAATTTGTTATGAAGATATCTTGAGACCTTGTGGCAAAGGATAGGTTTTATCCCGGAAATCATGCCTTAAGGGGTAAAAAGGGGGGTGGAAGTTTGTATGGGGAATCAATCATTTCTCAAGTAAGGGATATATATAATTTTAAGTACTTACCTACTTTTCTATACCTATGTATATGTAGTCTATCTATTCCATATTAACTATTAAAACGTACCTAGTTATGAATAAATATTTGAAAGATAAATATCTTAGGTAAAAATTATCCCAAGTATCTCAACGTCAACAGTCTATAACATCAATCACTTTCAAGGTCATGAAGATGTTTATTTTGTTTATAAATATGCTTGATGGTATAAGAACGTTCTTGCCAAGCGGTAAATTATTATTAAGCTTTAACCTGCAACAACGTTAAATCAAAGAGCTCAACCGTTGACTGAAGTGATTAATTAGTACCCATAAACCTAGCCTACAATCGTTTCATATATTTTTTCTTTTTCCTTTTTGCATTAAGTAACACATAAAATGTATATGTATACTATGATCATAACTGTGAAAATATGTATGTCTGTTTGTCTTTTCTTTACGCAGCAAGTAAGTAGTAACTGCACATATTTTTTTCTTGTAAAAATCAATAAAAACGCGTGGGGTGGCAGTAAGAGCCTCATTTATGTATGTAAGAGTGGGACAAAAATAATACTTGTGTTGTAATGTACGAAAAGCTTTTTCAATTTTTATATTGCCATTCTACTAAACAATCTATAATGTTAAGTTACGGTATCTAGAAAAAATTATACGACGGCATTCGTTTTATGGTAGATCCACACGATAAAGACTACTTACAGATATAGGTACTATGATGCCAGAACAAAGTATTTACGCACATTTGTTCACACTTACAATGCTTGCTCACACTTTCCAATATACTTCAGACTTAGATTTTTGAATATTTGTAGCATTCCGAGTATTTTCGTTTAGAATCGTGATGAACCTCGGTTAAACCAGCTTTAACCAAAAATGGACAAATGAAACAGAAATACATGTCATTCATATACCAACCGACCGATCGACATAGTTTCTGTACTGTTTTATTTATCAGACAAAACAATAAGTTTATGAAAGGCTGTATCGTATCCACCTACCTTCAGCTAGATCGGGAAGTTCTGATTCGCACATACATTGAAGAAAACCAACGCAGTAGAAGCAATCATTAGATCATATATATTCTATTTTCTGAAAATTTAAGCTTAAGCAGTATGGATGAGTGCCCGCTTTCTCTTTTACTTTCATCGTTACCTTTCAAGGTGATTTTTAAGAAGTTCTTACATTAAATATTATATTAGGCTCACGTTTACGTAAAATATTATATTAGGTCGTAAATGTATTTACTCATAAAATATATAATTTAGTTTTAACGTTTAGCCCAGAGATGAGATATTTTCCTGCAGTAAAAAGTATCTATACGTTGACCCGGATAACCAGCTATCATACCTTTCATCAAAATCTGTCCAATGGTTTTTTTGTAATGCGGTCACAAACAGACAGACAGACAGACAGAAAGACAGAAATTCTAAAAACTATAGATTCGGCCTCTGTATCGATAATAATGTCTATTTCAATAAGGTTTTCTAAAAGATATTTAATGTACAGATTCGGCTTTGTTAGATTTTTATTATATGTATAGATGTATTCATTAAATGTAAATCTTGTATTTTGTATTTATTGTTACTAAAATAATATGCTTGTCCAAGATTACATTTATGTATGTACATATGTCAAATACATAGCATTGGTCACTCCGCTTCCTTGAGCTCCGATTTATACACGTGTGAACTATCAAAAGTATTTTACTGCCTCCATTTACCGTATATTTCAATGGAACTGTATCACAAAATTTTTATGCCGTAAATATTTTTATTTATTGATGGAAAATAAATTTTATTTATACTTTTTTATGAAATACATTTGTATCTTCAATTTACATAAATAAAAATGAATGTACTCCTATCATTATTTGCAATTCATATACATACTCTGATACCATTCATCTGTTTATGACAAAGATTTGGTGAAATATTATACTCACAACAATAATGTTTTTTAAGTAGTAAGTACTAACAATTTCAATAATTCAATTGCTTAGTTTGAATGCGTCTTTATGTGCCTTACAGTAACCGATAAAGCAACTCAACAGCTATTTTTTCCGGCTTCAACTAATGTTATTATGATTTCTGATCGTAAACACGTTATTATCGAAATAAAAAATAGTCTGTAGCATTCGGCGGTCTTTCTAAATTTTTAGAATCATAAATAGTTCTGTAGATTATAAACTCACAAACTTTACCTTTATAATATTAGTCTAGATTTTAGTTGTCGCTTACGATATAATTAAAGCCAATTAAAAAAAAATTGGAAGAATTTTATGATTTTTTTTAGAAGGAAATCAATTCATCCTGATAATGAACAAGGAAAGAGGGCAAATCTACTGAGTTTAAGAGAAAACAAGGTTTGTGCAATTTAAACAAAGCATAAACATTTGAAAGCTCTATGAAATAAGCGCTTTTGCTAAATCCGTTAACTGGTTTTAAGGGTCTAATAACTAGTTTTCTTTTCACGTCACTTACCGACATCACAGGCTTATTGAACCATACCAATAATGTGAGTGCACTTAGCGTTCGCAAGTCGACGTATAAGAAAACATCGAACATGTATACAATGGCGGTCCGTCGTATATTGAAAAACCATGTTACATTGCCTCGAGCTGCGATGATTGCTATACCTTATCGTGAGGGAAATCTAATAAAACCTTGAAATATACGCAACGCTTAATCACATTTTCAATAGCAACTTCTCTTTTATTATAACAACAACGGTATTTATTATTTCGAATATCCTTCCTTTCAAATATTTTTGTATGTAGCGAAAATCTGCATATTTTCATAATAAACTTTTAATTGAAATACTTTGCATAACGTTGAATTTCAATATTTTACTGTATAAAATCCAAATGTATTCAGAGGATTTTTATGTCAAAAGGTACGGGGAATGCAATATTGGAGTAAGTAAATATTTATTTTAAATAATTCATTAAATTTATTTCAATATATATTTTTCATTTGTGAACGTAGGTAGTAATAGTGTTGCTAAATATTTTGATTATTAAATAATTAAAATAAAATAAACTAAATTAAAATTGTTATTACTTTCTTAGATTTACGCGAATGTTTGACATTATTAAATAAAACTATGTTTTCGGATTATTTCGCGGATTTATTTTGATTTTTGGAACCAAATTTATTTAATAAAATTGTTATTTTTAATTAATTTAACTTTTTAAATTACACGTGTGGCTTGAATAAATTAACGTTTTATTTTTGCTTTATGTTTATAAATATAATAATGGCAACACTAAATAAGATTACTAATTAAAAGTTTTCTAAAAAATTGTAATAATTATAATAATAACAGCTAAAATTAAATAAATAAGTAATATTCCAAAACAAATATTTTAAGGTGTCTTGGTGGCATTTTTTGTTTCATCTTATAATTTAGTGTAGGTAGAGATAGTTTATGTGACCGAGAGTGCCATTGGGTAGTTTTGTACCCGTTACATTTACCCACACACACATTCCTATGGGATAATAGTAGGCATATTATAAAATGTGAATTTGTTGCAAATCTCCGACGTTCTTGAGCGATTGTGTGAAATATTATTTTATATTTCATATATATATATATATATATATATATATATATATATATATATATATATATATATATATATAACTAGTTAAAACACGTAATAATACAACCCAAAAATGATTTATGATCAGAATTTCTTGAAAGTTTGCAATAAAATTAAATTAATAGGTGTTTTAGCATTTTAGAAATTCATCCCATAATTGGAGTGAGATGAAAGTTTGTATGAAATCTAATTTTTAGAGTTTTTTAGTACAATATAAAAAGAAAGTTAACCGAGCGAGCGAAGCGTCTCTACTTCAAGTCTGGCAAAATTTGCTTTCCTTAGTCAGTTTGTTGGTAAGCCTCTAAGTCGTATTTTTCAACCGATCTGGACGAAACTGGGTATACAGGTTTTAAGACTTTGTAGATTTTTTTGTCATCGGAGATTTTTGATTGAAGAAAAGAGGGCGGGCTACTGGATATCTCCGCCTTATGAAATCCGATTTCAATGGTTATTTTTTATTTATATATATGTATTCAGCCCTTTTTAACGTTCCATTGCTGGGCGCGGGCCTCTATTTAATACGAGAGGGACCAAGCCGTAGTCTATCATGCTGGCCAATTTCGGGTTGGTGGACTTCACATGTCTTTCGAAAACTCGCTAGGTTTTCTCAGACATGCAGATTTCCTTACGATGTTTTCCTTCACCGTAAGGCAAGTGGTAATCGCTTCACTCAGTTTTCCAAGCAAGCGTGTTACCACTGGACAACCACTGCCCGTTTTTTTTAAAAAGGTAATAAATTTAAGTTGGTCTCATAAAAAATTGGTGAAAATCTGATGAGGATCTTCGGTAGCAGAATAGCTCATCAAAAAGCAGTTTACAATTGCGAGGTCTACTGTTCGCAGAAGTACTAGTTGTACATTTTATGGGTATTTGGGCGCAGATAATATTTTTGCGTAATCCATTTATTGTGCAACACTTGTGCTAAATAAACAAAATAACGCCGAGTCTAATGTGAAGGATCACATTGATACATTATCTCATATTTTGTTATAGGTAAGTGTTAATAATAAAAATACGTACGTATTTCCCCAAATTCCACGGTAACAAAGCATTTGTTCGCATTCACGTACCTAATACCTATACTGATACAGGTATCAGTGTCACATCTGAGTCTATCGGAGCGGAATTTACCGGATATGATTGGATCGAATCAATAAATCCAAGCACTCAAGATATGGACAAGGTATCACGTAATTCTATTTATGTCCTCAATGTTTTCCACCTCAGCTGGCATTCTCTGAATTTCATTTTGTCAGACTGTGCACTACAATATTTTGTTAGACACATTGTACCGTTTTATTTTAATACCATTTGAACAGCCCGATTTATTGTTAGGGCAGTACATGCTTTGATTCTAGGCTGATGTATATTTACAATTTTAAACTAGTATATAAAATTTATTGTTTGATATAAGAACGTATTATTTTTGGATAATTCAATTCAATTGTAATTTTATTGTTACAATATGAAGTTAATTTACTGAAGTGTCTAGTTCTAATTAACAAAGACAATATTTGGAAATTTTAACATTAATTTATTTCTCCTACTAGTTACTATAAGTTGATAGTCTTTTTTAATATCATAATAATTTAATTTTGTTTTAGATAAATGTTATTTATGAAAGGACGAGGCTTATACAAGTAACACATGTTGAAGTGCAAGCAAAGAAGATAGCTGTCTTTGGTATAAGTAAGACGTATTGAAGTATCAGCTTAATGAAATAACTTTAGTGCCATGCGAAGTTGCTGCTCAGAATTTTAAACTTTACGTATATTTTAGTGACAAGTTGCCTACGGAATCTTAAATCTTTGCACTACTTTCAAGTAATAAATTAAATTCCTTAAAATTCACTGGTTTTTCAATGTATTTCGAGAAATTTCATCATACTTTCAGATATAAAGTATATATCATAACTTTAGCTGTTCTACATGATGTAGGTACAAACGTGTAAATCTTAAATTAAATGAGAACGTGGTCTCGTTTAGTAAATTACACAGATTATTTTCTGTCATCTTCACGGTTAATCCGAATATGACACTGAAGAACATTAATTGTGAGGTTATGTGAATATTTTGAAGACAACGCAAATCGCAAGGCTTAAGCTTTAGTATAATAATAATTAATTTAATAATATTTTCATAACACCTTATCATTATTATGGTACTGATATACACAAAAGAGTGACATTTCAATTAAAATAATTTATAATAACTTGATACAAACACATTAATTAGTTAATTTATTTCATTCTAAAGTAATTGCTTTATCGACCAATGTCGATCAGAAATAAAAATTTGTGAAAAGTTGAGATAGCGCATTTTATTTACCCTGTCTAATAACTAGAAAAAGAAAAAAAGAAAAAATATTATGTACCCAATAAATTGTGTGTGTCTGCCTGAGTGCGCGTGCATGTGTATATGCGTGAGTGTGTGCGTGTGAGCGTGTGTGTGTGCGTGAGTGTGTGTGTTTGTGTGTGTGTGTGTGTGTGTGTGTTTTTAAATCTATATTGGCTTATAACTTTTTTTAAAAAAGGTTATTCAACTAAAAAGGTTTATTATAGTTTATAGTTACCAAATGCCATTGTAATTTCAGTCACGAATTTGTCGCACGTAGATACCAATTCCCTAATAGCCCATGGGAAGTGGTTGATTAAATCAGAGTCCCGTAAGATGTTTACACAGTAATTTCTAAAGCATTAGTGAAATACCAACCTGGTTTTATGATTTAGTAAATATTTATTACTAGCATAAAATACGTTTCAAATAATTTGAATTTTTAGAGTTGATTTTAATTTTTTACTATATTATCATATGATATGAAAAATAACGTGTGTGTGTACTTATGTACGCACATAAGAAGTTATACTTCCTTGGCGTAACAGAACAAAAATAGCTAAAGATTTCATCCCGGATGTTACAACTCTCTGTTTGTAAAAAGAATGCAGCTCGTAACTTCATCATGTCGTTTTCAGTTAACTTCATCATGTCGCTTTTTGGCTGTCGGAGTGCGCGCGCATCGTAAAAATTTTACTGTCATATTTTTTCCAAACGTGCCAAAAGAAGTATAACTTCAATAAATTCTAAAAATCTACAGTAACATTTATTATAGCATTATCCCCCGTAATTATTAGATGTACCGTGATAAAAAACAATCTATGTCTCTGTCTGTCCCATAAACAACCTCTATACAAAAAAATAAGCTGTCGCTAAAAAGGATAAGCCAACAAACATATAATCACATTTAATAAATAAATTTGAATCAATACTATTATTGCTATTCAGATTATTGAGATGGACGGACGGGCAGACAATGTGCATATAAAATAGTAATACTTTAGTTAAGTATGTTTTCTTATTATTATTTCTATTGCTCTAACAATATAAGCATTCATCTCATACGATAATAGATCTCTTTCTATATTACAGTAAGTATTTCGTATAAATTCGGTAGTGAAAGTAGTATTTTTTAATTTGAAAGCAATTTCATCGATACATTTTCCTCATAGTGGTCTGTAATTTTAGCAAGAATCTGGCAAATTCTGAAGTCTCAAGAGCGCGGCAAAAGTCAACAAAACATTTCGTAGGACCTCAGGCTAAATTAATTTCGTCACAGAACTATTAACTTTAGTATAAACAGTTTCTTCTACTTTGAAAAACAATATTTATGAAGATATTCTATATTATTTGATTTGATTTTATAGGATATAATGAATAATATTTGGAAAATGTAGAGTTTAAATAAAAAATCCGTACTCAAGATTATAGGTCGCTTTATACCAGTACAAGAAAAGAAAATAAAAAAGATGGCATTCATTGTTTAATTTAATATTTAATTAATATTTTCTATCGAGACAAAGGTAACAAGTTCGATTTCGTTGTTTCGTGTGAGGTAAGACCTGGTTAACGTCGCAGATACTTATACAGACCGAGCTAGAGCAAAGCGTAGAGTTATGTATTTACTAAATGCATGAAAACTGATTGAGTATTTATTGTATTCTTCGTATTCACGTATAAAACTTATAATAATATCGAAAATGTTTCTCCATAAAATGAAGGTAACATTCGCTTTTATTTTAAAACTATAGCACACAAACTAACCCAATACACATTATATATGTGGTTATAGAAAGGCATATGAAAAGAAATAATTTTGATTTTCAATCAGAATAAATTTGAATACTTCTTAAGAGACTTAAGAAAGTTTTTTTTATGCGCTAGCCACAAGATATTAACGATTAGGACTTCAAAGTTATTTAAATGTTTATTTATATTATATATGATGATGTTCTCCTGACCTATTCCGGCCAAGCATTCGACCAATTTCATTGAGACTAGCCAACTGCGCAGGAGATATTATAGTGCACAAGTGTACGCGCAAACACAAGTGCACTCTCTATTCCTGTCACTCTCATACTCTGTTGGGACGACCACTCGACACGACCAGTAAGAGTTAAGGTGCAGGACCGACAGCTTTACGTGCTCTCCGAGGCACGGGGGTGAAACACCGCCAATATATATTATACATACCATGTAGATGATATACAGAACATCTGCATCGATGTGGGTAGGAATAGTTGTTTTTATGAGGAAAGCCTGATTCAGACAACCGCTATTCTGTACTAAGCTCAATAATGGATTTTTTGATCTCCACAGTTGGCAAAATTCTTAAGTTCGTTTCTAGGTGACTGACAGTAGCCTATATGTATCTGCCATTAGTCTATCTGTGTTTACTAAGCTTCATCCAAATCTGTCCAGTGTTTTAGAATGAAGAAGTAGCAAACATACACACTATAAAATGTTAAATGTTGCTTTTATTAATGTAGGAATATAATATTTTTTTAAATCCATAATGGGAGCTTATTGTAGAGACACTTTAATCGGCAAAGTCTGCGCAAAATAATTAAAAACCTCCCTCTGGGTAAGCTTAATTAAAACGTAATATTTTTACAGATTATGCATAGAAATGCTATTACGTATAATAGTAATATAAAATATATAGATATTATATGTATGTATTTATAATGTTCATATATATACTTATTTTGAAAAACACAAAATGGTTATAAAAGGTTTTGTCCATGTGTAAAATAATACATTACAACTACTAATATCATCTACTTTTTTAATCTACTTCTAAAAGTTTATGTTTGTAATGTTTCGCCCTAAGTCATTCAGCCTTAAATAATATTTCGTTAATAATTTTTTACTCTTCTAGGCGAACTTTAAATGTTAGACTTTTAATGTTAGTATATTTTTACGTTGTATATGCATTGTGAGTTAACTTTTTGCAAATGATTTTAGTTTTTTCCTGTTAATTGGAATTGGTTTCATTTATTCCTAACAAGTGAATTCCTAGAAAAACAAAACAAATCTATCCCACGGGAAGCTTACATTTTTCAGGATAAAAAGTAGCCTATGCATCATTCTGATGTATGAGCTAATTTATTGTAGAGATACATTAAAATTCATTTAGTAGTATTTGCGTTTAAGAGTATCAAACATTCAGACATCCATACAACCTCACAAATTTTCGCAGTTATAATATTAGTAGGATAGTAGGATGTGTTGTGTATAGAAAAACACTTGCATATATAAACTCACTTTATTAGTGGCTTAATGCCAATTTAAGTATGATTATATATTTTCTATATACTTTTATATTCTATTATATATTCTATTCTATTAAATACTGTATGTTTTCAATCATAATATAGTAATATATTCACTTTATAAAGCAGAATAGTTTTTAATATCTGATTTTCACATATTATGTTTATATATAAGTACCTGGGCGACCGAGCTCCGCTCGGAGTTCTTTTTTTATATCGTATTTTATAGATAATAATCTATATAACTTAAAACTAAAAATTTGAGTAAATACAAAAAAAATAAACAAAAAAATACAAGAGTAATAATTTTGTATCCATCTGCGATTGTCAGTCTTGCGCCTTAGCCGCTTGACCACGATACTTATTCCAATTGTGCGCAATTAGTGACCATATTTTGCGTGGAATAGTTAAAAAAAAAATTGACAACGTCACAACAAAATTTATGGTGTAATAAAAATTTATTTTAAAATATATCCGAAAATAACATTAAAAATTTAAGTAATTGTATAAAAAAATGTTTTAAAAGACAAAAAAATCGAAAGTGCATATTACAAGACTTCCGCGATACCATTCAGACAAAGAGAAACAATAGCATTCACAAGGAGGGTTGACGTCAGGCAGGCGGTCGGTCGTAAAACTTTTTCCAAATCCTATCAGCAGTACAGAAGATGTACTGCGCCGACCCCAAGTGATTGGGAAATGGGTAGGGAGAAGAAGAAAGTTTTGTGTGGAATAATGCGAAAGAAGTCGAAAACACGAATTTTCCCAGACGTAAAGACTAATCTAGATCGATTTTTCGCCCCCGAAAACCCTCATACACTAAATTTCAGCGAAATCGTTAGAGCCGTTTGCGAGATCGCCGGTATAAATAAATAAATATACAAAAATTGCTCGTCTAATTATTAATACCTGGACTACCGAGCTTCGCTGGGGGTTTTTGACCTGAAGTACAATTTTCTTTTTTTTTAAACTAAAAACTCGAATAAATATAAAAAAAAACAAAAGTAAAAACTTTGTATGCGACCGAGATTCGAACACATGTGATTGTTGATCTTGCACCTTGGCCGCTTGACCACGATGCCTACGCCCGAGCGTGCAAATTACCGACCGTTTCCGAGATTCAGATTATATATATATATATATATATATATATATATATATATACAATAATTGCTCGTTTAAAGATATAAGATAAGATTAATTATTATTGGATTATTTTTATTTCAAAGAAAAAAATGCTGTAGGTAATGCTTAAATAGAATTCTGAACATCATTATTTACCCTATGGCTCCATTCCTGTTGCTGTAATAAGAATATAATAATTTTCATTTAATCTGAAATGTAATTACATATTGTAAATCCATTTACATGGAATTAATGAACGAAATGAACTTTAAAATTAATAAACGAAAAGTATTGACAGAAATATTAATTAATAATTTTAATGTACTAATAGGCATATTAAAAGTTAAAATTTATGAATAAAAATATATTTATTTAATTATATATTTTGATATTACTCTCAAAGCTTTTAATTACTTTCTTTAGTCATGATGGAATTTCGATATATTATGAAACTTAAAAGCTTAATTATAATGAAAATTGGCTTGAGTTTTTAACTAGGGTTTCTTTCTATTGATATTATAAATACTAAAGTTAGTGAAGAGGTCTGAATTTTTGGAGGTAAATCGTAAACCAGATTTGATAAGACTAAGCCCACAGACCATTACTCTTTATAAGTAATAAATATAGTGCATTGTTGTCACGGTAATGCATTTCCCATTGCGAGAATAATTCAGCGGTAATGTTATTTTAGTTTAGACTTTATTCATAGATGGTGCTACTCAATAATGTTTAAAGAAATAAAACAAAAATAGTTTACGCGGGCCATCTATCTTAATGTTCGAATAATATTAAAAATATTTGCCATAAAATACACCTAATTACTGTCAGATGTCAGTTAATGTTAAATTAGCAACTATGGTAAGGGGTGTCTTATAAGCTCCGGCAGCTAGGAGTAGTATTGAAATTAATTTTGATGACGTCATATCAACGTCACTACTACATAATTGAAAATCTAATAAATGGATAAATTTAATAAACATCAATTCGATAAGCAAGAAGATAAAGTTGAAATTCAAAACTTTGACTTCATTCACGCATTTATCTATTGACTACTAATATTATAAATGTAAAAGCTTAGATGTTTGGATGGATGTTTGTTACTCAATCACGCCAGAACGTCTGAACAAATCTGGATGAAATTTGACACACAGATAGTATATAGTCTGGAATAACACATAGGCTATTTTTTATTATTATTTATTATTATATATTCTTGAAGTATTTTTTTGTTAAAATGATACATTAATAAATAATAATAATAAATATGTTGGGACATTAACACACAGCACCATCTAGTTCCATGGTAAGCTAAAAGGCTTCGAAAATAGCGATAAATCGATCTAGATTAGGTTTATGTCTGGGAAAACGCGTATTTTCGAGTTTTCATGCGTTTTTATTTCGCATTATTCCACGCAAAATATAGTCGGTAATTCGCACGCTAGGACATAAGCATCGTGGTCAAGCGGCCAAGGCGCAAGTATGACAACCACGGTGGTCTGGGTTCGTATCCCGTTCGGATACAAAGTTTTTACTTTTGTTTTCTTTTGTATTTATTCAAATTTTTTGTTTGTTCTTTTTAATGTTTTTCTTGGCCAAAAACTCCGAGCGAAGCTCGGTCGCCCATGTACTATAACTTTAAATATATACATATTATAAATATAAACATCCATGAATGGAATACAAACATTCATACCATCACACATCAGACAAATGAATGCCCCCAGCGAGACTCGAACCTGCGACCGTTGGCACAGCAAGTACCGTCACTACAAACTGAGCCAAACGTGTCGTTATTCTACTAGAGTTAAAAAAATCGCGATCAGTGGTCGAAAAAATCAATGCAAGATGTCAATAAAAATATTAGTCTTTTTTTGCTGTTAATCATTTTGAATTATAAATAAAAAATAAATTTTTCTTTCGGGGTTTCTTCCCAGTATTTTAATACAATTTTAGTATCTATAGGTATTTTAATTTCAGCTCATATTAATGAAATATTTTTAATCATATTTCTAAATTATAATATTGTTAAATTGAAGACATCCGATAAGTCAATTTAATTTTAACAAAATATTTGAGATTTTTTATCTTCTATAATTTTTATTTGAAATTCCTGCTTATTTTTCTCTGAAACTTTTACGTTTTGAAACATTTAGAAAACATATTTTTAATTACGTTTTCAGACTCTCGTTTGTAGACTCGGTGGTTGACCGCAATTTTATTTACCATTCTCTAAATTACTACAAAATATTCTAAAAGTATTTTTAATTTTAAAAAGTTAGACTAAATATTTAGCCTTTTTTCTTGAATTTAGTGTTTTTTTTTTATTTGACTAATATTAGTACGTAGAAACATAATAAAAGTGCTAAATTTATTAACATAGTTAATATTATGTGCAATGCACTTAGACTTCAGAGTAATTTGAAAGTAGTCGGGCTCTTAGTATAATACCGATGTGGGCTCCATAATATTAATATAATCCTACTATGATGTGAGGTAAACTACGGTATACACAGAATTAGATATACTAGAATAGGCATACTCGTATTTCTCTTATGTTTCTCATTTTATTGCATGCTTCAATTATTCTATTTATTAAAATTAACTTTTTTGTGATATAGTCCTCTATATAAATATCCTAGAACATACTCGTATTTGAAAATCCTTGATAATAATTTTCTAGTATATTTACAAACATTAAACTATTACTTGCATGCGGTATTCACCTTAAAAGGTAATGCATTTAGCAATAGGAACTTTGTAACATGGCATAATTTTTTACTGTAATAATGTAATTACCACTGGTGAATCTTAATAAATTAATAAATAAATAAGTATTTGATTCGAAAATTATAAAGATATTTTATTTATAATCATTTGACTTCAAAAGTAATTTTATAAAAATAAAAAACTTAGAAATAAGTAATTTATCAGAGTATTACTATTTATATTGAAATATTATATATTAAATATATTTTCGTATTTCATACATATATTTCTTTGTCACGACATTTTGAATAGACCGCTTAGTCAGTCTTTACATACGGCACAATGGTTGCTTGGATGAAAGCTACTTTTTTTAAAATATCCTAATCTCACAGGACTAAGAGGTAACAGAAAATATGCTAGCTTTTTAATATTATAGACATCATAAGCTAGATAATCTGATTACAAAATATAGCAAGTTGAAGCAAAGGCGGATTTGATTTATATAACAATGCGTTCATCTTATCAAGGTGAGGGGCTTATTAGCGTCCGGCAAACAAGCTGGGCGTGAAGCAAAGAAATGCACTGGGTAGCAGTTTTTTGAACTGCAGCTCAAGGTCCCTTTTTTTAACATTGGGAAATGCATTTACGCACGAGGTGTAGGAGTCACCGGCAAAGCCAGTACTACCCACTAAAACCCAACAAAGCCTTTCCCCGTCTTAATGGGGCGTCGCAGGATCGCTTACGCATTCAACTACGACGCTCCGACGGCAGGTCTGCCGAAGCAGACCACAACAACCACGGGGTTGCTCCAAGGTCCACTCTGATGTCAAAGAAGTACCAGGAGCAACCCGCATGGTACACCGCCCTTCGAAGAGGGCCACCGCCCACCGAAGTGAGCCACCTCCCTGTGCGTTTCTTGGCTTCGCACCCGGCTGTATTAATGCAGGATAATATGAGTATAACAGCTATATTACCATAATTTTATATCTACTCGTAGTTTCTTTTCCGTTATAGAATTTAATATTGGTCATGTCATTTCTAATATATTTTTTTTGCATTTCAGTTGCACTTATGGATCCTTCCTTGAAGAAATCTTTCCGCAAACTAATTTTCTTCTTATAGGAGTTTGTACTTTCCAGCCTATACACACAATCACAGTTTATTCAGGTCACATTTACTCTATACGTATTTATAAGCTGCGTTCACTGTTCAGATCTGTAAACTTATTGTTATTTTAACGCATTATAAGTTTGAAAGGATAATCTATTTAAAAAAGGTAATTCGTGTGAATAAAAGATACATTCATGGTTCCATTGGAAATAGAGTGAAGTGGATTCAACCTCAAGTCTTGAACCTCTAAGATTTTCATATACGAATCAATTTTTTAAGGTCGGGATTACCAATCAAAAGTATGACCTCGTATAAAGTGAATATTTTATATATATATATATATATAATACTATTAAAATGTAAATATATAATAAGATACACGAAATAAATTTATGTATACATATATATGCAAGAATTGCTCATTTAAAAAGATAATTATAATTGTTTTGTAATCATTTACAATATGGGTACAGCTGTCTGACAGCAACTGTCATTACCGTTACCTAAAAGGAATCTATACAGCAAAGCTATTAGCCCGGAGACACAAACTACCGATTTAGGCCGCCGGGCCTATTTAGAATAAACACGCGGGGCTTATTTAAATTACACCCAGCACATTTAGACATCGCTAGCCTTATATTGCCGGGCTGTTTCGGAATTTAGACACCTTTAAATTCATCACTTCAACACAGTAGTAACTTTTTACTTTTAAGTAATATTTTTTCATTGTATTTATTATTTTCTATAATTAAAAATACATCTTATTGAATGTCCGTGATGAAATCCTAGAACAGAATTGAATTGTTCAGAATAAGCTATATTTGATGATAAAAATTGGACAAGCGAGTCTGACTCGCACACCAAGAGTAAGTTTATGTTATATTTTAATATATTATTTGTTAGTCCGCCAACCCGCAATTGGCCAGCATGGTGGACTATGACCTGATGTCCCTCGTATTGAAGGGACGACCGTGCCCAGCAGTGGAACGTTAAAAAGGTTTGAATAGATGTACTTATCTTCTTTAAAATAATTTTGATTGGAAGTATTTCGGGAACTTTGGAAAAATATTAATTTTTACTTTTCAAAGAACTTTTAGTGGATTTTTCAAGGACTTTTTGAGATTATCCACAACAATACAAGAATCTTATTTACAATTAATTACAGGAACTATGCTCTAAAAACATCTTGGAAAATAACATTACAATAGAAATAAGTTCACCTTTTGTTAATTTTGACATGTAAACATAAAGTGTGAATGAAAATGTCTATAGGTTTTAATAAACGCTCAAATAATTTCCCTTATTTTGTATGTGTGCCAATCACGTATCTAAGCACTAGTGAATAAAATGTGGCCTGGGTCGTTTAAAGTGTGGTTTGTCAGATTTTCTATCAAGAAATTCTCAGTATTAAGAGCAGTAATGAGTTCTGTGTTTCATGTCATTGTAAATTATCATCCCATCCGAGTTTGGGAAAAATAAATAAATAGTCCATATTTTGTGTGTTAGCCCACACTTGTGTATAATGACTCTTGCACAAATTGGCTGCGGTAACCGATATCGGTTAGTAATATTATTATTATATTAGTTGATTTACACTTTTTTCACGCCGTATACAAAAATGAAGGGATTCTTTTATAAATAGCCTACGGAACGGGAATAGACATAGACACTTTTTTACTTCAATACAACAAGTTGTTCCCACGGATATTTCTATATTTAGGGATCCACTTAATTCGAGTCTGAATAAAACAAGAATTGCACTTTATTATTGCTTTAAATATATTATAGTTTAGTCGAGGTATACTAATCCATTTTACCTTAGGATAAGATCTAAAGATTTGCTCAAAATATTTGTAGTATTATAAGCGATTAGTAGTTAACGCGGCGATATAATAATTCACATAGCTTAGATATTTCAAGTTAAATCCTTAAGCTTTATTGTTATTTTTACTATTAATTTTTAGTGTTGATGAGCAGTAAAATATACTCTTGCCAACTCTACGCCAGCAAAACCAAATGTAAGGAATACTTTGCAGAATACCAAACCGATACGTCCCTAATTAAATTCTGACAGTATTCACTCGTCGAACAAAACACATATGAAAAATTGTTTTATACTTTCTCCATTCATTAGCTACGACTATATGTATGTGTATATTTTTAAAGCTTACCATTCGTTTGAGTTAATATAATTATAATAAAATACTACTATATACTTACTTACTACTACTATACTTGAAATATTTATATTAAGTAGTAGTAATCAAAATGGGAAAGAAATAAATAGTGGAATTTTACAAAGCCGTTATCAGTTACACCACTACCAATCTCATGATCATTTATTGATACGCAAATGATAAAATAGTGTACAAATAAGTATGTCCACAAACACAGGTGATACACTATCGTAGTCTATTAAATGTGATCATCATCCGATACGATCATAGAAAAATCACGTGCACGACTGACGTTTTCTTGAAGAGGACCCAAATCCTGGGGAAGTTACCTTAATTAAATACTGACAAATTCTTAACTATAAAACCCAAATCTCTTGGCCACACCTGGGGCTTAAATCCAAAAATTCGTGATCTGCAGTCGGATAAGTAAAGTGAAGAATTAAAACTGACAAATTTTATAGTACGAGTAATACGTTCAAACAATGTCTAACTACAGTCGCGTAGCGTATTATAATTAGACAAAGTATAAAAATCTATGTAAATAATAATATTATCCTCTTGACCGATTCCGGCCACGGCGGCCAATCTCATATTGAGATATTATAGTGCACAAGTGTGCGCGCAGACACAAGTGCACTCTTTATTGCTATCACTCTCATACTTCGGTAAGACGAAAACTTGATACGACCAGTGAGCAAGCTTTACGTGCTCTGTGCAGCACGGTGGTATCTTGACAGAAAAACTCAATAGCTAAACTTTGGCCGATCCAGAACTCGAACATCGAAGCTGGAAAAGGAAGCTAAAAATCTATATATATTACATAGGAACGGTGTAACATATTTAAGTAAAATGAATCGCATGACTAAACAAGTTACTTAATTACTTCTACTTTGTTATATGTTTTGAGGACATATATACAATATAATTGGTATTAATGATATCTCGGACGGTATTAAGCTACGCACGCGGTATCACGGCTTGCTAACATTATTCATATAAATTAGATTGGATTGCTTTTTATCCGTTCTGGAAATTATACTAAGAATTAAATATTTTATACATGTCTGTATATACTCAAATTATACTTTTTTACTTTTGCTGTTTATAATAATATCATCTTGGTCGTGTCTTGACCTCCCTGATTCATCGTAACCAAGACCAAACCCCTGAGCCTAACTGGCTATTATTGTAATTTTAGCCTATTTGTAAGATCATAGGAAGGCATTAAAAATGTTTTTTTTTAAATCCAACCCTACAAACAACCCTAAAAGAATGTAAAGGGGTATCAAACGGGTGTCAAATTAAAAAATATGATCGGCAAAACCAGCCAGAGTGAGCTATCGGTGTGCAATAAATATAATAGCGTAGTTTTTTTTTAATGATACCTCTAAAATATTTGGATACCGAAAAATATTTAACAAAAGATTGCTATGAAAGTAAAAATAAGTTGAGTTACTACGTGGTTTGTATGAGCCAGTATATTTTTTTTGTTTCTAAGCTTACTTAATCAATTCCAATATATTTTGCAAGTTTAAAATAAAGAAATATTGCTCTTTTTAGTAAAATTACTTTTAACATATATCAAACGACAGAGTTATGAAGGTAAATAAAATAGGTCACGGTAAGTGGTTGACAGGACGGGCAGAAGATGGGTTCTGCAGATTGTTGAGACTTCATAATGTACACGAAAGGTTATAAAGCTGTTTCGAAAATTAATTTTATAAAGACGAGTGTTTTATCAATTTATTTGAGTTGTTTGGGTCCTAATAAACTTTAAAAATAGTAAAAGAGAAAATGATATTGAAAAAAAGACATCATTCGTTTTAAGTAAATCGATAATTCAAAGTTTGACATAGATTACCGTAATAAAGTTTTAAATGTCAATCAAAATAGCCCTTTTATTGCTTTAGTAATCGAAAAAGTTATCGAATCTCATAAAACGTTAAAGCCTTCAAACTCTGTAAATATTTACATCTAAAATATTCTTCTAGACAGTTTGGAAAACCTCGCTGTGAAATTTTTGTTTAGAGTTAAGTTACAGCACAATCAAGTTACCCATATTTTATTTATTCATAGAGCTCTTAATTTATTAACTTCAAAATATCAAAGTTGTCAACTTGTCCATCTTTCTCGGAAATTTCATAGTCAGCTTCTATTTCCACGCGAACGATGATTTGCTTGAAGTAGTTGCTGTCACAGGATAAAAGATTTTATATTCTCCGCCGTCGTACGTCTCTGCCAACCGGAACTACTTGCTGTTCATTCTAGTTACTGTTAATTTTCAACATTTACGACTATTCGAAAGTATTTTATTTTCTTACTTTTACCTTTGATATTTGCATCGGTAATTTTAAATTTTTTGTGCTCTTTACAAAAGCAATGTGATGAATGAACATGTCTAAAATTTAACTGCCTTGAACTATATCAATTCGAAATTACCTAATTCAGAATAATATTTACATTTGCCACCTACTTAAATAGTGACAGTTATGAATGATTATTATTATGCCTAAAATGTTTTGCTCCCACTATTTTATTTAAGTATTACGTTTTTTATATATGTATATTTCTTATTACTTTCTTGTGTTTTTTTGTAAATAATGAACGAATTTCATTTTAACCAGACTACTTTATTTTAATTTTACTATGAATGTCCTGCGCCAGATCAATGTATTGATATTTTATTGAGATTGTTATTTTTTTACTGTTTATTGTAGTAATGTAGGTACTTATAGACAATATAAAATAAACAAAAATAGCATTACAAAACTTATTAGGTGCAATATACATACAAAAATATCATCATTCTGCCGTCCCCATTACTAATGTCAGTGATATAGTAAATAGTGGTTTTTTTTTTGATTTATCAATCATACTTGAATGGCTGACCCGATTTCCATCTCCTTTACAGATACATTAATCCTCCTATCCACGAGCTGGGCATATTTCACGACTCATTTGATAAATTCATATTGAGAAATATCTAAAACTTCACCGAGCTAAGGTAAAATAAGAATATAATTCGCTTTTTACGTAGAAGTTGTGTTTGAAAACTTAATCAAAGTTTTTTTAAGTTATATTGCTAATAATGTCAATTTATTTTTTCTTTCCGCGGGTTGAAATTATCTTGCATTTTAATATCAATTGAAAGCATAACATTTTTTTAAATTATATACTAAAACTATTAATATAATAAAGATACTTACCTCGGCCAAGGACGCCCCAGTTTTATAAGATTTATTTTACAGCGACGTAACTTTGAAAATTGGATATGATATCTATTTAAGTAATAGTCAACAGGTAACACAGATACGAGTATTCAACAATAGTTTAAATATATTTAAAAGTACAACAAACGCGGGTAAAGGGCTCGCGTATCATACGATAAAAAGTCGTCCGTAACAATAACAACACTGAGAGGAAGACCAAATGAAGTGTATTCAGAAGTTGAGGACCGAACAATACATTACGGAAGCGAAAAGTAGACATCACAGGTCGTTGGAATTAGAGAGATCTAGATAAAACATAAAATAACAAGAAGTTTGTAAGAAAAGACGTTGAATTATCGCGCGCGTCGTTGAGCGAGTTCGAATTTGGTGTGAAAAATCTAGAGATTCAACAAGTGGTATTGCTAGGGCGGGCGGCGTGGTCCGACAGAGGACCTCGCGGCGGCAACGTTCGCCCGCGTGTGCTGAGCTCGCGCCCGTACACCGCCCAACCTTGCCTGTGTGCTCTACCCTTCGTTACACTCGCATCTGTGTGAACTCTATCCCCAGACCAGAGATACGCCGCTGTGTGCCAGGCTGTCCCTGTGAGAGTAACGCGCCTACTAGTCTATCACAGGTGAGCCCGGGCGACCCCAGCCAGCTCCCCGTATTATCTATACCGCTTTTACAATGAAATGGCTGGATGAACACAAACTACCTGCGTGCGTACACGTACATTAGCAGGCCCATATACTTATGTTTCGACGCTTTGTACAATAGTGTTTCTATTAAGTTTATGATTATGAATATACTGTGAAGCTCTTCCAACTTGTGTATGGGGTATTCGCTAACTTTCGCATACCTCGAACACTGATGTATTTATTCAACAGTTCAAATTTCATAGTTTGCATATTTGACTCTGTAAAGCCAATCATTAAGTTACTAATTCGTAAGCTTAATTGAAAGGGCAAATTGTACCGTAATTGTAATTATAATATTGCAATATATGCAATAGTCACAATTACAATGTTATCAGCGAATTTAATTTCTGGGTTCATTATTCCATTATATATTCGCGATATGATGAAGTTAGCTGCATTCCTTTTACAGAGAGTTGTGACATACGGGAATACGGTAAAATCTTTAGCTATTTTTGTTCTGTTACGCCCAAGAAGTATAAATTCTTACGGCGTACATAAGTACACACAATATCTCTTTCCTATTCAAAATGATCGTATATTGGGTTAAATATGCTCCCTACTAACTTTTGCTTTAAATAAATGATTTGCAAAGAGATCATGCTCTACGATTCTTGCTACGATCGCTACGGCGTAGTTTGAGAGTTCGCATATTGAGTAAGAAGAGTAGCACTACGTGCTACGAGTTTAACTTAAACTACTGTTTTGTGTTTAACTTTTACTTACTTATAAATAAAGTTAAAGTGTCTGTGTGGGATATCAAGATGTTTGACTAAGCATTTTTTACTATATTTTTCCCAAAAAGTTTTTAATCACACTAAATAATAAACATACATATATAACGAATTAATCGAGTCTAGTATTCTATTCTAATCATATAAAACTGAAGTGTAAAACTGAAGTTTCGTTTGTTTGTCTGTTAATAATTTTTTAAATATATAATGCTTAAGTTTCTTCAGTGTTACCTAAATTTAAAGACTAGAATGTGTTCAACACTCGAATAATTTAATGTATTTACATACTTATCTAATTTGCTAGTTTTATTTATGATATTTACTCTATTTAGTCAATATTATAATATACAAATTTTAATAGGTAATATAATTGTAATATATAATTATTGGCAACTTAATTCACAATTTTTTATTTTTAAAACATTATATTATTAAATTAAATGCAAAATTATTACCAATATTCGAAATATCTTCTTAATTAGCTTTTACACAACTCTATTGTTTTATGTTCACCGCAAAGATGTCTGAGAAAAACGGGGACTGACCGCATAATGTGCTCTACGAAGCTCGGAGACCACATTCAGAGATAATCCTATTGAATATTATTGTCATTCGTTTAACATATGTATGTGATTACAATTTAAACCATATTCAGTAAATGGGTTAGCTTTGATTTACGTTAACTGGTCACTACCTCGAAAGGTTATATTAGAAAGGTTTTTTTAAACTTGAAGTAATAATTAGTGTTTTTTATAGATTTCATTTTATTTATTGAGTATAATATTTCAAACAACTATTTTATTTTAAAATGGGTAAATTATAATTAGGTCGATTTCTATGTGACTTTGAAATAGAAGTGAAGCAAATGAATCACAATGTTTTCATATCACTGCTGTGGCTATATGCAATAATGCAATGTACTCGTAGGTATATAAAATTGGAACTTTTTAATAATGATTAGTAGTAGGAAAATGGTTTAATATTACATATATCATTTCGTTGTCAAAACTTCTATATATAAAAGAAACTACGTTATTTATAATTATTATTAGGCATAGGCACTGGCAACCGACCTTAACCGGCTACTTTTATAGGGCTTTGTGCCTCAAAGCAAAAATCACATATCTCTGTGTGTCTGTTTGTAACAGCCCATTTTATTCGAATGTAAAAAAAACATCCAAACAGATAATATCTAAACGATAAATAGCTTAAAAATGAAATCTGATGTTAACAGGTGATTTTAGGATATAAATAAACTGAAAAGCAAAATATTATGGAACTTGAAAAATATATATTTTAAGCTCTTTTGGTACCTAGTTAATATTCTTTTTGACCATCCGATTTTTATATTTACATATAAATTATGTACTTGTAGGTTAATACCTAACCTAGGAAAAAGGAATGACAAATTAATAAAAATAAATATATATATTTATATGTCCACTGATATAAAACACGTGTTACAGATTTATGAATGTTTAAGAAGCTACTTTGAATATAGTAATGAGTTTTCACGGCAACCGCAGAGACAGTTATCAGCTAACTTCATTATGTCGCTTTTTGGCTGTCGGTGTGCGAGCGTCGTAAAAATTTTACTCTCATATTTTTTTTTCCAAACGTGCCAAAAGAATATATTAATAGTAATAGTATTTTGCGGTCTCTACAACCGGGTGATCATTTGCAAGCGAGAAGTGAATAGAGAAGATGTCATTTATTACGGGAATTGGTAATGGAATCCAAACTAACTATATTCAAAGTAATTTCTCAAATGTTCATAAATCTATAACACGTGTTTTATATCAGTGCACATAAAAAAATATTTATTTTTATTAGTTAATCATTCCTTTTACAAACAGAGAGTTGTGACTTACGGAATGAAATCTTTAGCTATTTTTGTTCTGTTACGCCAAAGAAGTATAACTTCTTACGTGCGAACATAAGTACATTTGCAGGCCGACGAGGTGAGGTTGATCGGAATCGAGATCAAGTCTCGGAACCGATGGATCTCATTCTGGATTCCACTGTCGCTTACCATCAGGTGTCATGGAGTCATCTTATCGAGCGACAATAAAAAAAAACACACACACACACACACACACACATGTTTTTTTAATTTCATTACTTATTATAGTTAGTTAGATATCTAACTATAAGGTTATTAGCGTTATAAATAGTTGTACCGCACCAACTAATCTTACATTACAGGCTCAATCGGAACCATTTCTAATCCCCATTATGTCTTTATTTGCGCGGGGTACTCAATTAAAGTTCGTCTTCACTTGTCCGCCAGTACATTATGCACTGTTTTATGTACAATAAAGTATTGATTATCCCTTTGAAGTTTGAACTGCCATCTTACTTTAAAGTTTAAAGATATTGATTTGACTTGTGTTATATCGACATCTACTAACATCCCAATTTTTTTATAAATCTAATACATATATCTAATTCTTGTATGTATATATATATATACATGGGCGTACCCAGCTTTCGGTCCGGTGGGGGGGGGGGCGCAAAGGAGAAATTGCTCAGCCCAACGCTGTTTAATATGTTCATCCATATAGATGTCTCAACTTACATTGGAGTCTTTTCTAAAATTATCAATTTTTTAGATTGTTGTGTCCATATAAACTTTCAATCATCATCGTTTTACAAACTACATATAATATGTATCATTAAACAAAGTTTCAGCCAAGTCAGTGGGCTTTTTGTTTGTTGAAATCTCTACTTTCTAATAATGAAAAAAAATTTACATTACTATGGTAAATTTTTTCAGAAAATGCAATTAATAAAGTTAATATTTAATAAGACATCTACAATATTTTGAGAAAGTTGTAGAATCTTCTTTAAATTATATGCGTAGATGCCTATTTATTGCTATTTTAAGGTAACTTATATACCTGAGTGACCTACGGAAAATTTTAGCCCATCAAAAGATATTTCATAGAGAAGTGGGGAAGGGGCTAGGAGGGTCTGGCCTATACTTTTTGCAGTAAGGTAGTGCAAAAGGTAAATACAAAAGGTGTGGATCTACACAAAAAGAGTACACAAACGCTAGACTAGATTCGATAATCTTCGTAAGTCGTTGGCGCGGCAGCGAGTGGCTGGCGAGCGTGGAGCTCACCGGTCGCTTGCTGCTCTAGCGTTTTGTATGAATACAAGCTGATCGGGCGCGCAGCGCAATTTTTTTATAAGTTAACACATAATATATTGTAAAGTAATTCGTAACACTCGTAACCAGATTCAAACATAACTTTATCGACAACAGTAGGTACGTAGACATACACGATCCAGGGGGGGCTGACCCCCCCCCCCCCCCCCTGCCCCTACCTGGGTGCCTGGATATATATATATATATATATATATATATATATATATATATATATATATATATATATATATATATATAATCAGAATCTCGGAAACGGTGTCCTGGTTCGAATCCCGGACGGATACAAAGGTATAATCTATTTTTGTTTTTTTTTTGAATTTCTTCAAGTTTTTTGTTTTTTTTTTTAATTTTATTTTATTGTATTAAAAATATTTATTATATTAAAAATTATAGTTCTGACAAAAAACTCCAATCGAAGCTCGGTGGCGCAGATATTTTTAGAAAATGTCGTTCTATTCGTGTTTTCAATAATCAACTTTATCGATAATCAACTAAAACGTAAAATTATTTTTTTTATTGAGAAAAAATAATAAAAAGGTGGTGTTTGAGTAGTCCTAATGTTGCCATTTAAACATAAACTGAAAAAAATGACTCTTTCTGTCATCTATTGGCGAATAATACTATTTTTTTAGTTGTAATCAGAATCTCGGAAGCGGCTCCAACGGTTTTCATGTAATTTAGTATATAGAGGATTTCGGGGGCGATAAACCGATCTAGATTAGTCTTATGTCTGAGAAAACGCGTGTTTTCGAGTTTTTATGCAGTTTTCTTTTTCTATTATACGCAAAATATGGTCGGTAATTTGCACGCTCGGGAATAAGCATCGTGGTAAGTGGTTAAGGTGCAAGATCCACAAGCACAGGTGTCCAGGTTCGAATCTCGGTCGCATACAAAGTTTTTACTTTTATTTATTTTTAATATTAATTCAAGTTTTTAGTTCTTTTTTAAAAAAAGACGCAAGATTGACAATCATAGGTGTCAGGGTTCGAATCCCGGTCAGATACAAAGGTATAATGTATTTTTGTTTTTTTTTTGTATTCATTCAAGTTTATAGTTTTTTTTTTAAGAAAATTGTACTCTTTAACCAAAAACTCCGAGCGAAGCTCGGTGGCTCAGGTACTTTAATTATATATGACTAATGTGAATGTTTAGAAAAAAGCTTGTCGTAATACTACCTTAAAATATATTTTTAAACTTTTATAAAATTCAAATAAAATTATTTTGACTGATCTTGGATATGCATAATATGTACCTATGTATTAAAGAGCTCTTAATACCTAATTAAAAACCAACCTAGAGACCGTGCAAAGTGCATACTAAGATATACAGACTTTAAATTATCTGTATAGATCAAATTAAAAAAATATATTGATTTACGAAATTTTAAGCGAATTCAGAATAAGTTCTAAGAATGATCAACGAATATCTAAAATGAAAAGTCAATTGAGCTCAATATTATTATTAGATTTTTGTTTTAAGCTAATTTATACCTCATTTGTTTATCTTCTATAAAAACTTTTAAATACTGAAACATATTAAAATTTTGAATAAAATCCGAACTGATTCGAATCTATACATTAAATATTTTTTGGAAAATCTCATTGAAATAGTCATTATTATCGATACGGAAGCCGAATCTATATTTTTTATAATTTGTCTGTCTGTCTATCTATCTGGGAACGCATCACGAGAAATCCACTGGAGAGATTTTGATGAAATTTGGTATGATGGTAGCTATTTATCCAGGTCAACATATACTACATGGGTACTTTTTACTGCGGTAAAATGTCTCATCTCTGAAAAATCTATACTAAACCTTAAATTCTATAAATCGAGATTACAAAAGATTTTATTATTTGTTGTAGTGGGACGCCATCTAGATTGAATGCAAAGAACTGTTACACTACTGTTAAAATAATTTAGTAGAGTATTTCTATAATATATAGTATATTTTATGCAAATATAGTTTATTAAATAAAACTATCTTTTCGGATTATTTCGCGGATTTATTTTGATTTTTGGTTCCCGACGTTTCGAATGCTTTACAGCATCCATGGTCACGGGAGAGACAGGTGTTACATGTCTTAAAGATATAGACTGTTGTTACAGACAGCCTACCCACAATTAACAAAATGAAAATTGCACCAATTACATTACAATATTTTTAACTTTAAACATTTTTATAATTTTAATTATAATTGAATATGGAAAATTATTTATTTAATTTTTGCTATTATTTTTATAATTATTACAATTTTAAAAATATTAATTAGTAATCTATATTTAGTGTTGCCATTATTATATTTATAACCATAAATAAAAATATAAAAATATAGTATTAATTATTAAAGCCATATAATTGTTCTATGTGTAATTTAAAAAAGTTAAAATTAATTACGGATAATCATTTTAATTTAGTTTGCTATAATTATTTATATGCTATAAAAATGTTTGAAGTTAAAAATATTGTAATGTAATTGGTGCAATTTTCATTTTTTTAATTGTGGGTAGGCTGTCTGTAACAAGTATATTTTTAAGACATGTAACACCTCAGTCTCTCCCGTGACCATGGATGCTGTAAAGCATTCGAAACGTCGGGAACCAAAAATCAAAATAAATCCGCGAAATAATCCGAAAAGATAGTTTTATTTAATAATGTCAAACATTCGCGTAAATCTAAGAAAGTATTATCAAATATAGTTTATCTAAAAAATATAATTGGAAACCAAAAATTATAATAAAGTCTTATTAAATTGAAAGTACCTATTTAAATAATATAATATATAAAGTGTAACGTAATAAAATGGCAATAGTTTGACCTCGATTTAGTCATGGTTTAGCCTAGTCTTCTAGTCTATTACTCAGTCTCAACTGTCAATGTCATTTGTCAGCTTTCAAGTTTCAACTTTCAAGTTTCATGCAGATTGCAGCGTCGGCAGCGGCACTCTGCAGTGTACCTACGCCTTTCCTATACCTACTCGCTTTTATTTCATCGGACTTCCGACTTAAAATTTAATTCGTAGATATCAGAGAATATCGGTGTTACTGGTTTTTGACGGTATGGATGAGTTCACGAAGCAATTATAAAATAATGTTGTGAGTCAAAACATATTAAAACAGCAGACGCGGACGTGTGCCGTACTCACGGAAAGCTTATATTGACGGTGCCTCAGTGATAATAAAATGCGTTTTGTTAACATTAAAAAGCAATATCTAGCAATCGGAATGTTGATTTTTGTAGTATTATTTATTTTTAACAGCCGACCAACGTTTCAATGTCAATTTTCGCCAGAAATCCAACAAACTTATCTTCCAACGATATACGGGATAACTCCGACATACGCAAGACTTGCTCAAAAGGCCGATCTCACAAGGTAAGATTCATTTTGTCGTGATCGTATTGCCCTTGGTTGTATTGTTGATTTATCTACACTCTTGTTTGGCTTCCAATTTGGCAATAGCAAATCTAAATCTCGTATCTGATTTTTAAAGTAATAAGTAAACACTAAACAGTATTGAAAAACGACAACGCATTTTTCAAATAAAACTGTTTTTTTTTTTAATTCTATTATAATTCTATAATATTTTATTTATATAAAATATCAATAGAATTACTTTATAATTATGTGCTCATGTTTTTGCAATTGATTAAATAGTTATAACATGTTCTTTTTTATTATTAAAAATAAATTCTTACAGATTATCACAAACATTAATGCTTGTGAAAAATTTCCATTGGATAGTAATAGAAGACTCAGAAACTAAGACTAAATTAGTTGAAAATTTACTCAAAGAGTCTACATTGAAATATACCCATCTCAATATAAAAACACACAAATCAAAGCATTCAACGGTAAGTATTAGTTTGATGTTGTTGTTTTTTTTAATAATTATTTTCTATTATAAATGCTTAGAAGATATCAATGAAAAGTAAGGCACAGTTATAATTTTGTTTCTTAAAATGTAATTTATATTTATTTAAATTACATTATCTGAAACATCTGTCATAAACCGGCCCATAAAACACACAAATGAAAACAACAATTTCAATTTTATATAATTTTGTTCCAAAACTTATTATGATAATAGTTCTAAAAATAATATATCATTGCATTTGGGTTGGTTTCTTTAAATTGCTTTTTTTAAATTAAATGTTAAAGTAATATTATTCTTATATTAAATTATTATACTTATTATAAAATTTCAGGTGTTGGATATCAATATTTGTGTCTTTAAAACAAAGTTATTTACTACTACTTGGTATTGTGTATGTTCAAAATATTTAAATTTTTGTGTGTTTAAATTAACAAATACACTTTGTGTCAAATGCATAACAATTATACAATTATGTTATTTCTATGTAGGTATTGAAGTTAATTGGAAAGAAACAGGATTTTTCTTTCATTTCTTGCTTCAAATTGGTAATAATTTACTATACCAATGTACACACAGCTAGTTTTATAAAACTAAAAATCCAGAACAAATATCAGATATTTCCATTTAGTAAATGAAAATAAACTATTTCTAATTTAATTTTTCAATAAACTATAATTGATTTCCGAGTTTTGCTTATAAGTAATTAGCTTTAACATTGAATAACAAATTTACTATAACTATTTTTGATTATATTGTTTTCCCTAATCATGTGGTTTAAGAATTTTTCTGTATAACCTTTTTTTAATGAGTTATTTTATTCAGTTGTTCCTAGTCTTCCATAGTCTGCTAAAATAATATGTTAAATTAAATTGGCTACAGTAAAAATATTATATTTTGAAATATAATTTTAAGTACTAATATGTTTTTTACTTTCATTATTATTCTTGTCACATTAGGTTATTCTTTTTATTGTTTTTTTATTAGCGACTTTATTTCTGCATTGTATTCAAATGGCTAAAAGCATCGAGATTTTGTAAAATGGAAAATGACCTATGTTATCAAGTTTCTCCAGGAACTTCAAACCCCTCTATAAGTTTTAGAAAATATTAGACCGAATATTTTTCAGTTTAATACAACTTCATGGTGAATTTCTAGTTTTATTTATTGGAAAAGTCCTCAAACTGCATACTTACTGTTTCTTTTGTTAACATTGGTTTTTGCATCTAATAAAATAGCAGTTAGTTACTGATAACATTTTTTATAATTTTATCTGAATTCTTATGATTTTTATTATAAACTCTTAACTTTAGCAATAAGAGTTGCATCTAGAATAAATTATATAAGAATAATGTTAAAACAAGCATTATATTATAACACATCTATTATTTTAAAAAACTAGCTTACAACTTCTACACTTGCAAGTTCAATTCTATACTTTATACTTTTAATAAATTAGTTTACTAATAAGTGCATTAAGTCAGATATTAAAGAAAATATTTTCCTACCATACTTCCAAAACTAGAATACACCTAATACTTTCTTACCTGTCTCGCTCATATTTTACATTATGTTTTCTTTAAAATTCTATGTATTGAAAATCTACTCTTTTTAATTCTCTATAAATTTCTTAATGTGTGAAGTGTGAACTCTCCTTCTTACGAATCCTAACAAGTCAATGAGAGTTCATTTGTGACCTTCTCCTGATGCTATTGTTTTTATTCATATCTTGTTATAAAGATGAAACATTACTTGTTTTTAATATTATTATTTTTTAATTTTTCAGATGCAATTTCGTATAACTATTTCGAAAATGTAGTACCAACATTAAATTTATATTTATAGATTAAACATAAATAATAAATATTTTTTCAGGCAAGTGGAGTTGAACAAAGAAATGCGGCTTTAGACTGGCTCCGAGAACACTTAAAGGAAAATGAGGATAAGACAGGCGTTGTTTATTTCATGGATGATGATAATACATATTCATTGAAAGTTTTTGATGAGGTATGCTTTTAAATTATATATTTTCTATTTCATATGTGATATTTGTTGAAATACTTAGTATATTATGACAAAATACGATGATACAATGACATTAAATAGGAAATACCATACAAAAGTTTGGATAGATAGATGAATAACTGTAATAGACAAAAATTTATGCAACATGCTAACGGAATTTACTTTAAAGCTAAACACAGTGTGATAGGAGCCTTATCGCTTATTAGCTTTTTTATAGCTATCATTGTTATTCTTTAGGGGTATGCAAAGAGAAGTAATGATATCACTCTTTGCCATATATGTATTTTAAAACTTTGAAGGTACCTATAGATATTATTATTTGGTATAATAGTTTTTTAATGATAGAGAGAGAGATAGAGTAATAATCGCTAGTTATGTTTTAATATGGTTTTTCATATAATCCTTTGATTTTATAGTTGCTTTTATAATAGGATTAAAATTTTCTGTATGACATTAAAATATTTATTACACTAAGAATTAGAACCTGTGATCTCTTAATGATTACATATCAAGTACTCCAAAATGTGATTGCTAATATAAAATATTATTGTCCAATTATATCTAAATAAATCTATCTAAACATTTGGATTACATTTTAAGTGTAGGAACTTTGCTACAAATAAATGTATAATATGCCAATAATAGTAGTGGCCTTCACAATTAATATACTATATAACAGATAAAGTTACATTATCAGTACTACAGTATTTTGTATGAGATTAATGAATTACTACTCTTTGCTAAAATAGCACTATAACATTTATATTAGGTAGGTACCTATTATAAAGTAAAATAATAAACTATAAAGAATATTATTTTAAAATCTAGATAATTACTAAAGAATTATATATAAAAAACTACTTTTCAGCTAAATATAAAGTAAGTAATTCATTTATATATAAAATTTTACACATATTACTAAAGTTGGAAACGGTCATTATGTTACGCTTTTTATAGACACGTGTTTATCGATATCGACCTAAAACAATGGGTATACAAAATATATATAATTTTAATGGCGTAACTAGCCTTTTTAGGCCCCAATGCAAAAAAAAAGAAGTGCCCCCCTTAAAACCAGCGTTAACCCCATGCCGCACTCTTATATACTTGAAATGACGGAGGCAGTTTTTGGACTTCTCACTTTTTTCAAACCGCTCTCACGGAAAAACGGCTAGAGCAAAATTTAGTAAAAAAGCCGAGCTAAAGGACTGTTCATCCCTAGATCGATTCACCATACAAACTTTCATCCCCATTTTAAACCCCTTAAGGGATGATTTCCGGGATAAAAGGTATCCTTTGTCCTTCCCAGGACCTCAAACTATCTTCTTACCAAATTTCATCTAAATCGGTTCAGTAGATCCAGAGACTATACCCTACAACGTCACAAACTCACAATTTACAAACTTACCTCTTTAAAATATTAGTGTAGATAAAATATCGTAAAAAATAATATGCGATAATTTAGGACACTCTTTTCTTGCGGTTTTTTAAACTTCTATGACTACGAGTATATACTTCGTCCCCGAAAAAATGTTTTGAATTAAAGGAATCGCTACGCTACGCCACTGCATATAATAATAAGTAAAGTACTTAAAATAATATAGTAGCCTAATATTCTAGTTCATATATTCTTAGTAGATACCTCTTGCTTTATAAAAAACTATCTACAAGAGAGAGTAAATTTAGGAAAAATATTTTCTATATGTAAATAATAGTAACTATCTGCAGCATTTTAATAACATTATATCAAATAATGCTTGTTTTAATAAACATGCTGGAGTCGTAATGACACCACCAGAATGTTTGTGTAAACAAAATGAATAATTTCACAAATATGTAGTACACAAATTGTATGTTTATTTTTTAATATTTTATTAAATACTATGGCAACAAAATATATCATCGAATGAATGATTCGTTTAAAAATGAATGTATTGACTATTGACTCAATATTCATGATTTGTAAATAATTTGCAAAAACGTTGTCCAGATATATTTTTGTATAATTTTTGTGTCTAAAGTGTGATATATCTAATAATACTTTCTTAGATTTACGCAAATATTTGACATTTTAAATAAAACAATCTTTTCGGATTTTTTGCCGGGTTTATTTTGATCTCTGACTCAGATGAGATCTGAGAGAGATAAAGATTAACAACAGTGACCTATATTATATATATGATATGTACATTACCGTTATAAAATTAAAATAGTAAATATGTACTTCATGATTCTAAAGAAAACTTATAGCAGACATATTGTTTCTATTGAAACATGATCATGACCTATTTGCATAGATTGGCATTGTAATAACAGAAACAAGCCATTTTTATTTTAAATATAAAATAATTTTGTGAGGGGTTTTCACTTTTTATGTTTTTTCAAATGTCACAGACAACTCGTTTTTATTTACATAAAAAACAAAATTATTACTAGTAATGTAAAATGACATAACTAATTTGTACATATGATATAATTATTGTAACTAAACCGAATCTGTACATAATTTTTTTTGGAAAATCTTACTGAAATAGACATAAGACATTAGCATCGATACAGAGACGAAATCTATAGTTTCCTTGAATTTTTGCCTGTCTGTCTGTCGTACTATATATAATAATATGTACATACATTTATAATTACACATGGGATATTTATATGCATATCAAATATATTTTCATGTATAATTATTTTTAGTTCGTTCAACTGTTTCATTTTCTAGTTCCTAATGATTAGCACTACGGCAGTCGGGTTATAGACGGTTTGGGTTCATATAGTTAGTTCATATAGGGAAATATAGTGGCTGTGTATTCTGTTTTTAAATGCTTAGTAGCTTCTCGTAGTTGAGAAGTTAATCCATCCTATGCCTTTTTACCGGTCGTGTGGAATTATCGTACCACAGGAGTTGAGAGTTCAAGAAACAGTAGTGTACACACTTGTGACTGCGCACAAAATTCTATTCATTACTGAAATCGATTAGAAATACATGATTATTATACATATTTATAACATATTAAGTGTAACTTTTTTTTATTCCGAAGTATCTAATCTTTGACTTTTTATCGTTACTCTTACTTACTTTTTCACTTTAATTCTAGGCTTAACTTTAAATACAGAGATTACAATAAAATAACAACAAATAAATATTTTACAGATGAGGAAGATCCAGAAAGTCGGTGTATGGCCCGTGGGCATAGTTGGTGGGATGCGAGTGGAGATGCCTCTAGTGACCAATGGCAAGGTGTCAGGCTACAATGCAGTTTGGAAGCCCTTTAGACCCTTCCCCATAGATATGGCTGGTTTCGCGATAAATGCAACATTGTTCTTGGAGCATCAAGATGCGAAATTCTCTAGAAGAGTCCAATCGGGATTTCAGGTAATTTCATAGCAATGATTATTTTGTTGCGTAACTGCCTCGGTGGTCTAGTGGCTAGCATGTACGGGCGCAGATCCGGGGTCCCCGGTTCGAGTCCCGAGTCGGGCCAAGTTCAGTTATAGAGTGTTTCTGTCAAGAAATTCTCAGTGGCCGCCGTGCCCGAAATCGGTCAGGAAGACATTTTGCTTGTAGCGAAAATTTTATTTTATGTTATCCATATTATTAATATTATAAGTCTGAAGCCTTTTTATTGGTGAGTTTCGCTACATAATTAGTTTTTGAGCTGCAGAGCCGTGAAGATATTTTTTTATCGCAATAAAACTCATTGAATAGCTAATCTATTGTAAAAGTTGATTAAAATTTTAATTGGACATTATTTAAAACTTAAAAAGCAATTGAATTTTACTGCCTTCAATATACATATAAATTTATCTTGATAAGTGCAAAAGTTTGTCAGTGTGTGTGTGTTGGTTTTTTCTTTACGCTGTAACGGTTCCAAGGATTTAAATTGGGAAATTCGAAGTGCTTATATTCATAGCACAAAAACTTAGATTAGTACACAGACTGCTTTTTATCCACGTAGGTACTTACACGATCGATGCTGCGGGCAAAAACAAGTTTTAATGTAAATAATCATAATACCGCCGTTTGTTAGTTATACACACACCAATAATATAAAGTCCATTTTGAATGCTTTCAAAGTGAATAATTGAGGTTAATAAATAAAAGTCGGCTATTCTTTTACCGTATAAAATTGATAAGCAAGCACAAATTCGTTAGTCCGCCCCATACTTTTTATTGGTATGTTCTACTGACCATGACCTTAATTGGAATATTAAAATATTGTCGTAGTGAATCATTCGGTAGGATTTGCAAAATTATAAAAAAAATAATTTAAAAAAATAAATAAGTTAGTCTATCTATTAACCAATTCTAATTTTGAAACATCGGAGTGGGTACTAATTATTATAAATGTTTTATTTTATACTAGCGGCTTACCCTCGCTTCGCTCGGATGGGTCCCTAGTACACGGATTTTGTTCCCAATTTTATGGGTTTTAATTTTTTTACGCGGAACCCTGATTCTTTTTCTAAAATGAAAGTAGCCGAAGTTACTCCTTATAACATCAGCTATCTGTCAGTGAAAGTCCCGTCAAAATCAGTCCATTCGTTTCGGACATTAGGCCGGAATAAACAGACAAACATTTTATAAAATTGTTTCTTTCATATTAGTAACGTACATATGTATATACTTTCATATGCAATTAGTAAAAAGCTGTTATTTTGACATTACAAACGGACACTTCAATTTTATTTATCTTTATAGATTGTAAATGTTTGTATGTATGTGTGGGCGCATTTTACTCCTTCACGCCGAAAGAGCTAGACGAATTTGGATGAAATTAAGTATTCAAATAGACTATGTATAACCTGTATAACACAGGCGCGTCCCTAGTTAATTCGCAATAAATAATAAAATTTAAAGAATATATATTCTTAAATTGTTGGGATTGGCTGTTTAATTTGGACATAACACATTTGTAAATTAAAAAAAATATTAATACATAATTAAAAATTATAATAAAGTTCCTTATATTGTGTTATTGACAAATATTGAAATAAGTACGGTTAACGCGATAACTTTTATCACGCTTTCTCTTACATTGTGCTACAGATATCGTTCATTTCCTCTCCGTTGTTGTGTTAATGTTTTAAAAATAACGACCCAATTGCCCAGTGAGCTATAAAGAGTACTTATTTTGTTAAATATTTAGTTTTATGTAATATGTTTTATATTTTAATTGGTTTATTTTAAAAGTTTAAGTTTGTGTGTGTATATATTTGTGTTTGTTACGTGAAGGATCGCGGTAAAACGGATGGACGGATTCGGGTGTTTAGTACATAGAGCACCTGAAGAGCCTATTAGATACCTACAGACGCATTCTCTATACACCCATTACATAGGCTACTTACTATTGGCGAAGTTATAACCAAATGGCGCTAGTAACAAATATTAGAAAATATCCCTTTTATACTTTAATTTTTTTCTATTTTTCTGAACAAATTAATCTTATATATTATAGTATTTTAATATACTGATAAAAGTATATTTTTGATATACCATTGTTAAAATTTAAACAACAAACTTAAATAATCTATCCTGAGTTTTAACCATGATAATAATAAATATAGACATGAGTAATATGAACGCTATATTTTTCCTCGCTCATTCGTAAATATTGAATTGAAAAATTAAAACCGTTATATTCTATTTTTAACAAAAAAAAAGTTTTTTTTTTTGGTTACTTTCCCGGAAATCAATTGTTAACTGGCATCTGCGACCGTTCAAGCGTTACATTAATATTTAAATAAACTAATATTATAAAGAGGACAGGTAATTTCTTTGTTTTTACCCACTAAACTAAAACTACTGAACCGATTTTAATAATTGTTTTACTAATAAGTATATATATAAATATATAGATAGCTATATTCCAAAGGTTTATATACTTACTAGCATTGCCCGCGGCTATGCCCGCGTTCAAATGACCAAAACCCGATTTTTAGGTTTTACATATTAGTATACTCTTACATTGCAGTTGTTGTATTTTTTCTCAAAAATGAGGTATTATCCCACGGTAAAAAGTATCCTATATGTTGACCCGGATAACCAGCTATCACATCAGCGAGGGGCGGGGGTATTGTTTGTACCTAATATTTACTTGTAAGGGCAAGAAAGAATAATATATTTATTTCGAAGTGACAAACAGACACTAGTTAGAAACTAGTAAGTATATCTTACATTTTATTTATTTTGTTACAGGAAAGCGAAATATTAAAGTACGTCACAACAAAAGATGAGCTGGAACCGTTAGCTGAAAACTGCACAAAGGTATATGTATGGCACACGCGCACTCAAAAACCATCCATAATCAATCCTAAGAAACTAAAACAACCGCCAATACCTGACGATCATATTGAAGTCTGAATTCATTAAAAATATTTATTTGGGTACTAAATTTGTGGTTTTGATGCAGAATTGTATGTCAAAATGGGTTTAAAAGGTTTGATAACTATGAAAAAGAATAAAAACACTGATTAAAAAGAACATTTTAATATTTTGAAATGATCTATAATTGTTCTAAAAATTGGAGAAATTGGTTGGTAGTGATGTTAACACTATCTTTAACTATAAGCGTCGAACGCTTCCTAATAAAGAATTATCAGTTGATATTAAGTATATTAAATGATGTATACTATATAACTTTATTGTAAAAAGCTGGCAATAATTGATCTAAATAAAAAAAATGTTATGATTCCATTTTTTATATACTTTTATTTAGAAATTTTATTGCCATATGAATAAAAATGCTCTTTCAAAATTAATGTATCACCAATTTAAAATAGATTAAAAGTGATGGCTTTATTACTTTTTTCTTGTTTTAAAAGATTATTTTGACCAATACTCTTTAAATAATGTATACTCAAAAAGAAATTTTACAGAACAAAATCGTTACTTAAGATCTAATATCAAGTAGACTTAGACTTAGTGATACTATATAGTATTAACTTAGAATAGTATGAATAATCTTAATAATTTAATACTAATCATTTTCCGTGACTTTTCTCGAATTTTAAATGTTTCAAAAATAATTTAGAAATCATACATATAAATAAAATATATGTAAGTTTTATTGGACTGATATATTTTTAATATTCTGGTTCAAAATTGATCTATTGACGTAAAATTTAGTCAAGTTTGATTATTTTCCACTTCGTGAGCAAAAATACTGACATTTTGTTTTAAATAATTGAAGTCACGGAAAATGGCAAATAGTCTTTCTTTTTAGTCCTTATTCCATAACTTATACCCTTTACAAAATATATTTTAATATTAAGTCTTAATTAGATCTAATTAGATATTTTAATATATTATTTATTATTTTTTAATTTCTATTACCAGTGTATTATAAATAGGGTCTTTTTATATGGCAATTACTTTTATCACAAATAGTTGCATAATACTTCGTCTCAATATCTTTTTTACAGTATTATTATAATTTTAAAAGATTTTCGAACAAAATACGCTCATAATTTCATCTAAAAAAGAACACTTAATTTTGTGATAACATAATGGTTATGTTACTTCGTGTTTTATTTTCGAATATTGTAGATTATATCTTAATGGACCCAATATATGGAAAAAAATGAAATATATTTATATAAAGTATGACATTTGAATTATATTTCTATTGTCTGTAATATTACTTGTTTATTTTCCACACTGTTTAAAAAACCAACATTTGTTTTTATAATAATAATATTTTTATTGACGAAAAAAACATAGACATTACCCAATATTAAATACAAATCAAACATATGATACAGAACAATCATTAATATTTAGCAAATACTTATTTTAAGTTTGTTGCGAACACAAAAGATATGATAGTCTCTGTTACCGTACTAGGAGACTTTGTATTTTCAATAAAAAGTATTATTTTTTGGTACTAGAGATTTTTTTCAGCATGTTTATATTTTTAATACGATTATGGTATATTGAATTGATATATATATTTTTTATAGAGGCCTACTTTTTGTAATTTCAAAGTACTTTGTTGACATGTTTTTTTCCATATCGTTTCTGCATCGTCTAAAAGTGTTTGTATCATTATGAAAAAAAATTATTATTGTAATAATACCTTTCTATTGTTTGGTTTAATAGATGGTTTATAATATATTAATATATTCAGTAAATTACACAGTATTGTGTAAAAAATTCTAATTTTTTTTTAATATTTTTTTAGCATGTTGAGACGATAGTGACAGTTAATTTATCATTCTAATTATTACTGCGTAGATTTATATAATGATTATTAGACTTATTATAATGATTCTATCATTTGTCTGTTTTGATCTTTTTATGCTTAAAACAAACAAGTGAGAGTCATATTTTTTTTTAAAATAAGACTTGACTACTTACTTGTTCTGAAATCCTACTCGCTGTGAAATTTCATTTCGATATATTTAAATTTAGTGAGGCCTAATATAATGTATAATATAGTTCTTGAAATTAATATGGATAACTTTTTTACTTAACAGTCGACAAACATTCCGTTAATTAATTAATAATATTTATTGAAATTGTCAATATCTAACTTCAAATTTTTTTTTAACTTATGGTAATCTATAATTTAAAAAGAAAACTACTTTTTCATTATAGTTGACTGATATAAAAAAAGTAGGTAACACAGATTATTCATTGTAAACGAACAAAAAATTGTCAGAAAATATTCTCATGTAAAATCGTGCAATAATATCAACTCAATCTGAATGATGAAATAAATTATTTTAAACTTATAAGAAGGCTCTTACTTTTTAAATACTTTCTTATAAGTACTTCGTAGCTTTAATTTATGCATAATAATTATTTTAAATTTTACTAAAAGCTCAAATCTATGTCGGTCTAAATGTTTTGTAAAGCTAGAATTTGTACTTATATTTAAACAAACGTGCTTAGAAAAATATTATTTTCGGGAACAGTTTGCATATTAAAAGGAAAATGACACTAAATCACAGTTAAGAAATATCAAGCGTAAACGACAATAAAAAAAATGGATGCGTGTAACCTTTACGCGCGGTTGAAGTTAAACTCCTTTGGCAAATATCGCAATTAAAAGAAATCAATAAAAATAAAAAATAATAAAACTAAGACATGTAAGGCATGTTATAATCGTATAGTTAAAGAATATCATATACGGAAAGAATATAATATTATATATTTGTCAGACAATAACAACGGTTACCATGGCAACAATTAGTCCTAATAGCTTTTGTTTCATTTATGCACATTCATCCCACAGTAATAAATATTCATTTTTATAAGTAATAAGTTAAGTTTTTTTTAACAAGTTTAAAAGTTATTTTACATTTTATTTAACATATATTACATAACAAATTATTCGCCAGCTTAATCCTACATATTTATGTTTGTCTCTGTCGTGATGCATTTCCGTTAAATCGAGTTTCAAATCACAACGATTCTAAAGAAGTTTGACTTCAAAAAATATTTTGACATGTGTCGTTATTATTTTAAAATGGTCAGCTGTTCCTATGTTTATTATTAATAATAGTGATAGTGTGTAAATGAAAATGGTTTTATAGAAAATCTTTATATAATAATTAATAACTCAAATATCTGTTTAGTCTTGGAATGTTTGGTAAAAAGTAAATGACAGTGCTACATTGAATGACCTTCTTACATAGTAATAAAACTGACACAATTTTTATTCTTATTTTCGTAGACCCACAAAAGTATAGTCATAAAGTATTGGTGTGCTGAAATATTTAAAATTTTATATGAAAATATTAAATAATAAATTAAGAAAAGCAAAATAAGTGTACATAGAAGGAATCTTAATTTTTGTTGCACTGTCACAAGTCACAATGAAATAGTGTAACGCGGGGTTTTTACAAACAACGGTGATCGCGGAGTATCGTGTCGGAACATGTACGATCCTGTAGGGCCGTGTTTCGTGCGATCGTATAGTTTAGGCGCCCGCGCCCCCCCGTCTCCCGCGAACGCGTGAGCGACGGCGTGGCTCGACCAGGCAGAGAGCCGCGAGCGCCGAACGCGTAAACATCTGTATCATAACGATCCTCCACGACTCTCATTTTCACGCAGTTGTAAGATTTTATGTAATTTTTTGTGTAATTTCCAATAACCATAAGTTTTCTTGTCAAACCTCAAGTGAAATAAATATATTTTAATAGACTGTTGTGTACCTATTAAACTGGCGCCCAACGTGGGGCTCGAACTTTTAAACTTATATACTAGTGCGTGAAGATGCCTATGACGAGGAGAGGGGAAACGCTTCGGCAGCAGCGAGGGGATGATGCCGCAGAGGGAGAGGAGAGCACCATCGAGCACGGCCACGTGGACGGAGCTGCGCGAGCCGGCTCGACACAGCAACCAGCACCCCAGCTCCCCGAACACTTCCTATCCACGCTGATGGAAACGATCACGCGTGCGCAAGTGGAAGCAAATAGAAGCCTTATCAATTCTCTGATGACGTCCAGCAGTGAATTTAGGGCCTCCACCCCAGTCGTGGCCTCTCAAACAAATAATGTGAACAGCGGGAGTGGTACTGCTGCCAGCGTCGCGAGTGTCGACGCCAATTTTACTAAGTGCACGGCGCGGTTCAACGGGTCGTCCCAGGACGCAGAGGTATTAGAAGCGTTCCTGGATGCCGTCGAGATATTTAAGGAGTGTGCGGCCGTGAGTGACGAGCTCGCACTCCGCGGATTGCCGATGTTGCTGGAGGGTGAAGCGGCAGTATGGTGGCGCGGCGTTAAGGCGTCGGTGACTACATGGGCGGACGCGGTCGCCCGCCTACGCGCGGCGTATGGCGTGGCGCAGCCCGCGCATCAGATTCTACGGCAGATCTTCGCGACGGAGCAGCAAGAAAAAGAACGCGCCGAGTCGTTTTTGTGTAAAGTGCGAGCGTTAATTGCAAAGTTACCGTATAAGCTCGATGAAATAGTACAAGTTGATATTTGTTACGGGTTATTACACCGACGTATTGTTAAAAGAGTTTCCCGCGATAATGTTCGTAATTTAGATGACTTAGTGTATAAAACGAGGATCGCGGAGGATATGTATAAAACTCTTAAGGTAAATAAGGATAACAATAATAGTAATAATTGTAAAAACGCGATTTCACGAACATCAGTCACTACTACCGGTCGCGATCTCACTCGATCGAGTTTTGATAGTACGAACGCGATCACTCCGCGTAGTAATAAAAACAATAGGCCCCGATGTAGTTATTGTAAATTATTTGGGCATATTAGTGAAGAATGTCGCAATCGTGAGAAGGTTATTAACAATAATAATAATGATAAACGTTTGTATAGCGATAGCACGCGTAAGGGTATACGTTGTTATGGTTGTGGCAAGGAAGGTGTCGTGAGGTCGAAATGTGATATTTGTGTGAAAACTTTAACGAATTCGGATGGTAAAACTTCGTTCAATAATTTGGATGTAGATTTTAATAATCACGATAATTGCGTTAATAATAATAATAGTAGTATAGGTAATACAAGTGCGTCATGTATTAAGTTAACTAACGTGAGTACGCGTGAATCGTATCCTATGGTTAATATATCCATTATGGGTCGTACCGGAGTGGCGATAGTGGATACGGGCGCTACGCATAGTATTGCGAGTCCTTTATTATATAAAATTTTAGTAGACTTGGGAGTACACTTTAGTAAAGTTAAACGATTTGTACACCTGGCTGACGGTACACAAGGGTGGAGAGACTTGTTGACGGCCGAGGTAGGTATAGATATCGAAGGCCATAGTGTAATGTGTCAATTACTAGTGTTGCCAGGTTGTGACACTAGAACACTTCTAGGTATAGATTTCTTGTCTCGGGCCAGAATGGTAATAAACGTTGCCCATCGCACTTGGACATTTATGGATAGTCCCGGACAGTGCTTTAATTTTATTTATTCGTACACACTTGACCCTGCAGGTACAGATTTATTGCATGCCGCATCTGATGAGCTGATGTTGCGCGCAGACGAAGGATCTATGTTAACCCAGGAGCAACAGAATAGACTTAATGCGTTTATTGAGGATCGCGCGCCGCAATTTGCACGCGATGGACCGGCGACGGAGTTCGCCACGCATCGAATTAAGGTGAGTCCACGACAAGAACCAATTGCTTGTCCACCATATAGAATGTCACAGAGTAAGAAGGAGGCCTTGCAGAAGGAGCTTGAAAAGCTGCTGCGAGATGACATCATTGAGGAGTGTGAGTCGCCGTGGGCCTCTAACGTGGTATTGGTGGGGAAGAAGGACGGTAATGTAAGGCTCTGTATTGATTACCGGAAATTGAACGCGGTGACCGAGCCAGACCGATACCCGCTTCCACGTATCGAGGACATTCTGCATGCAGCTAAGTCCAGTGAATATATGACTACTCTGGACCTTCGTTCAGGTTACCATCAGGTAAGTGTCTGCCCAGAGGACCAAGATAAGACTGCGTTTACGACGCCACTTGGTACCTTTAGATTTAAGAGGATGCCTATGGGACTGCGGAATTCCGGAGCAACCTTTCAGAGGTTGATGGACCGATTCCGGTCCAACCTGAAAGAAGTAGCGCTCCTAGCGTATTTAGACGATCTGATAATGCTGTCGCCGGGACCTTTCGAGAGACACCTGGCTGACCTGGAGGCGGTTTTTGATCGGTTGGCTATGTTTAACTTAAGAGTGAACAGAGGTAAGAGTTTTTTTGCGAGAGAATCTGTTAAGTTTTTAGGACATGTTATTGTACCAGGCGGAATCCAGGTGGATCCTGACAAGACGGCGGCTATTGATAATATGCCCGCCCCTCAGAATGTTAAACCTTTAAAATGTTTCTTACAAACGGCGAGTTGGTATCGCCGCTTTATTAATAATTATGCTGAAATCGCGAGACCTCTTACGACACTCCTGAAGAAATCAAGTGCCTGGCGATGGGACGCCGAGCATCAGGAGGCGTTTGAGCGGATAAAGCGTCTCCTCGTATCCGCTCCCATTCTGCGTCAGGCGGACGAGTCGAAGCCATTCGTTCTCTGCACCGACAGTAGCGCTTACTGCCTCGGGGCTGTTTTAATGCAGGGGGAGGGACACGATGAGAGACCGATCGAGTACGCAAGTCGTCTTCTCACTAGTGCAGAGAAGAATTATTCCACGACGGAGCGAGAGGCACTCGCCGTCGTGTGGGCGTTAGGTAAGTTCCGCGGTTACGTAGATACTGCGAAGGTAACTGTTAGGACGGACCACCAGCCTTTGCGATGGCTAATGAGTCAGAGGTCACCTAGTGGTCGGCTGGCTAGGTGGGCCCTAACATTGCAAGAGTTCGACCTCAACATCCAATACACACCGGAACGCTCGAACGTGGTAGCGGATACGCTTTCGCGACCAGTTTGTGCTGAGAACCAAGGTGAGTGCGAATTATGTATGACAGTCGTTGACTTACCAAAGAGGAGTAGTGGTGATATCCGCAGCAATCAACTGTTAGATCCAGAGATTCGCAAAATCATTGAGGACATGGAGTCTGACGAACCTTCTAGGGGGAGGCCATGGTCCGATCGTGGGTACACTATTTCCGATGGTATACTTTATAGATATAGCTTAGAGTCAGACGATGGAGAAGAATGCTGTATTGTTGTGCCAGAACACGAACGCAGGCAAGTGATGACTGAACTCCACGACGCGCCTACGGCAGGACATTTCGGCGTGGAGCGCACTTTAGGCCGTGTTCGCACTAGATATTATTGGACAGGTATGCGCACGTTCAGTACTAACTATATAAAGGGGGCTGCTGACCAGAGACTGCGATCGCCGCCAGAGTATAAGGTAGGCGATATGGTGCTACTTAAAACGCAGGGGCCGAACGATGCAGGACGTGGACAGACGGCGAAGTTAATCCCACGCCAGGACGGCCCATACAAGATAGGCAAGGTAGTTAGTTCTACTACGTACGGGTTAGAGAACGTACAGACCGGAAGAGATATAGGGAAATATCACGTTTCGCACCTCACGCCATTTACCGGCCAGATAGAGCCTCCCGTTAGGGAAAAACGTAAACGTGGTAGGCCGCGTAGATACCTAGACTAGCCCAACTGTGAGGACACTTAGTTAGGCTAGAGGGGGAGAGTGTAACGCGGGGTTTTTACAAACAACGGTGATCGCGGAGTATCGTGTCGGAACATGTACGATCCTGTAGGGCCGTGTTTCGTGCGATCGTATAGTTTAGGCGCCCGCGCCCCCCCGTCTCCCGCGAACGCGTGAGCGACGGCGTGGCTCGACCAGGCAGAGAGCCGCGAGCGCCGAACGCGTAAACATCTGTATCATAACGATCCTCCACGACTCTCATTTTCACGCAGTTGTAAGATTTTATGTAATTTTTTGTGTAATTTCCAATAACCATAAGTTTTCTTGTCAAACCTCAAGTGAAATAAATATATTTTAATAGACTGTTGTGTACCTATTAAAATAGTTCTTATTAGAAATAGTAACGTAGCAATAATAAGCCAAAAAATCCTGAATTTATATTAAATTATTAAATCCAATAGGTGATCTATGTAGTATAAAACGTACTAACGTTGCATTTTGTTATGTCCAATTTTAAAACTAAAATTTATTATTTATCATTTTTAATTTTATTTTGAATGTTCGTTTAAGTATTAAATAATTTGATCGACAAGTATTGTAATGTTTTTAATTTTTGGAATATTCAGCATGTTTACATCGAAAGCCTTACGGCGCAGGGATGACGTATAGAAGCTCATTTGTGATTTTATAGATTTCTATGTATATAATTTTGTAAATACATATTACAGCTAATGTTAACAGTGCGGTAATAATACATAATATATAATACAAAATCATTGCAGGTGTTTTATTTAAAGCAATTAATGCAAAAGTGACCCAACGTTCGTATAATTTTAATAGAAGCGTGGACTTATAATTATGTGGTAATTAATGCGTAGTTTTTGTTTGAATTAGTAAATGATAGGGACTTAAACGAGTAGTAATTTTACGATAGTTAATTTTTTTTTAAAAACTCTTGTCTTCTCCATTCTACGCGACATTGGCAAAGTAAACTGTGCTTAAATGTCACGCTTTGAAGCCATTAACAAGAAAATTGAATTGAATTTAAAAAAGTGAATTGAAATCGGGTACAATCGGGGGGCACGGCAGTGCCCCCGCCAAGTCGAGCAAACAAGTCGAGCAAAAAAGGGCACGGCAGTACCATCCTTTTCTCGAAAGGATTCAGAGCATTTTCCACCCCCCCATAACTTCGTTATGGATAAAGCTAGAAGCTTGAATTTTGAGTGACTAAGAGAACATAATAAAACTAGGTACATTTCCAAATTACATTCAATTTGAACCAGTAGTTTATGAACTGTTGCAGATCAAAATTCGTTAATATCGTCACTCACTCACTCACCGATCATCAAAATTCTAAGGTACTTCTAGCAGACATAGAAAGTTCAAATTTTGAACACAATTCGTGTTTACTCTATAACCCAAGGAAAAATTCAAACATCACGCAATTTCAATCCTGTTTTCGAGATATACAACAAACTGCATTAGTAACTTTGTAATCCTATACAAATAGATATGCGATATATGGGATTACAAAGTTACTTGTGCAGTTCATACATATAATTGTTGTCACTTGCAATGTAAAAGGAGGTTAGGTTAGTGTTTAACCTGTATGTATGTTTGTATGTTCGATCCTATGTTCCCTCGTAATTACTAACCTAATCACGATTCGTCTATTTATTAATGTTGATATTGCAACTATTGTATACATTAGAAAAATATTATTCATATGTGAAAATATTATTTCAAGCGTTTTCAGTAGCTGTATACATTTTTATGCATATACAAATGGGTACATAAATACAACGTGAAGCGTGTATAGTGTATTACCAACTAATATTCGATTACCTGTTATTTATAATGAATTTATTAAAATATATACCTAATTACGACAAAACTTGACGATTACTTAATTTTTGACGACACGTTTGGCTCAGTTTGTAGTGGCCCGGCCCTACTTTCTGTGCCGGCGGTCGCGGGTTTGAGTCCCGCTGGGGGCATTCATTTGTGTGATGACTAAAGTTTGTACTCCAGTCATGGGTGTTTATATTTATAATATGTATGTATTTACAGTTATATATGTGTAGTGTATCAACTATCTGGTATCCATTATCAAAGCCTCTGAAAAAAGCCCACAGAGACAGGGAGGGGGCTTTTAAGAAATCCTTAGCTGACACACAAGAAATAGTACAAGAAAAGGGAAAAAGAAGAAATATTTACAAAAAGAAATGAGATCCCATCAAAAACATACTGTAAAAATATTGCAAGTCTCGCAACGCATCTCTCTACCGCAAAAAGCTATGAGATATAATGTAAAACCAAGTCGGTTAATTTATTCATTACCTATCTATGGAAGCATCTATCCGACAACTTTGTCATAAATCGTTACCGAATTAGTTAAGTTACAACATTTTATAGTGACCATATTAATATTAGATATATTTATTTCTTTAATTAATAGAATGACTTGGCCATCGCACATGATAACAGAACCTACAAATAACAAAATTTACCTAATATTAACGTTCTGAGTGCATTATTTATCTATTGTTAGTGTATGCATCAATTTGACCCGCTAGTACTATGTTCCGTTCATTTCAGCCCAAACACGTCCACAGCTGGGCATAGGCCTCCCCCAAAAATTTCCACGACAACCAGTCTTGTGCCATCCGCATCCAGTGGGCTTTAGCGACTTTGACCAAGTCGTCCGTCCACCTTGGTAATGGTATTTTTAATTAGGACTATTTAAAGTAGTCGACTCTTATGTGATTATGTTTCCGTAGGTAATGAATAAATTAACCGACTTGGTTTTACATTATATCTCATAGCTTTTTGCGGTAGAGAGATGCGTTGCGAGACTTGCAATATTTTTACAGTATGTTTTTGATGGTTAAATTTTACCGCAATATAATATTAATATTACATTCACGAATAAAATTAATAAAAAACTTCCAAATTACAAATACTTATTTCACTTATACCTACAAGTTTCAACAACGCTTTACAACAAAAGCGAAATAATAAAAATTTGTGAGCCGTTCTAATTTTGTGGAATTGGGGCGAACTCTTCAAACTTATCCAATATTGTTTGAAATCGATCATTTGACTGTAAGTACCTACTTGTATACATACTTAGACCAAATGTAGTCGAATGTGTAGGATACCTATGTATGTACATATATTGAATTTCACTAATTGGATACGTATGCATGACTAGCAAAACCCCGCAGCTTCGCTCGCGCTACAACTAAGTACAAATAAACCTCTTTGGCTTTATGCTATTAGTAATAATGTATGGAAGTCTGCCGGTTTGTTAACATTTATGAATACTGCTCCGCTTCCTTGGGTAGTAGCATGATCATATATAGCATAAAACCAAATTTGCCTAAAAAAATCCACAATAAACGGGTTATCTAAAGCAAAAATATTTTTTTAAATCGCATCAGTAGTTCCTGAGATTAGCGCGATCAAACAAACAAACTCTACCTCTTTATAATATTATAGTATAGACTTGTTGCCGTACCAATATTACTATGGTAGTCTTTAGGTAGCGCATAAATCATTGTTTGGAATATTTGATTTTCCGAAACTAATTACATCATGGATAATAATTAATTAATATTGTCGAAGTTTATTGTTTTGCATGTGTTTGAACTTATTGCTTTTGTTAATGTTACCTATCTAATTATTGTTGACTTAACAATAATTAAAAAGAAAAAAACATTACATACATATTATAAAATACAGTTCCCCACCGCGTTTTGTCTGTCTGAACGCGTTAATCTCAAAAACTACCGAACGGATTTTCTTACATTTTTCACCAGTACATTAATGTGATTCATAAGGAAGGTTTAGGTGTATTATTCAGTAAGGTTTTGTGTAAATTGGCTGAAATATGACGATGATTGTTGAACATATCGGAAAAAATAATGCCGACTGGAAGCTTTATTCGTGTGCGTCGCGTAAAGTAATAAAATTATATGGAAAGAATGTATTTATCACAGAATTATTCCTTTTAAAAAGATCTTCCTATTAAACTGTAGCAACGCTATGCTCACGTACCTAGGGAGTAGGGACGCACCCGAGCGAAGCTAGGTTAAGTCACAAATAAACTTTATAACATACAAGCATTGCCCGCGGCTCCGCCCGCGTTCAGTTGACCAAAAACCCATTTCTTAGATTTTACATATTAGTATACATCTTACATTGCAGTTTTTGTATTTTTTCTCAGTAATGAGATATTTTCCCGCGGTGAAAAGTATTCTATATGTTGACCCGGATAACCTGCTATCACCATATGAAATTTTATCAAAATCCCTCCAGTTTTCTGTGATGCGGTAACAGACAGACAGACAAAAATTCAAAAACCATAGATTTGGCCTCTGTATCGACAATAATGTCGATTTCAATTAGATTTTCCAAAAAATATTTAATGTACAGATTCGGCCTAGTTACAATTTTATTATATGTATAGATTCCATTTGACAACATTATCTTTGATGTTCTTATTATGTACCTAATACCTACTAGGAAAAGCTCAAACTTTATTAAAGCTAAGCTCTTCCATCGAAGCTGCGAACATAAAATGAAAGCATTTAGTTTACTTGTGCAAGATGAGCGTGGGATACTTTATAACACATCCAGTGAAATGATCTCTACAAACTTATCCAATATTGCTTGAAATCCTTTCTCGACTTTGTTGGATAAGTAGGAGTATCTAGCTTATTAAAAAACTACCGGCCACTTTTATAATACTTTATTTAAATAAATAGTTTTTTATACCGGTCTAGTGGCTAGTATGACCGTAGATCGTAAGGTTCAGTTTTCGATTCCCGGGTCGTTAAATTCTTAGTATCATAGGAAGTTGGCGGTGCTGCACCTCAGACAGCTCGAAATACTTTCGTTCCTTGGTATCTCGTCTACCACTGGAAGGTTATCGTTTCAATATATTGTAGGAGTGACTAAACAGATAAAGAGAGAGAACGTGAATGAGTGTTCTTGTAATATTTCAAATAAATATTCAAAGGAATCATAATTTAAGTAACGAATAAGTTTATTATAAATGTAAAACTAATATAAAATTATAATAATTACTTAGTAGTTAATTTATAATAACCGTAGGCAAATCCTCACAGGTACACGAAGGCTTACACGCTCGTTAAACAAATCACGTATCTAACCTACGAAATTTGGATTTGCTTACGGGTCGTTACGTCACATAATAAATTTGCTTAATGGCTCGATGAAATTGAAATTATGTTATATAGAGCCTTTACACTATCTATAAAATATGTAAATTTAATACAACAATTAAAATGAACAGACCTAAAATGTAGGAAGTTATTTTAGCAACTATGAAATAAAAAAATAACTAAAAAAACTACCAAACAAATATTTTTTTATTTCGTCACAATATAAATAAAACAACAAAAGCTAACAATGTCTTTTTTCGCGCCTTCAGCAAAGTTTTTTATGAGTCAGTTCAACTCTAAAATTTAATATGTATAAAGAGCTTGAGTTTGATTTCATTAGGTCTCATGGAAAGACGGTTCGAGATGTTTGTAAAATTAAATGAAATAGAAATATTATCATTCTTAATAGGTACTTATAAATAATTTGCTCGTGATTTTTAACACGAAATTGAAGTCTCGTAAAAATTAAATCGTTTAACAATAGAGAGAAACAACATTAACAGTATGTTTGGCCTGGTCAGCTAATGGTCAAATTTTCACTGCTTTACGTACTTTCCTCGATGATCATCCAACAATAGCGTAAAACCTAATATATAACTAAAATTAAAAAAAATGTTAAACATAAGCGTAAACCTGTTAAAAAGATAATAAACATTAAATTTTACCTTCATAAAAAATAGTACAATGACAAAAAAAAATAAAATTGTTTTCTTATTTAGCTTTAAATAAAGAAGAATTTTTTTGAAAGTCGCGTACCAGCTACAATTGCTTGGGGATTTACAAACAAATATTTTTATATAATAATTTATTCATGCACCCTCTTCAGATACAAATATAGAAACCGTACCAAATCTTTATTACAATATAAGACAGAAATGAAAATGTTTTGTAAAAGCCTATTCATATAAGCACGTCTGCCTTTGATCTAGGTACATACGAGTAAGTCGCGGTTTTAACTTGGGGTAGGTAAACACCATCTATACATATAATACAATTGTAACTAAGCCGAATCTATACATTAAATATTGTTTGGAAAATCTTATTAAAATAGACATTATTATCGATACAGAGGCCGAATCTATAGATTTTAGAAATTTTGTGTCTGTCTGTCTGTTACCACATCACGGGAAAACCACTGGAGGGATTTTGATGAAATTTGGAATGATGATAGGTGGTTATCCGGGTCAACATATAGGATACTTTTTACCGCGGGAAAATATGTCATCTCTGAGAAATCGATAGGTACTAAGCGTTAAAACGTAAGTAGAGACGAGCCCGAGCGAAGCGATTGTGAGTCGCTAGTGATTGTATATTATTAAAAGTTACATTATACCACAAACCCATCTACCTATTAGAAATGTAACTCCTATAATATTTTATGAAGAATTTTATTATTAATGTTTTCTATGCTGTAGGTGTAGGTATCATACTATTAGTTTCCGAGTCACGTGGTTAAATCGATTGTGTGGGGTCATGGGGTCCAATCATCGCTCTTGTCTCGCCAATAAATGCACAATTCATTCGTTAGTAGAATCTATCATTGTGGTCTGATTAATAATTGTGCTGTACTGTTATTACGTATTTCGTTTATTTTGATTTAAGATTATAAGTTTTGACTGTTAATTTTGGAAATTGGCATTATTTCACAATAATTGTAAATACTTGACGTTCATAAATCTATAACACGACCACACGTTTGGCTCAGTTTGTAGTGACTACTTGCTATGCCAACGGTCGCGGGTTCAAATGCTTCAGGCATTCATCATTTGTGTGATGAGCATGAATGTTTGTACTTCAGTAATGGGTGTTTATATTTATAATACTATGTATTTAAAGTCATATATATGTAGTGTTACAACTATCTGGTATCCATAACACAAGCCTCGTAGTTTACCATGGAACTAGATGGTGCTGTGTGGTAATGTCTCAACATATTTATTTATAAAATTAAGGTCTACTATTTCAAATCTTAGCCATTATTTTAGTTTTGAAAACATTAAGTCACCATCTATCTAGGCATAATTAGGGCTTTCAAGTAGATATAATGGTGAAACCCAAAACTACTTCTAAATTGAAAAAAGTTCATACAGAACTCACGGGTATAACTTTAACAACTTAATTAGATTTTCCAAAAAATATTTTCCTAGCTGAAAACCGATATCGCTGTTTAAAAGTCACATCCAGTATTACTAAGTCAATAAATTAGATGAATTCTTATTAAAATTCTTGTAAACTTTTATGAATTCAGTCGAATAAGATCCATGATTGTTTTGCGTTGTTTCTGTGGTATCCTTGAAACTTGTCAGGGGTGTGTCAAGATCGCTTTCATAGTGATCAATCAATGTTCCCAAGTCTTTTGCTAAATTTGATAAGGAACCCCTAAATAAACTGGATAACAATAGTTACTTAAATTAGGAAGTTTGTTTTTTTTACAAACATATAACTTTTTATTGTTTATTAAGTCCAATCTGCGATTTAATTTTTGTTTAGTCCACATTCAGCATGAATTCGAAAATTAGTGACGAAGTAAAATTTAATTATGAGATCATGATTTTTTTTAATTTATAAGAATCTTTGAGTTATCGGTGCATTTATCAAGAAGAAGTCACCTATTATTTTACATTTCGATAATTATTATTGATGTTGCGAATATTATCTTCTATCTACATAATATTATAATGTTATATATAAGCCAAATAAGTGCCACTTAATTACAAAGTCTTAGAAATGCTACAATTGACATTTGCTAAGTAAGGATTTTGCTATTCATCTCTTAAAAAAGCAATAATGGGTTCTGAGTTTGCAATCAAATTAATTATCTGTAAACTTCAAGGGTAGGGCCACGAGTAAATGCTAGTATAATAAAATGTGTAAGATCAGGGTTATATCTAACGAGTATTTGCATTGTACAAATGGTAAACGATTAATAAGGCGTTTCAAGCAAACAACCTTTGTTGTTTAATTATCCAAACTCTTCCTTGGAAACGTAAAAGTGCCTGTCAGCGATACCTATCAAATATTCAAGCAGAAGGCTTGCCCGAGGGAGTGGTAATTTAAATAAATATTATTTCACCACATATCTTATGCATGAGCTTGCAACCCCTAGAAAGGGGGTGCAGAATGTAAACCTTTTTACGTACTACGTACAAGTACATTTACGTCTGTTAAAATTGTATCGAGTTTTTCAGCACATTTTAGGTAATATTTATTTTGCAGGCTGATGAATAAATTATGAGACATACGAGCACTTGTAATGCTTTAAACATGTTAAATAAATATTGTTTCAATTTTTCATTTGAATATATTAAGTGTAATTTTCTTATTATTTACTAGCTTTTGACCACGGATTCTCCTGCCTGAATCATTTAGGTTTAGTTTTTGTTTTACGCAAAAATATTCTCCAAACTTATATACAATCATAAAAAAACAGTGGTAGCTGATTAGTAACGCCCATGTTTGAGTTTCGCACCTTTGAGAGTTTCAAGTGCATCATTGTAAACATGATTACCACTTACCACTTGCCAATACTGTGAACGAAACTTCGTAAGGAAACCTGCATGTCTGAGAGAACTTAAGTAGAATGGAAAATTAAGTAGGTAATATATTTAAATCTGCTGGCCGATTTTATTATTTGGTACATTTTTATTTCAGGTCCCACTGTAAGCTTCGTCATCGTAGTATGCGTAGTCTCATATCCCCATACGTGGTTAAATAATGGGAAGAACGAATTCTAAAAACTGTTATAGAATTATTTATAAAATATAGTTTACTAAGAAAAGTAATATTTTATGCCTATCTAGAGAGACACAAAAAATATAATCATTCATTTACGAGTACTTACGCACAAACCACCAATGACAATGTGTGATAGATTATGGTTATCATCGCGCTATAGTCACTGTTTAATTTACTTCAATACATCACATTTGCTTAGCATTATTATCACAAATGTATCCCACGGGAACCATAGATTTATCTGGGATAAAAAGTAGTCTATGTGTAATTCTGATGTATGAGCTATATTATTGTAAAGTTTCATCAAAATCCATTCAGTAATTTTTGCGTGAAGTAGTAACAAACATACAATCATAAATACATTCTTACAAACTTTCGCGTTTATAATATTAGTATTATTATCATAAAACAATGATATTTTCCTTAACTAACAATAATTTCAGTTCAACTATAACTATCGTAAAATTGGATCCACAGAATGAGGACAACGAAGAGATTTATTATTTCCTATATAGTGATTTAATAGTAGTGCTGCCTAGAGAATTTTTCCTAGCTATAAACCCAATGCAGATGTAGGCTAGATCACGTAAGGGGCATTAGTTCACTACTGGCGACTCTAATGGCACGAACTGTACGTGCCACATCGAATAATTAAATCATCCAATTTATGATTATATGCAGTTTATTCATATTTTAGAATGTACTAAATTTTAACGACTTTATATTGAAAAAAATTGGAAGGGATAATTTTTATATCAATAAATAACAAAATGAAAAAATTTCTTTAAATTATGCGCCCGCATTGATACCACATTGCTAATGGGTTTTCCATTATCCCCCATAATAGTGGAAATAATACTTTCAACTGATTTTATTATCGGTGTACCTTTTTGTGTGGTTTTTTAAAACTATAATTATAAATACATTTATACAAAAATGATATTGTTATAGCAATTATATCGTATAGTCGTAATTTAAAGATGTCTAACATTTCAAGCAATATTAATAAAAATCAGCAATATAATAAGACACTTGGATGCTGCAACTGGTACTTCTCACGCGCTGAGCCGATCTTTTCAATTTATGGGCTTTTCAACGCCGTTCAACGTTCACCGCACAGGTGTCGATAATAGTCTCCTAGTTTCCTCCATCTTGTTACAAAGATTGTTCTTCAGTGGTTGTTCATCTATATTTGTGATACGTTTAAGAAGTAAAATTTTTTGAGTCCCTTTGTTATTAATACTACTTTTTTATTATTATTTTTGCTGCCGATACATCGTCGTCTCAGTGCTTATTTGTTCAAACAACCAATTTACCGAAAGAGTTTTTAATACAGCATTATTGATTTAAAAGTTAATTCTATCGGTATTCAATTCATATTTCACTTTAATAATATCGAAAAAATTTAATAATAATAAATCTTAGAAATAATGCCATAAAGCCAACCATAAAGTACAACAGGTATTGGTCGTTTGAACAAATGGGCACTAAGGCGATGACATATAAATTGTATATACGAGTGTATTTTAATTACAATTGTAAACCTACTAACTCGTAAAATACCTAAGCGTTTTATTATAAAAAGATAGTAAAAGAAAAAAATATTTTCAATTTGCACGAGAGTTAAAAAGCAAGAGATACTTCTCACGCTGTTTCGATTTGTTCGATTTATGGGCTTTTTAACACCAACACCGCTCGCCGCAGGTGTCGATAATGGTTTCATGTGTAGTTTTCGTTTTTTCTACATATATTTTTTATTTGTATTTAAAAAGTATTTTCTTCACCTTTATATATTTACAAAAAAACTAGCATTGCCCGCGGCTCCGTCCGCGTTCGGATGATCAAAAACCAAATTCTTAGATTTTACATATTAGTATACTTTTCCATTGCAGTTTTTGTATGACAAAACTTCTAAAAACTATAGGTTAGGCATGTGCATCGATAATACTACTTATTTCAATAAGATTTTCCAAAAAATATTTAATATACAGATTCGGCTTAGTTACAATTTTATTATATGCATAGATAGATGTAGGTATGTTACAATATTGACACTGATTTCTGCGTTCTCTTTCAGAAAGATTTTTAACTTGGATTGGATGATTTTCCTGATTTTAATATTATATGTATTTACATGTGCATAATATAACTTGTTATAAAATTATTCGTCTCGTGTGCCATTTTAGTTTACATATAACTGCTGATATTTATTTTAATATTATTCAATTATATTATAGGTGGATGTATAATATGAAATTTTTAGTTATATTAAATCCATTTTATGAATATATTTAATGCATATAAAGTTACTAAAAATGCATACTATTTCTAGTTACACGAACTACGAATAGAGCTTATTAATGCTGGGTCATAGGACAGTGGACAATGCAAAATTAGAAGCTCTATGATAGAAAAGAAAACAAAAAGCAATAAAAAATTGTCGTCGTAAATCATCAGTGAGGACAGTGCGCACTAATTACTCAACGTGTCTCCCATAAATTATCCTTTGCACTTCAGCTGGCCAATGTTTAATTAAAAATGACTGATTTATTTCCCTACTTCAAAGCGTAACGTGTTCTCTTTCTAATCCGTAATTTTGCGTTCGAGAACGAAAAGTGATAAAATATCACACTATTTCTGATTAAAAAATAGTACTTATTTCGTACCTAATTATGTAAAAATCAAATTCTTATATCTCTTATTATATAACTGTGAAACTATGTTTTGCCCTTATATTGCAATAGAAGCGTTCAATCGACTTGCTTTTTTCGTAGATAGTGACATTTTCTGCTTGCGATTTAAAAGTGGTCGCTAGTCTATACATATAATAAAATTGTAACTAAGCCGAGTCTGTACATTAAATATTTTTTGGAAAATCTTATTGAAATAGACATTATTATCGATACAGAGGCCAAATCTATAGTTTTTAGAATTTTTGTCTGTCTGCCTATCTGTCCATCTGTCTGTCTGTCTGTTACCGCATCACAGAAAAACCACTGGAGGGATTTTGATGAAATTTGGTATAATTTTAGCTGGTTATCCGGGTCAACATATAGGATACTTTTTACCGCGGGAAAATGTCTCATTTCTGAGATAAAATACAAAAGCTGCAATGTAAGAGTACTATATTAATATGTAAAACCTAAGAATTGGGTTTTTGGTCATCTGAACGCGGGCCGAGCCGCGAGCAATGCTAGTTTTAAATAAAAATATATTACACTATCTTGTGCGAAGTAATAAATTTATAAACTTAAAAATAATAATTATTATAAAATTATTATTAAATATGTATATTGTAGCTTAAGTTAAAAATTGTATATTTATAGTGCAACGCGAGCGGAAAATAGAGTAAGAATTTCATATCGCAGTGGCAAAGAATGCAGATAGAATCAATTTTCCATTGCTTTGTTACGTATTTGTTACCACATCACAAAGGATACTGAATAAAAGGTGTATTCTATACTTCCAATATAAAAAAAAATACGTACTCTTTTGAATTTAATCAATTTAAATATTTAATTAATTTATATTGAATTAAAAGTAAATATATGCTATTTTATTTTAATAATATTAATAATCGCAAAAGTAATAATTAAAAGCAGTATTAATATTATTAAATAAACACTACCTACTTTTTCTCTATAAAGTTATTGTATAGTAAATAATAATGTTGTAAACTGATTGTCGCACTGTGGCGTGGTGTCGCTTATTACTATTTTAAAAATAAAAATTATTTATTATATTATTATATAATTAATAATTATATAACTACTTAATTACACACACACACACACACATATATATATATATATATATATATATATATATATATATATATATATATCCACTTTTCCTTTGTTTATTTAATTCGGTTGTATGTCTTTCTGTCGTCTTTATGTTACTCGATATTGTCAGCAATCGCGAATCGATTTTCATAGATTTTTTTAATAAATTAGTTACACCTCATGGATGGTTCCATTCTTCTTCTTCTTCGTGTACTTCATTGCTGAAGGTCGTGCTTGTCCTGGAATGTTTGCACCGATTTGTTGACTATCTTCCTCCACGCCACTCTATCCTCGGCTTGTCTCAGGGCAGTCGTAATATTAAGTCCCATTATATTTGAAATCTGGTCGGACCAGCGGGTAGGTGCTCGACCGCGTGATCTTTTGCCTTCAATCTTCCATCTTTTGCCTTCAATCTTCCCTACTACAACCAGTTTGTCCAGATTGTCTGGTTGTCTCCGGGCGATGTGACCAAAATAATTTAAGACTCGTTGGTAGCATATAGTGGATAGTCTGTCAGTAATCTTCAGTTGGTCGAGAATAAACTTGTTGGTTCTTTTTGCTGTCCACGGTATACGCAACATGGTTGGTTCCATATAAACCTTAAAAGAAACTCCATCTTCGAGGGAGCGGGAGGAGAGGGGAGGGTGAGGATGGTGAAATAATTAATTACATATAAGTGGTTTTGAAGTCAGTGTAACTTTCTTGTTATTCAATGGATAACCTTTCAAGTTGAATAGTTTATCAGATTTACCTAAATCGACACATACATTAAATAGAGTAACAATTAACTTATTCAAGGTATTGTGCCCATTTAAAACGATTTCGGTGTTCGATGTTTAATTATTTTGATACTTCTTCTAATTTGATCTGAATGGATTTTCTGAATTGAGAAAGCTTTCAGGTTTTTGAAGTTATATAGTCTACTTACTTTGTCACGTTTGAAAAAAAAATACGAGAGCACAATTATTACGATGCGCGCTCACGCCGACAGCCAAAAAGCGACATTATGAAATTAGCCGCATTCCTTTTACAGAGAGTTGTGACATACGGGATAAAATCTTTAGCTATTTTTATTCTGTTACGCCTAAGAAGTACCTATAACTTCTTACCTGCGTACATAAGTACCTACACAGACACGTTTTTTTTTTGTTGTAAGAAGATCTACTACTTATTAATTATTAATTAAAAATATTCAAGTATTATTAGTAAGTACTTATTCTTTAGAGTCACCTTTATATAGGATTTTTATAGAATTTATTTGCAACATTTTAATAAATATCAATTAACATACACCGACGCAATTAAGTTAATTATTTATATAACTACTAGCATTGCCCGCGGCTCCGCCCGCGTTCAGATGACCAAAAACCAAATACTTAGGTTTTACATATTAGTATACTCTTACATTGCAGTTTTTGTATTTTTTCTCTAAAATAAGATATTTACCCGCGGTAAAAAGTATCCTATATGTTGATCCGGATAACCAGCTATCACCATACCAAATTTTATCAAAATCCCTCCAGTGGTTTTTCCGTGATGCGGTAACAGACAGACAGACAAAAATTCTTAAAACTATAGGTTCGGCCTCTGTATCGATAATAATGTCTATTTCAATAAGATTTTCTAAAAAAATTTAATGTACAGATTTGACTTAGTTACAATTTTATTATATGTATAGATATAATTTATTTATTCGCGTAAATATAAGAAACTGTAATTTCTATGTGTAAGTGAATTCTGCCTTTAGCAGTACTGTTGAAAATGTCGCTTTTATTCCTCGGGTCTTTTAGATTGCACAAAAGTAGCCGTTTACAGCGCAATAAAGTCTCTAAGAGATAAGTTAAAACAATACCTGTATTTTCATCTTTTGTTGAAATTGCATTAAAACTTCCAGTTCCGTGAAGCGAAATGTAAAAAAAAGCAATTTTTCTCTCGAGTTTTTATTCGCCGCATAAAATCAACTTTGAAATGAAGTTGAAGTTTGTAATGAATCTACAAGCTATTAAAACGTACACTTTTGTTTACTTAAACTGTAGGAGAATAACGCTTTTATATAATCTAAATTATTAAGTGTTCTGGATTATATTACACAGCTTTCGCAAGCGGCTCCGCTCGAGTTATTCAATGATAGAAGTAGCTTGTATGTCACACTCACCCGAATCGAACAAAACGATAGATAAAGACCATTTTTGGGGTATTTTTACGTGCACATTTCTACATAATAGTTTCTTAAAATGGTTCCAGTTTAAATATATAAAGTATACGTATACGTTTAAAATATATAAAGTATACATTACTCTAATATTAATCTAAAATTTTATTCATTTTTCTTTATACACAATTACCCAGTAACTATTTTGGTGCAACTCAGAACTTGAACCCAGGATCTAACGATCTGCAGCCATTAGACCAACAAAGCACGGATATAACTATGATACGATAGACCAAAAGATTAACAAGCTTTTCTAACTGAGCAACATCTAGGTATATACATATAATAAAACTGTAGAGATTGAATATCTGTACATATATTTAAAAAAAAAATCCGAGTCAGGGGGATGTAAGAAGAGAAATAGAACATATCAATATTTTTTTTTCTTTCTCTCTCTGTCTGTTTGTACGGGCTAATCTCCGAAACTGTTGAACCAATTAAAATGAAATTTTGCATAATTTTGTGTAGTAATTTATACAGCTTAGTACACAACAACTTATTTATAATAACAACCTAATTTAGTAAAATTTGGCATGCTAATACCTTACATTGCCGGTCAAACAACAGGTTATAGGTGATAGATCTGTTTGCGCTTTTCTAGAGGCGAACAAAGGCGAAGCGAAGGTGAGCCGCTAGTATAATATTAATTTCTCATTTCAAACATTAATAAATATGTAATGATAAATTTTAATATTTTTTTTATCTTAAATATGCAATTTCTAAAATAAAACCAACATTTTCAATTATTTTTATTATAAAATCTTTGGCATATAAACAATAAGCAAATAATTTCTAAATAAATATAAAAAAGAATAATAAATATAAATACAACTTAAATTATTATGCAATTTGAAATTAAATTGAATTTTTAATTTAATTTACGTACGTTCTATATACAAATGAAAATGTTAGCGTTTAAAAATAACATTCATTCATCAATTAATAATTATTATTATATTTAATCTTTGTAAGTTTGTATGGTAAAGGTTAAAAACATACATATGTGATGATATGATGTGACACATATGTATATGGAAATAAATTTAAATACATATAATAAAAATAATTATATGTAAAACCTATCATTGATTGTGCCCAAAACATTGGTCTTTATATAATAGCTGATATTATTCGATTTCGTTTCTCGATTCGTATTATGTTTATTCGTGTTAACAAGTTCGATGGAAGACAAGAATGTTATTAACATGTAATACTTAAATAATAATATAAAAATTGTGTTATAGTAAAGTAAGTCACTAATTTAGTATAATATTAATTAATATATTTTTTGCAAATTACAAATTAAATAATAAAATTGGCTTATAACATAAATAAACTCCATTTCTACAACAACAAATACATAAATCACTTACAAAATAGACAGGTTAGGTAAAAATATTACACGAAGAAGAAAATAAATATAAAAAGCGATAAGTTAAAAGAAATTCGTAGAAAGGCCAAAGCTTTTATCCAGAATCAAAGCCACATTTGTATAAATGAAAGCTTTCTGTTATCTTATAAATACCACTAGATATAACTATGTAAATAACTAACTATATTACTTACATTACTAGGGCTTACTTTCTACTTCAACCAAGAGATAGTGTTATACAAAAATGAACCATTTCCTACCGACATACATATTTCATACATAAGAAGACCTAAAAAATTTTAAATGCATATATCAACACACGAATATGCATAAATGATTACAGTAATATTTATAGTATTTTTTCATAATTATTGTTTTTAGTTATTTTTTGTGTCGAATTATTTTTGCATAACACCATCCAAGTTTCTAACAATCCTTCACGCTTCTACAGACAATACTCCTCTTGAGACCACTTTCAATAACTTGTACTATATTGCTTAAACTACTAAACTAAATTGGAACAGCTATATAATGAGAGAGATTTATTTATTTAATGCACTTAAAAAAACAAAATGTTTTTTACTTTTATCAAAGAAAATCTCTGATATCATTTATTGAATTTATTTTTTAACTTTATTAAATTGTATGGTTATTGCAATTATTAATATGGATAAACATATAATAGGAATGTTTTTTTAAATACTATAATCTGTATAATTTAAATATATTTATATTATACATTCATAAAAGAATAAATATTTGGTTTGTAATTTCACTTTTTGTACATGTCGGCCCTATACAAAAGTGTATGCTATAAAATTATTGTAATTTTATACTAAATTAAATATAAAGGCAGTTTACACAGATAATTAGTGCGTACACTTTTTCTCACTAGATCTGCAATAAGAAATTAATTCAAATGAAGAAGTAAATACGTGTATAAAGGCCCTTATATTAAAAGGTTCTAATTCTGTTATCTTTTTGAATAACAAAATCGTTCTATTATAAGTAAAGAATTTTTATATTATACGGCGGAATGTTTTCCAGTAATGATTCCAGTTGTTTTGTTGTACTCGTATTCTCTGTGGCCATTCAGTCGCTGTGACTCGCATCTATCAGAGTTCTGCTTTAAAAGACCTTTCTTATCCCTAAAAGTTATTTTTAAACTCTATTTTATATAATAAATGTAAAAGTTTGTATTTATGTTTGTTTTTCTTAACACGAACGACTGGACGGATTAGGATTAAATTTAGTACACAGACAGAGTAATAGTATAAGGCATACTGTTAAGCATTAAGGGACTCGACTAAATAAAGCGAGAGTACATAAGCCGCCCGTGTTATATAAATTAATAAAGAATAAACTTATTTTATATTGTTATTTAAACTTATATTATGTACATACATATATTTTATATTATAATAAATATTATAAAATTCTATATATTAATTATATTATTATTATTATATAGATTAATTGACACAATTAAAACAATATCATTGAACATTGATATATAAAATTAAGAATAACACACAGTATTTTTACCTTGAGTTGATACTTGCTTCCCTTTTATTCTTCTTTTTAATACAACAACTGGCGATGACGCCTTGTTTCCTCCAAAGCAATAATAATAAGTCGAGGGCGAAAAGGCAAATAAATACTACAATTATTGCTATAATTATTATAACGCCTCCTGATAATAGTGGCTCATCTTCCGCTAGAATACATATAAGTGTTTATATGAAAAGTATATTATCAACTACTAGCAGTACCCGCGGCTTCGCCCGCGCTTAAACTTCCTATATAAACATTAGTTTTACAATAATGTATGAAGGTCTGCCCGATTTGTTGACATTTATAATTACTGCTCCGCTCCCTTGAGTAGTAGCATAAAGATATTTAGCATATAGCCTTCCTCATTAAATGGACAATCTAATACGAAAAGATTTTTTCAAATCGGATTTGTAGTTCCTGAGATTAGCGCGTTCAAACAAACAAACAAACAAACAAACAAACAGACAGACAGACAAACAAACAAACAAACAAACAAACAAACAAACAAACAAACAAACAAACAAACAAATAAACAAACAAGCAAACAAACAAACAAATTCTGTCTCTTTATAATATTAGTATAGATGAATAAAGTTTTATTATACAAAGCAAATAAAAGTATTCAAAAATGTATTAATTACTTTTAGTAACTTTAAAATAAATACTAATGTTTTAAAGAGATACTCATTTTATAAAAAATAATATAAGCATTTTTTTATTACCAGTTTGTTTTTTTTTTCTAAATTAGTGTAACTAAGTATTTACTAATTATACAATAGTAATTATGTAAGTATATTATTTTTATTTTTATTTACCTGATGTTGTAACTATGACATGTGCTGTTGAAGAATTGCCTATGGAGTTATGAGCGACAAGTTCGAAGTAATAAGTTATATTTGACTCCATTTTATTGAGATCAAACTCATCAGTACGTTCGATGCTCTCTTCTTCACATTTACCGTCTTCTACTAATCCGTTAAACATCTGAAAATATAATTTAATCTACATTCAAGCATGTATTTACAAACTAAATAAAAAAATATATTTTTAATATAAACATACTAGCAACTCGCTTCGCTCGGGTTCGTTCCTAGTGAAAAACAAAAACAAATCTATCCCATAGAAACCGTATATTTTCCGGAATAAAAAGTAACCTTTGTGCTATTCTAGACTATAGTCTCTCTGTGCCAAATTTCACCTAGATCTGTTCAGCCGTTCTGGCGTGATTGAGTAAGAAACTTCCATCTAAATTTTCGCATTTATAATATTCATTATTAATACTTATTAGTAAGGGGATTAATATGGATTAATGGGATTTCAATTTAGTACCTATTACGTATATTAAGTAATTTAATTTCATTCATATTTATTATAGTTCGATACAACTTAAGACGAGGGTATTCTTATAATATATAATTAACCTTAGATTAAGTTGAAACTATTTTATACTTTTATTTTATTAAGTTTTCGAATAGATCAGACGAAAAATATTTTATTTTGATATCTTTTCAATTCATTGTGGAAACAAAGGGCTGGCTAGTGGTTACGTTGTTTGCAAATATTTTTATTCGATATTTTTAATTAACATCCAATATATCCGATGTTTTATTGAGCTTTACAAATTATTAATTTTATTTAACGTTTACGTTTCTTATTTACTAGCAAAACCCGTGGCTTCGCTCGCTCTGAAACTCATCCCCTATTTTACTCCCTTTGAGATGAATTTCGAAAAATGCTAAACCACGTATTTATTTAATTGTATTGAAGAGCATTAATACTAAGTTTCAAGTAACTCTGATCATACATTTTTTTGGGTTGTATTATAACGTGTTTTCCCGTGGAAATGAGATAATCTCTTACAGTAAAAAAGTAGCCTATGTCACTCTCCAGCCCTCCAACTATCTCCACACAAAATATCACGCCAAACCATTTTGACGTGATAGCAGGACAAACAAACATTAGTTTGGATAGTCGAAGCTGTTAATAAAGTTATAAGTATGATATGATAAAAAAAGTTGAAATCTGGCAGTTCTTAAAAAATATCTAAAATTGCATAAAATAACATAAAATAAATAGTGAACTATTTTTTTTCGCTTCTTATTAAGTTTTTACAAAATTGCACTCACTGGACAATATCTTATAGTGTAGGAGTCGACCGCGTCATCGCTATCTACAGTTTTCCACTTCAATACCTTAGAAGTTTCAACTAGTTCTTGTACATTTTCCTCCCACCTCGGTTCTTCTGGTGTTGATCTGAAATCATTTCTAAAAAATTGGTCTATAATATTCTTTATCAATTAAAGAAATGAAACTTAAACGTAACATCGACCTTTTTGTCAATATATGAATCCTAAAAGTAACAAGAAATGCCTACTATTTTTGAACTCGAACGAATTGTTGAAACCCTTATCGACCAAAATCAATTAGAATTCCTAATCTCTTTCGGTGCGTTCACTAGATTTTTTTTAATATTGTATTTTTGTTTGTTTTTACAATATATAAAAAGCTTATGTCTGTAATTTGAAATAATAAATTTAAGTTTTATTATCATCTTTTTATTTATATTAACAGGAATCGATATAAATGCTTTAATATAAATTAATATCCGAATCGAAGACATATTTTGTTAAACGTTGTTTATTTGTTATAATAATATTCTATTTTGTATTTATTATTAGGTATAATTCGTTGACTTTCTTTCGCCAGTTCTTTTCTGGTCTAAAGCTTTTTCTTTCCGAACTGGTAGTATATTTATGACGTTCAGTAAAAAAATGTAGTAATTTAATGCTACATAACATATTTCGAATGTGAATTTGATTAACCACTACTAACAAAAACTGGTTCTCGACTCGTGTTTCAGTAAAAAAAATACCTATATAATAAAATATAAATGAGTATATGGTAATATTTACCCATAAGTAATGTGGATTTAAGTAATCTATACAATGTTACGTATATTTGTACATAAATGGGATGATATCAAAGTAAAATCTTGAATTTTCGCTTCATGAACCTGAATATGGCTTAACGCAAGGACGTTTAAACGGTAGGTATTGCTTCAGAAATCAGAAGAGAAGCCGTAATTTCTAAAGTAATTTCCTTAAATATATTGAATAAATTATTATTTAAATAAATAAAATATTTAAGCGATACTCTTAAAAATTAAAAAAAAACGTGTGTGCACACGCAACAAGTTATACTTCTTAGGCGTAACAGAACAAAAATTGCTTTCATCCCGTATGTCAAAACTCTTTGTTTGTAAAAGGAATGCAGCTAACTTCATCATGTCGCTTTTTGGTTGTCGATGTGCGCGCGCGTCGTAAAAATCTACTCTCGTAAGTTTTTCTAAACATACCAAAATAAGTATTTATAACTTCAAAAAACTATTATTTTTATTCATTTTCAATTATTTCATATTATATTTACTTCAAGGATTTCTGATTGGTTTGTTTCACTTATTCAATAGAGAATTCATTTTTTATATTCATATAGCAAACATAGCTTGATATAATATATTGGAAATAAGTTTTCGGATTTCGTCAGAACTTTCTATATAACCAAGGATATATTCGTACTCATACTTTTGTCCATGCCATATTATATGACTTCAGTATTTGTGTACAAATTGAAAAACTTCTATAGCTCTCTTCTATAGCTTTTTTATTCTTAACAGGATAATTTATAGACACCAATACTAATATTATAAACATTTATAAAGTACCTCTGCCTATCTGTTTGTGACCCTCTCACCCTTAGATCGATGAACTGATTTCGATGGAATTTGGTAAGGACATAGCGTCAGGAGGACGACGTAAGTTTTTTAACCCCACTCTACTTACAATGCGAGCAGACCCATGGAAAAAACTAGTACTGTATATAATGTTTATCTTATTCGGAAATACAGTATAAATTCAATACGTATCTTAATACCAACAGTGAATTAATCTGCAAGATAATTTCACATTAATACATCGTCAAAGCTGATTTATGCTATAAAAAGTATTCAATACACCATTTCACTGGAAATACGTATTTTCTGATATTTCATTTTCATTTTTAATTAAAAAAGATAATGCGCCTCTTTTAAAATACCTACCGATGATTTTAGACGCTGTATTTGCTACTTTATTCTTTATAACTTACTAGCACAACCCGCGGCTTCGCTCGCGCTGAAACTACCAAAAACACTTTAAAATGGTAGGTTTCATACAAACTTTCATCGGCTATTTTACCCCCTTATGAGATGAATTTCGAAAAATGCTAAAATACGTATTTAATTAATTGTAATGAAGAGCATTTATACCAAGTTTCAAGTTATTCTGATCATAAATATTTTTTTGGATTGTATAACGTGTTTTCCTGAGGGAAACAGATAATTTCCCGCGGTAAAAAGTAGCCTATGTCACTTTTCAGCCCTCCAACTATCTCCACATAAAAAATCACGCCAATCCCCCAAGCCGTTTTGACGTGAAAGAAAGACAAACAAACACTTTCACATTTATAATATTAGTATGGATATTCATGTTGGCGAGATTAATGAAATATTAAATTACATGAAAACTTTAATGATAAAACTTTATACTTGGCAAATAGTTATTTAGGCCAAGTACCGAGATTGGTTTAAAAAGTTAGAAAGGCGTAAAATAATTTGACAACAATATTGTTGTAATAGAGCTAGTTAGGGCCCGGAGCTTCTAGACCTACGTAATTTTAGCAAAGCTGAAATTTTTGGAGATAAATTATTATCTATTATGTAGGTTAGAAAGAAAAGTACTGTAAGTTAAGTATATCTATTTACTAATTTGAAATCGGAGCCGTTTTACGGGTAGCGGGTATATAATGATTATAATTTATAGGACAACCATATTTTCTTTCCACATATTATATATTTTTTTAATTTCTTTTCATCAACGTATGTGTGGATGAACATATAATATGTGGGTTTTGTAACAGCTTATCAAGCTATAAACCATACAAAATATCAGAGATATTTGTTAGTAAGTATACTTTACAATCGAATAATGTCAGTTTTACTTCGCAACTTTTAATGCCTTAAATAATGACAACGCTGTATTAAAATTGAACTCACAATGTAAAGAAATACACCTACCCTACTATCTACCTAGTTCCTACCATCTAATCAGACGTCGTCAGTGTAAAAATTATACAAACACACTTAAATGAGAAAATGCTACGAATATAATTTCCACAAGCGACTTAACCTCGCTTCGCTCGGGGCTAGGTATGTTTTTTTTGAGCGGAACTCTAACTCTTTTTCTAAAAATAAGTAGCCTAAGTTACTCCTTCTAGCGTCAGCTACCTGCCAGTGAATGTCCCATTAAAATCAGTTTAGCCGTTTCGGAGATTAGTCGGAACAAACAAACAGGCAGACAATTTTTAAGTATCGTAATATATATATATATATATATATATATATATATATATATATATATATATATATATGCATTTAGTAAAAAGCTGCTATTTTGACATTACAAACATACACTTCAATTTAATTTATCTATATATATTATATTAATAGTAACTAGTACAGAAGGAATATACCGAGTGAAGGTATAACAACGTTCATAGTGAACTATGTACGTATCTACGTATACTTATCCCACAAGGGAAATCGCGGGAATTAAAAATATGACGCGATAAATGAACGACGATACGAGAAATAAATAAAATAATTTAATTATTGTGAATAAATTGTAGTATAAAGTCGTTAGTATCAAAACGGAAACATGTAGCATAATGAAGGCTTCGAAACATGGCTGCAATTTATGATGTATTTTCGTTGAGTTTTTGTATCACAGATAAATGAATTTCAATATCAAATAAATGTGTTGAATTTCAAATGAAAAAAAAGTATTTAATTTTAGCTTCAGCACTCTATTATAACGTCATATAAAATAGCATTTATAGAGCTAATATTTTGAATGTTAACCAGTAGACTCTTAATTCCGAATTCGAATTCTGAGGTAAGTGATTTTAAATTTTACAATATTATATAAGTATATATTACACAAACGAAGTATTTTGAATGAAAAATTGATATAAAACTTTTTTTTATTATTGTACTTAAAATAAATGTGTTAAAACTTGATAACGTGAACTTTGGGAAGAATGCTTTTGTTCCTTGGTTTTTTTTCTTCAAATTATTTCTTTGTTGAATTCTTATATAACAGCCTATATACCATACTAGCATTAAACATGTTTTTTGGTAATGAACCAGTGCTGTGGGTGTAGAAATGCTAATTACATATACATGCCCCAAGAGGATCGTTGATACACTAATTCCCACGATTCAAATATTAAATAGACGTTGTCGTCACTGGAACGGAAATGCAGAATTGCAATTTACAAATATTATAATTTTATATTATTTTCCCATTTCATTCATTAGTATTTATTGAAGTAAAAATTAATAATTTGATACATATAATTATGTTTTCCTTATAAACATGACATTTTAATATTAGAAACTAAAAAATAAATAAATTTTAAACATTTTTCGTAAGAATGAATTTTCCACAGCGTAATATAATTTAAAAATATGAGATAGCTCAGCGCAATCTTAGACAGTCAGTATAATTCCAGCGGACTCCAGTTTAGTGAATATTCATACTAAAATTTGTGAAAATGATATGAGATTTTAAAATCACGTAACCTACATAATAATAGTTAATTCTATTTTATTGAATGCTTAAGGGGTATTTCACGTGAAGCGGACAACGAAAATAAATTGAAGTTGTTAAAATAGTTCATACTCTGTTCAGTTATAGTTCTAGTGGACATGGATGTGCAAATACATTATTTTTTTCGTATTATGCTTTATTGCCGAGTTACGAGCTTTTAAAAATTTACGAAGTATAAAATCCGTATTTTTTGAATGCTTAATATTTGTCTCAATAAATTTGTAAAAATATCTAAAAAATATCGTTTCTTAAAGTTAAAAGTTATCTACATATTATAATTAAATCAATTTCAATCCCAATTAATAGAACCGTACCTGTTCCATTTTCCGTATTACTTACTCGTATGATTTTAACTACTTTTAGCAGTATATTATTATATACCTATAGTTGCAAGGAAAACGAATATTTGAAGTATAAGAATAGATGAATAATATGTTGAAAATTGTATTGAATGTAGAGCACAGCATTAATTTTAATTTGTTTTTTTTAATATTATTAGGATGTTACATTTGTAGTGTCTCACTCACCTGTATCCAAAAAAGTGAAAAATACACTTACTTTTCGAGGGTAACGAATTTAAACGTTTCACTCCACGATCCTTCACCAACATTATTAATCGCTGCAAATTTTATATAATAACTAGTGTTTGATCGTAATCGGTCCAGCTTAAATGGTCTGTCGATGGACCAGGTTCTATTCATATGGATATCAGTTATATTATAGTTCTCAGAATCGTCATACTCTGATTTATATCCTATAACTTCTGGTCCAAACACTTCATATGGACCTTCTATTGCAAATGTCACGGAATTCGATGTTACGTTTTGTATCGCTACCTAAAAGGAAAATCAGTTCATAAAGAAAGGAATGACAAAGTTAAAATATTACAATTTAAATCTATATATTGGATCTATTTGTAACAAAATACCCGCAATCCCAGAATTCAAAGGGATAACACTACTATGAACAGGGCCGGAAAAGTGGGGGCCTTACGACCATTAAGGAGACCCCGAATAATATTACAAAAAAAATTGGTTTTACCTTTTCTTTAGTTTGCCAAATTGGCGAAACAACAAAAAATGGTTCATTGACTTCACATATAAATACCAACTTAGCAAACCTAGAAATTTGTATTGTGTGTGGCAATCAGGTTAGTTGCCCTTTCCTAAATTCGTCTTTGACTACGGACGTGCTACCTAATATTTAATCGTAATATTTAATCTTATAATTTTATAGAAACTTACACTATTAATGGCCGAAGGGACAAATCCTTCCTGAACAAGAAAAGTTTTATTCGCTTGACCAAATTCATTTTTCGCCACACACTCAAATATTCCATACAACGTTTTATTTTCAATTATAAGCGGATTGTTATGAAAAGAGCTAGCCATAATCTTATTAATTTCCACTTGTTCTTCAGTTGATAGCTCTTTATTCGTTAATCTAAAAAAATATTATGAAAATATTACTTTATTGTGAATTACGTTTTTTTTATTTACCAGGATATGAAATGAAAAGATTTTTTTGTTATTTCTTATAGGTACATACTTTTGTGATTAATTAGTATTTAATTAGAATTAAAGTACAATTTGAAACAAATAAAAAATATTGATATTTAAAATTATTCTAATATCAGCAAATAATGAGTTAATTTAAACAGTTACTGCAACAATTCACTCAGTAATTCTTAGATAAAGGTTTAAATAATTGTATATTATCGATCTAATATATTATTAACTTTCCTATGAATAAAACCCGAAACTACTCATACAAATTCAAATATAAAAAAAATATACATACCTATAGTTCCAAGTGACTACCGCGGGAGGGTTGCTCTGATGCTCGCAACTCAAATTAATGTGTTGATTATTCCAAACCCAAACTCTTTCAAACGGTACATTAAAATATGGCGCGTATAAAACACTTAAGTACATTTCTGATGATGCGCTGCTAACTAAAAATATGTAAATAATGTTTTTATAATAATAGTTTTCTTTCAATATTTGTATTTATTTTTTACCAGTATTGCCCGCGGCTTCGCCCGCGTTCAAGTGACCAAAAAGCAAATTTTTAGGTTTTACATATTAGTATACTCTTACATTGCAATTTTTGTATTTTTTCTCAGAAATGAGACATTTTTCCGCTGTAAAAAGTATCCTATATGTTGACACGGATAACCAGCTATCATCATACCAAATTTCATCAAAATCTCTCCAGTGGTTTTTCTGTGATGCGGTAACAGACAGACACACGGACAGACAAAAATTCTAAAAACTATAGATTCGTTCTCTGTATCGATAATAATGTTTATATAAATAAGATTTTCCAAAAAATATCTAATGTACAGATTCGGCTTAGTTACAATTTTATTGTATGTATAGATGATGTTGCTAGCGAAAATAATGCAATGTAGATGTACAATGTACATATTATATTATGTAACATTTCTAGTAAGTATTAATTGAAATTTTAGTTATTACTTTCTTAGATTTACGCGAATATTAGACATTTTAAAATAAAACTATGTTTTCGGGTTTTTTTGCGGATTGCGAAAACCAAAAATTAAAATAAATCTGTGAAAAAAATCCTAAAAGATAGCTGTTTTATTTTAAAATGTTAGTTGATCAATTATTATATATATATATATATATATATATATATATATATATATATATATATATATATATATCAAAAAATGAGAATATAATATGTAAATAAAAATATCTATTTGAAAATTTATTTTTACGCGTCGATATATAAAAATAGTTGGACTTAAAATGAAAGGAAACCGGTGAATTGTAAAAAGAATTACCTACCTTTATTAGTCGCATTGCAAATATAAACTCCGTCATGAGTGCGATTGATTCTAAGAAAACTCAAATAGAATTCTATATCAGTAAAGCTCGTATTCTTAGTATCCCATACGAAGCTGAAATATTAATATATTAAAATTTAATAAACAAACTAATATTAATTTTGTAGGAAAACTAAAAAACACTGATAACATTTTTGTTCCTTTCTTAACTTTTAAAAAATATATTTCACAAACGTAACAGAGTTAAAGCGATTTAATTTAGGTATAGCTTTAAAAACTCAGTTGCAATTACGTATTAATGGTTAATTAACTAATTTTATTTAAAGATAAATTTAAATTTAATAAATATTTATAATTTACTTCTGTTTCGGTTATTGATAATACTAAATATTTATAAAACAAAATATTTGTGCATATTTTATCTAAATATAAAAAAGTTGTTGGAAATTTAACATAAATACCTTTGATCATCCGAATCTTCACCTAAGAAATCTAAGCTCATACTTGGAATCGGATGTCCTGATGCTTTACAAACGATCTGCGCTATCGATCCTTCTATTGCAGTTACGTTATTGAACTCAGTTATATTAGGTGGGAGTAATACCTAAAAATAATTTCATTCAAAGGTCACTGTTACTCCATACAAAAGGTTGCATTATCCTTTAGAACTATAAATAATACTGTACTGTTTTGATTTTGCTATTAAACTTTAAATAAAGCTATTTCTGTTTTACAACAATAAATCAAACTAAATGAAAACATACTTTATTCAAATAGACTTTTACAATCTCTTTTGAATCGCCATTTTTAACATTTCTAAAATTTATATTACATGTAAGTCCGTGATTGTGGCCTACCAAATTCAAGCTGCCAAAAATGTACCACCAAAATAATAGAAAACAATTTATCAAATATATAATAATCATAAATATATATTATAAAATATTTATATTTTGTCACATAAATACCTCGATTTCAATAGCTGAAGCGGAACTGCCGGCGTTGTTAGTTGCAATACATTCGTATGAACCACGGTCTTCATACGTAATTGAATCAAAAATTAATTTATTTCCGTCTTGGTAATATGTGGTATTAGTTTCTTCGGTATCCTATAAATACTATTTATTAAGTATAAATCTCATTTAATTGAAATATTAGTATTAGTTTTCTTATAATAGAGCCTATAAATTCTAAGTAAACAAGTTTCTTTCTTGACAATAAATCATTAAATACATTTTTTTATATTTCATATCTTAATTATTCAATAAAAATATTTAACTTGGGATTTGAACCTACTATTTTTATTTTTAAATGATAAAATATACCAAACTTACATGATGGATGTATCAAAAATATGGAAATCAAAAGATCTATGGCTGAATAAATCAAAACTTTATAAAAGAACTTACCTCTTCAGATATTTTTCTCCAAGTATATTCTGGATGCGGAACTCCGGCAACTAAACACTCGACAGATAAACTGCTGTTAAACGGCACTATTCTGTCTGGAATTGCTAATAGTTCTACTATTGTCGGTGTGGATATTACCTAAAATAATATATAGCAAGTTAAATATTATATTTATTTAAGTTTTAATTGCATTAATATGATAAATGCCTATTGCAAGTGAATGTGTGTTTGTTACTTTTTCTAGCTACAGCTGCTCAACTAGTTCACAGGTCAATGCATTTGTGCAAAAAATTTTATAATAAATAATCATGATATTATTTTAAGAGTGTTTATTAAATATTGGGTTAGAATGATCTTTAATTAAGTTTATTGCCTTACTTATATAATATACCTACATATATTATTTATCCTATTCCACGCATCTAAGATGACGGTATTTCTTAAAAAGTCTTATTAAAGCCTTCCTAACACATTCATTTCTAACACTGACCTATAGCCATTATATTCTTACCTTATAATTTTCTTCTTTATATGTATGTAAAATCTGATTAATCGTGAAATCCCAGAAAGTATAAATGTTACAAACAATTTGACAAGTAAGTACTCATAGGAAGTAGATATTCGCTAAGAAAGTAATTTTGGAAATTAATCCCCTAAAGGGATTAAAAATGGTTGGAAGTTTGTATAAAAATTTATTATTTTTTAAGCAAATGCTAGAATTATATTACATACTAGCGACTCACCCTCGCATCGTTCGGGATCGTCCCTAGCTTGCTTCCCAATACAAAGTTTCATCCCTATTTTCACCCTCAAAGGGATGATTTCCGGGATAAAAAGTATCCTATGTCCTTTCCAGGGTCTCAAACTATGTTCTCACCAAATTTCATTTAAATCGGTTCAGTAGATACAGAGATTACTCCCTGCAACCTCACAAACTCACAAACTTTACCTCTTTATAATATTAGTATAGACAAGTAAGGATTTTAAGTCATTGTTAACCCTTAAGGTTGATTTGTATAGTATACTACACACTAAACTAAAAAAAATATTAAATAAGCTATACGTCGATGATTGTCTTACTAAAATTTCAAAAAAAAGTTCTCCCCTAAGCGGAAAACAAATTACTTTTAAAAGTTAGGAAGTTGGCGTCATTTTTAAATTAAAAAGTCGTTAAAACATTTTGTTCACGTAATAATATACAATATATAATTCAAATAGACTAAACAAAGCGTTGACTCTATATGTTTAAATTAGCTTATTGTACTCTATACTTAAGTACTTTTATTCAAGACGAGAATATAAGTTTAGGGACAATAATGAATGGTCAAACAAAAATGAATGAATTTATGAATCATATCCACGAATTCTCAACGTAGACTTTTGTTAGTCACTCATATTGTTTCATATCTTTTATATGAAATTCATTAAAATATTTTCTTTATATCATGAGCCCGACGTGTTATGAAAAGATAACGTTTGAATTTCATGTGAAAAACTGAATGTGAACAAAATATGAAAGAAAAATAAAGCTTTTACTAATATCATTGTTATACTCTTGTGTATAAAAATATATTCTTCAAACTTATCCCACTTAAAGTGATTTTTTCTATAAAGAATTATTGATTTCCTCGTATCTAATTCTTTTGATGTAAGAACGATATTAGCATTGTTGATCATATGAATTTTGAAGAAACTTTTGTTTGTGACGTTAGTAAAATAGAATAAACACTTAATTATTATTATTATTCTAGTTTTTAAGCTCTGCTTATGTGGTAGTTATGACAAAAAGTGAAGTATCTCAATTCTCAATTTTATTCCAATCCATTAAGTCATTATAGTATTAAGAAGTAACAAACACACATGCTTATTAATAAATAATTCACTTTTATACGCGATGATGATGCTCCTGACTGATTTCGGCAAATCTCACTGAGACTAGCCAACTGCGCAGGAGATATTATAGTGCATAAGAGCTCGCGCAGATACAAGTACACTCTCTACTCCTTTGCACTGTCAATGTCAATGTAGGTACATACTTCGACACAACCAGTGAGAGTTAAGGCGCTGGATCAATGGCTTTACGTGCTCTCCCAGGCACGGGGGTGTAACGCTGCCTACATCACAACTCCGGGGTGCTACTGAGAATTCGTTAACAGGAAGTCTCAATAACTAAACTTAGCTCGAATCGGGTCTCGAAACCGGGGCCTCTGAATCTGTGGCCGTACCTAGCGTGTGGCCGACCTAGTTGCTAGGTCACTGAGCAGTTATACATATGACATATTTTTTTACCATCAATAGGTATTATGAAATACTCGTATTTTGAATAATAATATTATCATGTAATAAATATTGCATAACGATATTATTATGTAATATATAAAACTATACGGTCATTGATCAGATTAAATAAATTTTCAATTTGAATATTTTGTTGTTAATAAATATAAATTCATTCAAACATTTAGAATTGAAATTATGTAAATGAATGTTACACAAATTCAAATGACAGTATGTATGTTTTCACTTTTTCTGTAAATAGAATCACATAAAGTGGGTCAAATGTTGATCAGTGCTTCAGCATCTTTTAAATATTCATGTTAACGTCGTTAGAAATATGAGGGGCGCTTTGAAAAGCCTCTTGGCAAGATAAAAATTCAAGTTTTTGTAAAAATATGTTTCTAAATAATATTAGTATTATTCATTTATTTATATATAAAATTTATAAATGTAAAATAAACCGTGTTTTATCTTTATACTATATTATGGTAAGAATGTTAAATTTTATCAAAATATATTATTTATAATTTTAAAACTAAAAATATAAGCTTTAATATGATATAGGATTAAAAATGATTCTTAAGCATGTAGAGATCAATCATCATTCCCTTTATCAGAGATAAGTGAAAAAGAATGAAGATCATTTAGTACTCTATCCTTGTTGAATACACTACTTTGTTAAGTAGCGTCAGCATAGTGTTACGATGTTTATGTATATTGTAAAACTTTGTTTAAATTCATTATAACAAATGAAAAGCAGATTATAATTATAAATTAAGACTAAGTGCAGGTTTAAATAAAATTCGGAGTCTTTCAAGCCTTTCAAGGTGTAAAATGTAAATGTTTTTGAAACACTGTTTATTTTTTATTATTATTTTTCCATAATATACTTAACTGTAACGAGTTACGACTTGTTATACGAGTATATATTGTAACACCTCATATAATTTCGTAATATTTTATTATATTCATACATAAATAATTAAAGTCAACTAAACCTCAAAAATTAAAACTTTTCAAGTTTATCATTTTAACTCTCTAAAATTATTGCTTAACACTTACCTCTACTTTAATATCTTTATCGATTGCTTCGACTGTTTCAATTTCAAATGCAATACATTTATAAACGCCTTTATCATTTTCTGTAGCGCCTATTATGACTAGTCCTTCTGAAGTGATTTTGTATTTTTCGTCATCTGTTATCTAAAACCAAAATATTATTTAATCTATACATATAATAAAAATTTAACGTATCACTGTCTGTACATGGAAGATATATGAGAAAAAATAGTATGTACCTTTATCAACGCAAATAGTGTCCAAAACAATGATTGTAAGAATTTTTGTTTGTTTGCCTGTGCGTTTGTGCACGCTAATCTCAGAAACGGCTTATCTGATTTAGATGTGGTTTTCACTAATATATTGTGGTAAGCTTCACTTAACATTTAGTGTTTGTTTCATGTCAATCGGTTCATAAATAAAAAAGAACATTTGTTAAACTATTTATATCTATCTATTCTTTTTCTGTTCAGTAGCATTGACTGAAACTTTACTAAACTTCATAATAATGATCTATACAAAATTATGATTATATAATAATAATATTTTTATCCCGGAAAAATGTACGGTTCCCGCAGGATAGGTTTTCTTTTGTTTTCGCTAGTGTTATAATACAATATTATTTAATGTAATATTTTATAGTAATATAAAAACTACCTACATGTTCATAGAAACCATGTTAACTTGCAAAATTATAACATGTTTCAAAGTGATAGAGCGTCTTACTTAATAAGATTTACGTATAAACTTTTAGTTCATGCTACAAAATTTTCATAAGGTATTTTCCATGTATTTTAAGGACTTAATATATTCTTAGACATTATTATTCTAATAGGTACTTACCTCGACAAATTCTTCTCCTCCTTTGTGCCACCGTATTGATAAATCTGAGTCACCTCGTGCCTCGCATGTTATTAGAGAATCTTTTCCATTTATAGCGTATTGTACATCTTCAGTATTCACGAAGTATGGTGGATCTATAAACATATTTGTTTAATAATACACACTTTAATTTTTCAAAATATTCTCATTCAATAAATCTTTAAACACAATTAAGCATTTTGTATTGAAAAATATTATACCATAAATATTTTTTCTCTACGAGAATCGAACCCGTGATTTTGGTAAAAGGACAAGGTTGTTGTAGGTAGCTATATTCATTTTATTTGTTTATATTCTGCGTATGTTTATATTATAATAAAACACATGGGCTGAAGTATTAATCGTAAGGTTAACATGTGATGTCTGGTTTAATTAAAATATTAATTACTGCTACGAATTAATGCTTGTTTTTCAATTGAGATACATTATAATTTATAATGTATATTATGATAATAAAATATGTATCTTAAGCATTATAAATGCAGTTTCATTATAAATATATAATAATAATAATATTCTATATTGAAGTGAAACTTCTATAAATCGTTGTGATTTGAAACTCGATTAAACAAAAATGCGTCACGACAAAGAGACAAACACATAAACATATAGGATTAACCCGGCGAGAGAACGACATCGAATACATTACTCAGGAAGTGAAATATAATAAAAATAATACTGAATAATATGTAACGTAATATATGTTAAATAAAATGTAAAGTAGCTTTTAAACTTGGTAAAAATATTATAAAAAAATAAAAAAATAAATTTACAATAATTATTCTACTCCTGATACTCTATTTTCATTTCATTTGCTACCGCGTGTGTGCGTGTGAATTGCAAAGACACACACACACACACACACACACGCACACACACACACACACACACACACACACACACACGCACACGCACATACACACACACGCACACACACACACACACACACACGCACACACACACACACACTTTTTTTTACAATTTATATGTTTACAAGTACTTGTCCAAAGGACCTCAGTAAAAAAACTAGGTCTTTTTAAATCTTAATCTTGAAAGATTTTTTTATAGATATAATTTTGATTTAAGTATTCATATTTTCACAAATTATGATTTAAATTTTAGAAATCGAAATCTATTTTAAAAATTATTGCCACATTTTCTTTTATAAAATCTGCATCGTAATGGTACGAGAGAGAGCAACGAGAATTTTTCCTATACCACGCGTACCTACTTTAGATCAAAACAAATTTAAAGAAGCATAAATCAAATTAAGTGCACATTTATTTTGTATGAGTTTTTGTCTAGACGTATTTCAGTTCTTTATCTTAGATTAAAGCGTCTTAGTAAAATACTATTTCTAATTGACCGTAGGTACCTACTAAAATAAATTTAGTACAAAGTATAAACCATAAGCCCAATGGTAACGCGCCGCTTGGGAAATCGAGTGGAGCGGGTTCAAATCCCGGGTCTCGCACCTCTGATGTGCGAATCATTTCTAACTTGATTACCTGTATTACGGTGAAGGAAAACATCGTGAGGAAACATATATGAGAGAACCTAGCAAGTTTTCGAAAGACGGGTAGTGTCCCGTAGAACAAAGAAAATATATAAAAATAGAAGCCCGCACCCAGCAGTAGGACGGTTAAAAGGGCTGAATACTTACCATATGCTTCCACATTATACGTTAATGTATACTGCTGACCATCACGAACAGTCACGCACTTGTAGGCGCCTGATATCGATTTCACCACATTTGATATGTACAAGCTGTAGGTTTTTTGGTCTGACCATTCCAAATAAACGTTTGAATCTGTACCTGGTCTTGTGAAAGCAATCATTTATTTTAGGAATAAAGTATAATAAAACTTGTAAATTTTTTAAATTTTAGTATTAGTATAAGTTAGTAGTTAGTTTAAAATACAAACGATGAAGGATTTATTGATGTACAAACTTTTTTATTGAATACAAAACAATTTTTTTTTTATATTTTCTTTAATGGTTTGTTAACACAAATCCACTGAACATTGTGCTTTTTGTTAAAATCTATATTAATAGCTTAAATACTTTTAATTTTAAATACATTTTATGGTTATCATAATTATTATAAAAAAAAGTTCAAAAGTCTTTTTTTTAAGTATATAAATCATTACATACCCCACATCTTTTATTTCTTGATTATGTGGATTTAGCCACTTAAGATTTATATCGCTGTGGCCAGGATCTTCACATTTACATCCTTGATAAAAGGTACTTCCTGTTTTAACATTAATAAACTCGACTTGATTGCTTGTAAAGCAAGCGCGGCTCTCTGGAAGAGAAAAATCCTGTTACTGTCACCCACGCTTCCCCATCCATCAATTACGACGGGACTTTCGGTTACCATGATATATGTATATGTATACGTAGCTACAAGTAGGGCGTACGAATTAGTCGTTAGGACCAAAGTCCTCGGACAGTGGTAGAATTTGGGAATTTAAAAGTATTTGTAAACATATTTAATTTCATTTGATTGAAGGTCAATATCAATTAGAAAAGATCATAACTATACAAATGTAAATAATCGTGTAAATATATTTTTAATATATTGACATGATTTTGAATTTATTTTTATATATTAAAAATATATTTACATGACTAAGTATATATTTGGCACACGTTTGGTCACTTCCTGCGCCAGCGGTCGCTGGTTCGAGTCCCGCTAGGGGCATTCATTTGTGTGATGAGTACGAAAGTTTGTACTATTGTCATGGGTGTTTATATTTATAATAATTGTATGTATTTAAAGTCATATATGAATCAACTATCTGGTATCCATAACACAAGCCTCGTAGCTTACCATGGAACTAGCTGGTGCTATGTGTAATAATATCCCAACATATTAATTTATTTATTCATATTACTCTTTGATCTACTCACAGAGGAAATATGCATTTAGTTGAGACTTTACTATCCATAGAAATCAGTACGATAGAGGCTGTGTGTGATTCTAATGCCGCACTTTTATATATACATATTTAAAATCGTATCGTAAAATAAGATTTTTATTTTATCTATAAATTGGAAAAATGTTATCACTGTGCCACATAATCAATATTGATCAGGATTGGTGTGTGTGGGTGTTACATATGTTTTAAAATTATTTATTATCTTATATTTAGGTATATGATTTCATATATTTGCAAGATATAAAAAGTTGCGTATAAAAAGATACTTGAAATTTAAACCATCAAAACTTACAAATAAGTAAAACCCACAGAGATTATATCGTCGCCCCTAATATCGAATATCGAAAGATTGAGTGGAGTTTGTCTGGAAATGTTATTTAAGTTTGGTAAAAGTTTGGAAGATCACAATATAGAGCTTGCTCATACCTAACATTGGCCTTCTAGTTCTGTATAAGCTAAGTAATTTATACTGATACTCCAAGTATGAGATTGATGATGTGATCTTTTATTTATAAAGATATATTAATAGAAGTTCTTATATGGTTTCTGTATTAAAATACATAATTAGATGTTCCTTGTATATATCAAAAGTAAGAGAAGTCCTATATATTATAGAATAATTAATAACTTCGATAGTCTTTGTTTTAAATCACAAAAACTTAACAATACATTATTAAATGCAATTTCGATTTGAAATTGATATCGTATTATGCATATATGTAGCTATATTTTTTTATCGTACATATTTTTATTTTATTTTATCGTGCACAATTCTAATTACTACGAAATATTCTTGCTACAAGTAATACTATATTTACAACATGTTGACTTGTAATTATTTACTAATTTTAGGTATTAAAAAGTTAAACGTATTTAAAAGGATGTTTAAAAATTATTCAAATAACGAATGTCAGAAGAAGAGCTTTAAATCTTCATAAACAAGAATGATGTAAAGATTTTAGTATCACATGTCGTTTACGAAAGATCCTACTACAACATGAGCCAAATGTGCTTTTAAATAGAACGGTTTTAGGTCAAGCTTTTAAAAATAGTAGAAAAAAAGCTCAAATATTAATTATTTATAAAAATATTACTATATCGCTTACTTTAAAATAAAATGTTACAATTATTTAATTTATAAGCTAATTTTTTTTTAATTAAATTAATTAAATAATCAATTCTATATAAAAATAATGATTATTATTCAAAGTATAAGGCAGAATATGATTTTATTGGTAACAAATAGACGATTCCGGCGGCTGTGTTGGTATAATAGATACATAATATTCTCAACTAGTTACGATGAAACGCGGAAGTATTTCAATACTCATAGAAACTAATTAAAGGCCAAATAAACAATTTTTATGTGTCTCTAACACTCTATTTAAGATTTTAATTTCTACCTTTTTAAATAAAACTATCTTTTATTTCCGCGGATTTATTTTGATTTTTGGTTTCCGATATTTCGAATGCTTTACAACAATCATGGTCACGGGAGAGACTAAGGTGTTAGATGTCTCAAAGGCATTATATGGTTGTGACAGACAGCCTATCCACAAAATAACAAAATGAATTAAAAAATTACAAAAATGACACCAAAGTTCAAAAATTACAAAAATGGCATCTTACAATATTTTTTCATTTTAATTCTAAGCATTTTAATTTTCTTTTTTAAATATTATCGTTCTCAATACTAAATTTAATACACTGCACTAATGCCTGTATGCCTAAAATAATTTTGCGAAACTGCGTAGCAGCTGTTCGTGCACATCTGATGCCCATTTTATTAGTATCATGACCATTAATGTTCGTGTTTTGTTCTTAATAATATAACTAGGTCAGTTGGATAGTAACAGATTATGCAACGAATTATAAAAAGATAAATATAAAACACTCTACACACTTAACGGTCCCTATGAGGTCGCCCTTTAGGGTTTCTAATTCTGGCATATACAGTACACACTACACACGGACACATACATTCAGAGAATGACAAATATTTACATATTTATTACTTTGGGTCAATCAATTTTTAAGTTTAGCTTCAGATAATTAACCACCTTCAAGAGTATACCTAATATTCTATTCAATAAAGAAAGAATTACAATTATTTTTCATGAAGATATGATGCAATATACACAAAAAAGAAAAAAATATACAATATAATGTCCTTAACATCCTTTTTTGGAGTCAGTCTAAATTTAACTACGAAGTTATATTTAAAGCTTTTTTATTTACTACACAAATATGTTGTCTTACAAGAGTACGGTCAGTCATCTCTTAAGTTCTCTACTCTTTACTAAAGTAGTAGAATTACATGCATTGATATATAAAAACATAGATATTTCCTAACAAATATCTCTTTGAAAAATGGCGTCGACATGTGACGTTAAGTCAAACCAAACAATAAAATTCAAAAATCTAATGTTCTAATTGTCTAAACACAAATTCGAACTTAACTACATCATGTAAAGTTCTTTTATAAACAAAACAACGTGCGTTTTAATTTTATCATCCAAAAAGCAATGAACAAAAGAGATTTGAAAAAAGCGCATAATTTCCAATTGTGCACATTTTTTTGAGGACACTTTGGATACGCTAATTGTGTATCTTGAGTTTTTGTACATCAATCATTACATGCCACTTTTCTAATACACACTTTTTCTAGTAAGCAAGCTTTTTACCTTTACGTTAGCAAAATTTTATTCAATACTACCATTGCCCGCGGCTCCGCCCGCGTTCAGTTGACCAAATTCTTAGGTTTTACATATAAGTAGTATTTTTACATTGCAGTTTTTGTATTTTTTCTCAGAAATAAAAATTTTCCCGCGGTAAAAAGTAACGGATAACCAGCTATCACCATACCAAATTTCATCAAAATCCCTCCAGAGGTTTTTCTGTGATGCGGTAACAGACAGACAGACAAAAATTCTAAAAACCATAGATTCGGCCTCTGTATCGATAATAATGTTTATTTCAATAAGATTTTCCAAAAAATATTTAATGCACAGATTCGGCTTAGTTACAATTTTATTATACCTATGTATAGACTTACTTTTGAACGTGTGAAACGTGCTAAGCTTGTATTATTATATCTATGGTGCCAACGGACATTTACTATGGGAAACACTTCATGTAAGCGGAATATAGTAAAAGTACTCTTTGTCCTATGGTACTCTCCGGACTCCAGCTCATATTCGATGCAAAAAATAAATTGTTGCACCTTTGTTGCGCAAAAGGACGACAAATTAACAAAATTACGCATATTTATATTTAAGTAAAGGTTATTTACTTAATATGTATTTATCATATTAACCTTAAAGAAGATAACTATTCCCACAAATTATGATAATTCCGGAAGCTACGTGGGATTGATGACGACTGAGTCGACATTAAACTTGACTCATGCACTAGTTCTGATAGTTAAATTAAATGTAATGTAACCCTATACTTTTATAGGGATTGAAATAATCTTTTATGTGACTTCATGCTTATTCAAGTTCTAGAAATGTACCTACTATCTATACATATAATAAAATTCTGACTAAGTCAAATCTATACATTAATTATTTTTTTTTCGGAAAATCTTATTAAAATAGTCTTTATCATCGATACAGAGGCCGAAGAATTTTACTCTGTCTGTTTGTCTATCTGGAACGTATCACGAGAAAACCACTGGATAGACTCTCATGAAATTTAATGATAGCTGGTTAGCAACTTATAGGATACTCTTTAATACGGGAAAATATCTCATCTTTGAGAAAGCTATACTAAACGTTAAAACTTAATAATAAAATACGTCTACAATTGCTTTAATATAATATTATAAGACAAAACTAAACAACATGTTGGCGTCGCACAAGGCCATATTGATCAAGGAATTTATCTGTGACAAGATAAAATTCGAAAAACAGAAACTTTAAAATTGGTGTTGACAGAAAGAATCGCTAAGTTGTTTACTAAGTCAAAGTCAAAGAAAGCTTTAAATAAAATTATTTTTTCGAATATTTCGCGGTTTCATTTTGCTTTTTTGATCCCAATATTCCGAATGCTTTCCAGCAAACATGAAACGTCTAAAACAAAAAAAAAACAAATGTTATATTAATTCTTAAAGATCCTGGTTGGTTAACTAACTAGTGTTAAAATACTTTTTACTTATAAAATATTTTTTCTTTTCATAATCTTTATAGACATCTCTTAAATTGTGGTCTCATTACTGCATTGAAGTCTACGATTTAATGATATTTTTCCCATGTGAAGGAATTAGCATATAGAGATGCTGGGGTAGTACCCTAACCAATTACTAAAATGAAAACTATATAACTACTATACAAATGCAACAATGGACTTATTCTGATATTATGGATAATTTCTTAGTACCTAATAGCTGTATACTAGGAATTCTTGAATTTAACTTAACCTTTAATAATGAGAGCATGAAAAAAGCCTCGGCGAAAAGAAGTAGAGCATATAATGAGAATTAAATATTGAATATACATAATACAAAAATGTATTATTTATAAACACATTTATCTATTAAAAAATGACAAAGGATGTGAGTACGTCCTTCGTAAATATTATAACAATTGAATTCACTCTTTAGGCATATGACATTGGCTGTGGCCAGGCTAATCAGCGTCCATCTAAATAAAACAGGAATAACTAACACGTCACGGTACGTTACGAACTATATACTTACTAATATTATAAATGCGAAAGTGTGTTTGTTTGTTTGTTTGTCTGTACTTCTTTCACGTCGAAACAAAGTGACGGATTGCCTACTTTTTACCGCGGGAGTTTATTTTATTCCCACGGGAAAACACATTATAATACAAACCAAAAATTATTTGTGATCAGAATTACTTGAAACTTGGTATTAATACTTTTAAGTACAAATTAATAAATACGTAATTTAGCATTTTTCGAAATTCATCCTATAAGGGGGTAAAATGGAGGATAAAAGTTTGTATGAAACCTACCTTTTTAGAGATATTTTTGTAGCTTTAGCGCAAGCGAAGCCACGGGTTCTGCTAGTTTCATATAAAACAAATGTTGTCTCAATTAATTAAACAGTATCGTGTAGACGAGAATCAACATTGAAATATGGAATGCATAATTACAAACCAAATCCAACAAAGTAGCGAACTAAATAAAATATCCATTGTATCCAAGCTAGTTTCCAGTTTAACATTTGAGTTTAGCTATATGAAGTAAAATTATTATATACTCGTATATAACTACCCGTTGGTGAAGTGGCTAGCATGTACAGCTGCAATCTCTGAGGTTCAGGGTTCGATAATCGGCTCTGGTTTAAATAGTGACTTTCGATCATAAAATTTCCTGTGGTAATTGGTAGCATGGAGCGATCCGGCTGCCTTTAAGAGAGAGATTTCTTGCATATACGCCTTCATACATATGTATATATTGTATATATTGCAATATATTCTGCGTACCTATGCGATCAGTCCCTACTTAATTACTTACATAATCTATAAATACATGTAATAAAAATGTAGAAATCGAATGCTAATAATCGAGCCAGGGGGATGTAAGAAGAGAAATAGAACAAATCTACTCTTTCGATCATCCTCTCGCGTACCTCTGCTAAACGTCTGGTTGAACCGTCTGGTTTAAGAATAAAGCAATGAAACATTCAACCTTAGCAAAAAAATAAAAACCGACTTCAAAAAAAGCACTAAAAAGTAATCATTCGCTAATTTTCCACCCTTAGGGGTGGTATTTTAGTTTTGAAATTTAAATGGGATCAATTTGGAAGTATACACTTTCAAACAAAGCAAAAATTATTCAAATCGGTCAATAAATGACGGAGTTCTGAGGTAACAAACATTAAAAAAAACATGCAGCCCAATTGTCTTTTTGAGGAAGTCGGTTGAAAACGCAGTCATGTGGACTGCCGACAGAAGTGAAAACTTAAAACTATAAACAAACAGTTGTTATTTTTGGATATTCAAATTAATTGTTTGATCTTAAACTAAAATTTGTAAAATATAACGTTTACATTTATCTGGTTTTGACATCTTTCAGCATTCGGCACTCTGAGTGTTAGCGTTAACCCGTCACGTGACCACGTCCATGACGACTTACATGAATTTCCTCCCCCCCATCCAATCCTATCTATAGAAGTTTTCACTGCAATAATAACATAACGGAACAGAATTTATTGTTAAAAATAAGTGCCACTGCAGCGATTAATATAGCGATTAATATATTTGAATAAGTAATTAAAAACATAATTTTTTACTATACATTAAATCTTTGATCCGTCAATTTAATATAAATAAACCTCGATGTGTACAAATTCATAGATGTTTACTATTTTAGATTACTCTAATTTGGTCTAATAGCCTGAAACTTGATAGTATCTAATGTCAAAATATGCTTTAATTATCGCGATACCTACTCGCGGCAGATACGTTGAGTAATAATAATTAATATCTCGGCTTAGATGGAAATAGACGAGCTTCATCTTAGGATATTTAATGGTCCCGAAAATAGCTTCTTGATGGATTTCAGAACAATGTTTGGCAAGATTTACCAAGTTTAATAAATTATTCAGATTGGTTCAGAGGTCATATTATACGGAAGAGGGCGGTCAAGCGAAACAATAATATCGAGGATTGATCTCCGATTACTACTTACATATGTTCATGGTCGTTAAGACTGCAATAGATTGCATTACCTTGATTATGTTCTTTGTTTATTTTTATAATGGCTTTAAGCCATACAACATGGTAACACTTGTATAATATTATCCTTTACTTGGACTAATAATTTGCTACTTAGGTAGTTGTCTTTATCTTAAATTTTTGTAACATTTTATGACTTGAATATCTATTAGATAGAATTTGGCTTGAAATATTCTAATTTTTATTTATAGAAAAAATAGTAAATTACATTTTCGAACATACATATAATAAATCAAAATCCACCATCCTGCTAAGCTTGCGTTTGTACGGGCTTATCTCATAAACTAATGGAAAGATTTTAGTAATTTTTAAAACGATAGAAAAACGAATTATCTATAATTTATGAAAGCTATCGATATGATGATATTGGTTAAGGTTAATTAAGTAGGAAGAAGTCATTTTTTATTCTGAGAGCGTCCGCCATATTATGCGAAGAGTTCTACTAATATTATAATACTGTTTACTGGATTATTTTATTTTATATCCGATGAAAAACTTTATTTCAACGGGCACGTTAAGCTGTTGAACCCGTTGTTTTTGAAACAAATACAGCGTTAACGTATTGAAAAAAGAAACATACGTACATATAAAATATAGGTACCTACCTACTTATTTAAATGTAGTTATTTATAATATAATCTCTATATCTGTATAATATAATAAAATATAATAAAATAATAAATAGGTATTATAAATGTGAAAGTCTGTATGTATGAATGTTAGTTACTCTTTCACGCCAGAACGGCTGAACGGATCTGGATGAAATATGGCACAGAGATAGATTGTAGTCTGGAATAACACAGGCTACTTTTTATCCCGGAAACATGTACGGATCCCGAGGTATCGATTTGTTTTTGTTTTTCTAGTTAATTAGCTTTTAGTTATATAAATAAGTAAATAAGTAACAATAAATTTATTTGCTATTTATCCTAATATTAATTTGTTTTATAGAATATCAACAAATATATCTAAAAATTAAAATCTCATTTAGTTGTTAATTTATCACAAATTTCAGTTTCAGAATAACATTTATTATAGCTAGTATATTTGAAACTAAATGGTTTGATCTTGTTAATTAGATAACGAGGTGGAAATTTCCAAATCACTGCAAATTTTCACGGCCGTTGAATTTGCTTTCATTTATGGCTTTGGTTATGAGATGTATTATGAGAGTAACATTTAATTTAACATTATAGTATTATAACGAAGTAATAATAATTAATTTACGTTAGTTACGGTTTAGGAAAATACTGTGATATGTTAAGTCCGTCAGCCTGCAGTGATCCAACTTGGCGGAATATGATTGAATATGCCTCAAAGCAGGAGATTCGAAAGAACCGAATCAGTATTTTGTTAACACAGCCGTTATATGGCAACATTCGCACAGTTTACTGTCTCGAAGTCCATATGTTCAAAACTTAAACAGGCTTAGTTATTAGACATGTCATATACATTTTATATACATTTTTAGTGATTGCCTCAGCTCTTACAGCCGTCATAGATAGGAGAAGAATAAAATAAAGATCCGTAAATTAGGCAATTATTTAATTTATATTAAGAAGGATTCCTACGTCAATCTTATCAATCTTATATCTTTAAACGAGCAAATCTTGTGTATATATATATAATCTGAATCTCGGAAGCGGCCCCAATGATTTTCATGAAATTTAGTATTCAGGGGGTTTCGGGGGCGATAAACCGATCGGCCAAGGCGCAAGATTGACAATCATACGTGTCCGAGTTTGAATCCCGGTCGGATACAAAGGTATAATTTATTTTTGTTTATTATTTGTATTTATTCAAGTTTTTAGTTTTTTTTAAAAAGAAAATTGTACTTTTGACCAAAAACTCCGAGTGAAGCTCGGTGGCCCAGGTACTAATGATTAATATCGCAAAATACGTTTCCCATAACTAATAAATGAAATGAACTGGAAACAAGATTTCTAAGTATTAAAGCGGTCTGTAGCCATCATAACAAGTTAACATTTATTAAGCCAAATATTTAACCGAAGTATATTAATTCCACCATGATGACACCAATAGCGCACATAATTTTAGGAATTGGTACCGCCTTGCTTAACGAGCTCAACTAGCTGGTGACCGAACGCATCAAATTGTTTGATATGCGTGTTGAGTTACTCTTTTTAATAACACTCATATTATGTAATGTTTTACAAAACTTTTAACCTGTTATGAAACTTTAGTCATAATTTAGTTATAACAAATCGTTTTCGTAAGTAAAATAAGCTTTTTATATACTACGTATGTATATTGTATTGTATAGATGCATTCTGCTTTTACGAGAATAGCATCTTATTGCGGATTTATGTTAAGTTTTTAGCAATACTGATATTATTTTTTAAATTCTTAAAAATTATTTTTTTTTGTTCAAATTTGCATAAATTCAATTTTGTACTCAAACCTCGATATTAATATTAAATTAAAAGCTCTAATAAAAACTTTTATAAGGATATTTTAACTTTTTTTCCATTAAACAAAAGGAAAAACCTCTAACGGGTGATTCTTTGTAACACGGTTTTGCTATGTTTTTTACTGGAGAACATATTTAAATATTTTCCGATAAGAAAACAATTCATAGGTAACATGTAAAAAAACAACTTCTATCGAGGCCTTATATTTTTAATTGTAATTAATTAAATTAAACCTAGTTAAAGCTTACAGATAACATCAAAATCTAATGTATCTGGCGCGTCCGAATGCCATTTTTCTTTGTTCCAAGTTTGTTTTCAGCAAATAATCGTCGAAGGATTCAAAAATTTTTACACTCAGTCGATCTCTGAATATTTGATCGTTATTGTTTTTATAATTTGATCCGATATATTATTATATTCTTAAAGTTACAGAGCTTTACATTTTGTCCGCGGCTAAAATTATAATTTATCTGTACTGACATGTTTGTGCATATTATATAGTATAATATCTTAATATTCCGTTAAGTTACACCGAGAAGCGATTGCCCGTCTCAGTCAGCGCCGATGCGTCGAAGGAAGCACTAATATTGCTTCATTTTTGAGTGATAAATTACGATTTAAAATTGAAATCTGGACTTTGTAACGTGTCAAGGATAATTAATCTGCGCTCAATTATAATTATTTGCGTAAGTATAATGATTTTTTTAATTTAATAATGATATATTATCAAGTTAAGTGACACTAATAATAATTATTTAATTCTTATTATATTTAAAGTAAAAACATAGTATTCGATTATGTTAAAATTTCTCATTCATCTGGTTATAATTCGTCTGATTTTATCTGGCATTTTAATACCAGATGAATTTGAAAACGACAGATTAATTAGGTTTAACCCAAAAATATTATTGTAACTGAAGCAAACTTTGTGTCTTAAAAAGAGTGTAACTTTTAAAACTATAAAAAATATATTTCGTTAATATTTTACTTGTTTACTACAGGATTAATAGCATCAACTAATCAATAAAATTATACACTTTTAGGTCTCTATTTTCAAAATGGCAAAATCAAAGAAGCAAACAAAAGAAGAAAGGCTGATGAAGAAGCGCCTTGCAGAGAGAAAAAGATACGAAATGATAAAAAATAATCCAGACTTATGGAAAGAAAAGCAAGAAAAAAATAGACAAAGTTACTTACGTAGAAAGCAGAAACAGAAACAATTACCTATAAACGAAATGACTCCTAGACAGCAAAGGTTACAGAGACAGACATGGAGGAAGAACTATCGTTCATATTATTTAAAAAAGAAGCGTGAAAAAAGAACAATAGCGCTGCTAGAAGAAAATACCCCACCACAAAGTCCTAGCATTTTGTCAGATACCGAACCTGTAGTTTTAGAACACTTGGCTCGTAGCCTTCCAGCAAGCCCATTCTTAAATAAAAGCTCGGAGTGTATGATGTCAGGACCGTCAATAACTTTGCGTAGCATATCTACACAGTGCAATGATTTTAAAACGAGTACACCATCTAATACTAAATCTCTGTCTTCCTCATCTGTTACTTCTGCCATAAGACGTATCCGTTACCAAAAAGATAAAGTAATAAACGTTCTTAAAAAAAAGTTAATAAGCCTAACGCAACAAAATGAACGTTATAGAAAACAACTTAAAAAAATGGCTTCAAAAAGCGTTCAAAATCAAATCATTAAAGTAAAATCCATTGTACCAAATACAAAACAAAATTGTAATTTCGAACCTTTGCCTAATCTTCTAAAACAAGAAGTCCGTATATTTTATGAGTCCGACGAAAATAGCCGTCTATGCTCAGGAAAGAAGGAGTTTATTGTAAGGAAAAAAATACGAAAGCAAAAGCGGTACCTTAGCGACAATCTTTTAAATTTGCATAAGAAATTTTTGAAATCTTCAAATTTTACCATTAGCTATTCAACATTCTGCAAGCTAAGACCATTTTGGGTTTTGCTACCTGATTCTCGATCACGTGACACTTGCTTATGCAAATTACATACTAATATGGATTTAGTCATCAAAGGATTGTATCAGAGGAAGATAATACCCGTTATGACCTCCCAAAATCTTCTTTCAATGTTATGTTGCGACATGTATAGCGTGGACTGCTTGCATCGCAATTGTTTAGCATGCAAAAATAAAGTAGTTTGCTATCAGGAGTTTGGAATACCAATCCTTGACTATATAAGTGAAATAAGGGCAGGCATTCGCACTTTACATTTCATTTCTGATTCACCATCCAGTCAATATCGTAATAAAAAAATATTTCATATGATTTCTAGCTTACACATATACCTTAACTCTGTCGATACCATTACGTGGAATTACAGCGAATCTGGACATGGAAAGGGTGCTCCAGATGGCGTGGGTGCCGTGATAAAGAGAACTGCCGATCGTGCTATGTCTCAGGGTCAGGACATAAAGGATCTGGATGATTTTTTAACTGTTATGAATCAAAATTTAAAAAAGATTAAATTAAAAACTATTTCGGAATATGACGTATTTGAAAAAGACTTACTGTTCCCACAAAATATAAAAGCCTTTCCCGGATGCATGAAAATGCACCAGATAGTTTGGAAATTAAATTTTCCTATGATGGCTGTTCGAAAACTTAGTTGTACGGATAAGGCTTGTTTGTACGAAGTAATCAGCTGCTATCATAAGAAACACATTGGATTTTATCACTTAGAAGAGGTATATCAGAAAAGAATAACAGTTACACCCTTGGCTGACTCGAAAAGGCAATTAAGAGAAATACCTAAATCATTTTGGTCAGTAAATAATGAATCAAATGGAAATGATGGCGTAACTGGGATAGGAGATCTTGTACAAACTGTCACTAATAGAACTACATGTAAAACAAACAATAACCCTAATACACGAAGTGCTAACCAAAATAATAAAAGAAAAGTAGACAAACTAAATGAAAGAAAAGATCTCGATAGAAGTGGAAGGACTGATAGAGTAGAACAGATTATGCTATTGGCAAGATCTTCAAACATCGATAACATTTCAGAGATAACATTTTCAAGAGACGGCGATAAAGATTTTACTGTAGATTTAGAAAATATTAATCCATATTTAATGGATGACGATGAGGAATTTAATATCTTCTAGCATTTACTAATTAATTGTTTTCTAAATTTTCTTTATATTTTTTAATGCTAAACGATTTTATTAAGTAAGATTAAGTGTTTGGCGATCTCGTAATTGAAGTTCCTTTAATAATTAAGGCTGACATAGATTTATATATTATATAGATTGATATATTTTAGATAGGTTACTACAATTTTTATTTCTAAAATTTAGATATTTGTATGGATAAGAACTTCTATTTGCGTTGATAGTATGACGAAATTGGTTATAAATATTAGGATTAAATATTAATTATATTATATTGTTATTTTTTTATTTGCGAATGTCAAAGTATTTTGTTTTGTTTATAACAAATTTTGTTAATTTTTATAATAAATTTGATTGAAATTAACATGATATTATCATTTATATGTACAAGTCAAATTAATATGGATGAAAATCTCATATATCTGATTCAGTCCTCATTCATCTGATTGACAAATTCATCAGCACACTCTAAATCAATAAATACTGGAAGTAAATCAGTGCCTTCCATAAATGTTGTTATAATTAGTGACTCGGGCAAGGTAATATATATAGTAAGATCAAAATGTAAAAAAAATATTGAGCCAGACCAATGAGCCAAAAACACTAGGTTCCGAAGAATCACCCTAACAATGAATAATTAAATCTCCATTATATAATACTTTGATGTATAATGTATATTATGTATTAAATAATAAAATATTTTGGAGAAAATATTTACCTACTTCTATTTCTTTGGTAAATATTTTTTTGTTATAATATAATCGCCGTATAGAAATAATCCTTTGACTTTATAATTAACTAGTAGAATCCGCGTCTTCGCTCGCGCTAAAACTACAAAAAAAATCATGGTAGTTTCATAGAAACTCTCATCCCCTATTTTACCCCCGATACGATGATATTTTACGACGTTTACGATGAATTTCGAAAAATGTTTTAACACGTATATATTTAATTTGTTTATTGAAGAGCATTAATACCAAGTTTCAAGTAATTCTGATCATAAAGTTATTATTATTATTATAACGTGTTTTCCCGTGGGAATGAGATGATCTCCCGCGATATAAAGTAGCTTATGTTACTCTTCAACCCTCCAACTATCTCCACACAAAAAATCACTCCAAACCATCACTCCGTTTCGACGTAAAAGAAGGACAAACAAACAAACACATTTTCACATTTATAATATTAATATGGATATTCACTTATTATCAGGAGTTAAATTTTAAAGCTGGCACTGGAATGCGTGTGATGTGGCCTTGTCTTGATCGCCTTCATCTATTTGTTGATTGTAAACATACATCTACGACCGCTTTAGTAAATATCAATTGACGTTATATACTTTTTTCCATCATGGTGTTTATTCTTTATTAATATTTTAATTTATTGTATGTATTCCTTATGGGTATAATAAGTTAATTTGCTGTCCTCAGTAAACGTGTCTCGATTGTACTTATTATCATCCTTTAGGAATTATAAGTTATTGAACCAATGAGATTTGATTTTAACATAGAAAATATATTTATGTATAATTGTCGTCAGATATAATAAAATAAATTTCATTAAATAAAATTTCATTATGTTAAAATAAAGTATGAACTATATCTTATTTTACATAAATACTTTACACTTTTCTCGTTATTTATGCGCTCTGGATTATTTACCTATTTTATTACATGTTCCGCTAGAGAATTACGCATTCAGGAAATAGCACTTAGGCATTTATATATCAAAAGTGTTCTTTTTTTTAATTTTTATATTTTAATTTCGGATTATAGAACAATTATAATCTGAGATTTTAATAGTGAAATGAAAAAATCGAAAATATAATCGAAGACAAAATAACAGGTCAAAATGTTTCTTTTCTTGTTAAAATGTTTGAAAAACTTATTTAAAAATGGTAAATCCGTAGTTTATTCTATCATTTTTAACTAGAAGTAGAAAAAATATTCCATAGTAAAAGGAAATAATTTTCAAATGATAAAACTAAATTCGAACGATACAAGAATTTATAATAACCGAATTTATTATACAAACAAATCGTTTGTAAGTATAAAGTTCAATAAAAAAATAATACAAATAAAAAAACACTTACCTGTAAACAAAACATTTAAAAACAAATAAACAAAAAATCCTCTCAAATCCATTTTCGAACGAACTTTAAAAAAAGAACAGATTTTTCAAACAAATTTCCCGCTTAGAACAAAATGTCAAATTTTAAAATTCGAACTTGCGTTCCGTAATGCTCTAATTGATTTATGCGATCATACGAGCGACTAGGTTTAATGCGACTGGCGTTACTGAACGTGCACGGTGACTGTTCGGAAACGGGACGCATTGTAAACATCACGCTTATTTTTAGAGCCAACAATAGTACTAGTCTACTTCTAAAGGAATGTCATACTTAAAGGCAAAAGGTTCCGAAACGCTTTATGGATATTCAAGAGTTCAAATTCCATCTAGAAATAGATGTGTTACAACGATGTCACGATATTTAAAATAGATTTTGTTTAACTATCTTTGTTAGCAAAGTTTTTGTTCATTTTAAATCTACTCTAATATGTAGGTAATGTTTGTAAAGGACGTAGCTGGGGTAATCTCTGAAAGTACTAATCCGATTTTAAAAATTCTTTCACTAATACTCCTATATTACCGCCGAGTTTTATTGCAATATTATTTTTTTACTGTGACTGATACTTTGATGACTTTAATTGAAATCCGAAAAAAATATTATTATTATAATATTATAGATGCGAAAGCATATTTATTGATCTGTCCTGCTTTAATGCATTGACCGAATAATTAATCAATTTGATTTTATACTTAAAGATAGTTACGGGCGGAAAACATCTACTATTTTTTTCAATTGATGCACTCTTAAAAAATTTGCCTACGTAAACCTAAAGGAAGCAGAAGTGCGTCACTAGTTTTATTATAAAATTTATACAATCTCAAAATATCATTAACATATTATATATCTAGCGAATTTTAATATATAATTTTTTGTTTGCCTAATGTATCATATTTTAAAAAAGAATTTTCCGTAAATCTTTTAGAAATGTTATTATGGTCGCAATAAAAAAGCGATATTTTTTTACTCTGCGTTAAAATTAATGGCTCCTTTTTACTGAAAAGAATAACATTAAGAATAGGCGAGCTTTTTAGGAAAGGGTGCAAAATATGCAAGGTAGCTTTAATCATTTGTTTGAATTAAGGATTTGTATTCACAATTTTCCGTTTACCTCATAAATTATTTAGTAATTCTAGACCATTAAAAGAAAATCTAAACCATCATAAATAATTTAGGTAACAGATAAAGTTACATCTCCTCTAAAAGCAAATCGATAATTTAAAAAGGAGAGAAAAGTTATTGATTTAATATTAAACACTAGCGACTTACCCTCGCTTCGCTCGGATTCGTCTCTAGGTACGTTTTAATTTTTTTGAACGGAACTTTAATTCTTATACTAAAATAAAAGGAGCCTATGTTACTCCTTATAGCATCAGCTATCTGCCAGTGACAGTCTCGTTGAAAGCAGTCCAGCTGTTTCGAAGATTAGCTAGAGCAAACAGGCAGACAGACAGATAGACAGACAAATTTTTTGAAAATTGTGTTTTTCTTATAAGTACCGTATATTATTTTATATGCATTTAGTAAAAAGCTGTTATTTTGTAATTACAGACACTTCAATTTTATTTAACTGTATAGATGTATAGATAATATTTTCCTGGCCGATTTTGCCAAGAAATTGACAGGCGCAGGACAGATTGCTTTACGTGTTCTACGAGGCACGGGGATGAAACACCGCCAACTTCCCAACTTTCTTACGTCCGTTATTGAGATTTTTTAACAATAGAATCAATCTCAATCTCAATAACTAAACTTAGTCCGACACTCAAGATATAGAATCATATACTCTAGCCACTAAAGCACTAGACCACGTCTGACGCAGTTTAAATATATATTAATATCATAGAAAAATATTTAAAATCGAATTCCAAAAAAATGTTTATAGAGGCCACAAAAAAACTTTATATTTCATATTATCTTTAAGAAAAGATAAGAAATACATTAGCTTATTTGTAAAGTAGATGAGTACCTACAAAATAGAAATTTTTAGTCTCACAGGGTGCATAAGTATATTACGTAAGAACACAAGTACATGTACGCTTTAGTCCGATATTTAAAAAAAATAATTTCTGAAATAGTTAAAAATACGTTTACAGTAAGTTTTTATTTTCAGTTGATATTATTTCAATCAGCAATCGCGTTTTTTGTGTTTCTTGATGGATATTACGCGTTGTAAAATATTTTTTACGGTTAATTAAATTAATTAATTAGTAATTAAAAATGTTGAAATCCTCAATTACATTTAAAACATTTAAGAATTAAGTGTACCTTTATATACTCGTACTACGAACTCAATAGCTGTTCAATCATACGTGTTACATTTAGCCTTTACATAAAAACATCCATTAGGAATTAAAGCATTGAGTGGCAGTAACCGCTCGCCCAGAATTTATCTTAAAATATTCCCATTAAAATATTGTAAATAAATTCTAGGTATAATATATACATACACATAACAATAATGGAGAAATATATTATGTATACCTATGTATGTATGTTATAATTATGTATATTTTATAGTATATTTAAATTTTGGTATGTCTTACCGTACAATTACATTATTTTTTTCTACCATTATGAAATTTTGACCTAGAAGTAATGATCACAAGTGATATTTTAGATTAATTTTGAAAACAGGATTTTAAAGAATAAAAATGATAAATCACTTATATTAATATATGAACTAACAGTAACATTGCTTCTAAAAAATCCATACTAATAATATAAATGCGAAAGTGACTCTGTCTGTCTATCTCTATCTGTATGTATGTTTGCTGTCTATCTGTTTATTACCTTTTCAGGCTGATTTAGATGAAATTTGGTATGGATATCTCCATATCGTTTAAGACCCTGGGAAGGATATTGAATAGTTATCATCCCGAAATCATCCCGTAAGGGGGTAAAAATGGGGGTGAAAATTTGTATAGGGAATCAATCATTTCTCAAGTAAGGAATATATAACTCATCATACCTACATAAATGTATAGATAGTTTATCTTTTCCATACTACGCGTCAGAACGTACCTAGTTAAATAAATTTTCTTTAAAATACTGAAAACCACATAGCATTTTACAAGTCTTTCTACTGGTCTCTTATTGTTAAGACAAATACTTTGGCCTCTAGCGCAAAAACTTCTTTAATATAAAATGGACTTATCATACGCTGTACTTTATTGATTTACATACCTATGAAAAAACTGAAAAGCTTGGAAATGATTTTAAAATAGCAACTTAAAAATATTCTCATTCCACGCGATATCTTCGTCAGATGTAACCTAAGACAGTAGGCACACCCTGAAATGTGTAAGTTAGTGTAGTAATTTTTTAATCTATACTATAATAAAAGAGTAGAGGTCGAATGTCTGTACATATCAAAAAAATGCTAAAAACCAAGTCAGGGCGATGTAAGAAGACAAATAGAACAAATCCAGATTTTTTTCAATTTTTTTGTTTCTCTGTCTGTTTGTCTGTTTGTACGGGCTAATCTCCGAATCTATTAGACCGATTTAAATGAAATTTTGCATGGTGGTACTTTATATCCCCGGGCAACATCTTAGATACTTTTTATCCCGGAAAATTAAATAGTTCCCGTGGGATAGCTAAAAAACTATAATAACTTATACAGCTTAGTACACAACAGCTTATGCACCTAATTTAGTAAAATTTAACATTCTGATACCTTATATTGCCGGTCAAGCAACAGGTTACTCTTCATCCCGGAGAAATAAACAGATCCCGTGGGAACTAATAGATTTCTATTAGTGTTTTTTAGGCGAACCCGAGCGAAGCGAGGGTGAGCCGCTAGTTAAATAATAAAATCTAAACAACCATTTTAACCTAATAATGTAATTACATAAACTTCAGTGATTTTTAATGTTATATGTATTTAAAAAATGTAAAACTTTTTATTTAAAAATAAAGGAAAAGATAAATAAAAAGGAGTCATACAAAGTCACGGGTAACATATAGAAGAAGTTTTTTCCTAACTCTAACGTATAGCACAATATACCATAACTAATTTGTATCCTGGATAATAAATAACTATACTACTTATCTAATATCTAATATATTTAAACGAGCAATTCTTGTATATGTATATAATCTGAATCTCAGAAACGGCTCCGATTTTCATGAAATTTAGTATACAAGAGGTTTCGGGGGCGATAAATCGATCTAGATTAGTCTTATGTCTGGGAAAACGCGTGTTTTTGAATTTTCATGCGGTTTTCTTTTGCATTATTCCACGCAAAATATTATGTTCGATAATTTCGCACGCTCGGGCATAAGCATCATGGTCAAGCGGCCAAGGCGCAAGATTGAATAAGTGTCCGGGTTCGAATCCCGGTCGGATACAAAGGTATAATTTATGTTTGTTTTTTTTTGTATTTATTCAAGTTTTTGTTTTTTTTTTAAAGAAAATTGTACTTTTAACACCAAAAACTCCAAGCGAAGCTCGGTGGCCCAGGTACTAGAGTTAAAAACAACAACACGCTTTTGTAAGCACAGAATATCACTTGTCCGATAAAATGTAATACATTTTGTAATTGGTTTTAATTAAGTGTAACATAAATGAAACTCGGAAAGTAATATGAGTTCTTCCACAAATTGCCGTACGAAATGGGGTTACATATTTATTGTTGGTGTAAAAATTAATACTGCCAACAGTGTTAGGTGTATTGAGTATAATTAAATGGTTCGTAAACATTGTTGCTGTAAAACAAATTGATTTTGCGAACACAATACAAGTATATAGGACTAGCAATGCCCGCGACTCCGCCCGCATTCAGATGATCAAAAACCAAATTCTTAGGTTTTACATATTAGTATACTCTTACAATGCAGTTTTTGTATTTTTTCTCAGAAATGAGATATTTTCCCGCGGTAAAAAGTATCCTATATGTTGACACGGATAACCAGCTACTATTATACCAAATTTCATCAAAATCTCTCCAGTGGTTTTTCTGTGATGCGGTAACAGACAGACACACGGACAGACAAAAATTCTAAAAACTATAGATTCGTTCTCTGTATCGATGATAATGTCTATTTCAATTAGATTTTCAAAAAAATATTTAATGAACAGATTCGACTTAGTTACAATTTTATTATATGTATAGATAGATGTGTTTGGCACTTAATTTCTGTAAACCAGACCTAGACAAATTTTTGTACCAGTAATAGAAGCATTTTACGTTGACTGAGAATTAACCTGAGAAAAATTAAATTCAATAGAAAAAATATTATCAATCCAATGTTTTTTTCTTATTTATACATATTATGTTCTAGTCAAGTAATCATATTAATGATGATACTTATTTAGATTCAAGTAAAGTTAGACATTAAGTAAGTTTTTCTAACAGATTATTAGTGTAAAAGATGGTAGCTATAGTGACAAAATAAAATACTTGATTAATAGAAACATAAACCAAAAAATATATTTCTGAATACCTATGGCACTTGCTTTAATTATGAGTAGCTTAAATATTTTTGCATGTTACACTTATAGCGAAAAAGTTTAATCTTCTTAAGCCCAATTGCACCAACATTGCAAATGGAGTGGATAAGTAGATAATATGGACCAAGCCTTCGGGCAGGAAAACAATTTGCCCTCCGAGGGTTCACCACGTTTCAACCCTATATAATTGCGGGTAAACGCCGTAAGCGCCTAACGTTTCGACAAATACTATACTATTTGTGTACCTGTCTCGGATTGTCTACACCTTTTCAAGCTTGTATGAGTTAATTGAAAGCCCTTTAATTGTGTCTACATCTAGTTTGTTGTTTCAAATCGTGTGTTGTTAACTTTAAGTTATTTTATATCGCTGAGTTGGTTACATTGGCTATTTTTAAAATTAACAGGGGAATAGCCGTTGTCTTTTTTGGGATGATATAAATTAAACATGTTTTATTACAATTATTAAATTTTGTATTACAATTATATAAATGTACGTTTTCTTTTACTTTACAATTTTATTAATAGTTTTAGAGTGATGAATAGGCGAGATCACTATCGATACCATAATAAATAAATAAAAGGTTTTGTTCACGTACTATAATAAATAAATAAATAAGTACGTAGGAACATTAACACACAGCACCATCTAGTTCCATCGTAAGCTACGAGGCTTGTGTTATGGATACCAGATAGTTGATACACTACACATATTTAACTTTAAATACATATATATTATAAATATAAACCCCATGAGTGGAGTACGAACCTTCGTCATCACACAAATGAATGCCCCCAGCGGGACTCGAACCCGCGACCGCTGGCACAGAAAGTGGGGTCACTACAAACTAGCCAAACGTGTCGTCAAGTACGTACGTACAAATGTACTGAAATAAATACATGATTACAATAAAAGTCATATATGAAAATAAAATATTTTATAATAAATTCTACACGTTATGTAAATAATATTTCCTTAAGGGTTCTCTTTGTTCCAAATTTATCAATTTCGTAGTCCCTAATTAAACAGGAGATCCCTTACTTATCCTATGAGAGCTATATCAATTGGCACCATCTGCATCGCCAGCGACATTGAAGCATATTATGAAACCTTGCCCTCTGGACCCTGTAACTTTATTACAAAACTTGTAACCGAACACTTAAACTGTAGCTTTAGTAGCGGAGTTTAGAGAAATTCATGGCGTTGAAGTTAGTGTCTATCACAACTTTCAATTGAGATCTCTTTGGTATTCACAAAATGATTTGAAACTTGCTTTTATTAATTATAATGTATTAGTAGCTCTTTAGCGTTGCAGCGTAATTAGATTTTTTTATAAAAATAAAAAAACCCGACTGTATAAAGGCTAACTAAAAAGATGAAAACATGTTGACGAAGGAATATAGTACTATGCAGTCGAAGACGTACACGTTTCATCCTTGCCGCGAGATGTACATAATATGTACATCATTATATATTATATAAAATGTATGACTGCATAATACTATATTCTTTCGGCAAGTAATTTTCGTTTTTTTAGTTAGCTTTTATGCAGTCGGGTTTTTTATTTTTATAACATATTTTTTATTTACAACGTTTGAGTTTTTCCAATTAGACATTCGAAGTACCTATATATTTTTGTGATCGCCTCTTAAAAACCTTTATTTTCATACCCCACTAGATGAATTTGAAAGTATTTTTTTCCTAAATAAATTGGCGCCTGAAATCCGCCATTTTAATTTTTAACTATTTTATATAGCCTATGAAACTCGCGTTATCAAGGCGAATCTAACGATGTATGAATTATCATCATGAAAAATCGGCCCACGCATTTGGTCTCTAGAATGCCACATAGGAACAAACATACATACATACATAGATAAACACATTACAGTACTTTGCCTTGCGCAATCGGGTAAAAATATAATTTCTTTGAATTTTGATATTTTTGTTAAGTACAAGAATTTAAGTAGGTATACACTATACACATAATATCGGCGAACATCGCTCTGCGTTTTTTGGAAAAAATTTAAAATTGCGATTTTTTGGAAACAAAAACACCTAAAAAGATTAACGTAAAAAGCAAAACCTTATCTAAATACAATATTTAATCCAAGTTATTAGAACCGCGTCCGAGATGCATGAAATAAATTTGTGTAAATATACAAGAATTGCTCGTTTAATGTAATAACATATATAATAAAGTAATCTACATATACATTCAATTAGGTATATCAACATATAAATTCCAAAATGCTTCAAACAAAAATAACAAAACGTTCTACCTCGGACTTAAGTACCCGATTTAATGATGAATTATAATTTATCTCGGTATTTCCCTCGCCAATCGGATTGTTTCATGCGAATATTATGTTATAATAATTAATCTATACAGTTTGATATTTTTGACCGACATGAAAAATTAGGAGGTACTTAATTCGTGTGTATGCATTTTATTTTAAGTATTTCGCGAAATATTTTCTTATAATAAGTATATAATTTAACCCCTAAATTAAAATGGCTACAAAATATTAGTTTTAATTATAAATGATATTAAAATCCATGTTCCTTCTTAGTTATTATAAACTACAAAAAAAAACACAAATCATATTTGAAGCATTAACTTACTACCAACAGACCTATGTAAAATAGATTGAATAATATAATACTAGCAGACCCGCGGCTTCGCTCGCGCTAAAACTACAAAAAATCCCTAAAAAAGTAGGTTTCTTACTAACTTCCATCCCCTATTTTACCCAATTTTGGAATGAATTTCGAAAAATACTAAAATACGTTTTTAATTAATTGTATCGAAAAGCATTAACACCGAGTTTCAAGTAATTCTGATCATATTTTTTTTTTGGGTTGTATTATAACGTGTTTTCCCCTTGGAATGAGATAGTCTCCCGCGGTAAAAAGTAGCCTATGTCACTCTCCAGCCTTCCAACTATCTCCACACAAAAAATCACGCTCATCCGTCACTCCGTTTCGACGTGAAAGAAGGAAAAACAAACAAACAAACGCACTTTCACATTCATAATATTAGTATGTATTTTAAAAGTCTGTTGAAAAATATAAGCGCCTAAATATAATGAGTTCAATTATGAAGCTTCGTAGTTGTTTATTTGAAGATATAAAAATAAGTTAGCGATTTGGTTTCTGAATGGAAAATAAAATAACAAGAACCATATTACTGTTTTCATATCCTAAATCAACATAATAATGAAAAATGGAGCAACGATCAGTAAATACCATCAAAGCTATTTGATATCCTTTTAATTATTCAGACGTTTCTACATAGCCTTTAATAATAAAAATATAAATATTGGAAGGTTTCTTGATTTTTAAATATGAAAAGTAATTTTATTTTATTTGACCTGTCTAAAATAATAGCATTGAAACGGGTTCGAATTCCCCTTCAACTTTTATTTTAATATGAAATATATGTATTATGTTGGATTCCTTTAGAAAAGACACATATTATAAATAGCTTACTAAATGTGGCAAGCAGAAACTAAGAGAAATATATATTTAGTTTGAAAATGTGTAGTTCCTGACGTATATTTAATTAACAAAGTCTTATTTTAATCAAGTCTCTTTCATAATAACAACTATAATAATATATAATAACATATATTATTTTAACTGTACCATATATTAAAGTTTATAACTTCAGCTGTCTACCAGTGGAAGTCTCGTCAAAACCAGTCCAACCATTTTGGAGATTAGCCGGAACAAACAGACAGACAGAAATTGTGTGTTTTCTTATAAGTAGGTACCGCGTATTTTACATGCATTTAGTAAAAAGCTTTCATTTTACCATTACAAATAGACACTTCAATTTTATTAATCTGTACAGACTTGAACAAGTAATAAATACTTTTTTACTTACAGTTTTAACAAAATGTCGACAATAAAACATTTCATTTGAAAACCAAAGAAAATGGTTGTTAAGTTAAGGTTCAAGATCAGTCAATACGTAAAGAAAAGGTTTTATATCTAGAGAAATGGGAGTGCGCTAAGTACGTCGTGAACTTTGCCATGATTGCATTACTTATGTAGAAAGTTCAAGGAGCTCTGGTAGCCAAATGAACGATAAAACTTACGTGTGAATAAGCTTTGCACTGAGAAATGTAGAAAATATTTATCAAAACTTTAGCTCTTACACAAAGGTACAGTTTTAACCACTAGCTCCTGCTCCTCCTCTACGTCATTTTCAGTTTGTGAACAGCTTGCAGTTATATTTGTAAGCAAACTTCATATGTTATTTATTATTAACCCCCGACGTAAAAAGAGGGGTGTTATAAGTTTTAACGTTGATGTCAGTCAGTCAGATGACAGATACACACACTCAGACAGTGTGTGTGTATCTGTCTGTGGCATCATAGGACTCAAACGGATGGAACGATTTCGATGCGGTTTTTTTAATTTGAAATCCAGTTTCCTTGTGGTTCTTAACTATGTTTGGTTAATATCTGTCCAGCATACAAGAGTATCAGCTCTTTTCCAAAATGATGTAAGGCATTTTGGTGTATGATTACTCGGTTAAGCGCGTGCCAGTGTAATCGTTAAATGACAATTAATTTGCGAAGGTTTTTTTAGAATTTACAATTATAATAATAGTAATGATAGTATTTTTTTCTTAGCATACTATTAAAAGAAATTTAATAATATCAAAGAATTCTTGTTCATTTTGATTGCTTCTCATTCTATAATTTGAGTTGATGTTAAGGAGCTATATTTTTTTTAATTTTGTTTGGAGCTCATAAAGAATATATTATATTAATAATAGGGATTCATTTTTATAGAATAAGTACGAGTACATAAGTCTAATTTAATGCATATCGCAAATTTATCGACTCGACATAAAATACACATAGGCTATTTCCACAAATCTGCGACAAATCCTCTTTGAAATGACTCGTTTCAGAAATGCGTTATGAAATAGGTAGCCGGAAATAAAATATTGATAAATAAAATTCTTAGAAAATCTCAACAAAATTCAACATTTTCGATCTCGGCTCAAATTTGATTTACGGATTTGCTATATTCGGGCTACCTCTAACACAAGATAGTTTAAGCTACCTTTTTATTTTTAAATATTTTGATATCTATGAAAATAGTTAAAAATGTCTTTTATCTATACTAATATTATAAAGAGGTAAAGTTTGTGACGTTGTAGGGGGTAATCTCTGGATCTACTGAACCAATTTAGATGGAATTTGGTAAGAAGATAGTTTGAGACCTTGGGAAGGACATAGGATACTTTTTATCCCGAAAATCATCCCTAAGGGGTTGAAAATGGGGATGAAAGTTTGTATGGGGAATCAAGCCAGGAGAGACGAACCCGAGCAAAGCGAGGGTGAGTCGCTAGTATATCTTATATATCCATCATTAATGTGGGTGTACGGACTACCGTACACTGCATAGAGAATAAAATTCATTTTCTGTTAAACTGATATCAGGAAAGTTATTGTTATATTTGTACTACGCAATTGCCAAGTCACGATATATTTCTATACTAGTGATCTCTAGATGATTATTATCTATCCAGTAAGCCCCTGTTTTTTTTTTCATTTCTTAAACTTTATATTTAATATGTTAAAATGATTTTTATTGATAAAGTGTCCGAAGTAGGCGTGACTTGCGCAAGCCAGAGCATCCGTTTTCGCCCATATTTTCATTCCTCTGGGAAAATTATAAATATTGGTAATACAGTTCCGAGAGTCAAGACTTCTTTTAGGAAATTGCCTCTTCTTTTTGAATATTTTTTTCGATTTGAAAAAAAAAACGCGAAAAACTAAACCCCCTTTTGATTTTTTTAGTTAATTGTTTATAACTTTTACAATTTTTGCAAGCGGAACTTGATTTTTTTCAAAAGTCATCTAAATGCCATTTCGAATCAAATGACACATCGTTCATATTTTTCCGAGAATGCTGATAAAAGTTGACCAAAAAGGCGCTTGTTAAGTAGACTAGAAGCCGCACACCGACAAGACAACAAACCAACAAATTAAGAAGAATTTCAAAAATATTTTTTTTTACCTATAATACTTATGTGTCACCTCCTTGACTTTATTAAATCTTTATTAACCGACTTCCAATTCCAAAAAGGAGGAGGTTCTCAATTCGTCGGTCTCTTTTTTTTATGTATGCCGATTACTCGAAGACGCCTGAACCAATTTGGATATTATTATTTTTTGTTTCAAAGGGTTTCCCAGGTAGTTCCATATATCGAAGCAGCATTAATTTTCTCTATTATTTTCCATTATTTTATCATGAATTATACAGTGGGCGTTATATGGGAAGTGTTGGTTCAAATGAAAGTCGATGCAATCACAGTTGTATTTCAAATTAACAATAATCACTTTGTACATAGTTACACAGCACTTCACTACACAACCATATAGCAAGCACTTCACTTCACTATTACCACGTATAGACAATACGGAACGCAAGACAGTTCCTAGTGGAGCGGTCCTAAGCTTGGCTCGGCTCGAAGGCAAGTGTCCAGCCCTCTTAGCACCCCTCCCTTAGCTAGGCTCCGTCGTAGCACGAAGCTCGCCGAGTGTTGGCGATAATACCGAAGGTGCTGCCATCACTCAGGCGTCGTGCCGCGCTTCGTTTAGCGACCGTATTGATGACCGTCTCCGACACGGCCATCCTGCGTGCACACGCCCTCGTGTGTTAGCCGTGTGTTAGCCTGCAACCAAATAATCAACGAAAATACTTGCTCGACTCGGTCAATCCTGACCAGATAAAACTTAACTTTGAATCTGACGAAAAGCTTTAACGCTAACACCTTTGTTTTTTTTTAAACTCCAAGTCACTATTTATCTCTAATCTAACTAATAACATTAGTCATCCAGAGCCATGTACCAACATCATTCAACACTTCAGTAATCAAACTAATTTTCAAATTTACTAGCACCTCTGTAAACCACTCTTAGGCCACGGCTTTACAAGCCAACCAGCAATCACAATTGCTCCACAATCCAGGTGCATCCACTACGGGATCACCGTATGTATCATCCTCTCGATGACTACACACTATGGTCATAACAGACCCCGACCTCCGCCAGAACTAAACGCACATCACACACCCACGGTCTATTTAGTTTGAGCTTCCTCAAAAGACCGACTTTTACTAGGCTATGACTACGTAATAGTTACTAGTACGGTCGACACATCCACTACAGGATCACCGTATCACCCTCTCGGTGACTACACACTATGGTCATAACAGACCCCGACCTCCGCCAGAACTAAACGCACATCACACACCCACGGTCTATTTAGTTTGAGCTTCCTCAAAAGACCGACTTTTACCAGGCTATGACTACGTAATAGTTACTAGTACGGTCGACACTACTACGGCCGTCAGAATGCTTACATCGGTTTCCATCGACTTCATTAAAACATTTGCTTGGCATGATGATCATTATTTACATCAACCTCTATTGGTACATGACCTACTAGAATTTTTGTGTAAAGAATTTATAGCCGTCATGTTAATAGAAAACCTTTCAATATCTCATGTTCTATCATGATACCATTTTGTAACTAATAATTAGGCAAAACATGATATTTCAAAAGATTTCAAGAGAATTACCGTTAATTGTTACAAAACAAATTTTACTGTATGCGGAATAGTCTGTTTTGATCAATACTAGAAATTGCAAGGACAAAATCGTTAACTACACAATTCGACTGCTAAATGTTATCTTACTAACGAATATTCAGCATCATGATCATAACAAAAGCAATACAGATTACCTCTATGCCATTGAGCATTCGAAGATGGTTGTACAACACATACATCCACGCGTCGTTCCCTTTGTGTTGCACCCATATTGCTGCCGTCCACTTGACTGGCACTACTTATGCACCGGAGCGTTATGTGACCAGGCTTGCCACATTTGAAGCACACCAGAGACTTCACTGCAGGCTGCAATGCCGTTGCTGTCATCGAAGGTCGTTCCACACTGTCATTTACCTTGCTTCTACACTATGACCGCTTATGACTCACTTTTCTGCACTTATAACATTTTAACATTAGCTTGGCTCGTTTAGCATCAGGCACTTTTGAAAAATCATCAGATAAACTAGCTTTGCGTTTCAAATGTGAGAATGCGTGCAATCCCTGCTGCAGTCGATCTCGCGAAGCAATTTTCGTAGTAAAGGCCAATCGTTGTAATTTCGAATTAAACTAACATAAGTGAGCAAGGACAGTCGCAATTGCTATCTGATTCTTGCTAGCGTCTTTCCAACGATTATTCAGTGACGTCATCAGGCGATTTGCGTACGTAACGAGTTACTTTTTTCATTTGGTTTGTCACTGTTAAAATTAATTAGCGTACCAGCCAATGTCTCGGTGGAAACAAACCTCGCCTTGAAAATCACCTTGAACTCTTCCTATGTTATTCTCTGGTATACAAATTGTGATAGCCACGTCGAACCTTATCCTTTTAATTCCTTACTGACTTAAAACAAGCTGGCCGCCGTATGGAGGGTATTCGGCAAAACACAAATCTGCAGTTGCAAACAAAGATCTTGCGCCCGTATCCATATTGTCAGGGTCAAACTCGTGTAACATGACGTTCTTCTTCATCCGAGGCATTTGCATGGCCTCGATAAGAGATCACATACTGACATTTTGTTGTTCAAACATAGCACGCCATTGTTCACTCACAGTAAGTTCTTTTTGCAATTGAACCAACACTGATCCCGCTTCTGATATCGAAGCAACATTAATTTTCTCTATTATTTTCCATTATTTTATCATGAATTATACAGTGGGCGTTATATGGGAAGTGTTGGTTCAAATGAAAGTCGATGCAATCACAGTTGTATTTCAAATTAACAATAATCACTTTGTACATAGTTACACAGCACTTCACTACACAACCATATAGCAAGCACTTCACTTCACTATTACCACGTATAGACAATACGGAACGCAAGACAGTTCCTAGTGGAGCGGTCCTAAGCTTGGCTCGGCTCGAAGGCAAGTGTCCAGCCCTCTTAGCACCCCTCCCTTAGCTAGGCTCCGTCGTAGCACGAAGCTCGCCGAGTGTTGGCGATAATACCGAAGGTGCTGCCATCACTCAGGCGTCGTGCCGCGCTTCGTTTAGCGACCGTATTGATGACCGTCTCCGACACATATAAATTTTATCGAAATCGGTTGAGCGGTTTTTAAAAAAATCCACAATAAATACTTTTTTTAAATAAATTGTTCAATCGAATATGTTATTAAAACCGACTTCCAATTCCAAAAAGGAGGAGGTTCTCAATTCGTCGGAATCTTTTTTTTTTTATGTATGTTCACCGATTACTCAAAGACGCCTGAACCGATTTGGATTTTTTTTTGTTTCAAAGGGTATACTTCCCAGGTGGTCCCATATAAATTTTATCGAAATCGGTTGAGCGGGTTTTTAATAAATACTTTCCTTTAGAAATTCTTCAATCGAATATGTTATTAAAACACTTTCTTCTTACAAATTACCTACTTATTACGTCTACACTAAAAATGGAAAAATAAAAACTTTTTAACAAAAAACAAAAACCGACTTCCAGGTACTAAAATGTAAAAAGTAACTAAACGGAGGTTTTCATTTAGAATAGATACCTAATCAGATATTTTCGAAGTCGATGCCAGCCTAAAATATTTTAAGATATGAATATCTAATAGGTAAATATGTATTTTACGCATCGAAATAAATTAGATTTGCTTTGCATCGTTATTAGTGTAAATAATATGTGATTAATTAAATATTATACAATATTCGATTAAATTAAAGACCAATTAAAAAAAATCATTCGTCGTTTTGAATACGAATTAATTTAAAAGATTGGGAATAATTTAAAAGGGCCTTTTTGATTGTGTACATAAGTATACAGTAGCTAAAAGTTACTCATTCCAATTGATCTAAAATGACTTTATTAGAGCCATTCTTTTAAAAGCAATCGTATCTATCAAAAATTTAATTTCCATGCAAACCTATTTTATTATAACATATCCTACAAAAAACAATAAAACCGCTAACTCTATCCAAAAGCCATTCCGATAATGTTTCGAATGCGTAAACCGTTATTCGGCTCCCAAAGGAAATTACTGCTCTAAAAGTAATCTACTGCATCTGCAACGTAATAGTTGCGCATGAACCGTAACGCTTTTCGCTTAGCGAATTTCTATGCAAATTTAATTTACAGGTCTTTGGTACGCGATGGCAGACTGCAGTGATTATAGAATAGAAGTTTGTTATTGCTAAATTTGTATTAGTTTTCAGTGTTGATGGAAATGACCAACGTAGCACAGGCGTCTTTCATAAATAAAATAAATAAATATGTTAGGACATTCAGACACAGCACCATCTAGTTCCATGGTAAGCTACGAGGCGTGTGTTATGGATACCAGATAGTTGATACACTACACATATATAAGTTATATAATACAACTTTAAATACATACATATTATAAATATAAACACCCATGACTGGAGTACAAACATTCGTGCTCATCACACGAATGTATGCCCCCAGCGGGACTCGAACCCGCAACCGCTGGTTCAATAAGTAGGGTCACTACAAACTGAGACAAACGTGTCGTCATATTCATTTACTCGTACATGGTATTGCTTATAAAGTAACCATACGATAACGTAATGAAATACAGTAAATTAACGAAAATTACGTATTTTTGTATAATATGAGAGCCAACCAAGCATAAGAGCTATGTCCATATTCATTTTACATACGCTTCGAGTCCTTATACTTTATACCATAGTAACTAATAAGAATGATTTTATTTATGTCTGAGAAAATAAAAGTTTTACTCAGCCTTGCTGTTGGAATGAATATAAAAAGTCAAATATTCCTGATTCTATTACAGATAAGCGTTAAAATTGGTAAATTCGCATTATTATAAATTAATAGAAATTGCGTCAAAAGCCATTCATTATAGTTTACAAGCAATTAATACGAATATTTTAGGTAACCTCAGTTTAGAATCCAAACATTTCCATTTTTCTTAAATCACTACCAAAACAAGCAACAACAAGATTTATTAATTACTAATACTAAAGTTTTTTAATTGTAAATACATATACACATACATTTTTTATAAGAGTACCTAAGTAATTTTAGCCGGTAAAGGTAGCCGTAAACGAGGGTGTGATAATAGATCCATACATTTTGAAACTTCAATTAGTTGGAGATCCTGATTAAAAAACAGATTAGATTAAAAACACAATTTTACCTGACATCCAAGTATAAACAGGTAAATTAAACTAATTGCTCGTATCTTTTTCCAGGACAAGTCAAGTACAAAATGTAGATAATTTTATAGCGAATTTAATGATATATAGGGTTGTCATACCAAAACATCAAACCTCGCCAGACTAGAGGTTATGAAGTAAAAACTAGCCTGGAGCAATTATTATTTTTGTAACAACCCCCCTAGGTCGTGTTTGTTAATGTTTTATGGTTTGAAAATATATTTCGCCTGGAAAAAGAATGAGAGGTCCACCACATAGACTGGGGTCTTAGACTAAATTAATAATTAGGGTTGTAAACACTATTGATTTTATTAAATATCCTCCTATTATCCTTATTCGATATATATCCGTTAAATATATAGTTAACTGTATTCGAAAATACTTTAGCTCCCCGCTCTATATTTCCATACAATGTGGATGTCACAGCTGTTATCAACATACTGCTATTAAAAAGGACATAGAAACGACGGATTTCAGGCCTATTTTGTTAGAAATGAATCCTAATATAGCCGCAGATCTACTTATTGATACTATCCAAACAGTTATAGGTAAGCATACTCAAATTTTACGTATAAACAACAAAACTCGAGTTATAAAGCCCTGGGATGACCAAAGGATTAGTAAGATGCATACGAAACCGAGACAAAATGCACAAAACGTGTGTTAAAAGAAACCCTGAAAATTCTATACTCATAACAGCCTATAAGCGATATCGAAATTTCCTTAATAATCTACTAAAAAAATTGAAAAGAACACATGACCAAATAGAGTTACAGAAATCCAAATATAGCCGTAAGGCTACTTGGAATGTCGTTAAGACAATTGCAAATTGTAGTCCACATTCTAGGGCCCCTATTGAACTTCTTCAACTAACACCTGAGCCTAAAACATCGATTAATAAGGTCAACAGTTATTTTGTCAATGTAGGAAAACTACTAGCAAGTCAAGTCTCGCAACAAGCCAAAGCCAATCTAAGTAACGATATGGCACTTGGATATTCTTGCCATTCCCTTGGTTTATTGCCAGTGAATGTTAATGACATTGAACAAATTATTGGCTCCCTGCGCAGTGAACTGTGCTACTGGTTATGATAATATTCCCGCTAAAATATTAAAGCAATCATGTTCGTCATTAGCAATTCCTCTTAAACACATTTGCAATCGTGCCATTGAGACTGGAACTTTTCCAAGCTCCTTCAAGAAAGCTGTCGTACAACCAATTTTTAAGAGTGGGGATAGATTTGATATTGCGAATTACCGACCAATTTCAATTCTAAGCTCTCTTTCTAAAGTTCTTGAAAGAATACTAAATAATAGCCTCGTTGCTTATTTCACAAAATATAACATTATTGCTATAACCCAATATGGGTTCAGGGCGGGTATATCGACGGAAGATGCTGTCATTGATGTTACTAAATCTATCGTCGATAAACTAGACCGAAAACAAAAATGTTATGGCATATTTCTCGATTTAACTAAGGCCTTTGACACTGTCTCTATCCCTTTATTAATATCAAAGATGGAAAGGGTCGGAATTCGAGGAATCGCATTGAAAATCTTTAGCGATTATCTCACAAATCGTACCCAACGGGTGAAAATTGATAACACAATCAGTGACGACCAAACAATCCGCTTCGGTGTACCTCAAGGTAGCATTCTTGGCCCGACGCTGTTCTTAATATATATTAACGATTTATGCCAACTGCAAATTCCAAAGTGTGATATATTTACATATGCTGATGACAACTGCTCTCATTGTTTATGACTCAAACTGGAATGAAGCAAAATTAAGAACAGAACAGGCGCTGCGCCAAGTAATGGAATGGCTTTCTAACAATTTATTAACCCTAAATTTAACTAAGACGAAACTCATCCGCTTTACTTTGCCTAGCAATTACGGGCCGCCTCAAGAATCTGGACTTATTAAAGCTCACACTTGCTTAGGAAACAAAATAAACTGTTGCTGTCCATCCTTGCAATTGGTGCCGGATACTAATTATCTAGGTATTCGTATTGACGCTAAGCTGAACTGGCAAAAACATATTGAAACTCTGTGTTCAAGACTAAGGAAATTAATATATATTTTTAAGGAACTGAGACATTCAAACCGATGCTGAAACTTCTAAGCTCGTGTATAAGTGTTTTTATGCCAGTCTTTAATAATATACTGCATCCCATCCCAGCGTGGGGGTGGAACTCATAAAACTTCCATGCTGGGCATTAGAAAGAGCGCAAAGGGCTATTCTAAAAGTCATGTACTTTAAGAAAGAGATTTCTCTACTGCTCAACTATATCTTGAGACCCAAGTGTTGACAGTTAGACAGCTGTACATTCTTCGCTGTATATTGCGAAGACACAGCGCGACACCATCGATGAAACAAAAATTAAGAAGGCGCCAAGGTTTACCTGTATCCGAACCTGTTCTATGTAATACTGCCCTAGCTTCGTCGTCAGTTTGTTGCAGCAAGCACTATGTTATATAATAAATTAAATAAAATAATATTCATATATTCTTCTTCCAGATTTAGTGTCAAAATAAAAGTGTCCTAAATGGTTGCAAAAGTTATCGTATGAAGAGACTGAGCTCTTTTTAACAATTCCGTCATAATATCTTGTATATATATATATATATATATATATATATATATATATATATATATATATATAATTTAATGTATAAATAAAGTCTTCTTCTTTTATCCAAATATGATGCATATTTTATAATATAAGTTGTTGATATTGTTGAAGCACTCGCATGACATATAAATAGTTGTAAATTCAATTGTGAAAGCGGAACGACTATCACCTAAAATACAGGCTCCGGCTTAGTTTAGGAGATAGTAGTTTAACTTATTTTTTTGACACTTTTTGTACAACTTGCTTTACTTACTTTAACCCCTTATATTGTCGCTTTATATATAGTACAATAAATAAATTATTATTATTATTATTATACTAGCAGAACCCGCGGTATCGCTCGCGTAAAAACTATAAATGAATCTCTAAAAAAGTAGGTTTTGTACAAACTTTCATGCCCTATTTTACCTCCTTATGGGATAAATTTCGGAAAATGCTAAAACACGTATTTTTTTTATTATATTGAAGCGCATTAATACTAAGTTTCAAGTAATTTTGATCATAAATATTTTTTAAGTTGAATTATAACGAGTTTTGCCGTTGGAATGAGATACGCGGTAAAAATTAGTTTAAAATTATGCAAATTTGCAGGTAAAACTAGTAATAAACGAATATGAGGTGTATATCTTTATAAAAATTATTTTAGCATATTTATTAGAGCAATTTTGGATGGAAAATTCGCAACACCACAGATTCATTAAATAAAAGCGTAAGCTTGACGATGATTGATTGGATAAAAATGAACATTTCCCTATGGCCAAGGTGCGCGGTAACACAAAATTGCTTTTACATTAAAAGCAACGAATAAATATACTGAATGATGCTTGGCATTATACTCTCTAGGGACTCACTGTCATGGACTCATTTTTGTGCTATATCAGTGTAACTCTCCCGGGATTGTAATAATGTTATCGAGTTCTTGAATGATAATGAGAGTATTTTCTGTATAAATTTGTATTTGTTTTACTACCTTTATTTCTAAAATAACTAGTTGTTATAAACATTCATTCATTTATTTGTAATTAATTTTTATTATGATAAAATTTTGAAATGGTATTAAAAAGCGATATTTTTTTAATGTTCACAGCCGAGATAAAATTTGAGTATATCGGCAAAAATTTATTCTGGGGAAGTAATAAATTGTGTAATTATCTATACGTAGGTATTATATTATTAACAAAATTATTAACAAATGGGTAAACTCGTTTGTCTTGCTGTATAACGTATAAAGATATTATGCTCAATGGAGCACTGGTGTTCATTTCTATAATGGAATAATCTTTGATGTAATGTTGAGTGCTTACTGCTCAGGTCGTGAAATGTTCTGTACTTCAAAGATTGAAGAATCTCTTATATAAGTAACTAGCACTGCCCGCGGCACCGCCCGCGTTCAGATGATCAAAAACCAAATTCTTAGGTTTTACATATTAGTATAGTTTACAATGCAGTTTTTATATTTTTTCTCAGAAATGAGATATTTTCTCGAGGTAAAAAATATCCTATAGGTATGTTGACCCGGATAACCAGCTATCACCATACCAGATTTCATTAATATCCCTCCAGTGGTTTTTCTGTGATGCGGTAACAGACAGACAGACAGACAAAAATTCTAAAAACTATAGATTTGGCCTCTGTATCGATAATAATATCTATTTCAATAACATTTTCCAAAAAAAATTTAATGTACAGATTCGGCTTAGTTACAAGTTTATTATATGTATAGATTAGATACCTATTACAAATAATCTTAACTGCTCACTTTTATGTTACGAAAAAAGGAAGAGGTTCTCAACTGATGCGTGTACATAATATGTTTTATGTATATAGACTTTTTATAGGGTAGCCTGAATTTGATTTTGCTTTTTTTATTTTTTTGTTGTCCCATTTCAATTTAAAAAAGGAACATTTCCACTTATAAGGGTAATCGTTCATTTAATTCCTATAGCTCTTAATTTAGTTACTAAAAATAATAAAGAGAGATTATTTAACAAAATAATTTCAACCTGTGAAATATTTAACTGAAAAAGCGAAAAATACGAGTAAAACAAACCTTGTAATTGAGATTAGAGCTATGAACTCAATAATTTATACTAAGTTTAAACGGGAAACAAAAAATTATTTACACTACGATGGTTCATTCATAACGCACGTTGCACAACTGTTCGTCGCTTGCGCGCCTTTGCCATAGTAATAACTAAGGCGACACCTATTTAGTCATAAGTTTTATAGTAGTACCACACAGCTACTGGCTAATAAACAAACTCACAGTTTGGATATGTTACAGATGGATTACCGAATCAGTTGTTTTACAAAAACGCTAGTTTTTTTACATAACAGCTTAGTTATGTAATATAACTGATTGACGTTTAGCTGGATTGCCTTTGCGCTAGTAGTTTTTCATAATACGGGTTCTGGGTTCTTAACCTACGATATCTAAGTCGGATCTGCCACCTAATCAGAAACAAAAAATTACTAAAATCTACAATCTACAATCTGGTGTTTCATTTCTCGCTGCTTTACATAACCACTATAGGTTGACCTGCAGCTTTGATAAATACAAGACGCTTACACAATTCTGCATATTAAAGTTTAGTAATTATAAAAATACGCTAAACGTCGTTCAGTTGTTTTACATAACGAAGCTTTTATATAAAACAACTAGCAGTTTTGTAAAACAGCGGTTTCGACAAGTCATCTGCGACAGATATCACTAGTAAACTATGGCAATACGTAACACATAATATGTATATATGTTCTATATGAATTACTAAATAAGGCGATTAGGCATTAAAGGCTTCCCAGGAGCCTTGCAGGGAGTTACCTGACAGCATTTGCATCGGAATCGTCCCGTGCATAAAGATCAATTAACGGGACGGGGCCTTTAAAAAAAAAATATACTACTTTTTTCAATTTAGTACAAATCTGACAAGAGAGAGAAACAAGGCAGAGAGAATTAATATTAAATTGGAAAGCTGATTACCCTTGTTGCAATGCAAATAGGTTTTCAGGTAAGTTAACTCGGAGGCAGAGCGACGGTTAGTTGAGCACGCCGTTGCACTCGGCTCTCGCAATCTAGTTAAGAGTAGACGTTGTTGTGCCTTAATCGGATTGTGTTTCTCAAAATAAATTTATTATATTATTTTACATTATAATCTATCTCCATTTTCACATCATATGAACTTCACAAGATCGTAGGTTCGAATCGTGTTTAGAGCAAATATTTTTATTGGGTGTGAGTACACATAATAAAATTAAATACCCCCATCACGTCTGTCTGTCTGTTTTATGTCTGGGGCAAGGAGTGCTTTCGAATTTTCATGTGGTTTTCTTTCGCATTATTCCGCGCAAAATATGGTATAATTGCGCACTTTCGTGCAAAAGCATCATGGTCAAGCGCCCAAGGCGCAAGATTGCAAGATTGACAATTAGGTGTCCGGATTCGAATCGCGGTTGGGTACAAAGGTATAATTTATTTTCGTTTTTTTTTGTATTTATTCAAGTTTTTTAGTTTTTTTTAAAGAAAATTGTACTTTTGATCAAAAACTCCGAGCCAAGCTCAGTGGCCCAGGTACTATACGTTTAAATATAAATTAGAATATCTATAATAATAATTGTAATATACAAATCGTATAAAATAATATAAATATAAAGTCTTTATTCGCTAAATGTACATAATTAATCAAATTGAGATGTAACCTTAGTCAGTTGTTGTGTACGTATTTCAGAAGTAGTACTATTACGAACAACAGATAGACAGATAGGCTATATTAACAATATTATAATTTACAATTATAATTATCTTACTTTGATAAGATTCAAGAGATTAAGAATTAGGCCTTTTTTAATATAATTCCAAAAATAATCTTTTCGATTAAGCCTATGGATATTTTATAAAAATTTTCCTCGTGTCAACAAAACCATATTATAGAGTTTTAAGGTATTACTATTTATTTCCTTTTGATCAGCAGGAAATATAATATATATAAGAAAATAAACCAAGTTTACATATAATTACCATGTAAAATAAAAAATCAATGAAATTAGAACATTTAATTGTAGTATTTAAGTGTAATATTTTTCAATGATTCTTGTAGGAAAAACAAGAGCTTCAATGCGTACTGCTCACTTTTTATCTCTGATAAATACTGTTAACATTTGTTTTATTATAGTCATCATATATAATATTCATAAACGCCATAAATATATTATCGTTTTAGAAATAATTAATAATAATATTTTTTAATCTTATAAAAAATGCGTGTGTTTTTAGTTTGTCGTTCTTATACATATAAGCGACTGAAACAAGTTGACATATTAAATGATCCCGTAGGTACTCGTATATCAAGCGGACGTAGTTGACATACTTTTCCCGCAGCATAAAAATCCATACCATAGGTCCGTCAAATGCAAAATTAGTAGCTTCAATTTTCACGGAGTATGATTTTGAAATTCAAGCGCTGTTGTAACATCTTGTCGTTATAGTGGTAAGTTACAGCTTTACACGTCGATCCTGAATCTATACTAAAGTTATAAAGAGTAAAAGTTTGTGAGATTGTGATATTGTGGAGGGTAATCTCTGGATCTACTGGACCAATTTAGAAGATATTTGGTAAGAAAGTAGTTTGAGGCCCTGGGAAGGACATATGATACTTTTTATCCCGGAAATCATCTCTTAAGAGGGTGAAAATGGGGATGAAAGATTGTATGGGGAATCGAGATAGGGACTCGCTAGTGTTATATAAAAATAAATCGGAAACTTCTCACATCGTATCCCCGTACGATTACTCTGTCTAGATGTTTTCATTGGACGCAGGTGTAGTGTATAGAATATTATGTCAAAAAATCACTGCGTGTCACTTAATATAAGAAAAGAATTTTTAATCTAAGACTTATTTTAGTTAAAGCTGTAGATATTTCTTATAGCTTGAACATATAAGTTTTCTTTAACATTATTATATAAAACTACAGTGAGGCGATCCATCTCTGGAATTAATCGCTTTATTTCTGGGTGGTTAAGCTCAACTGTTGCAACTTATCAGATAGGGGAGACGGCACAGATGGTCCGACGTTATTGCAACTTTTGAACTTAAAGAATACGTTAATTACTAAATCAATATGTCTAACCAAGTCCAAGTCAGTTAAATTATTTCTATTGTAAAATATTGTAATATAGTATAAATATACGCAAAATATTTTGGAATGGTTTATTTTAGAAACAATTGTATTAATTTAATTGGAAACGAATTTTTACCACATACTCGTTTGTCTACATTTAACTTCAATAAACGTTTGTCTTTAAATTTTTTAATCTGTTATATCTTTACTTTTATTATAGATAAAAAGTGCGTTTGATGGCTTGCTTCCGATAAAGTAATGGATCAAATGATATTGTGGCCTTGAGTGTTACATAAACTATTTGAAAATATCATGATTGATAAAGGATTAATAGATATTAACTACCTCAGTCGTCTATGGCTATCATGTTTGACTACAGTAATAGAGATCTTGGATTCGAGTCCTGGGTGGGCCAAGCTTAACTTTTGGAGATTTCTCTCTCTCTAAGAAACTCTCAGTAACCACCCGGAGTTGAGAAGAAGACGGTTTTTCACAATCAGTGCTTCAAAGAACACGTAGTGCAGTCGGTCCTGCTTATCTCCTTTATCGGTTGTGTTGATTGTTTTCTCACAGGAGTATGAGAGTGACAGGAAAAAAGAGCGCACATGTGTCTGCTCTTACACTTGTTCACTATAATATCTCCTGCGCATACTGCTAGTCCAGGCGCTGATCCAGAGTTAAATTTTGGGGGGGGTCATAGGCTGAAATTATGACCAGGCGCAGATCTAGATTTAAATGGGGGGGGGGGGCTTTGGGTCAGATCCTGAAATGTACATATAATAAAGTAGTAACTTAGCAAAATCTGTACATGAAATATTTTTAAAAACAATGACTTTTAAAAAAAATAATCAAGACCTTAAGTTCTATGGCTTTAAAACTTTAGCAGGTATATAAGAAATAAAAATCCGTACACTTTTTCAATGATTATAAAAAAAAGTAATTTACAAAGTAAAACTTATCGATTTCTCCGGGTTTTTTTTCATTTTTAAGGCTGTTTTTACAGAACGACCGTACAATGTTTTTATTTCTTCAAAAAGTAGAGTGGAAGATGAAAAAATGTGTCCTATCTGAAAATTGAACGACATATTTTTAAATGATCCATCCACTTAAAATTGGGGGTCATTTTAAGCCTCCTGAGAAACGGCTAAACATTTCAATTTCAAAAAATTGGTTATCATATGTATTTTGAAGATTATATTCCTCTAGTTTCATGAATATCAAAAAGTTTTTGCAGACATTAAACATAATAAAAAAGAACAAGAAAAAATTAAAAATATTTTTTTCTTTGGAAATATGTCGACAACTTTGAGGTTATTGTAATAGTCGTAGATTTTTACTACAACTACAACTTTTGTAAAGAATATTTTACGATAAGATGTCACAACAAGCCAGAAATTGAAAAAAAAACAATTTTAAACGGTTTGCTATACTTGTCTTGTTTGCTATAAACGTCTTAAAAACATAAAACTTCCGGTTTTAATTTTTTGTGTAGCACATCGCAATCGGACTATTTGTACATCGCCATTTTAAATTAAAGAAAAACTTAATAACGAATAAAAACTTAATTTGTTTCGAATTAGGTACTAAAAAAATTGTATTATTCCTTCTTTTCTTAGACTTCAAACTTCTAAAAAAAGTATATTTGGCTTTGGGGGGGGGGCATGACCCCCATGACCCCCCCCCCTGGATCCGCGCTTGTGCTAGTCCAAGTGAGCATGACCACCGTGGCTGAAATCGAATCAAGTGGATTAGTAGTAGTATATTAATACACTTTTATCACCTTCACTTATAACTTACGACTACTATGTTAACAAATTGAAAGTTTATTCATCTACACTATCTAGTTGTCGTAATCATTTGTAACTTCCTTATTATAAATGCCTCATGACAATACAGTATTTGATGAAACTGGGATTGTACAAATTTCAATAGATATAAAAATACCTTTAAGTTTGGGCTCATTTATTACGTTTTGACGAGTCCTATACCCATACATTTATATAATCAGTTAAAACTTTAAAACTTTAATATTAGTAGGATTATCTTGGAATTTTTTTTGTAAGATATTATACCCATCTCAATGTATGTACGTATGTATCAAGAATATTGATGCCTGAAGTTTCATGATGATATGAGCAAAGTAAGGGCGCAAAACTAGTAAGTAATGAAAAACAAGTAAAATGTGCTAGAAATATTGTTTACACATAAAAACTTGATATATAAGTAGACCTTGATAATATTTGCAACATAGGAGGTATTCGTATTTCCGAAGAAGTAAACGAATTACAAAGTTTGACGAACAGCTGCGTATAACATGGTGTTATTCATTCTGGCTTCATCCTACTTGAACGACACGTGATGGAGAGCCATCATGTTTCAATTATTGTATCTATTAGTTAGAAACTATTATGTTTATTATAATACAAGTCTATTAACCATTATATAATTAAAGATGTTATTTGTAAGTATTTATATGTATGGTTGCATATTATTAGTATCAAATCCCGGAGTTGATGTACCATGGCCGTTAAAAATATTTATTCCAATTTCTGTTGTATATCGGAGATAGGAAGTTCTAAAATAAACCATGTTTATTTTTTGTTCACCATCACGTTTCTTTTGATAAAAATTTTGCAAAAATCAAAGTTTAAAGCAAGGCAGATGCTTATTTAAAATAACTTTAAAATTAAAACAATAAAATAATAATAATTAATAGGCAATAATATTAATTAATAAAGTCACATTAAAATTGGTACGATTTCATGTCAATAGGATATGCAAAATATTTTGCGATCGCGATTGTAGGTATTATAGTAGGACAGCAATTTATCAGTGTACATTGCAATTCATCACAGTTTAATCCACTTTATCCATTAATTTTATTGATGGAAAAATCTCTGTCTGTCTGGTAAATGTCGTTTTTGTGATGTAAACTTAATTAATCACTTTACTTTGTTGCCTTTTCTCTGCAAAGTAGTCGATTAGATCTATCGTCAACGTAAAATATTGGAAACTCGCCAATAGCTTTGTAACAAAGGAAAAGAAATATCTTGTTTCTGAAGTGCATTGTGTTAATCTTGGTTTCAAGCTAGTATTTTACGATTTGTTCTATATAAGAGCAGTTTGTTCAGTTTCAGATACCAACTATTAAGTATTTTTGCTGTGGTAAAATAGTACGTGAAATGTCAACTACAACCTAATATGTATTTTTAATTTACGTGACACGTGAAAACTTTTATTATAAGCTGAATATATTATTTGAATTGAGTTATATTAATTTCAGTAACTGTAACCATCTTATCAATACACTAAAACATTCGTCCTTAATTTATGTCATCACAACAGAAAATACGATTTTATATTTTTAAATATTATGTCATTATATAGATGACATTGTAATAAATTGTATAAGACTGATGAATATCTAAATAAACACCTTTAAAGATATTATTAAACATCTCATGTATGTATCTGATTGCTATAAACTTATAATTAATACTAGCAGAACCCGCGGCTTCGTCGCACTAAAACTACAAAAAATCTCTAAAAAGGTAGTCATACAAACTTTCATCCCCTATAATTTTACCCCCTTATAGGATGAATTTCGGAAAATGCTAAAACACGTATTTATTTAATTTTATTGAAGAGATTATTACCAAGTTTCAAGTGATTCTGATCATAAATATTTTTTGGATTGTCTTATAACGGGTTTTCCCGTTGGAATAAGATAATCTCCCGCGGTAAAAAGTTGCATATGTTACTCTCCAGCCCTCCAACTATCTCCACCCATAAAATCACGCCAATCCATCACTCCGTTTCGATGTGAAAGAAGGACAAACAAACAAACAAACAAACAAACAAACAAACAAACAAACAAACACACTTTCACATTTATATGGATTAATATTAGTATGGATTAATTTGTGGTATGTTGTAGCATTGATGTACGTAGTAGTACCTAGTAGTAGAGGCAGTATAAACGTAGTACTGACTGCAATACTATTTTATTCCACCACCACAGTCAATAGTGCAATCAAACAAGCTTCAAAATCTAAAATGCAATGAATTTAAAAAGCTGATAAAAGCGTGTCCGAAAGGAAAAAGTATGTATACACAAGTCAGACACAATATATTGTATCTGTGAATATATGTCGTTTACTTTAAAACGGCTATATAAAATTGTGCTGTTACTATTTTAAATCTTGTAAGAAATTATTATAAATTACATTATTGTATAAATCCTGTGAAGTAGTAAATAAAAATAATACACTAGTAAATCAATATTATAAAGACACATTTTTAAAAACAAAGTTTTATATTACGAGTATCTTGTGTAATGTTATAAATGGGTTTGATTTAATTTAAAGTTTATTTTTTATTCTTTGATACTTATTCGTATTCTTCTCGACAAACCCTTTCATTCGATATTCATATCATGGGAGTGCATAATGACATCACTTATCTAACCATGCATTGTCATCTAAACTAAACGTGTATGCGAAATTTCAGCTCAATCGGTTGAGGAGACCTGTTTTAAAATTCAGTTGCAAGATTTGACCCGAACAAACATACATACAAACATTGCAAGTTAAATAAAAGCTTGTGAAATGAATAAATAGATATATCTCTATTTTTTCTCATTATCGTTCAGTTCTTAACTAACATAAATAAATTTAGGCACAAGTTTAGAATTGGGGACATGGCCCCTGGCGGAGTGGGTGGTATTTCTGGATAAGGGACGTGATAGGGAGTCGAAATGTTAAATAAATTTTTTAATACAACAAAAGATTCAAAAGTTATTGAGACTTAAAGTTACAACATTTCCATACATTTTCATATATTTCTTTACCACCATTCGGAGTGGGTGGTATTTTTAGATAGGGGAGGTGACAGAGAGTCAAAATATATTAAAAATATTTGGAGGAAACGTACGACTAAAAGTTATTGAGACTTAAAGTTATAACATATCTAACACATTTCCATACATTTCTTTACCTAAATAAGTGATTACAACAGATAAACATACCTTTAACGAATAGTACGCATCCTTTTTTATGTACATTACACATTTTCACAACAATTAATGCTTTATTGTATTTAATATTTTAATAATTTCACAACACAAACAAAATGATCTTACATTTTGACAAAAGCAAAACTGACACTTTGTTTTATATTACCGCTTAAATGACAACAGATTATATTTGATTATTTTTGCTTTTTCTGTTGGTAAAATATTACTATTAATAAATAAATAAATAAAAAGAAAAATATTATTTTCACTTTATAAATACATTTATGACTTTTTATTTGATTTATGTAAAATATATTGTTTTACAATTGTACATTTAGTAAAAAAAAACATTTTTTTATCTGTGAATATTTTTAATTATTTATTTATTATTCGTCATATCTGGGTTAGGTTAGGTTAGAACATTTAAGATTATATATTTATTATTCGTCATATCTGGGTTAGGTTAGGTTAGAACATTTACTCAGGGCAGTTGCTGGACTGCTACTGGGCGCGTCCCCCGGGTGGCGGATAGGGGAATGCCACCACATTGGTGGTACCGGTCTTGACCGGCGCGGACCAAAACCAGCAGGCATGGGCGTGCCTTTAGGGGTTTGTTAACCCCACGGCCTAAGGGAGCACACCCTGACAGAAAAGCGCGAGGTGGGGCGGGTCCGGCGGGTGCTTAATTGCGCAGCCGGACATGCACCAGGGTGCACCCCCCCCTCAACTCGTAATCCCGGTTCCTGGTGTCGTTGATCACGTCTAGCGGCCGGGACTGGGAACGAGGGCCTTGGCTTAACCGCCCGGGCTGCGAGGAAGAAAACCTCTCTAAAAAATTACCCCAATCCTAAGCGGAGAAGCAGCGCGAGAGGATGCATGGCCGATGGGAAGATCGGTCCCTACTGCTTCCCCCGCTAGAGTACCGGCCGACACTCTTAGCGGGATACACCTAGGCTTATCCGCAGACAGGGGGCACTGTGCGGATGGACCCACCCTTCCCCCATACTCGTGGGATTTAAAATGGAAAATTCTTTTAATAAATCAAAAACCCAAGACGTAGTGCCTGCGATGGGCGGTGAAGACGTTGTGCCTGCGACGGGCGGAGATGAGGTTGTGCCAGCGACTGGCGGTGCTGGCAGTCGGCCTAAGGAAGGTGTTGTGTCGCGTGTTGCGACCACGGAAAGAGTTGAGAAGGTTGCGGCAAGACAGCCGCAAGTAGTGCTTACCCGGGTAGAGTTGGGGGAAAGCGCACTTAGTAGGCTAAGTCCTACGTCCTCTTCTGGACGATTCTGGGCGGGTTCTGGGAAGGACTCCGACGGGGAAGGTAGCTTTATCTCCGTAAGCTCGATTGGGAGTGGCGTGTCCCGGTTCAAAAAAGATACGCGGAAGAGACCGCACAAGACAAGCGGCCAGTCAGGGTCCTCTGATGAGGATATAAGGCGGCCTAAGACCAAGACGGCTGCGAGCAGGGGAAGAGGTAGACCCTCCACCGCTGGGGAGTGCGTTGGCCTGGCAGAGGCAAAGAGGGCCCTCAACAAGGCCAAGAGAGAGGAGTTGAGGCTGCGGGCCGAGGAAGAGGTGGTAGAGATGGCGTTGGCTGTGAGCACTGGGGCGAGCTCGCGCCTATCCGACGCTTCGTCAGTCACGTTATTGGAGGAGACCAGAGGAGAGGCAGTATTAGCTTCAGACCTGCAGAAGAGTGTGACGGCTAGCCTGGAGATAATTGAAAATGTGGCCAGGAAGTCCGGCAACCTAAAAGGGGGCTTTATAAAGGCCCTTAAAGAGGCGGCTAGGACCATAGCCTCTGCGGTAGATATCCTTGCCAGGCGAACGGCGTCGGATGAGGCAGCCCAATTAAGGTCAAGTAATCTTCGCCTGCAGTCTGAGCTCGATGGCATGCGCAAGGAGTTCGCGGCGTTGAGAGCGGAAGTGGAAGCGTCCCGAGCCGAAGTGCGGTCTTCGCCATCCCAGGCACATGTCCCGGCAAATCCCCCGCCACAACAACCGCGGGCGTGGACGAGCTGGCCCGGTCGATCATGGTCCAGGTGGGGACCATGATCAATGCGCGGTTCGAGGCGCTGGAGGGCAGGCTCCTACCGGAACAGCGGGTTCGTCCTTCGCTGGCGTCTGATAGGGCGAAGGAAAGGTCGATTCCAAAGGCTGCAGCAGAGAGCACAAGAGTGACGACCCTCACGGCCCCCGCCAATCCGGCGCCAGGGCCATCTACGAAGAAACCCAAACAAAAGGGTAAAGCAAAGAAGGTTGTAGGCCAGCCTACGAAGCAACCAGTGGTACAAGCCACACGTGAGGAACCGGTTCCGTCCACGTCAGCCCCTTCCAATACAGAAGGCTGGAATGTGGTGGTTAAACGAGGGGCGAAAAAGACAGCGGCGGCCGCGAAACAACCACCGAAAGAAACCGTCCAGCCCAAGAAGAAGCAGGTGAAAAAGCTTCGGCCTCCTCGCTCGGCAGCGGTTGTGCTTAAGCTTAAGCCTGCAGCAGTTGAGCGCAATGTCACTTACCAGGAGGTATTTGCCCAGGTCAAGACAAAACTCGACCTAAACGACCTGGGTATAAAAGACATCAGGTTTAAGGTGGCCGCCACTGGGGCGAGGATGTTGGAGATTCCAGGTGCCAGCAGCACGGAAAAGGCTGACGCCCTGGCCCAAGCCATAAGGGGAGTTTTGGATGGGGATGAAGTCCTAATCTCCAGGCCTACTAAATGCGCCGAGCTACGGGTAACCGGCCTGGACGACTCGGTGTCAAAGGTGGAACTGGCGGAGGCCATCAGTCGGATGGGTGGCTGCACTGCTGACGCCGTCAAAGTGGGGGAAATTCGCCGAGGGACGTCTGGTTACGGGACGGCGTGGGTCAGTTGCCCTGTATTAGCGGCCAAGAAAGTAGTGGACGGCGGTCGCCTTCTCGTGGGGTTTGTGTCAGCACAGGTCAAGCTGTTGCAGGCCAGACCCCAGCGTTGTTTCCGGTGCCACGAAGTAGGGCACGTGGCAGCCAAATGCAATGGCAATGAGGACCGGAGCAGCCAATGCTTCCGTTGCGGGCAAAGCGGGCACAGGCGCGAGCTGTGTACTGCCGCACCGCACTGTCCGGTCTGTGAGGGCGCAAAGAGGCCAGCGAACCATATTATCGGTAGCGCAGCCTGCACCCGAGCTCCAGCTCGAAAGAAGAAGGGGGCCAAATCTATGGCTGGTGCGGCTAAGCCGCCGACGGAGGTACAAACGATGGACCACCAATAACAATGGCCATCAAAGTATTACAGGCGAACCTGAACCACTGTGCCAGAGCCCAGGATCTGTTTGTTCAAAGCCTGGTGCAGTGGTCCGTACAAGTGGGAGTCGTGTCGGAGCCGTATTGGGTTCCCCCGCGTGACAATTGGGCGTGTGACAACGACGGGTTGGTGGCCGTCGTTACCCAGGTCGCCGCGGGTTCCCCTCCATTTAAGCGTGTCGTAAAGGGCTCGGGATGTGTCGCGGCACTGCTGGGTGACATGGCGGTCGTCGGGGTCTACTTCTCCCCCAACCGACCCGTCGTGGAATTCGAGGAGTTCCTGGACCAGGTGACGGAGTTGTCTCGAACCCTCCAGGCCAGGAACCTGGTTATCGCGGGGGATCTAAATGCGAAGTCACATATGTGGGGCTCGTCAACAACGGACGCTCGGGGCAGGTTGGTGGAAGAGTGGGCTATCACCACTAACTTGACGGTCCTTAACCGGGGGACGGCAAACACGTGCGTGCGATGGCAGGGCGGGTCCATCGTGGACGTTACGTTCGCGAACCCTGCCTTAGCTCGCCGTGTCTATGGCTGGCGAGTGCTGGATGATGTGGAGACGCTCTCGGACCACCGTTACATCAGATATGAGATCTCCACTCATTCGGCGGTGCCGCCAAGCCATAGCCGAACCCCGAGGGAGGAGGGTCCGCGGTGGCAGTTGAAGCGCCTCAACCCGGAGGTGCTGAAAGAGGCGGCAATTATAGCCGCTTGGCTGCCTCATGATATAACATCTCCGGAGGAAACAGCAAGGTGGATTGAGGAGCTGGCAAAGCGCATCTGCGATGCTGCAATGCCTCGTTCCGGGCGTCGCCCTCCTAAGCAGCAAGTGTGGTGGTGGACGGCAGAAATCGCGCAACTGCGCGAGAACTGCGTCGTTGCCAGACGCCTGTTCTCGCACTACCGAAGGAGGGTGCATCGAGATCGAGCAGAGGAAGACCGTAGGTATGCGAGCTACGTGGAGGTGAAGGCGAGCTTGCAAGCTCAGATTGCCAGGGCCATAGCTGAGGGGAGGGCCGCAATGTTGGAGGGGCTCAATGACGATCCCTGGGGCACACCCTATAGATTGGTCATGAACAAGCTCCGCCCCTGGGCCCCTCCAATCACCGAGTCGCTCGATGGGGAAGTGTTACGAAGTGTGTTGGAGAATCTTTTTCCACACCGACATAACTTTGTGCCGCCGCAGATGGCTCCGAGTGCAACGGCTGAGGAGGCTGAAGGGCAGGAGGAAGTGCCAGAAGTCAATGAGGAGGATATGGCAGCTGCAGTAGCGCGCCTGCGGAAAAAATCGGTCGCTCCCGGGCTGGATGGGATACCGGGTCGCGCTCTAGTCCTGGCGATGGACGCTTTAGGGCCTTGTATGAGGGGACTATTCACTGCCTGTCTGGCTCAAGCCACAATTCCACAGAGGTGGAAGACAGGCAGGCTAGTCCTCCTCAGAAAGGAAGGGCGTCCAGCGGAGTCTCCCTCCGGTTACCGCCCCATCGTGCTTTTGAGTGAGATGGCTAAGTTGTTCGAGCGCATCGTGGTAGAACGCCTAATCAAGCACATGGCGGAGGTCGGGCCAGATCTATCGGACACGCAGTTTGGCTTCCGCGGTGGTCGCTCAACCGTGGATGCCATCCTGTGGGTGAAGTCCCGCGCGCAGGATGCGGTCTCCCGGGGTGAAGTAGTTTTTGCGGTGTCCTTGGACATCGCAAACGCCTTTAACTCTTTGCCCTGGGTTTGCATCAGGGAAGCACTCCGCCACCACGGGGTGCCCACCTACCTGCGCCGCGTTATTAAGGCTTACCTTTCCGATAGATCGGTGGTCTTTCCTGAGCGGGACGGCTGGGGGAGACGCGAGGTGTCGTGCGGTGTTCCACAGGGCTCGGTGCTCGGGCCGCTCCTGTGGAACATCGGTTACGACTGGGTGTTGAGGGGTAGCACGCTAAGGGGAGTGAGCGTAGTGTGTTACGCGGACGACACCCTAGTCTTGGCGCGGGCGAAGAGCCACAGAGAGGCGGCGATACTGGCGACGGCGGGAGTGGCCCACATAGTCAGTAGGATACGGAGGTTGGGATTGGAGGTTGCTCTCGGGAAATCGGAGGCGATTTGTTTCCATGGCCCTAGAAGAGCACCTCCACCCGACACCCACATCACGGTCGGCGGAGTCCGCATCGGTTTGTCGAGCACCATGAAGTACCTGGGACTCGTGCTCGACGGCCGGTGGAACTTTCGGGCCCACTTCAAAGCCCTTGCACCGAAATTGACGAAGACGGTGGGTGCACTCGGCAGGTTGTTGCCGAACGTCAGTGGACCCAATTGCGCCAGCAGACGCCTGTATCTTGGAGTCCTGCGGTCCATGGCGCTATACGGTGCCCCGGTATGGGCAGATGCTCTCTGTCGCGAAAATGTGGCTGTCTTACGGCAGTCGCAGCGAGTTATGGCGACGAGAGCTATAAGGGGTTACCGGACCATCTCGGCAGATGCGGCGTGCGTGCTCGCGGGAGTAACACCCTGGGACCTGGATGCGCTTTCCTTGGCGTCGACCTATTGTCGGCGTCGAGGCCTTGCGTCCGGGGACCTCAGCCTAGCACAGCACGAGAACGAAGAGCGGGATGCCGCAATTGACGAGTGGCTCGCAAGGTTGGAGCACGCATCGGCTGGCCGGAGAACTATTGACGCAGTTCGCCCCGTCCTCAGGCAGTGGCTGGCGAGACGTCACGGCGTCCTCACCTTCCGGCTGACGCAGGTCCTCACGGGGCACGGGTGCTTCGGCGGATACCTGTGCCGCGTCGCCGGAAGAGAGCCGGATCCACGCTGCCACCACTGCCACGGCTGCGTTGACGAGTCGGCCCAGCACGTACTTGAAGAGTGCCCGGCCTGGGAATCGGAGCGCGAGGAGCTCCGAAGTGTTGTGGGGGCTGACTTGACGTTGCCGGCTGTGGTTTCCTCCATGGTCGGTAGCGAAAGGTCATGGGCTGCCGTCCTATCCTTCTGCGAGGACGTGATGTCGCGGAAGGAGGCGGCGGAGAGAGAAAGGGAGGCGACTTCCGATCTCGCTATCCGCCGCAAAAGGACCGGGCGCCGGAGAGCGGCCCACGATCGCCGCCTCCCCCCCTAGCACCAGCCAGAGGGCGGTAGACTTGGGGAAGTCTGCCGCCTAATCACCTGGCCCGAGTAGGCGCGCGCGGTGTCCCCCGCGCGCTACTCCAGACGTCGTCGTTGAGGGCGCTGCTCCCGCCCTCCGACACTGAGACGTGCCGAAAGGCAATCGCCGTCGGGGCTCGCGGATGATTCTTTAGTTCCCGTGGCCCTGACCTGGAGGCGAATGAGGCGGACACAGTCAGGTCTTAGTGGGTAGGCTGCCGTGCGTTTACCACCTTTTGCGCGGCAGGAGCCCCACATAACCCGTCGTTCTTCCCCAGGCGGCGGGTACCCGGCAACAGGGTTTCCTGACTTAAAAAAAAAAAAAAAAAAAAAAAAAAAAAAAAAAAAAAAAAAAAAAAAGGTTAGAACATTTAAGATTATTTATTTATTATTCCTCATATCTGGGTTAGGTTAGGTTAGAACATTTAAGATTATTTATTTATTATTCCTCATATCTGGGTTAGGTTAGGTTAGAACATTTAAGATTATTTATTTATTATTCCTCATATCTGGGTTAGGTTAGGTTAGAACATTTAAGATTATTTATTAATTATTCGTCATATCTTGGTTAGGTTAGGTTAGAACAGTTGCCACAACGCACGAGCCGAGCGAGCGAAGCGAGCGTGCCGCGGTAGCGGCCGGCGAGTGCCATAAATGACTAGAAAACTAGAAAATTCGAATTTCACGCAAAGTACAAATAAAGACAATCATCTGGAGATCATTTTGACAATTGAAAGTGACGTTTTGACTCCAAGTGTCTAAATGGTAGTAATGTCAAAATAATGTATGGAAATGTTGTAACTTTAAGTCTCAATAACTTTTTACTCTTTTGTTGTATTAAAAAAAATTATTTAACATTTCGACTCCCTATCACGTCCCCTATCCAGAAATACCACCCACTCCGCCAGGGGCCATGTCCCCAATTCTAAACCGCAGCCTAAATTTATTATATTTAAGAGGCAGATTATTTTGGGTCCATCAGATTACTCCTCTGTTTAAAGATCATTACGTGTAGTTTACTCATTGTATATGTAATGGCATCCATCTCGGAGGTTTATTACAGCAAGTCATTGCAGAAGATGATAATAAATCTCGTCTCGATCCTAACTATCTATCTTACGAATTCCAATTTAGATTTTCATGTCATGATTTATATTAACTGGAACGAAAATAAAGGACCATGACATATAGAGCAAGATCCCAGGGACACCAGACGTCACGCATTTTCTGACGAACGAAACGTGGACTATTGAGTAGTGTTATTAAGTTCTACGATCGCTTACCTACCTGCTAGCTTGGTTAGACGGCCAATTTCCAGGCATCAGAAAATCAAGGTACATAAAAACATTACTTACCTCACGTAAATTCTCCAAGCTAATATTCACGTATATTTTAGACATCGTTAAAAATAAGTCGTCAATACTCCCAGACACTTTCCGTGGGCCGAATTGCTTTGCAGACGCTTTAAAGCTCCCAAAATAATTACTTAATTTCACGTAAATTCTGATGCTCTATTTTTATATATGTTTGCCAGACAACTATTTTAAAACATTTTACAAGAAGACAGACCGATACAAGATGCCAATTATCCCCTAAACTCAATTTTAATGCCTATGTAGGGTAGGAGCTTGCTTAAAAGTTGCATGATGGATAGAAGTTTAAATAAAAACTTAAAAAAAAACCGACTTCCAGGCACTAAAATGTAGTAAAATGTGAAGTCAAATGTCAATGACTTCAAAAATATCTGATTAGGTATCTATTCTAAATGAAAACCCCCGTTTAGTTATTTTTTACATTTTAGTGCCTGGAAGTCGGTTTTTTTTAAAGTTATTATTTTTATATTTTTAGTGTAGTCGTAATAAACAGGTAATTTGTAAGAAGAAAGTTTTTAATAACATATTCGAATAAACAATTTGTTTAAAAAATATATTTATTGTTGATTCTTTTGAAAACCGGTCGACCGATTTCGATAAAATTTATATGGGACTACCTGGGAAGTATACCCTTTCAAACAAAATAAAAATTTTCCAAATCGGTGAACATACATAAAAAAACATTCCGACGAATTGAGAACCTCCTCGTTTTTGGAAGTCGATTAAAAAGAAAATTATGAAAATGAATGAAATGAAAAATATTAATCTGATAAGCTGTCATTTTTTCATTTGTAAAAGTATATATTAATAGTGTTGGTTAGTAAGTTGTTTTTAAATAATAGCAAACTAAATTAAAATGATTATCCGTAATTAATTTTAACTTTTTTAAATTACACATAGAACAATTATATGACTTTAATAATTAATACTATATTTTTATATTTTTATTTATGGTTATAAATATAATAATGGCAACACTAAATATAGATTACTAATTAATATTTTTAAAATTGTAATAATTATAAAAATAATAGCAAAAATTAAATAAATAATTTTCCATATTCAATTATAATTAAAATTATAAAACTGTTTAAAGTTAAAAATATTGTAATGTAATTGGTGCAATTTTCATTTTGTTAATTGTGGGTAGGCTGTCTGTAACAACTATATCTTTAAGACATGTAACACCTCAGTCTCTCCCGTGACCATGGATGCTGTAAAGCATTCGAAACGTCGGGAACCAAAAATCAAAATAAATCCGCGAAATAATCCGAAAAGATAGTTTTATTTAATAATGTCAAACATTCGCGTAAATCTAAGAAAGTATTATGTAAAAGCATTTTAAATATATATTTTTTGTAAAGGTCATCCAGAAACAAAAATGTTGAAAAAAAAGTAGAATTTCGACCATTATTCAGAAAGTTATGAGCAAGAAACCAAAAAAAGAGCAGTTTTAAATCAGTGATCATAAAATCTCAAAATTCACTAGAAAACCTCTTTTGAGGAGTACTAAAATTACCAAAATATTTAAAAAATCTAAAATATTTTTTTTCGAACTGTCCGATTTGGTGTGGAATGCCCCATATGTACTTACCTATTTGTTTCTCTCATAATAAGTTCTTCTCATTTTTTTTATTTTATAATCTGTCCCAAAAATCAACCTTTCGTTTGACCAGTCAAAAACGAAAGCTTTATAGAGTCTCTATAGAGTTAAATAATTTTTTGTACATGTTTTGCAGTATTTTCCCCATTTAGGAGTTGTAAAAGTTGGTCTCATATAATAAAGAAAAACATTTTGTGTTTAGTGAATAGCTTCTTTTAAGTGAATTAAATCAATTGGGCTGTATTTTTTTTACATACCGTGTGTGTATACAAGGCGTCATTTCATATAGTGTCTACTACATTACGTTGATATTAAAGTCAGAATAAATTACTTTAATAAGTAAATGGATTTATATTAAAAGGCACATACACTGTAATATTATACATAGTGATGTCCATTTCTAGCTCAGCGTAACTCAATCTAACTTTGTTAGGAACTTGCGTTTAATTTAATTAGTAGGAGCAAAATATAACTCTATGTCGAATGTAATTTAAATCGCAATGAAAAGGTTTAAATATAACGTTTCTACAAATAAAATATCATATAATATGTATGTGTGTACATATGTAAGATGTAGGTAAGTAACACTAGAAAAGCATCAATCGCTAATAATATTATTATACAGAAGGGGTTATCCATTCTGGTAAAAATTACAATTAATGTAAGAATCTGCACAGACTGCGGCCAAAAAACTGGGTATCCTTAACAAGGGTAAGCGATACTTCACGCCTGGACAGCTTCTCACTTTATACAAAGCTCAAGTCCGATCATGCATGGAGTATTGCAGTCACCTTTGGAATGGTTCTGCAAAATACCAACTTGCCGCTCTTGACTCGGTGGAACGCAGAGCTAAAAAGCTAATCGGCGACGAAAACCTTGTGAAAACTAAGCTTCACAGCTTAGCACACCGTCGCCAAGTTGCTTGTCTGTCGGTTTTCTACAGACTGTACTTCGGGGAGTGTGCCCACGAGCTCCACAGTCTCATACCGCCATCGCCATTCTTCTATCGGAACACCAGACATACTGCAGGATACCATCCTTTCTTGGTTGATATTCCGACCACTCCCACTAAGCGCTATTCATCATCTTTTATAATGCGCACAGCCAAGAAATGGAATGCCCTGCCTGCGTCTGTTTTTCCGATAACGTACAACCTGAAACTTTTTAAGTCAACAGGCTTTTCCTGGGCAAACTCGCTACATCATAGACCTTATCTATGCCTTCAAACTAAAATGAAGGTCAAGAGTGAGCCTATTTTTAATAAAAAAAAACTCTGGCTTGAAAATGAATATGCTACTTATCTACAACTATATCAAGTTCATATCGAGATTAACTATATTTAGTACTTCAGCGAAGTGAGGGTGTGTCGCTTGTAATCCTCTTCTATTGCCTCGGCCACCCATCGCGAATGTATTCGGGCGATAAAACTTCGCCTTCGGCCTACGGCGAATGTGCGTGGCCACATTGTCGCTCTTTATTTTATGGCAGCATACCTCCTTACTCTTGTGGTCGACTTCCATAATTATGGCTCACACTCGTAATTAATAATAAATTCTAAAATCGTCTCGTTACTCTAATCTATGTCGTAAATACGTCGCAAACCATAATTTACTGTAACACGTCCACTACGCACAATGTCTGTGATCCGAAGTGTCGCCGCACAAGCGAAGTTCTTCGCGATAAAACCGCCGTAGTATGTATTCGCGAATATGTAGCTACATATATCGCGATGTGTGCGGCCTTGGCATATATATTATACTATGTATAATATAAAGCTCCTGGCCCAAAAAAATAACTTTTTATTTGTCTGTTTGTTTTTTATACGTTCCTAAACCTTTTAAGTCTTATTATAAAAAACTAAATAAACCTTAGTTTAAACCTGTACTATCAAGTCCAGGCTTATCTGTAGAACCATGGTCTAAATTTGTTCGTATTACAAAACTTAAAAAAACCGTGGTCTTCTTAGTACCGTCATTTGAACCATTGTATAAATTTCAACCACAGATTAATACAAATATCATTCGTTCACTATGATATCATTCTATTGCAACGTTCCGTATGCCCAGAAAAGAAAATTTTTTGATAATACGCTAATGATTAGATGATGTTTAGGAGTGTTAAAAATTTTGAAACCTGGTTATTTTGCATGGATATAAACATTATTTAGTTATTTCGTCGATTGCAGTTTTGTTTAGGTTTAAGCACATTATTTAATGTCGTATTAATTTCTAAAAATACATCCAAGTAGGTACGTGTATCGAAACGTAACATTCTCGCGCGTAATATGAAACCATAACATTAAACAAAACCATCGCAAGTTGAACAAAGTTCATTTAGCTTTGGAATTTAAATCTTAATAGAACAAAACAATTGCCTCTTTGTATTCTTCCTAATTTTAATAATTTAACGTGATGGACCAACAAAAAAAAAAGCGATCTGAGAATTGGAGTGCCGAGGAAAAAGTAAGTAAACATACATACATGAACTTGAAATCCATCTATAATTTATTGGTTTTAAGCTTACCTAAATTTTAAATATTATAGGATATACTACGCGAGATGATTGCACAATCACGCCACATAATTGAGGACAAATCCACGAGAGCTTCTTCCAATATTAAAAAGGCTCAAGAGTGGAAGAACATAGCAAACAAGTAAGTGTTAAGTTTTTTTTTATTAATAAGTGACCCGTTAACTATGCAAATTATCATATTTTTTTCTTTTGAGTTCTGCGACATGGCAATCTGTTATAAACAATAAGTCACTCCTGTGTCGGAATTAATTATCATGTTATTGAAATATTTTCAGAATTAATGAACTCATGGGAAAAAATAGGTCTGATGGTGAAGTTAAATTGGCATGGAAGAGGATGAAGCTTGCGGCTAAAGCTAACTTATCCGCTCATAGGCAACACCAAATGAAGACAGGGGGTGGTGAAAAGCCCAAGTCGCCTTCTCAAGGAGATATGGCGATTATGGATATTGCTCCACACGATTTTATTGTGGAATACAATGACTATGACAGTGATGCAATAAAAACTGATGTAAGCAAATTGTTCTTTACATATTTTTATAAAATACTAATAAAATTAATATACAGTTTTAAATAACAGTTTTTAAGTACTTGTAGGTTCAATTAAACACCCAAGATAGTGAAATTACAGCTGGGCCTAGTACAAGCTTTTTTCCTATAATAGAACCACCTCCTGAATTCAATGATGAGGTAATAGAGGTTATAATGGACCAAGGTAAAAATAATAATTCATCTATAAATTTTAAAATTGTATTCCTTTATTTTAACCATACTTTAAATTTTTTATATTCAAAAAATATATAACATTAACTAAAGATTTTTTATATAATTCGTCTATATGTAATTAAAATACTTTTAGGTACCTCAATGGTAAATGTTGGAATTAGTACCCCTAGAAAAAAATACAATATTCGTAGGAAGCAGTCGGGTAAAAAGGGTCCTCAAAGCATGTAAGAAAGATTATCCTAGAATATATTCTTATTATTTGCTTAGTATAAAATATAAAGAGTAAATATTTCACAGAAAAGAAGCATTACAAGAGTCAATATTGAAGTCCAACTGTCAATTTAAAAAAAAACAATTAGATATGCTAGAAGTGGAACACCAGTACAATGTAAGAATTGCTGAATTAAAATTAAAAAAACTGGAACTTGAAATAAAATTATTAGAAAAAAAGGAAGAGCTCTAGTACTACTTATGGTTGAAAGAAATGTTATAATAATTAGAATTATGTAAGGTTTAAATTTAAAATATATTATTTTAATTAAAAGTGTCTTTCAATGAATTGCCTTCTTCTTATATTTCCACGTACATTGTTTTCCACTGGTAAAGCTACTGCTGCAGATGTTTGTGTGTTACCTTTATTGTCATCAAACCCACTATGAAACACATCTTCTTTCATATCTATGGCAATATTGTGCAATACAGCACAAGCTACAATTGTTGTTTTAGCAGTTTCAATGTTGCAGTAAAGGCCTCTTAATAAACAGCGGAACCTCTGCTTCCACAACCCAAAACATCTTTCCACTGTGTTTCTGGTGCTAATGTGTGCATTATTGTACCGCTGCTCTTGAGGTGTTGTAGTACGCAGTAATGGAGTAAACAAATATGGTGTGCAAGCATAGCCACTGTCTCCTAGCAATATGCCTGAGAATGCACCAGCCTCAAATCGCTGCTTCAAACGACTCTCTCTAAATATTCGTGAGTCATGAACACTCCCACGCCACCTAGTAACAATGTCCATGATTTTTAAATCTGCATCGCAAACTACCTGGAACAATAGTTACATATTTTAGTATTTCTTACTTACATAAGCATGACTAAGTATTCACTATCAGTGCATATTATAGAACAAAGTCACTGGCCACTTATGTCTTTTTGTCTGCTCACTCCTTCAAAACCACTACATTTTAAAAAGGTTTTTTTTGGTATGCACAAAACATCCTAATTATACTTTTCCACTGCATCCATATTCCATGTTAAGCCAAAGCAGGTTGATATTATTTATTGTATAGTAATCACATTACACATGGACACTGTGAGTGAAGCCTTGGGTAGGTTAAACAATTTTCCAACACTATAACCAAAGCCTCATCGGGGATGGGGCTGTGGACTAAAGTCGTTGTTCCTTTATTTTGGAAGAAAAATATGTATGTAAAATCAATAATACCTGAACATTAATTGATGCAAATCCTTTTCGGTTAATATATAGTTGACCACCATCTTCACTTGGCTTTTTTATTTTGATGTGAGTACAGTCAATTGCACCAATTACTGTAGGAAAATTTGCAATTCTGCGAAATTTTTGCATTGCTTCCTCTTGTTCTCTCAATGTAGCAGGCATTTTTATAAATCTATGTGATTTTCGGGCAATGGTTTCTGCAATATTTTTACATATCTTGCTTATGAAAGGTTGTGAGACTCCGTGCAAATCAGCTGTGTCATCTTGGATCTATTAAAACAAATAAAAATAAATAATTTTATATATTTTTTAACTTAACTAATTAATTTAACTGTTTTATTATTTATAATTTATATTACTTGATGTGTACTGCATAGTGTGTTAACCTGTTATTAAAATAATATTTACCAGACATAGATTAGATTGTTAGGTTATAAGTATGCTGTAGTGTAAATAAATGTATCTTTTGTTGGTTGTCCGTAAATAAATAAACAAAAACAAAATATTAGTTTGTACATAATTTAGTTTTTATTGCTACCAATGTTTTGGTAAATGCAATCTATGCTTTTAATCTACTTACTTCATGTCGAGCCCAGCTTCGTAATGCGCAACACACTTGTATTTCGGGAGACACAGGGCATCCTCGAGCATCTCTAGTTAAATCTTCTTTCACTAAGTCCACTATTTTTATTGCATAACGTTTATTAAACCTATACTTTTGCCTGAAATCTTCATCGGATAATTCCATGATGGGATTGACTCGAACACGACTTCTGTTGTGTCGGCGTGGTAATTCCAACATCTCAGCGGCTTCAATATCCTCAATATCAATTAAATCGACCATGTTTATATCCATTTTCGAGTTAAAACAACACAACACAATGAAAAAGATGATATAACATAAAACACAAACTTTGACAGATCCGATTTAGTGATTTAGACCATCGTTAAACTAGGGGTCGCCGAGGTTTAGCGTTAGACCATGATATAGTCTATGGTTTATCGCAAAACCACGATTTGTAATACCAAATTTGTTTAGACCGCAGTATAAAGAAGTTTAAACCAGGTTTTTTAGTTAAACCGCTTTTTGTAATAAGGCAGTAAGTTTAGGAACGCATTCGAGCGTGAAAACACACTCTAAATACAATGTCATTTGAAAAATAATTTTTCTATACTAATATTCTGTACTGTAGGTACTGATGTACTGTAAATAAAATAATATATTTTCCTTATGATAAGGATTATCACTGACTTAGATTAAAATTAGGTAACCTAATTAATATAAAACCCAAATTTTTAAATGTTATGATAATAACATTTAGGAATTAAAGAATTAAGGATACATGTAAGTTTTGAAGATATCGCGTACATACAACGATATTGAATATCTCCTAGCAACGAGTGTGTACCAAGTTTCATTTCACGACCTTGGAGATAAATTAAGAATTGTTCTTTGTGTAATTAAATAATGTACACTAATTTTACATTTAGTCTTATAATGTCTAGAAATTATCTAAATGAATAGAAAAATAAGATTTTTTTATATCTAAATAATTAATTTGGTATCTACCTACCTATACTTTAAATTAGAATTTTTAAATTTGTCGCTTCAACAATAATGCTGACTCGTTCAATTCGCCGTCATTTTTTATTCAATCGTATTAGGTCCTTAGATATGAAATTGGCGTTTCATATGGAAAACGTAAAACGATTTTTTTTGTGTAAGTAAATATTTAATCAACCAAAATATATTATAGCATTGTTATCTATGAACTTTCTCCATTTTATAGGTAATTCATTGATTCTTTTCCTAAAAAAAAATGTGGAAGCGAGAATCAACAAAATCTTTGAAGGCGGTTTTGACTGTCTCATCGAAATTGTTATTTTTTCTTGTAAGAATTTGTAAATCTGTGAGAGCAAGATCCGGGGAGTATGATGGGTGTCGAAGACATTCCAATCACAGCTCCTCTAATTTAGCGACCTTCTAGTGTGCAGTGTGTGGTCTAGCGTTTTCCTGAAGCAGTAATGGGCTAGAGCAATTGACCAGTCTGGGTTGTTTAACGGCTAGCTTTTTCCATTATAATTTGCCATTGTTGACAATAAGGATCTGCCGTAATCATCTCGCCAGATCTTAGCTGTAGTGGATGACACCAGCACTGTTATGTTTCTTATTTTTCATACCACAGAACAATTTTTAACTATAACTCCATGTTTATATTGAAAACCTTGTCCTTCCTTTTGTAAAGCTAGCGCTTTACAATAAATTGTTGTCCAATATTAATCGAAAGAGCTTTATATACACACCTATTCAATGTCAGTATAGTTTGTATTAAAATAATGAGAACGAAGTCAAGTTTGTTTTTATTCTAATCCTTAACACTAAAAGTGACTCGCTGAAATAGACGTTTCTTGTTTAACCAACGGCCCGCGGCGGTGTCCCCAAACGCAGACCCAAAAGATAATATAATCAATTTTAAAATATTACGTTAAATATTTATAAATAATATATATTGCACAGTCAATTTAAAATCCATACTAATATTATAAATGTGAAAATGTTTGTTTGTCCTTCTTTCACGCGGAAACGGAATGACGGAGTGGCGTGAATTTTTGTGTGGAGATAGTTGGAGGGTTGGAAAGTGACATAATCTACTTTTTATCGCAGAAGATTATTTCATTCCCACGGGAAAGCACGTTATAATACAACCCAAAAAATATTTGTAGTTAGAAATTACTTGAAACTTGGTATCCCTCCACGACCGCGGAGACCCCGAGGTGTCAGTTAACAATAGATTTCTTAGAATTTTAATTAATTTCTTAAAAAATTATCTGGAGGTGTTTGCTCTTCAATACAATTTAATAAGTACGTGTTTTAGCATTTTTCAAAATTCATCCCATAAGGGGATAAAATAGAGGATTTAAATTTGTATGAAACCTAATTTTTTTTGTGTTTTTTGTAGTTTTAGCGCGAGCGAAACCGCGGGTTCTGCTAGTTTAAAATATTTCCCATTCCTGTCAAAACTTCGGGGGAGAAAGTATGTATAAACACTATTGGGTAAAAATGCAATGACCTGTCAAGGTTTCAACTCAATCCATCGATAGACCAGGGTCGATAATTTTTAAAACCAAAAAAATAATAGTAGGATGAAACGCATTAGAAAAGGAGGGGAATATTATAAAAATGAAAGGAAAAATAATTTACGGGCGATCTGAGGTCGGGAAGGGCATGGGGGTGAGTTTTTAAGGGTAAAAAACGGTTTTTCTCGATTTCCGGCAAAACTAAAAGTCCTATCGAAAAAAGTCAAATAGCAAAGTTGTAGGTAATAAAAAGATTTCAAACTTTTTTATTAACAGTTTTTTCACATAACCTCAAAATTTATGTGAAAAATTCAAAAAACCAAGTTTTTGGTTTTTTATTTTTATCTTTTACAAAAAATTTTTTGACGAAATTTGGTGAAAACTTACCTTTTTATGTTCTAAATATGCTGTAATTTATTTGATTAAAAATTTTTATTTTTTCACCTTATTTTGAATTAATATCGAAAAAGCACCCTAATTTTCAATCGAAAATTCACTCGTCAAAATATCAGCTTTTTTCAAAAAGCTGGTATGTTTTCTGTTCGTTGAAATCTCTACTTTCCGATGGTGAAAAAAATATATATGTTACTATAGTAAGTCTTCTGAGAAAATGCAAAAAACAAAAAACCTTTTTTATTTCATACACTTGCTTATCATCTGCCTTATTGCAGATGATACAAACAGATTCATCCATACTGATAATCTGAAAAGACAAAATCGAATTAATAATGCCTTTACTATTTTATCGTGAGTATACCCCCATGAAAAAAATATATTAAAGAAATAAATGTGAAAATGTATAAAAAATATATTATAAATATATTAAAAATCTATAATAAAATATATGAAATATACATGAAAATCGGCCAAAAGTTAGTTATTAAAAATATATTTACTATACATATTTTTTATACCCTGGTCTACGAATAGTTTTCTACATTTGCAATTTTGAACAAACAAACATTACATTATTATATACATACCTATAGATTATCTGCTTTAAGGAAAAATACTTACAAGGTAATGGGGGCTTATTTATCAAAGAAATATTTTTATTATCAAAGCTAAGAATAACATAAATCAGCTCGCGATAAATGAAAAAGGTACAAAATAAATCTCAATGATAGATATTATCATATTTTATTCAATTTTCTATATAAAATAATTGTTTCATATTGGATAAGTATAACAATATTTAGCTAAGTAAAATCTAGGTACATTTTGTACTAAAATGGGCTTTACGAATAGAGAAGGAGCAAATCTCAACAAATGATGTAATATTTAATAAATAATTTTATTTCGTTAATCTATTTAAATAAATAAAAATGAATCACCGAAATATCTGTACGCGCATAACAACCGATCGAATGCACCAAATTGAATAATTTTTTTTGTTGGTTATAGTCAGGATAAAAGAAAATTAATAAATTTTTTTAACTAAAATATATTTTTTTAAATCTCATGATATGGAAAGTGAGGGAGTGAAATAGTTTTTATCCCGGAAATCATCCCTTAAGGTGGTGAGAATGGGGATGAAAGTTTGTATGGGGAAGCAAGCTAGGGACGAACCCGAGCACAAATATGATGTATAATAAATAAAAAAAATATATAATAGTTCAATTTTAATGTCAGAAATATCATTTTAGTAATGTCAATAAATATTGTTTAATATAAAAGGTAATAATTATATTATTAAGCTCAGAAGCACGCCTAGGTCAGTAAACTCATGTGGAATATTGTAGGGTGGTTAGCTCCCGACGGGAGAGGCGACACGACGGCGCGACTCTTTGGCGCGACGAGTGACACATCCCTTGACACCTTTTGGATTCTGTTCCTCCAAAGCGTATCTAAAAAGATTTTTCAACAAAACGTTTTTTTTATAAAGTACAACTTGCTAAAAGCGATATTGTCGTCATCCTTCTAAACATTTATTTCAATCTTTCTTAGTACGTATATAATAATATTTATGCTTAGAAAGGATAACTTTATTGATATATAGTATGAATTAAGCTTTTTGCTATAAATAAATAAATAATAAATAGTACAACTACAAAATTCAACATGGTTTTTATGTTACAATTATATATAAAATCAATTAATTTTTTATGGTGTAATCTGTGCTCAACTGGAACGTTTTGAAGCCAAGAAAATAGAATGGAAGTTATTACGGTTACATGACGTTGTAATATGTCATCAACATTGAAAACTTTCATATTGTTTGGATGTTCTCAACTCTTACATGTTTTTAGGTTTCCGAAGCCAAAAACGGAACCCTTATATTTTCATCATTTCCGTCTATATATACGAATATCCATCCGTCTGTTCGTATGTTACAGCTATTATATTTGGAAAATGTTGGTATTATATACGATAATAATACACCTTTATATGAACTGCTATACAAAGGTCAATAAAATAAAAAGTAGGAGCGGCAATAAGCAAAGAATTCACTGTATATAAGAATTTTATAAGATAAAGACTAATAATATTGCATAAATTTATTCTAAACTATGTAAAAATATCCGCAGAAATTAGACTAGAGAAAGTTAACGAGTTAAATTCAAGTGATCTTGTACCCTTGAAGGAGACCCATTATAACGTTAAAGAATAAGATACGTAAATGAAGATATTAAATGAAGCATTATTATATGTCACTGTCGGCACTCATCTTGCTCTTATCTGTAGACTGCGAGGCATTAGCATATTAGTTTTTATTATACCATTACATCATAATTCTAGTATGTGGTCTTATTAAGTTGTTTGTCGACTTTTTATGGTAAACTAGATAATTTTTACTCATGTTAAGTTTTTTCCTGTTTCCTGCGATATAAGTGTTTATATAATTTTAAGTAGATAAACTAACTCAATAATAAATAAGTTATTAAATTATTTGTCCGACGACACGATATTAATTGTTATGTTATTTATGTATTTTCTCTGTAAGTGTATTTTGTAGTTCTTTTGAGAAAATAGCTGTCTAAAACTACATATTTGCATGAAACAAATATTAAATGTTTTTTCTTAGTTTAAGTTGAAGTTAAAAATAAAACTAATAAAACTAAAGGTTCTTTTTGTTATTAGTAAATTAAATATAAAAAATTGATGAGTAAAAATGCATAAAATATATATGAAATTACAACACAAGAAATATTTATGACTATACAATAATACAATATATAATAGTATGGAAAACTTCGTGAAGAAACTGCAAGTTTCTTATTCTGTGTTTTCTGTCTGAGAGAACGCCAGAGTGAAGTACGCCAACCCGCTCTTGGCCAGAGTGGTGGAATATATCCTGATTCCCCTCGCATTGAAGGGAGGCTCGTGCCCAGTAGTAGGACGTTAAATAGTATTAAATACATTATTTTAGGCTAGAGTATAGCATAAGCTAATTTTATATCATTGCATCATAGGGTTTCTGTCTTTATAAATTATATTAAACTAGCGATAGGTACATTTTAACGGTTAGTATAGATAGACTGTATAATACATAAGTATGATGAGTTTAACATCCCTTACTTGAGAAATGTTTGACTCCCAATACAAACTTCTACCTGCCTTTTCACCCCCTTATGGGATGATTTCCGGGATAAAAACTATTCTACAGATTCCCAGGGTTTCAAACTATCTCCATGCCAATTTCATCTAAATCGGTTCAGCCGTATAGTCGTGAAAGGGTAATAACAACAGACAAACAAACAAAGAAGCGAGCGAACGAACAAAAGAACGAAAGAACAAACGAACGAAAGACGAACGAACGAACTATTTGTAAAGTAAATTGCAAGAGACGCTGCATAGTCAGCATAAGGTTACACCTTTTGTTTCTCTAATTAGTTCTATTCCAACTGCATCCAGCGACACTTGCACATAATTAATTTGTAATTAATTGTAATAAATAAAAATATTTTTTTTAAAAGTGCTTTGATTAAAATCCCGTAACAGAAGAACTAACGAACAAACAAACAAATAAAATAACAAACAAACAGAATTACTTTCGCATTTATAATACTAAATATGGATTATTGGCACATTAAATTCTTAAGCTAAATATAAATACGTGTCCAGAGCGGTTACAGAACTAGTTTTCATATTAATCGTTATGATGAAGTAATCATTAAAATGTTACATTGTAGATAAATGTCTGTAAATAATAATGAACCGAGATAAACTTACAGTCTCTAATAATCTAATTGGTTGCGAAGTTGGCTGTGATCTTTAGTTTGCCACGTTTTTACTGTCTTTCAATGAAGATATTCATAGATATATTTTATGCTAAATAGGCTACTTTCTATCCTGAATAAAGAATATATCGTCTCTGGGTTATTGAAAAATATTAACTAAAACAGTAGGTAGACGGACTTGACATGGCCATTATTGTCCTACGAGTACATACTAAAAAAACAATCTGACGTCAATTAAATGTATACAAAACTTATTTATCATGGATTAAAATGTAAGATAATATGTTTGATATAACACAGTAACTACATTCTTTTCCGTCGTGTCGACGCGGTCAAATAATAAAAAAAATATGCACGAACTGTGCGCGTGCAGCGTATATATTTTCTAATATTTTTATATCTCTTATATCTTTTCTACATATTGAAATATTTATTTAGTATAATATTGTGAAAATACAATACAGAATAATTTATTAATAGATTATGGTTCCGTACATTATTAAGATGATAATTTTATAACAACCACGTAATAGATTTCTTTATTTACAGCTTTTTAAGTATTTTTAAGTAGGAAAATTAGCGAGAATGGTTGTTAACCAACTTTAAATCATTATATTTCCTAAACCGTTATTTAAAATAAAAAAATGATAAAAGAAACCTAAAAAAATAAAAACCGACTTCAAACAAAAACACTAACAAGTAAAAAATAACTGATTGGTAGTTTTCATTTACTATACATACCTAATCAAATATTTTCGAAGTCGGTGTACTTTGCTTTATATGGGCTGGCACCGATTTCGGAAATATTTGATTAGGTATGTATTTAATAGGTAGGCTTTAATTACTTAGCCAAAGCACACGGACTTCGAAAATATTTCATTAGGTATGTATAGTAAATGAAAATTACCAATCAGTTATTTTTTACTTTTTAGTGCTTTTGTTTGAAGTCGGTTTTTATTTTTTTGTTAAAAAGTTTTTATTTTTTCCTTTTTAGTGTAGAGAGTAGTAGCAAAGTAAGAATTCTAACGTATTAGGCTGATTTGACAAACAAAACAAGCCCAAACTCAAAGTATCTACTATTAGCCGTTGAAGAGTTCCACCTATCCACCTTCTGGCCTTACCATCAGATTAGGTCAACAATACCGAACCACTGTACTATCAACGGAAATAGAAACACTTGCAAAGTTTCAAGTCAATATGACAATTAGAAGTAGGTTAAATTCATCATTAGCTATTTTCCACCCTTAGGGGTGGTATTTTTTTTTGAAATTCAAATGGAACCAATCTGGAAGTATACACTTTCAAACAACACAAAAGTTGTCCAAATCGGTTAATAAATGACGGAGTTCTGAGGTAAAAACATACAAAAAAATACAGTTGAATTAAGAACCTCCTCCTTTTTGAAGTCGGTTGAAAATGTTTTAAATACCTATTCAACGATACCCCACTTGACATAGTTCGTTGATTTTCATATTTTTCTTTTTCACATCAATCTACCAGCCCCCATATTTATTTATTTATTATGTCACCTATCTAAGAACACTTGAATTAATGAGACAAATCTAACGATACCTTAATTAAAGAAATCCACAGAATGGTTTCGAAGATATGAGGGTATAAAGAATATTACAAATAAATATACAAAAATGGGCGCGAAAGGGTTATGCCTTTTCCTTGCAGTCGGGTAAAATCATCTCAAAACTGTCGCATCGGCTTAGTCACAAAACATAGCAAGATAAGTTTTCGAAACATTTTAAAACTATAATGTATTTATGTCCAGTTAGAATGTAAATGTATTAGATATAAAAAAGGTCTTATATATTTTCTTATTTCAAACAAATTGTGATATCTGTTTTACCGGTCTAAATGGAGAACCCTAAAAATATGATAACATTAGTTCAATTATGGTAATAATAGTAATGAGCGCTAACTTTTGTGCGTTATATTATATATGGATTACTTCATTTTCAACGAGTTCACTTCAAGCTCGGCGTTAGTGGCGGTCGTTCGGGAGTAGTTTGTTAGTAATTTTTTGCAATAATGGATAACAAAGTCTTAATATTATTTTTATTTGTAATAGTTACTTGTGATTCAGCTAGAATTTTAGGGGTATTTCCAACAGCTTCTATTAGCCATCAAGTAGTGTTCCGTCCTCTTATGGCCGAGCTGGCTAAACGAGGGCATGAAGTCGTAGTTATAACACCGGATCCAGCATTTCCAAAAGGAAAAACTCCACCGAACCTAACAGAAATTGACGTCCATGATATATCTTACAATTTACACACTCCATTTTTCAAACAAAATGCAGCAAGAGTAACAGACTTTAAACAAATTGGAATGGGAGTTTACAGAAAATTCGCAGAATACTTTATAGTGCAAATGAAATCTCCGCAAGTGCAAGAACTTTTTAATAACAAAAATATTACATTTGACTTAATATTTACTGAAAGCTGTTTCAGACCTGCAATTGCTGTTTCACATTTATACAAAGCGCCAGTTATTGATTACAGCACTATGGACGGACAACATGGTTCCTATGAAATGATTGGTGCCGTAACGCATCCCCTTATATTTCCTATATCAGTAGCACAAAGAATTCAGAATATGACTTTATGGGAAAAAATAGACGCATTGTATACACGTTTTTATGTTGATTATCATTATAGTGTGCTAGAAGAGGAGGAAAACCAAATGTTGAGGACAGTCTTTGGAGAAGATATGCCAGACTTAAGTGTTTTAAAGGCTAATGTAAAAATGTTGTTTTTAAACGTACACCCGCTTTGGGATTTAAACCGTCCTGTGCCACCTAGTGTTTTATATTTAGGAGGAAGTGGAACGCATCTACCTCCAGTAAAAGAATTGCCCCAGGTAAGGAACTGATTTCGATAATTGCCATTTTCTGAATTTAAGCATTATTAATTTTATGTAATATAAAATAAATATTTGGACAAACATACACTCACTTACACATATAACAGTAAGGGTTAGATAGTCATTGACTTATCTGTTGAAGCTTTACTATTTTATCAAGGCAAGGTACAAAATATTATTTTTTCTAAATGTGCGTACCATTGAAATAAAAAATTAATAGTACTTCTACATAATAATTATTAATAATAACAATTTATGCATAGTGTTTTAATATCTTTTAAAGTACCATTATATAATTTATTATTATATTTTCAGGATTTAAAAACATATCTTGATTCATCTAAGAATGGCGTGATCTACGTGAGCTTTGGTACAAATAATAGGCCATCTTTATTACCTCCAGAAAAGCTTAAGATATTTACAAAGGTGTTTTCTGAATTACCGTACGATATTTTATGGAAATGGGATGTATTAGATTACCCAGACTGTCCTAAAAATGTCAAAATTGGTTTATGGTTCCCACAGTCTGACTTACTAAGTAAGTACTATTCACTCAATGACACTATCGTTTTGATTTTCTATTAATATTTGATAAATAATTGAATTAATTTATATAATATGTTTAAAAAAAACTAATATTTTTGAAGGGCATCCAAAAGTTAAGTTATTCATCACACAATCGGGCTTACAATCAACTGACGAAGCCATAACAGCTGGAATGCCAGTAGTTGGTATACCTATGCTTTGGGACCAGTGGTACAATGCTGAAATGTGCCAAATACATAAAATGGGAATAAAAGTTCTTCTAGAGACTCTCACAGAACATAGCCTAAAGAGTGCCATTGAGACAATTTTCAATAACTATCAAAGGTTTGAAAACTTCCTTTTTTATTTTAATATATTTTAATAAATTATATCCTTATATTATAATATATCCTTAAGGAAAAAAACCTTTAAACCTGTATACGTACATGAGTTTAATTATAAAAGATAGGTTGAATTAAAATCAAGAGTCTTTAATTGTTTTTTTTTTTTTTATAATAATATATTATGTTTAAGAGCTAGACGATTTCAATTGCTTTAACGGCAGTCATACTTGCCGACCACTGATACGATAGAATTATAATAGTTTTCTTTAATATTTCAGCTATCGCGACAATGCGGCAAAACTAAGGAACTTGATGCGTGACCAGAAGGAGTCTCCGATGGAGCGCGCCGTATGGTGGACAGAGCACGTGCTGCGCACTGGCGGCGACCATCTAAGGTCCCCGATAGCTAACATGAGCTGGACTGAGTATTATCAGTTAGATTTAATATTATTTGTCTTGGCAGTCCTCTTAGCTATTATAATAGTAATTATATCTGTGATATGTTACATAATTTCGAAATTTAATAATATTATTAAAATAAAAATTAAGACTAAATAAAATAACTGCCCTAGTTCCAGAATTTCGAAAACCTTGCGTATGATCATTAATACTTGTAAATAAATTACTTAGATGTAAGTTAATGTAATAGGAAATATATTTTTTAGTTATTGATCGTACAGAGAATAAATATCCCGAATTCCATATTGCGCTGTCTGTGTTGTATTACTGAATACACAAGAATATATCTATTTAATTAAGCTATATACAAATTTATGCCAAGCTAGAATCAAACACGCGACCTTCGATGTTAATTGCTGACCACAATTTTTAAGTTTAAGTTAAACACATATATGTTTATACAATTTAAGTGTTAATCGTTTAATAACAATATTTACTCTGCCTCAGTAACTATAATAGTGACATAATTATTTGTTCAAAGTCACTTCCTGAATGTATGTATGTATTATTTTGTTATGTGCTAATAATATGTACGTTATTTTTAGTTTAACTAAAAATTTAGAAACGACTTAGAAGCTCTATTTAGGAAATGCACAAATAGTAGGGGAGCCCAAGAGGGGATTTTCTGTAGTTACTCGAGCGCGGCAGATTAACATAAAAGAGGTTACCTTGCACTCTATTGAGTACTTTCACCATAATATAAGTCTTCTATATAAAGGGGCGCGTCTAGGGAAGCCGATTAAAACATTTAAAAAATGTTTTGATAAGGTAGAAATACTTGAAACCATCAGATTAAGGTGTGGTAGGCTAGTCACATCCTGAAAAGTGTCCAATTCAATAATCTGCCGATTTGCACAAGCCGAAGAGGCAAAAATCGACTATAAAGTTTATGATGATTTTTGCCTCTTAGGCTTGTGCAAATCGGCAGATTATTAAATTGGACACTTTTCAGGATGTGACTAGCCTACCACACCTTAATCTGACGGTTTCAAGTATTTTTACCTTATCAAAACATTTTTTAAATATTTTAATCGGCTTCCCTAGACGCGCCCCTTTATATAGAAGACTTATATTGTGGTGAAAGTACTCAATAGAGTGCAAGGTAACCTCTTTTATGTTAATCTGCCGCGCTCGAGTAACTACAGAAAATCCCCTCTTGGGCTCCCCTACTAAAATAAACATTCCCTCTTTATAATGTAAATCTTAAAGAAATCAAAGTGAATATTGATATAGGTACATATCTAATGCATATAAGTGCGTTAGTGTATTAAGTTTATGTTTGTATATAAAATATATTGTATTATTAAAAATGTGATATGAAAACAAGTGTATTGTTTTAATTTATTTAAATAGGTAAGTATATCTTTCTTTACACGTATTCTTTTATAATTATTTCTTTTTACATATTTCAGATAAATTTTACGCAAACAGCAGTAATACTCATAGATCCTTCAAATTTTGTTACATACTCGTATATAATTTTAGATTGAAATTGTTTTACAAAACTAATATATAACTTCTCATATCAATATATATATATATATATATATATATATATATATATATATAGATATATATATATATATATATATATATATATATAGATAGATATGATGAGTTGGTTAAGGTTGTATTATAACGTGTTTTCCCTTGGGAATGAGATAATCTCCCGCGGTAAAAAGTAGCTTATGTCACTCTCCAGCCCTCCAACTATCTCCACACAAAAACTAACACCACTCTGTAACTTTGTTTCGACGTCCAAGAAGGATAAACGAACAACCGAGCGAACACACAAAATTATAACTTTAAAGTATGTATATTAATTTAAGTAAATTCATACTTCATTTATACATTTTATTTTACTCATAATTGTGTCAAACTGATTTACTAATAAATAAAGCAATTTTAGTAAAAAAAGATATTAGTAAAAGTTGTTATTTTGACACTACGAACAGACACTTCAATTTTATTTTTTTGTATATTTAGATGATTGTTATTTACTAAAAATTATATATTCTCTTTTAAAAACTCAGGGATCTGGATGCAAATCACTAAGAACTGGTCCATTTTTTACAGTATACCTTAATTTTTAGGTCTGTCATGGCGTCTATACAGAAAAATAACCACGACATCATACAATAAGAAATGACTTATGATCTTTTCAGAATAAAATTAGATTATTTTTAACGAGATGTGATGAGATGACAATAAATAAGGCAATTTTAGTAAAAATCTACATTTATAGAATATATTTTATGTTTCAAATTCTAACAACGATATTTATACTGTAAACAATTTCTATATTTAATTCTTATGGTCAACAACTCAGTTTTTGGCAGTAAAATCTTATAATTAAGCAATAATAAAGCAAACTTAAAAATGATTCAAACAACTGCAACTCGTTTTTAAATAATGCCCTTGACCTTTTTGTTAGAATGTCAGGTACGTTTTCGGGTTTTTTTATTGTCTGTTCCATTTGACTTTGAAACGACTCGTCGTGTTCGTTGTGTACATTAGTCGAGTTACTAATACATACTAGGTTCGGCGTCCATTATTTCCAATTCTGGCGTTTGGATAAGGAGGGATATGTTCAAAAATCTACAATACAGTTCTTCCGCAAAAAGTGCAGTTTTAGTCAAATTCGTAATAAAAAAGTGTCTCGAGTCTCGACCCGAAAGTCCTGGGACCCGAGACAACAAAATATACAAAAAGTCCCAGGACCTCGAGACACGAAACGTCCCGGGACCCAAACCCTAACTGATAGCAAATGATTTGCATTTACGGAATATATTCATGACCTGATGGCCGTTTTCAACTAAGACTTTCAATTCCTCGTAACGGGGATAAAAAACATTCCAACTCAGAGTTACAGTCAACGCCCCCCCCCCCCCCCAACGTGCGTTCGCCTTGTCGTGGTGGGGGGGCTCAGTAGTGCCCGGCAATCCAACCGGGGGCGAAGCTAAGAAACGCACAGGGAGGTTGCCCACTTCGGTGGGCGGTTAGAGGCGGCCCTCTTCGGGGGGCGGTGTACCTTGCGGGTTGCTCCTGGTACTTCTCTGATAGCAGAGTGGACCTTGGAGCAACCCCATGGTTGTGGTGGTCTGCTTTGGCAGACCTGCCGTCGGGGCGTCGTAGTTGAATGCGTAAGCGAACCTGCGACGCCCCATTAAGACGGGGGAAGGTTTTGTTGGGTTTTAGTGGGTAGTACTGGCTGTATTACGCCGGTGAGTCCCACACGTCGTGCGTAAACGCATTTCCCAACGTTAAAAAAAAAGAGTTACAGTCAACGCTAAAAAAGTTTTAATAATAATTAAAACGATAGGTACTGTTAATTTAAATTTATTTAAAAAATGGTTAACTTCACATAGGGATTGCAGCCTACGTGAGTAAATTACAGTTTTCTGAACCATAACCACCGCTGATGAGGCAATAAACGTGTAGCGCTGAAAAAATAAAAGCATTTCGTGATTGTAGTGCCGAGGGAGAGGAAAGGACAGAGGGTACGCGTCCCCTTAATTGTGTAACAACATCTGACCAGCGTGTGTACTTTATATAGATAGGTATGTTTAAATTGTTTCCACACCATACCAACTGATTTGCGAAAAAAAGTAAAAATATTCATTTTTATTCTTATTTGATATTCCATGTGAATCTAATGTTAATTTAAAATATTTTAGGAGTATACGAAACTTAGTATTTGTGTGTGTACGTGTTTGTATATTTGTTACCCCTTCACGCTAAAATGGCTGGACGGATTTGGATTAAATTTAGTACACAAAGAGACTGGCGTTTTTTTGGGAAATACATTTATTTACGCACACCACGTTCATATATGCAGACAATGACCTGGAGTAGCACATAGGCCACTTTGAACATACTCAAACGATGATATAAGCCACTACTAAAATACATATCTACATATATAACGTGTTACCTCCAATTACCTGCAACACAAACTGGCCTTCATTAAATAAAACTTTCGACATGTTATGCTTCAAGCTTTATATATAAAACAATACCTTCCAAATTCAGCAAAACTTTCAAAGCTCGATAGTTGTTAGTAACTACATAATACGAATTGCGAAATGTTTTAATAGATAAAGTTTATTGAGTTACGCGAAATCCGAGCGCACTAAAAATAACATATTTAGATTTTACTATTTCCAATACATGAGTTTCATTGTTTCAAAAATCACAATAAAATTGTTAAATTCAAACTGATAGAAAATATTTGTTCATTGATTTTAATATTTTGGCTATCTCCAGGAAAAAGTAATTAACTCTATATGAATGAGCGTAACCGATGTAATAATACGATTTTTTTTAATATATAATATTAACAATAATACCACAAAACAATACAATAGAAATAACAATATAGATAAATCGATTTAAATGAAACTGTAGGAATGCTAACGGTACTTTGGGCCTAATGTTTCTTTACTAGCGACCCTCACTACATGACTGAGGTTAAACATATATCGTTATCTTAAATTTGTCCCTATAAATTTTACCTAACTTAGGAATTATTGAGTGAACTTCAAGAAGCAACAAAGAGAACAAAAAGAAAATCTTAAAACAGAATTAACATCATTTTCTCGTAAAAAATATAACTCATTCTCAGCAACTAAGTGGCGAATAGTATACGCCCTATACGCACCAATTTAGTAATAACTTAAATGTTTAGTGATAATGATATTAATATCAGCAATATAATAGTTAACTTTTCAAAAAAATTATAAACATTATACTAGTTTTCGATAGTTAAGACTTACACATACACACACGCAAAAGCACACGCACTCGCGCGCGCGCACGCACGTACGCATGCGCACACGCACTGCAACTGTAATATGAAACATACATACATACATATGCTAATAAACGTATAAATGAGCATGTATTTATGTAAATAACACAATATTAGATAAGTAACTAGGTATATAGTCAATGAAATAATCAGAGTATATCATTACTACAATATAATCTTAAGTTTATTATCTTTAACAATATCAATTATAGCAAATCAATTTATTCAAGGATAGTAATAGAAGTAGTAGAGTAATAGAAGTGTCTATTACTAGATTATTCTTTATATTAAATGACTTAGAAATTATATAAAGACTGAGAGGAGTACATCGATGTAGTGATCGAAGGAAGAAACAGGGAAGTAATAGAAATAAAAAGTGGATGTAGTGCGCTATTGGTGGTTGAATTAGTGGTTTGAGTGTACATGAATTCTTACTATAAGTGAATTAGCGAGCCTGTGATTTTTAATACAATAAAACCATTTTTATATATACTATGAGTCATTGGTAATTACAAATATTGGGATTTTTATATAAGACAAGGGACTACCGTTCACTTTGCTCGGGTGTCTACTAGTGCCTATGCTATAAGTTATTTCAAGTCATTGATTGTTCTTCTGAATACTAAATTTCATCAAAGTCCGTCCAGCCATTTTAAGCAAACTTTATTTCAATAGTGTAAACTAATTTCTATTTAAAATCATGTTTGCAATTGAATTACAGAAAAATAAAACATACCATAAATTTAAAAGCTTAACAAGAACGTCGAGTCAATAATAGAGAGGGTGAGCAATTAGTCCAAAAATTTAAGTCAATTCATTTCAATCGGGTGCCCCTGATCAGTATGCAGATAGCAACGTAGCAAATCAACGTTGTCAATACTATTCAGCCCGCGTACGGACCCTACGTATCAACCCTTTCTTCTTACAGTTTATTTCTTTCCAAGCCCAGATTTTATTTCGTTCTCCGTAAACGCAATGAAAGTACAATCAGATATCATGTAATAAAGTGTACTAGTATTCTTTAGGAATCAGTTCGTGTTTTTATTATGTTTCACACCTTTTGTATTTATTCGCTTTGTTGCGTACATTTCTTGAATATTTGCGTAACTGATTGTTTTTACTTATTTAAACAACTTTGAATGACCATACAGCACACATACATTTATCCCCATAAAGGGATCTCTTTGAATAACGTATTACGATTATCGATGCAAACCTACGTATGCCAAACTTGGGACGAAGTGAAGTACATCAACACGATAATAATAATAAAACTATTGTGAGCAAGCACGCGGGAGCATTGAGTTCAGAGTGAATCAGACTCGATGGATGGCTGAGCATGTGTAAAGCCTATATATGAAATAGATTCCCTTTTTGAAATAACATTGCTTTCATACTGACCAAAATATTATGCTTAAATACATGATTGAGATATAGATATACAGAGAGAATTTATTAATCTCATAACCACGTCGGTTAATGTTTTAATTAATTTTGTAATAAACAAACTGATAAAATGCTAAAACATGTTTTGCAGGAGAGTTAGTAGTAGGAACTACTAACAATTGTCGTGCTAATAGTTTATTAGCCGAACAATTAATATTCACAATGTAGATTTACATACATGTATAAGTGAATTATGAAAGCGAGTAATAAACACTAAATTACAGACAGACAGACACATTCAATAATTACAATCGCAGTCAACGTAATCAAAGTGTCATTGTTATGATAGATAATGAAATGCGGTTTTCGGGTCCAAATTTCCCGTGGCGGTTGTCCGATTAATTATGAAGGTCCCAGAGACATAGGGTCTGCCCAACCCTCCGCCGTCACTAGCATTCAAGTAGATCTATCCAAATAAACATCCTCCACTCAGTTCCTATATCAATCTTACTTATGAATCATGAATAAAGTAGCATTGAAACTGAATTTTGGTATTTGCAAATTCTGTGCAGTGAATCAAATAACCTACCATAGAAGGTAGAATACTGTTGAATAATAGTTGCTTATGACTGAAACTTTAAATACTTGTATTGTACGTATAATCATGACTGGGTATAAAAAAATCATCGCTTTTAAATTAGCATTTATAACAGGAAGATTAAAATGCATCTAACAAACGGACAAAAATCGATTAAAATGTTGAAATGAAAAATCTATTTAACTTATTGTTTTGATGAACTGTCTTCATCTAAATCTAAAACGTAATTCTTACGCAAAATTATGAAATAAAATATTAGTAAAACTTTGATCTTGCCATAATAATTTTATTACATAATATTAGATTATTGTTATCATTATATTTGTTCACGTGAATCGAGTTCATTTCTGTGTGATATAAAAAGTAATATCACCGTCTGGAGTTGCGGCATACTTAGATATAGTACAAGCCAAAGGCCATTGCTTGAATAATCAATCTAAAGAGGTCAATGTTTTAAATTAATACATTACGATAACCAAATCATTGGGACCACCGCCTAATTAGTGTAGACAGAAACAAAATATCGTTTAAGTCCGTACGAGGTACTGAGGAGAAACAGTATTAAGAACTGCGTTATTAAGTAAGCATGCCTGCTTATTACTAATAATAATAATAACAGTGATGAGTGGCGTCAACATGAACTTGAGATTTCTAATGGAAAATAACATCTGTTCACCGTCTCTGATTTGCTTTCATTAGTCCTTCAGAGTTAAACTCCAGAACTATGTACCCAAAAGCGTGGAAGTACTCAATCTGCAAGATAAACCCTACTCATGAGTCCCTCGCGATGGTGGTTTAGACGACTACTCCCGAGACTCTTAAGTCATTTTATGGTGTCCATCTAGTGACCAGTCACCATCCGTAAAAGATTCAATGTTGAAATGGTTTAGAATGCAGACGTGCGGACGTCTACTCAGTCTCATCTAATAACGTAGTTTTATAGCCCATCAGAACTCCATTCCACAGTTCAATTTAGATTTTCATATTTTCCAGAGTACCTACACATTGACGGCATCTTTGGCTCAGTATGTAGTAACCTCACTTGCTGTCCTAGTGGTCGCGGTTCGAGTACCTCTCGGGGCAGTCATTTGAGTGATAATTAAACTATCTGGTATCTATAATACAATCCTCGTAGCTTACTACGGAACTAGATGGATGTGTGATGTCCCAACATATTAATTTATTTTATTTATATCGTCCTGAACGATTTCGATCATGGTGGACAATTATTTAGGTCATTGCGATAGCCAACTGCGTAGAAAATATTATAATGTACAAGTGTGTGTGTGCGTGTGCATGTGCGTGTGCGTGCGCGTGTGCGTGTGTGTGCATTTATATATCCTTTCACTCTTATAATTTGGTGGGACAATAATGCGACACAACTGATAAGGATTAGACGCAGGGACGACAAATTAAGGTGCTCTTCAAAGCGCGACAGTGTAAGCTCTGCTATTATTATTTCATATATAGTACTTTTAAATACGTGCATTTATAAAAATGAAATACTATAATATACTCAAATAACAAATAACAGTTTGTTTATTAATTCAACTTACATTTGGTATGTTTTTTTATTTCACATAAATATGAATCTATTATTTTCAGAATGTAAACATTACACTACCTAATATAGGCAATATTTGTTTATGAGACACGGCTACGTTCTATTTGTTTGGTGAGTTAATCTCTTATTATTTATTTACCTACTTATTTTTCGTAAAACGTAGATGGTATCTCTTAGTAGTTAGTACAGTGTCAGTCATGTTTCATTTCCATTTCGAGAATTTACACAATATGTAATATTCCCGAGTACTTTTGCTAAAAGACAGTGCAAGATAAGTATTTTTTTTTACCTACTATAGGTACATATATTATTTGTCATATTATTAAAGTAAAACAGCTCAGAAGGATTTTTCAGGAAAACAAATATTTGGCAATTAACAATTATATATATTTATTGCTTTTTCTGAATACTCATTTTACATTTATATTAGAATGCGTACCACTTATTCACCAACTATCCACTTTACACATCAAAAATCCACTGTCAAATCCACAAACTGGCACATAAAATAAATGAATGTTACAATCTATACATATAATAAAATTCTTACTAAGCCTAATCTTTACATTAAATATTCTTTTGAAAATCTTATCAAAATAGACATTATTATTGATTCAGAAGCCGAATCTATAGTTTTTAGAATTTTTGTCTGTCTGTCTGTCTGGTACCGCATCACTGAAAAACCACTGGAGGGATTTTGATTAAATTTAGTATGGTGATAGCTGGTTATCCGGGTCAACATATAGGATACTTTTTATCGCGGGAAAATGTCTCATTTCTCAGAAAAAAAAACAAAAACTACAATGTACTGTATACTAATATGTAGCAGAAGTATCTATCTAGGGCAGCATATTATGCAACCGGAAGAGATACAGATGCTCCTCGCTCAGAAAATCTGGAAGTTCCTGGAGTCAACAGGACTAAGCGGAGAACTTTGAACTCATTATAAAGGCAGCTACAATGGACCAAAACTGGTCGACGTAGCTAGGGCCGACATCGGCACCACGCCCAACAAAAATAATAATAATACTACTATCAATTGAATCGTAAAAAGATAAATAACGTGATACTATACAGTTTGTGTTAGATAAAATGTTTCTGTTGCTAAATAAGAAAAGATAAGGAGTCTCTAACAAGACTTTTTACTGACAAAAAATGTAACATAATATAATCGATACTTTTTTGCTATTTTTAGTTATTAGTCAATAGTTTTATCTCTCCCAGGCCTCCGCTTCTCAACTTCCCAATAATTACAACGAAGCATCACATCATATTTGTTCATTTTCTTCGTTCCGATGCCACAGATTTTAATCTTTAAACAGTCCTTTTAGGATGACATATCCCTGCATGTTTAACATTAATTATCTTTATTTCTAAATTAATATAAAACCATCTTAATATACCTTAAATAATATTTACTAAAAATATAAATGCGTAGTACTTTCATGTATCAGAGCAAGAGAATGTCGTAAATGTTTGGATCGTGATTGTGTGAGTATATGGATGATTTAAGGCAATGGTAGCCCAGTGGTAACGCGCTCGCTGGGAAACTGAGTGAAGAAGGTTCAAATCCCGGGTTTCGCACCTGTGATATTTTCATGTGCAAATCATTTCTAACATGATTACCACTTGCCTTGCGGTGAAGGAAAACATCGTGAGGAAACCTGTATGTCTGAGAGAACCTAGCAAATTTTCGAAAAACATGTGAAGTCCGTCAACCCACACTTGGCCAGCGTGGTGGACTATGGCCTGATCCCCCTTGTATTGAAGGGAGGTCCATGCTCAGCAGTGTGACGTTAAAAAGGGGTGAATACAATAGATGAGTTCTAGGGGTTATATTCTATCCTGGAAAATCAAATAGTTCCCTTGTAAATATGGTATCAGATCAGAGTAGATTAAAGTAAGTCAATAAAGTATTAATTCTTTTTGTTCATTGCAAAGATTAAAAACTTTTTTTGAATATAATATTATATAGGGTAAAAAGGTTAAATTCATCCAAAAAGTAATAACGGAACCCTTATTTATTTTGTCTTACTGTCGGTTCATAAGCCATAGTCATTTAATATTCATAAATAAGGAAATATTATAAAGAAGTGTCATTGAATATAACTGCTGTACGACAAATAAATGGCCGAGGCCATTACCTATTTATTTCAATAAACTGGACCCTTTTTATCTTTTGGGTTGAGTATGAAATATTTTGTTTTATGTAAGGCACGAAATTACCTAAATTATTATGGAGCTAATGACAAGGGTTACCAATGATACTCTATAAAAAAAATTTCTATGCTATAATGCAGTTAATCTTAATATTAAAGTTAATATTAATATTAATAAGATGTAGCTTTAAGCTATTATTTTGAGCTTTAAGCTATCACAACCAATATATACTAAGAGGATAAACAATATTTTCCGTTATTCCGCAATCGTATTCTCAAAATTTTCCTATTAGTTAAAATGTCATATTATATTTTTATTAAAATATGTACTGTTAAAAATACCTGTACTTTAAAGAAATAAAGATATTATACTTGCATTCACCAAATCAGCTTCCAAGTTATATAAAAGCTCTTACAGAATAGCACTACTGTTCCTGATACTAATCAACCGTATTGTCAATAATGAATAAATAATGATGATAAAAAAATCTCTACCAGCACGTTTTGAACAAGAACATTGAATTTAATTAAGTGATAATAATTAACAAACAGAGTACTAAAACAGACAGAACATAATTATACACACAGTATATCTTTCAATCCATACCACAGTAACAAACAATTTAGACACTTCAGTAAAAATGGCAAGCGCGATTTGAAGGGATGCAGAAGATCTCGTAAGAGGCGATACGTGCCAACAGCTTTATCTATAACCCCTTATTGTATCAGCTTCCTGTCACTTAGGGGTTGTCCATTAATCACGTGAGGCTTGAAAGGGGGGGGGAGGGGTTTGATAAAAATCACGAAAATAACACAAGGGGGAGGGGGGTGTAGTAAGATATCTCGTGTATTTATTTTTTCGTCAAACACCTGCAAGACGCTTATCCAGTTGTTAGTGTTGAAGAATGTCTTGCTAATCCGTGGTTCGAGGACAATATACATTAAATATATTCATGTACTAGTACAATACATGTTTTTCCTATGATTACACTCTTCGTTTATTATCATTGTTATGGCAATAAAAAAAACTTGCAACCTGGTGTAAACATTTTTATTATGGTCCTTAATTTCAGAATAAAATAAGATTATAGTTTATACCTGTATTTAAATTAAGATAATATTCAGAAAATTTTAAGATTCGTTGTAGGTACTAAAAATACACGTGATGTTGAGAAGGGGGAGGGGGGGGGGGTCTTAAACCTCACTACGTATCACCAATGGGGGAGGGGGGGTTAAAAAATGCTAAAAAAAGATCACGTGATTAATGGACACCCCCTTACTATTTGTATGATAACAGTACTTGTCGTACGTTAGTTGGGTATATTTTGCTTAGTACAGATTATTTGAAGCGGATATAAAAAGACCCATCCCCTTCATATCATTAAGTAAAAACTTTAGTTTCATTATAAAATATTTTGAGTACCGGATACTATAAAATTTATCTTGAGTTTAGGTTTGTAAGGTTATCTTTTAGGGTATTTATTGCTATAAACTGTATAATGTAATTTAAAATATAAAATAAAACTATAAAATATTTGGCCTTCACTTTAGATTGTTCGGTGTGGCATATGTGATAATATTTTATAGACATATAAAAATTATCATTATGTTTAGCTATTATGTCAAAATAGCAGTTACAATTCAATCTTATTTAGAAAAGTAGGTACTAGAATCTATTCACAAATTGAAAATTCTTGAGCAGGTCTCGCAGACAGTCACGTCTGGTTCAAATTGAATAAATCAACATTGAAACAAGAAATGGCGTTCGGATATAATTGGCACTTAATAAGGGCCAAGAGGGAGCAAAACTATGATTTATAGTTAGTGAGTCACAATATCTTTCAGTAATATAGACATAACGCTCAGAAATTGTTTGTTTTTTTATAAGCTATATTTTACTAAAGGAAATATTTTCTTTACTAGCTTCTACCCTTGTTTTTGCTTGTGAGTAAAATGCTTTGTGACTTTTCTTTAAACGTTTTTGGGCAATGCCATCTATTCATAAGTTCAGAGGTAAAATACCATAAAAATTAAACTTCAATCAACTTTCCAGAAATCATATCAGTATTTTGCTAATTAGCCTCGTAACGTAAAATTATTTATTGTGATTATTTCTAATTACATTATGTCAACAACAAGCGTTTATTATAAGCTCTTCAATGTGATACATGTATCTTAAAGCCGCTCGGACCTCGTAGTATAGGTAATATTTTTTGCGCTCTTATCTACAAAAAAATGTTTTCTTTATTAGTAAATTATTCAAAATATTTTCTTGTTCTTTTCCATCTAAACATCCAAAGGTTAATGATTTTATATTTTTATTACATTCACCATGTTATCACCTCCAGGTTTACCTATTTATTTCTAAGAAATTAATTAAATTTCTAAGAAATCTATTGTTAACTGTAACGCAGGAGTGTCCGCGGTCATGGAGGGATTAATAAATTTAAGATGGATTCATTTAAGACATGAGGATTCTGATTATGATGTAGAAATCTAGACAGAGTAAAAATATGTACTAATATTTTCTTTTAGATGTAACAAATTACCTATGTTAAAAATAAAATATTAATATTTCGAGGATTCTTGGCGTGTAAGTTAGACAAACATTTGAGTTTTACTTATACTTTAAAAACTTAAAACGTAGTTGTTTGTTGCTGTTAAAAATATTTTTAATTAATACTTCTATAGTATGTATATGTAATTTATGTGAATAAATCATATAATATGATAAGAGATTCACAAAATATTTCATCGTGCCTTATTAAATAAAAATAAGAACAAGGTATAGGGAAAATTAAATAAAAGTCCTCGCAGTGATTCACGGTAAGTGCTTTCAAATTTCGATAGCTCATGGGGCGCTCTCGTAAACGAAGATTGGGTGAGATGACCAAATTTACTTAGACACTACACTCACTACTTGTTTGAGCATTTTGTATAGTTACTCACACAAAGCTTTAGGATTATTTTTAAATCACATACCTATAATATCCTGCACAAAATGAGTTGTTTATACTATATTTTTATTACAGACAAAATTTCACATCAAATAATAAGCGTAAATTTTAAATTAAAAAATAAACTTAAAATGTTGTGCAGCCAAAAAAATAATTTTATCTATTAAACACGCATAGGCATCGTGTTATAACAAATATCGTGTTTTAATAATGACCAATATGTCGTAAAGATTGCATTTCGTGAGTACACAAAGACTAAGGGTCAAAAAAGCCACAAACATGAACTTTGATATTTTTTTAATTATAATGTTACTAGGAGCGATAAGCACGTGCCAAACAAATTATTAGATAGCATTTTGTTAACATGACAATGGTCATTTATACTACGAGTAATACATATTATAAAGAGGTAAAGTTTGTGAGATTGTGACGTTGTAGGAGGTAATCTCAGGATCTACTTAACCGATTTAGATGAAATTTGGTAAGAAGATAGTTTGAGACACGGGGAAGGAATTAGGATACTTTTTATCCCGGAAATCATCCTTAACAGGGTGAAAATGGGGATGAAGGTTTGTATGGGGAATCAAGCTAGTACATAATATATACCAATAGAAAATTGGTCGAAGAAGACTTAAATAAAGATAAGATAAAGTAGGTTATGAAATAATTTTCGTGGTTATTAGAACTTGTTTAGTTAAAATAATTTCATCTATACAGATGAACAAAATTGAAGTGTCCGTTTGTAATGTCAAAATAATAGCTTTTTACTAAATGTATATGAAATTATTATATACGGTACTTATAAAAAGAACAGAATTTTTAAATTTTTTGTCTGCCTGTCTGCCAGTTTGTTCCAGCTAATCTCCGAAACTGATTTTGACGGGACTTTCGCTGGCAGATAGCAGATGTTATAAGGAGTACGTTAAGCTACTTTATTTTAGAAAAAGAATTAGGATTCGGTTCAAAAAAATTAAAATGTAGGTACCTAGGGACTCATACGAGCAAAGCGAGGGTTAGTAGCTAGTATATAATATGATTATTATGTTTAAATATATTTAATATATTTGAACTACTATGTAGTAATTATTGGAAACCTGTTAAATGTGTTATTATTTTAAAGTAACCAGGGATTTCCTCGTAGTGATTGAATACATAACTAGCTTATTTGTTTGGAAATCTATAAATGAAAACATTTTTCGCCACGATTGTGCTTTTTTCACGTACGAGGGTTTACGCAAACATAGTAGATGAATCATAAGACCCCCAATACTTTACGAGTGCTATGAATTTTATGGGTACTTCGTGTTGTCCATTGGTTTTATCTTTTGTTATATTTGTATCAACACATAGACATAGGCGTGTGTGTGCCGTGCCTATTGTGAATTTAATTTCATGTTAACCAAGAAAACATAATTTAATGAATAATAATTTCCTTAATGAAAATCCTGAAAATTGGTATTTATGTTTAGTTACATTATTTTACTGATTATTGCAGAGTCGCGAATAATTTTTTTTTACTCAAGATTAATTGTTAGCTGTTAATCCACGACAAGAACAGTAAATGGGAATGAGATAAAAGACTTTCTAAGCAGAGATCCACATTATTATAAGGTTTTCATTTTTCTATTATCTACTAGAAAATATATTTCATGTTTATGAAGAGGCAAGAATTGAGTGACGTGAGTTCAAAATTAAAATAATATTGATCGGAAAATTTATTTATTCATATTTAGGTAACATTACAGATAATAACTACGAAGAATAAATAAGTGAAATAAATTGAAGTGAATTGGTAGTGAAAGTCAAAAGCGTGTACTGCAAGTGAATAATCAAAAGTAAATCTCAGAATAAATAAGTACCTAAATAATGTTGTATTTTTACTCTATAAGGAATGTAGTATTCATTGGTTTCGTATCCCTTCGGAAAACGGTAATCCCGGTAATGCTAGCAAAACGTCGAGACAAAGGGTTTGGACAACTTAATTCGTTTAAAATTTGAAACGTAAAAGGAATTACGATTTGAGCTATGCATATAAGCCGGTCTTTCATAAATCAAAACGAACGATTAGCCGCTTTATTTCGAATTTGAACTAGGTAATAAATATTTTTGAAAATTCTATTTTGTAAATTCACTACTTTCAGTCAAAATTATATCATTTTATTACTTTAAAAATTATAAAGGGCCGTACCTTTTTACCGATAGAAAGTTAATTTATTCCCTAATAAGATAGGACGTATTTAATTTTAATTTAAAATTATGGATTATACCTAATTGCAAGAACTCACTATTTTGGTAAATTAAATTGAAAGAAAAACAGATTTGTTGCTTTATAAAAATGTGCGCTAAATATAAATAGTTTGTTATTAATACTTAATGATTTTTTTTTTTTCTAAAAATTGGCTTTTTAATTTTGCTGAATTGTTAAGTCAACATTTGTTTAAAATAAACCAACCTCATAAAATCCATACACTTACTACAAAGAAGGGGATGAAAGTTTTATCTAAAAGCCGTTTTTATGTTATTTAGATTTCCTTTATGTAACAATTTTCGCAAACTTCTTTCTCTTCCTTTATAATTTGCTTGCTTTGTTGATTCGAACAAAGTGGCGGTTAAAGGTACTTAAGTTATATTATATTAGAATATGTTATATTATGTAATAATTTGAGGAAAAATGATAGATATTATTATATTTTCCTCTATCAAAGCGTATTTAGCGTATCTAGGTAGCCTCTGATATTTTATGCTTAAACGTATTATATTATATACTAGCGGCTCAAAAAACACTAATAAAGATCTATTAGTTCCCACGGAAACCGTTCATTTTTCCCAGATGAAAAGTAATCTGTTGTTTGACGGGCAATATAAGGTATCAAAATGTTAAATTTTACTAAATTAGGCGCATAAGTTGTATAAGTTTTTTAACTATCCCACGAGAACTATTTAATTTTCCGGGATAAATCCGGAATAGAAAGTATCTAAGATGTTGCCCGGGGATATAAGGTACCACCAGGCAAAATTTCACTTAAATCAGTCCAATAGATTCGGAGATTAGCCCGTACAAACAGACAAACAGACAGAGAAAATAAAAATTTGAAAAAAATTTGGATTTGTTCTATTTGTTTTCTTACATCCCCCTAACTCGGTTTTTAGCATGTTTTTGCTATGTACAGACATTTGACCTCTACTGTTTTATTATAGTATAGATGTACTTATATTTAAAAATTCTTCTTCTTCATCTTCTTCTCCCTGCCCATTTCCCAAATCACTTGGGGTCGGCGCAGTACATCTTCAGTGTACTGCTGATAGGAAAAAAAAAATATATAATATATTTTCTTATTTAAAAATTATTATTTTTTAATCCATGTTTTATATTAAAATAGACTTAATTAAAGTTAGATCTGAAAATTATAATTACATATTATTATGTTACACGAAAATATGTTTCAGTTCATAAATATGAAACTGCGCTGTACAAAATTTGTAAATTTGATTTAAAAGTTAAATACGCTTTGCCAACTACCAGACATGAAAGCGCAAGGCTTTGCATCAAAAACAGATAGTAAATAAATCGTGTTTATTTATATTAAACTTGTGTCTCTCTGCAGCTCTGCTCGCATAGTTGGTACGGTAAAAATTCCATTAATTTCAGGATATCATCATCATGATCATAATCAGCCTGAGCTCGATCTTTAGCTTTACGCGTCCAACCGTTGCCAGCCACTTTGCGTATATCGTCATTCAACTTAGCTGGAAAAGTAACACTACGTTTGGCAAGCTGCGGTGTCCACTCTAAAACCAATCTACTCCATCGGTCGTCGGGTCTGCGACAAATATATCCAGTCACTACAAGCTTATCAATTCTTTGGGATGTGGCGATAATTTTAGCTCTCAGTTGGATCATTTCATTCCGTACATATAACATAGATAGATAGACATGGACAATTATAGACGATTGATCGAGAATAGAGATTCAGGATATAAGCGATCATCATTCACATTTCATTAACTCAGCGTAGGTAACAAAGTCCATCAAAGACACATACTTTAAAATTAGCATTATAAAAAAATAAAATATTATATGTGCTATAGAAACTCTTTCGAGTCATAATTCAAAAATAATAAGACATAAAATTATTTAAGTTACAAATATAATTAATACAATCAAATTATCAATCACATATTTCTACGTTCCTCCTTTGTTGGTATAATGAATGCAGCGGCAATCTAAAATTTATAATTAAAATGAGATATTGTGAAGTATTCTCTGGAATCGGGAAGTTTAAGCCTCTGGCTTACATTTGATTTCTCATATTTCACGCTTTAGCCTCTATTTCAAAAACAATAAGGCTTAAATAATATTTTAAAACTTAAAGCTTCAAAATATAAATGAATGTAGAGTAATGAAATGGCAACGCAAGCCCTCGTCGCTACGAACTCAGAATATTGATACTTTTGAAATTTCGGAACGTCTACCGTCGAAGGGAGTTGTAAGCGTCAACAAAAAATGTATATATAATAATAAAACTACATTGGCAACAATGTCGTTGACAATTATTTATTAGGTTATAGAATTTTCTTATTTCTTTGCAAGTTTGAAGATGCAGGTTGAATATTTTCTTAAAATATAGAACTTCTAAAAGTACCATACTGTTGTATAATATTGTTAGAAGTAATAAGTTTTTTTGAAATTGTAATTATGTATAATAATAATCAACTAAAATGAAATATAAATTATATTGTCACATTCAATTATAAAACTTGTTAAAAAAATTTTTTTGAATTAAAATTAACAAATATTCTAAGGTACTTTGGTGTCATTTTTGTATTTTTTAAATCATTTTGTAAATTTGTGGGTAGGTACTGTCTGTTACAAGTAAGCATATAATGACTCGAATCTGGGAAAAGATTCGAAAAGATTGTTTTATCGATTTTTTTTCGAATTAAAAGGTAAATAATAAATTAAATTTAAAATTCATGAAAACTCTAAAACAATAACTTATTCATTGAGACATCAATGGGCTTAATACGATATCTCTGCAATATTTTATTAAGAGTTGATATAGTTGTATCTTGCAGATTCCAGCATCAGACCAAGGTTACCATATCATTGCAATATCATTGAAGTAACAAGATACCAAGTTTCGAACAGATTGGATCTGTGGAAGTTGCTCTTATCCTTTTATCGTCTAGAAAAGAGCTGATAGCTTGTAAGCGGCTGAACGGATTCTCTTGATTTAAAGCTAAGAACACTCTCGATCAAGTCACCTTTCAAAGAACTAAATTAAAACCGGTTCATCCGTTTGGGCGCGATGATGCCACAAACAGATACACAGATACACACGTTAAATATCCCTCTTTTTGGGTCAGGGATTAAAAATAACGTCATTTTTACATTATGTTATGTACCCGCAGAACCAGAAAAATTATGACATAAATATTAAATTAAAATATTTTAGAGTAGAGTATATATGTAAGTTTAAAATAAAAAAGTTAAAATTTTCATATTTTAATTTTCTTAATATTATCTTACTAATTTTATGTACTTAGCTTAAGGATTGATCGATCTTTTTCTGACAAGCATTATTATAATGTCTACAAAAACAGCAATATATTATTCAAATGAAACATCAGTTAATACTTTCTTAGATTTACGCGAATACTAGACATTTTAAATAAAACTAACTTTGTTAGTTTTATTTAGAAACAACAGTTATAAATAAATATAATAATATATATACATATAAGAATATGTATTTTTATTTGCCAACTCTCTAAGAAATATGATACGTATAATATTTGAAATTATTTAGCCAAGTACAATAAAGCAAAAATTACAGTAGGTATCTTACAAACTTCTCATTTTAATATTTCTGAAGAGGTTTTAATTTAATTATCTTTTCATCACAAAATTACTCCGTGACACAAATTTATTTCATACTAGCATTGCCCGCGGCTTCGCCCGCGTTCAGGTGACCAAAAACCAAATTCTTAAATATATATAATATACATCTTAATTACAGTTTTTGTATTTTTTCTCAGAAATGAGATATTTTTCCGCGGTAAAAAGTATCCTATATGTTGACCCGGATAATCAGCTATGACCATACCAAATGTCATCAAAATCCGTCCAGTAGTTTTTCTGTGATGCGGTAACAGACAGACAAACAGACAGACAGACAGACAGACAAAAATTCTAAAAACTATAGTTTCGGCCTCTGTATCGATAATAATGTCTATTTCAATAAGATTTTCCAAAAAATATTTAATGTACAGATTTGACTCAGTTAGAATTTTATTATATGTATAGATTAATAAAAACAGTTTCCCGTAAATAATATACTATTTTAAATGTTAATGTGTACATATATTCTGCTCATTTCGACATTGTTATATTTTTATAATTGAGAACCTTGATACGCTTATAGAGTTAGTAAAAGAGTAATGGCCATATTGAGAAGAAGATCTTAAGATAATATCGATATCGAGCGTCGATACTCGAATCTAGTACAAACTGGGCGAAGCCTAACAGTTAACTTATGGTATTTGCTTTTGAGTAAGTTTAATTAAAAAATTAAAATTTGCCTTCTTTTGGTTATTTGCATTATGTGTGAATAACTTTAATTGTACGGAGGAACATTAGTATTATTATTTTGTTTCTCTTTAGAGTTCTTTTGGGTCCTATGGCTTAGTACATGGAACTGTGGAAGGCTTGCGTGTTTTACTATTTGTTTAATGTGACACATGTACAATGTGGTATTACAATAACTACGATTTAATGTATAATTTCTAATTATTTTGTACGTTTCGACTTTTCCTCATTAGTAAAAGTAATAATTTTTTATAGCATATTTGCTATAAAAAATTATTACTTTTACTAATGAGGAAAAGTCGAATATTTGCTATATGCTGTATCCTATGTCCGTCTCTGGGTTCTAAGCTACCTCCCCGCCAATTTTCAGCCAAATCGGTTCAGCCGTTCTGGAGTTATAAATAGTGTAACTAACACGACTTTCTTTTATATATATAGATGTAAGGGAGTTGCCGAAATTATGTTGCTTTTAAAATTCATTGAATCTTAGTGTTAAAATTATTTCTTTGACATGTTTATCAACTTATTAATACAATTATATTTTGCTTAAACTAAGATATTTCTGATATTAAAAATTGATTTTTTAATTATAGTTTTATAGTAACATAATAATAATTCCGCCCTTTTTAACATCCCACTATTGGGCACGGGCTTGATTAAAGCTATAATCCACCACGCTGGCCAAGTGCAGATTTGCGGTCACGTGTCTGTCAAAAACTAGTTTGGTCCTCTACTAGGTTTCTACATAATGTGAGCAAAGCTGCGAGACCACGAGGTTTGAAGCAACATTCATTTAGTTGCTTAGTTTTCAAAGCCAGCTCGTTACCATTGGGCGTGTACGACGTACGTGTTTTATGACATTTAAAACTGACATAGTAATGTCCATAGTCTTATATTCCAATTTTATGCATAAATATTCATAGCTAACATATCAAATAGCGTTTTCGGCCATAACAATTTGTATCGACATGGAAGGCGGAACCCACGAAATTGTCCCTAAGATTTGCGAGCACGCAATAAAATGCAAAAGGAATATTTATTGTTTTATCGTTACTTTTATAGTGTGCCTGATTTAGTGGCAAACGATGGCATTGCGGGTTGTCCGATATTTCTGATTTCACGCGACACTGCGCACTACCCTACTACGGCTTGTACTTATAACTGTGCTAGTAAAAGTATTTAGTACGTTTTACTCGATCATAATAGGACTCACTAAATATTATAATGTATATACATTAAAATACTATATGTCTATAATATAGTTATTATAATTCTATTATTATATTAAATTACTTAGTTGACTGATTAACGCCCAGACTAAAGCGCTGGACCTAAGACTGAAGCTTTGAGAGCCTATTCTCATAATAACATAGGTTACCGCTAAATAGGATCTTTTGAAATTTCGCTACTAAAGAGGCAAAAAGAGCCCTGAAACTTAATATTTTTTGGTTCTAATTAAAAAAAAATCGGTCAAGTGCTTAGGAATGGTTCCGTACCATAGTACAAGGTATAACCTTAAAAATTAATCGGGAAAAGTTAATGGAAGTTTTTTATAAGTTTTTATCTAGACTTATTATTTACCTAATATTTTTTATTGACTGAGCATTAATAAAAGTAACAAATAATGTCGTATATCATATGGATTTATAATAATAATCATATCGATTATCATAATAATACAAATATAAATAAATATGTTGTTGGGACATTAGCACACAGCACCAGCTAGTTCCATGATAAGCTACGAGGCTTGTGTTATGGATATCAGATAGTTGATACACTACGCATAAAACATACAACTTTAAAGACATACATATTATAAATATAGATACCCATGACTGAAGTACAAACATTCATGCTCACCACACAAATGAATGCTCGTAGCGGGACTCAAACCTACAACCGCTGGCACAGAAAGTAAGGTCACTACAAACTGAGCCAAACGTCGTCAATTCATTAAAGTACTTGACTAAAATAACTAAATAGTTTTCTGTAATTATTTTTTTCTTATTACTTTATTTTCCTATTGGAAGTCTAAAACTCCTGTAATAAATAGCTTATGACAATCTGCAGAATAGTAATTATCACAAGAAGAATTAATATACACTTTGCTTGGCTTTGGCCGACAGACGGACTAACAAAGACTTATTACATGTACATTTGTACATGACATATAATCTATATATTAATATAATAAAGAGGCAGGGTTTGTTAGTTTTGTTTGTAAGTTTGAACTATCTAATCTCAGGAACTACTAATCCGTTTGAAAAGTTTTTTTCCATTAGATAACCGGTTTATTGAAGAAGGTTTTAGTCTATATATCATATTATATATATATATATATATCATATTATATATATATATATATATATATATAATCTCTATCATATACAGCTAATGGTTAAAAGGTACGTAGAAAAGAACACGAGCGATATAATAACAATAACAAACTATACAATATTAACATAGGTAGACTAAGTCTGATGACTCATTAATTAAAAATTAAAAAACGTTATTATTATCTTCAATGAATCCAATGTGATAAAACTCTTCTAAATAATATTTTTTATAATTTATTCATATGCGAGTTAGTACAAAACGCAAGAAATACTACTGTAGCCAAAGTAGTAATATAAAATACGGAGAACAATTCTTCCGTGGTACAGGACAGCGTTTTAACTTTTAAGAAACATGAATGCAATTTTATTTTTTCGTTTTAATATTATATTGTTCAATTTCTTCAAAATTGCTTAGTCACTAAAAATAATACTTTCTTAGATTTACGCGAATATTTGACATTTATAAATAAAACAATCTATTCGGATTATTTCGCAGATTTATTTTGATCTTTGGTTCCCGACGTTTCGAATGCTTTACAGCATCCATGGTCACGGGAAAGACTGACTGGTTAGTCACTAAAAATGTAAAAAATTCATAGGAATACTGACCTTTTAAAATATTTTTAATAAAAAAATATCTTCATTGAAATTTTATTAAGGGAGTAAGAGAGAGGAAAAGGAAAATAAAAACACTTTATTTATTTTAATTCAAACTGGTAGTTCAAAAGATTGGCGCGTATAATCTACAAACACACGAAATTCAAAAATGTCTTCAGTTACATTAAAGTAGATTCGTACCGAATTCGTAATTAAGTATGCAGCGACCTGCGATGTTATAACCAGTAGCAATCAGCTACTTCTTTGATAGTTTTTCTATAAATACTAGCGACTCACCCTCGCTCCGCTCGGGTTCGTCCCTATCGTGGGCCACCCTTATCACTTAGGGGTATGGAAAATAGATAGTAGCCGATTCTCAGACCTACTGAATACGCATATAAAATTTGGTAAAAATCGGTAAAGCCGTTTCGGAGGAGTACGGTAACTAACATTGTGACATGGAAATTTTATATATTAGATTTTACCAAAGCAAATCTACCTGTATGACCTCCTTTTTCTTAACAACAGATCAACCCTATATTTTGTATATGTCGTAGGATGATTTGATAATTAGAATTTTCGTGAAAACCCTAGGGGCATCGTGAAAACACGGATAGTTAGACAATGGTTAGGTAAGTTTTATTTTTTGATAACGTGACAGTTCCGACTTGGATAACGTAGTTTGAGAAGGCTAAGTAGAAAATTCTAAGGCGGGAGCTACATCTTACTCAAAACAATACTTTCTTTCTTTCTAGGTTGGTTACGTTAGAACATGTTTTTACCAAAACCCTATCTTTTTCCAATAAGATTGAGAAATGTTTTCACCATTGTCTAATTATCCGTGTTTTCACGATATCCCTAGGTATTTTGCGAAAATTCGAATAATTATATCATCCTGCGACATATACCTACATAACTTTTGGTTTTTACCACATGTACATCTCGCGACAAGGACGTGTATGTCTCAGACTGTATAATACTGCATTCCTTCATCAACTTGTTTTCATCTGTTTAGTTAGCTTTTATGCATTTGGATTTTTTATAATATACAATTTTTATATGTTAATTTCAATCCGGGTATATTAATTATTGTGAGACAAATCATCAATCGACTATAAAAAATTAAGGTTACTATTTCCTAATAAACTAAACGTGTTTTTTCTTTTGTTCATGATATTATGTTATCTTTGAATAAAAGACCTGTGAACTGAGATATAAAAAAAAACAATCATATCTGCACTATAAACAAAAACTACCACCATACTCGCAAATCTGAGGTTACAATGTTATAAGTAGGATATCTGTTAATGTTCATTCGCTAATCACTTATCTATTATTTTGGTATAATTTTATTACTTTTTCTGAGTATGTTATCAGTTTAAAAAATATAATTACGATGAATTACAACAATAAAATTAAAACGGGATAGTTTAAAGAAACTTATATTATAGTTTTTTAGTAAAATATTATATTTTACTAAAAATATTTTGGTACGTGATTGAACTTTTTTGAATTTTTCAAATGAAATGTCTACTATTCAAAGTGCACTTTAAAATCAAGATAAGCTATATATTGGTAGCAAAGCTCTTCTCGGCTCGTATAATATTCTTAATCGATATCGAATCATTTTTATGTGCGCTCTTCCACATATTATCTTAATTCTTTTTTACTGATTTTGAAACCGTTTAAATACTGTCTACTGTATGCCGGGAGTCTTTCTTTATTGTTTATCCGAAAGTAAGACGTAGTAAGACCTATGTCTCTACTAGCCTGTGTGTTCCATCTCTTTTTAAGTCCGCAATCACGTATTTTATTATTACCTACTGAAATAAAGCTTACTCGTAAAAAAATATAAAAAGGATTTGGCTAAAATTCTAAACTTAACTCAATCCACTTTCAGTCCAAAAAAAGCTTTTTAACTTAAAAGTTAGGCACACAGACTTCAAAATCCCTGTAAAAGTAATTATTCCATGTCTAGGGGTGCGATTTTTCTTGATATTATTATGCTATTTTATATCTTGAGATATATATTTTTTTAAAAGCTATGAAGGTCTTTAATTATAAGATTAAGAAAAAGAGAAGAGAGAAAAGCTTTACATTAGTTCCTTCGTAGCAGGATTTAAATACAAAAGTTATAAGCTCAACATGAACATTACATTATTTTTTATTGGGCATAAAACAAAACAAACGAGCTCCTTACATGTTTTCGATGAATACTTTATGAAGTTAAGTTCGTATACACTTTCTGCGGTGTAAAGCTGAGCTTTAGTATTCCCATGGTAACCCTTTTAAGACACATAATTGAAATATAAATCCAGTTTGTTAGAAAATAAACATAAAAAACACTTGACTTTTTATTATGTAATATCTATTTTATTACATTTCTTATCTCTTTTTATGTTGCAATTTTAGAGCAAAATTATCTTGTTCAGATAAATATATTTAAAATATTATTAATCTAAAGTTCAAGAATTGAAATGCCTATTCTGATGGAACTAACATGTACGCCTTTTTGTTTGAGTAGGTACCGACTTTAAGAAATTAATTATTAAAATTTAAAATTTCTTATGCAAGTTGTTATACTTATTTGCAGAAGTTTTGACCACAAATGATAATCTAAATGAAAATGTAAACATATGCGAAAGAAACATCTCTCCTCCCTATTCATAATAAATTAATTATTATATTTATATAATATGTATGTGTATAGGCAGTACATAGTAGGTATCCGTATATATTTTTTTATTACTATTGACATTTGTAGTCACAACACAGGAACACTCACCTGTAACAATCTCATCCCCTTTATACGAGGAAATAAAAGAAACTCAGTGTTGTCAGTTACAAGAACTGTCCCGTGGGGTGGGGTCGTTCACCTCGCGTATATTAGGCTTAGCGGGGACTTTGCAGTTTGGAAATCGATTAGTTTGAGAAAATAAGAATACAAAGCTTCCCTTTAGAGAGTTAAGAAGTTTTTGTAACTTTATATTTTGACTAAAGTTACTAAGTGACTTTAGTTTTTAACTCATCTCCTCTATACGTTTTGATAATACTTTACCTTTTAGGCTTTTCTATAGTTTTTGAGATTACGTTCGATTTCAGTTCGCCTCAGTTCAGTGAGTAGATAGAGATATATTGACTGGTATTAAACAGACAATATCAAATCATCATCAAGATCGGGATAGAAATTGCCATATTTTTTTACCTAACATGTACCCAAACTAAATATTTTTTCTTACTAAACAAAGTCATAAAGAACAGCTATAAATGAAGTGGATATTTTTTTTCTTGTGACTACGTAGAAATAGAATTTAACATTTCAATTTAGATGTAACTAAGTTATATAAGCTATAAGTACATATAGCTTTATAGTGCTATAAAGTGAGGTACGGCTATGTGCCATTGCCAAAGTAAATTGATTTTTCAAGTTCTAAGATCTTAAACCTACAAACAGCCAGGAGTACTCCAAACATTCTATGTAACACTACTGAGAAAATTCTTTTTTAATTAAGTTCAAACTTAATACTTTCTCATATTTACGCGAATATTTGACATTTTAAATAAAACTATCTCTTCGATTTATTTAATTTTAGCTGTTATTATAATATTATTGCTGTATTTGATTATAATACTTATTAAAAAAATTTAAAAATATTTAGAATTAAAGTAACAACAATAAGTAAGGTAATTTGATGCCATTTTTGATTTTTTTGAAATAGTGGGCAGGCACTGTCTGTAACAAGTATATAACGCCTTTGAGACGTCTAGACTATAACCTTAGACTCTCCTGTGACCATGATTGCTGTAAAGTATTCGAAACGTCGGGAACCAAAAATGAAAATAAATCCTCGAAATAATCCGAAAAGATTGTTTTATTTAAAAGTTTTCACTTGTTTATCGTCGAAGAAAACAATCGATGAATTGTTGCAAAATAATACTAACAGACATCTACTATTTCAGTCTGTACGTGACTGGACCTTTTTTTTTACGTTGGGAAATGCATTTACGCACGAGGTGTGGGACTCACCAGCAAAGCCAGTCCAGCCATACCCACTAAAACCCAACAAAGCCTTCCCCCGTCTTAATGGAGCGTCGCAGGATCGCTTACGCATTCAACTACGACGCCCCGACGGCAGGTCTGCCGAAGCAGACCACAACAACCACGGGGTTGCTCCAAGGTCCACTCTGCTATCAGAGAAGTACCAGGAGCAACCCGCATGGTACACCGCTCTCCGAAGAGGGCCGCCTCCCACCGCCCACCGAAGTGGGCCACCTCCCTGTGCGTTTCTTGGCTTCGCGCCCGGTTGGGTTGCCGGGCACTACTGAGCCCCCCCACCACGACAAGGTGAACGCAGTATGACTAGACCTAAAAGAACCCATCGAAACATAGATCTTAAGGAAAATGGAAAAGGAAAATATAAAAGTCTATGTAATATAAAACAAAATACCTGTCACTCATTAAGATCACCCAAACTTTAATAGTTAATGAGAAGTAAATAAAAGTTATTATGTATAATTTGGGCTATTTCTATATATTTTTTATTACATTACAAGATAATTTGAGGTTATTATTTATTGTATTGGGCGTAGTGCCGAGGTCGGCCCTAGCCGAGCAGTCTGTCGACCAGTTATGGTCCATTGTAGCTCAAATAATTTGAGGTATAGTCATTTTGCATTGTTCCCGATCACAATTTCGATGTCACATGAGTAAAATTTGCTTTAGTCCAAAATGTGTATGTAATACTTAAAATATTTTACAGTACACTATTTTATTATTATTTATTTGAAACTCAAGGAAATGTAGGGTCGTAAAATTTGTGATGCTAATTATAAAATGAACTTAGAACTTTAAATCTTAACCTTTACCTACGAGTAAAGGTTAAGGTGTAAGGTTGGCTGGATTAGAGTTTTGTATACAACTACTTCATAGAGCCAACAGACATAAGCTATGCGACTAAAGTTACAGAAAAACGAATTTGTATATAAATCTTAGTACAAGACAAGATATACGAGATCTGTCTAAATGTAATTTTCTTGATTAATATTCATTCCTAAGAAAATAAACTAAAAATAAGACTTGTAGAATTCAAATAACATTCACACTCTGTCTAGTAAAAAGTACGACCCTAAGTAGCAGTGGTAAAGGTTCCTGCCTCTACATCATAGGTCACAAAAACAATTGAATTTTTAATAATGTATCTACTCTATAAGTTTTTGTCGCTTTGGATATTTTTTTTAATGTATACGTATTATCACAGATAATATAATAGTGTACTAGTAGTATTACACATATACATATTACATATATTCATACCTCATTGGTCTAAATCTATACATACGTATAATAAAATTGTAACTAAGTCGAATCTGTACATTAAATATTTTTTGGAAAATCTTATTGAAATAGACATAATTGTTGATACAGAAGTCGAATCTACAGTTTTTAGAATTTTTGTCTGTCTGTTACCGCATCACGGAAAAACCACTGGAGGGATTTTGATGAAATTTAGTATGATGATAGTTAGTTATCCGGATCAACATATAGGATACTTTTTACGGCGGGAAAATATGTCATCTCTGAGAAATCTATACTAGACCTTAAAACGAAAGTGGGAACGAATCCGAACGGAGCGAGGGTGAATCGCTAGTATATGTATATAATACGTATACAATATACATGTAATGGGCGTAAAGAATATCGTGTACTATAAACTATGATTTTCTATTTGAATTGTATTTAATAAATAAAAAAAAGTAATTAAAAACTGCCATATATGTAGATACATATAATACAGGTATATAACCATGTAGAAAGATAATAAGTTATACTTTTCTATTATAGTTTGGTTAAAATAGCGAATCAATAAAATATCAAACCTAATTATCTATAATTAAGATGAAAGTTATACGAGGATAAAGGTAACACACATACAATATGTTAGTAAACGTATAAGAATAAAGGACGTAAGGTTTTTCCCCGGAGATTGAGGACCCCCGACCCATCCCTAAATAAATACTCTATTACAGACAGATACCTCACTTCGACCTTTTAGAAATACACGGGATTATTTTTTTAAATTTGTGACCCGTCTCATGTCGCACGATACGATGTATTTACTTTTTAGCTACTCTGTAAAGAAATGCAAATTAGATAGATCTATACTATGTTATTAATGTGAAACACTGTCATATACTATACTGTCTGTCTGTCGGTTCTCTTTTCACAATTAAATTGCTCAACAAATTTCGATGAAATTTGGCGATGTATGTATGTATATTGCCTCTTGGGGATGGACATTCATCCGAGTATCCGGGTGGAGAATAAATTGAAAATATTCTTCATAGACCAGACAAACAGTACTCTCATGAATTAAGGAAAGTATTATATTTTAATAGATTATACAGTTAGATGTCATTATTAATCGTAAACTTTTAGTGTTGTTTCTGTTTGAAAACCTATGTAAAGTAGATAAAGTACGGAAATTAACTTGAAGAATAAGCGCTTATGGCTGGTGTTATATTAAAAGATATAAGTATAAGAACTTAAAACGCAATGAACAAATAAACAAGCAAGCTCAGTTTCGCATTATATTGCCTAACGATATCGTTTTAGATGAAGCTGTGGGCGTTTAATTAAATATTTAGAGAATAGTCATTTAGTAATGTTAGAGGCATTTATATTTATAGTCAGCTATAACGCGCACATAGTAATATATTTTAAATACCATAATATACTTTGAGTGTATCGCATGTGTCTATCTACTTTCATTATAACTAGGATTAAACCTATATTATAGAAGACCATACATTGAGTTTGGGGAATGTTCTGGATCGGTAAAGTTTGTAACTGCGCTATGGAACACGAAGTCCCTTTATACAAGTTAGTTTTCAGTAATGTTATCCTACAAATATATTTGCGGTTTGGTCGAATTGGATGTATGTATGTATGATTGGATTGTATGTTTTTATCATATTGTATGTACATAAAGGTGCATTAGCGGTATAGCCCCCATAAACAAAGTATCTTTCATATTTTCACAAATTAACTAATCTATTGTAAAAAGTTAATTTGTGTATCGATAACAGAAAGATATCTATCTAACTATCGTATAGTTATATACATATGTATATGAGAATAGTTAGATAAGTCATTTTCTTATTATTATTTTTTTTGGTTTTCGTTAGCGATAGCGATTAAAGATTTCCCGTATATAATGCATTTTTGTTGGCTTACGGCCCTATTAAATTAATTTGTTTATTAATTTGAAATACCTACATATATGTAGATATCTATACTATTGCTTAGTTTCTTTGAGTGATCTAGAACATGTAAATCATTAAATACCTATATAAAAAACACGTTATAATCAACAGAAGTTTTAATTCTTAACACTCCTACAGACCGTACTCTGTATTAAAGATTCTTAACTTACGTCGGCCAATCTCATTGAAGCTAGCATGTTTCTCTACTCCTTTTATTGTTATAGTCCAACTGTATTCCAACAAGGTTGGTGAGAGATCCCGCCCCGGAACTGGCAGTTTTACGTGCTCTCTAGACCGCAAGGCACGGGGTTGTCACAGCGTTACCCCCCAAACTCAGGCTTCTATTGTAATTTCTTAATAAAAAATGCAATCAATAACTCTTCTTGTCCTGGATAATGGACTCAATTCTATGTTTTCCGAAACTGCAGTCATAGATTTTAACCAATAAGTCGTAGAATCAATACCAAACACTAAATTTTCTACAATGTATTTTTCCCATCAAACTATTATTATAATTGTGAAAGTTTGTATGTATGTTACCTTCTATATACTAAAACGACTGGTGTAGATAAACTATGACCCGCAGTAACAAATGTGTAGAGAATAACACAGGCATAAATAATATATACTAAAATAGGGACAAACAATACTAGTAAAGAAATTAATTTTAGATAAGTTTTATCCTGCGGCGATGTGGGCAAGTAATGAAAAGTCATTGCAAGTCTCTATGGGATCAGATAATTTCCAGGACGGAAAATATATAATTTTTTACTTCTGTATTACTTATTTTCTATTAAGAATGAAATATTTATTTAACTAAATATAATTAAAAAAAATATTTTGTTTATACATATAATAAAATTATAACAATTTTTTGAAAAATCTTATTAAAATAGTTACCTATTATTATCGATACAGAGGCTAAATCTATAGTTTTTAAATTTTTGTCTATCTGTCTGTCAGTCTGTCAGAGAACACATCACGCGAAAACCACTGGACAGATTTTGATGAAATTTGGTATGAAGATAGCTGATTATTTGGTTCAACATATGGAATACTTTTTACTGCGGGAAAATATCTCATCTCTGAGAAATCTATATTAAACGATAAAAGCTAAAACGTAACTAGGAACGAACCAAAGCAGAGCAAGGGTAAGTCAATAGTTTTGAAATATGTTTCATTTGCAGACACTTAATAAAATAGTTCAAAAAAAATTATTTTTAAAAAATACTTGTTTTAAATTCTTGCTCGTGTAAAAACCACAAAAGTTAAAAGCAAAAACGCATACCTACAAGATCATCAGCTAAAATAAAATTCTCTGACAATTTACAGAAATAACACAATGCTATCGAGTTAATGGGATTTAATAAAAAACACCTGCTTCTAAAAATATGTAAGAGAAATGAAATGATGTTGTAGTCATTATGCAAAGTAGATAATCTCCCCAAAAAGAAAGCTATAAATAAGGTTAATAAAAGTGCCGTTACTTGAAATGAAATGAAGAACCTACAAAAGGAAGTATAATATTTTCCTTACTGTTTCATAGATGGAAATTTTCTGCGAAGATGATATCTGTCCCCATAACAAATCATACCATTGTCCTATGTGAACCCCTCGCTTTTTCCACTCCATAAAATTAAATATTGCTCCATGAAAAAGAATAATTTTATTATACTTCTCTTATAAATTAAACCATGCAATTTATTTTATAAAACATTCATGCATTGTAAGTTAACAGGGTTTTAAAATATGTTAATTTTAACATTTAAATTGTGAATGTGTGATTCAGTTCATTCATTGTCTATTGATTGAGTTAAATTACAGCTCAATTTACATTATATAAGCCGAAATACAATGTTTTCATATAATTAGCAATAACAAGTTTTAAACTGCCCAAAGTGCCAGTCCTTGATACAGTAGATTCCTCAACGCGGTTGAATAGCAAAGTCTTAACTACTAAACTAGAGCTAAAGTTTTCCATTAGGCGCTTTGCAAAGTCGACAGCTCTAATGATATCATCTTCTAATGCATATTGTTCCAACTTTCAGAGACTTCCTGTTAAAGGAAGCGGGAAATGTTTTGAAAATTTAGTTTGTGATAATGCATATGCAGCGAAGACAGGTAGGTACAAAACTGTATAATAAAGTATCCGCTCCCCTCTGGACTCAGATGTTTGGTCGAGCCGAGAGTAGATGTTGCCATTTATGTGAAGAAGTAAACACTCGCCCATGGGCTATTATGCCCTAAACTTGTGGGTTCTAAAATATTGGCTGTTTTTAGGACGATTTATTGCAAATTAGTCTGCACTTACGTTTGTCAACGAAATAAATGTTAAATGAATCTATTTTTGCGCAAAATGCAGTGTTTTACTTAATCGTTTTAAGAAAATTATATTTTTTAGTATTTAGAACAGAAATATAAAGGTAGTGAACTCGCAAATATATAGATTACAGAATTCCAATACCTATTATACTAAAATCTGCAATTATTTATATATCTACTATATAATTGACCAATAACTTTCAGATGTATAAGACGATCTTACAAAAGTAGAGAAATATTAAATTGTTCTATCACTAAACGTACGATCATCTCCTTATAGCTTATCCGTAAATCTCGATGTATGGTTTTTATCATTCCATAATTCCATATTAAACATATACGTAACTATCCTTTAATATAGTTGATAGGTTTTTCAAAACAATAAATTTAATATATATACGATTAATTTGATGACACATTTGGCTGTTTGTAGTGACCCTATTTGCTGTACCAACAGTCGTGGGTTTGAGTCCCGTTGAGGGCATTTATGTAATGAGTACGGATGTTTGTATTCCAGTCATGGGTTTATATTTATAATTATTTTAGTAGTATTATATGTGTAGTGTATCAAGTATCTGGTATATAACACCAGCCTCGTGGCTTACCATTGTAAATATTTTTATTTATATTTACTGAGAATATCCAAGGAATGTAGACAAGTTAAAATAGACACATATATATATATATACATATATATATATATATATATATATATATATATATATATATATGAAACAGTTTCTAAGAAAAAATCTGTCAGACTGATCCAAAGAGATCTTTAAAAATATCTTAAATAATCCATAAACTACATACAACTATTAAATGAATATTAATTTCAAAAATATACACTAAAACCGAAGCAATAACCAGCGTATGCTAGAGTAAAGTAAATAATCCCCTATTTGAGTGCTTGCACTATGTAGGGGAAAATTGCTCGTCGCACTGCACTGACGGCGTGCGGTTTGCTCCACTGCCGTAATATTCTTGTAACTAATGTAAGTTATGTCATTAATCCTTATATGAGAGCGATAAATTAAAATCTGGATGAGTTTTATATTCTACAACTCTTTGCCAGTTATATGTAAAGTATACTCGTACTATTATATGAAGTCGAGCCGAATGAAACCGAGTGAAGCGGGTTCAAATCCAGGGTCTCGCACATCGAATATTTTCATGTGCGAATCATTTCCAACATGATTACCACTTGAACTTTGCAAGTTCTTGAAAGATACGTAAATTCCGCCAACCCGCACATGGCAAGCGTGTTTATCTATAACCTGAACCACCTCGTATTGAAGAGAGGCCCGTACCCAGCAGTGGGTCGTTAAAAAGGGCTGAATACATACGTAATATAAGTTATTAACATCCCCAATCAAATCCAATGAGACGTTACAGCATTCATAAATAGCAAATACACTCGCTCACTAAATCATTCACTCACAAATTTTCGCATTAATATTAGTATGATTATATGCACTATAATAAATTATACACTCATACGCTATGATGATACGAATAGCTTTAACGACAACTCCCGGGACTATTTATACAATAGAAATGAAATAAAAACTATTTTGAATAAAACTGTGATTTTACTTTAGACCAGTGACCCATTTTAACACATATGTAAGTAACTTTTTGCAACTAACTCATAGCCTACAAGAACTACTCGATGTATGAACTAATTAATGGATGAATGGATTAAACGTGTTCTAGCCCACCTTCTGACTATAAAAGTTACAAAGTTTCATATAAAGTATAAGGAACTTACTTGGTTCAGATGAATCTCTTATTGCCTAAGATGGCATGTGTTACTTCAGGCCAAAGCCTATCTATATACTAAATTTGATTTTAAATCCTTCCAGCTTAAAGAAGTTACATACACACACCACAACTTTCGCGTTTATAATAATTGTCTATACTTATAATAAAATCGTAAGCAAGCCGAATCTGTCTAATTAATATTTTTTGCACCTTATTAAAATAGACATCAATACAGAGGCCGAATCTATAGTTTTTAGAATTTTTGTCTGTCTGGAAACCCATCACGAGAAAACCACTTAAGGGATTTTGATGAAATTTGGTTTAATGATAGCTGGTTGTTCGGGTCAATATATAGGATACTTTTTACTGCGGGATAATGTCTCATCTGTAATAAATCTATACTAAACGTTAAAAACGTAAGTAGGGACGAACCCGAGCAGAGCGAGGATGAGTCGCTAGTCTGATATTTATTTTTATCCTCGTAAGGGCTAAAATTTTTAAAAGACGTGTCGGCGTTTTCGTTCACTCATCCAAAAAATTTATGGATATTCTGTGCTCATGTTTCTGTCACTTAAGCCATGGATCTGGTTTTGGTATCAAAAAGTACATAAGTATCGTATATTTTATGTATTGATTGGCAACATTGTTCAATCGAAACGAGATAGTAACAAATTTCTGCTCCGTGGTATTTCCACTGATAAAATGTTTGATTACTTTGATCCTGGACTTAGTAAACGTATATGTTGTCGATTACTCTATAGTAGAATATATAGTACATAGCGATACGTTATGTACATTGCACATACATATGTATGTATATATGATGATATTTTGCAATCGTACTATAACGATCCATATTATTAAATAAGTGTGTGCGGTGTGCGTGTGTGCGCGTGTGTGCGTGTGTGCGCGTGTGTGTGTGTGTGTGTGTGTGTGTGTGTGTGTGTGTGTGTGTGTGTGTGTGTGTGTGTGTGTGTGTGTGTGTGTGTGCGTGTGTGTGTGTGTGTGTGTGTGTGTGTGTGTGTGTGTGTGTGTGTATACATATTTATTTCTTACTCCTTCACGCTATAAAGGCCTAAACAAGTTTGGTTGAAATTTAGCTGTCTGGAGTATACCTAGGGAAACGCCCAAGTGGAGCAAGGTAAGTCGCTAATATGAAAATTACATTTCTCGACTGTAATTTATTGTATTATTCCTACAGTTTTTCAAGCCTTTGTTGCTTGCTTCTTATAAATAATATATAAATTAAATCATAAATTTAAAAGACCAAGGAGGCAATGTAATATGATTTTATTGAAAAAAATATAAAAGCACCTAAGATCTAGCAATCAAGCAGCTGCCTACTAGTTATTCTTTTCAATTGAAACAATATATTTGTCCTTGCAAATATCCTATTGTATCACATACCATTAGCGTGATCGAACTACTTTTAATGTTTATATTACTTTTGGTTCTGCATACTATTATTATTATTTCACACTATTAGTTGGTAGTATTTATTAAAATATTAACTTTGTAGATTTCATTTTATAATTCCTTTACAAGACAAAAATAACATTAGATCTGTAGAACTTAATACTTTCTTAGATTTACGCGAATATTTGACATCTTAAATAAAACTATGTTTTCAGATTTTTTTGCGAATTTATTTTGATTTGTTCTGCAGAACTTGTTCAATTAAAGAAATTATAATAATAATCTTTAAAATAAATATTGTTATATGAACAAAAGCATCACATGACTTCTACTACAAAAGAGTTACTGAAGGTGAAAATGTGGAAACTCAGGCCGCGCGCCTGTCCTTTAGTTATGCGAGATTTTCAAACGACAAGCTTCGCGTACATGTATTATATATTACATACAAACACTTCCAAACGAAAAGATAACGACTCCTCAGGGTGTTATAATTAAATTATAAACTTTTGTAACTGGGGCCGTTGCCTGAAGGGTCAACTTGTGCTTTAAGTAAATGCCGTATCGTAAAACTTTATTACGTGCGAAATAAAGGGGTTCTAGAATTTTACATTTGTTTTGGAGCGATAAGATTGTAAAAGCTGTTGTAGCGAATTAATTATGAAAGAGATTGCATAACGAGCCATTATGTTAAATTTTATTAAAATTAGTTTTGATATACTCGTATGTATTTCATACACGATTCCCTTTATATTTACTCGAGATTAATCTAAATTAAATAATGAACAACCATTCATGGTCTGAGAGTCCAGAACAAATGTTTGCTTATTCAATATAATCATTCATTTTATACGAAAAATATAACCGGAACTACTTGTACCAAAGATTTCTTGACGTCATGATTGTCTTCTCTCTATCATTAGCTTAAATATTAAATGAACGTCATGATTGTCTTCTCTCTATCATTAGCTTAAATATTAAATATTGGTACCTTGAGTTCTATAATAATTGGATGAATACCTACCAAACGGCAGTAATTATATCTAATTCTCCTCTTCATTTAGTTCTGGGTCACTCACCCTTGAAAGCCCGCCGTAAAATGTAATAGTCAATACGACCTACCTGGTAATTCCTGCTTCGTAGGCCTTGATTATAGTTGAAAATTAATTGTTATTATCTGTCCTATTTAATATTTGCCACTTTAATTAACCATGTAAATTGTAATTCACAACATCATAGCTTAATGGTTAATGTTATTGCTCCGCTCGTTTGCCTGTATATTTTAGACTTGGATAAACTAAATAGAGGCTGAAAGTAATACAGCAAATCAAAATATAACAATTAATATCTAGTACTTATAAACAATAAATAAAAAAATAGTATTATTTGGTAATTACATTAATAAAATGTAATGTTTAAAGTCTTTAAACTTATATATATATATTTTCGTCTGATTCCATTAACTCAAATACTTTGTAGCAACGCAAACGGTCATATAATTCAATAGAATAGAATTCTTCCAAAGCTATCCTCCACTAAATACTGAAAAAGTTTTCGTACGTGACTCCATCAAATACCGCCCCGTCGGCTTTTCTACGTTTGTTTCATCTTACATTCCTTTACTGCAGCCAGTTTTATGGCTCATGAATTTAAAAATACACTGAATTTATAAGACTAAAATCTTTATTGGATATATATGGTATTGGTATAGTTTATAGTAGTACATATTGTACCTACGTAGATTGCATTTTGGCTAATGTTTATTAAAACTCACACAGTGCAACCAAGATACATTAAATTAATATTCACTCGGTCCTGGCCAAATGCTTTTCATGAAAAGTATTTGGGTGGGTAGAGCTTTTAGAGCTTTTTTAATACCTATGTAAGCTTTTAAAATATTTTTAACATAAAAATTCAAATATTTTACGTCTCTTATATTATGCAACTTAGCTATACAGGTAAATTATATACATACTGCAGTCCTAAGAGTACTAATACTTAACTAAGTTTTCAAATACCAATCACTTATAAAAAATTTCAAACTTAAAAATTAAGTAGGAAAGAGATATGGTCTTAAAATTAGATTATTTAGTATCAATACAATTATTACATATTACGTCGTTGGGTAATAAACCGATATTGTTACTAGATTAGAGAACGTGCCAAAGACAGTCCACAGCTGTATTGCGTAACGGTTACAAACAGATTACATATTATACCTACTGGAACAGCTAGCAAATAAATATCATATTTTGTTTATATCTAAGCATAATTGATAATATCATTATTTATTTATTATTAATTAATTATTATTAGCTTGAGGCGATTTATATGATCGTTGTAAGTACTGTCCGAGTTTCGAGTTTGTTTGTCATCATGGTTTTCGTATAAAAATCCCAAAGAAAATAAATAAATAATATGTTAGGACATTAACACACAGCGCCATCTAGTTCCATGATAAGCTACAAGGCTTGTGTTATTGGATACTAGATAGTTGATACACTAAACAATATGTATAACTTTAAATACATACATATTATAAATATAAACAACTATGACTGAATTACAAACTTTTGTGCTCATCACACAAATGTATGTCCCCAGTGGGACTCGAACCCGCGACCTCTGGCACAGCAAGTAGACAGTCACTACAAACTGAGCCAAACATGTCATCGAAAAGTTTCAGTTTTTCCTGAATTTCCTAAATTTTTGTATTTGTATATTTTTCTGTTCTATAAAAGCCTTATTCGTATTTTAAAAATGCAAATCTATCCGACCGTTTTCAAATCATACGCTTACCAATGAACAGCATTTCATTTTTTTTCTAGACGATGGTCGACCCTACGCATGCTCGCGCTTCTTTATTTTTTACATTTTCATATCCCATTTGATAAAGCAGGATTAAAAGTAACCTATGAGTATATCATCAACATATGAACATTAGGACGTTTAATTGCTGATATCTTAAAAGAGAATAAACTGATAAATAAACCAATCCCCATATTTCCTACTTACATTTAAATTAAATCTATCGTAATATTAATTTATATTGTTACATATTTTTACGATATTCATAAATATTTTTATATAAATTTATTTATAATATGTGTAATAAGCTTTTAAGCTTATTAATATAAAATTTATTAAGCTTTAACATAAGTATAATTTAGAGTCTTATTATATTAAAAGATAATAAAAAAAAACTTGTATATTTTAAAGTTTTTATTTGTAACCGAGTCTGTGATAAATGAGTCTAAGCCAGCACCATAAAAAGGTCGTAGTATGCAATAAATAAATCGTGAACAGATACAACTTCCCTGCGAATAATTTCATCAGTTTTGTAATTTACAGTTCTCATTTCATGTCCAACTTTAATCGTTAATCTCAATAATAGTTGTACCTAGTTTTACCAACATGCTTTGAGTAGCAGAATAAAAAAGTATTTACACATTTATAGTTATTAATTATTTTATTTTAATATTTATGTTATAGTGCAGACCGTACAAATATATTTAGGGCATAACACATTATAATTTTACTGTAATGATCTGATCTAGATGATATAGACGAAATTAATATTATGTGATTTTGCAATATGACTATGAATATGATGAATATAAATTCCCATAGTAAAAAATATCTTATGCGTTGCCCCGGATAATCAGCTATCATCATATTAAATTTCATCAAAATCTGTCGAGTAGTTTTCTCGTGATGCGTTCTCAGACAGACAAAAATTCTAAAAACTATAGATTCGGCCTCTGTATCGATAATAACTGTTTCAATAAGATTTCCAAAAGCTTTTAAATTTTACTGTATGTATAGATAATAGATATATTTTTAATATAGTACCTATTTAATTTAGGTTTATATAATACAATATAAAATATATTGTAATATATAAACATAAACAGCTCAGCAATATTTAAGCATGGGCATAAAATAACCCATTTCCAGTTCTTATTTAACACTTTACTGTAAAACTATGGCGTCGTACATTAAAATATTTACGATTCACATAAAAATACAATATTTAAAATACTTTTAGTAGGTAGTTCCTCCTTCCAAGTTTCTAAGTTTTACAACATTGCAGCTTCTTAAACTTCTTTAACATTCAGTACTACCGTACCTATGACGCGCTTGTGTTCTATAACTCGGAGGCACAATGCGACTCTGTTGGTTGCACTTGGCTTTATTAGCTTGGCACGTGCTTGGCACTCGATGTTGTGTGATTACGTTTCACTCTGATATCTGAGTTATAAAATACTCGTATATGTGTTATATAAACGTAATGTATTTTTTGCTATATTCGGAGGAATAAAAAGTTTTATTACTTATCTCTTTCTACACTAATATTATAAAGAGGTAAAGTTGTGAGTTTGTTTGAAAGAAGTAATCCCTGGAACTACTGAACCGATTTAGATGAAATTTGCTATAAAGATAGTGTGAGATCCTGGGAAGAACATTGGATAGCTTCTATTCCGGAAATCATCCCTTAAGCGGGGGAGAATGTATGGGGAATCAATCATTTCTTAAGTAAGAGTTACAAAACTGAATCATATCTATGTATATAATATATAGTCTATTTATTCCATACTAACCGTTAAAACGTACCTAGGGACGATCCCGAGCGAAGCAAGAGTGAGTCGATAGATTAGTACTAAAATTTTAATGAAGAATGTCATTGGTTCTGATAAATGACTTGAAACTTTATTACCACGTAGCCTAAATGTTTAGAAATACAATTTATTTCATTTAAATCAAGCAAGTAGTGTTGAAGTTACAACAATTTTAGTTTCCGTCCTTTTCCAATATTTCGCGCGAGCGCGCTATGCTCGCGTGACTCATTCATTACAATGTTCGCTATGTTCGACCACAATCACGTTTTTAACTTAACTTTTTAGGTGTACCTATCAGTGTTACAAAAGTGTTAAAAGTATATATAGTAAATATTGCTACTTACAAGTTTTCCCAAAAATCTAAATTTGCCTATATCTTTTTATCGTGTTGACTCTGGATCTTGATTTTTATACACCTAATAGGGACTATAGACCTTAGTATCTGGTATAAATTTTAACTTGCTAGGTCCGCCCGTTCCCGCAAAAATTGGTTGTAACACACGGACAGAAGGACAAGAGACTGATCTTATAAGGGTTCCTTTTTTACGTTTTGAGGTACGGAACCCTAAAAAATGGATATCAAGGTATTAGCGATATAACAAATTTTACTGCCATTCAATTATTATTAATTCTACGCTATTATAAAAAATGAATTTCTAAGTACTTACTCTGTAAATAATCTACATTTTTAATGAACCGTACTATTTATATATTGTGATTTTCTATATTTTATAAAAATACATTTTTTAGTAATACATATGAATTGTGAATGGAAAACTTGTATTCATAATAGAGTCATTCACAATGTCTTTAAACTATCGTTAAAAGGTGCAAGCATAACTTGGCGCTTATAAGCTTAAAAATATATACTTTTATAAAATATAAAAGTAGCTTTTTTAAAAGCTAAACTTGGACGTCAAATATAAGGTACTGCTGTTCTAAGCATTTTTCGAAGTGATGATAAAAAATTGAATATTGGCAGTGAAAACAAATGCGAGCATGTGTTTGTTTATTTATCCTTCTTTTTACAGTGAAGGAGCAAAGGATCGATGGGACTTCTTTCATTGACATAGTGATGGGCCGTAGAGTACTAAGCTATTTTTAACCGATTAAGAATGGTTGCCGAAGGATTGCAAAAAGTTGTTTAATTTAATATGAAACTAATCAGTGAAGCTACTTTTATCTATTTAAAAATGATAAATATTTTAAGTAAAACTATAGGTAAAATCAAAATAATAGGTAAAATTTAACCTTATTTATATTAAATTTCAAATATTATGACCACTAATTAACCTGAACGTATGCCACCGTGAAGTTTTAATTTTATTATAGAAAACCCCAACATTTTTGGCTTGTTTATCTTTCACCATTGTAAAGCTGTGTGTAACTATTATTGTCATGTATACCTACATAAATTTATTTTTTTTCCACTTTCACAAGCTTCCGTTCAAGGATCAAGTTGAAATTTTCTAACAGGTGTAAAAAAATATATTTATAATAACAATGACAATCACTTCATAATTGTTACATATACTAGCATAGACCGTGGCTCCGCCCGCGTTCAGATAACAAAAAACCAAATTCTTAGGTTTTATATATTAGTATACTATTACATATTATTATATCAATTTCATTGCGCACCGCATGATTGGCAAATATGGCGGTGATTGACATTGCCACAAAGATTCCTCCGTTAATCTCGTATTTGATTTAGGAATATTGCACTTCTTGTTTTAACATCGGGGGGCACGGCTGTGCCCCCGCCAAGTTGAGCAAAAAAGGGCATAACATTTACAGTATGTCTACATACTGTAAATGTTATGTTCTGTTACTTCTGTTTTGTTTGTTTAGTTTTGGGCGATAAACTCTCAAACTACTGAATTAATTTTAGTGATTTATTTACTAATAAGCAGCTATTGATTAATTTATATTAAGCTTATTATATAAATTACATAATAATCTTTATGTAAATTAGGCGCGAAACAGGGATGAGTAAGCGGCATTTAGTAATATTTTCCGAAACTATTTTCAAAAGAATGTGTTGGGAAAAGTGAGAGTTCCAAATGAACATAATAAATGTAAATAGTAAATAATTCTAAGTAAATACTTTTTCTTATTTCATATGGCTCGGCTAATACGATTAAAGTCGTGAGCATTGTATTGTGTTGTTAAGCCTTCCTTTCTCCACCGTTCAAGCAATAGTGTCAAAACAAATCTAAAAAAATTGAGATATATAACAGTTTCTAAAATACTTTTATCGAAAATTGTCTTGCTAAATCTACAAAAAAAATTATTTGCTAAAATTACTAAATCTTGATTACAACACATTAACACAGAATTTGCGTTTCGTAGTTTTTAGATATGGAATATATTTAGTTACCCGCTTTGTCCGTTTAACAACCATAAACTTGTTTTCCATAAAATGTTAAAAAATATTATGAAATAAACTTATTTTTACGATTGATAAAATGAGTCGATATTGTGGAAACGTAAATATTATTAGTATTTATTTTAGTGCTAACGTAACAAAATATGTAAATAAGTAATTTTTACATTAAAAGATTTACAAACATTAACATTATTTACTAAACAATAAAAAACAAATATTTTCATTTGAAAATTGTTTCGGCCAACGAAATAAATATTACTAATTTATTAAGCCAAAAAGTTTGTTTTACATTCATTTATTTGGAATTTAAAGCACGTATTTTAAATAGACGTGGCGACATCTATTGACGAATATAAATAAAACATAAAAAATATTTTGGAGCTATTATAATGAATTAAATAACGCTATTGTTTTTTTTTTTTCAAGATATACTATTTTTAATACTTTTTGCCATATTTAATAAGTTATGTTGCTAAAAGGCTTATAGTATCATCGTGGTTTTATTCTAACCAGTTTTGTTATGTGTATAAATATTAGTTTGTTATTAATTTAAATACTTATTCACAAAAAATTACTTCCGTTCAAAAATAAAATCATGCTCTAAAACATTAATTATTTACCGTTATTATCGCACTCACGCACTCTCCTCGCGTAAACTCAGCGTCACAAAGGTTCAACTTCTGAATAACCCATCAGTGATATGCACCTCCAACATTCTTTTAATGTAGTGCGAAGTTATATCTCCAGGGGTTTTTTTTTATTTTTTCGATATCTTATTTCATTTCGAGACATGATTTTTTTTCTGACCGAAACCGAGCGAGGAGCGACCGTATTTTTCACATTTTTTCGATTAAAAAAAAGCCTTTGAGTGTTTTCAATTTTTTTTTGCATTTTGTAGCACTCATTCAGACGCATCTTTTAACATGACAATCAACCACGTAGTCCCAAAATCCACGACACCAGGGCGATATCGCACTTTCGTTGAAAATCGGGCCTATACTGAAGCGACAAAGAAACATTTTTAATGTTAAAATTCCGCAATAACAAAATATATCCATCTCCTAAGGTGCATTCGCAATTACTTTTACATCTATTTAAATATACCTAGGGATGCACCTGAGCAAACCGTGGTAAGTAGCTAATATAGCATAATAAAATACGATTCAACTTGACAACGTCAGAATATGTTTTCATTACCATTTTTTACTACCAATATTTATAAAAAAGAATATAACAAGTCAATATGTAATTCAAATCAAAAATCATCATCTTCAATACTTTTATAGAGCATTCAATAGAAGTCTGTAAAAGTGGTATTCGTGACCATTTACGGCCGTATTTACCCTCGTACCGCGCAGATGGCTGGCGATTGACCGAACGTAATGGACGAAATCTCACCTAATACTCGAATATTTGCCGGAACAGATGTTGTTTGCGTGACTATTGTAAATTGAAATAAAATGTTTGCCTTGGATACGTCGAATTAACCATTACATTGTGTATTGCCGCTTCTAATATACATATAGCTACAATTTTGTTCGGTTAAACTTTTGGGACTTTCTCTTTTATTGATATTGATCTTCATTTCTACCACAAATTACATAATACTATAGTTTCTACTAGGTACATAATAATATATGAAGGATAGTTTAATAATAATTTCCCTCATTTGTTGAATTCTGATGAGGGCAACCACATAGCGTTATTAAAATCCTTATCATCGTCTAATGAAAATACTTTCACTACCACAATAAAATATTCGGTGCTCGTAATGCTGTGCTTTATTTTCCAGGGTGAAAACACAAATCCGGAACAATCTATCTCAAGTTTCATCCAAATTCGGTTTACGTTTTAACTTGCAAATAATAGTCATACATACACTTACCCTTAACACTCGCAATTTTAATATAATACTGTGATATAGAAACAAAATGTCGATATAAAAACATCACTATTTAATCATCTTAATGCTTTTCTTCCTTTTGAGATTAATAAAGTGAATATACTCTCTCTAGATCCCTAATTATGAAGAAAAGTAGCAACTTTACTAGCGCTTCTTACCTTATTCAGCTTATATTAGTATCTTGGCAATCACAACAAATCTTCTCCCAAAGTAGAAATCGAACCTTCCATCTTCATTGGCATTAGTGTTACAGTAAAATGTTATAGGTACCTATAGGCTCGACCATACGCAAAAACAAAGGTCTATTTAATTGCTAATTATATTTACAACACATCCACGCCAATATCAGAGCAGAGTAAGCCTAAATGGATTAATGAAAACCCTTAATCAAAATGCATCAGCACGAAACAAGGGGCGGTTTTTGTTAAATATCCGTGACAATTAGAGTAACGATATAATCCCGCGCCCCGTGTTTGTCCAGTCAGGACGGGGTCCTGATAAACAAACATACTAATATTATTAATTCATTATACTTCTTTACTGTCGTTGCTCATTTCAAAGTCAAAATTAAAAGCTACCCTTGGTTTGCCTGAATAGTACAAAGAAGTTAAAATTACTTTTATTTGTTTACGTGCATCTCGCGATAAAGGGTGAATGAAATTCAATGGAATTATATCTCCAAATATAAACTTCTACAAAACTTACTGCTTCATTGTGTTAAACTAGTTGAACAATAGCGGACCAAGTTAAGTTTTTTGCATGACTGGCTTAATGTTCTGGCAGTTTCTTCTCTTTAATAGCATTATTAGAATGATTCTTAGAATTTAAGCTTTTAGACAAAAAATATTTTATAACTATTTACCGGTAATTTAGTTACTTTTTCTTTAGATGGAATAAAAAGAATAGCGATCTTAAATCTAATTTACTTTTTACAAATAAAACATTAATTTCTGATAAAAATGTTAGGTATAATTTTAAAGTACGTTAAACCAGTTAAATTACTGGGAAAAACTATTTTAAACTAGATATTTTATCAATCATGGTCGGTTAAAGCAAGATGGCGTGAAATCCCTCGCATTCAATAACGCTGCAGAGCTCAGCTGTACAGAAAAGTTTAATCTTTGTTGAGTGATGAGTGCACCACACCCGTTTGACGGGTAATTTTGTCCACACTATCACAAAAAATATTGGATCAATTACATTAGTAATTTCCTTGTAGATAATGATATATGACGATTTTCTATCGCAAGAGTAGCTGTGATATGGTTTCTGTTTCCATCCCTATAGAATTGTGTTTATTGGTAGATATGATAGTATCGTTTTCGACCGACTTTAGAAAAAAAGAAGGAAATTAATTATCATTTACATTTTCTGGACTGTGAATTGATTTTAATTTTTTTAACTATCACACTACTGTCTATTATGTATATTTTTTGCAAGAGTTTGTATGTTTGTTTATTACTCTTTCACCATGAAACAACTGAACGTATTTGGATGAACAGCCTATTTTTTGTTACCTGGAATTTCTTAAAATTTATTCATGAATTTAATATAAAATTTTTAAAATTCATGTATTAGGTATACATGTACTTTGTTAATAGAATAAATGTACTTTAGAGTCCATATACCAACTTCAGTGGTTTCATATAAAATATTTTTCATAATAACATTAAATATTTTCTCATAATATAACAGTTTCATTAAACTGGTAAGATTTCCCACCGGGCCGACTGCGTTTTATTACTTACCATCAATTTGTCGTTACTTGCGCTATAAATTTTTGATATCACTTTGATCCCGAGTTTCTGACCGCTATTTTATTATTGCCAATCATTTACCCATACAATAGTTTGACATCCAATTTACATGCGAGATAACGTTCGCTGTGAAAACCATAAATAAATCATTATTTATGAAATATTTTCATATATGTATTTATTGCTGATGATATATTTTAAAATCAGCTTATTTTTAAATAATAGGTGAAATAAAAATAGGATAAAATTACTTTTTGACGAAGATAATACAGCAGCTGATGCATCTTCTCAGATGCAAATTTACCTTTATTGAACTGAATAACATGTTAACATGATTAACATGAATAATTAATTAACAGTACGAGCAACTATACAAATTACAATATGACAATAGCTAATAAACATTTATTATTTAATAATGGTTTTAATATTAAGTACCTGATATAATTCATTAATTTCCTATATCTTCATATTAATTTATTAAATAGAATTTTAGTACTAAATTTGCTTTCTTGAACGTTAACATTAAAAACATTAAATGGCCGCAATATTATATTTTAAGAGGATCCATGCTATATTCTCTTATGGAAAGTGGAAAAAGAATATTTTATCACCCTTAGCAAGGGTTGGGTGATGGATAGCACATTGCTATCGAAACGTCAATAACTGGACTAAATTGATAGAGCACGTCGAGAAGCCGTGGCGTAAAGTAATTATTGACGCTCGCTACATATAATACACGCGCGGTCCGATATATCATCGTTATTCCAATATATTATAGTCATCAATACCTTCTTGGTTGCTAACATTAATTTTTGGTCACAGATACAAAATATTTAATCTATACATATAATAAAATTATAACTAAGCCGAATCTGTACATTAAATAATTTTTGGGAAAATCTTATTGAAAAAAAAACATTATTATCGATACAGAGGTCGAATCTATAGTTTTTAGAATTTTTGTCTGTCTGTCTGATTGTTTGTCTGCCTGTTACAGCATCACGGAAAAACCACTGGAGGGATTTTGATGAAATTTGGTATGGTGATATCTGGTTATCCGGGTCAACATATAGGATATTTTACCGCGGAAAAATGTCTCATTTCTGAGAAAAAATACAAAAAACTGCAATGTAAGAGTATAATAATATGTAAAACCTCAGAATTTGGTTTTTGGTCAAGTGAACGCGGGCGGAGCCGCGGGCAATGCTAGTATACATATATGTTTAATTAATAGGCAAAGACAACAACAGTTCAGTACATTTTTATTCTCTGTACCTATGTCAAGCGATATTCTTTTTTTGTTTAGTAGCTATTGATGAACTTTATTGTTATCAATAGAAAAGATTTGGAAACATTTTTTTTGTTATACCTATAGATAGGTAAATTCTATTCACGTAGGTTTTCCTCAAATTTTCAAGAATAATCATGAAATTCAACCACTGGGTTAATTCAGTCAATTATAAATATAGTAACTTAAAACTTTAAAACAATTATAGTATTCCGTTGACAAACATTCTTGTCAATTTTTTCTATTTTGCCATGATTAACAGTAAATTTTGGCCCAAATATGGCCTACTTCGTAGATTGTCGTCGTCTTGTCGTATTTTGTATTAAGCAATTTAGCGTTATGAGCAATTTTGCGTTATAAGTAGGTACCTAAACGTCAAATATATTATATTTCAACTGAAATGTCTTAATTAAACTACAATACATACATAGAGACATACATATATTACTTAACGCTTTGTCCCTCTCAGGTAGTCAATTAGTATTCTATTCAGTTAAATCTCCCTAAAACTCTGCCCTATTGTTTATGATTAATAATCATAGTGTCATCAAACGTAACATGGATTATCCACAACCTATTGAGTCATTTTTTTCTGTTTCATACTGCTATCAATAGGGTACACTTTATTTTATATTAAAGGGCGCGGTCGAATGTAATCCCTGTCATCTGTTTCCAAGGTAATTATTTAAAAGGGAGCAAACCTAAGCTTCAACGCGTGTCTAACCCTAATTGTTGCGTCCGATAACCAATAAGGGTAGTAGCATAAAGCGAAATTAGTTTGCGAGGTCTTTGTCAAAATATCACTTTTTGACAAGTAGTGTGTGGAACACTTACTTTTTAACCTTAAGAGCTACTATATTTTTATTTAATTTATTTAATCATTTATTTCAGGCAATATTTACAAAAGGAGGAGGTAAACAGAGGCCCATAGCATATATACCTTAGAACTCACATATATATTAATTATAAAACTTAAAAACTATTTAACGCGTAGTGCAGACGTGTGTCAGCGGGCAAACGACCTCGGAACTTCCGAAATTATATTCCTTCCGTCTTTTTGTACATTCGTTAATTAACAATTTCAGCAATTACCTACGATGAAATAGTATGGTTCGCTTACGATTTAAATACATAATTTATAGATATTGGTTAAGAGTAATATATAAAATTGTACTTCACTCAATAATACATATTATGTGAAAGTGAGAAGAGTTGTTTGTCCGTAACAAATCATTATGGCCTGCAATTTAACGCTGTTATGGTTTAGAACAATTCCATTTTTCGCATGCTAGAGATATGGCACGTATAGTTTCCCCATAGTATACGAACCCATAAATAACGTGATACAGGGTGCGTCATTGTTGTCGGTTCCTCCAAATGTATTAAACCACAGTGATTGACTGCACCCCGATTGAGAGATGCATGACGCATTTAAAAGTAGTGCTGTATGACATATAACATTTATTTTTATTATAACATATAAAACATATTATAAACATTATTACCTAATATGTACCTAACATAAATATCAATAACAGATGAAATAAAGATTACTAGTAACCCGCCCTGGCTTGCTAAGTCCTTGTACAAGTATATTCGTCCCTGGCTTTATTATTATTGAAGTTATACTTCCTTCTTTTTTACTTCTTTTTAGGTTTACTTCTTTTGGTACGTTTGGAAAAAAATATGAGAGTAATTTTTTTACGATGTGCGCGCACACCGACAGCCAAAAAGCGACATGATGAAGTAAGCTGCATTTCTTTTACAAACAGAGAGTTGTGAGATACGGGATGAAATCTTTAGCTATTTCTGTTCTGTTACGCCAAAGTACTTATAACTTCTTACGTGCGGACATAAGTACATACACACGTTTTATTTTTTTGTAATACCACGATAAAAACTAAACCATATAAGAGACTTTCGTAATAATATAAGTAGAAAGAATTTTTAGGTTAATTACATCTAAATTTGATAACATCTAAAATCTTTTGTGAAAATTATAGTTCTTAATTTTCTTTTAACATTTTAATGTTATTACTATGTATACGGCCACAACAAATAACAACCACTTTTTAACAATCACAATAGCAATACAATGAAATGATATACATACCTGGATTTGATCGCGATCATAAAGGAAAGTTTATCAGGTTAATGATAACAAATATCCCAATTACAGTATCTCATATCACCTATAATTTATGTATAAACAAACCTAGAATTCAATCAATCAATGACCTATTAATAGTTGCTATAAAGAATGACTTGATGGAAAACAATGTGAATATTGTATCAAAATATTTTTTTTCTTTATACGTTCAAGGTAAAATTTTGAATTGACATTTAGAAAGAAAAAAAGGTTGTGTGAGTGCAATTCGCACACGGTAGAAGTGAAACTTCAGAAAAGTAAACTCCGAGGGAATGAGAAAGAATGATATAGAGTTTCAGGACTAGGAAATTCTAAGGTTTTTTTTAAATAATATTTTTACCAAGATTAACAGTTATTTTACATTTTATTTAATATACCTATAATTACATTACATATTATTCAGTATTATTATTATTATTTTTCACTTGCTGCGTTATGTATTTTATCTCATTCTTTCGCCCCTTAATCCTATATATGTATGTGTTTGTCTCTGTCGTGAGGCATTTTCCTTTCATCAAGTTTCAAATCTCAACGATTCTAAAGAAATTTCACTTCAAAACCTCCTAAAACCTACAATATTCTACATTCCTCTTCTACGTCTTAAAATCGGCTAAACATAAAATATGAAAGTAATTAAAATATCTAATTAGCAAAATTTTTGTGTTTGACTTAACGATGTCGTGACAAAAATAATTTATATTATCATTTCAAATTTCTCAAAATCGATATTTTCAAAGCACATCACTATATAATAAGTCCGTAAGTGTTGTCGGCCAACATTTGCGCTATTGTTACTAATACGGGCCTTGCTCACGCGCAACCCTCATCCGAGATTACTGTGTAATGGGAGCCGCGATTAAAAAGCGTATTTTATTATATCTTGCCATTGTACTCCCTTATTGTATACTAACAAGGATAAATTGATGTTGTATCCTTTTTTAAATGGTTCTAAACAACTTTATTTGCTTTGCTTTTTAATATTCATATTCAAAAAACTCTATTCAGAAATATGTATTTTTTTATATTATTTTACTCTCAATAAATATCAAAATATTTTTATGTATATAAAATCATAATGAAAACGTGTCTCTAAATTAATCCTGTTAAAAGTTTATGTCAATTTTGTTTCACGCACGACTGTCGCCCACAATTGTACAAAATATGATCCGATCGTATCAGAAAAGTTTTAAATAAAACACTGTATTATGTTAAAGACATTTATTTATAAAAATGCGCATCTATGTTGATACATTAACTTGTCTTGACAACGTTTCATTTGAAGCATACATTCACGAGACTTTGCGAATAGTATACCTAAAAGCTTTCTTAAGTTACAAATATTATTTATATAGAAATAAATAATGTCTCAAAAAGCTCACTGTAGTTATAAAATTATATATTAATGCCAATATCTTGTGAAGTATAATTGATCTAATTTAAAAACAGACTATATAATAGCTTGTATCAAAAATGGTGAATAAACTACCTACATACTCTACAATACGTGAAGGAGGGTTGACTTAAAAATTATATGATTTGATTTAGTTGTCACTGTCAACTTATGTCCACTCAATAAAGTCTTTTCATCTATCAAAATAGATCTATATTATAACCCAACTAAAAAAAGAGATTCTCTGATTACTTTTATATATTTTTATTATACATTTACACAAAACATAATACACATGCATATATGATGTTTCTTGTATTGATAGTCATCATATTTTACCTACAGGTGGGAAAAATCGTTAGATACTGATAAGTTTCCATCGATTCGCCTTTCAGATCTGAATGGTTAATATAACCTCAGGCGAGAATCGAATCAGCACTTAATATTTACATCTGTCAGAATTTACTTATTTCATAATTTCAGTCAAACCATCTATCATTTTTAAATCATAAACAACATTTAAGTGGACAGTGATCATTAAATTCAAACTGTGTGATTTATTTGATGAAAATAATTTAAAGTAAACCTATATGGGACCCGTTACATGGTTAAATATAAATCTACCATACGTTATTTAATAAAACGTAAATCTAACAGTGATTCCATTATACAGGGCTGGAAACCGGTTTAAAAAATACGGTTTATTTCGGTTATGTAATGGTTAATTCATCGCTAGTTCTTTAACCGGTTAATTCATTCATAAGTAAGATACGTACGTCGTAAATGTATCCTTCTACTAAGCAATTCACCATTAGCAAAGATTCGCCGAATGTAAACGCAGAAAAACTCATTTTAACCGGTTAATTTTGATCATGGAACCTAAATTCGTGAAAAACCGTTCTCCCGGATTTAACCGGTAAGAGAACGTTAAAGAAACCTTAAACGAAAAGCCTTTCAGTTTGGGGTCAATGACTAAAACCGATTTAAAAATTGAACGGGTTTCCGAGCCCTGCCAATATAGTATAAAATCCTAAACAGAGACAGTGAACAGAGATCTTATATAAAATACCAATCTGATTGAAGCATGTATTTCTAACAAATGCAAACATTCACTTATAACTAGAATACATAAACATTATAAAATATTTACAAAATTATACTTTACTTATTTACACATTAAGTATACAATGGTGCGTCTAATATTCAGTGTTTGACTAACGTCGACAATAATTTAAAAAAAAAACTATTTTTCTGGTGTTTAGTCGAAACTTTTTCTTACATAAAAGTGCGGTTATTAAGTTATACATAGAGTTAAAGGGAATGCCTGAATGTTTTAAAGTTATTAGTATTTCTTATATCTGATTCCATTGAGTATGTTTTTAAATATCTATGGAATCAACTCTCATTATATCAATTATCGTTAAGTTCTAGTTTCAGTAATAGCATTCTTCATTATATATTATACAAAAAACTGTGACTTTCAATCTCCATTCTAAAGTACAAAATGTTATATACAATCTAGCCTACGCTACAATACCCTCATGAAAGTACCTAAAATCTCTAAGGCACGTTTTGTACCTCGTGAAGCTGTGTTCTAGTGATCTAGTAGTAGAAGATAAAGTAACTAATAATAATAAATACTAACTAAAAACATTTAAATCCGACATTTAAACTATGACTAAGTAACTCTTTAAATATTAATTTTGCAAATTTTTGTTACGCCTTATGACACATCTAGTGACTGAAGGGATATTTAGTGATGAAAAAGCTCAATCTTTTAGAGTGGAAAGAGATTATACATATATATATACATACATACATACATATGTATACCAAATAACATTTTCGAGTACCAACCAAAATAATATCTCAATTAAATATCCTTTACATACAACTCTCAGAATAAGTACCTATACGTATATACTTCATATAAAGCATTTTTATTTATATTACCTTTTGTTTGATGTTTTCCTTTATTAATATTATGTCGCCCGCGATATTAGCAGGGAAGATTGTTTCTCCCCATATTAAATCTAATTAGACGCAATAAAGCTGATTACGCACTTAATAGTAAACGATATATAATTCGTCTTTTGGCAGTTTCAAATACTGGTCGCGCTCATCACAAATACACAAGCTTAACTGTAATCACTTAAATAATCATTCAAATTTTGCTCGTTCGACGACTTTGAAATACACTTTCGATATATATTTAGTGATATTTGATATATTTTAGACTGCTGAGTTTTTACCGATAATCGTTCCGCTCGTCGCGTACACTCGACGTCCGTCGAATTCGACTGAAGAGTTCCTTTTTATAGCGTCTTCGCCAGTTTCTTTGAGGGGTTCTTTTTCATCTCTGCGAATGGTAGAGAGCTTTTAACATGGTTTTCAAAGTTAGACCGTTTTATTTACATATATACACTCACAATCACCAATCTAAATAACTATTTGCCAAATACAGTATTTTGATGCAAATGCAAACAAATCTCGTTCAGCGAGCGAATATAAAATAAAAAAGCATTCAACAAGCAGTTAGTTTTAAAATCGTACAGGTTTCAGATGCAGTAAAATTGCATATTAAAATATTTGGTATATCTTACACTGGCGTAGTTGGGATATAACTATAGTGACCGGGTGGCAGCGTGGAGAAAAATGTTTAGTTAGTTGTCGTGCATGTATGAATTAGTATGATAAATACATTTGAAACTCTTTTAAATAATGAGAAATTAAATAAAAAATATGAAATGTACAAAATAAAATATGATAATTTGATATTCTAGAAATTATCTTATGATATTGTCGTAAGAGATGTTCCAGACATTACGACAATTAAGACGTGGCGCCTGTTCACTTTATTACAAATCAGTCAATATCACAACCCTCGCAGATTAATGTATGTCTATTTAAAACTAGTCTAGGTTTTACAATTTAAATACTAATGCTCTAAATACGACGACCACTGGCGTATTTACAGGCTTAACGCTAAGCGTATTCGTCAAACAATATGTACAATCGGCCGGCCCCAGCGAAAAGCGTATTTAATTCCACCTACGTTGATTCATTCAAACCGTTTCTTTGAAGAATTTCTCATATTCTCCTCACAAGGGCCAGACCGTAGCGTCCGCACACACAAAGCATGCAGGAAATCGACTGCTGACTTTCTTAAGGTCGTACCTCGAATTTATCGGTTTTTGAGACTTTATGTGAAAATTACTTTATTTTTATTTAGTTTTTGCATCATTCATAACTACATATTATATTGTATTATAATGAATAAGATTTACATAAGACATATTCCCAAATCAAATATGAATTCTCCATTCTCATGTTAAGCACCAAAATTATCATGCCACATCCAAAGGTCTCAACTTAATCAACCGTAATATTACCAACCAAATCTTTCTCTAGTAAAAATCCCTAAAAACTCAACCAAAAAGCTCAAAAACCGATAAACCGGTGCGCCCATGTTATGCTTACGTCGGCGTCGGGACGAGCTTGACTGGCGGCGGCAGGGGCGCGGGGGAGGGCGGGCGCTTCGTACTGCAATAAGGGAGCGGGAAGCGCCAACCGTACAGACTAGCGGGCAGAAACATCTCTCATCGACACTAACACAACCGATATGCCGATGATATTGGCAATGATTTCAAACTCATGATGGACAGTTAAGTAATAGTTTGACTAATATTTGGAGACAAACGCAATCGAACGATCGTAATGCCGATGACGTGGCAATGATTTCAATGGTCATAATGAAGATTAAAGTGATAATTTGAGTAATATGTGTGGATTTTGTAATTTTTTAGTTATATATGAATTTTGAATGTTTCTGTGATTTTTGAGTTACCTTACCAAGTTATTGTTCGCATTTTATTAAGTAAAATTGTTATATTTACCTTCCCAATTTGGCTTCATCCTCATTGTGCTTCTTGACACGTTTACCGCATATAATGGCAATGACTCCTTGTCGTCTGAAGCACAATAGAAGGAGATCCACGATTATGAGACAAATTAGAACTCCAGCCAATGCCAAACCAATGATAGCTCCACTTGATAATAGTTGAGGAGGCGCAAATCCAGAACGTTCCACACCTGTTGAAATTATATTAATTTAACAAATTTGCTGAATAAATTCGAATATAAGAGCAGTAAACTTAGTTCCAAATGTGACCTTAAACCATAAATATATAGGCCTTGACTTAACTTGGTTTTGTTAGATTAAAATATATAAGAGGAACTCTATTTGCTGCTCTTGGAACAGTTAGTTTTATGCATCATATTGAAGAAGCTAATATGTAAAGTGATTCGAAAGAGATTGTAACAAATGCATAGCCGGTGCTTGTGCTGTTAAAGATATTTGAAATATCGTTGAGCATTGTAAGAAAATATTAGAACATTTATTACAATCAATTTTGGTGAATAAGGAGTGCTTTCAAAACAAGAAATCGTGCACCCAATCACCATAACAAATTTAACAAAGATTCGGTATTGAACAATTTTTTTTTAAATATGAAAGCCCTCCATCTGAATGAAATGGGGTTTGAATGAAAATGAAACGACAGAAAATGCTGATAGCGAAAGTAATGATGCATAAACAAGTCTTATAAGTAACAATAAAAGTAAGAAAGAAAAGTTGTCAAGATGCAAACATTCCAAATAACTTGAATTGACGCAACATAAATTTTCAAACCCCATGACAAATACTCTGAATGTCTAATAAGCGAATATCGAGTATTTTATATCTGGATATGTATAACAGAAAAAAATACACTATAAAATAAAACCGATGGAGTTCTAAAAACCATCACCGTTTACAATAATTTGAAACCCTCGTTTGCTAAAAGGTTAATATTGTAAGACTTTTATTTGTAGTTTGAATCTATAAAAGTCAGTGTGCTTCATAAAATAATATGTTAAAACTATGTAAATATTCAAACTACATATAAAGTTAGCTCTACTTAAAAATAATTCTAAAATCCGTAGTATAACTCGAATTACATTGCTGATAAGAAATAAAAATTATCATAACATACCATCATTTGTCAACGTATTTCACAAACAAGAAAATACGAATAACTATTCATGCTGAATTTAAATTAAAAATATAACCGTCGCTACCATGTACTAAAAATTTATAACTTCATCTACTATGAATTATAGGGAAAATTTAAATGTGATGATATCACAAAAATCCTAACTAATATATAGTTTAATAAGGACCATGCTAATGGTTTTAGTCATTAATATTGGAAAAGTGTACATAAATCTAGCATTGAGAAGGACATGCAGTACAGTAATTAGTTCATTCCAAAGGAAATAGCAGGTTTAACTATGTAACATTATTATTATTATAAAATATATTTACCCATAATTGGATCAGGGCGACACAAACACACTTTTCAAATCAACATTCAAAAGGGGTTAATGGATTTCTTGATAAGCATCTTGACAGCTTTCTTTTATTGAGACTTTAATATGTGTTTATAATAATCGGCTTTTGAGTATCTAACATTTGATACGACCGTTATTAAAGAGGATAAAAGACTTAAATGAATGAAGCTAAATTACATAACAATTTTAGTATACTATAAATTAAATAGACAAATCGATGATTTTGTTCTAAATTAGCTGCATTCAATATAAAGCCTTTGAAATCACAAACGTTTTCAATTTTCGTAGTATTTATTTCACATTGGTCATTTTCCTGCCCGATCTCACAATTCCAACTTGACACTTAGAACTTGCCTAACTACACTTAACACTATATTCTTAACAGCTCAGTAATATTACATTAACCATCCTGACCGAGTTTAACTGCACTGGACGAGTCTCTCGTTACATCAATTTTATTACTAAATGAATAAAATAGTCATCAAAAATTCGTACACAATTCTTATTCTACCATGAGATTCCGTAAGTCTATCTTGAAACAAAATTCTTTTTATTCTGGCAGTGTAAATTTATTCGCCAATTAACTACCTACCGTCTATATTTAATGTTATAATTTAGTCTTCTATTATTTCTATAATGCTAATGGGGTAAAACTTTATGTTTTAAATTCAAATCAATTAAAATAAATCATTATAATCATTTTATGATGACTTTTTTATTTTGCAATGAGTTATATTATCTATTTATACATCAACAAATTTTATCACATAAATTCCTAAATAACAGTCGTCTTTGGACTTATTTCAGTTTAATAATTGAATAATTATACTAATATCATATACTTTATATAAAGATATATATTATAAGTATTGTAATAAAGATGTCCACTTTAGTGTGAGCCCATTGGAAAATTCTTGGACTTCCACTTGGGTTACCTAAAAAATATTTACTTACATAAATATTTATAATTGCATATCAGGGGATGGATATAACACAACTGTTAGATATACACATGATAATAAACTTAAAGGTGTACAAGCACTAAGACTTACCATTAAAAGTAAAATAACTCGAAGGAAAATGATAAGATCGTAACTAGATGCCAATGGGTTTTTAACGTTAAACTCAAACGCATTACAGAAAACACATGCAATAAAGCAATTTTTGGGAAACACATAAAATTAATCTTTAAATGTCTTATACAAATCCGCTTTTAAAAGTGTAACGCCAACTATAATGAATGAAAAGGCGAAATCAATGTATGAAACATAGAAATGAATAAAATAAAACACTGTAGCTGGCTTTACAGTTTTATCCGCCAACTATTAACTCTAAGCAAGTTATTTTCGGGGCAAGATTCCATAACTGTCCTTGTAATGCACTAAATGAACTAAATACAAAACCAAACGTAAAAAAACAGATCACAATAACTGGTTATGTCTTAAAAACTACTAATAAATTGTACTACACAATTGTGTTACAAATAAAATTATTATAAAATATAAAAAATAAGCACAGAATTCGTAAAACGAAATTAATGATTTAAAAGAAAAACATAATGGACGACAAAGTGACAATGAAATGAATAGATTAGACTAAAAATACTTAACAGCTACAATAATACAAAGGCAATAAAAATTTTATGAAGACATCAGCATATATAAATGGACGTGATGATTATGAATATTACCAACAGAATTTAGCACTAGTACATCTTTTATGTAAAACATACACATAAAAAAACCTAGCTCAAACATTTAGATCCCTGCAGAAAAATTGGTCCGTAATCTAGTAGCCTAAACTACGTTTATAATAATTCAAAGCACTTCCATGTATATATAGCAATTTAAAAAAAAATCACAAGCACTGACAGTTCACAGATTAAACATAACAAATGAACACAAAACCAAAATGGAAGGAACGATATGACACGATTTAGAAGTATGAGGGTCCGCGGTATAAACGTCATAGAAGCCGGTGCGTATTTCATTATCTCTGTACTCACCAAGGGCTGTCTGTAGGTATAGTTGAGCTGGGAGAGAATATCCGAGAATGTTGTGAGCTCGAACATGTATTCTGTATCTAGTGTCTGGACGTAGACCTCGTATTTCATAATTGATAGCTTCATACGATTTCAATTCTTCAATAACGCAGTCAGATTCGCCTGATACACGCCATTCACCACTTACTTTCAAGACCTGCGAAATTTATTTTGTATCAATAATGTAACTTATTGTGTAATAGCGTTACGTCGCGACTTTGGCGGAAATAGAAACAGATGTTTTTGAAATATAATACATACTATGTTACGCGCCGCTAGTCTAGTCGAACATATCGAGCGCCTTTGTAAAGGCACTCTCTATGCATGCATAGGCGACAGGTAGGCACTAGGCAGGAATAGTATGACGACAAATACATATATTTTGACGTTTGGCGCGGGTTGTATGATTTTCTCTTAGTGTGTAATAATTAATTATTGTAATATAGTGATTAATACGAGAAAAGTTTTTCATTGATTCACAATTACAAGCGTCCCTTGAGCATCCCAATTATCGCTAATATGATATTACAGAAGCTCACAGTAATATTTTTTCCTAATGCTTATTTTTGCAAAATGTTTACAAATTATAACCTACAACCTTCCTACGTAGAAATATAAGATCTTCTGTCCTAACAGAAAGTGGGATACTTTCTTTTGGTAAAATCCGTAAATTAGTTTCTGAGATTAGGTCGAACAAACACAAACTTAACGTTAATTTACAATATGTAGCGGTTTTTGTTTCTGTAAATGTAATATTTTTGACAGACAGTGGTATCCCAGTTGTAACGCGCGCTTGAGAAACCGAGTGAAGCGGGTTCATATCCTGGATTTGGCACATCTGATATTGTCAAGTGCGAATCATTTCTAACATGATTACCATTTGTCATACGTTGAAGGAAAACCTGCATGTTTGAGAGAACCTAGCAAATTTTAGAAAGACATGTGAAGTCGGCCCGCATTTGGCCAGCATGGTGGACTATGGCCTGATCCCCCTCGTATTGAAATGAGGCCCGTGCCCAGTAGTGGGAAAAGGGCTGAATACATACATACAATAATTATATATGTACTAAATATGCAAAGTTTGAGAACTTAAAGATTTTAAGACATTAATGTACTATACATATATAGTATGTATTATACCACTTACTGGGCAATAGCTGACTTCGTACATATCGATGGGTTCTCCATTATGCGCCGGTACTTTCCATTGTAGTTCATACCGATCAGCATATTTGCCGTGTATTAACGACTCTGAACTTACATCTTCCCTCCATTTCGGTTGTTCCGGTGGTGATCTACGATGAAAAGACATTAAAGAAATATTTTTGAAGTTATACTTCTTTTGGCACGTTTGGAAAAAATTATGAGAGTAAAATTTTTACGATGCGAGCGCACACCGACATCCAAAAAGCGACATGATGAAGTTGCACTCCTTTTACAAAAAGAGAGTTGTACCTTACGGGATGAAATCTTTAGCTATTTTTTGTTCTATTACGCCGAAGAAGTATTACTTCTTACGTATGTATAAGTACACACACACACACAGGTTTTATTTAAATTACAATTTATTGAGCATAGAGTAGCTAGACCATACAGGCATATTAATTTAAATAAAAAAAAATCATAAACAGTTATGATATTGTAAAAAATATAAGAATTTAAATTTAATTAAATTATTATTATGATTTCTCCATGATTCATTTTCACATAGCTAGCTTTTATATTCGTAAAGACAGACAAATTTTCATTACTTTACAAACTAATATATATTTTTACCTTCTAGGCATAATGACGGTTAAAGGTGCACCCCAAGATCCAGTACCAACTCTGTTCACTGCAGCAAATCTAAAGTCGTACGTGAACATTGGTCTCAAATTCTCAACAATGTACGGGGAGTTTATGGACCATGTCCTATTCATAGCAAGGTTCCAGTCGAAGTTGCCATTTTCTTTATATTGGGTTGTATACGCTTGTATCGGGGGTCCCATAGCCTCACCAGGCCCAAGAATATTAAATGATACGGATGTCGCCGTTATTGTTTCTTGTTTCACCTGAATCAATAAAATAAAAAAGGTAGTATCGCTAGACATTTATTGCAATTATAAAGCTTGTAGTTCGTAAATTTGCTTAACGGAAATTCAAATCGATATAACATTCAATTTAATATCGTGTAAATGCAAGGTTATGTCGATTATTATTAGAGAAAAATTCAAGAATTGTAAATTAAATTTCTCTTATTCTTTTCCTATTCCGAAATGTTTTATTTCAGTTATAGTTTATTGTTTGTCAAAAACACTACCAGCGATTTTGAAAATTTCATTGTGACCTGAAAAACTGCTAAAAGAAACCCAGTGTGACTACTTCATTTCTTCTTATTTAAAGTTGTTCATATAATTAAAAATTGACAAATTTTATGCAATATACTTGACGACACATTGTGCTCAGTTTGTAGTGACCCTACTTGCTGTGTCAACGATCGCGGGTTCGAGTCCCACTGGGGGGCATTCATTTGTGTGATGAGCACGAATGTTTGTGCTCCAGTCATAGGTGTTTATATTTATAATATGTAAGTATTTAAAGTTATATAATATGTATAGTGTATCAACTATCTGGTATCCGTAACACAGGCCTCGTAGCTTACCATGGAACTAGATGGTGCTGTGTGTTAATGTCCCAACATATTTATTTATTATATATTTATTTGTAATATTAAATTAGCCCGGAGGCGATTATTCGCTCATAATTCTTAAGGAATTCCAATATATTGCTTTAGAAATAAATTCCAATGTTTTACATTCTTCATATATATTATTTTTATATTTTATATTATACTAAATAATTCAAATTCTAATTAAGTATCAAACAACTATATATAAGACCATACACCATCAAACATATCTATGTTTACTATTGTATAGTATACCTGAGAAATGGGCCCTGGTGGGAATGCTTCTCTCAATTGGATGATATGTTCCGCTTCACCGAGGGTATTGGTCGCCAGGCACTTGTAAATACCGTACAAGCTTCTGTCTACTGGTGTGACGGTCACGTAGCTAATAGGTCCTGATCCATATATTCTGACGTGTGGGGACTCTACTAAATCGTATTCATGGAACCTAAATTTCGTATAAAATTGGATAAGCACGTATTCATCAAAACCTAAATTTTGTGAACATTTGATTTTTAAAGTGTAGATGTTTTTAGTATTTTATTTGTCTGTGAGCAATACTTGTTTTTTTTTTTACTTTATTAGGAGCTTTCAAGTGAAAGTCCCTTTAAAATCGATTCAGTCACGTCAGAGAACAGTAATATCTGGATCAGGAAACACATGAACAGATAGGTATATTTAAATAAGTGGGGTCGGTATATTTGAAATTGAAATTTTATTATTACAATCTACATAAAAACAAATAATTTATTAATGTTTACATATGATAAGGTGATAAAATAACTTACTTCCATTTAATTGTAGCATTGGGTATACTTTCAGCAATACAACTTAAGTTAACTGGTTGTGCGTTCCAACTCCAAATAGGTGTGTCCAACATGTGTTCAAACGAAGGTTTAAATTGAACAGTCAAATGACCATTTTTTCGGTCTTCTCCACCTAAGATGACAATAACGGATGCATTTTTAGATATATTATTTTACTAAGTGCATATGCTTAAAAACTAAAGAATAATAATTCGTTTATATTATAAAAAATATATATTAGGTAATAAATTATTTTTAGAAAGAGTATTAGCGAAATTTTATCGTGTAAATTTGTCTATTACAAGTAATTAAATATATGTTAATTATTTAATCAAAGCGTTAATCGTATAAAAATAATAATTATTATTTGAACTAAGATTATAAGTAATAATAAAATAAAATTCTTTAATACACTTTATTAATAAATTTTCAGAAACTTATTTTACGCTTTTCGTACCTTCATTTTCCGCGACGCATTCGTATAATCCATCATCGGTCCTGTTCAACTTTGAAATTGTTATAACTGCGCTAGATTGCATTTGGTCTCCGGTTTGACGACTACTTGTTTCTATAGTAATCCTGCAAATAATAATAATATTAAAGCAATAATAATGTTACATTATTTATTTTGTTTCTATAAAATGTATTATTATGTATAGAAATATAAAAAAAAATTAAACGAATTGATATGAAATAAGTTCTACGAAATGCTAATAATGAAATATTAATATATGTATAACAATATTTTTACATGATGTTTTTAAATCACCTTCTTTATTATATAGTTATAAGTAATATGTTATATAAATTACCTTCCATCATCGTTAGGACCATTTAAGAAACGATTGCTATTACTAAGTTTTCTGAAGCTTATCTGCGGAGCCGGACGACCAGAGGCTCTGCATTCCAATCTCCCTTCGGTATTTTCGGCAGATGTTGTATTTAATAATTCAAATATTTTCGGTTTGACTAAAACTTCGACTTCCAATTCGGTTTCGTTATGGCCCGCTTGGTTTACAGCACTGCATATATATTTGCCGTAATCACCGGCCTCGACTCTATCGATTCTTAGGATTCCTTCGATTTCGTTTACACTGAAGCGTGATGTTGTTGCGAGGTTCTGAAAAATTTAAGTTATATTACTAAACCAGTAACTGCCGGCGGTTTTTCTTGTTTATCTTTTTTTCATTCTATTTAGCACATCACCATAAAAATGTCTCAATTTACATAGAAGTACATAAAATTAAAAAGCTATATGTTTTGAACTTTTTTAAGTAATTAAAATTTAACATGTCTTTTTTTTAATTATTAAGTAAAGTTTTCATTTTGAACTTTTATATACCTAACCAATACACATTTATTTGACATAGTAACAATTTCCTTATGCTATAGTTATCATACATAAACAATACTTATTGCTATCAGCAGTATATATTGAAAATCTTTACCTCTCGCGTAGAGGCTTTGATCCAAGAATATGTGGGAGGAGGTTGTCCGCGAGCTTTACAGGTAATAGAGGCGGATTCACCTTCTTTGATAACAACTTTTGGTTCACGTTCTTCCATTTCCGGTGCAGTGTAAACCTAAAATAATAAAAATAATATAAAATAAAAACGAATAGCGCAAATGCAATATATAATAGTGTAGGTATGATTTATAGCAGTTACCTGAAGTTTAATATTTCGCTCTGCTAACTCGCCAGTTTGTATAACAACGGCTCGGCAAGTATAAGTTCCATCATCGCTCTCTTGAACATTTTTAATTAATAAACCATTTGCGTGAATAACGTATCTGTCGCCCGTTAAAATCTTAAAGAAAATAATACATAAGTAATACATTATTTTATATATACATATATAATTTATATATACATATACAGGCTGGTCTTTTATCCGTTGAATCAAAAAAAATTAGGGAAAAGTCATACAGATGACCTCATGAGTACCTTGACAGTAAAATTAACAAATCACTTAAACCGTTTAGGAGAAAAAAAATTAAGTGCACACGCATGCCAATATACGAGTATATTAATATATAAAATTCCAGTGTCACTCACGGTGTTAACGATTTTTTAATGTGTGATTTGTTCCAACTTAAAATATAGATAGTTTTTATCCCGATTATTTCTTTTTTTAATGAAAAAATTAAAGATTTTTCATATCCGGAGAGGGATTCCGGAGAGTGAACCTGAGAAACGGCTACCCTAAGCTAAAAATTCTACCCCGAAGCAAAAAAGAAAAGAAATATAGGTGTGCCACAACAACGCGTGGCCGGGTCTGCTAGTTATATACATATAAAGAGAAATATCTAAGTCAAATAAAACACTCACTGGTGTCCCTTCTTTGAACCAATCCACAGATGGTGCAGGTTCCGCGGTCACTTCACACATAACTTTGAAATCTTTTCCTTTTGTAGCATACTGATTTTCATTTGCATTTGTCCATGTAATAGCCACTAAAACATTATTACTCTATAAGTTATCTACATTGTGTTATATAAAAAAAACTGATATTGATATTATATTTAGCGATTTTAGTAACATAGTATATAGTAGAATAGAAATAAAAATCACGCTTTCACGATAATGTTATAAAATTGTATTGGCGTTTCAATCTGTACCTTACTTTTGGTCTTAATCAAATATAAAATATGATTATATTGGTCAGTGACTTATTCAGTGACTTATTCAGTAGGTACTTAATTTGTAACTAAAAAGATATAACGACTTCAGAATCACTTTAAAAATCAGAATTACTCGTAAACTCTTAAAGTACAATATATGTATAACTTAGAAAATCGAGAAAATTGATTCATATAGTAAAGATACCGTGTAACATAAATATAGACACGAATTGAGTACATCTTTCTTTTTTGACGTCGGTGAAAAAACATACTTTAGCCTACAAAAGGTACCTACAAAATAAAACCGTTGTCTAACAGAATTCATTCTTTCAATCAATTAATGAATAAATCAACACAATTAGCTTTAGTTCGTTACAAAACACCAATTTTATTAACATTAATATATGTAAAGCCCATACCAAATGTGTCGAGAACAACGCTAGCGTTGAGAGGCATGTTCGTGTAAGTCGCTTCGCACGTGTATTTGCCCGCCATAGCGGTCGTGATGGACGATATGTATAGCAATTGCTGTTGTTTTGCCGGCATCGGTTCTGTGTAGATTTCGGGTCGAGTACCGGCGCTGTTGGCAGAACAAGTTTGTTTTAGGGATAATTAAATTGTCCATTGGTTATTCATGTATGCATGAATTTATATGGTATATAAAATAATATTAGAACTTTAATTACATACATAAATAATTTCTTTAAAGAGAAAAAAAAACGAAACGATATGGATTTGACTGAATAAAAGTTTCTCTTTAACTGTAAGCTTAATATGATTGTACAACAAAGAGTTAGATACTGTTAAGTATTAACACACATGTACATATAAAACATGTAATATATCTTCATAATAATGAAGCAAACAAGTAACAAACAGTGAACAGTCGAAAACAATGTACTCACGCGGCTTCATTAATTATAAGGCCTTTAGGGTCTCTCCAGTGTGGCTGCGTAACGAGCGCGGCGTCGGGCGCGTCGGCCTGGCAGGTCAAAACCACTGACTTCCCCACCGCCACCGTCTGTTGCTTTTGCATTGGGAATATCCGAAGCGTTTGCGAAGAACATCCTGGAAAAAAAGGAGAGGTGAGTCAAACTCAAAGTCAGTTAAAATGCAAGTAAGTACTTGGTTTTACGTACATTTTTGAATTTTTTCCTTAAGTAAAAGGGCTACACTAAAGATATAGCCACTTTTAAATAAATTAATCCAACCTAACAGGTGCATTTTTTTCTTGCAACTTATGAAAAAATACCCTACAGGTATAACCTATTTATCAAAATAGGAACCATAAAATCTGTTTAAAATTGGCAAAGGTATCGCGTAACATACACAAAAACATACATCCTAATAGAGTACCTGTATAAATATTTTTAATGCATTATATATTTTTTATTTTCCACCAAACAAATTATATTTATATAAAATCTTCTCGTTATCTTAACTTCAGTACAGATATTTGGTATATAAATCGTGAGCACAAACTTATTAGTGATTGCTTGAATTTTAACTCGAATGTTACAATTTTATTCTTGTTAAATAAACAAAAACATTTGAAACATCCAAATTTCCCAAAATTCTTAGTTAAAGATTAAAATAAATAGGTAATTACTTTAGGAAAGTTCATTCTGTAAAATATTTAATTCTGTTAAAATAAAGTGGGGCAGCGGACGCGAACCGAACTCTTTAATTAAGTTTGCCGCAATTTATTCAGAGGCACGTGACAAAGATACTTATACTGTGTCCATTATTCTTACACATTGCTAAGCAACAAAATTTCGCTTGGTTATCCAAAATTAACTCTAAAGTTAGTAGTATCCATATCCATACTAATATTATAAATGTGAAAGTGTGTTTGTTTATTTGTTTGTCCTTCTTTCATGTCGAAACGCAGTGACGGATTGGCGTGATTTTTTGTGTGGAGATAGTTGCAGAGCTGGAGAGTGACATAAGCTACTTTTTACCGCCGGAGAATATCTAATTCTCACGGGAAAGCACGTTATAATACAATCAAAAAAAACTTATTAGAATTACTTAAAAACGTGGTATTAATACTCTTCAATAAAATTAAATAAATACGTGTTTTAGCGTTTTTCGAAGTTCATCCTAGAATGGCGTAAAATAGGAGATGAACATTTGTATGAAACTATCTTTTTAGAGATCTTTTTTTTAGTTTTAGCGCGAGCGAAGCCGCAGGTTCTGCTAGTATTCTATAAGAATATTTGTGTTTTTAAAATTGAAAATTAATACAGAAATTGTTTAACTTCCATAGCAGTCAACTCTACCTACACTAGTTTAAAATTGTTATAGTTGTGAAAAAGGGCCCATTTTGCGTTGTAAAAAGCATACTTTTTATTACTAACTTTTTATGATGGAATTTCTGTTATATTATTTAAAATTGCTGTATATGTATTAGAAATATTTATCTCATATTTCTCACATTATTGTAAGATATTATCAACCATGAGAAGATAAAATAAACAGTTGAAAGAAAGTATTGAATGCATCTCCCTTTTTATGAAGCTCTCATCGCGATAAGTTAATACAATCATAGTTTCATTTATTTCCATGTCTATATTAACAATAGATTGTTATAAAAAGAAGAGCAATCGCTAAGGCACGGCCATTTATTTTATACTTTTGTCGATATCAATATACCTATAGTTTTTAACAGTCAATTAAAAACATTACTTATGCATAGTACCTACACTTTTCTATTAGTGAAATTAATTGTATGTAGATTAGTTTTAGAGATAATCCTTCAGTATACCAGTAAATGAACGAATGTTACCTCTATAAAAGAGTATAAGATTGGCTCAATTTTGTTCGCGAGGAATATCAAAGATCAATGTGCACGAGTTGAGCCTCCTCGATTCCACGTTTGAAAGGATTTGAGGAGTATCGTCTTATTAATCAATTTTCAAGTCACATATATTTTCATCACTCGATTTGATCGAATATCGTAAGCTAAGTACAGAACGTATATTATGCTTCAATGTAAGTTCTTGACTAACTTGTGCAACAAACTATGTATATGTTTATATAATCTAAAAATAATGTTAACTTATAAGTAATACTTATTCAATTACGATATAACTTTCAATTATGAAAGTTATATCGTAATTATATATAATAATTAAGTATAATAATTAAGTTATATCGTTATTGAATTGAAATTTAAGAAAAATTAAGGTGTTAATGTAAAAATATCTTGATTTTTTCAGAAATCACAAATTCTATATTCACGTCACAGAGAGACAAAAAAAGCAGCCATGAGAACTCCGACAGAAGTGAAAACTTAAAACTATAAACAAACAGTTGTTATTTTTTGATAAACACACAAATTAATTGTTTGACCTTAAATTAAAATTTGTAAATTAAAACTGTTTAAATTTATCTGCTTTTGACATCTATCGGCACTCTGAGTCTTAAGGTTGACACGTCACCAGACCATGTCGATAATGATTTACATTTAACTCACCATCCAAATCTGCCTATAGAAGTTTTCACGTCAATGAGTAAAATACTAAGCTTGTGCAAAGTTATAAAAGAAAATTTTACGTGTGTCATTTTCAAAACATTGCATCGTGTTACCAACTTAGGTACATTTTAAATTTATAACCTCATATAGAATTCACCGTAACGTTAATAATGAAAATCATGTCCGACACACATCCGCACGACTTATTATTAGTATGGAGGATGGTTTTTATTCTGACACAATAGCACGTTTGTCATACAACTCAAACATAAGCTCATACAGTCGTGCATATAAGTTGCACATTTGTTCTGTAACATGAGCCTTATATCAAAGGAAATCATATAAAAATGTAGAACATTTTTGCCTACCGTACTTATACCGTCTATGAAGACAGGTTTTTTTGCCATTTTAGGTATGCAGCGTGCGTGCCGGGACCCTTCCTTATCCTCGAGTTTTCCGAACAAACTGCGCTCGTTGCATTTCATATGAAATGTACGCTTTATGTATGAAAATAGAAACGACGTCTAGTATTCTTTACTTTTTAAGATAAATACATACTTGAAAAGGGTAACGAACGTTGATATATTGAACTTAACTTCAATAAGTTTACTTAAATAACTTGTTGTTGTAAGAAAGTTAAAGCTTTATTTGTTTTCTATAATCCCTCCACGACCACGGACACGCCGGCGTTACAGTTAATAATAGATTTCTTAGAAATTTAATTAATTTCTTAGTTATTTACTTGGAGGTGTTGAAAGCTTAAATTAGTCGTAATTATTTAATTATACAAAATTATCAACTTACGAAGGTATTTTCGGAGCAAGTAAAGTTTCGAATAAATTATTGTTATTTGCAGTGAGCTGTAACCAAAAACCACACTCTTAATAACACTATTCACGTTCATTGATGTACATAATGCAAAAATAAAATATTTTCTTAAGCAATTAGAATAAAAAGTCGACGTTCATCAGTAGTTTACAATGAAGTCTATTCAGGCACAGAGCCAAAATTACAATCAATGAGGGGAGAACAGGGAAAATGTGGACAATTTTCCCGATGAGGGTAAGGTGGCCACATTGAACATTTGCAAAATTATTGTATTTTAATCCTTATTCTTACAATCTTAAGATTTATATAAACGCAAAAAGATTTACTATACAATTGAAATAAGCAGGCGGTAGATTAAAGGGTTTACAGAAAATTTGTGTGCTTCATAACGGGACCGTCACTGGTGATCCCCACGCGGTTTTGTATTACCAATTACGCTCATTCTACATCCTAACAAGGCTTTTGAGTCCATTAATAATAGTGACACACCGGTTATTAAGTGGTATTGTTAGTGGTTGTAATTAATTCAGATAAGTATACAAAAATATTAAATTACTACATTTATTATTTGTAAAATAGAAAGTCTAGTACGTTCACAAAAATCTCAATTATTAAGTTTGGTAGTTCATAGTTTAATATAAAATTGGTATAAGTATTAAAAAATAAATACTAGTAAATCTATACATATAATAGAATTGTAACTAAGCCGAATCTGTACATTAAATATTTTTTGGGTAACCTTATTGAAGTAGACATTATCATCGATACAGAGGCCGAATCTATAGTTTTTAGAATTTTTATCTGTCTGTCTGTCTGTTACCGCATCACGGAAAAACCACTGGAGGGATTTTGATAAAATTTGGTATGATGATAGCTGGTTATCCAGGTCAACATATAGGATACTTTTTAATGCGGTAAAATATCTCATCTCTGAGAAATCGATACTAAACGTTAAAACGTGAATAGGCACGAACCCGAACGGAGCGAGGGTGAGTCACTAGTACTAAATAGTAAAAGATATTTAGTAAAAGAACAGTAAATGCTACTAAGTGATCAAAATCTATTATTTGCTCAGTGAATAAACTGGAATGTATTCATCCATTTTCGATAAAATCTCCAATTCACCTTTAACATAACAACAATAAGGTAATCGTACGTAGAGTAAATGAACCTGAACAGTTTTAGGTCTACCCGAGACCTTTGTAAGTCCCAGTGGAAATTACTCATATAAGCTAGGGGCCACCGAATAACAGTTGAATTCCTTCTGCATAAATTGTAAGTTAATTAACAAAAAAAAACGATTTACTTTACGTTTAATAGTTTTATTGTTCTATACATTTTTTATACCTTAGCTTTCGGCATAAAAAAATAATGATCTTTAAATTAAAGAAATCTATGTTTTAATTATATATCAGAAACCATTTAAATTGAAGACATCAAATTAGTAATTTCATAAAATTTATAAAAATCTTTAAATTTCGTGAAGTAAACTTCGCAATTTGGATGCTGCATATAGGGTAGATAGGCATTGTGATTAATTACTTTGGCATTATTTCCCAATTAAGCTCACCTTCCCCTAACTTTGCGTCGCTCGAGGGAGCGGCCTGCGTCTTTACAGATGAAAACAAGAAATCTGTTGTATTATCGCTTAAACTTGGATTAGGGCACAAAGGTAGAAAGCTCGTAATCCAGAGTGAACGAATACGCTCGTGTAACACTAAGCTCGCTTTGTTTCTGAAGCTTTATAGAAGACAGTTATACGCATATGAACAACGATGCGCTAAGCACAATGATAATATTCTATATATTTTATTCCGATGACATATAATTGTAAAAATTAATTCGGAAAGATATTTGTAAAAATAATAAGAGCTGATTGTCATGTTTATAATAGATATTTATATAAAAAATATGAAAAGATACTTTAACAACAAGGGTTAACAATTTATTGGGCCCATTTTGTAGTATAGACATTAACTTTAACGTTTACACTTAATGTAATGAAATAAGTAATTGTTGCGAATTTATAGCGAGGGAGGCTGGCATTCCTTTTTGCTATGACTCATATACCCGAAAATTTCATTTGGCAAAGATACCATTACTATCATTGGTTCCTTTACTAAGCTTCAATAAGCGTACAAAACCTATAGAGAATCAATTTTCTATTCAAGACAATTGTAGCCCATTGGTATAACTTGCTTCTATAGAAAACCAAGTGATGTCACATCAAATTCCAGGTCTCACCTTTGATATTTTCATGTGCGATCCATCTTAACATGTTTACCTTTGCAGTATAAGAAACGTGCATATCTTCTTACTAGTTTTCAGAAGATACGTGTCCGCCAACCCGCACTTAGCTCACATGGTTGACTATAACCAGATCTCCTTCACATTTAAGGCTCTTTACAGAAGAGCTGAATTATTATTATTTCTACAGTCATTTATATATTTATTACATGAAAATACTTCATATTTTATTTCATTTTAACTCAACAATTACCAATTCTCTAACAAAGGTGTTTAAGCATTTAAGATCGCCATTAATGATACTATTATGTGTAATGAAAACCGCTTCAGCTGAAACAATAAATTTTCTCTTTCACGGTTTAACTACGTAGGAGCGTCCGAAACTCCCGCATTCATTATCAGTTAAGCGAGAGCCCTTCGCAAAAAAAAACATTAAAAGCCCTATCTAAAAACGCGCTGAGTACAGGGGAGTAACGAAGTGGAATCTTAAAACAATAGCTAAATACGAGGGTCAGCCTTTTCATAGCATCCTCTACTTAAACTCGAGATCACTCAATATATGCTGAATTCAAAGAATTTTTACGAAGAACATTTTAGACCGCTTTATTGCGTTTGAAATTTATACTGTCCCAGGGGTGCTATAAATTTTTGTGGAATTTCCCAGAAAACAATTCAACGCGCTCGTCTGTTATTGAGCCCATATGTAAATGTTTATGGAGCAACGGAAAGAAATTGTTCTTGCAAAATCAGAAAACACGTATCTAATTTACGGTTGACATTAATTAGTTTTGTCTGCCAATTGGCTATCCTTTAAAGTCGAGAATAGGTAGCAAATTGATCCAATTTCACCCCTGTCTACCCCGGCAGACCATTAATTACTGGGAGATACCTACAGTGCTATGCCACTCACTGTAAGCCTATTACTTCATTTAAAGCCCACAAACAAACCAACAAGATAAATATTATTGTTCGTCTATTTATTTGATATTAAATCGTAATTGACTTCTAAGGTGTGAAGAGAAGTTATTAAGACAAACTATCATTTGTACGGTGAAATATAATATACTAAACCAAGGGAGAAAACAAATATTATATAATAATATAACATATACTAGTTATTTATTATGTATTTTCAATTTATTACATATTAAAGGTACATAATATGTACCTATGTATAAATAGATATAGTATTGTGCAATATCAAAAGGAAGTTGGCCCTCAAGATGATTCGTTGAATTTTATGAATCGTCACCTACGCGCTCATTACAGTAACGTAGCTTCCAAAGTAGATACATACATATGCACTACAATAGCAATAGCGCAGTTAAATGCCAGGAATAAATTTTAAAAAGTGTTATAATATTTACTTGGCGTTTTTAAAAATATAAACATATAGGTACGCCTTTTAGCAACATTTAACGCTAACCGTCAGTCTACAAACGCTAACTACACTGTAATATTAACAGGGAAATGTTCAATTTTTCTCGAAAATGTAACTTGTCTGAGCGACATCCCGTATACTAATAGTTTACGGAAGGTAAGCCTTTACTCTAATTTTCATGTCGTTCGGCTGTGGACGTCAACAGCTTTCATGCTTAAATGTCGAGAAATCGTAAGGAAATTTCATTGTAAACGGAGTTTGAATTAAAATAGACAAAAATGTACTTAGAAATAATGTGTTTGGTAGTTGCAAGCTCTTGATTTACTACACTGCGTACTAAATAAAAAAAATATCTAATAGAAATGAAGAATTATAAAAAGTTTAATTCCATACACATAACACTTAACTTTAGGTAAAGCTAAAATTCTATTCTTCACATTAGAAGAATTTTAAATAATGGTATACCCACCTCCATAAAATCTTCTAAATCGACCGCGTTAAATATCTGTACAATAAATATCAACATGTGGACAGAACTCGCTACTTACTAGAAAATGTTGAGATAAATAAGATTAAAAGCTATCCAGATGAAAATAAGCACTAATAGTGTAAAATCTAAAAGAGAGACAAAATCGCATAAAAGTGAATCTCCCCCCTTTCCTACAGGTAAAGTTATTATTTTTTAATTTATATAAGACCATTCTAACCAAAAAAAGAAAATCAATTCACTTGTAACTCAAAAAAACATATAACCGAATTGAGTAGGTACCTCGTATTTTTCAAGTATGAAGAAAATTCCAGACTAACATGCAAAGCAGAAATAGGTATGACCCGGAATGCGCAATAATCACGTTGGCGTCAACCATGATTTGTATTCCGCACCTCCGTCGATCCGTCTGGCCAGATTAATTATCGGCGGCACCCCTCATGTTTGCAAATTAGACCCTCTGACTTCCACTGTAAATCTTGGACATACAGGAATTATACTAACATCCAGACTGGTTAATAGTAAGCTGCGTTTGTCGTACAAAATAATTAAAGAATATTTTCTTTAAACGGAACATTATTTAGTAACGCAGTAGTATATGCAGTGGATAATTTTGTGTATATACTCGTAATACAAGCACGACTATGCGAATATTGATATCGCGATACACCAAAAGCCGATGGCTCTTACTACAATCACGCACTGTTTACAAAATGTTTTAACAAGGGTTGCTACGTGACAGGAGACACAATTGAATCATTAAAGCTATTCTTCAGAATATTAAAGAGATATATATGTTTACTGTTACATTATATCACACAAAATTAGGTTAGATTAACTAGGATTATACACGAATAGGCGAAAACATAAGGCTAACAAAACGGCGAGCTCGGGTAAAGCACCCTAAAGGATGCTTGTTGCGGACGGTATTACAGCCATAATTTTAGAGAGACATGTGACGGCAAACTCTCATGAGACTCAGCGTATGAAAACATCTCAACATGTCTAATTATACGTGAATATATTGCTACGAACTACCCACATAAAATTTTGGACATGAAATTTCAAAACTCAAAAGGATTTGTTATTCAACTTTAATTGCTTTACAAGTTATGTAGTTAGATGAAAAAGGAGCTGATAACATCAAAGAGAAAACATTTTCTAGTACAATTTCTGCGAACTCTTCGTATAATACATAATATGTAATTCTTTCTTATTATATTTTTCTGACAAGAAATCTTTATATGATTTATATAAAATATTATTTATAGTAAACTAGAGACTCACTCTCGCTTCGCTCGGGTTCGTCCCCTAGGTACGTTTTAACGGTTAGTGTGGAATAGATGGACTATATTATATATACATAAATATGATATTATGATGAGTTGTTGTGGGTTGTATTATAACGTATTTTCCCGTGGAAATGAGGTAATCCTGCGATAAAAATATAGCCAATAAAAAAAAATAGAAAATTAAAAACAAATCTATCCCTCGGGAATCGTATATTTTTCCGGGATAAAAAGTAGCCTATGTGTTATTCCAGACTATAAATTATCCCTGTGCCAAATTTCATCCAGATCCGTTCAGCCGTTCTGGCGTGAAAGAGTAACAAAAATCCATACTCACAAACTTTCACATTTATAATATTTTAAATACAGATGTCACTCTCCAGCCCTCCAACAATCTCCACTCAAAAAAATCACGCCCATCCGTCACTCTATTTCGATGTAAAAAAAGGACAAACAAACAGACACACTTTCATATTTATAATATTAGTATGGATGTATGGATATTGAAAACATTTATCTAACTTCGTGATAATATTTTGGTTTCTATTGAAAATAACTTCTAAGTCTAAATGCGAAAGTTTTTATCGAGAACGTGCAAAATATAAGATAAAATGATTAACTTTGTTTCATCTTTTCATATTCATGCATTGAACTCAAAAGACTCTTAAACTTGCATGAAGTTTACTAAAGCAACTTTATTATGTTATGCTCCGAAGCATCTGGGCGAAGAATTTTCAATCTTTGAAAACTGAAGAAGCAAGAAACAAATTATGATATAAAGTAAAATTTATAAAAACCCTATTATTACGTTATCTCAGTCTAGCGATTACCGTAAGTAAAAAAATCTAAATATGAGTATAAGAAGAATAAAATAGTAAGAATACAAATAATCTTAGAACTTCTTTGTTTTATTTTAAATTCAGCATTAAATTATAGACATAAACTTAATTATACGACTTGTAAATACAATATAAAAGATAAAATTGTACACAGAACAGTAAAAGTTCTGTTTTCTTATCTTTATTTTCAATTTAAGAGTTGAGAGAAACTGACTCGCTCGAGGCACTCAGCCTAATGCTCTAATGCGCTCCATAACGGGAAAGTGGCGAACCCGAATAATTTTCCAATTATATTTCCCTTCCAATTTTCCAAGGTGTCGCTCGCGGCACTCGTCAAATGCAGCCATGACTTATTATGTATAGACGTCGTTGGTGGTTGACCTAACCTTATGGACGTAAAGCCTAAAATCCCTTATCGCTAAATAACCCCAGAACTCGGGGCCCTTCTAAACAGGTGAATTATAATGGTTTTCAAAAATATACGTAGAAATGTTACATCTGAAAAATGGCTTTTAATTTTTCTAGAAGTAGCTTTGTAGTTTGTTTAATTACGATTATTGGCATTTGCATTCGAAATAAAAGATATAAAATGCTTAATTAAACTTATAAAATAGACTTTTTCTAACTCAAATATTTTAATAGAAATCTGATTATATTGTGTTATAATACTTTCTTAGATTTACGCGAATGTTTGACAATATTAAATAAAACTATCTTTTCGGATTATTTCGCGGATTTATTTTGATTTTTGGTTCCCGACGTTTCGAATGCTTTACAGCATCCATGGTCACGGGAGAGATAGTTTTATTTAATATATTGTGCTATGTATATTATTACAATGAAATAAAATAAAATGTTATTTCTATTTCGTTTACTTTTGTAGCAAAAGCATTTTACTTCCCCTCAACAATATCACTTGAAGCGTAGCGCTGGTCACATCTCACAGACGACCCTCTAAAGCTTTATATTACAAAGATTGTTTCTTAGATCAAGTCTTGATAACCAATATTTGATATTTCAAGGGGACAAAGTATGAAAGAAGTATTGCTTTAAAATTTCCATCTGCTTCTAATAATAAATAGACATATAACAAATATGTATAAATAAAAATCAATTAATTTTAATTTGTATTTGAGGAAGTAATGTGTTCCGTTGAACGGCGGTTTCATAGTGATAGTGAATTTTATTCCATTAATAATAACATTAAGTGACATTTAGAAACGTGTTTTATAGAAAAATCTTACTCAAACTGGCACTCGTTTCCTGGAACGTGCCGTTCGAATTATCTTTTTTTAAAAGGATATATTATCTAATGGCTGGAAATAAAATGTAATAAATGCGAGAGGCAGTAATAGTGGTTAATAACAGTAATTTTGTATCTAAAGGAAATTTGCTTCTCCGACCAAAATTACTAGTGGTGACACATAATAGTCTATAATGATATATGAGTTCAAATTACGCAATTAGGCCTCCACAATTGTTTGAGCTTCAGACCTATTAATACAGTATAATTATATATCTACATATAAATAGTTATTCTTAAATAATAATATATACTATGTTATATTTAAGATTCTTTTCTTTTGAAAAAATGAATACCTTAAAGGATATAAAATTCCATTCCGTTCTCCTACATGAAGCATGTTAGATAATAACTATATACTCCATCTTAATTAAACTTAAATAAATATGTTAAATTATAATACAAAATAGCGAATATACTCGTAAATATAAAAAATCTCGTCGGACTTGCTCACCGAGGGTTCCATGCAACTTATAGGAAATATGTTTAAATTTAATTTTCATTTTTTTTATTTTTTTGGGATTTTTCCTTTATTTGTGCAGTAAGTAACCTTGCTTTTTGCCAAATTTCGTGATTCTGGGTCAACGGGAACTACCATAAAGGTTTTCGACCCAAAACCTATAGGGTACTTCCGGTAGACCTAGAATTATCAATTTTAGTTAAAAGCAAGGTCTTACAGCAGAAGTAAAGGGAAGATTCGGAAGAATAAAAAAGTTGAAAATTAAGGTAAATTTTGATATTTCCAAGTTTCCGCGAAAATCTACACTTGCCCATATCTTTTTATCGTGTTGACTCAGATCCTTGATTTTTATACACCTAATAGGGACTATAGACTTCAGTATCTGATATAAATTTCAACTTGCTAGGTACACCTGTTCTTGAGAAAATCGGTGGTGACACACGGATAGACAGACGGACAATCGCATAAGAGTGATCTTATAAGGGTTCCTTTTCTTACCTTTTGAGGTACGGAACCCTAAAAAGGATGTTTGAAGTTTTTTTATATATAATTTGCAAATCAAGTTAAGCAAGTGAAAGTATAAGAAATAAGTCATAATTGACATAAATAATCCATTATAGAAATGCATAAAAATCTTATAATAAAATAAAGGAAATATTAATTAATATTGGTGTTAAAGACAAACGGAAACTAGTTGGAATTCCTAAGCACTAAATCATATCTCTCAAATATTGATTCGTGCTATAATGCAAATATCAATCTGAATCGGTTCGGAAGCAGAATAAAAACCCTCATTAGCAATCCCCGAACGTTCTTCCGAATGAATTCTAATGAAGTTAATCACGAATAAGGGTACTAAGCCCCCCTTTTTTAATTTATTTGTGAGAGCCCCTCAAGCTACTCGATGATAGCTTTTATTGCTTTTAGAAGTGGGTCACAGGTTTCGTTTTTTAATTTAATTATTTAAAATTTTTTGTATCACCTGAGGCAGAATGTGAAATCGCAACTATACATAATATAGGGTTTATACGTTTTAAGTAATCTATCACACACATTTTTTTTTTAAATATCATCTCGAAAGAGATATCTCTATAGACTATAATTACATAGTATATGGAATAACTTAAAATAAAATGAAAGCTGAAACGTGACTTATTAACCATCATTATAACTGGAAAAGTCATCATAATAACATTCAACTTACTATTACTCAATAATACCTACCTTTATTTGTGTGATGATTTTATATATTTGGTTTATAAAAGTTAGAATTTTCGTGTTATTTTAGCTACTGATAAAAAGTCTTCCTCATTAATCTAATGACAGTGTGATGTCAAAAATATCCTATGGGTACTAAAAGTTGGGCTAGAATTTTGGCTGCATCGAGCGTCACGTGCGCCTTAATGAACTGGCGCAGCGAGCACGTGACGACGTATCTGAGCTTTTTTTGTTAATTGTTTTTAATGATACAGAACAAGTACTTCTACGATGAAGTAGGTAAAATGTAACTTTGATAAACTGTAGTATATAATAGCAGTACTTTATTTTAAGTTTATGTTACACTTTGTAGGCATTTAACTTAAAAAACTTGAATTATTTTTTACATTTAATACAAACCTATTGAATTTTTTTAACTATTCTGCAATGATTATACACTATAAAATATAAATTATAAAATACTAATATTATAAATTTGAAAGTAGGTTTGTTTGTTTGTGTTGAATTAAACGGCGTACGCTCAGGTATAATAACTATTTATTATAAATGTAACAAAAGTTAAAGAGGAATACACGGTCGCTTGATGTCACCGAATAGAGAGCGAACAAACATAGATAATATATAGACTACAGAGTACAGAGTGCAAAACCATAAATAGGTGAGAAATCTAAATAATAATATAATATTCAACAGTTTGTCCTTCTTTCACGCCGAAACGAATTGAAGGAATGGTGTGATTTTTTTGTGTGGAGATTGTTGGAGGGCTGGAGAGTGACATAGACTACTTTTTATCACGGAAAATTAGGTATCTTATTTACACAGGAAAACACATTATAATACAATCCAAAAAAATATTTATGATCAGAATTACACGAAACTTGATATTAATGCTCTTCAATGAAATTAAATAAACACGTGTTTTTTTTTGAAATTCATTCTATAAGGGGGTAAAATAGGGGATGAAAGTTTATATGAAAATACCTTTTTAGAGATTTTTTTGTAGTTTTAGCGCCAGCGAAGCCGCGGGTTCTGCTAGTTACAAAATAAGCATTTTGTAGGTCTAGACTTAATGAAATCGATATTTGAGTTATTACAATTTCAAAGGAATTCTCAGTCCAGTAGGTAAATCACGTGAATAATATTGAGATAAAATTATTTTATCTGATGCACAAAGTAACCGTATTTCTCATTCTGATGTGAATAGATTCAGGAAACGTGAAGCTACAGGTAGCAGAAATACAAAGCGTCTAGTACTATATCTACTGTACCTATGTACATATAGAATTTTGTTCTGTAGTTTTGTTGGCATGTTCACAAGATAGAGTATAAAGTGTTTTCTAGTTTTGTTGCTTTGACGACAATACCATAGCTATATAAACTTTGTCTTTGCACTATTTCTTTAAAATGTTTAAAATATTTCTGGTTTGAAAGGCATTTCTACTGTGAAGAGCTGTGAAAAACTCAAAAGTTACTCTCGTAAAAATAACAAAACAACTGCATATAAACAAAAACACTGTTTGAGTGGCTATATATATCGTATAGGGGTGTATATATCGTATTTATATTAGTAAGGATGTTATCAAAGTGCTACGACCATGGCTCAGGTGGCCGTACTCTCGTCTAATTTGTCACTAGAGGCCGGACACCCTCTAGCTCTAGTTTGCTTAAATATTATTTTACATGATTTGGATGGATGGATAAAGGTTATTTGGGATCACGTCATCCATGCCATTCATCTGTGTCATTTATGTCAAAGTATTATGTAAATGAAAGATTAGCTTTTTGAGATTAAATAATTGGGATAAGAGTGTGTTTGTTTATTTAAATATTAGATTACTCTTCTAGAATACTAATTGGGTTTAAACATCCAAAGATGTTGAATGTGATATATTTATTATTAATTAATATTAAGAATTAATACTTTTGCATAGTAATAATAACTGTATTGAAGCTAATCTTTTATTTACATGATACTCTGTAGGTTAAATATTCTTTTAATACTTGTCTTAAAATATTTAAATCGACAAAACGTTGCACCCCGAGCTAAGAATTATAATTAAAAATATTATTAAATTTATATTTAGCCAAACTCGTGCAACTTTTAGTAAGAAAAAACTTAAAAGCAATTTGTCTATTTATAACCTCAGTAGAACTCGAAACAAAAAAATTACTACACGTAGTACATAACTCGCAAGCATTCCGTCCACTTTTTGCTCGGTCGGAAATCCTAGTCCTGCTCAAGTCTCACGGTTTGCGCCTGGTTCTCATCATTTTTTGCTCAGGCTTCCGTTCTAAGTACCTACGCCGTGTGTGTTCACTCGAGTAGCACGTCATTTAAACGGTAGAACACTGTCATAGTAAGCTCGATAAGGAAAGCCAGTTTGTTAAGACAACTAAAAATAAAATGTTTGAAGAGAATTACAGTTAACTAGTTAGAACCCATAATTTTGATCGAAACAAGAATATTAATTAAAATCGGTTCAATTTTGGCGATCGTATTTGTACTATTGGTACAAGACACTGAATCGAGTAACCTCCGTTTTTGAAATGGACGAAAAGTTGGTGTATAATGAATGTATTGTATTTTAAATTCTAATAAAAATAATTGTGATCCTATTTCGGTCTCACTTTCTAAATTCTTATCATTTTGTAAAAAAGATTAGTTTTGAATGAATAAAAGCACAGTTAATGGTTATTTCACGATATCGGCAGAGCGATCGATGTATTTTATTCAATACCGTTATATATTTAAAAAAAAATTAAGAACAGATCCATTGTTGATAAATTTTGATTGAAATTCTAAGAATAAACATCAGAAATAACTAAATTATTTAGTAATTTAAAGCTCGATGTTTTAAACACTTTATCTACAGTTGCGAATTCAAATAACAAGCTCAAGCACATTCTGTTATACTTAATTAACGAAGTACAAATAAGACTTTCTATTTACTTTTCTAGCAAAACTCTAATATTTTTGTTTTAATGGTAGATTTCACTGTAAAAATTAAGACCATTACATTTTGCCATTTCTATCTACTATAGACGTTAGCGTTGCGTGAAATTAAATTAAGAAATGTAAACTGTTAACTACGCTCAAAGCGACAGCTTGATAAATTGGAATAGCAACCCCCGAATTGGAAGGTTTCGAAAAAGACCTACAAAAATGTAGAAATTCATTTGAGGCATTCTAAAACTTAATCCTATTTACAATTCTTACTTTTAAATTGTAAATGAAGAAAGGTGTTTATTTGTTTGTAAACAGCAACAGAGCAATGAATCGATTTGATTTGCATAGAAAGAGACTTGCTTATTTTGCTAAATTACAATACTAATTTATACTTATTTATGTATTATAATTTTACTACAACTACTATACAAGTATCTTTAGAACTGTTCTCATTATTTATTCTATTTTAAAAGTAAAGGACGTTAAACTAAATCAAAGAGATAAGCTTTCCTAATCTCTAGGTACTCAAAGTATCTATTGCCTACACTCGAAATATCAATTGGTTTATTTAAGCTTTTATTTGAGCTTCGAATTTAGGGGTAATCGAGAAGTTTTGTTTGATATCAAATTGTCACTCATTGGAAGTTTACTTTGTTTACCTGCCAGGATGGAATTAGATGCTTAGATGGCTGTACCTGAAAATAACAAGAAAAAATATTATAAGAAATATATCACTCAATTCTAACTCTATCTATCTTATGAAATAAAAATATGATACAAAATCGCATCCATCTGTTAATTTAATAGATACATTATTAAAGTAACGCTAAATTGTTTTATTTAAATCAGATAGTAATCGGGCAAATATTTTGCTATAAAAAATATATTTTTTTAATATTTTCACGCTATTTTTTTAATAGTTTCATGGGTATTTCCATGCCCAAAGTAACTAACGTGACTAAATAGAATTTAAAAATATATGGGTCTTCTATCAAATTCCACACCTAATTGTGTAAAACTAAAACTGAATCTGTTGCATAAAAGAAAATTACAGTCAGAATCAAATAACACAACCATTGTAGATGCGAGAGTATAATTTGTACACAATATGCAAATTGACAAGCAAACAAGAGATCTGGGAAGACAAAGTACCAGTCTTGTTTGTGAGTAATGCGATGCTCCTAGCAATGCTAACGGTCACATACGTCTTAAGCCTGAGTTATAAGCTGAACTATTTGTTATATTACAATTGTGTATGATTTTTATTAGGATTGTTGTCAAAAATAGAAAAAAACTTAAAAAAAACTTGCTTGAAACTTGCATTAATGCCAAACCAGTACATTTTAACTAATTTTTAATAAGCAATAAAAATGTAGTAAATAGCAATATTTTTATTAAAATTAAACATATATAATCATAAGAAATTGAATTTAAAAAGAATGACCATACATTACAAAAATGTTGTTCAAACATACAATAAGAGTGACAAACGAGGGGTCTAAAGCTAGAAGCCGAGAGTAATGCGACGCGCAGCAACGTCTAACAAGACCATATTAAATCACAGGCATTTTGCTGTACGTCTCGTCAGGTGTCTCTAACAACTATCTGGGTTTAGGTGAAATAGAAAATACACGAGTTCGAAAGTTTTATAATGTATATTTACAAATAAAAAAAAAAGATTATCTGTTTATTTTTGATTATCCGTTATTGTGTTGGAAGAAGACAACAATAAACACCTTCCATCACAATAATATAGATTGTTCATAGCAATAAGACCGCCTTTACATGCCTTCTGTTACCTTTCTTTTTCTTTTCATTTTATGTATTATACTTTTGTGTGCAATAAAGTATTTATAAATAAATAAAATAAAAAATAATATTATAAGTGCGGAGTTATAGTAGTGAGTGTCTTTGTTATATTAGATTAACATACTATATAAGATATTTTTTATCAATGTACTATTATTATAAAGTTTCATAAACTATGAAGGAATTCAAAACGTCATCATTAGGTTATCATAAAATTCAGCATTCGTGCATTTTTAATGTAGATAATGTATGCAGAGGTTATATTTTATGAGTTATTTCATTGTATGAATATTTTACGGGCGAATCAGACTCACAATTCAGAACTACGTAATTCATATGTAAAAAATTATATGCAATCTCAAAAACACTTGAATTCCGCTTTTATACATTTTTGAACTATAAAAATATGTTCTTTAGACTACAAAGTAAATAAATAAAGTTGCATTTTTACTGTTTCTACAATTAGGTAGGTATATTTATTCTTACATATATACATAAAATAGCTAAAATTTATGAACAAACATATTTAATACAAATTGTATTAAATTTCAGCAATACATAGACACAATCAGCTTTCTGACTTATAATAAAATGTAAAGCTTACAATAAAATCTGCTATAAGCTATATTTGCATAAAAGTATGTAATTATCTTATTTTCAACTACTAAAGATTGAATAGTCTATTTTTGTTTATTTTACACTAAAATGATTATAATTAAATGAACATTAAAACAGACGACTTAAATCTTAATCTCAAATAGATATTTTTGTTTTGCATATTATTATGTATAACATAATTAATTAGTCAAGAGTACGGGAAGGCTTTGACTAAACGTATTAAGGTACAAAGCGGTACCTGAGGGCAAGAATAATATTCTATTGAATGCACCAAGTAAATATAAGCTAAAGGGAAACATTAAGCAATCTAAAACGCTGTATACCCCATTTATTACGTACACCCGCAAAGATGAGCGTTTGAGCAACCCCTTTTGTTCATTTGAGAGTAGGTACCGTCAGAAACACTCATTTGTTCTAAGAAGTAAAAATATGTCTATCATAATATTATTGTATTTAATGCTTTCAAAAATATATATTCTACTTCGAAAATTATGTAAGTAAGTTAGCCTACCAAATCATTTTCACGATCATTCTGTGACGTGTTTTATTTCATTAGAACCTTCTGGGGTGTAATTTACGTAAATTATAAATAATTATATTAATTAAAACTTTCTTGTAAATAAAAGTTTTTAGAATTCAAATTAGAAATTAATTTTTAATATAGACAAATTTAAAATGTCTGCTTACAATTTCTAACTTATAACACAAATAGCTCGCATGTGACATTACCAAGTAAAACTTTTGATGAAAGAAAACTTAAAACAATTGAGTAGTTATACTTTTATAACTTAACAAAGTTCTTCTATATTCTTTTTATTAAAATATGCACTAATGAATGTTTTTGATGTGGACAGTATGTCCGCAGACCCTTCTCAAATATGGCTTCGTAAATATAATAGTCATATTAAGCTTATCGTATAAGTTAAAATCGATATTCAATTACACAAACGATTAAACACAATACCCTATAATTTTTATTCACCACCTGTCCCTATATTGATAGATTACCAACTAGCTAAAATAATCGTTACTAATATTAAAAATTCGAAATATTCGTTCAATTATTATTTGCATGATTTTGAATCAAAATTGACATGGGATAACTTTTATCCCCGTATATTAATTATTATTTTTTATCGTGACATATTAGACCTTTGTAAATGTTACATAAAACCTAGCGTAAGAGTTTATTTCATAAGATTATGAATGAAAAATAAATGTATAAAACAAGTTGAGCCATTACAGTGTAAAGAACTAACAATACCACACTCACTCGATAAGTTTCACATTTACTAAAAGTATGAGACCTGTTCAAAAAAAGAGAGCAAAAATAATTTTTGATAATGTAATGGGCATATTTTGATTTTACAATATAAATTTGTTTATTAAAAAAGTAAAACTTACTTTTAATACTAAAATGCTTTCCCTGACTCAATTTCAATTTTTAAAAATTAAAATGTAAAACAATATAAAAATTCTAACAGTAAAAATGATAAATTTCGTTAAAGATCGCAGTATTTTCGCGTTAATACTACAAAAACCGGCCTGGTATCAGCAAAAGGATAAAACCTATTAACTGAGTGAGCACGCCTAGCGAAATAAATTCTAATAAAGTTAATTAAGCCGTGGGATGACATTATCTTTTTTAATATTACAGCTCCAAATAAAAAAACATCCCCGTTTTGGATAGACAAAGGGAGTATTTTTAATTGGGTCATGTTTGTATTTAAAAATGTTCACTAACGAGTTTAAATATAAAATTCTATATTATATCTAAGATATATTTCTAGATATTTTATTTTATTTCTCTTCTTAAAAACAAAATTTAACTACAAAGTATTTTATATTCAATCATTCTCAAGCTCGAAACTTATTACTGGGGTGAAAACGGAAGTCAAAAGGAAACCTACAAATACGGATATTACAGTACCGTTACAAAGCTCGTTCAGAACTTTAATTTTACTGATATATATTACATAAGCTATACTTTATTTAAGGGGCGCAATAAAATACGGAGTCTTAGATTTTTGAAGGCTTCCAACGTAAAAAGCCGCCAAATAAGTTACGACGAAATTAGTCCCGTATGTTCACAAGAAAGAGATAGATTGAGTACTCTTTAGAGATATCAAGTAAGTGAAAACGAGACAGCGTAAATAATAAAAACAGGGGTAAGTTAATCCACCATTAATGATAACCTTTGCACCTGCGCGAAATATTCTGCAGAAAATATGGGCCCCTAATATAAGGTAGGAATATATTGGGGAGAGGAACTTATATTTTGGTTGTAGGTTAACATTTTTAGTCATGAACGTCGTGAGTTATTTGCTAATAACAAAAAACAATATTTCAGGAAAAAATATGCGTAAGATTAAGAAAAAATATGAGGAAGCCTTTATTTTTATATAACCTTGTATAACCTTTAGTAACATTATTATTAAACGTAACAAGTGATATTGAATGAACAAACCACAGGAACATCTCAACTTACCGTCGGATATAGCAAGTACTTGACCTTAAACCTCGGAAAATATATCACCTTTATAAGATTAAGTACTATTATAAAAATAAGGTCATACTATAATGTATGTTTAATATTATATATCAAATTTTGACCAATAAAAGTTGTACATTTTCAACTAAATCCCAAATTACATAAGCATGAGTTTAGTGGCAGATTTGTTTCCATTTATAGAACCTACTTTAGTGCAATATATGTATATTCATAATAAAAACTTAAAAAAATAAAAACCGACTTCAAAAAAAGACCACTAAAAAGTAAAAAAATAAGTGATTGGTAGATATTTTTGAAGTCGATGCCAGCTAGTAAATGACTAGCTGGCATCGACTTCGAAAATATCTATGAGGTATCTATGGTAAATAAATACTAGCAATCAGTTATTTTTTTACTTTTTAATGTTTTTGTTTAAAGTCAGTTTGTATTTTAATTTTCAAATTTTTAAGTTACCATTTTTAGATAAGACATAGTAGTAGCAAAGTAAGAAGAAAGTATTTTAAAAATTCAGTAAGTGAAAAATCAATCATGCACCTATTTTCTACACTTAGGGGTGGGTTTGTTTTCAAATTTAATTGGGACCAACTTTGAGGTATACCGTGTCCAATAAAAAAATCATCGAAATCGAACTACACTATAAAAGTTGTGCGTGGTCAAACAAAAAAAATATACATGTCGAATTGAGAACATTCTCCTTTCTTTTCGTCGGTAAAAATATACTTTTCATAGAAATATTATAAAAAAAATCCAGTAATTTTATTAAACGGTTTAGTTGCTAACACTTTTAATAAAAATCTCTTTAAAAGAATAATGAAGCATGTAACTTTATATATCGCTGAGAATAAAATCCTTTTTAATTAACTACGACCCACTTTGCTGTGAAGTTGCGAGTTTTATGTTTAAAAAATGAACACGAGTAACAAGATAAACACTTTTTAAATAAATGCTCATCTAATCTGACTCCGAATACAATATATAACTAAACCACTTAGAATAATAAAAAGTTATAAAGCACTAGCTTTTCCTCGCGGCTTGGCTCAAATAAAAAATTTCCTTCACTTCAATTTTTATTGGACATTCGATGATAATATGTATATGTATATATACATTGTAAAATGTTTATATTTTGTTGTCGTTGTAAATATATTATGTAAAATAACAATAATTGAACGATTATTCGTCAGGTTTTGAACCACGTCCATGATACTTTGTTATACGGTTTACGTGTTTAAGACGTTCAAAGTAAAACCTCCAAATCAATAAGTAATTGAAAAATTAAATCCACAAGAAAATGCTTATAAGTACAAACACACAGCCTCGTATTTATTTACAGATAGAAAAGTTAACTTGACAAAAACTTTATAGAGACAAAAGGATAAATCTAAAAATATTACTTTACTGGTATAATATGATTTAAATCTTATACATTTCATATGAGGATACAGCGCTTACAAAACAAACGCGGTTAAATTGTATTTTGCTATTTCCCAGTGCAAACTATGCCAACTTTAAGCGATGTCAAGTTACTCCCAAATAAGCAGCTCTAGGACCTGTTAAAAATAATGTTCTGTATTTAACTTAAAAATGTTCTGTTTTACTCAGTTATGCAACCCACGCAGTAGCCGGTAGCAGGTAGCGAGCTTTCATTGTTATTATTGTTTGGACTAGACTTTCTTTGCTAACTTGTCTAGTACGTACTTCACACAACACACCGTTTAAACACATTATATTACGTTGCTGCGTTTATTCTAGATTTGAATTAAAAAATCTCTTACTATCGTTAGCCTTTTCTATTACATATTAAGGTTTTTTACTCTTTATAAAATCATTAATCTATACATATAATAAAATTCTAACTAAGCCGAATCTGTACATTAGATATTTTTTGGAAAATCTTATTGAAATAAACATTATTATCGATATATAAGCCGAATCTATAGTTTTTAGAATTTTTGTCTGTCTGTAACCGCATCACGAGAAAACCACAGGACAGATTTTGATGAAATTTGATATGATGATAGCTGGTTATCCGGGTCAACATATAGGATATTTTTACCGCGGGAAAATATCTCATTTCTGAGAAAAAATACAAAAACTGCAATGTAAGTGTATACTAATATGTAAAACCTAAGAATTTGGTTTTTGGTCATCTGAACACGGTTGGAGCCGCGGGCAATGCTAGTATGATATAATTACATTCGTATTACTTTGTTATTATTATGTTTGTTTTTTTATTGCCGTATAATGCCTTAGCCGATTGATGAAAGATGCCTACACAACCTATATTACTCGTAATAGAAAAATATTTAATATTATTTACTATTTATTATTTATTAATTATCATTTAGATTTTGCCGTAAACATAGATGAGCCAAGTCAGTAACGTAAAATCAAAATCTTGTGCATGGTTCTACTGAATTTCCCTGCTTTATTTTTTTTTACTTTTAATTAGTTGTGTAGTGGTTAAAAGCACCGACTTCGAAAATATCTGATTAGGTATATATTCTAAATGAAAACCGCCGCTTAGTTATTTTTTACATTTTAGTGCCTGGAAATCGGTTTTTTTTTAAGTTTTAATAATTTCGACCCCTACGAACTGTTTCTATGCTGATGATGTTAGTATATTTTCATCGTCATGATAGTTCACATTAAAGTGAATAATTGATTAGATGTCAACAACGTTGACGCAAGCGTTGCTGAACCTCGCGTGGGATGTAGTCAAAACACGAGCGAAGTGAAGGATGATGATTCATTAATGTTACATTAAGTCCAATTATCTACATATTTTAAGTCAGTACTAATTTATACAAATTATCTGTATACGTAGTCTTATTATTCCGTCTTCCACTCCGTAACATTGTTTAATATTATACCTACGTTGAGTGGCATTTTTCACTGACTGACTGAGAACGATATAAAATAAAATTACATGAAACAAAAATACATTTCCAATACTATATCTAATATTATAAACTATGTACTACTACTATTTGATAAGATTTGGTAAGATTTTTTAATATGTCCATATCAGACTTTATACAAATGTCTGTGTGTGTGTGTGTGTTTGTTACTCCTTCACGCTAAAAGACAAAACTAGCTAGATTGCGATGTACCTAATTAGTACATTCAACTGATTATGTATATACTAACCCAGGACAATTACGGCCTAGACTAAAAAATAAGCTATAATTACCTAGAGGCACACACGAACATAGGTAGGGTAAGTTGTTATATACAGTAAATTGCTTACAGATTTATAATCTTCAAAACAAACAATTGTAATAACAAATTAGGCAACAAGTTTACAGCTCATCCGTCTGAGTTTCATTAGGCGATGCATCCCATCTAATCAGACTTAATCTAGTTAAAACTTTTCCAATAAGCCGCCCCAACATTCCTCGGCAATCGTAAAACGAATGCCAAATGTCATAAGCACGGTTTGTGTTTACGTGGGGAGATGAAAGATTTCATCTTTTAATAAAGTATTTTGGAGAGTGGAAGCTATTTACCTGGCATTTTTTAACAAAGTTCATGTCATGTTTAACTGCAGAATCATTATTGTGCGTATGTATTTATAATAGTATACGTAAAACACGAGACAAAATTCTAGATACCATTCTAAAATGTACTTAATAAGCAATGTTTTAAATATTTATTAAAAATATTACATATCACCTACCACCACAACATATACGTGTTATATTTATAATATGCACTAAATAGTTTTCGCAACAAGCAGAATCGTAAAGCTTCTATCCCCTACCCCATAGGACTTCATTTCCAGAAATAAAAAAGTAGTCAACGTCTGTCCAACTAAAAAATATAGAGTATCTCTAGGCAATATGTCACTAAAATCGAATGTAATTTATTTTTATATAATCTAAAGCTTTCATAGAGATTGCCTTCGACAAAAGAGCTTACAAATTAATGTCTTCATAATATTAAGGTACAACTTATATGTACATTTTATTACGCCTCATATAAAGTAACTCCTGTTGCATAGCTCTAAATGCCATATCGCAAAATGAGTATAAACGCGTTTTAAAGCTAAAGTGACGCAAACGCTCTGCCTCTTAACGCATCATTAAACTAATGATATAAATCTTCTTCCAACCCCAATATTTTTTACAACCTATAAATACACACGGCTGCTTCATAAATAATATAAAGTTATTATTTATATTACTTATGGTAATAATTGCATATAATATAATGAGTTTTATTTATTATATTAAATATTAAATTACATATTTTTTATATAAAAATAACATTTTTACTTTAAGTATATTAAGTTAAAAAGCACAGCATATAAGGGTAATGTATGATGATTATTATTGTGAACATTTTTTTATATATAAAAAATATAGTAGGCTATGGGGTGCACCCCCAGTTCGAGAACAAGTAATCTTTCAATCTCTTAATGACAATCGGGAATTTTGTTGCAATTCTCATAGCCATTCTCTCAACCAGAGGGATTGCAAAAACATTTATAGGATTAAGAAAGCAAGCCTCTACAATTATTTTTTTTATTGGATTAGGAGAAGTATTATTAAGACACATTGTTTGAAATACTTATGAAGAATTAAATTCTAAAACAGTTTTATTTAATTTAATTTTGGAAAATTTATTTAATATAATTTTAATATTGTAATGTTACCTTACAAATATTATAAATGTGAAAGTTTAGATGTTTGGATGGATGTTTGTTACTCAATCACGCCAGAACGGCTGAATGGATCTGGATTAAATTTGGCATAGAGATTTATTATAGTCTGGAAAAGCACATAGGCTACTTTTTATCCCGAAAAAGTGTACCGTCCTCGTGGGATATATTTGTGTTTGTTTTAGCATGTCTGCTAGTATTATATATCTAAATATTACTTAACTGAACTTACCTATTCTAAATACAAGTTATTTGAAATATATTGTATTTAAGCACACGAGTACATATAAGTAACTTAAAGCATTATATAAAATGTATATATGTCCTTATTTTTTTAAAACCAAAGTTTGATTAGATTTAGAAACCATCTGATATCATCATTTACATTACTCCTACCCCACGAATAAAGGTAATGGAACGAAAACGCTCAAAAATATTATCCATTATCTGTATAGCAGATAGATCATGATAATAAATGCCAAGATATTTCTCTAGAGACTTATTTTCAGAATTTCTTATCACAATTCTTTTGGAACGTTTATTTTATATCCATTACTTTATGTTTCCTTATTTTTAAGATTCTCCATGAAATATTATTTTTAATTTTCTTTTATCATTTACAATAAATTAACTTCTATATTTTTTAAAATAAAATATCTGTTTTTGAAATATTTGGCGTTTTACTTTGTTAATAAAGAACTGCTTAATCAACTTGGAATTATAAAACCGCCCTAAAAAATAATAATTTTCATATAGATACAAAAATCTATTAAACGATCTAACTGATTAGTCTAATTACCATATTAATATACCTAAAGTAGTCGTCCAATTAAACTGATGATGATGACGGACAGACACGTCGATTTTCTAAAAAGATAATCTCAAAAAACGAATATTTTTACTTCATTAAATGTACTTGCAAAAACGTGCGGAGGCCATATTCTCTTACATTAAAGACATTAAGGTAGTCATTTGACAAAAAGCTCTATACAAAATCAGTCCGTTACGCTACAACAATTTGTGTAAGTCACTTCGCTGGGGAGAATAAGACATTAGATGTTTTCGTCACACCAACAGTCATCTTAAATGATGCGTGTCATATAAAAATATTACTTGTAGGCTTATTCTAGAGTGTCAGTAATGGTAGATATACGACTCCTTTATGAATATTCGCTGTTTATTCATACGTGTATGGCAGCTGTAAGTAAAATACCTGTAATATGTGAGTGAAATACCGTGTCGGTTTTTGCATATAAATATTTACAGATGATTTTATAGATGTAACATTAGTCTGTTTTATTTATAACAGTATAACATCTAAATATTGAATCGGAAATGGATGATAGTCGCAAAAATGGTTATCGTGAAAATTTCTTGAGGAGACCTACGTCCTGTACTGAAAATTTTTCACCTGAAACAACGATGGTGATCTACAAAACTCTTACAAAATATAAAGAGTCTGTAAACTATCTCCAATTTGCCAATTTGCCAATACTATATAGCAAGTACTCCGATACCCACTTATACATAAATCATAAAATAAAAATTTATAAATAATTCTATTGTTGACACATTCACGTTTTTTTTTTGAAAGGTAATGAAAATAACAACAATTATAAAACTACTTGTGAATGAAATGTTTTCATTTCATTATGTTCATTAACATGAAAAAGTCATTGGACGAAAACAAGGCATATTAAACAAAGGGTGAAATTAAAATTAATATGAACAATATGAAAAGCTTTAATAAAGCAATTGAAACTTCCGGGAGCATGCATCAAGCCGTTGCGGACTTGACGTGTAGTGCGCCCGCACGTGTTTGAAGTACTTCTAGATAACCATCCAGTAAAGATATATCCATCAGTATGTAATTAATATTATACTATCATGTAGGTATTTACAAATATTATGTGTATTTAATTTTATTATACTATAAAAGAGATAAAATTATTTGTTTGTTTGCACGCTAAGATTCTAATTTTTCCTAACGTACCACGTAAATGGAGTTGCATGCAATCATGAAAAATATTTTTCAAACAATTAAATTATGTCATAAAATCAAGAATAAAAAATGTAAACTTTACTTCTCTTCTTTATTACTATTAAGATTGTAAAATATTTGCCGCATCATTTTCTTTTTTATTATTTTCAATAATTGAATTGGAATCTTTCTTTCTCCAACAATCCAGCAGATATGTAGACTAAATAAACACATAATAGATACAATAACAAGAACGCTCTTATTAGTATAATCTGTATATACTTAGGTACATTATACTTATAAATAATTAATATTATGTGTAAAATGCTTTGTAAGATAATTATTTAGTACCCTTTCTCAACATGGATATTGTATAAAATATCTAAAGGAGCAATAAGTCTGGCAGTCGGTCGGTAGCGCCGTAGAACGCAATTATCTATGCGTCGCTTAGGCGCCGTTGCTAATGATCGTCTCGCTCACATAAATACGAACTTATTAAATATTCCGGACGGAACAGGAAGTTTTGAAGCGAAAAAAACTAAATTGACACATTTTTTAGCGGTGTCATTGTTTGCTATGGAATTTTTGGAAATAAACATTTTAGGTGTGATGAACGTACGAATTTTATTTTTTCTGTTATACCAACAATCAAATACAAATATATTCGTAAGAGTTTAAAAATATTCTTAACATGTAAAACTGATAACATTTCCTTTATAAAATTAGTAACAATTTTAACACATTTATTCCACTCATGTGTACAATCACCAACACAATTACAAAAAGTACATTTTTGCATAATTATACAAATTATAATCTTATTAACATAAATTGTGTGCGATAAATGAAGTGTACTTCCAAAAATAATTATTTATCGTTCACGAATCCAAAATTATTATTTTTTAATTACATAATATTAATTTCTTTTTAAAAATGTTGTCACAGAAATACAAAAGTTAAACATTATGGAATAGCATTCTTTGCTTCATGTATAAATATATAAAAAGTACCTGAAATATACTCATTTAATGCTTACATCATGAAAAAGAATATTGAAAAAGGGATAGAGTTCAGATAATATAAAGCAATATTTTGGCATCAGTAATAATACACTGACTCAGACATAAAAGCTTGTCCACTATACAAATAAAGAACTAAATCGCTGCTCTCTGAAAGCTTTTCTTTTGCTACTACTTATTTGGATAGACTTAAAGATAAATCTATTTTTTTTTAATTTGCTACATGCAAAGTATGTAATAAGAACTGAAACAAATCTATCACATGAAAACCGTACATTTTTCCGGGATAAAAAGTAGCCCTTGTGTAATTCTGACGTATGAGCTATATTATTGTAAAGTTTCATTAAAATCCGCTCATTAGTTTTTGCGTGAAAGAGTAACAAACATCCATACATCTATACATCCAGACTTCCATACATCCTCACAAACTTTAGCATTTATAATATTAGTGGTTATTGATTTGAACATCAAATGATTGTATATAAGCTTTATTAGACGTCAAGGACATAATATTACATAAGTAATAGATAATTTATTCCAATTTTAGGTCGTTGCTAAGTCTATTTAGTTCGGGTAATTATTATAATAACCATGGACAAAGAGTGTAAAATAATTCTGTTTCGAAAATTAAAGCCAAAAAAGGTCTGGCACATTTTAATATTAAATGAGTACATTATAACATATCTTCGTTAGAAACCGTGGCGCTTTTTTCGCCATTGTTCCATTTGGCCGGCTTACTCTTAATATAATTCCGGGTATAGTACAACAGTCCATTAGAAAGGAAAATGCTTTTCTGTATTTTAATTCCATTTTCTATATAAGAATATACACTTTGTTCTATCCAATTCGCTTTACAAGGGTGAAATGTGTAAGAAAAGAGCGCGTGGTTCAAATCGCATTAGATTTTGTGGTTCCGTTACATATATTAGCATAAATTTGAAGACTTCGCCGAATGGAGTATTATTACCATCTGCGCTTATTCTAGGCACACTACTTTCAGGAATAATTAGAGAAATGAGGCTTAGGATGATTTTGGAGCAATGCCAATATTTAATTCAAATGTTTTTAAATTAATTGTACATGACTTCCTATAGTTTTTCTTCTATACATATAATAAAATTCTAACCGAGTCGATCTGTACATTAAATATTTTTTGGAAAATCTTATTGAAATAATAATTCATAATTATCGATACAGAGGTCGAATTTATAGTTTTTAGAATTTTTGTCTGTCTGTCTGTCTGGGAATGCATTACAAGAAAACCATTGGATGGATTTTGATGAAATTTGATATGATGATAGCTGGCTATCCGTGTCAAAATATATGATACTTTTGCAGGAAAATATCTCATCTTTAAGAAACTTATACTAAGACTTAAAAAGTAACTAGGAACGAACCCGGGCGGAGCGAAGGTGAGTCTCTAGTCTTTAATAAAAATATAGATTAATTATTATTTCAACTATATTTATAATAAAATTATTATGTATATAAAATTTCTAAAACTTATTTCAATGCCGTATTCTCAAGTTTCCGACGTAAAGCCGTCAATATCACCGTTCCATGCTTGTTATACTGGATAATGTGAGATTTATTAGTCTAAATACCAGAAATACAACTAGTGAGTAATTTAGATATATGCATATATGGATGTATGAAGGACGTGCAAGAATAATTAGAGTTTATTAGTTTGATATTTGCCAAATGGATTAATTGTATTAATTAGTTTTTATTATATATAATATAATATAAGTATATTAGTAATTATATAATATAATAAAATCTTCAAATAAATTTACACTAACTTCCGGTCTAACTGAATTTCACAGCATTCCTGACAGAGTCTATTAGCAGCAAATCTAGGATTAGCCAGATTAATCGACAAACGACAGGTGACTGACAAGAGTGATGTTGCGGTCACCTCACTTCGTGTTGTTACATTGGCCAATAATTTACGTCATTTTAACTAAAGCAAGTGCTAAATGTAAACGAAAACAAACCTCACTATGAATTAAAGTGGACAATTAAATCTATTAGTAATAATAATTAATAAAGTATAGTTTTGCAGGATAGAAAATTTATTCCATTCGTATATAGGGTGATCTAGTTAAAATCCAGCATTAAAAATTGACATCCAACGTGGGTCAGGCAAAACCAAATTCTCAGTGAAATTATGTAAAAAAATGTATAGTACAACCAGTGCTCTAAAGTTGTCATCAGTAGCCTTTTTCTGTATTCTCATAGATAAGTTTAATTTCTACAATCAACATCGCTAATAGGAAACTAAAAAATATATAGATAAATATAATATAGTATTCTGCTCACATAAAATTATGCTCATGACATTTCTATACATAGCTATATCAACAACAATTATAATTATTCATTTGGCGATATCACTAATGATTACGAATCGTTGCTGATATTGCTATCATTACCATCACCTACAAAGAAGGGAATAAAAAGTGAAACTGTGTTTGCATTGTCAACACACATTTATTGTGCATTAGAATATCTGCATATATACGTTAAAATATTTATCGATCATGAATGAATAAATATTTTTATGGATCTGTATTTGTTTTACCTATATATGTAGTATTATCCATATATATATCTACATATAAAACAATCGATTCTCGTAAGAAATGTCGTAAGAAGAAGTTGCTAACGCAGTTTCAACTTTACGCGCTTTCAAGATCTAAGAATATGCTATCCGTCACGCAACCATCAATATGATAAATGTAATAGTATGGTAAATTTGATAGATGTTTCCATAAAATAGAAACTTTTAACGATATTGAGAAAGTTCCTAAAGTGAATATATTAATAGTTAATACTCTATATAGTATATAATAAATATTTATACTTAAAATGTACTTAAGCTTACATACTATATGTATATTAAAATAAGGACCTCCTGTCAGAAAAATAATCCTGTAAAACAACTCATTTAGCAATGAAATTTCCAGACGGCTTTACTTTTGTTCCCGCACTCTTAACCATAATATCTATACCTTTAGAAATGTAACCTGAAGCTTTACAGGTCAAAACAATTTTAGAAATAATCTGGCTTCGTTATCTCAAAGTCTTATTATAATTAGTGCCGCTATGCACATCACATTTGTTGTTGGCAGGCATTATATTTGTCAAACAAGTCAAGCAGATTTTATATATTTTTGAAGTACACCCCATTTTAGACGCTAAGGTACATTCATAGGATACTTTTCTGTCAGAATTAAACGTTTCAAAAGTTAAATCCGAATTTCGTATTTCGCCTCAATTTCCGTTTGGCGTTCACTAAATCAGAAATCTGTCTAGTGGTTTTGGCAAGTGCGTAAAGTAAACAAGTTGATATGTTACTTGAAAATAAAAATTTGTAGAACAGAAAAATACATAGAGACCTATTTCTACTTTGTTAATTTTATGCTACTTTATAAGAACCACTTTTAATAATATATATATATTCCTAAAATATCGTGGTCACACCAAGCTCTATGATCATCTCTAGCTCTATCATTCATATATCATATTTGTCAGAAAAAAAAGTTTATTTTATAATTTATATACTGACCTTATTTATTGCCAAATTGTTACAAATAACTCAGGTCCTGTCTTGCATGGTTCAATGTAAAATTAGGTTTTTCTTATATTTTCCCGTAAAAAGTAAAGAGCAGCACGGAATAGACTGTAACTGTATAAATCATTGTTGTTTTGTCATTACTTTCCTTTACGCGGAACATTGAAGAATGAAATAAATCACTTATGTGAGTTGTCGCGGGGAACAATGTTGTTGGCTTTGATCTTTCTTTTTGTATGCCAACGATAGTCATGAAACTAATAGCTTTATTTGTTATTACTGAAACACCACATAAAACTCAAATTCTCATAATGTACAGAGCAGACTTTGGCATATAAGTTATTTATAGCCCATCTATTATTTTAAATACAACGCTTTGTTTTTAAAACCTGTTGGAAATAATTTGTTATTATTATATTCAAAATAGCAAATATGGATATGTGTAAAACTAGAATGCATTAATCGTTACCTTCAATTTAATTAGATTAAATAGAAAAATGAGAAAGGTACATAAATAGCAACTCGACACAGCGTGTTTTTAACTCAACGAATGTACTTATGAGATGTGTTAAAAAATAAATAGCAAGTTGGGTTAAACAAATATCAGTGCTGTGCACTGTGCGAACGTAAACACCGGAGGTTTCTCCAAACAGACTGTTACTCGCAGTTTTAATGAGTGTGTGTTTTGAAACATTTTTTTTAAATTGCTGAATTTCTTAGGGAATGTTTGTTATTTTAATAACTATGAAACTCGTTAGTACTAAATGCGACATTCTCAAAGTAAAAAAACCTTAACGAAGATATGCATGCGCCCTTAAATAAAATATTATTACTATGAATATTTTATTTAGATAAAACTCTACTTTGCATAAAATATTTTATGTTTTATCTAAAAATTTAAGGTTTACAGCATTTTAATGTAGCTAAAAATATATTTTAAAAGAAATTCATTCAATTTCATTTCCAGCCCAAGGTCGTTTTGATTATATGCTTGAGATAGTGCTGATCGAACAATCATTTTCATCTTTACTTCACTCTAACTGGCATCGGCGAGGTGACTTTACTAACATAACCTAACCCATAAAATTAAAAAATCAACTAAACTCTACAAAACGTTTAACACCGCCTGTAAGTTGTATGCTGATATAGGCATAGAATAGCGAAAGAACTAATAGTCAACCTCTGGGATCTTAAACAAAAATGTGCACGGCTCTAAAAGAATCTAAACAGCAAATTTCTATTAAATCATCAAAGAATTCATTCAACCATCAAAACTGTTCTAATTAATCTGATCGTTACGCCGACGAGCATTTCGGAGGAGTGGAATTTTAATTTTAATTCGTACTATAACAATGGATAAAATGTAATCGCGTTAGATGTTCCACTTGCCACAGTTTATTCTCCCCATTTACTTATTTACGTAATTTAATTTTGAAATTGCTTATGTTCTGTGAACATTTTGAAACTTCGCTAAGTGAATAACAAAGGCTTTCATGCTATTTACTTTATAATATGGAAGGAATACGTGACAATGTTGTAGCAAAACGTTTATTAAATAGTAAATACGCTGGGGATATTTGTAACTCTATTATTTTAAAATGATTATTAACTAGCGGCTCACCCTCGCTTCGCTTGGAAAACAATAACACATCTATCCCACGGGAACCGTGTATTTTTCCGTAATAAAAAGTAGCTTATGTGTTATTCTAGACTATGATTTATCTCTGTGCTAAATTTCATCCAGATCCATTCAGCCGCTTAAAACAGAAAGAGTAACAAACATCCATACTCACAAACTTTCACATTTATTAATATATCAGTTTTTATTTTCGGATTATAATATTTATGACTATACATATTAAAATTAAGAGGAAGCAAATTAGTGACTAGAGGAAGCAAATTAATAGTTAATTGATGCCGTCGTATATTTAATAGGTGCATTTAAACATTGACTGCCTGATGCTGATCTATTTGTACCGCAATCCGATACGCTTTGCTTTACAGGTAACAAATGCCGTCGCTTATTTTATCTACCTAAACTACAACGAATATATCAAATGTAATTCTTTTAAAAGTAATATATTTAATCCAAACGAATGCTGAGTCAAATCAGTAAATTGATTAAATTTCTTTGTGATATATACCTACGTAAGCTTTTGTAAAAGTACATACTGTAATCGAGTCCTCAAAAATGTTCAATAGCGGAAGTAAGCTTCCACACAAAAGGAGTCGAAATCCGAAATCACAATAGCTCAGAAACCACTCAATACCCTGCTCTAATAAAAACCGGATATTCTCGTTTGTACCGGATGAATCTAGGCCGCACGATGCTTGACAAAATATATCATACAAAACATCGATCAACTTTACATGTATTTGGCAGCGGTCGTACTTTAAAGGTTTTTTATACTGTAAATTGTTGACACGTATTTTAGTTTATAGATAAGTAATATCTGCATTCATCAGTCATTTTCTACTAATACTTTCTTGATTGATTATTAAAAAAAAACATATAAAACGTATTGTAATGTTAACATAACTCACGAGAATGTTTTATTCTTACTGGTAACCTATCAATTTTATAAAAAAGCTCTCTAATTAATTTAAATAAAAAAAACTTTTTTACATTTACAATATAGTTACCTAAATTGAATTTATATTTTTATGTATTTCTAATTATAGCAGAACATATCATTCGCAAAAAACAGTGTTTTATAATGCCTAAAAGTGCTAATAAAAGACACAAAAAAAAAATTTAAAACGGTAAACATAAACATGAAATAAAGTATATACATATTACCGGAATAATAGGTTCTTAATATTTTTTTTTGTTGACAGGAAGTCATAACTATAACTTTAGTAAAGAATAATATCAGATATCCACGTTTTTGTGGCAAACGACCGCGACGAAACCGAATGCTTTGCACTAATCCGCACAATAGCGTTTCCATGTCTCGAAGTAAACAACAAGATACCCCCATAGAAAACAAATTGACATTTCAATGGTACCCGCCCAGGGCCAGCCATTTGCAATTCAAAGAACCACTCAATATCATTCCAACGTATGGAAATAAGTGCGTTTTGAAAAGGATCTGATTTCCGAATAGATACGCCTCAAAGCCATGTATTTCAATAACTCTAGTACGCCTACAGTATGGCTATAAGTGAGAAGGATTATTGTATACCTTCTATAATAAGTACTTTAAATCATATAAACGTCAATTTTATTTTGAATGATATTAATCATTAAGTCGTTAGTAAGAAAATTAAATGGAATTGTTAATTATTAAACTATAATATAAATTTATGATCATAATGATCGTCGCAGTAAAGGATTTTGACTTATATTGTACAAAGGCCGATTCAATTATATTTCCATTAAAATAATGGATTGAGATCTTTGCTTTTATTTGTTATATTTATTTGTCGTTTTGGCATTGTATATGAAATTCCTGATATAATTTTTCCTTTTTCCCATGTGAATAATCAAGATATTAATGATGAAAACTAAGAGTAAAATGGAGTTCCTATCTAATAACTATTTTTTATTATTATCCGCGTGCTCGATAAAATATTATGTTTTAGACCCACTTGTTTACGCTGTAAGTTATTTGCTAGCAAGTGTAATTAGGATTTTATGAAGCAGATTTGACAGTTTGTGAGTTTGTGACGTTGTAGGGGGTAATCGCTGGATCTACTTAACCGATTTAGATGAAAGGTAAGAAGATAGTTTGAGACCCTGGGAAGGACATAGGATATTTTTTATCCCAGAAATCATCCCTTAAGGGGGTGAAAATGCGGATGAAAGTTTGTATAGGGAATCAAGCTAGGGACGTACCCGAGCGAAGCGAGGGTGAGTCGCTAGTCATTAAATAACTTTAAGAAGCGTAAATCCCCCACTATCTTATAAGCAAACCAAATATGTATAGTATTATCTTTTAAAAGTGTTATTCTCCAAAACTAATAGAGTATTTAAACTATTGAGGGATACTTTAAATTATTTGAAAATAGAATTTTTATTTACATCGCAAGACTAAAAGCACATTGACAGGCGGAAATCTGTACAACTGACTTATTCATATACTCGTCTAACTATAGTTACTGGTTCCAATTCAGATCACTAGTTACGCCGTGGATGAACCTAACGGAATTGAAAAAAGCAAATAATTTTAAATGGAAATACGGTGTTTTTTTACATGTGTTATTTTTCAAACGAATAGATGAAATAATCTTGTTTAAACAAATCCGTCGTTTAAATACTTTTGAATTTTGCACCGTAAGTCATGTTCAAATGTTAGTTAGTGATGAGATAGATAAAAGATAAATAAAAAAAAGATAGTTTGCAAAACATGTTTGCTAACGATGGAATTCGTTAAGTAAAATTCAGCTATAAATGTTGTTGAGACGATGATACTGGATTTTAAATTTAGAACAAATATTTCTTGATATATGTGCACTAGAACATTTTTAGAAAATTATAAATTTGAAAAGACTCAAAAATTGTGTAAAATATTATTATACGTAAAAATCGCATGAATACAGCTAGACTTGTCTCGTACATATATACAATGTACAATGTAAAGATACCTTATACACGCTTAAAATAAAATAAAACAAAAAGTCTCTATTTTAATACTTTCTTAGATTTACGCAAATATTTAACATTTTAAATAAAACTAAATTTTCGGGTTTTTTTCGCGAATTTATTTTGATTTTTGGTTCCCGACATATCGAATGCTTTACAGCAATCATGGTCACGGGAGAGACTCTGAGTCTCTATTTTATATATCAACACTAATTACTGGTACAGTTTACATATAATATCTAAAAGCCTAAGCATATTACACCTTTTGTTACGTTGTTTGTATATTATAATAATCACTTTTATTCAGCGACACTCAGTCTGACCCTCTTAAGACAATATACATTTTACAATGTGTTTATACATGCCATTATTCCCGTAGGCGTATATGCGACTCGCAAAGTGCATTAACAAGAGAGCTCTAGCCCTAATAAATGTAGCAAGCGCCCCATGGCGTTGAGTACCCTATGACAAAGTTAGTTTCAAGACGTAAATTGTTATTTATTTCATGCAGTACATTATTATTCGCTTCCTATTTATTATACTAATATCTATATACATGTCTGTATGTCTGTTGCCTTTTCTTGCTTAATCCACTGAACCAATTTAGATGAAATTTTATATGAACGTCAGTACCGAATTTCATCTAAATCAGTCAAACTATTTAGTTTACGACCCTGGGAAGGACATATGATCGTTTTATTCCGGAAATCATCCCTTAAGGGGGTAAAAAAGAGAATGGAACTTTGTATGGGCAGACGTTATTTATCAAGTAAGAGATATAAAACGTATCATACCTACGTATATACTCGTATTATAGTCTATCTATTCCATACTACGTGTGAAAATAAAAGCTGACTTACTAATCTACAAAAATTAATTAAGAATAATTAGTATTAGAAAACTACCGTATGTCACCGTATACCGTCGAAATTGTATGTGCTTTAATCTTTATGCTTGGGGAAATATAGAATATTGTATATTTTTTTTAATTTCAATAATTTTAAATAAAACTATCTTTTCGGATTATTTCGCGGATTTATTTTGATTTTTGGTTCCCCAACCTTGGTTAGTGGTGGTTAGGTTAGACGTTTAAACGTGCTAATAAGATAAAAAAAATTGTCCTATAAAATTCATCAACGTACAACACAACAGAGTATATTAGGTATAAAGAAGTCGGGACCACTACTCTTACAATAAATACAATGCTACAAACAAAATATAACGGAGAGAAAAAATCATTGTAATTGTACTTAAAAAGTACCCATATAAATCTTATCAACCGAAATGAAATACACTCAACCGATGACAACCCGAAGTATTCTCATGTGGTCTACATTTAAATGTCATCTTTCTTACAAAGTTAATGTGAAAGTGTTGTATTGTGAGCATACAACGTCAGTTCCTTTGTTAGAGTCCTCTATGACAAATGCTTACTTTTAATCTTTTAGAAGCATGAACTAAATCTATCAACGTCCTTTTGTTCATTAGGATAAGTATTTGTCAATAACATTACTGAACTCAGTTATTGTATTAAGTTTTAAATTGTAATACAATGTAGGTAATAACATATTTGTAACAAAAAAAAAACAAAACTGAGGAAAACAAACTGAGGCAAATATTTTTATATACAAGATAATATTTTTATAACTTATCTTTTCTTGTAATTTGGAATTCTTGGTCGATGTAGAACTGTATAATTAACTATATATCTCATGAATGTTTGTTATTTAATTGAGCCAGAACGGCTGAACGGATCTGGGTGAAATTTGGCATAGAGATAGATTATAGTCTGGAATAGCACATAGCTTGCTGCTTATAAGCTATGTGCTACTGGAAAAATGTACGGTTCCCATGGAATAGGTTTGTTTTTGTTTTTCACTAGGGACGAACTCAAGCGAAGCGAGGGCGAGTTGCTAGTACGAGTGTGTATATATACACAAGCATAAAATAATGGTAATGCAACTATATCACTTCCAGGAAAATTTCTAAGAAATTAATTAAATTTCTAAGAAATCTTTTTTTAACTGTAACGCCGGCGTGTCCGCGGTCGTGGAGGGATTATGGATTAACACAACTATATCTATACATATAATAAAATTGTAACAAGCTGAATCTGTACATTAGATATTTTTTGGAAAATCTTATTGAAATAAACATTATTATCGATACAGAGGCCAAATCTATAGTTTTTAGAATTTTTGTCTGTCTGTCTGTCAGTGTGTTACCGCATCACGGAAACCACTGGAGGGATTTTGATGAAATTTGGTATGGTGATAGCTGGTTAGCCGGGTCAACATATAGGATACTTTTTACCGTGGGAAAATGTCTCATTTCTGGGAAAAAATACAAACACTGCAATGTAGTGTATACTAATATGTAAAACCTAAGAATTTGGTTTTTGGTCATCTGAACGCGGGCGGAGCCGCGGGCAATGCTTGTGGATAATAAAGTTTGTATGCGTCAATGTATATTTCAAAAAATAAATGTTTCTGATTCCTACTTTTTATGACAGATTTTAGTGGACAATAAAAGTAGATACGTGTGGAAATATGTATAATTCGAACATTTGTTTCGCATTACGCACGCACATGTATTGACAATGGGGTCACCATGTGTTGAGAAAAACTTCTGTTGTCCAAAATATGAACGGCTTACAAACATAAAGGAACTATAAAACAATCATTAGTCTTTGAACTACTTTAATAGTTTTATTACAAACATAAAAAAATCATGTACTGAATGAAAAAATATTAATATTATTTGTAAGGATTAACTAAATACTTGACTTTTAAAACGACTTGATGACAATTCGAATAAATAAGCTATGATTAAATGATAATAATAAATCAAATCAAAATATACTTTATTGAAATAGACTTTTACAAATACTTTTAAAGCTCCAAATAATATAATATTTACTGTACGAAGCAAAAGTGTACTCATAATTAATTTACAGAAAATGCTTAATATTTTATTTTATTTTAATAAAATTATGCAGAATTTAAGTTTTATTAATAATAAATTAATTTATAAAAATAAATAAATTGAAGTCGATGTTATCATTATATTATATTAAAATATGCTTATTGCCAATATACCAATAGTAATATCCAAAGCTACATTAACCGATTCATGAGAAATGTCTACTGATGCAATCCGCTTATGTTAATTAACTCTTTCAACAAAAGCTCACCTTTATTATAGTACTTGAAAATTGTTAGTTAGATTCCGTAGTAGTAACTTTTTAGTAACATCAATAATATATAGCTCAGGCCTCAGACTAACGAATAATAGGTATAGACAGAGTGTCATAGAACTAAACACGAAGCCAAAAAATAATGTTTTAAAACAATGTACAATGTACATAGTAGGTATACTCATTATTATCATAAGTAAATAAATGTTAACGAACAAAAATAGATACCGGATGGAGTTATTATAATGAGGAAATCATAAAGCTATATTGATTAAGCAGGAAGAGAACCAATGCTTAATATACAAAATACAAAAGAATATAGTATTATTTTTTTATTGATTATTATTTATACATTCTTCTCAAAAATTGTAAAATAATGAAAATTCTCTCACTCGACCTTTAAAGACAGTAAATGGTCTGTATGGCAAAATCGGGAATTGTAGCTTATAGAGGAAAATCACGGTACTGTTTTTGACTTTGACATTTTTTTGAATTTGAGCATTTTTGACTTTTACATTTTGTTTACGGATTACGAATACGTGTTTTAAGATTTATTTAATTGTACTGAAGAGCATTAACACCAAGTTTCAAGTACTTCTGATCATACATATTTTTTGTGTTGTTTTATAACGTGTTTTCCCATAGGAATGAAATAATCTCCCGCGGTAAAAATTAGCCTTTGTCTCTCTCCAGCATTCCAACTATCTTTACACAAAAAATCACGCCAATCCGTCGTTCAGTTTTCACTTGAAAGAAGGACAAACAAACAAACAAACAAACAAACAAACAAACAAACAAACAAACAAACAAACAGACTTTCACATTTATAATATTAAGTATGGATTTTAGTTATTAGTTATTATTCTTCGCCAAATTGCAAATTTTTTAATTTGAATTAGATGTTTCATTAAAATAGTAGAGTTCTATCCTATCTGGGTATTATTTTATGACAAGCATTTTTTTTTTAAAAAACTTAATATTTTTTATAAGTAAAACAAAATATACTACACTTTCCAGCTTTCTTTGTCTTATAATGATAAAATTACCCATATAGAACAATATAATTTATTAAGGCCTACCTGTAAGTGGACTTCAATATCAATAAAATTTTATGTTCACGTCAACGACACAGTAATAGAAATCCATACTATAAGAGTCAAGTATTTCACATAACAAAATATCCGGCGTATACTATAACATAACCAGAAGTGTTACTTATTTATTTTTATTAATTTCTTACACAAATCTCTATAAGAATCTTATCTTGGAGTGCACTTCCTATTATTATTTCAACTACGCCATTATGCAATATGTAACATAAATCATAACATATGCGTAACGAACATCCAAACAAAACGCTTTGTACAGAATGACGCAATCAAGTTTGATTTTTTAAAAATAGAACGTCTTTGTTCTTTCATTGAAAAAAACGACTTTTTTAATTTGAACAACAACAATAGAGTTATTGACACTGGCAAAACATTTATGGCCAGTAATTTTGGGGATATCGAATTATTATTTATTGACCGCTTGAACATAGACCTTTGTTTATTTTTTTTTAATTTGAAATTGACGGCTGACGTTAATTGTTCATTACTATTGAATATTTTAGAGCACAGAACATAATACTCCTAGCGGAGCTTTAGAGTAATCCAATATTGTAAAGGTTTTGTACATACACCTATGGGTGTAATAATTTTATTTTAATCACTTTGCGTCTGCGACCATAGCTCTCATGAGGAAATATTAATCAAACAACAGTTTGAAGACTTTTAATTTCTAACTGAAAAAGGTCATTACTGTTTACAATTTCCTGTGTTTACTCGTAGTGACACATTTATTATGGGTATATTTACAAAAGGGACAGAAGTGTCGACTATCGCTTGAGAATGAGTATAACAATTTGGTATATTATAATTAAAAATGCTACATATATGTACATAGTTAATGTAACTTGGTATCTATTTTAAAAATACTTAAGATTAATAAATATTATATTTCTTTTTTGTAGACATACCTGTAACAAAAAAAAATAGATTAGTGATGTATGTATAACATTTTACGTTAAACTAACTGAGAGAACTAAGTATATTTCAGAAAATAAACAAAAAATATTTTAATCAAATTAATAATATATATAAATTGCAATGTATTTCTATCAATACAAAGAAATGCTGTAGAGATCAAGTTAATTTTTATAAATATAGGGGGAAGCTCGATCGAAAAGAGATTTTTGCCTTCATATTGATAATCCCTTTAAGAGCACACCCAATAGCGATTTGCAGAGTTTTATTGCGATTGACTAGCATCGATAAAACAGCGTTGCACGCCCCGTCCAATTACTTACAGCGAGAGACGTGAGGACGCTGCCTTATCTAAATTTCATCTAAAGAAGTCGAAACCCGCACTATGCGATAGCATCTTTGATCCAAAGCTTCCACAACAATGCAATTCTATTTTATATCGACACTTAAAACACGATAAGAATAAAGTGCTATCGATTCCATCTGTAGATAGATCGAGTAGCTATGACAATGAATTTCATTTCAGAGTGATAACTTTTAAAGAGAATAAGTGTTTATCTTTGATTTGGAAAAAAATAATGCTGGTTAGAATTGAGGTGCTAAAAAGAAAAAATATGCAAATAACTATATTGAAGAGAAAAAAGATAAAAAAAATAGTTTTGCATTAAAATCCATAATTTTTATCGAATGCAAATAGTATAAAATGCACTGACATCTTGCAACCTTTATGTTTATACCTTAAGTCACAGAGAACGTTCAAATAAACTTCTATTCAAATTGTTTTTTGGCTAAGCAAAATTTGTTTGATCAAAGATACTTTTCATGTATCAGGTAAGGGTCGTATTTCAATTTTCCGCCTGATTTAGTTAGGGATGATTTAGATAAGGATGCAAGGGGATGTTGACCGTGATAAATGATTTGCGCAATTCTTAAATGCATTGAACTAATGTTAATGTTCAAAATAATTAATGAACAATTTTAAATTTGTTTATTGATTTGTACATTTTTCGTATAGAGATAGTTTATACACTGCAGAAGAACTTCTACACTTTATTCCAGTACATTCCCGAACTGTAACAAAAACTTATTTAGATAGTTAGTAGTTTGAGCTAAACTATTTGAATTTAGTTAGTGAAACCAATTTTCAACATTAAATAATATAATAAAACTGTCCTAACACCATAAATTTAAATACTGACAAGGCAAGTGGCATGGAAAAATTAAATAGGGAAATTCGGGTAACGAGATCCAATTATGGCACCGTCATGTTGAAACATAACACTTTGAATTAAGGCTTCTGTTAAGTATGGAGTAGATTAAATTATTTTAACGACATAAATAATTTACTATATGTTTAGAGAGAATAATTTACCAAATATTTTATTATATTTAACTAGCCTTTATTCCTGACTCAGCCCGCATTGTTTATTTTATTTCTCAATTTTTCAAACTGGACTCGTTGTTCTAGAGATTAGCGCATTGAAACAGACAAATAATCTCCTGAGCTTTACAAATAACTTTTTCAACAATACCTGTCATTCTTCGGCCTATATCGGCTACATATGTATGTATATCTATCTATTTTTGGAAGGAAATTAGTCGATCAGGTGCTTCCTAGCTTTGTAGAGGAAGAAAAACTAAGCATCACACTCATACTGTTAATACAAATTTAAAACAAAATTATACATAAATAAACGTTATAAATAAATGTAAACTTAACATTTAACAAACAATTGACGTAGTAATTAAAAGCGGTTGAAAAGCAGACAGTCGCTTGCTTTGTTTAAGAAACGCAAATTCTGTTACTCGCTCTATAACAAACTTTAGTGGTCAGCCTGCTCGAAGCGTTTGCAAACCACTCTAAATCTAATTTAAAATTACATTTTAAAATAGCTTTAACTTAATTTGGATCCAGAAAACCAAACTTAATTGTATTGTAATTATGTTCATTAAAAAAAATATATAAATATTGCGATGTTGAAACTATACCCAATATCTACGTAATAAAATAAAAACATAATATAGACTTAAAATTAACTATTTAATAAATTCATGCTGGGAGGATATTTCATAGTTTTATGAATGTTCATCAATAAATTGTGAATCAATTAGAAACTTCTAGACGGATTTTAATGATACTTTTCTATTAAAAAAGTATTTCGATTTTATTTGAATTCAAATATATGATTTTTTAATTAACTATGAGCATTGCCTGCATATCGAAACACTTCATATTGAGTGGAAATGTCTCATGCTGCCCATTCTCTTAAGTCATTCAGATTTTGTGTGACTTTACTTAAGAGAATCAATACAAATGTATCCTGTAAAAGTGACCTATTCTATCCAAACGATAGGAATATATAACATTCATCTATTATATTATCGTGTAAGGAAACGGAAATTAACAAAACAATGAGTGCGGTATTCCAAAAAAAAAAAAAAAAAACTGCCTCGGTGGTGTAGTGGCTAGCATGTACGGCTGCACACCCGGAGGTCCTGGGTTTGAGTCCCGGGTCGGGCCAAGTTTAGTTATTGAGATTTCCTTTATAGTAAGTCTCAGTAACAGCCCGGAGTTGGGAAGTTGGCGGTGTTTCACCCCCGTGCCTCGGAGAGCACGTAAAGCCGTCGGTCCTGCGCCTTAACTCTCACCGGTCGCGTCGAGTGGTCGTCCCACCGGAGTATGAGAGTGATAGGAATAGAGAGTGCACTTGTGTCTGCGCGTACACTTGAGCACTATAATATCTCCTGCGCAGTTGGCTAATCTCATTGAGATTGGCCGCCGTGGCCGGAATCGGCTAGGAGAACATCATTCCAAAAAAAATCTAGAAAGATCATCCATAATCAACAACAAGATAAAGGGCCATTCATCCTGCAATACTCGAATGTATTATAATATAATAATATTGTATAAAGGTAATTTGAAAGTTATCGATATTTTTTATATATTAATTATTGTCTATTATTGTTTTTACTACATTTGTGCAATTACTAAGAATAATATGGGTAAAAATTAATTTAGCCTAGATTTATATTTCTTAAAGTTTACTACTGTGATTCAAAAGTAACAAAAAATAACATGTAGGTATTACAATAGTTATAGTATTTCAAACAGCAGAAAATAAAATAACTAATGTGTATTATATGTTAGTAGGTTTTTAATGTATATTTATATAATATGTAATATTTCATTATTTCTCAAACGATTAGTGTCACGTTTGGGCAGATTTCATTCCGAACAGTCCTTTCTGTTAATCCAGGTCCCAAAGTCCGTCTAAGTACTAAATTTTATTCAAATCTATCTACTTGTTTCAGCGTAAAGATACAAACTTTCAGATTTATAATAGTAGTGTGCTGTGAATAAAATTCTTAAGAAGGGAATACAACGAGAGTAAATCAAAGTAAATCAAGTCAGAACGGTCGGATTAATTCGTTAACTTTCACGGAAGATAATAAGAACAGACGGCCAATCACTTTGCCCAGTGAGTCTGCTTTCACCTATTGTCGATGCACAAATTGTACTGAAATTAAAAGGGTATTTAATTTTGATTTATTTAGGAAATAATTGGGTTTAAAATAGATTACTGATTGTAAAACTGATTTTACACGTTACGTTATACGCGACTCTCATGGTTGATTTATTGGTTACTATAATTAAAATTAAATCGAAAAAAACTAAAGTGAAAGCTTTTTTTATATTGATTGGGATAAGATAATTTTTTCTCCTGTGGTCATTATTTTTGAGCTATTTTAATACTACACAAAAAGGAATACAACCTAGAATAAAAAAAACTACTTAAGTTAAAATTTATAATGATATTTACAATACATGTTTTTGTTATTAACATTCATTCATTCAAAGTTTTACTTCAAACAAAATATTTAGAGTCGCCTCATAAAACATGCATATCATAAAGCCCTCAGACTGCGTCAAATAAATTTTGATGTAGCCTCACAACATTTTCTCGGCTTACTGTTGTGTCGTTCCCGGGAAGTAATAAGCGGGTTATAATATTTGCATATAGATCACCATGTCCCGTCATATGTCGACCCCCCTGAACCTAAATTCACTAAACATCTTATGATAAGCAGTAAATAAGGTGAAAATTGCACATGAAAACCAAATACAAATATTTTATATAATAATTAACTCAACCTTTTCCAGCAAAGGGGAATAATTAATAAAGATAATTGTAAGTAAATGAAAACGGTTAAATAATAAATATGCATAGGTAAATTTTAATAATTTAAATAACTGTTAAGTTTCATACCGATTCGGCTATGCTTTAATTAATTAATGATAATATTATTATTAAAGAAAATTTTATATAGTGTTGAATTATAACGAAAATACTGCAGAAATAAAAAAAATAATAAGTAATGAGGTTTTATTTTTGTTAATTTCATCGAATGTAATAATTTGAACTCATTATGTACCCAGATACTTGAATTACTCACACAGTACATTACATAATGTCTTAACATAACATATAAGATGAAATTATATATTTGTGTTTGTTTACACTAACATTCAAAAGTATGTTTTCTCAATTTTTTCCAAAACAATACAAAAGTTTAAACTAAATTTCCTTAAAAAGCTGTAAATGCGAGCACAAAAGAGAAATTTACACTTCCTATGCGTCAGTATCTATTTGTTGGATCATCAAAATTCTGGCAATGTCACAAGGGTGGCTAGGGGGGACACCGGAAGACTTGTTATGGAAAGCCGTTTCGCATTCATCGACGGTGCTATACCACCCATGATGCAGATGGTAGTATAATAATATAAATTTGTCTCCTTCAAAAAGAAAATCCATGGTTATTATAATAAATAACTACAGATATATGTATTCATTTACTATAAAAATAAAACTTGATTTAAATATTTGCTATATTTCAATTGATTAAATTAATTCAAAGCTGCAAATTAAGCTCCATGCTATATGATTGTAAATTAAATTAAAATAAATACGTGCACAAAAACAACCTACAAAGTTGTTATTGATAAATAAATACTTTTACCTTTTAGGGATAACATTTAAAAAATATATTAAAAGTTTTTTTCATAGTATAGATGAAATAACAGTCTTTAAAACTTATATCTATGTAATTATTATTATTATGCATTATATTAAAACTGCGTTATAAACAACGGAATTTTTCATTTATTTTTCATTTATTTCATTTTAGTAAGTAATCCTAAGCGCAAAATTAAAAGGTACGTAGAATAAAATATATAGACCTAGATTCTTATTATTAAATAGAAGCCAGCTCTCAGAGCCAAATTAAAGATGTATGTCATTTAGAATGCAAAAAAACTATGTTCTAAATACTCATAATCAAACACTACTAAATTAGAGGATTTTTACAAATTTAGATTTAAAGAAGTTTTGTAACCATTAATCCTGTACAATTTTTCATGTTGTTCACGAATAGTCGAGAGTAGTATTAATATATATTAAATATTCAATAGCAAATCAGTATATTAAATCCTAATTATATACTATTAAATACGTTGGAACTAAAAGTCAACGTAAAGACACTGTGTGACCGCATGAACTATTGTTTGATAATGATAGGATTTCGGAAGATGTACTCGTAATTTCTTTCCGAATCAGGGTATTGTGATAGCTAAAATAGAGGATTTAACTGAGCTTGCGAGCCATTAAATAGTGTCCAGGTGTAATAGGATAAACAATATTAGTAATAATTTATTCATTCATCTTGAATTATTCATTATATTTACACTTATACATAAGATTTCATTTTCTATTTGTAATTTCAATATAACTACTTTGGGACTTATTATTGTTTATTTACACATATATTTTACATTATTATATTTTTATACTATATTAATACATCAATCGTTATAGTACTTCCAGAATAACCAATGAGATTTTAAAGGGATTTTTACTGGCTCGTAAATGATTTTAGTGAGAGTGATATATACAACTTTTTATTGTTGTATCACGAGCATGAAGCTGCACGCGAAAGTAAGCTTAAAATATAACTTAACTGCTATAAATTTTTTAAATCTTAATCACAATAATTATGTAGAAAACACTATTTTACTAGCTTTTGTATATGCACATTATGGCCAGATATTCAATAAAAAGATAATATTTTCAAAACTGTTATTTGCGCTTTCACATTGCTCCGAGCACTGGAAAAATCAATCGTTTAAATTCATTCTCAGTTATTCATTATATTTTCCATTTGCAGAATGTACTAGACGGTACTGACAAACAAATATTCGGATTATCTGAGTCCTATCCGACAGAACAATGAATTTTGTCGGTACGTTTAATTGAGTTGCTTACAAATGCACCAACATGGACAAACCCGACCACACTGTTCGGATTAATGTCCTTCTGACTTAATTGAATAATACATGTTTTTCATAAGCACATACTATCTCACATTTGAAACTCAATATTATTTCCCATATTACTAAGTATACTTAGCAAAGGAATATTTAAATGTATATATAATTATAATTAGCTAAAAGTAAGCCGTGTTATTTTACCCAGTTTAATATTAATAATATTATGTAAAAAAGTGTATGTAATAGTAAAAAATCACCTATTTTCAATCACATCGACAGAAATGTTAAATGGGAATGCTATTTAATTGGATAGGAAAACCATAAATTTTTATCTCCCGCAGTGCTCACCACTTCTATTTGTCTAACCGTCAAACTCAACCCCACAAACTAATTTGGACGTATCCCCCACCCAATTACACTTCATTGTGAATTATAGAGGGCTATTTTTACTACTGATAAGTCAATATTAATTTGTAAAGTTCCTCAATCATTGCTTCTTCAATCTTCTTCATTCTTCATTAATTTGGCAAAGTGACGAAGAAGCTGACCCTAAAGATAACTGTCAGTTTTGATTTCACGGTAAAACAAAGTGTTCTATGAATTTAAAGGACTTTTTATTATTTAATATGGGATTATTCATTAGTATAGCAGTACTATATTATGTAACGAAATAAACTCATCAGTGCGAAAGATATTTGAATTTAACAGATTAATGGAAATATTAAGCTTTCAGTAACTCTTAACGAGACAAACTTTTATTGGTAGAGTGTATTTATTATAAGCAGCTTAAAGCAGTGGAGTGGAAACGTAATAATAATACATTTCCCAATAATTTTAAATAAGTCCCAAAAATGATCATCCAATGAAATACGATTCGTGTCGAAATGATCATCATTAAGTTCGAAATTACAGTAATTACAGTCTTTATTTAAATGCTTTTGGCCATCGCAATTAAAATGTGCTGAAATTGACAAGTTTCGTACACGACATGAGGAAGTAAAAAAACTTTACCGACGCATAGGAAATCTAATATATTTTGATACGTAAAATACATAATATTTACCTATTAGATATTCATATCTTAAAATATTGTCCGCTGGCACCGACTTCGAAAATATCTGATTAGGTATCTATTCTAAATGAAAACCCCCGTTTAGTTATTTTTTACATTTTAGTGCCTGGAAGTCGGGTTTTTTTGAACGTTTTTATTTTTATATTTTTAGTATAGACGTAATAAGCAGGTAATTTGTAGGAAGAAAGTTTTTAATACCATATTCGATTAAACAATTTGTTTAAAAACATATTTATTGTTGATTTTTTTAAAAACCGCTCCACCGATTTCGATAAAAATATATAGGACCACCTGGGAAGTATACTTTTTCAAACAAAACAAAAATCTTCCAAATCGGTTCAGGCGTTTTTGAGGAATCGGTGAACATACATAAAAAAAAAGATTCCGACGAATTTAGAACCTCCTCGTTTTTGGTAGTCGGTTAAAAAACTTTTAGGGCAATAAAGCTCAAGTCTTCTAAAATATTTTATTAAAGGCATGATTAATTCATTATTTTTTTAATAGAAACAAGTAGTATAAGACATTGTACTTGAATAGCCTTGATAATGGATTGCTAATCCGATCTAAACTTACTTTCTACCTTCAACTTTGATAAATACTTTTAAAGCTACGACGGAAAGCTTTTGAACAACAGAGACGACCATTCGCTTCATCTTGAGCTTAGTTCATTACCAAATTGATTTTAAAAAGAAAGCGCTAAAATTTTAAGTGAGAGTTTCTTATCGCAATCTTTAATGAAACGTTTAATACGTTTTGCCTTTAATTTAATGTTTAACAGCCTTTTATTATTATATAAAATATCTTAGGTCGAAGATGTTATCTTTTGGACTTTGTTAAAAATTTAAAGGTAAAAGGCGGACGTGATTTTTAAAGACATGGCAGTATTAACAGTCATGCCATCACAGATTTTATGGATAAGTTCGGTTTTTTTAGATAATATTACGTCATATCTGATCTTTCCACTTTTGCTATGGCAGCTAGGTATCATAATTATTTTTATGACAACCATTTCAATTTAGTCAATTATTTTAATATTCACCATCCCCAAGTTATAAATACCCTATGTACACAACAAAAATATTGTTTTCAATTTTGGTATTTTGTTTTTAATTTTGTAGATATTATGTAATGAACATCTTGATATATAACTCTTAGTTACTATTCATTACTTCTTATAACTGAAGACAATATTTATAAAATACATAAGACTAAATAATATTATGTTAAGACTAACAGCAAGTAAATAATATTTTTATTGGCTTTCTCACAACAGTAAAATAAACACTGTAAATTTAGTATCATTTACAACAACATTTACAGTTTTCCTTAACCATCCAACATAAATTAATTAGCCCATCACAAAATGCATTAAATCATTTACGATCAAACTCTATCCTGGTTACATGAACCCATAGGAAAGCTCGATTTCACAAAGTCTTTGATATGGCTTCCTCGGACACGATTTCAATATATACCATTGCACTGATTTGTATGATTCACACCTTGTAGGCTTCTATGGAGCTTGTAAAGGTCAATGACTAAATAATTTACAATATGACATTTAATTATTTTTTAGTGGCCTCTAGTATCGGCTTAATCAGCAAATCGATTTTTTATTATCAATAAAAATTATCGATTCGGAGTCCTTATAAATGCGAAAGCTTGTATGAGTGTGTATGTTTATTACTCATCCGAGCTGAAACTGCTAGACAGATTTAGATGTATTTTAATACACAAATAGGCTATTTATTACCTGAAGTTAATAAAAATAGAATCTTATAGCCCAGTAAACAGTGAAAAGCAAAATATCATATTTAACTATTATTTCTTGTATTAATAAGTAATATTCCAGCCCAGAATATTAGGCAAAAGAAATTTCTACAAATATAATAAAAAATATTCGAATTCATATACATATCAATTAAATATTGAAAAAGGTAAATCTCAAAATACCTTTGAAGCTATTTTATATTTTCTGTTAAACTTAATTTTTGTCAAACCTTTAACAATTAGTAATCAATCGATATTGCTACGGTCTAGCTACGTGATGTAAAAAGCAATATGTATTATTTTATCAAAAAGGAGAACGTCCACTTAATTGGTATATCTAATATCGTTATTTTATTACATTTACTAGCGACTTAGCCGTCCCTAGGTACCTACGTTTAAATTTTTTTTAGTCGAGACAGTTGAAAGAGGTATCCAAATTCTTTTTCTAAAATAAAAGTAGCTTAAATTACTCCTTATAATATTAACTATCTACCAGTCAAAGTCCCGTTAAAATCAGTTCAGCCGTTTCGAAGATTAGCCGGAATAAACAGACAGATTGACAGACAGACAAAAAAATTGTATCTTTCTTATAAGTACCGTATATAATTTCATATGTATTTAGTAAATTAACCGTAATTTTGACATTACAAATTAACACTTCAATTTTATTTATCTCTATAGTATAATACATATGTAAAGATAGAATTTTGCTAGGTTTTTAGTATTTTTACTTATGTATATGTTAGATATTTTTTTTATAATAATATATTTTTGAATACAAATCGATAGCTTTATTTTATCGTTTGAGCAAAGTAGAATAATAGCACAAAATCAATAAAAACAATTATCTGCCAATGAAAAACATTTTATACAATTCAACATAAAAAAAATTAAAATCTCTACGCAGTTTATGGTAATTTTGACGAATATTTTTTAGTCTTTACACGTGTGACAACATTTGGTAAAACTTTACAAAGGATAAAGTAAAGAAAAACAAAATAAAACTCTCCCTAATTGCAAGCGAGGGCTTTGTAAACTTCGTATGCGAACGATTGCCCGATTTATGCGCATTTTGATCATTCAATACCATTTTCGATGGTAAAGCTACTATTGTGAACTTTTAATCTACTTAAAGCACTTCCCTCATTTCTCTTTTGTGTTTATTTTAAAGTATTTCCTGAATCTTTTATTGTCAGATATCTTCTACTGTGAGGAGTAATGTTAATTACGCAAATATATTTTGGGTTTTATAAAGTCTGTAATATGGTAAAAAATATATAAAAAGAAGTCATAAAATACAGTACTTAAAATAAAGTCTAAGTAGAAACGAAAGCTATAACTAAAATACAGTATTGTTCTTCCTTCTGAATTTTTAAACTCTCATCTACATATCTATTTCTCAAGACTACAGTTTAAGAAAGCTTATAAATGTAAAGTACTTCCATTCTGTAATAAAGACATGGAACTAGCAAGTGCTTACGCTATAAAAGCTTCAAGCAAAACTAAAAAGCTGATCGTGCCAAGAAAAAGAGAAACATCTTTGTTCTTCGAAGCCAAAACAACTTTGTTTGGGTATTTGTTTCAATAACAAACAAAACAGCGAGCGATGTAAAGAATAGGGTCAGAAACGTGCTTAATCGAAGTGGTGTATTGAAATAGGGTCTCGACGTGCCAAATTACTAAGAATCTGGATTAAAGAGAGCATTGTGATTTCAAAAATTTCGCAGAACATACTCGTACCTGTTGATTTATATGATTCATTTGTTTCGCGTTATTTCTTAGCATTTTTCCCTTTCTTGTGCCAAGTTAAAGCCAGCTATGAAATATGAAACCCAGTATTGTGAGTCGAGGGCGAGTACGCGATAATATAGCGCTATTCTTAGTTGGAAAGTTGAAACGTTATGAGAATTTATAAAATTCACGACGAAAAAATAATATACATTTTGTGTACGAAACATTGCTACAGCTATATTGCGTTTAGCTTATTTATTTAGATTACTTTATGTAAAACGAAATCAATTACAAAACAGAATGATTACGTGGCATGAAGCCATCGAGATTCTCGTCAAATTGTTTATGCTCAAGTTATGACTTCAATTAATATATTATGTACCTAATGAACGCTAAATAAACAAAATTTTATGAAGTATAATTTAGCCTTAATCAGGACTTTCGGTCTGGATGAGTATATGGTGTTGTTAGTTCTTGCAGACTTGATCTCCGCAAAAACTAACATTTATATTGTTCATTATATATCCCAAAAAATTAGCAGAAAAGAGAAAAGTACGTAAAACCATAATTTTTCTTGATAATATTGTTAAATATGTAAAAAAAAATATTCAAATTTTTATAAATTATATTGTTTAATTTAGGTAATTTGTAACAGTTAGAGCAATAGAAACGTTTTAGTATTAGGTACGTCAGATTTTGTTTATAAATGGTGCCGGAGATACAAATTGTACGGCACAAGTTGAACGCTCGAGAAATTTATTTACGATCTGTTAACAAAACTTTGCATCTGTACAACAGGATTTTGGCCGAATTCAATGAAAGTTATTGGCACTATTTACATTAGAGTATTAACTATTGGCTTTGAATACAACTCTATATAAACTATTATTGTTTACATTAAAACCATTTCACTTTAATTAAAATTGTATCAATAAATCAATAATGCTGTCTTTATTTAATTTTTCGACTAAAGCGGCGTAATAAATATATACATACGTACTAGATAATACGAATAATCTTAGTCTTATTGGTCTTTAATATACACAATGTATCCAACAGCGCACTCACAAAATACTTAGGTACTGGAATATTTATCGTTTTGTTAGATTATGAAACATTTTTCTTATTAATTACATAATACATAATAGCCATAATACATCGAAAATACACATATTATGTAGAAACAAACTGATCTAGTAACACAATTTAATGGTGGCCATGCAATAATTTATGCAAAATGCACCGTATCAAATTCTATTTACCGAGATTCATATATCATTACAAATTTACAGTTTACTCCAAATGTGTACAGAACTAACTCAACTGGCATAAATCGCGTTTGATTTACGCCGTGTCGCACCACACCATGTGTCGCGATATTATGGTTATTGTTCATTCTATATCAGAATATATAATTTGGTATTCATAAATAAGCACCGTATGTAATATATCCAAGGACAACATTTTTATGTAATTATTTGAAAATTAGCACGTCTCGTGGGCGTTGTTAACCCCCGACGCAAAAAGAGGGGTGTTATAAGCTTGACGTCGATGTCTGTCTGTCTGTCTGTATGTGTGTGTGTGTGTGTGTGTGTGTGTGTCTGTGGTATCGTAGCTCTCAAACTGATAGACTGATTTCGATGCGGTTTTTTTCATTTGAAAGCCAGTTTTCTTGCGGTGGTTCTTAGCTATGTTTGGTTCATATTGGTCCAACATTAAGAGTATCAGCTCGGTGCCAAAATAATATAAGGCATTTTGGCGTATGATAACTCGATTAAGTGCCAGTGTAATCGTTAAATGACAATTAATTTGCGTAGGGATTTTTTAAATTTGTAATGTACCGTAGTATGTTGTACACGGGTCGCAAGTTTCTTCTTATTCTATCAAAACAAACCTGCTACATTTTTAAGTTTTTTATTTTTGTTCTTTAAATTTTGTACGAGATATGATATAAAATTATAAAATTCATGTACATAATTAAGCTAAGTAACATGTATAATTGAAGACATATTTCTATCTACTAGAGTTCGCCAAATGTGGATGAACTTCGACTATGATGATTATTATTCATTTTTTTATTTATAAAACTAAAACTCGTCAATAGCTATTAAACTAAAACCAAAAATAAACAGATTGATTCACAAACAAAATGTTTATTTTAATTAATTTAATATATTTCTAATGTATTTTATATAAAAATATTAGCTTTCTACACTATATCTCCATATAAACTTTAATAATAAACAAAAGAGTATATACGTGTGTGTGTCAAATACATGATAGTGTGTGTAATGTTTTTTTATTGATTTAATATTTTTTATGCATAATTTTAAAAAGATATAAGCATTCTGCAATCCTTCTCTATATAAACTATAAGTGTGGGAAATTTCGTACTCCTCCGTCCGCGCAATCTTCTCTCTTTCTCTTTTATACTATTATTTATATGCTTTGAGCAAATGACCTGAAAGAATTTGTCATGAGGTCCCAGCGGCACTAAGCTGTACGTGAGTTGGGTCTAAGGAGGGCGGAAGAACCATTGCAGAAGAGAGTCTCATGAGGCCGTTGCTCCTGACACAAAAGCTCAATATTATATATTAGATGGTTTGTAAAAAATTAAGAACTTACACTTGCTTAACAATGAATTCATGTTTAATAACTAACATGGGCTATTTACAAGTATAATTTTAATTTAAAAATTAAAACGCAGAATAAACAAAAGTTTTATTTTGCTTTCAAACTAAAAGTATTCAATTTAACTTTTTGCTCAGTTCAACTCTAAACAAAATTGCAATTGGTGTTCCTATCTGGCCGTATTTTATAAAACTGTCCCTTCCACGCGACACTTGTTTCAGGTAACGGTTTTTGCGAGTTCAACAGAGCGGCAACACCATGTGGCACTTCGGATGCCAAATTGACTTGCAAACACGTGTTCCAAATATTTCTAAAGATTACACACACTAGTGAAGCTTTTTGAATGTTTTAAATGATTTGTATATTTCAATATTTTTTAGGTGCACGCGAATAGAATTTAGCTTCAAAACGGCAATAGTGCTTTATTTTTTTTAATATTATGTGTTTCTGTAAATTTTTAAGGACGTGTGTAGTACGCCAATACGCATTTGGTTGTTACGATGACTATACGCTTAATCTTCGGCATATTTAAAAGAGACCCAGAATTCGGATCTTTATAGAGTTTAATGGTTTTATTAGTTAGAGATATTGACTCTGCCTCTGATGAAGAATTCGATTCCGTGAATACAGGCGAGAACATAATGATAAAAAAACAAGCGCTCCTACATCATAGAGTTGTACTAGTTCGTAATGTAAGCCAGAACTTACCTAATGGGTGAATAGTGTATGGGAAAAATACACTAACAATGATGTACTTCATGCACAAAATTAGGATATACGTACGATAAGTTTATAGGAGATCCGCACTTCTTATAAGATCTTACAGAAGGATAAATCGTCCGAAGATTGGCTGATATATATAAAATATTTTTATTCATATAGTTTGCCAAATATTTAAGAAAATAATTATGTTTATTCTAATAATATACAAAGGTGAAGAGTTTGTTTGTTTGAATGCGTTAATATTTGGATCTACTGGTCTAATTTGAAAAATATTTTATAGCCTATTTGTTGAGGAAGGTTTATAAGCTAGCTTGCATCACACTTTAATGTACGAGCGCGGAATAGCTAAAAAAAATTAAAAGACGCGGGCGGAGTGTGCGTGAAAACACTGGTTATGTATAAAAATGTCATTTTATTATATAGATTTAGTTTAATGTCTTAGTTAAAGTTTGTCTCTTATTTATTATTATCAGTTTAAAACAGCACATGCATTGTGGTCATGCGCGCTTTTTTCGTATATTTTCTAGCTCACAGGTTGATTTGACTAAAATGTACTTACTTGAAAGCGCTAGTTTCACTGTAACTATTATCATAAAGTTCAACATAAGTATAATATATAGAAATCGACTCATAACAATGGCATGAAACAGCAGGTGATTGTGACAAACGACGATGCTTTGTGGTCGCTTAAACTGTTACCATATTACTTTATTACCTTATGATATTGGAAAAAGAGAAATTGTTGCTTCTTACTTATGTAAATTTTTACATGATTTTGTCCATTCTCCGACTTCGTTCATTGCTTTTTCCTATCATTGAGCTTTTTCCTTTCCTTGACATTGTACTTTGAGTGGCGAATTCTAACGCTATATTGTATCTTAACTTAATTGTGTTAATAATATCTATGTACCCATAATAAATAATATATGTTCGGAGATTAGCACGCAGCACTATTTAGTTCCAAGGTAAGCTACGAGGCTTGTGTTAGGGATACCAGATAGTTCATACACTACACATATATAACTTTAAATACATACATATTATAAATATAAACACGGACTGGAGTATAAAATTTCATGCTCATCGCACAAATGAACGCCCCTAGCGGGACTCGAATCCTGCGACCGCTGGCACAGCCAGGGTCACTGCAAACTGAGCCAAGCGTGTCGTCAAACCTATGTATCTAATAAATATATTCAAAAAGCTGAAATGGATTCTGCAAATCAATGAAGATAATGCCAATCAGATCGATACTCCACTGATCCACAACTCTCTAATTAATACATAATAGTTATTGTAATCTTTAAATAAATAAAATTCAACGTACATTTCAGAAACAGCTAATTAAATACTCAGCTATTTACTTAAATACATAAGAAAATGATAACTGTTTCTGCTTCGCTTCATCATTAATGTGCGAAAGTTTCAAAACTTTACACATTTATTTTCTTGACACCGCTCTTTTAGTTCACACTTCGGTACGTACTTGTGATAAAAGTATAAGTTTTAATATCGAACTGATTGAAAATAATACTATCGCTGTCGATATTCCCATAATTTTATATGCTAAATAGCGCCACGACAACGTGGCATCAGCTATAAAGGACGTGTTAAAACATTCACTCTGAGCGCAGCAAAAGAAATAGCGAGGTATTTTGAAAATTACCACCTTTTTTATTCATACTACTTTAAGTAGAGGCTTGTAATTGTACCACTAAGTATACTTTAGAGTCAAAGTGGGGCTTATGACTTAAATGTCTCATTAAAATTGTAAATAAGCCAGTTCTACTAGTCCTGCATTTTTTTTTTACACAGTAATATTATTGCTAGTTACCTTAAAGTACTGATAAGCGACTCATTTTTTAAAGATCATCTTGATATTTTCACCTTTCTCGTGTAAAGTAAGGCTATTGCAAAATATTTTTTCCTTTATTAAATTCAGTTTTATTTTAGATGTTATGTAAGTATCTCAAGATATGACTTTTAATTTGTCAATTTATTTAAGAGTCGAAAATTTGCCATGAAATGAGAATGTCTGTAATTGAATGCATTGCTGTAAATTGTAATGAAAGAAATGTTCAGCTAATGAGCTCACAGATGCATTGCCTGTAAAATGAAAATGACAACCGATCATTGTTTCAGAATGGATGAAAGTTAATGTGTTTCCTTATTTAATTAACTTTATATAAGGAAAATTTATACAGCTAACATTACTTGTTTTGTTTATACTAATATTATAAAGTGGTGAAGTTTGCGAGTTTGTGACGTTGTAAGGGGTAATCTCTGGATCTACTGAACCGATTTAAATGAAATGTGGTAAGAAGATAGTTTGAGACCCTCGGAAGGACATAGAGTACTGTTTATCCCGGAAATCATCTCTTAAGGGCGTGCAAATGGAGAGAAAAGCTAAGCAAGCTAGGGACGAAACCGAGCGAAGCGAGGGTGAGTCGCTAGTTTTAAATAAAGATTTCGCAGCAGCAGCTTGTAAAATAAAATATAAACTTAGTTAGACTTACCTACCTATTAAAACATACAGGATTCAAAGCTCTATTCTTATGAAAAAAAATAATATAGTGTTATACCGCGGCCTTAAATAACACTTCCAAAGGCCTGTTTAGTGTTTACTGGACGACGAATCGTTTGAAAGGAATTATAATCATATTCACCGCCACAAATCAGTCTGTCTGTTTCATTAATAACTTTTTAACGATTTCGTCATTTAAATAAATATTATATAAAAATTACCTTTGGGTATAAGGTTTTAGCAGACAATTAGCATGTACCTATTTAATTTATATGTATTTGTATAAAAATTGCTTTCCTTATTTTATTATAATACTAGCAACTCACCCTCGCTCTGTTCGGGTTCGTCCCTAGGAACGTTTAAACGATTAGTATAGATTTCTCAGAGATGAGATATTTTCCCGCAGTAAAAAGTATCTTATATGTTGGCTCTAAAAACTATAGATTCACATCACACAGTGATGAAAATCCTTTTAATACCCTTGGTTAACTTTAAACGTTTTTATATTTTAACTAATACTTCCCGCGACTTTGCCCGCGTTCAAACTTCAAACTTCTGATCGCTATCAAACTTCACAGGATCACCTGCTGAGCTACGCTAATCTGAATTCTGAAGATAGAAACTATTACTATATATATATAACTAATATATATAACTAACTAAAATTTTTATCAAAATCGCTTAAACCGTTTAGCCTTTTGGAGTCCATAGGGGCACATACCTACATACATATAAATTTTGTATGATATAGATATTTTTATTTAAATACGTACTTAGACAGTACGCATCTCAAAAATAAATTAGTCAGGATGGCCGAGACGAATTGTTCTTAACCGTCCTCGGTCAAGAAGCTATGTCTACACTGTAGCAACCTCACTACATATCATTTAAAGTGAACGTAACGCTTGCGCGATGCAGCCTACAAGTGCCGCCATCTAGTAGAGAAACATTGAGCTTCTATTCGTCACTCGCTTATTGTCATTTATATTACCTCTATATAACCAAACGCTATCTATACTAATATTATAAAGAGGTAAAGTTTGTTAGTTTGTGACGTTGTAGGGAGTAATCTCTGGATCTACTGAACCGATTTAGATGAAATTTATTAAAAAGATAGTTTGAGACATTGGAAAGGACATAGAATAATTTTTAGCCCGGAACTCATCCCTTAAGGGGGTGAAAATGGGGATGAAAATTTGTATGCATGATGTGCAAACTAAGGACGAACCCGGGCGAAGCAAGGGTGAGTCGCTAGTATTTTAATATTCATATTCAACTTTTTAACTATATTTTATAACTTCATACTCTGTTACTGTACGAAACACTACATTAACTTTCTTTTATTTTACAAGCCTCTTCCTTGAAACCAATTCTAACTTAATATAATTTTGTTGAAAAGCAAACTTATCCATTATAATTTATTAAACATTTTTTTTATTTTATTTAAAAAGTTCCTCTTTTTGTAAAGAAGTTAACATTATGACATTCATCTGTTTAAAAACACCATAGCGGAATTTCTTATTCTCAAAATTGTTACGTTAAAAATGCAAAATAGGGTAGTTTCGATATCAATCTTTCGTCTGCTATTACTGACACACCCGGGATACGCCAATCAATCACAAAATACTAAGCGTGTCATGTTTCCGCTTCGTATTAAACTGTCCAAGGCTTCTATAATACTAGTTTCAATTTTTACTTTATCATTCACGTCAGACTAGACGTTTAGAAACCACCGGCTTGTTACGGTATAAGTTAAGATATATATATATTTTAACTGTTTCATTTCAATTACTACGTTTCTTAATAGTTTTTGCGATATGGAATATTTTCGGTTAAATACATTTTTAGTTTAGCGATTACAAAAATTGCTTTGTTCTTATGAGTGTTGATATAAATATAAATTTAAAAATTAATTTGAACATTTCAACAGGGTATAGCTAATTACGAACTAAACTAAAATATATTAAATAACCATCATCATAATTAAAAGACAAATAATTATATTATAATAATATACAACAATTTTTTTTAATAAAACCTTAGATACTCTAATAATAATATTCCCATTAATTCCATGTATAGCAAGTGTTCAAATATTTAATAAATTTATAAATAGGCGCACATTGTATGTAGACACTAAATTGTGTGGAAATTCCGTAATACATTATTTTAAGCTTATTAAGTAACTCGCTACCGCAATAATTTGCCCCAAGTTAGTAATATTTTCCTCATTTTCTAAGTAAACAACATTGATTAAAAGCGTTCAGTATTAAGTGCTTATTTAGAGTTGACTGTTGTAAAAGCGCAATTAAAAATTACACTAGGTACCTATGTTATCCAGTGAAAAATTAGTTGATATACTATCAATCATTAATAACATAAAAAATACTAACTATTATAAAGTGACATAAAAATGTACCCAAAACTCCAAAAGAAATTTGATGGGTTTTTAAAAACTTTAGAGTATGTATGTATGTATGTATATATCTAATCATCATTATAGTATTCATCATAAAGCTAACAATTCACAATTTTAAATACACACCTAATAAACTTTTAGTATTCAGTTACCGCGAATAGTTTACAAACAGTGAATTATTTTCATTACAATACATTGTAACGGGTTCATTAAAACGGGTTAATGAGCCAAGTTGCACCACTTTAATAAATAATTACTGAGCAACGCGCAAAGTTAAACGATAGTGTATGAACTATCAAGCCTTTCATATAATATAATTTATTGTATCGCGAAGTTTTGTGCCTATTATTATAAAATTTAGAATTTATTTATTACTGAAATTTATTATTATTTTATAGTTTTAATTACTCTAAACAAAACAGAATTAAATTCTAGTTAAAAGACATCTGTAAAACTTCTTTCACTTCAATGAGAATTTTAGTTTTAAGTTAATATATATTCGAGTTTGTTATTTATTGAAACAAAAGGGATGTTTTCATATTAACTAAGTGAAATAAAGATTTAATTATCTAATATCTCAAACATCTCTAACAACTAGTCTGTCGTCTTTATAAAAAGGCGACATGGTGCGCTCGCTATAGTTATGGCTTCAATCAATTTATTTTTTATTGTTCACTGAGAAATAGAAGACAGTTGCATGTCTAACGGGTAGTAACATGTATACCTAGTTAAAAAACTTGAATATTTTATATCTATAACAAGTTGAAGAATACTTTTTTGTAACAAAAATAGATGAGATTTTTTGTACCTACGAGTACCTGAATTATTAGGTCTCTACTTATGTATAGTTTTACGATTTTGAATTTCAAAATTACTAGCTTTTGTGAATATTTGTTATTCTAAATCGGTTACAATAGCTTATTAAAACCTAATAACCAATTAATTCATTAAATCTATTTACGTAAAGCTTCGTGCTGTAGAATTTTTATATGATAATATATTCTGCCCTAACTCTCACCCAATTTTACTTTCCATTAGTAGTTTAAGAGTACTTCAAACTAGCTTAGACCGAAAATTCTGCATTTTTACTAAAATTTTCATTTCAAACCTTTATTGGACTGAGACTATAATGTATGTCGTATACGACAGTCAACTAAAAATAGACTCATTTATATAACAGATAGATTAAGATCAGTAGTTGCTCCTTTTATTGCAGGAACACTTAAAGACAACGGAGTGTATTTTATTTTTAATCTGGTTTATCTAACTACGAGTGTTCTGCTGTGGATTAGGTAGCGTCTGTTGGATGACTTTGAGAGGCACGTACTTTGAGATAAACCTCTGTTCAAATCTTAAGAGATTGACAAGATCAGCTCTTAAAAGACGCTGACTGAGGTTTCTTTAAATTTTATACACGTTTTAGCTCCTCGCTGGTTTTAAAAATTTTTAATATACCTAATAATAGCTTTACTTTTTTAGAATAATTTTTGATTGTAATAATGTTAAAAGACCACAGCTATAAGAAGTACCTAAAAAACCCAGAACTCCATTTTTAAGAAAACAATAATTTTAAATACTAATCAAAGCCATTTTACCATTGGCGTAATATCAAAAGGTAATTGACAGTAAAATAAAAATTTCAAACACATAACATAAAATCGCATTATCGATAATAATCAAACCCAAGTAATAGAAGGCATGATTCACATTGCTTATAATTCTCTTCAGCTCTCGAGTTCGCCGGCAAATTGCTCTTAAATTAGTTGCCGAGTTTCGCAGCATAAGGATACATCCACCATTCAATCATAATTACGACCAAGAATTTAACTTTGCACAGATTTGCTCAGAATTTGGAATTCTCTGTAATATTGTAGTATAAACTGTAATCATATTTTATAATATGTAAAAACGTTTTCGAAATATAAAGCAAATTTAAAATCTCACCAGAAAGTGTGATAAAATGGAAAAAATTAACTCAGTAATAAACAAAAAGATATTAATACAAAGTATACTTTGCCATTTTGCCATATTTTTTTAAATAATAAGCTTTTGCCGCGACTCCGTCTGTCTAATTTATATACATATATAGGTATAATCCACTCTCAAATATCGTACGTTCGATATCCCTTCCCCCATAAATACACTAAAACGTAAAAATATTTCTTAACATTGGACTAATATTTCCAAAGTAATCTCATACAAACAAAGAAAAACAATCTCTTCAGGTTTTTTAAATTAGTAAAGATTAAGAATTAAGATAGAATAGATACGAGTTAAATAAAAAATATTATTTGAATAAAACCCTCTAATTATGTGAATAGAATTATTCACAATGCTGCCAACATCTGTCCTCAATAATGAGTAGTGAACTATTTTATAAAGTAAGTCTATTTACACCTATTACATTGAACGAGGGTATACCAAATACAAAATGTAAGAACGTAGCGACAGGTAATGATTTATGAAGCGCAAAGCTGATACAGAGTTACATTAGACCACATCAAAATAAGAAAGGGGCTGTATCAAAGGCAGTAAGGCATTCCCTAGGGGCAAGTCTTTTATTTATGGCACGCCTTTGTTAGTTCACCGGAGAAATATAAATAGTTCGCGCTGAAATATCGAATGCTTTTTGAGGGTGAGATATTGTAGAAAATTAATGATGTGGTCAGTACTTGGATTGGATTAGGGTGAGATGCTAAAAGGCTTGGGCGTGTTTGTACGGCTTTGTAAAACACTAACGCAAATTGGGAGCAAGCCTAGATGTTTACAAGGGGAGTAAGTGTTGTTCCACTTGTTTATAGCTGTTCCTATTGCCTCGTAACTTTTAATGCCATTAATTGCGTGAAAATCTCTCGAATTTGTCGAATTTTATTGAAATAGAAAGTTAGCGCGTCTAAGAGAAGACTCGTATTACCAAAAAAAATCAAAAACAATCTTAATATCAAAAGTTATTTTAAGCTTTCAATAGAAACAGTGGTTGAAATAATCTGGGCAGTATCGTAAATAATTTAAATGCAGGCAATAAAACTTTTACTACTATCCCGTAAGCAGTAACAACTGCTCAACAGTCGTAAATATTACCCAAATATGATACGTTGGGAATATAAACTGCGAAGTATAAGTCTTTGAGTAATAAAACATTTTTGCTTAAACTAAAAGCTGGACTTTATACGTGCTTTAAAAGTTGTACAACAATGTAAAACTATGAAGCGCTTTACAACATCAAAAATGTGATGAAAATTATTCTATCAACATATTTAATGAATACAGCTACGAGTATATACCAACAGTGTATGTTAAGTGTTTGTTTCATTGAAAAAAAAAAATTCTTCTTCAACTTTCCCGTTTTGTCATGTAAGGAGAAGTGACATTACCAGAATTTCGCATTTTGGCAAAAACTTCTTGCGAATGTATATTTTAACCATACTGGGTGACTATCGATGTGACAGGTCATTGACCCTCATCTCGGCCAAGACAATAAAGCTTTTAATGTTTCATGTACATAATTCATGATGGGTCGCCTTCCATCAGCCGACGCTTGTGATAAAAATTCCTCCCGTATCGATCTTATATGGACTCGATAGGGCATCCTATTATGGGATCGTACGATACCTTGTATAGTTTACAAAATCAAATAATAGAGCTAGTATATACATGCGTTAGACTAGTAGTGTTTTATATCATTATTATTGTATTATTTTTAATTTATAGTAAACTCTTACCATAAGCAGCTATCACCATACTAAATTTCATCAAAATCCCTCCGGTGGTTTTTCTGTGAAGAGGTAACCGACAGCCAGACAAACAAAAATTCTGAAAACTATAGATTTGGCCTCTGTATCAATAATAGTGTTTATTTCGATAAGATTTTCCAAAAAATATTTAATGTTCAGATTCGGCTTAATTACAATTTTATTATATGTATAAATTTACAAGCTGTCTATTAAATCTATCTGTTTATTAAACATTACTGGACCGTAAAGTTAACAAACTCACTTGCATAATAATGATCACGGTTTAAAAATTCATCGGTAAATTGGGTATATTATTTTGCGAAACTGTAACGAGCGCTCACAAGATATCGCAAGAATTCTCAGTCCAGTTAAGTTCTCTAAGAACAAGTGCTAGTAATGGCCGTCTTAGATCATCGTGAATGAAGCAAAAATTTCCATTGTCTTTGCCTCATGAATTCCAAATCCTGATTTGAACGAGTTCTTTATAGATAACTTAAATTAAGATTTAATGGTATTTTTTATACAATTTTTATATATACGTGTATATTAATAATTATAATAAAAGGTTCTTAAATATACTATTGTACAATAAGTTTTGTACACATTATTTGAAAATTAAAACTTCTGACGCTACCAAGTAAACAAGTATGAGTAAAAATAGAAGAATAACTAAAATTTTATTCAAGAACTGAACTAAGTACTAAATTAATTTAACTTAAGCAGTAAATTTCTTTGTAGAAAATTATAAATCTCTTAGTAAAGCACGTTATATAACAGGCTGTGATTAAAGAAATAGCCGCGAACTACATGTTCTTAGATTTTCCAGTACGGAACTTTGTTTCGGATTACTTGCCGACTTACACAGCAAATCTTGTACATGGCTCATTAAATTCTAACCTAAATTTTTAAGTAATAACTTTTGCTGAAATACTTTTGTGAAAAATATAAGAAATATATAGTTTAATGAAACGTAATTTTAATAACATATAATTTATTACTTATGGTCATCCATCTGTACGATGTATATATACTTGATATTATATTTGTTGTCTTCTATCATGTTATCTACTAGTTTAAGTATCTATATTCTACATAATTAATATGTAGAAAATAAGGTTATGTTCAAAATTAATCTATTTATTCAAAATATCATAATATCTTAAACACACAATCTATACATAAATATGTATATTATCTATACTATAAAAAAACTGTAGAGGTCGAATGTCTGTACATAGAAAAAATGCTAAAACCGAGTCAGGGGGATGTAAGAAGACAAATAGAACAAATCCAGATATTTTTCAATTTTTTTGTTTCTCTGTCTGTTTGTCTGTTTGTACGAGCTAATCTCCGAAACTGTAAGACCGATTTAAATGAAATTTTGCATGGTAGTACCTTATATCCCCGGGCAACATCTTAGATACTTTTCATCCCGGAAAATTAAAGAGTTCCCGTGGGATAGTTAAAAAATATAGTATCTTATAAAGCTTAGTACACAACAACTTTTGCACCTAATTTAGTAAAATTTAATATTCTGATACCTTATATTTCCGGTCAAACAACAGGTTACTTTTCATCCCGGAAAAATGAACGGTTTCCGTGGGTACTAATAGATCTCTATTAGTGTTTTTCTAGAGGCGAACCCGAGCGAAGCGAGGGTGAGCCGTTAGTATTATAATAAAATTGTAACTAAGCCGAATCTCTACATTAAATATTTTTTGAAAAATCTTATTGAAACAAACATTATTATCGATACAGAGGCCGAATCTATAGTTTTTAGAATTTTTGTCTGTCTGTCTGTCTGTCTCTTACTGCATCACAGAAAACCACTGGAGGTATTTTGATAAAATTTCGTATGGTGATAGCTGGTTATCCGGATCAACATATAGGATACTTTTTACCTCGAGAAAATATCTCATTTCTGAGAAAAAATACAAAAACTGCAATGTAAGACTACTATACTAATATGTAAAACCTTAGAATTTCGTTTTTTCTCATCTGAACGCGGGCGGAGCCGCGGGCAATGCTAGTATCTTAACAATATCTTAACTACACAACTTTATAATGTTTATACGCCATCTCTCTCCTATTGTTGAAAGAGTACTTTCCTTATTTTACCTGGTTTACGAGTATGTTATACTTTTATGAGGAATAAAATCTTTACTACCATAAAACAAGTATATAATTTAGTGAATATCGTTATTATGCTTTACAATCACAATAACCAACATTGTATACATTCGGATAAATTATAACAACTGAATCACTGTTCATATAACACCACAATACAAATATAATTTTTGAATATGATTAAACCAAAAATAAACTGTTTCGTTAAACTTTTAAATAGACTTGATATATAATTATTATATTATACAAGTATCCCGCCCCAGGTTTGCTTAGGATAATTGGAAGATACTGTTTTGAAGTATCCATATAGTATAAAACCACTTAATTTGCCTGAACATAAAGTAGTTTTATAACTTTTCGAACTAATGGTGATCTTTGTAAAAACATGCTTTTGTATTTATAATATTAAGTAATGATATTTTTTATTCCTATCACAAACTAATACTAAAATGATTTAAATATTTTACGCAAATTCTTACTGCAATTATATTTTTTATTGTCTTTCTTTAATATATATTTTTTTAAATGGTTTAGTTATTTTCATACATCATAAAAGAATGCATATTATATTTTTTACTTAGAAAATCCATTCATAAAATTATGTTTGGTTTTAAATAGCATCGTTTTATATTTTCAGATTATACTTTTAAGCTACTAAGAATAATGCCTGTCTACAACGAATTGTTCTCATTAATTCTTATATCAAGATGACGCTTGACCTAAATTCAGACGAGCTAACTAGACATTTCATCTGAGAGGTAATCTCGAGAGAAAAATTCAAACATAAGATGATATTTAACAGTGATAAAATTTCTTTTTCATAATTTTTTCATATAAATTAAACCTATAATAAATTTTATTATTATAATATAAAACTTACCAATAGTATAATATAGATAACGTCTTCATATTCATATATTGTACATACTCATATATCAACATACCTGTAACAAATATAAATTAAATAATTATAATAATGTTTTAAACTTAGTAGCTATAATAAAATATACTTTAAATTATATTATTAATAAAAGAAACGTTATTCTGGTACATAAGCATAACAGCTATGTAATTTTAATGAGCTTATGAAGTTTGAAATAAACTGAAATATATGTATTTAAATATTCAGTCAGGCAGTAGTAGCTCAGTGGTAACCCGCTTGCTTGGGTAACAGAGTGAAACGCGTTCAAACCCCGAGTCTCGCAGCTCTGATATTTTCATGTGCGAATCATTTCCAACATGATTACCGTGAAGAAACCTGCATATCTGAAAGAACTTAACAAGTTTTCGAAAGACATGTGAAATCCGTAAAATTGCCCTTGGCCAGCGTGGTGGACTATGGCCTGATGACCCTAGTATTGAAAAGAGACCCGTGCCCAGCAGTGAGATGGTAAAAAGGGCTGAATCTATACTTATATAATAAAGAGGTAAAGTTTGTGAGTTTGTAACGTTGTAGGGGATAATTAATCTCTGGATCTACTAAACCGATTTAGATTATATTTGGTAAGAAGATAGTTTGAGACCTTGGGAAGGACATAGAATACTTTTTATTCCGGAAATCACCACTTAAGGGGGTGAAAATGGGGATGAAAGTTTGTATGGGGAATCAAGCTAGGGACGAACCCAAGCGAAGCGAGGGTGAGTCGCTAGTACATATTATATATACATATTTAAATACTTTATACCCTAAAATGTTTTTTTTTCTACCAACATATTTATTTTTACATCAACATTCAATAAAAGTATTCTAAAGTCTAATATATCTTTAAGTAATTATTTACTAACGGATTACCGAAATTAACTTCTAAAATTTCAGTATAAAAATACCCACAAATCGAAATGCAGACATATATAGTTTAATTTTAGAAATGTTTTATTTGAAGCAATAAATAAAGGCCAATAATACATTCCCGTTACATACCGGTTTCGTAATTTATGAAACAAATGCCAGTCCATAAAGAGTAACGTCAATTAAGAGTATACGGGATGCTGCACTAACAATGATACTCAAATTAATGCGAGTACTATGAAGCATGTATGTATGTAGATGTAACGACGACATTATTCCCCATCTTAAAACGAAGACATTAATAGGATTAATTTATAGGCACTGTGGGTGGTTGAGACAATTGATACTCTCCACCCCGAAATAGATCATTTTAGTTCATAAAAGTACGTGGAAATTCTTTTATATAAATAACTAGCATTGCCCGCGGCTCCACCCGCGTTTAGATGACCAAAAACCAAAATATTAAGCTTTACATATTACTATACTCTTACATTGCAGTTTTTGTATTTTTTCTCAGAAATGAGACATTTTCCGTGGTAAAAAGTATCCTATATGTTGACCCGGATAACCAGCTATCACCATACTAAATTTCATCAAAATACCTCCAGTGGTTTTTCTGTGATGCGGTAACAGACAGACAGACAAAAATTCTAAAATCTATAGATTCGGCCTCTGTATCCATAATAATGTCTATTTCAATAAGATTTCCCAAAAAATATTTAATGTACAGATTCGGCTTGGTTACAATTTTATTTTATGTATAGATGTATAGACTAGGGACAAGTTCAAGAGCAGAAATAGCAGATAAACAGGCAAAGGCAAGTCTTTAAATTTTACCAAAATACATAAACAGGCAACATTTTCATATTATTTTATTATTTGAAAAGTTCATTTTTTACTGATATTAGTCTCACGTATAAATTAGGTTAAAATTTTTCATCTATAGACATCGTAAATGGTCTTATCTTCATAATAAAAATTCATAAATTTTTATCGTCCATCAATTTTAATTTGAGCACGAAATGATCTTCTGTTAGTTAAATTTAACGACATTTTTGAAATAACAATCCCTTTTATTATCCTTCATGTTTTTGCTAGATAATAAATATTTACATCTAAAATATTCTAAAAAGTATCTTAAGATTTAAAAAATGTCCGTTAAAATATATTTGTTAGTATCAAATACATTATTTTGATATATCAAACTCTCGTCAAAACAATTTACGCTTCAATTAAAACTGAGTAAATGTAGCAATGTATTATCTTTTAACGGAAATTATATATTAGTATTTACTATGAAGTTCGTTATTCCCAGCGAAGAGTGAAGAATAGAAAGAAATATATGAAGCCATTTATATACTATTCATATAATCCTCTGATGATACATATTGGCGTAAGCAAAGATAAAATAAAATTATGTAATTTAATCCGCACTTGTTTGACTTCACACCAGTTAGTGAGTTATTCTCTGCGAGCTTTGTACGATAATGTTAATTTATCTTTTACTGAATTTAATATGACACAGCTCGTTGAATCTCATTTAGTGGGATGGTTTTATTAATTTACGATCTCACGCGTTAAATGAAACAATTAGTTAATACAATAACATTTTTTATTACAGCAAATATTAAATTTTAAACGATTTGCTATATTAGTTTTACAATTCACTACTGACGTTATAAAAGGTGAAGTAAGATACTTATAAGCTCTTATCAATGTATCTGTCTTCTAGAATATTAGAAAAATGATTCAGCTGAGGATTGAATTCCTTCTTAAAGTTTAATGTAAAATATTTTACACGTAAAAAGTAAGAGATAGAGACGTAATTTCATTGTATTTTTTACCATAGATTAATCAAATTTGTATAATGGTAGTAACCAAGTAACCATCCTTTTCGCAACTTCCTCGAACAGTTACATCTAAAAATATATATATTTATTTATGTACCACAAAAAATATACACATAAAAATACACATGAGGTACTGTGTGTGCATAGGATGACTTATCTCTAAGAGTTTTTCTCTTACGTTCGAGGGTTATTCCAAGAAAAACTTTAATGAGGTGCGGTGCCACTCACCCTCGCTTCGCTTGGGTTCATCCCTAGCTTGATTCCCAATGCACACGAGTACTTATATTTTCACTTACGTGCTTATATTTTGTATTATTTCATGGAATATTAAATATTCAATTGACAAACATCGTGCTACATGTGCGTAAAAGGTGCGACCAACGATATACTGCCTACTAAACTGAAGGTCGAAAGTTCATTGCTAGCAAAGATGGTACATATTGATAAATTAAACTACGAAACTAGATCTTAGAAAAACATCACTGACTCTTCTGTCAACTTCACAGGAGTAAGAACTTTTTTTTGATACGCTGGGGAAACCCATCATGGGGACCCTGCCGAATGTCAATGGGCAGGGTACTATGAGACTCCTACTCAGTAAAACCCACAGCGGAACCCATCGCCGCAGTGCAATGGGGTGTTGCAGGATCGCTTGCGCACACACTACAACACCCCTGCAAACAAGTGTAAGAACCATAGCCTAACAATAACTATATCATAATTTTTTATACTATTTTATCGTATTATTTTAACTTTGTTTAATTGATAGTTGTGTTTTATTTTATTACTAATTTTTTTTTGCATTATTTAACGTTGACTTGACGAGATATTGCATACTGTGAAAACATAAAATTAAAAGAACATTTATCGTCTTATGTTTTATTTTGTATGATTGCTTGTGTTTTTTTTTTGGTCCTTAAATAAATAAGTATATGGGCCAATATATACCAAGAAATATATAAGTAGATAGTTTTTAAAGATGTCTCGTGCACTATGCACGAGACATCTTTATTAATTGCCCCAATGAAAAATTGTCTTCCCAGTTTGCAGATAGATAGCCTTGGCTAGTACTTAGCAACCAAAGTGTATATCAGATACTGTCAAGCTTTTTACGACACGACATAGTTTTTTTATAAAACATAATATGTTTAATAGTTTTTACCCGCGCCTTCGGTCGCATGGTAAGCGGGACGGAGAAGAAATGAAGCCTATGTTCTAAATGTCAGTAAATCTGTTCAGCCGTTTAAGCATGAAAATTGAAAAGGTAATAAACACGAACAGAGTAATTTTGACAATTGTAATATACAAATACACGTTCGCCAGTTCGCCTCTAGAAAACCAAAAACAAATCTATCCCACAGGAAACGTACACTTTTCCGGAATAAAAATCAGCGACTTCCGGGACTATAATCTATCTCTGTACCAAATTTCATCTAGATCCGTTCAGCCGTTCCAACGTCATTATGTAACAAACATCCAAACAAACTTTCACATTTATAATATTAGTAAAGTGTATGTACATATGTGTGGATTTTTACAAAAATGAGATAAAACAAGTTTCGTTGCATTTTAGTATATGGTTAAACTTGAAACTTTTTATTATATATTTTCTATTTTATTTAATATACCTAATATTTCAATAATGTCTTGCATTATAAAAATAAAATAAAACCTTAAAGTATAATAATTAATTAAATGTACTTCCTTATTACCACACAAAAAGAGAGACAAAAATAAAAATATATATCATCAAACATTCACTGTACGAGTAGGTGCTTGATTCATTCTAACAGTAGGTAATTGTAACATCAAAAACAATTGCAGTCAATTTTTGAATTCGATTTGGCATTGAATTCATTCATTCCAATTGTTCTGATTGATTCTAGACTCAATGTTTCGTTTAGCTATTACGTACTTTTCTGAACATAGTGAATTGCTAAAGAAACTAAATAAACTATTTATGTCTGTAGGTATATGTATGTGCATAATGTTTAAATTAAGATGCCATTTACATCATAGGAGACACTAAGAATACATTAACTCTATAAATATATATAAATATGTTGGGACATTAACACACAGCACCATCTAGTTCCATGGTAAGCACAAAGCTTGTGTTATGGATACCAGATGGTTGATACACTACATATATATAACTTTAAATACATACACATCATAAATATAAAGACCCATGACTGGAATACAAACATTCGTGCTCATCATACAAATGAATGACCCCAGCGGGACTCGAACGCGCGACCGCTGGCACAGCAACTGTAGAGTCACTAGAAACTGAGCCAAACGTGTCGTCAAACTCTATGCTTCCTTTGTCTAAGATGTCTTAAAAATAATCGATAAAATTTTTATTTTAATACCAATATTCACCCTGTGTGGGACAGAGGTCGCAAAATTAAAACATTTTACCACCATGATCGTCAAAATAATATTGCTATACAAGTATTAAGTTGCAGACGTACAAAAAATTTAAAGCACTTGACTGGCTTGGCTCCATACAGTCAGGGGCATCTTGGGGCCATAAAAAACCAGCCACTTTGGAGTGAAGCCAACCTACTGCTACTTAGTCCTTATTGAAAAGATACATTTTAAGAAAGAAAGAACACTTGAATTTGTTCCGCTAAATATATTCTAGCTTTAACCAATCCCAGTCGAACAAGTGGGCAAAGTCAGAAATGAAGCTAATTATGACGGCTGAATATTTTCAGTTTAATATTTTAGTCAAGTAACACCGGAAATTTATTTCAAAATTTCCATATAATAAAAGACCGATGGCGCCAACAGATTTTGAATACTCTTGTCTTAAAATTACGAAGCTGACTCATAATAAATTCAATGGAATACGTATAAAGTTTCAGTAAATAGTAGTTAAATTAAGTTAGAGAAACTTAACAAAAGTGCGGCCGTAATGAAAATTAAAGTAGGCCGTAAAACAAATGCTTGATTATTCATAAGGGCAAATTATATTATTGAGTGGTACAATTACAAAAATCATAACGTTTTTAATCAATTTATAATGGTACGATGTCTTGGTACCTAGAAAAATGTACAAAATATTTTCGTAGCTTTAGTACGTGGCAGTTTATTTTTTCTACTCAACATTCAGTTTAAAGTTCACCATAAAACGTCGTAGGATGGAACCGCGAACATTAAAGCATTCTTTTGCATTCTAACTTTATAGCCTTCCGCATTGCGTCCAGATTATTGGTTAAGTTTAAAAACTAAGGTAAGCGAGGTCGATGCACGCTACTTAGTATTACCAATTTTTGATACTGAATAAAAATTCATCAAATTTTCAATGAAAGGACAAAAAATCATAAATATGAATTTAAATAAAAGAAGATTCATATGATAAAATTTTGAACGATTCCTTTATTTTCTCTTAAAAATGTCCGCAAACGCTTTAAAAGATTTTAGCTTTCAGAGATTTCATAGAGATTTTTAATTTCAAACTCGACGGGTAGTCTCGCCTGGATTCTCCGGTCGGCAAGATACCTGCGCTAAAAATAGAATAATGCTGTGAAATAATAAAGAGCGCTACATTTCATACCGCACTTTAACAATGTCTAATGTTTTGTTGTTTTTCCTCGGTGAGAATGGCTCTGAATCTCGTTATTCACACATACAGTGAATAGGTCCGAATTCTGTTATTAAGCTAATTAGGCATGTAACTGCTAGCAAGTGTGATACAATCGTAGCCTTTCATTAACTGTTCTCGACTCGGTGGGATGTAGCGTTGCTTCTCCTTGCGTCTCGTATTTCAAGCGGTCAAGTTCTCTAGATGAAATTTGATATCAAACATAATTTACCATTTTATTACATGAAATACAACCGACGTTTCTCAATTTGCTAATATTAAGCCTACGCCTAAGAATGTGTACGTTTTATTGGCGTTTATTATGAATGCATAAAGTGTTCATTACTTTAATTGAGATTTGACATTATAGGAACTAGAAAATTTAAATTAAAACTAAGAACAGTCTGAACAGCCTAACCTTGACTTTTTTAAACTGCCTATTCGCTTACTTATTTAAAAAGGAGTATCTAATTTTATTATAAAATGGATTTTAATATTTACAACTTACAAATTTATAATATGAAAAATGGCTATAGGTACTCAAATTCGATTCTGAAAACTAGGTACTTTATTGGCTTACTATTTCAACTGTTTGTAAATCAACATTATGATTTTTATAGGTACGCTTTTGTTTACAATAAACAATGAATGTGACTCCCCAATGAATTATGAATTCCAGCACATCCAAGACGTCGATTTCACTGAATATGAATCCGTCAGAACTAAATCACCGTTATAGATAAAAACAAAGAGAACAAAATTGATGCACATAATTCATGACGCTCAACACAATGGTCACGCGATAAATAAAATGCCCCTCGCTAAGTCTTATGGGGATCAAACAATGCCACGTTCTCTAAGAGACCTCCGGCAAAACTTATTTGATTTTATAAATTCCTATGAATAAATCCAATTTTTTACATATTTTGATATATGTATACATTAAATATTATATTTATATATGTATATTTTGATCTACTTGATTTTGATCGTAATGAAAGCCTACTTGTTTTACATTTTAAATGGAGATATTGTAAGTTAAACTTTCGTTAAATTTTAAACAGAAAATATCCTAACAGCTACTTCATCTTTTAATGTATAGTGTATATTATTACAATTTTATAATATGTATATATAAATAAAATTAAAATAAATTAAAATAAGCCTTTAATTACTGGAATAAATTAACATTATACACAACAATTACATATAAATATTTTTTTTATAAATAACAGATTTATAAAAACATAATACGATTTTACTAAAAAGGTATTCCGATTTTAAAACCTTGGGTGTAAGCCATAAACCTTGTATTTACACAAAAATTTGTACCCACCAATTTTGACTTTTTGGTTAATAAAAGAATCATTGAAATCGGTTCACAACTAGCGAAAATATTGCATAACAGACACTCAGTACCTCATTTTTTCGAAGTCGGTCAATTCTAACTCAAGAAAGTGCTATAAAGTAATAAATTACATGTAATGTGTTCTTATGTGAGCAAATGGGGTCCCATTAATGTTTCGGAATTTTTGACAATTGAGTACGGTAACCGCAAACCACATTTCACGGACATCTAAAATAAATTGTTTAAATAACTTCTACGAGTATATAAAACAGACACGCGCTATCAGTATATCTTAAAACTTAGAACAGTCTTTATTCTATAACTAGCGACTCACCCTTGCTTTGCTCGGGTTCTTCGTTAGGTACGTTTTAGCGGTTATTATTAGTGATTCCCATACAAAATAAACATCTCTAAACTTTTCGAATTTTCAGTAGTTTTTTCCGATTTTCCCTATTTTTTTATTATTTTTAAACCACCCCTGACACACCCCCAACAAAACAAAAAAAGAATTATTTAAATCAGTCCAGCCGTTTTTGAGTTTTAGCGAGGCTAACGAACAGCAATCGATTTATATATATATATATATATATATATATATATATATATATATATATATATATATATATATATATGTATATATATATATATTTAGTATGGTTAAAAACCAAAAATAATCGTACTGGTGCACAAGCGTGTCTAATTCATATTGTCGTACTTTTGTTTCCGATCTCGAATCTTAGAGCAATAATTGTATTTATGATAATATATTAATAAATTACAGGTCTACTTTAGAAAGCATTAAAGAAAGTAAAGAAAACGAGTAATAAGGCACTATATTCCCTTAATTTATTCTTTCCATAAAAATAAATTTGCTAACATGTAATAATAAAATACACTTAAATATTACTACTTTACATAATTGATGTGCAACAACAGAAAAATTATGAATTAACTAATATGTTTTATAAAAAAGGCTGTGGTAGCCCAGTGGTAACGTGTTCGCTTGGAAAAGCGAGTGTAACAGGTTCAAATCCCGATTCTCGCACCACTGATATTTTCATGTGCAAATCATTTCTAACATGATTACCATTTGCCTTTCGGTAAAGGAAAACAACGTGAGGAAACCTGTATATTTGAGAGGATCTAGCAAGTTTTCGAAACACACGTGAAGTCCGCTAACCCGCTCTTGGCCAACGTACTTTACCCACTGGTATTGAAGGGAGGCCCGTATTCAGCAGTGGGACGTTAAAAAGGGTTAAATACATGTTTTATAAATAACATAGTCTATAAATAAGCAAAGACAATACAGTTTAGTACTTTTTTCTCCTCTGTTTGTAATTGTTTTTCTTTTTTTGTTTGGTAGCTAGTGACGAGCTTTAGTGTTATCAGAAAAAAATACGTGTGTGTGTGTATTTACGAGTATGTACGCACGTAAGACTTATACTTTTTTGGCAGAATAAAAATAGCTAAAGATTTCATCCCGAACGTCACAACAAAGATGTTTGTAAAAGGAATGCAGCTAACTTCATCATGTCACTTTTTGACTGTCGGTGTGCGCGCGCACCGTAAAAATTTGACTCTCATAATTTTTTCCAAACGTGCCAAAAGAAGTATAACTTCAAAAACTATTATAGTCGAATTACGGCCAATGGAACAACACTAGTTTATAATAAATCTTCCCTATATTCATATGATATTTCAACAAAATACACCGAATGAACAGGCTAAGGAGAAGAATGTAGCCGAGCTAGATGTGTAAATTGTAGCAATTAAGAAAATGTCTCGCTTTAATATACGAACGTTGAACTTCTAAAGAGATTTAGCACAAAGACAATTTTACATGTTGCATTTCTGTTGCAGAAATTAATTTTGATACATAAATGCGTGGTTGGTATAAATGTATAATTAAGCCATACATCAACTCATAATTATTGTTAAATTTTATTACACATTTTGTGAAGGAAGCCATAAAAATGCTAACGTGGTTTTAATCACTAACTATCCTATAACCGCGAAAGGCTATCTAGTCATAAAACTAACTAAACTGTTACACGATCTGAGGATTACGTGAATATACCGTCTCCGTTCCGTCGTGGGTAAAATTGAATTCATTCATCATTCATTCATAATCATTACGAATTCATTAACCGACTTCCAAAAAGGAGAAGGTTCTAAATTCGTCGGAATCTTTTTTTTATGTATGTTCACCGATTACTCAAAAACGCCTGAACCGATTTGGAAAAATCTGGTTAGATATCTATTCTAAATAAAAACCCCCGTTTAGTTATTGTTTACGTTTTAGTGCCTGGAAGTCGGTTTTTTTAAGGTTTTTTTTACTTGAAAGATTGAAGAGCATTCGAAGGATAAAAATATGTTCTCAAAATGTAAATAAGCCATAAAAGAGAAACTTTTCGTCTCTTTTGTCTTATTCTATAAACTCTAAAACTGACTGGGACAGTCGTATAAAAATATTCAGACAAGATCTAACACAATACAAAATAGTTCATAGCTATAGCTAACCAACTGACTTCCTCAGTTCGAAGTTCTGTTGTTAGTAATTGTTGTCCCCTTTATATTCAAAAGTAACATGATACGTCATCCACAGCTCTGTTTTCCGGGCGGATGTCATCCTCGTTAATGTCAATAATGTTGCCCAAAGCACACACTTATTAACAGCTGACTCATAGCTAATATTTGGAGAATGGGGACATGGATTATTAACTTCACTTTTGAAAGTTATATTGTTAAAATCATTTTTTTTTTCGTATAACATATTAAATTAAATTCCTTTAAAAAGAACAATAGCCAATATTTCAATGCAATTATTTTTTTTACTTCACATGCCTAAAACAAAGAAAGAAATAATAACAGCTTTGTTCTAAAATCGGATAAGACTGTATCAAAATAAGCATTATCACGTTTTTTTAACGTTACACAATGAACGTCTTTCATACTTATGTGTATACCACGATCGTTATTCGTAACGAATACTCATATAACTTTACAGGACTCAAATCTGCGACCCACATACCATCGAAATATGAATGTTATAGTACTCACATCATTTGTTATTTTGTGGTATTGTAATATCCACTAATGTGTAGTTTAATAAACAAATGTTTAGTATACATATAACTTAATTTCAAGTATACATCAAATTGACACCAAAATCACAAAGGGATGTGACTTATCCTGGAAGTCATTGACACGTCACATCGTAAACATAAAGCTTGATGACACATTAACACCCAACTTTACTTAAAACCGTATAAAAATTTATGACTCTCAATAACGCTTTAATTAGGATGATCTTGTTATAATACTTTACAAGTGTGCCTCATAATAATATGTATAATGGAATGTAATAATAGGGGAATATTAGTTCGTTTAGTAGGTCTCACTAAAGTAATTAAGTTTTTTTCATATCGAGGAATGGAGAATATTCTTCTCTCTTATCTAATTTTTATTTCTTCGCAAGCGGCTTCGTTCATTCTAGATAATAAAAGAAATGAATGCTTATTAAAATTATTTTGTCCTATTATAAAGCGGGTACAAATAGACATAGAAGCAGACTAAAATTTGGCTTTCAGGTTGTTCAAATAGTCATATGAGCTTAATTTAGCGCAACTGTTTGATCGTTTTTAAAAAAGAGGTTTTTTTGTTTGATATCTTCTGCAATTATTACCTGGTTAGTATTTCACCCATAGTGCACTATCGATGGAATAATTTCTTGTAAAATAAGTTTTATGTCGGTATATTTTCTTGTCAAAGTAATTAAATATTTCAAACAGCAGGCAGACAGATAGAAGTTTTATACTAATGGCTATAATCTCTACAACTATTTATAAATTAATTATCTATATTGTAACACACATACTGACAAAAAAGTTATTTCTCTATTATACATCTATGAACATATACGCAGGAACCAAGTGAGTATTTACATTTTGAGGAAAGGGTGTTTACTGATTAAGCCCAATTTTATTCAAACTTGAAGTGAACACATTAATTTTAATAACAGTCAAGCACAAGTGGGCTTCATTAATATTTATGGAAGTTTGACAAACTGTCTATTTGCCCTTGCGTTGTCGATAACAATCTGCATCATTAACCCTATCGACACGCAGCTAGCAACTGCATTGTAAAGTTTAAAGTAAAAAGGACTTTAACTTGAAGTGATAAAGTTGAGATTTACTTCTGAAATCTTCAATAAGCTCTCAAAGTATATTATACTTATCGATAGCACTGAAAGATTCAGAAATCTTGAAAGGTCATTAAACTCGCATTTGGGTTAAGCCTGGGTCGAGTGGTTATCAGTTGGCAAATGGCCAATGCGGCTTTGTACGATGACGTCATAGAAAATCATATTGCCAGGGAATTATTACTTTGAACAGTTCAAAAGTGGCGAAATGTATATCGTATGAACGGCTTCATTGCTTATCTGAGTCAGAAACAGAATTTGCAATACCTTCGCTTTCCATCTTATTATTTAGCTTCATTCTTTAAAATATATATTTTTAAAATATTAATTTTAAATCTTCAATTGAACTGCTGATCAAATATTGTTTATGAAATTTATTTGTAAAATATTATGAGCTACATTTTTCGCATTTCTTTTATATGTACATCAATATTCTGTAAATATTCTCAAAAAGGAAAATAAAAATGGCAAAAAATTGGTATGAAATTGACACCATACAAAACAACTTTTTTTTCTGACGAGCTTTTAGCGAATTGAAACGGATATTGTTCATTTGAATGAAAATACGTAGAAATAAAAGATCAGTTTCCGAAAATTTCGTTAAAATATAAAATACGCAAATACTTGAATGAACCATTAATGTCCTTTTTATATAATTTATTGGCTGGGCTGATACTTTTTTATGAACTCTTTAGGATCCTATAACTTCTTGTTATTTATTTAAAATAGTCTATTTAATTTTTTTTTTCAAATATAACTTATGTTAAACTACTAATTATATCTAAATGAAGGCTAAAATGCAAATAAAGCAGTATTAAAGTGTCACTTTCTTGTGCTTTCGTCGTAAAAGTGCAGCGAATCTGAGGATGCTCCAGCTTCCTGTTAGGTCGAGACTCGAGATGAATATCATCTATCTACATAAAACGTGACAACGTTTAAATTTATAATTTCATTTTATAAAATACACGTATATTGTGTATTTTGTGAGGAAACTTACAATTCCAATAGATTAATTCTTGCTGCTTGTTCACATAGAATAGTAATTAAGTAAATGTATGTAATTAGGTAAATGTACGTTTAAATATAAACTGTAAGTTTAATAGGAATGCTGTGTAGAATTAGTTTAATTTTCATATTCTAACCAATAATTAATTAATCAATGGATTTTGTAAATATCAATAGAAATACAAACAGTAATAATTCAAAACTAACTTTGAAAGAACAATGGGTACTTTTGTATGAATTCAGTGCCCACGTCCAACAGCGATAAGACCCACGTCATGTGAAAGCTCTTGAAGTGTACTTCATTTCATTTTATGGGACCTAAGTCTAAATCCAGCGCGAAAACGGTGTTTTGTGCAACTATCTGTTTTATTATATAGATAATGGCATCCATACTTCCATACTAATATTATAAATGTGAAAGTGTGTTTATTTATTTATTAGTTTGTCCTTCTTTCACGTCGAAACAAATTGACAGATTGGCGTAATTTTTGTGTGGAGATAGTTCAAGGATTTTAGAGGAGAGTGACATCGGACATTATCTCATTCGCACAAAAAACACGTTATAATATAACCTACAACAACTCATCATACCTATGTGTATAATATATAGTCTATCTATTCCATACTAATCATTAAAATGTACCTAGTGATGAACACAAGCGAAGCGAGAATGAGTCACTAGTATCATATAAGCTCTATTTATATTCGAACTACTATTATAATTGCAAAAGTTTGTACGTGCGTATGTGTGTTACTCTTTTACGCTATAACGCCTGGAGACCAGAACTAACATATTACCATCTATCTAGTGGCGTACCCGAGCGAAGCAATCGTAAGTCTATAGTTGACCGAGCGAGCAAAGCGTCTCTGCTTTAAGTCAGGCATTTGCTTTCCTCTATCAGTTTGTTGGTACTCCAATACAGGTCGTATTTTACAACCGATCGGGACGAAACTTGGTATACAGGTTTTACGGCTTTATAGATTTTTTGTCCTCGGGGATTTTTGATTGGAGGGGTACTTCCTCCAAAAATAGACAAAAAAGGGGCCACCGCATATCTCTGCCTTATGAGATTCGATTTCGATAGTTCTTTTTTTTATTTGAAAGGTAAGTAACTTTAAGATGGTACTTGGTCTAATAAAAGTCTGATGTACTCGTGAGGTCTAAGTCCCAGTAGGTACTACTAATATTTATATTCAGCAACTAAAAATAAGCTTCTATTTAAGAACTTCTCATATATTTATATATACTATGATAAATATTTTTCTTTCGCTATATTAAAACTTACCTACGGTAAATTGAGATAAGCACCTCAGAAGGTTTCATCTGATGTCAAAACTATTAAAAGCGAGACGAAAATAACTTGTTTTTCTCCAAAATTATCTAACGTTTTTTTTTTCAATATGATAATTTTAAGTGTTTACTTATTTTAACCTTTTGTTTAAAAGGTCATAATATAAAATTTATAATGTCTACTGTATAAATAATTAAAAAAAAACTATGATTTATTTACTACTTTCTTCGTACATACTTCGAAATAATAAACAAACGAAATAATAAATTACTTTATTATTCTTTATACTTATTTTGAGGCAGTAACAGCATTCTGTGGTTTAAATAAGCTCTTAATCTTCACCTTAAGTTTGAGTTATTTATAAAATGCAGGCACTTTACTCTCCAAACGCTTTGGTTAATGTTTAAACTCAATTAAAGGAACCTACAGTAAATTTTGTGGTCGCTTCTGTATCGGTCCACTTATGCATCGAAATAGCAGAGATATGCCCCATTGAGTCATTAAATTTAATTTAATAACAATAATATTACTGCATTCTAATTTTAATTAAACATAAGTACCATGTATTATAGTTTCAATTGAACTACTGCTATAAATGAGACGACACGTTTGGCTCAGTTTGTAGTGAGTCAACTACTTGCTGTGCCAGCGGACGCGGGTTCGAGTCCCGCTGGGGGAATTCATTTGTATGACGAGCACGAATGTTTGTACTCCAATCATGGGTGTTTATATTTATAATATGTATGTAGTTAAAGTTATATATGTGTAGTGTATCAGCTATCTGGTATCCATAACATCGCCTCGTAGCTTACCATGGAACTAGATAGTGCTGTGTGTTATTGTCACTGTCTTAAAAATAAAATATGCGAATCTTTGTATATATGTATGTATGTCCATTCGTGTTACTCCTTCACCACGTTAGGAATAAAAATTCAATCAACATTTAGACATGCGTAATGTGACTCACAAAACAATTAACATAATATAAAATAAAAATACATCAATCTAGTAATAGTAATAATACTTTATATTGACTAGGCAAGTCAACGAAGTATACAAATTACATATCTCTACATCGTGAGTTTCATTTTAAATATATTATAATAAATTACATGTGCATAATATTCAAACAATCGACCCACGATATAAATAAGATGATATAAATTATTTCGTTAATATAATAAACCATTATTTAGACAAAGTTACAAGATATTAAAAAAGATAAAGCAAATACGCTACAATAATACGCAAATTAATAATTAAATTTAGAAGTAACAAAGAAAGAACAATTTTGCTGGAAAGCACTTTTATAACGTCCTTGGAGAGTACTCTTGTTAGACTCTTACTAAATTGTTCATATTAATTACTAAAAAAGCAACATAACAGAAATCCAATTTTTTTTTCATAATTGACGGACACTTGACATTGACAAGCTAAAATAACAATAAAATAAAAATGAGCTATTGTATTAAGGTTTCAAAACAATCATTAGTCGAATGTTATAAATAAAAATATAAAATTATATTTTTATTTTACTACCTGTGAGTAAGGCAGTGGTAGCCCAGTGGTAACGCGCTCGCTTAGGAAACTAAGTGAAGCGGGTACAAATCCCGGGTCTCACACCTCTGATATTTTCATGTATAACTCTAAACATAAATACTCTGCACTTGATAGCTGAGTGATATAAGAGTTGGCCGCTAGAAAATAAATCCATCTCATTTGCAAATCATCTCGTAAAGCACCGATAGATAGTAGTCGAAGGTAACAAACACAGTGTTGCTCCCTGCTGAAATACTGCACTACTTTATAGCTATAATAAATTCCACGCCGTTCGCATTTCCATTTTATATGCTAACCACGTGACTATCTACCGCAACATTTCCAACCTATTTCTGAAATTTTATGATTAAAAACCCACTGCATCCAAAAGCGTTTTGAAGTACTATTACTTTTTATGGACACTTGACGATATGCGGCGTCGTTTTGGAACGAAATATGAACCCAAATTGTTTTTAAATGAACACAGCTTATGTATTACGCATTATTTATTATATGATATCCTCAAAGAAAAGACATTAATTTGGACTAATCATCACATGGTAACTTTTATAAAAATATCTATAGTACATATAATAAAATTCTAACTGAATCTGTACATTAAATTTTTTTGGTAAATCTTATTGAAATAAACATTATTATCGATACAGAGGCCGAATCTATAGTATTTAGAATTTTTGTCTGTCTGTCTGTTACCGCATCACAGAAAAACCACTGGAGGGATTTTGATGAAATTTGGTATGGTGATAGCTGATTATTCGGGTCAACATATAGGATTCTTACTGCGGGAAAATGTCTAATTTCTGAGAAAAAATACAAAAACTGCAATGTAAAAGTATACTAATATGTAAAACCTAAGAATTTGGTTTTTGGTCATCTGAACGCGGGCAGAGCCGCGGGCAATGCTAGTTCTAATATAAACATTTTAATAAAAACTTTTTATTTCTCGATTCATCTGCAACTAAATCTTAAAAAATATCTGTAAGTATGTCAAACTCATAATTCTTTAGGAAATGATAAAAGCTGATAGCGTGTTTCTGTAGCTGAATAACTGTTATAACAATAAAACCGGCGAAGATGTTAACTTCACATAAAATATAAATTATTCATGATATTATAACAAGACTATTTTACTTTAAAATTAAGAAATATCACCGAAAGTTAAGTCCCGTTCAGATTAGAAATATCTAATTTATTATTATTTTATTGATACATTTATTGAATGAAATGAAACGTATCAATAATATAATAACTTAAAACTTATTTCAATTTTTAAATTCAGATTTCATCTGTTCTATAATAAAAATGTCTCCTAAAAAATTCGAACGTAAAAATTAAAGTTATATACATATATGAATTAGAATTTATTAAGTTTTATAACAACCGATACAGACTTTTCCACTGCAAAAGGGCAATTATTTTAAAAGTGCACGAGTACCGTTTAAATATATGATACAAAAGTTTAAATATACGATGTCAAAGCTCATAGCATTCTCAGTTGACTGAACAATGGCCTGGACAGCAAAAATCTAGATTGTGAGGAGCAAATCATTAGCTGAGTACAATTACTGCGGACAATAGTGAGAAAGTGCTCCACGAACGAAATTCACGGCTTCGTGGGAAAATAATGCAAATCCTATTTTCTCTTACTTTTTGTTTATTGTCTGTGCTTTTATTGCGTTCTGCCTTTAAGTGTTATCCATTTTTATTATTTCATAATAGATAACGACTTCATCTGTTACATTATATTATGTTAATGGCGTTATGAAAATAAAAATATTTTAGCTAAATTAGAAAAAATAATTTGAGCATATAATATTATATTCACCTACTGTCAACTAAGTAATTGTAATTATATTTTTCTTTATTAAATAGTATATTATACCCTCACTATAGGTAAATAAAATATCAATATAATTATTTAAAAAAAACATTAAATCAGTTCGATTGGCAAAGATTTCGTAAAAACTTACGCCCGAAGTACATCCTATAAGAAAGTTCTAATTTAATAGAATTGCAATATATTTAAAACTGTAATGATAAAATTTATAAAATTGAATTATTAACATAAGTAATTAGGTGAAATATCTAATACATACAACTTAATATATTAACATTTCGAAAGTATAATCAAATTCGCATCGCATAATAAAAATTGTGACGATTAAATATACTGTAAATATAAATAATAAAATATAATAAATATCCTATTGGCAGTATGGAAGATGTACTGCGCCGACTCCAAGTAATTGGGAAATGGGCAGGAAGATGATGATGAATATATATAGGTAATAAATATATTGTTAAACATTTTATATTGTTCCATTTTAAGGAAAAACGTGAAAGGATTATCCATAATTCTAAGACGCATGTCGAAAATATGTACATACTGGTACATCTCAGAAAACATTTAACCTGTGTTCATGTTTGAAAGGCGTGAGGACTACGCAGCCTTCGTCAAAAGAGACACCTTTACCATGTAATCGTATATGAAATATGAATAGACTATTACACACAGCCTGTGCATATACACTACACAGTCTGTTAAATCTTTATACTCTCATATGCTTGTGATGTTGTTTTAAATAAACGGGTTTTATTGATTAGACTACAATTTTTCTGTCATCTTCATTTTGTCATTAATATTTATCTCATGTTTTATCTGTTTTATATCTATATGGTCATATATCTAATATATTCTCATTTCTCTATCATTATGAATTTATTTACCTATCATACAATAGGTATTCTAGAAAAATCTTAGAAATAGTTACTTACCACTTTAGCTCAAATAAAATTTAATTAAGGAAATTTTGAACAAAACTATCTTTATGCTTTACACCAATCATCGTCACGGGAGGAACTTTCCTTGTAAATCATTCGACTCGTTGGAAACCAAAAATCAAAATATATCCGCGAAAAAATCCAATAAGATAGTTTTATTTAAAATATCAAATACATATTAGCGTAAATCTAAGAAAGTATTATTTAGAAAATTTTAAGGGACAATTTAATTTGATATTATAGTAACCACAGTGAAATAATGAAAAGAACTAACTTATAATATTATATGAAAAGCCATTTTTTACGTTTTAAAGTAAAAACGTTCCATAATCGAGACAGAACACCCCGTCAAGGTCCACGGACGCCCGGTCGTCAATCCGGTCCTCGCCGACACACTCTGTTTCCTATGATACCCGTTGCTTGGCTATGCATTTGTGAAACTCGGACATGTGAGGTGAAAGAAATCTATTTATATCATGCTATTTTGATCTACTATACTGGCTATTTTAGTATTTTAAACAGCAATATTGTATTTATATTAGTAGAATCAAAACGTTATGGTCATCCCCCAGTTTGTCATAAAAACAGCTCCATACCATAGTAATATGATCGAATTTACATAGACATGGTATACCATGTCGTTATAACGTCAATTCAATTGGATACCTACTGCGTGTGATCTAAAACTCGTTTAATTATTTTAGACCGGAGAAAAATATGAACGAAGCATGTTAAAAAAAGTATAATAGCATAGAAGTATATACATAACTTTTCATATAATAACGCAGCTATAGCTTTGGTGAGATATCTTAGATAGATCAATAAACTCTACTGAACAAAGAAGTAATAAACAAAAGTACAATACAGTTCGAAAAGGCAGCATTATCACTAATAGCAATCTCTTTCAGACAATCTCAATTGTTATAATCTATAAGCATTTTACCAAAAGTGTCCAAGTTTACACTAATAACGAGACATACTCACCTGTATGTTAAAAGCGTACAATCTAAAACAATTTAAAGTCATTAAATGGTAATTGATAAATTACCTCAAAATTATAACAATTTACTTAGAAAATTTACTTTCCATAATAAATCCATTCTTCCTTAACACCATCAGCGACGCCCAGTCACTTGTTAATACAATGTTGTCACTGCTCTTACCAATTATATTTTCTAATACCTTGTAGCACATTTTAATAATTTATCGACAGAAATACAGGCGCGGTTAAACACTATTCAATTTTCTTCCATTAAACTTTCTTTTAAACTACATATTTTCTCTTTTCGAATACAGATCTATTCAGATTTCGATTGTATATCTACAATACAAAATTATATATAGGCATTTGTGTATACCTTAGGTAAGTACGAAATTAAGTATTTTTTTATAATTAAAGTCTTTGAGTCGTTCTTAATGAGATTATTCAAAGGTAACTAGAAGTTAACTAAAAATAACTTAAACCTCATATATATATATATATATATATATATATATATATATATATATATATATATATATATCATATAAAAAACGTTTAATACCAAATATATAAATTTAAGTAGAAAACATCATTGTAACATTTTTATGAATATCTCGTGATTCATTAAGTTTATTGGGAATCATAACGACTACACACAGTTCACGACCAATCTTTATATTGATCGCTCAAGGCCGCAATATATAAGTGGTCTACTTTCATCAAATGACTTTGAACATTTATGCAAATATTACAAAACATCTTCTTGCTTATTATTTCTGTCTATACATTCTTAATCGGATAAAAGGATAAAAAATAACAATAAGAAACAGCCAAATATGAGAGAACACTTTCAATTACATTTGAAATAACATCTTCCCTATATAACAAATAAATGTTTCTATTGGTTTAGTTAATTAAACATATGAAATTTACTTTCCAAATACATCCAACAAAATATATTAAAACTGGCAAATATTTGTCAAACTTTTGAACGTGAACTGGACAAAATAGATATTAAACGTTTCTACTTAACAATAGATAAGCTATATAATAACTTGAAAACCTCTTCAAGAAAACATATATCCTAAAGATACTATACTTAAATATTGTTGACAGTAGGTATATATTTTTGTCGTTTTGTCATTTTTTCAAGAAACAAAAGTGCAAATAGATTGACGTAAATTTTAAACAGTATTCGAACAGATTACTTTTAAAAATTGGTAACTCAGTTTTTTCTCCTCGGATATTAGCATATTAAAAAGCGTGTCACTGATAAAATTTGATATTCAGTTTTTGACCGCGGCTCCCCTCTCGTAGAAGGTGCGTTGATAATAATAGGCCTATATGTTATCTCATAAACAATCTCCATTCCTAATTACCCTTAAATTCTCCGATCTGTGAAAAAGTAATATACACTCGCAAACTTTCGCATTTTATACTAGCATGATAAAATAGTTCTGTATTTCCCTTTTATTTAGGCAAACGCTGGCAAATATCTGACGACTTCAGGAAATGACAACCTGACACTGCCACAACACGAGTCAGCCATTCTAATATTTTGTTTACAATATTGAAAACGGTTGAACTTTAAAATATTGTTATCAAAAAACATAACCCATAGATGAGATGAAAATGTACTAAAGGCCCGCTTTCATTGAACTATTACAGTGAAGAAACAATAAACCCTCAAAAACCCTAAAAAATTAATCAAACTTGACCCTCACACAAACTGCCCTCAATAAAAACTCTTCTATTAAAACAATTGAGACAATACTCGTAATAATTTTACTAGTTATTTTGAACAATTAAAAAATATTTATAAATAGTAATCATCAAAACCAAGTATATGTACAACCAACAATATGTGAGAAGATAAAATTATGCTGAAAATTTTAATACTTAAAATTTCAGTTCCATTTAAGGCTAGCACTGCACTTAACAGAAGGCAAAGTGAATATAGAGACAATTCGGTTACATGAAACGTGCTCGAAAAAAGAGCTGCCATTTATTTCCACATGAATCTTTAATATGTCGGCGGTTAATTGTAAATCTTCAAAGCTAAAAATGGTCTGGCTGACAGAGAAACGACGGGAAAATTCGCAAGCTCTCCCGTCCGACCGGTTTGCGATACTAGCGCCACCGGTTATAAGGAATGTGAGATGTTACCAACATCCATTTATAATGAGGAAACGGAAACGTGGATGGATTTATATAGGAATAATGAAGTTAAGGTAAATTTTGAATAATGAGCCTATACTTACTGAAAGTTATATCAAATGCATTGATTCTTAAGGCAAGTTTATAATATAATAGAAACCAAAACAACAATTTTACGAATCTTTGTCTATTTATCTGTTTTTGTTTCGGTTCAGTGTATATCACTTAAGAACGACCAGATTTTAGTGTAGTAAATAGTTTGAATTACTCACATAACTAAGTTCCATTTTAATGGGTCAAGTGGATTTAAAGATACAGTTTAAATTCTCCGTTTTAATTGTTACCATATAAAGCGGGAATCACTTTTAGTAGTTGTGGACTACATATAATAGAAATACATACACGAGCGACTGTAAAATCGTCGAAAACACAGCAATTACAGCTAGATTCCTGAACCACATCGATGTTACAATGTATCTGTATTCTAAAATTTGTACAATAACTACTGTTTGATTGGCACTGACTTCTATTGTAACAGGCTAGTGAATGAACGAGCTAGATGTTGGCTGAGAGTTAATAACTATATTGTAGAGATTTTAATACTGGTTTAAATGAGATAAAGCAAAAAAAAGTTAAATTATAAACCCAATTCAATATCACCACGAATACAAAAAACGTATGTAATTTTATTTACCCAAGCAAAATAAATCATGTCAATTTATAGATAAAAATAATTTGTTGTGTAAGTTCCAGTAATATATATGTTGATAAAAAATAGTGCATTCTATAAATTACTAACATATAAGAATGTATTATACATGAACATTCGCATAAATACTCTATCAGGTGTTGTTTGGGGACTACCTGCTCAAAAAGATAAGATATCTAATCTGTGACGATACAGACCGTTACGTTTTAGTAATGCTCTACATTACGCATTCATTTTACACTGAATGAAATACATCCGCTTATATGCATCCTTTATTTCCTAATTTAAAGAGGTATTATTCATATTTAAGATATGCAATCATACATACTGCATATCATACAAATATACTCCGTAAGTCTGTCAGTTACTGCAAAGTCTGCGAATTTATTAATGATACTTCTATACATATAATAAAATTCTAACGGAGTCGAATTTTAATATTAAATTTTTATTTTTATTTAAATTAAATATTTTTTTGGATCTTTTTAAAATAGTCACTATTATCGAAACGGAGGCCAAATTTATAGTTTTTAGAATTATTGTCTGTCTGTCATTTTGTCTGTTTGTGTTTTGTGTGTGTTTGGAAGGATTTTGATGAAATTTGGTATGATGATAGTTGGTTATCCGGGTCAACATATAGAGTACTTTTTACTGCGGGAAAAAATCTCATCTCTGAGAAATCTATACTAAACATTAAAACGTAACTAGAGACGAACCCGAGTGGAGCGAGGGTGAGTCGCTAGTCTAGACTAAAATCATAAAAGAAAGTAACTTTTTCACTGTTATATTACATCAAACGAGGTAAATTTCACACATAGAATATACTTTATCAAATTTCAGAGCAGCTCACTTATGTCACGTAAAATAAAAGTACCTTTACGTGTTAGCATGATGCATGTATGTAGTTTTATGATTCATCGCTTCGACCTACTTCACGCCTGCGGTGTTTAGATAAAACGCTACGATAGTCATGATAGTCATGACCTGACCTTTAAGACGTGACAGAAACTATTTTTTCTACTAACCCATCAAATTTATTTAAGCCTCAAAATTTATGTTACAAGAATATAAATATGTATGTGCTTACTGCTTATATATAAAAAAACGAAACACCTAGCCTACGTAGGTCTAGGGTAGTAAAGGTAAACAAATCATAAAACAGCTTATTTTAGATGTCGTCCTTACTTGTTTTAATTTTTTTTGTGATCAAAATGTCTTTATAATTTAAACTAAAGTTCAATAATCTATATTACATATAATAGAATTCAGAGTCGAATCTGTACATTAAATATTTTTTGGAAAATCTTATTGAAATAGTCATTATAATAGATACAGAAGCCAAATCTATAGTTTTTAGAATTTTTATCTGTCTATCTAGGAATGCATCACGAGAAAATCACTGGACAGATTTCGATAAAATTTGGTATGATAGCTTATCCGGGTCAACATATAGGATACTTTTTACTGCGGGGAAATATCTCTGAGGCCTCTGTACTAAACGTTAAAACGTAACTAAAGGACGAATCCGAGTTACGTGTGCAACTTAACTTACTATTATAACAATGACTAAATAAATGAAAAAGAACTGAAACACAACTGATTTGGCTCAAGATTTTATGCTCGCAATCGAATGCAAAATTTTCATTTATTTAATTTAAGCCGAGTTGACTTCTTAATCTGGATTTAAATGAAGTATTAATCAAAAATGTATGACAGTCACAATCTACGAAAGAAAGATAAATCAGATATAAATTGTACATACATATTTATAGAACCATACATAAATAGGTTAGTTTTCATTTTCAAAAAATCTGTCTATTTTTCACAAATAGCTTCTATACAGAATATTAGTACATTGACTTCTGTTTTAAAATATAACTTTAAATATACATAGCGTTTTGTGAAACACTAAGTCCAATCTTATCTCGTATAAAGTACCCGTAAGTACAGCAAATATCGAACGTCTGATGATCCATTAGCATTAAAGTCAAGTGATTCTCGCTGCTCTATAATATAACATTCAAATGTTATACTTAATGTAAAAATTTTAATAATACTAGCATTAACCAAAAACCAAATTCTTAGGATTTACATATTAGTATACTCTTACATTGCCGTTTTTGTATTTTTTCTCAGAAATGAGATATTTTCCCGCGGTAAAAAGTATTCTATATGTTGACCCAGATAACCAGCTATCACCATACCAAATTTCATCAAAATCCCTCCAGTGGTTTTTCTGTGATGCGCTAACAGACAGATAGACAAAAATTCTAAAAACTATAGATTCGGCTTCTTTATCGATAATAATGTTTATTTCAATAAGATTTCCCAAAAAATATTTAATTCCAAAAATTATTTATTATATGTATAGAATACTAAATATCGTTCTATTATTACATTTTATACAAAAACACTAAAAAAAATAAACATCGTCAGCATCTATTTAAGTTGCATGAACGATAGATATGTGAAATTAACTTTATTTCATTCTTAGAACTGATACCATACAATAAAATAATATAATCTTAACCAAGTTTTATAAAAAGCGTAGTTCATTTTCGCGCTAGCTCGTATCAGAGAAACGCATGGCTAATTAGCGATAGATTCTTCATTGGCACACAATACTGACAATGAATATAATTTTTTTTTACTTTTAGTCTTTTCTAATAATCGTCGTATTTTCTAAATTATATTTTTGTAAATATATCCTCCACAGTAGTATTACAAGTGACAACAGACTCTACTTCACAGGAAGTTAAAAAATAATTATATAGAAAGGGAACAGATATTTTTCTTTTGATCGGATGTGCGAGGATAATAATATAATTATAACTGCTTTCGCTCTCGCACAATCACTTGCATTGGATCCCGGGTAGCTATTTGCGTTCAGGAAACCTAGTTAATCATTTTAATGCTAGGTAGAGCTTCCCGGGCGTTTCGTCGAGCTCCCAACATTGAATTATCGACTCGTCAGTATTATTATAGAAACCTTACCAAACTAAACACACAAAGTAAGTGGTTAAACTAAAACAACGGAACCAAAATAGTGTTTATCTCAGAAGGAATTGCTTAGGGAAATATTTCTGTGCAGATTATTTCTTATCTTTTAGCTTCTGCTACTATCATAACTAAGGTTATATTTAATGTTATATATAATTAGTTATATAAAATATGAAATGATGTATGTTATGTATGTATGTGTCTAGCGTAAATACTAATTTCATGTTATATATACACCCAAGTGTTTAGAAGTAGGAATAAAGTTGCGTATTAACGAAGCGTACGTGTTTTCAATAATACAAAATCATTAAATCATTAAATAATACTCAACTTAGATTATATGCCACCCGTATTACTCATATGGGTACTAAGGAAGCGGTCAAAATAAGCTCAGAGCAAAAAAAAACAATTAAAATCTTCTTTTAACATCCACGTAATTTAGAACAGTTAGATTAATTAACCAAACAAAGCCTTCTTTTTTATTATTTAACTTTTAAAATCCGACAATGTTTAATAACTGACTACGCCAATGAGTAATATGTATGTATGTATGTATGTACGAGTTTATATGTATGCAACTACAAATGCATGAAATATTTAGATGAACGGTATTGCATGCACTAATTTTGACTATAGCTTGATGCGAATGAATGTCACGTTCACGTATATGACGGAATTTTAGAAAGGGCGAATTATCTCTACATTTATGACTTAGCGGTTATAACAGTTAAGATATAATCTAAACTCTATGGGAAAGTTTTGGATATCATTTGAAGTGTAATAATCTGCTAAGTTCTGCTACTGGCATAATCAGTAGAGACGATGACCGCGTAAAGCGTCTACTCTACACGCTATTACGGCAATCTCGCAGTTAACACGCTTAAACGACGAGGATAATGACATGGCAGATGTGGTAAATTTATTTAAATTGTTTGGAATGCATGTAGATATTATTAGAGATACAAGTCAGAATAATAAGCCTATTTGACTCATGCTGTCACAAGTGTTGACTTTGTCTAAGTCTTAAATATTACATTGATTCTGTTTAGAAGATGCTATTTGGTATGTTTTTTTTTATTTAATTTACTGAACAAGTACAACAAGTAGCTATTGTATATACCTTTTTCTTCGCTTACTTGGTAATATTCTTAAACAATAAATATTAACTTTTGCTGTATCCATCAATGAAATGAATCTTTTTTGTAGTCTTTACGTTTTCACGTAAAAGCCATTGACCTGATTTACCGCCAAATTTTACTGTTATTGACTTGCTGATCATAAAATAAATGAAGTCAGAATCTGACAAAGAAATCTAACATTTTACGGTAATTTACGCTACATTAAACCGATATCGTTCCAGTTAGTCACAATATCTAGAATAAAGTATAAGCTACGATAGATTGAGATTAAAATAGACGGAAACAATGTTTTTAACAATATTAAAATTATAGCTCTACATACATACACAGATGCATAATTTTGTTTCATAATAATAAGAGATTTAAAAAGCTTTAAGATTTGTAGAGTAAAGAATATAAGCAAGATCTAATAAATAAGCCTTACTGTAAGCATACATGCTTCCATATTTAATAAGTTATAGCATAACATAGAGCTCCTTGCTCATCGATATGAATTTTTATCTGATCGATTTTACCGCGTTTCGATGAGAAAGCAACGCATGAACGCACCCAGATATAATTGGCAGACTTCTAAGAAGCTCCAGAAAGGTTGATTTCCGTAATTTTACATTTCTTACCGTCGAACGGATAACGGACAACAGTTTTTACAACCGCGCCCCCGCTTCTGTTACTTTCGCGGCTTTTTCTTTTTTCTCTTAGGTATACATTATAGTAAATGTTGTGTAAAGAAATGTTCTTTAATAACTTCAATATTTAAATAATTATTGTGAAAAAAATACTCATACATTATATATGGCAATCCTTTACGATTATATACATTTTCATTATTTAAAGAAACATAACCTCGAAATTATTTACTTGTGTGAATCACAATCTCACACAATATGTGTATTGCCAACTTAAAGAATAGAGCGATATTTTATCGCTAATCAGACAAAAGATTATGACCATGTATAAAAATTTGTTGTTTCCATTTTATTTACTGCCACTGCAATTTAAAAATATTAAATCTTATAAGAAGCTTATGAGTTAAGCATGTTATACAATACTTTTAAACAAAGTTACCTGTTATAACCGCCAACAAAACCGCCAGAGCCGCCACACCTGTCGCTCTCGCCCGGTAGGACCTCATTTTGTCTCTTTTCAACACGCGACTCAAATGTGTTATTATAAACAAGAAAAAAACAACATAAAATGGATCTCTGAGCCTCAACGGTATGTCCTCTGTATGAAAACAATAAACAATTTCACTAAGATATTAAAACACCTACGTGTGTTATCGATAAAGTAATTCACAAAATGCACTTATAACTTTTAAAACTTTGTTCAATTCATATAAAAGTCTTGTTCTTTAGGGTTGCACTTGAGTTCATTGTGGTATTTTCGTTTAAAACTATGTTATAATCATTTATGAGTGTAAAACTTGTTTCGATAAGTGAATTCGGTAGAGTAAGCGAGGGAGCGTACATCCGTCCTCTACGAGTGCGGAGAGCGTACTGTCGCGACGCGAGCGACGCGCGGCCGTGACGGGTAAGCCGAGAACTAGCCTTCAAAGTTGGTCGTTGCTTGATAGCTGTGCGTGACGAGGATCAAAACTAGTCCTTCGTTATTTATTTTATTTATAGCCTTATGTTTAAAAAAATAGTCCGTTGAAAGTGCGTTAAGTGATGTTATTTTTTTCATTTTAATATACCTACTAAAATAAAAAATATTATTTCTACTACTTAATTTTAAAATTAAACTTATATTTTTTTGTGTTACTTATAAATGTTAATTAATAGTATCAAACTTATTTTTCCTTTTTTAAATAAAGTAATTTATTATAAAAAAATAATAAATCCATACTTCGTAATATTTGCCTTACAATAAAAATGAATCAGCGTACATTATTTTTTTAACAAATATATGAAAATCATCTACTATGCGGATACTGAGAGTTGACTCTACGTTTCCTTTCGAGAAACAAGTTTTTCAGATTACAAAAATCCTATAACTTAATATAAACCTATAAAATGTGTGTCAGGATTATGACTAATCCTCTCAAATACGAGAGTTCTGAGTCACCCATTCATTTCCTAATTGTGTTGTATAAATGTATGTGTATAGTAACATAAATTATAAGTGCCGGGCGCTCTATTAATTAATATGGTTAATGACATAATCAATACTCTCATAAATTCAATCATAACGTTGTTTTGTATTATACATTATACAATTCCTGCAATTCATTTATTCTATAATAATGGTTATTTTTTAATTAGTTTTCTCATTAATTAGCTTAGAGTAAACGCTTTACATACATATATATTATACACGTATAATTATGCATTAATTACTATACTTTTTCAAGTGCCTCCTTGTTCTAGTAGCTTGTACGGCTCCCCCCCAACGTGCGTTCACCTTGTCGTGGTGGGGGGGCTCAGTAGTGCCCGGCAATCCAACCGGGCGCGAAGCTAAGAAACGCACAGGGAGGTTGCCCACTTCGGTGGGCGGTGGGAGGTGGCCCTCTTCGGAGGGCGGTGTACCATGCGGGTTGCTCCTGGTACTTCTCTGATAGCAGAGTGGACTGTGGAGCAACCCCATGGTTGTGGTGGTCTGCTTCGGCAGACCTGCCGTCGGGGCGTCGTAGTTGAATGCGTTAGCGATCCTGCGACGCCCCATTAAGACGGGGGAAGGTTTTGTTGGGTTTTAGTGGGTAGTACTGGCTGTTTTACGCCGGTGAGTCCCACACGTCGTGCGTAAATGCATTTCCCAACGTAAAAAAAAAAAAAAAAAAAGTAGCTTGTACGGCTGCAAAGCTGAAGGTCCTGGGTTAAAGTCCCGGGGTGAACCATGTATAGTTATTGGGCTTTTCTGTCAAGATAATTTTAGTAACAGCCTGGAGTTAGTACATTCTTTCACCCCCGTGCCTGGGCGAGCACCTAGAGTTCGCATTGGTTTTGCGTCTGATCTCTTACCGGTTGTCTGGTCTGGTTGGTCGTCCGGTTTGACAGTGACAAGAAAAGTAAGTGCACTTGCGTTTGCGCGCCTAATTTGTGCACTATAATCTCCTGTGTATCATATATATTTATGTAACAAAAGTACATAATAACATATGGTATAATATAATACTTATTGGTTTAATGAAGGCTCTAAGCCATGCCACATTTTTTTTCTTATTGGAGTGTGATTATCTCTTTATATTATATATATTTATAGTATATAATATACATATATGTACTATGTACAATATAAGTGCTTATAATTTGTAAATAACAAACTTAAATAATTGTAGTTTGTTAAGTTAAGAATAAAAATTAAAATAAACAAATAGCAAACATAATTTGTTTATGCAAAGTGAACACGATAAACAAATTGTGGTGGAAATGTTATTCGATTCTTCTAAAACACCCACTTCTCCTCTAAGAATCGTAAGTCGTAGTTTCATGAATATCTAAAGACTTTGTGCCCTTTACATAGATGTAGTTTATTTTATCGTATCATTTCGCACTATTGTTTAATTTTTTGACCTTCCCATAAACTTTTTTTAATCAGTTATTTGTACGAATTTTCATACGATTTTCACCATACGTAAGAGGAAGGATTATCGAGAAAAGTTATTGGCTATAATTTATAATCTATAAATATTATTGCTTCCCCATACAAACTTTTATCCCCATTTTCACCCTCTCAAGGGATAGTTACCGGGATAAAAAGTATCCTATGTCCTTCCCAGGGTCTCAAACTATCTTCTTACCAAATTTCATCTAAATCGGTTTAGTAGATCTAGAGATTACCCCCTACAACGTCACAAACTCACAATTCACAAACTCATAAACTTTACCTCTTTATAATATTAGTATAGATAGATTGACGTATTATAATGAAAAAAAACCATCTTATAGAATTATCACTCAATAGGTTACGATGCGGTCACGGTTCCATACCTACGTGTATATCGTATTATCTCTTTAACCATTTGTTCAAATTATATGCAGTAAAAGGAATTTTTTTTGTTTTAAACATTTTAGACGATAAAATTACTTATTTTGATAAGAATTCATAATTGTTGATAATATGACCAATAAACATGACGAACCGATTTAAATTATTTTTTAATGTAAAAAACTACTTTTTGTGACTTAAATATAAAAGTTAGACATATGCTGTCGCTGACGTTTTGTAGGCATTATTAAGCTCTACAACTTTTCTCTAGAACATAATCATATATCTCTCATCGTTAAGGCAGCGTTCGTAAGAAACCTTTTCGTTCGACCGTTTTTTCTCCGACTTAGTTTGCAAATCCGACTACCATGAAAAAGTCTTTTCATTTTTCGGGTTAATATATAGCCTATGACACTCAGAAAGAACGTGGATTTCTATGATTTCTATTGGTAAAAGAATTTTGAAAATCGGTTCAGTAGATCCAGAGATTACCCCCTACAACGTCACAAACTCACAAACTCACAAACCCACAAACTCACAATATCACAAACTTTACCTCCTTATAATATTAGTATAGATAAATATATTGCGAAAATAAGCTACTGGACTTATTATAATAATTTCTGTATTGAGTCAGAAAAAACCATTCTTTCTAGGAACTTTTGTAAGTATAAATATAAAAAAATTATATAGGTACTAATAAAATAAATGGAAAATAGCCCGAACATACCATACCATACCATACCATAGGTACTAATAGAGTAAAAGATTGTTTTAATTGGCTCCCATTTTTTTTATGAACATTAACCTACTATTTTACAATAATAAATTGTATGGTTCATTAACTATATTAGTTTTCACTCGCATCTATAGTTTCATAGTAAATCAATAAAAAAATTATACGCTGCACAGGGACAGTATTAATATATGTACGTAGCTTTCCAATAAAGAAAGAATTCTTTGTATGAGTACATGAGCTCCAATCATATATAGAGGACAATCGAATAATTTCTATATATACCAGATAAATAGAAAAAAGTCAATATTTTGGTAAGTTTGTGTCATGTGGTACATCTCACTCTATTTTTCAAGATGCAAACGCCTGAAATCTCACCAACATGAAGAGCGATGAAGTTTCATGAATATCTGAATACCACTCTAAGCTCTTTATACAACTCGGTTATTGCGTACTCCATTTATGCTACGATTTTTAGATATCTTGGATGTACGTTAATTTTCCTTAAAAATCTATAGATAATTTTCATTTTATGAATTTTTGAGTAACTAATGTTTTAATAGTATAATGTTTAAGACAAATCTATTTATGAAATTACATAACATGGCATGGTAATTATTAAGTGTACACTAATCTATAGGTAGGTATATAAATACATATTTATTAACATATACACATTATATTATATAGATAGACAAAGACAAAACAGTACAGTACCTTTTTCTCCTCTGTTTGTTAATCAATTTTCTTTTCTTTCTTTTTTTTTGTTTAGTTAGTTATTGGCGAGCGTGAGTGTTATCAATAAAAAATATGGAAATATATTTTTTTATACCTTTAATAACATTCAATAATGGTTATTATAACTATTATTATTTATTTATTTTTAATATACATACATTACATTCTTATAAGAATAATGTATCGAAATAAAGTATTTCTCTATAGTTTTTTTTTAATCTAATTAAATAAAAGTATACATAAATATAAGTAATACATAATCATGAACGAATTAGAGACTAATTCGTTCATGTACATAATATATAAAATAAATTAACTAGTTCAAGAATATGTCACAATTGTTATCCAACTAAAATCAATTAAACGGATTTTTCTTATTTTCTAATTTAAAATGAAGAAAAATGTAATTGTAGTAGGTAGAGTAGAACTAAAAATAAAATATAATGTTTTTAATATGTGGCCTCATAAAGCAGAAGTCGTGTTAGATGGTGAAATAAGCACACCTGCGCAATAGAAGTCAACAGCAATCATGTATATCTATAAAAGTAAAGTGATCATTTTAAAATAGGTAACCTATATTGAACTCATAAGATTATTTGCACGATACTAAATATATCTCTAGACCAGAGATAGCTTAGTTATCAGTATATATACCTGTCAATGTATACCCACTAATTTAAGGAACAACTATATTGATTTAATAGGGCTTTTCCTGATAAAATTTAGCGCCATTTAGGCCACACTGAAATACTTATAAGGTTTTTTTTTACATGAGCAAATACATTTACAAATTACAAAATATGAGCGCAGCCTAGTACCATATAGCTATTGAATTATTAAATACTATACTTTATTCTGAAACAGCATAGTTATGAAGTAAATGATCAATATTCTACTAACATAACGATTAGCAAGTATATATATATATATATATATATATATATATATATATATATATATATTATATTTAGAAGACGTCTCTATGATTTGTGATAAAACCATCAAAAACTTTCAAACATCAAAATTTCAATAATAGCCAAAACAATCAAAACATATCAAAGCAAATTAAAAACATATAGTTATTGAGCAAATAAGATTGCAAAAGCTAGTTATGAATACTATATTAATTATATATTATTTTATAAACTGAGTCCATACATTACATTAATTTAGTTTATTATCAAACTGTTAAATATAATTATATAAAGTCGTATCTAAAGCACCAAGGCGGTTAATATATCACCACTCTATAAACTAATTACTGTGCCATATATTAATAATGATCAAACATTAATTGTAATTAATGGCTTATTAACACTATCGTCCTAGTTGATATCTGACTAACAATGCTTGGCGCAAATGAAATCAAATCCATGATGTATTTGATTTTCGAAAATAGCAAGTATATGTCCAAACTTTATGAAATTATTAAGTATTAATCCTTACCTTATAAATAAATGTATGTAAATGTTAACATATAGGCTGTGAACATCATTTAAAAATAATAATAAAGTGAAAAAAGTAATTACGAAAAAACTCGCTTATAATAGACATTTATGTAGGAGATATCCTTCAGGGAGATAAAATTGGATATTATAAGCCCGTAAACAATGGCTAAATTTTCGATGCCCTAACTAAATGTCAGATAGGATAGCAAGCAACGGTGGCATTGTGTGATATCCGAAATACGAGTTACACCCACTATTTTTTTAACCTTATTCTTTGAACCTAAATATCTTCACAAAAATGCAGTAAAAGGTGTATTAATACAGCTTATTTTTTTTAATTTTCAAATTATGCGAATATTTGACATTTTTGTAATAAATTTTTTTCGTATGTTTTCGAGCTTTGCTGTTTTTTCTCCACGTGTCAGCAAACATAGTCACAGGAGGGACTAAGGTTTTTGACTTCTCAAAGGAACATAATTCTAAATTTATGTAGCACTTAATAATAACTTTCTAGATATTATATAACAAGGACATCGTGCTTTCAAAGCAAAATGTTCGTATCAGCGCTTCATCCTCATAATCTTAATTGATGAGATATTGCTCTCATAAGATTGTACACGGTATTTTCTTTATTTTTTATATTTTTTTAAACAAATCAAATTTTAATACATTTTAAAGAGATATCATTTTTTTCGTTAGCTGTAAATCACTTTTCAAAATTCTTTTAAAAATGAATAATTAATAAGTTACATCTCAAGGTCGGTCCAATATAAAACTGAAGAGAAATTCCATTCTAATACTAGCATAATTTCTTTAAGTGTTTTTGAACTCAGTGCACTTTTTTTAATTATAAATCTAAAAATATCATTATATAAATTATAAAGCTAAACCAGAAAGATGCTATAATATAAGCATAGAGATTCGTCTCAGTAGCAAACTGCTATTAATATTTCAGCAGGCGCTAGGGCTGCTATAAGACTATACAAAAATTGAATGTCATATTCGAAGTAAACAATTTCATTTTCGTTTTAAATGCAATTGAAATCGAGTAAAAAGTAAACCCTAGGGATACACTAGTATATTAATTGAAAAGGGGCTCGGCCCTTGTTTTGACTGAACAAATAGAATTAAAAACCTACTCCCCATATTCCGATAATCGCTCTATTTAGCAATTCGACAGTCGACTGCCCGTTGGACGAATAGTTAAATGTATCCAAAGTGACCAATTATAAATTGAGCTCTTGTACATATGTAATAAAGATATTATTTGCTAAGCATATATTTTAATAGGATTTGTGTTGTTTTGAGGCTTCGACTCTAGCTTTTTTGGTATTCAATTAAATAGAGCCTGTTTCCAGTATTAAAATAATAGACTGTCTGTTTCTGAATTTACATGAATAAAGTAAATATTTTTGGTTATTTTAAAGAAAACAGGTAATTTAAATCAAAACTGCATTTTAAGCTAAATACTACTCTTAATTTTTGAATTCGTATGGGTTTTATAGTTTATCTAAATTATTTTATATATCTAAGTTACATAAGCGTGACCTAATAAATAATAGCAAACAAAATAAGAAAATTATAATAACTGAATATGACATTTAAAAATTAATAAAATAAGCTTTTTCTCATATTCATTTAATAAGTTCTTCATAAAAGTTTGTTTTAATAACTTTATCATCCCTCCAACATGATAAAAGTATAATTAATACACCGTGACTGGGTGTACGACAGGTATTTATTTTTCCACCCTGTATCTCCATGGCAGCGATGGCTCAGACGAATCTTGCACCCTCTGATGTCCTTATAAATTAACCACGGGCCACTGGTTTCTCAAATCACCAATATCGTTAAGGTGAGCGAAGCTTACAAAATTCTAAATAACGTAATATGCTTTGGCACTCATGCGTGTAATTTAGGAATAACATTGGAAATATGATAGGAATTTAGAAAAGAAATAATTAAAAATAAGAACGTATTAAATTATGTATTTTTAAAGATAAAATACATGTTAACTAAAACAAGTTATCACCAAAACAATACTTAAAAAATTACAAAAAAAATCTTATAAAAATGATTAAATTTAATTATTCAAAAATAATAAAATAAGATAGATATAATAAATAATGTAAATATCCCAAGTAATAATTTAATTTGTAAAATCAGAAAAAATAACTTTACATAAAGTATTGGATTGGTATTCTATATCACTATGTGCTAGCACTAGGGTAATAGAGTAGGAAGTCTTTACTGTAGTGGACAGATCGACGCACAAGTAGCGCCCGGAAGTTCGTCAGAGACATACGGGAAGTACTTATAATACTGCACTTTACCTTTTATAAGTTGACATTTTAAGTAAATGTACAAAATTGGGTTTTTTTATTAATCAAAATATATTTTTAAACCGATCTATCTTGATCAATAACGATATGTACGATATTCGTGATCAGATTATAACACGCACATGATCTATACTAATTCTTTACTAACTTTTACTCGCGGCTTATTTCGTATGTTACGATGATAGAATTCTTGTACGAAAGTACCGTTGAAATTGACTCTATTTCTATTATTACTCTACCCTGTATAAATATGGAAAGCTATTGTTTTTTATGATAGAAGAAAGCATATGCCACTTCCGCCCGAATTCTTTTTCCACCACTGAAACTTCCGTCAAGGTAAGCTCGTACCAAAAGACATACAAAGCATTACACCATCATTGTAAAAAAATGATTGGCTATATGAGCTAATTGTGGAATAGCAATAAAATCACAGTCACTGCACAGACGAAAGTGTAAAAGTGATATACCAAGATGCACTTAATTTCGTTAATCGGTGAAACTAACTAAAATCCAACTGAACTCGATTAGTTAAAGTATCTCAATCCCAGCTCCATTATTCGAATATACAACTTCCTAACTAAATTAAGCATCAGGAATTCTGGGTCTTACCATGCCGTCCCCAAGACATACCGCGGAGTGTATTAGAGATCTGCTTTATTACTTGGAAAATGCGACACTTCTTACCCTAGAAGGGAGAGTATTTATGACATGTGCTTGATTTATTGCATAACCACCCCAACATTCAGACGTTTTGTTGTTTCTTTGTGAGGGCGTCGAACTTTTGAGTCAGCTACGGTTATTCTGCGACGATACTACACGACTGACTCTTAGATCTCAAAGGATTATATTGTGTTTATTTTATAAAACGTACACACAAAAAATACAGCCCCCTTGTTGAAGTCGTTTAAAATAAACAATATGTTAATATTTAGAGATATTTTAGATGCAAATGTATCGAACATATCGTATTATCAATTATATTTATTACTGTTCATTCTGGTATTAGGTGAGAAATAAAAACAAATAAATTAATTAAAAATATATACAAATATTGTTGTGAGTCTAAGAACTTTGCTAATTGATTCTTTAAAAAATACGAAACGATAAAGTTCAAAATATAATATAAACTTTCTTAAACAGGTAGCACGGAAACAACGATCGACTTTAGACTTCGAAACTCCAAACTAACTATGAATCGTACGCAATAATTTCGCTAACTCGCAAAGTCGATACTATATTGACGTGGAAATGGTTACAAATTCAAATTTGGCTAGCGTTTAGCAACTCCGCGATTTACAATTCCCCGTGCGTTTGCAGCCCATTATTCACATTTCATACCGTGACTGCGTAGAAGCAGGAAGACAGTGTAAATCATTCAAATTATAGCGATGACAACTATTGCGTACTATGTTTTATTGCCCTTTCCTTTTTCTCTTTAATAAATTTTTTAAGAAATAACTTTATACCTACTGGGTTTCTGCCAGAAAATATTTTGCACTAATTTTTAGTCTCGGAAAAGCATAAACAATACATACGAGTATATCTGTGTTGCCAATGCTCAAAGGATGTCTGCCAAAATTCATTCGACAAATTCAGCAGTTTACACCGATAGTGTATAACTTTAAACTAAAGATAAGGTTTATAGGATATATTTACAGCGAATATAATAGCTAGGAAGAAATAATTGATACAAATTTTATAGTAAAATGATCTCAATGACACTTCACAAAAAGTTATAACCTCAAGAAGAAAAGTGCTGTATATAAAACGAATATTTTTTTATTACTCCCAAAACTATTCAAAAGAAATTTAACTAGATTATGAATATACGCATACTCGTATTTTTCTTGTATTACGAAAAATTTCAATCTCAAACATAAAAATCTCACAAAGTTCTAAGATTTCACCGCGGCTGATTAAAATCTTAATCTTCTTTTGTTTACAAAGGAGCTTTTTCCTGCAACAATAATTACTCTTTGTACAATAAACCGTATTAGAACAAAATATATTTTTATAAATCGTTTCATATACCTACCTATATATTCTGTGCATGAAAAATACGTATCTTTTATTATGTATTAACATAAAAATCTTATAATAATAATAATATTAAATATTATTAAATATCAAGATTATTTATTCAAGAGGGTAATTTAAACTATTGTTATTAAGCCCTAGCTAACTTAAAAGGAATTTCAACGCTAAAACTAAAAAGTGGACCGCAGAAAGCCATTTAACTAATACTAATACCTACCAGTGGAAAGTTTCAAACCGAACTTAAATCATGCTGTCGAAGTTTTCCTGTTAAGTTTCTATAAATACTACTTTTCCATCTATTTTTAGGAGGTGCTAAAATATATATTACCATTTTTTTTAAAGTTATAAATTATTATATGATTTCATTATTCTCTCTAGCAAGAACTTGTGGCTTTATACAAGATATTGCACAAGTAAACGCGGTTTCGTTAGCCGCAATACCACAATGACCTGGGACCAAAGAGACCGACAAGCCTTTTGGATGGCATGTGTACAAATCCTTTAAATAATCTTTAAGAAAATCTTAATTTGCTTCGAAACGTAGCAAATTAAGTACCTTAATTATAATGAAATAGCTGAGAGAGAGTCTGACAATATAACTGTCTGTTAGAAGTCATGGGAGAGGATGAACATGATTGCTTTTAGCAGAACAACAGCTTCGCCCATAGGTAAACAAACACCGATGATTCTGGAGGAAAGTAAAACTGCAAAATAAACACTGTTTTTTGTTTTAAATTTGATTAAACCACTAATTATGATAAGTCTCATTTCATATCTTGCGTCACACATTACCCATGTTTGTATAGTCAAAATTGTATAATAAATTCACGAAAACGATAAAAATATTACTTAAAAAATGACTTGAAGTTAGACAATTTATAATAATATGAGATCGTTTACGCTATTCATCTCTATGTTTTACGATCGAGAGATCGAATCCGTGATTGTGCCACTTAACTCTAAATATACAGTACCAAATTTACGGTTTCACCGTCGAATAGATTTATTTAAATATAAATATACTAAGTTATTATTTCGTTAAAAGGTAAATATATAATAATTAAGTTCAACTTGGATTTCGTTTCTTTCTTTTAATACAAAATAAGTTTAATTTTTTTTATCAAAATGAGTTTTGCTATTGTAATATTTTCTGGCACTGTTTTATTTTTACTTTTATTTTATTCTATAATTAAAAAGAAGAAGTAGAATATATTATCTATTTGCATTTTGAAATGTTCTGCAACTTTCACCAATTCCGAAAATTGAAGCTGTAAACACTAAAGTAACAATCAAAAAACATAGTATATATACAAAATTCTGCTTCCATTGCAATTTTGTCAATGTATATTTTATTTTATATTTAGTGTATAATAATACGTTTAATTTTCAATGCTTTATATTATACATACTAGAATGAAAATTTAAAAAAAATGAAAATTTTTCATCATCATAAGGTGGGAAAAAATATCAACTTGTTTGTAAAAGTAACCTCAATGCATAACTCGTCAGAGCTCCTCTAGGGTACTCAATGAATAGTAGCTTCTTTAAAATGCAGTAAATTAATTAAACGAATATAACTATGATATATTACAATACTCAACGTGATCTTTTTTCGTAATATAACATTACTTAAAAATACAACAAAATTAATTCAACTGCCACTTAAAATATGGCCATTAACTAGACGTAAAATTTAGCCTATATATGGAGATTCTATACAAAACGTAATGATAATACAAGACCATAACCTAGTGTAATAGCAATCCCCACGTATAGTTAATCTATAATCTACCGTTAAATCTGAAACCTATTTTTCAATTTGTATTACAAAATGTATGTCAATTCTGTCACGCGATGTTTCGAAATGCCGCAGAGTTTCTGCAAAGGGTAAAATAATCAATGTCTAGGGTCAAGGTTGCTGAGGGAAGTACAAATGTGGATAAGGCTTATACACTATTCATATAACGACATCTGTGCCGTTCCAATTGAGTTTGATATTTATTATGGAGAAAGAACAGTTTAGCTGATTATAGTAATAATAATAATAAAAACAATTAATTATTATTCATACCTTATGTACGTCACAATATGATACTTAGTACTGGAATGGTTTTAAGGTTATTGTTTAATACCTCAACGACCGCGGACACGCCGGCGTTACAATTAATAATAGATTTCTTAGAAATTTAATTAATATCTTAGAAATTTACCTGGAGGTGTTAAATAATTGAGCACATGATCGACATGTTTTTTTTTTGGTATTTGGCTATATTCTGCAAATTTGTTATAACTTGCGGCTCTGTCCGCATTTGTATTTCATATCCAAAAAAACTTGACTACCGAAATGATAACGATTATTATGAACGCAAAGAGGGTGAAATTCGAGGACTTTGAATTTACATAGCTGATGATAACTGGTATAATAAGCTAAAATATTAATTTTGATTATTAGTTAAAAATACAATACACAAAGTCTTTTTAAAATCCGATTAATGGATTTAATCGAATCTCGAAAGTTTTTTCCTCAAAAAAAAGTATTTTTTCTTTGTATGTATATTCTCTATATTTTCCAAAGTTGTTTCTCCTTAGAAACGCACCTGAATAAATCAAGGATAGTCCGCTAGTATTATATGTTTAATAATTAAGCTATAAAACTTTGTGAAAAAAACAAAGCTAATACCTTTAAGCTGATCGTCCAGTAGATGGTACGTTTAGATTAATTACAACAAAGGAGAGAAGCGTTAGAAATGAAATGAAGTGGGTTAGCTCGATCCATCTCACATGAACGCACCACTGAGCCTAGCTTTGCAATTAAATAGGTCGCCACGAGCTATTTGAATAGACATACTGCTGTAGATAACTAGGCGGTTACGTCGCTCGTTAAGCCGCCTGTATATTTTTATTTTTGTAAATAATATTTCTTAAGAAAATATTAACTTACTTAACTAGAAACTAAATGTTCATAGGACAGATTTTATAAATATACTAGCATTGCCTGCGGCACCGCCCGCGTTCAGATGACCAAAAACCAAATTCTTAGGTTTTACATATTAGTATACTCTTACATTGCAGTTTTTGTATTTTTTCTCAAGAATGAGATATTTTCCCGCGGTAAAAAGTGCAGATTTGGCTTAGTTAGAATTTTATTATATGTATAGGCATATTAAGCATATATTACAAAGAATTATACCATTATACAATATATATTATTAGCCATTAAGAATTTGCAAGATATTTAGTGGTGTTTATACACTTAGTAAAAGTCAGACCAAAAACATCAAACATCATAAATTCAGTTATATGACACAGCTGATTGAATGAAAAATGAAATTTAAATGTGCTACAATCAAATGATTGTAGCTGCTAAGTTGTAATTTAAACTGTCTGTCGAACTATTGATAAGCAGCATATTTGACAAACTATTGTACGACAAATTAAAATTGATTATTATATAACTATTTTTAATGGATTTTTGTCTGTTTTACACAAGTTATAAATTAAAAGGCATTTCAACATGTAGTTACATATCGATTTAAAACATAAAATGTTATGTAAGCTTGGATTAATTTTAGCAATCATACACATACATACGTACACACATGTTTTTAAATTCGTGCGAAAATCATAGAAAATAGAGTACTAAGTAGGTACTAAAAATATTACAGTAACCTCTCGTCGTATCTTTGTCACTAATTCCATTGCTATAATACTCGTATAATCCATACTAATATTATAAATGTGAAAATGTGTTTGTTTGTTTGTCCTTCTTTCACGTTGAAACGGAGTGACAGATTGGCGTAATTTTTGTGTGAAGATAGAGGGCTGGAGAGTGACAAAGGCTATTTTTTACCGCGGGAAACTATCTAATTCCCACGCAAAAACACGTTATAATACAATACAATTCAAAAAAATATTTATGTTCAGAATTACTGGAAACTTGGTAATTAATGCTTTTTAATAAAATTAAATAAATACGTGTTGTAGCACTTTTCGAAAATCATCCTGTATGGGGGTAAAATTGGTAATAAAAGTTTGTATGAAAGAAACTTTTTAGAGATTTTTTTAAAGTTTTAGCGCGAACGAAGCCGCAAGTTCTGCTAGTACTTTATGTTGGGACATTAACACATAGTAAGCTACGCGGCTTGTGTTATGGATACCAGATAGTTGATACACTACACATATAGAATTTTTAAATACATACATATTATAAATATAAACACCCATGAGTGAGGTACAAACATTCGTGCTCATCACACAAATGAATGCGCCCAGCGGGACTCGAACCCGCGACCGCTGGCACTGCAAGTAGGGTCACTACAAACTGAGCCAAACGTGTCGTCAACTTAACTTTATATACAGAGTACTTAATTATTGTGCTTTCTACAATAAACTCTGTTATTTTAAAAGTAATAATGTATTAAACTAATTTATTATACGAGTATGTACACTAAGTTATGTAGTAATATTTTATATGTATAATGTGTATATTTGTGTATGCAGGTACGTACGTATTTATGTATATATTTCTTTGTCTATGTATGTATTCATATGTAGATCTCTCTAAGATTGTTTACACCCCTTCCTTCTCTCTTTCTTTCTCTCTACCCAAAGGTTGTCTATAATAGATCGCTCTCCTTCGATATGGACGCCTGTTGTACTATTTCTCTTTAATTTTTTCAATTCAATTATGTAATGTAAAATAATGGTATGCAATAAAAAATATTTGATTTAGTAAGTAGATACCAATATTTATTTCTCTTGCTTTAACAAAATATGTATGTTCCACAAACAATTGACATATGAGAAAATTCTAAACTTAGGGTAAATAGGTTACATGGTTTTACACGGAAGGCATGTAGCATTGAGGATGAAATGAAATGGGTTATCTTAATTCAGCTCACATGAACGCACTCTTAGGTCGAGCTTTGCTATTAAATAGGTCGCTACGACCCGTTGAAATACGTACTCAGTACATACTTATACAGCTTTATCATTGCTATCATGGTCAGTTGCCGTTTAATATAAAACTTATTTTTTTCACTATTATGTGAATTAGTAACATGTTTAAATGTATTACAACATGATTAAATATATACATGAATTTTATGATATGTGTGTTTGTTGATACGTCCTTTTTTTATCTAGCCGTTGTATTTTGCTTAAAATGTGCTACAAGGTAATGTAAGCTAATTTATTACGAGTATACCAAGAGTGACCTAGTGATAAAATATTATATCTATTATAAAAAAATAATAAGAGACCTAGCGAAGCCTAGATGAGTCATATATTATATCCCTATAATGTCTTCTCAAAGGCACTCAATTACAAAGAAATCCCTCACAGATCCGCAATTTCACGCAGTAAAATCAACCAATGAGTCACTATAACGTCTTGGAGGTCGTCTAAATTCTGAAAGTTTCGGTCATAAAATTGTTAAATTCAACATCCTTACAAATATAAATGCAAAAATATATTGGTTTGCTTCATTCTTTCACGCAATAATGGAAAACATTAATACATACAGTAAAAAGGTTTGAAGAAATGCGAGGCGGTCAATTTTTCAATAATTAATTTAACGTTCGATATTCTATGTAAACATATATAATATATATATATATATATATATATATATATATATATATATATATATATATATATGTTTTTTATTAACAAAGACTTTCTGGAGCTTTCAAACTTGTAAATTCAAAAAATATGTACGATTAATGAAGTCAAAGTTCAATTTGTTAAACTGGAACGAACAATCGTTTCACGAACTTACAAATATGTAGTTTGAAAATTAATTTATTTAATTACTCTACTATGCAAAGAATAGCTACAGAAATAAAAGTTAGAAAGAAAAAAGTCAAAGTAAGGTGCTAATGGACTACTGGAAAGTTACTTTGTGGTTTTGTCTTAATGGTATCATAAATAAAAAAAAGTTATGTGAGTTTCCAGGGCCAATAGCTTTATAGTATTGATTGTTAAGCATTTCTCTGCATTTAATCTTCAAGCTTAAATTTTCTTTCTATTAACACAAACTAAACATTTTCAATAGTGTACTTTCATAATACAATATACTTCTATAAAATACAAATGTATTTTTTCATGAGAGTTTTATTAAATATCCAATTTCATTATTAATATTATAAATGCGAAAGTTTGAATGGATGTTTGTTACTGAATCACGCCAGAACGACTGAACAAGATTATAGTTTAGAATAGTATGAAAATTTACTATTTATCCCGGAAAAATGTACGGTTCCCGTGGGATAGATTTGTTGTTTTTACTAGGGACGAACCCGAGTGTAGCGAGGGTGAGTTGCTAGTGGTTTATAATCAAAAAAATAAAATACAAATACGTACATACATATTATTTATAGTATACAGTTGAATCAAAAAAATTAAACTGTTTAGATCGAGTATATAAATCAAGCAGAGTATCGGATAGACCAAGTTAGTTTCTTTCTATTTATGAAAGATAAAAAGGGTTGGCTTAAGTAAGGTATCGGTACTCGATATAATTTCAATGCTAAGAATATAATCTCACAATAGCTATAATGCTAATCTTTGTAAGTTCTTTCGGGATATTCTTTACTTTAAATATATTCTACTCTGTTTCTATAAATACTCTCGAGGATCAAAGTATAAGTATTTACAGTTCCTAATGAAAGTCTTGAGATATTTAACGACACGTTTGGCTCAGTTTGTAGTGACCCTACTTGCAGTGCCAGCGGTCGCGGGTTCGAGTCCCCCTGGGGGTATTCATTTGTGTGATGAGCACGAATGTTTGTACTTTAGTCATGGGTGTTTATATTTATAATATTATGTATTTAAAGTTATATACATGTACCTAATTAATATATTAACTATCTGGTATCCATAACCATTACCATGAACTAGATGGTGCTGTGTGTTAATGTCCCAACGTATTTATTTATTTATACGCTAAAATTTCATGAAATGGTTTAACATTATTATTTAAACGTTTTTCAAAATATTGTCCTAATTTTACTCCTAAAAGTTGAAATGTGTAATAATTTAAAAATAAATGATATATTAAGCATTTTCCTATAAACTACACTAGATTGCTATTTGTAGCTTTTAGTTGATTAATATTCTTTTTGCTATAATCCTGGCGCGTGTTTTCAATTGTCATCGCACAGCGTCTGTCATTCTCATGTCACGACACATGACAGACGGCGACAAGTCCCAATCGGCTTTGACTTAAAAAGTCGATACTTGTTCTCCCTGTATCTAATGTACGCTATAACGTCATGGATCTAGTTTTGTTATTTGATTGATGCTAATATTAGTAACTTAAGTGGGTTAATCCGAATAAGTCTAAACTATACGGCTAAACGATTATATTTTTAATAAATAAACATTTCTTCAGCCAGTCTTTACAAAATTGCAATAATAATAATTTAAAAAAAATCATAAATAATATCTAACCTTCACCACATTAGAAGGCAGCATTGAAAGGGACAATACATATTTTCCCCTAATCGATTTGTAACAATGGGACTTTAAATCGTACGCTAAACACGTGTCAAACGTCGTGACATCGCTTTTAACATATAAACGAGAGCTGTAATAAAATAACCGTTTGATACGAAATCTACTGGGGAGACACAATAGGCATATGACTGTGCAACGCGTGTGACGAATCCGCGCACCCTGTATGTCATTTCAAAGGCGGAGTGTCCAATGACGTAAAAAATAGAATTAAACGCATCCAAAGTTATTGTAGCGTGAATCATTGGAATATTGTTGAACTCTTGTTAGTGTCACTCCCGTTGATTCGTTTTCGCGTTTGATCGCATCGACCTAATCGTATTCGCTATGGATTTATATTTTATTTCTATTCTAACAAAATATGTATGTAAATGCACAAAGGAAAAGTTTTCGATCAAATTTTACTAGTTATTTTATTCATTCATTTGTTATATATTTAGAATTATAGAATTTCGAAGCAAATTATAGGTAAATTAGTCTCAAAATAGTATTACATAGATAACTATAACGTAATAATATGTAAAAAATAATATGTAATAACATTTTTTATAATCGTGAAATCAATCATAAGTATACTGCAGATTGTTTTTTAATTAACAATACCTAATATAATCTCAACATTTTCATTGACAAAAGTTATACTTTTTATATGGGAGGATCAATGATATAATCAGTAAGATATATAATAGTAAAGTAATTTATAGCTAACGCTCGATACAAACAAATAATTTCAAATTTCTTTATTCAATATAGATTTTTTAAATTTAAAAAAATATTTATATTTGGTTACTGAGGTGCTATCTTCAACCTTAAACCTATTAGATGTTATAGTAAATAAACAATATTTATTGTGAATTATACATATTAATACATAATATTATGTGTATATGTAGAACCAAAAACGTCATAGCAAATCTCTAGTTTTATGATATTTTTATATTATAGCTTATATCGTGCTAGTGATAAGTTGATAAGAGATAACAAACTAATCGAAATTCGATGCTAAATTATGAAGCCTTTATGTAAGCGGTTCAAGAAAAGAAAAACATTGCTAAAGCTAAATTAAAAACTAATGCAAGTGATATCAATCGGCAAAAATATGTTAAAGCTAGAAATCATTGCAATAGGGTGTGTAGGGATAGTCAACGACGCCATATTCATAAATCTGTTGTCGAAGAAGACAATACAGTAAAAGTCTGGAACTTTCTTAAATCTCTTGGAGTTGGAAAGGCAAAACAAAATATAACCTCCAAAAATATAGATCTAAATCAATTAAACAAACATTTCTCATCGTTCAGTACAATTGATAGTACAACTAAATTAAGAGCTAAAAATCAAATTCTCGCTTTGGCCACTCCTGATTCTCCCATTTTTAAATTTAATCAATTTACAGAATGTGATGTTCGGAAACACATAGTGGCAATTAACTCTGATGCGGTTGGCTCTGACTGCATTAGTCGTAAAATGATCGTTCCTTTATTAGATATATTGATCCCTGTCATAACTTCCATGCTTAATTTTTCTATTAATACTGGCTGTTTTCCATCCGCATGGAAAGATGCTCAAGTGATACCTTTACCAAAAAAAAAACAATCCCACTACTTTCTCCGACTATCGTCCTATTTCCATTCTACCCTTTTTATCCAAAGTGCTCGAGCGCCTTGTACATCATCAACTAAGTAATTTCCTTTCAAATCATAATCTACTGAATCCTATGCAATCCGGCTTTCGTTATGGTCACAGCACGACTACTGCACTCGTTAAAATAACAGATGACATCAGACTAGGAATGGAAAATCAACAAGTCACAGTTTTGACACTATTAGATTTTAGTAACGCTTTTAACACTGTTGATTTTGATATTCTTCTTGCTACATTGTGTTCTCTTAACATATCTCCAGATGTGATTGACTGGTTTCACAATTACTTGTATGGTCGCCGGCAACGAATCCGTATTCACGATTCTTGCTCTGAATGGATTTCGCTACATGCCTGTGTTCCTCAAGGTGGCGTGTTGTCTCCTCTTTTATTTTCTATATTTATTAACTTTCTCTGTAACTATATTTCTTCTCCCTACCACCTCTATGCAGATGATCTACAAATCTACCGCCAAACGACCGTATTAAACTTAACTCAAACCATCGATCATATTAATACTGACCTACTTAATATTTCGCAAAAAAGTAAATCATTAGGCTTAATAGTGAATCCAGGTAAAACACAAGCTATAATTATAGGTAGTTCAAAATTAAAATCAAAAATATCTTTATCACAATTACCACCTATTATGCTTGACGGTATACAAATTCCTTACAGCGATAAAGTGAGAAATCTAGGTATTATATTGGACGAGACATTATCTTGGAAGTCACAGGTGGGCGAAGTGAGCAGAAAAATGTTTGCTGCCGTTGCATCATTACGTCGCTTACGCAACTTTCTACCCATTCTCACTAAAATTGCCTTGGCTAACACTCTTTTATTACCAATTCTTGACTATGCTGATACTTGTTACCTCGATTTAAGAGAGGAACAGTTAAATAAACTTGAGCGAATTCAAAATCTCTGCATTCGGTTCATATTTGGACTTCGTAAATATGACCACGTTTCCGAATTTCGTAAAAAGCTCAAGTGGCTCCCTATCCGTCTTCGCAGAAATACTCACGTTCTTTGTCTTTTATATAATATTCTATTTAATCCCTGTACACCTCAGTATCTTAAAGATAGGTTTAAATTATTAAGTGATTCTCACCATTTTTCTCTTCGTTCTAACCTTAATCTAACTTTACAAGTTCCCTCACACTCTTCTTCCTTCTATACTCGCTCCTTTACTGTCCAATCTGTCCGTCTGTGGAACTCGTTACCAAATAAAGTAAAACAGGCTGATTCGCTGTCACTATTTAAAAAATTAATAAATGAATATTATCTTAACTTATAAGTGCTAAATGGTGTCATATTTTATTTTATATGTATAATGTATATATGTGTGTATGTATGTATGTATGTATGTATGTATGTATGTATGTATGTATGTATGTATGTATGTATGTATGTATGTATATATATGGTATATATGTATATATCTGTTTGTATATGTATGTATTTATTGTATCTCTCTTTAAGATTGTTTGCACCCCTTCCTTCTCTCTTCTTTCTCTCTACCCAAAGGTTGTCTAGAATAGATCGCTCTCTAGCGATAAGGCCGCCTATTGTACTATATTCCTTTAATCTGTTTCAACTATATAATGTAAAATAATGGTGTGCAATAAAGAATATTTCATTTCATTAAGCGGTTTTACATTTGAGATCGTGTCCCTGTCGACGCATTTAATATAAGTTTGCGTGCAAGTCCACTGCAACTTGTTCTGCATATTCATGAGACAAGACGGAGTCACGACGAGAACTTACTGCTTAACAAATTAGTTTATAACTATCAACAAATTTAAATTTTCAAAAATAAGTCTGATCATTTATGTTAGGTTTAGTGTTTATTGTCTTCTTAGTATAATTGCTTTTATGCTAAAAAATCACTTTAAAGTATTTATTCATGCCGATATTAAGAGTAGATTTTTTATTTAAAATATAGTTGTATCACACATAAGGTATAATCAATTTATTAAAAAAATAATTTAAGGAAGTCATTGGCAATGTCGCTTAAAATACAGCTACAGACAAAAAAGCGAACAATCGAATTAAGCATCCCCTTTTAAAGTCACTTAAATGCAACGACCACTATGGGCTGAGTGGTCGTTGCTTAAATGTATCAACACCATCACTACATCTTCATTTCATCGAGCACGACACGTTACAATTTATGCATGTATGAATTAGTTACTTTAGTTTAATTAGTTATAGTATTTTATTACCAAAAACGTAGAACACGAAGATGATCTTCGCCAGCGTTGCGCAGTTTTTCGTAATGCTTGCAAATTTATATCTATTGCTTTAAAGATGATATCATGTTTTTAACTTTGTCCACCACTCGGCTCTTTTGTATATTTTAAGTTCTTTCGATATACTTATCTAATATGTTAAAGATATACGAATATAAAAGTCAATTATTTTGAGCTGGTAATATTTATAATACTAGCGACTCACATGCGCTTCACTCGGGTTCGTCCCGTGGGAATAAAATAATCTGAAAGTAGCCTATGTCACTCTCCAGCCCTACAACTATCTCCACACAAGAAATCACGCCTATCCATCACCCAAGGACAAAGACAAACAAACAGACACACTTTCACATTTATAATATTATTATGGATTGGTATTAACGACTCTTTTTCTAGTTGACAGTAATTTTATTTTCATAATCAGTAAAAAACATTAATCTAATGTTATAAACAAAAATATTATTTTTAAACTAATCAACTGTAGAATGTCTCGCAGATTCTTTCTCAGCAGAATTGCATTCCGAGTTTTCTCGCGGACGTCGGCGGAAATTTAGAAAAAAAAAACAAATATTTATTAAAATAACTCAAGGTTTTACATTAAAATTGCTTGTAAGTAGTGTAGTTTATTTAATTTAAATTTTACGTGTGTGTATGTTTGAAAAGTACACATTTTTAGACTATGACCTGAAGTATCATAGGCTACTGGGCATCTAGGGTTGCATCGAAGCGTCACCAACAAACTATAATATTGCTTAGATAAATAATTAATATTTTTAATTTTTAATATTCTTTATGGTTATACATAATATAATAATAGCAAGACTAAATCATATTAGTAATTAAATAAGTTTTATTTTTTAAATTGTAATATTTATAATAATCACAGCAAAATATAAATAAATAATATTGCTATATTTAATTGTAATATTTATTAAAAAATTTAGAATTTAATTTTAATATTTATTAAAATATTTAGAAATAAAAATCAACAAATATTGTGAGGTACTTTATTGCCATTTTTGAATTTTTGAAATTATTTTTGTAAAATAGTGGGTAGGCCCTGTCTGTAACAAGTATGTGCTTGAGACGTCTATAACCTTTATAGTCTCTCCCATGACCATGATTGCTGTAAAGCATTCGAAACGTCGGAAACGAAAAATCAAAATAAATCCGCGAAATAATCCGAAAAGATAGTTTTTTAGTAGTAGATTGTACAAATCGACTAGCAATCTTTTGATAAAATATAAAATGGTTTAAAGAAAATAAAAAGTTTAAAATGATTTTGTTTTAGTAAGATTATATGAACAATAAACAATCCAAGGGAGCACTCTTAATGCTATTTCCTTTTGTTTATCAGCGCCTAGACGCTTCCGCACCATTTTTACGTTTGGGAGATTCATGAATTCCTTCCTTTGCAGGTCGCTACGTTTTGTTATTTGCTTCGTGGACACTAACGTTTATTAAATATCTTTTTTGTTTATAAATGCCCTTACAATTATTTTTTCTATTAATTAGATCTTAATTCTTCTTAGTAGTGTTAATATTGCTACGATTGTGTTACAGTACTTATTTGTGCACTGTTTAAACTGATAGGTTATAAACTTTATAGTTTATATCTATATAAATAAAAATACATCACCGAAATGTATGTATGTACACGCATAACTTCCGATCGGCTGCACTAAATTAAATAATTCTTTTTTTTGTGTTTGTGATTGTCAGGACAAGTTTTGTGTAGAGCAAAATTAAAAGAAAAATGTTTTTTTTCTAAAATAAGATTTTTAAATCTCATGATATGAAAAGTGAGTAGGTGAAATAGCTTTTATCCCGGAAATCATCCCTTAAGGGGGTGAGAATAGGGATAAAAGTTTGTATGTGGAAGCAAGCTAGGGAGGAACCCGAGCGAAGTGAGCATGAGTCGCTAGTAATGGATAACTATGTACTGTATAGTTTTAAATAAAACTATCTTTTCGTATTTATTTAGATTTTTCGTTCCCGACGTTTTGAATGCTTTACAGCAACCATCATCATCACGTCAGAGTCTCTCCTGTGATGATGTTCCCCTCCTCCAAGACCGTTATACTCGAAATCTCTGATGAAACATTATTTTTGAAAATAGTAATGGTGGACCTTTTTAATCTTAATCATAATTACCCTCAAAAAAGTCTGCGAGGCTATAACATGTCTAACTATTACCTATACATTGATATATAAAAACATTTGTATATTAATGCTATTATATTTAAGTCACAATAACCGCTTTTTGTTCACATTAGTCAATCAGATCACAGGTGGAATTGAAAGATGATGGATATTCATACCATGATATTAATCCTTATCCAACTAAATTGTTTCATAACCAAGGTTGATTGTGTATATGTAAAGCCTCTTTAAATTATTCGAACTGAACCTTTCGTTTAGATTTATTATGTAAAACGTACCTAGGGACGCGACCCGAGCGAAGCGAGAGTAATTCTCTAGTAGTAATATATAAAGCTAAAGAGTCTGTTTGTTTGAGCGCACTAATCTTCGAACTGGTCTGTTTTGAAAAACTTTTTTTGCGTTTCATGGTTCATTCATTTCATCATTTTGGATATTTTACATTACACTTCGTTCTACGAGAGCAAAGTAATTCTACAATATTAAGCGATACGTGCAGAGCCGCAAGAAATCGCTAGTTAATTAATAAATTTGTATATTATAAATGCTCTTATCGTGGTTATGTTGCTCATGTTGGTTGTATGCTATAAATAAGTATATATTTTATGAAACTTTAATACAGTCATAAATTATAAATTTGATATGAAAACGCGTAAATTGTAATACGTATAAGACCCGGCATCCGCTTCCCCCAGAAAATTTGCAATTCCAAACTCCTTCGTGTTAAGCCTGTATGTAGGCTACGAGCATTTTAACTTCACATATATTTTCAGCCAGTGTAATAAAATCTAAGAAAAATACCTGTATTTTTTATTGACATCGGCTAGTTAATGTTGCTTTATAAATATGCATATAATAATTGCTATTTATCTACATATGGCATTCTTTTTAAACCGTAGACCATAGTTCAATTTCCGTAAGAAAAAAAAAACATCTGTCAGTTGAGTACATATACTCATGCACTAAGGGTTAATATCAACTTCTGCATGGAAAAAAGTTGTACCTAACTCAATGATGTGATAATTTTGAATTCCAAATTCATATAGATTTTGGGAAAGTAATTTCTATTTCTAAATTACCTAATATCTGAATTACAATGTTAATCTGTATAGGTTTCTATATATGGCGAGCCAGATCGTGATAAATAACCCAAAAATAAGAACTTATTCGTAGATTTTTATTATGATTTTTGTCCTGTATAATACATTGAAATATTATAATATAAAAAAATACTTTACCTACTCTTTTTATATTTTTTCGTGAATAAACAACTGAAACAATTTTGATGAAGTTTAGTATTCAAAAGCTTAAACAGAAAATTTGCAAATTGTAAAACAATTTTTTCCATATATTTTGAACATTTCATCACTCGTTACCAATTCGTACTACTACTGTTAGATTTATGTGCAATATGTCAGAAAACATCAATATTTTTACAATATTAGCAAACAGAATCATAGGCTAATATTATTTACAAATACGAAATATGTATGCTCATTGGATTTATATTATTCCATTCTTTTTTCCCTTTACTGTAGATCCGATCCAATAATTTGCCAGAGTAAACATTAAAACTTTCTCTTTCACGTGCGGGGGAAAATGTCAATGTATTTATCGATTTTCCACCACATGTTGTTGTTTGAGTACCTTGCAGAAACACATTAGAAGCGATGCGTTTTATTTAACTTATGATTTAAGATGTAGTTAGCTTGCACTTCGAAATCTTACGTATTGAGTGGCGATATGCCACCATATTTTATCCAGTTCTGAGAAGATATTTTTAGGCGAACTACTGAGGATCGCCTCTACGCTGTAAAAAAACCGTTTTATATGGACAGAAAGTATCACTTACATACGCAATTGTAACCTGATAATGGATAGGTCTTATTAATTTATTATGTCAACGTAAAAATCTTGCTTAAATAATAATAATAAGTGCTCCTTGGTTAAATTTGTTAAGGGCACTTGCTCGAAATTCTTATTTATTATTAAATATTATTAATACATTTAAATCAAACTAAAAAGTTAACTTTTTTTTAATTAGTGAAAAATCCTCCGTTCACGAGATAATAGTTTGAAGAACTTTTGCACACAGATATTTAAGGGTCAATAGTACTCGTAGATATGATTAAATAAATAAATATGTTGGGACATTAACACACAGCCCCATCCAGTTCCATGGTAAGCTACGAGGCTTGTGTTATGGATACCAGATAGTTGATACACTACACTACTTCAGAGAGGCTTTAAATATACTGTATATACAGTATATTTAAAGCCTCTCTGAAGTGAGTTCAGCTTGCTAATATTAAATAAATAAAATTTTTACAATATTTTGTTCTTATAAATTTTCAATAATAGCTACAGCTTTTTTCCATTTCAAAATCCTACAGTACAAACAATAAGTTAGGTAAGACTGGCCATATATTTGGATTCAATCATTTCGGAAGCATCTCAGTGAGTATAAGGGGAGCGGCTAGCATTTGTATCCATTACCGTCTTCAAATTAAATCTGCGTACCGTGCCGAATGCACACTTGATTTACTAATGGATTGCACTCACTTGAATTTATATTGCTAATGTAAATAAATAGTAAACATTTTCAGAGTTCTAAAATTTTTCATTAGGTACAGCAAATTTTTTTACCAATAAATTTGTATCACAAATTCAATATACTTACATATGTACCTTTATGGCAAGTATATATATTTATATATTTTAGCAACGTTTTTGACTTCTGTAAAAATAAGCTCCATGAAAATTAAGATTTATGCAAAGACTTCATCAAGCACAAAAATAGGTAAGTGAAGTATGTATATCATCATACATTTACATAAATCTACCCCATTTGTAAAATCTAACAGTCAAATTTAAAGTATTACGGGCTTAAGTATTTAAGGGGATTTAAAATTGCCAAACGTTTCTCAGGGAAGGAATCAAGTTTAATATTTTAAAATCGAACTTTACAAGTTTGCATCGAATCTGCACGGTATTGGATGACGAGCTTAGCTAAAGTTACTATTTCGGTGATAATATAATATATTAGATTGTAATTTTCTGAGTTAAATATATTTGCTATGGAAATTGGTTAATTAGATTTAATTTGCGTTTAGCAAATTAACTTTAATTTTTCGTCTAAGCTAGTTTAAAATATTTTGAAAATATCGAATCAAATATATTTATGGAAAATATAACTTTGCAATAATAGAAAATAATAACTGATGACCCATCAAGAAAAATATATACTATTCTTTATTGCACTTATATGTAAAATACAGAGATTAACAAACAATAAAATTAGTTAGCATAGGTGGACTTATCTCTAGAAGAGATCTCTTCCAGTCAACCTAAGTGAGTTAGAGACTATCTCTCTAACTCACTTAGGTATACATTATTAAAATGCAGGCTAAAGTGCAGTTACTCAAATGTAAATACTTAAATAAATATATATTATATATACATATAACAAAACATTATACATATTATATCCTATAACATATGTACATACTACTACATACACAAATACATATCTATATAATATAATGCATAATAATAGTAGTTAATATAATTATTGTAGAATAACTTGGGTGAGAAAGTGCTGTTTTATTTTCTTTTTAAAGGCAGTTATAGAGGGATTTAATTTTATGTCTTTCGGAAGTTTGTTCCAGAGCAATGCGGCATACATCGAAAAAGATTGTAGAAAGAACTTAGTGTTGCTCTTGGGTATGTCAAGCATCGCAGTGATGCAAGGCCGCCTGGAACGAATGGGAGTAGGGAGAATTTGGAAGCGAGAACAAAGGTATGAAGGAGAATTGGGATCATTAAGAATATTGAAGAGGAATGAAAGGATATGCATACCACGGCGAAGGTGGATTGGGAGCCATTTAAGTTGAGCAAGAAAGTTTGATATATGGTCATGCTTACGCAAGCCAAAAATAAAACGAATAGCGAGATTTGGAAGACGCTCTAATTTGTTGAGTTGCTCCTCAGTCACATCTAAATAGCACACATCAGCGTAGTATGGGGAGAAGAAGGGACTGAGAAAGCATAATCTTGGTATCTCAAATATATTATTTAAAAACTGTAAAGCATAAAATCTTAAGACGGAGGACATGCATTGCAGCTTCTCTAACGATCACACTTTTTACACACCTCATCACACGTCAGAAAAGTGCTGAGGTTGAGTCAAGATAAGATCCGGTAGACAAAGATATCGATTATCAAGAAATGCCTGTTCACTATGTAATACATTTTAAATCTGTATAAACATTATAAATGTGAAAGTTTGTGAGTATGTATTGATGTTTGTTACTCTTTCACGCCAGAACGGCTAAACAGATCGGATGAAATTTGGGAAAAATACAAGTACAAGTTCCCGAGGGGTTTGTTCGATTTGTTCTCGTTTTTCGAAGAAGCGAAGCGAGGATGCTCATCCTAGTAAAAATATAAAACTTCTGCACAATATAAAAAGGTCAATAATATTATAAAATTACTCGTTTTAGTCCAATCAAAAAAGCTATTACTAGCTAGCTATAGTATGTTAAATGTAAAGTATTCATTTAACAAACATTTTTTAATGTACATTTATTATATAGAACTAAAACATCTAATAACTTCCCGCCATCACGGCGCCAGCACGTCGCTTCGTGAAATTCGTCACGTTTTTCATAAATGTGCGAAAAGCAATAAACTCGCAGCAATATCGGCATGACTCGTTATTATAGATCGATGTGAGAGATAGAAAGCTTACACCTGCAGGTTTTTACTTCATAAATATGTGTCAAAATCTCCACCAAGTGCTTTAGATATCTCGAATTTTGCAAAGAAAAATGACTAGTATATAGGTACTACGTAGGTATATCTAAAATTTTAATTGCCTCGTTCACCTAAAATTAAACTATTTCTCAGTCAAATGAAATCAAGCCATTTTTAATAGCAATCCAGAATTGGAAAGTTAGCGATTTTAAAAATTCATAAAATACAAAATAAAGGGTAAGGTAAGGTAAATCTTTCGATCCTGCGCTTCATATTGCACTGGCCATGTCAAAAAAAACTAGAAAGTGCACGTGTATTTAAGCTGAGATTTGCACTATGCGCTAGTCTCAACGAGTTGGCCACCAGTACCGAAATTGATTAGGAAGACCAGCAAGTAATTTGAATTGGTTTTTAATTTGATATTATTATGCCTAAAACACTTGTTCTCATTTAAAATACAGCTTCTACGATCGTTGTGGATATACATACATATGAACGATAAAAAAATCTATACGTAAGGACACGATCGATACTATGCAAATGTTCTCTTTTGTATCTGTGCCTTTTTTTAAACTGTTATCTACTTAGAATTTCTACATTCAAAAAATGTTGCCGCATCACATATTTAACGTAAAATATGACTATTTACTCAAACTCTGATCAAAAACCGTGAGTATAACTTAATGAAAATAATTTATCGCCTAATAATATAAGAAGCGAATTATATGATTTATTATATATACATTTAAATTTGTTTTAGATATTGTTTTAAATCGAGCAGCACGACGTAGTTTCAGATTAGTTTGCAATTCAATATCATGTAACAGCATCTTGGCCTCAACTCAACTAACAGTGCCCCAAGTTCCGACTCAGTTTACTCAAACTTGAGTTATAAAGTGACGCGTGCAAACTATAAGCCGTATAAACCATTTAAATTTAAATAACTGTTTATATTAAAATCAAATTTTTTTCGATAGGTCTACTATTACTATAGTGATATTTGACCGCCTCGTCGGTCTTGCACGTCGGTGTGCAGATCGTGAAGTCTTGGGTTCGAATCGCGGGTCTCTGGTCGGGCCAATTGATTGATTTGATTGATTTGATATAAACTTAGTAACAGCCCGGATTCAGGAAGTCGACGGTGTTTCCACTCGTGCCTAATGTAGGATACCTTTGAGATCTGACTCAATGAGCGAATATAACATCAACATATTTGTATTCCAAAACAAAGTTAAGACATCATAAAGTACAAACCAAAGAACTTTTAATAAGGTGTAAATAACTTTGAATAGCTTAATATACCGCAATCCGCGACGCAATTTGAATGATTCTGGTAGCACCTTTGCAGCCGGAAGGAAGGATTTATTGAAACATCGCCAAATCCACTTAGTTTTATGACGTGGAAAATGCGATACGATGTTGCTCGCTGCAAGGGCGTGATTATATGGCGTTTCTTCATCTGGTGTTGCTTGGTTACCACCAAGGCATACTATTTATTTATTTATTTATTTGCTTTAATTTTCATACTGAGTCATAAAGTAATTTATTCAAATAGCTATTATAATATTTTTAATAACTTCTGCAGTATGGTAAAACAATTAACTTGAAATTTTAATTTTTAAATATATACGTAAAATTTAATTAAGTACAATTATAGATATACATTTGAAGTGGTATCGACATATTTTTCTCTACCTTTAATATATTTTTTTATAATTTTATCACCTGCAGGTCATCAGATGCCTATGTACATATATACATAAAGTGCCTCTAAGTTTAAGAATTTTTCAAGTCTCTCGCCTTCTTAAGAATGTTGAAAGACGTAACGTCGATGATATATTATGTCGTAAAACAAAAAGTTTTATTTTTCAAAAACCAGCGATCAGTTTATCAAAATTTAGTTTGTTTTTAAAAAAATAAGTTGATGCTTCATTAAATATTTTTGGTTATATCTTATCTCTACACCAATTAAAAAATCACATAGGTATGCATAAAATTAAAGAAAACGTAAAAATACCCATACCTAAAAATATATAATATTTTAAAATGAAACTACCTTTTCGGATTTTGTTTGATGTCTTTCTCGTGCCCATGTTTGCTGTAAAGCATTTGAAACGTTCGGGAACCAAAATATAAAATAAAACCGCGACAAAATCCGAAAAGATAGTTACATTTTAAAATGGCAAATATTCGCGTAAAACTAAGAAAGTTTTAATCTATAAAAATAATAAAATTCTGAGTTGAATCTGTACATTAAATATATTTTTTAAAATCTTATTGAAATAGCCATTATTATCGATACAGAGACCGAATCTCCAGTTTTTAGAATTTTGTCTGTGTGTCTGGGAAAGAAAGCATCAGGAGAAAACCACTAGACACATTTTGATGAAATTTGGATGATGCTAGCTGATTATCCGGGTTAACATATAGGATACTATTTACTGAGGAAAAATATCTCATCTCTGAGAAATCTATACTAACATTTAAAACGTTCCTAGGGACGAACTCGAGCGGAGCGAGGGTGAGCTGCTAGTATATTATAATATTTTTTATTTCACTCAAAACACTACTTTAATTGCACAAAAAAGATCATTATCACAATTACTATTTTCTATACACATATTACTGCTTTTTATGTGATTGTGTGAATATGGAGGGAAAATCATAGTATTCAAAAGCACCGCGGCGTGACCCTTTCATGAAATTAGAGTCCACTTAACGCAAACCCTATTTTCCATCGCTAATGTATATTGTATCCAAACCCTAAAGTTTTTGGTCATGTATATTGATCGATTCGGGATTTATTTAATCGAGTTAATGCAAAGCACCAAGTTTTAGATTAGTTTAAAGGTGATAATTTTAAATTAGCATATGGTATGTTACTTATTATTTGACCTTTTATAAACGATAAACTACAAATAAACTGAATTACTTATTTAGACGTGAGATTGTTAAGATATACGCAATACACATATTATCTACATTAATTTTTGCCTTTTTTGCCTCCTTGTCTAAGTTTTTTGCTTTTTGCAAAAATAAATATACAATAAATAGTGATATTCCTACAGACTCACAGAGTATTCGTGATTGTAGTAGAAGCTAAAATATGAAAAGCCCAGAAACGCATAAATTAGTAGTAACTGTCCCACAAACTTCGTAGTCGAGCAGTGGGACTCAAATTATAACTAATGGCGTCGTACATCCATGTCCAGCGAAGCAGGTGCGCAGAGGATAAAATGCTCTAAAATATATGCTCTCAACGATTAAGCCCCAAATAGGGCTCATAATGTTGAATAACTTTCTTCACGTTAACATTAGTTATGTCGTTAAACAAATATTTATTATTTTTACAAGAATTGTTTTTTATTATTAGATAATATTTATTATACATATGTTTGTATGGTTAAAATAATGATATAGGTATTTCAGAAAATAGCTTCTTTCACATTGAGTATTCTCGATATTTCAACGTGTTGTCAGGGTTTACATTATTTGAAATAACAATGTAGCTAGAGTCCCGGAGTAAAATAATAAAATTCATAAAAATAACGCGAGCTGGACAGCGGGGAACCTAATGTGTTTAAATTATGACAAACGGTGTCGTATATCTACGTCTGGTTTGTAAGAAAACTGTTCTTATTTTTCTCCTCTGCAATTTCACTGGATATTTTAAATCACAAGTATTATATTATAGTTATGTAAACTATAATATACGAGCGGCTCTCCCTTGCTTCGGTCGTGTTCGTCTCTAGTTACGTTTTAAATAGATATAAATAGTTATTAGCCAGCGTCAGCAATTTAATTTTTTTTCGTGAATTTTCCGATATTTTAATAGATATTCTGCTATTTGGGGCGGAGACAAATCCAAATCAAAGATCATAAAAATCGGTCCAGCTGTTGTTTAGTTATAAATGATGTAACTAACCGGACATAATTTTATAGATATATTTAATTTAACTAAGATTTGTTAAATAATATTAACGATTAATTACGTTCCGTATTTAATATTTATATTAAATATTTCGACTGTATTTGATATCAATGCTATGAAAGAGAAGAAAGAAATATGTACAAAAACATTATTTGTCGATACAAGTCTGCTAAGAAACTTGATTTTCACTGAGCCTTGTTTTTGTTCACTCTAACGCGATTTCCGAAGCATTAGGCACAAGGACCGTATTATTTAAACACGACAAAAATGTGCTCAATATTGGTTTTCCAAATGATATATAATACTGGTTCCATTTTAGACGACTTTCTTTTGAGAGAAATTACTATTTAAAATATATCTTGTACATTTACACAGTATAAAACGATGTCGCTCTCGCTGTTTGCATGCTTAAATCTATTAAGCTATGCAACGGATTTTGATGCAATTTTCAGCAATAGATAGAGTGATTGAAGAGGAAGGTTTATATTTATAATACATGCATATTATATTCATACTAACCGTTAAAACGTACTTAGGTAAAATCCGAGCGATGCGAGTGTGAGTCGCTCGTTTTAAATAAAACAATCTTTTTGAACTTTATCGTGAATTTATTTTGATTTTTATTTATTTATTTTGACGGGAGAGATAAGCGCACTGTGCCTTATGAGTGAAAAAACGTTTTTTAACATCTGTATTATGTGCCCATATTTCAACAAATAAATTAATATGTAGGTAATCCTTATAGAACAAGACAAAATCACGACAAATTAATTAAAAATATAATATATTGAAAATTTTAACAATGTTATATAAAAATCTTTAATAATTTCATCACATCTTCAGTCAAAGCTAAAGAAGACTCTTAAAAACGTACAATTTGAAAAAGGTTACTTTGAAAAATCAGATCCAATAAAAAAAATATTCTAAACCAACAGAGTCAGTCAACAAAATGTCACATCTCCCCCAGTTTGCATAAGATATTGAGCTAAGAAAAGTAATCTTCAAGGAAAAACATGCCCCTTATTGACAAAACGTGTCTTTTGCTTTGGCAAAATATTAAAAATAATCCGTATTGAGAAGATTCCTCCTTAAATTGTAACGGATTCAAAACGGAAATATCAAAGGATAAATGTTCTATTTGTTTACTAGCAACCCACCTTTGCTTCCCTCCTTTTGGCTTAAATAAAATCCAGTGTGTACTATGGTCCAGCAATAAATAATTAATTAATGTCTTATCCACAAAAACTTATAGTTTTAAGGAAAACAATGATTTCAACGAATTTACATGATAGAACGACGTTACACGATAGAAGAGCAATGGACACGCACCGTACAGAATTTTTTTTTGAAAGAAAACCCAATAACTGTTTTAGCCCAATCCGGGACTAAGAGTCGCTAGTTAATTATAAGCCCATTAAAAGAATATATTGAATAGTACCTACATTTGCGGCCTTATAAGCTAGCTACAATAGCACCACACTAGACCAAACAGATAGTCTCTCTCCAGTTTTGAATAATTTTAGTAACTTTGGACGCTTTGACCAAAATAAAAAAATCTATATCTTCATACACATAATAAAATTCAAACTGAGTCCAATCTGTACATTTAACATTTTATGGAAAACCTTATTGAAATAGTCATTATTATCGATATAGAAGCCGAATCTATAGTTTTTAGATTTTTTGTCTGTCTGACTGTGTTTCTGTCTGCCTGTCTGGGAACGCATCACGAGAAAACCACTGGACAGATTTTGATGAAATTTGGTATGATGATAGATGGTTATCATATAGGATACTATTTACTTTTTACTGCGGGAAAACATTTCATCTCTGAGAAATCTATACTAAACGTTAAAACGTAACTAGGGATGAATCCGAGCGGAAGGAGGGTGAGGGGTCTGGTTATCATGTAAAAAAATTAATAATGACAATCAAAGTAGTTTCTATATCAGATGTAAAAAGTCTTAATTTAACTTTTTATGTATATAAGAAAATAGAATTGTTTGATTTTTGGAACCATATTTGAATGGAAACCGAACCGTTTTTATAATGGGCGCCCTTACGTTCTTATAATCTAATAATACATATGTAACTATTAGCTTATCAAAGTTTCTGATATACTTACTATACACAAAGGAAACCAATTATTGTGTACTGTGTGTAACCCTAAGGCCATCTAACGTAAGTGTGTATAGCTTCTTGTTAAACTGTTTTCAATATGCAGGCCTATATAAATATGTATTTAAAGTTATACACGTATGAATGGCGTATATATCTTTGAAGTTATACTTCTTTTGGCACGTGTGGAAAAAATTATAAGAGTATAATCTTTACATAAATACGTGTATAATATTTACAGGTATTATTAGTGCAAATTACGAACATTGCGAATTAGCTCCGTATTATTTACATTTGACCAAAACGCTTAATTAAGCAATACATACAGTAGAGACTCGATTATCCGGCCCTCAGTTATACGGATTCGCGATTATCCGGACTACCCATGGCGATCAAAAAACTATACAAGTCCGCTGTGTCGTGTCACGTTTGTGCTTAAAAATGTCATAAAAATGTCAAAGCGTAAGAGAGTGGTGTTATCGCTTATAGATAAAATAAATTTTTAATTATCTTTAGTGGATTTTAATTAAACACCAACATTAGGTATTGCGTGATATGTAATATGTACGAAAACCGTTTTTTCATACATTCGATTATCCGGATTTTTTATCCGAATGCCTACCGAGAACAATTAGTCCGGATAATCGAGTTTCCACTGTAGCTTATTATGGAATTAATCAATCGATAAACTACGTTTATTTCTGATTTTTATGCGAGTAGGTACATACCTACAGTTTTTTTTAAAGTGGTATCACAGTTTTAAACATTTGTACGAGAATTCTAGTTTTAAAAAGTCTATTTTTTTCGGTATGGGATCACCACGTGATTATATACTTTTATATATAAAAAGCAAACGCAAATTGTTCCTCAGATCTCGGACTAATCGGTGTACCATATGTTACATGTACACCGATTACTTACAAAAGAAATATCCGTATAAGTTTCAATCACATCCTTTTTGGAAGTTGGTTAATAACAATAATACGTGGGTAATAAAACAAGCTGCCTAATACCAATCATCATTAACACGTCATACGGCGACTCAGTGGCGCCAGTAAACGGGTGCATAGTGTAACCGCCCTGAAGTGTCGTATTTAATAACTGTTTATCTACCCTTAATGTGATCTGACACTTACACCGATAACAAGAAGTTTTTAGTCTATTTATTTAATAAACTGTTGTTTACTAAATATTTATTTAAAACAAAACTATTAATTATATAAATTTTTAGTATGTTTTACTGCTTCTTTCACTCAACTCAGAAACAACAAAAACTCTATATCTATACTAATATTATAAAGGGGTAAAGTTTGTGAGTTTGTGAATTGTGAGTTTGTGACGTTGTATGGGGTAATCTCTGGATCTGCTGAACTTATTTAGATAAAATTTGGTAAGAAGATAGTTCGAGACCCTGGGACGGACGATATCTCGGAAATCATCCTTTAAGGGGGTGAAAATAGGGATGAAAGTTTGTATGGGGAATCAACCTACGGGCGAACCCTTTTTTTTTATAGTTGGGTAATCCTATTACGGATACCACCCGACTTCCCCCGGGGTGGTTATGTGGAGACTCTCCGGCTAATGAGACCGGCATACCCACTAAAACCCAACTTCCCCCCCTGCCGCCATGTGGGACGTCACGGGATCGCTCTCGCATACAACCGCGACGACCCGACGGTTGGCCGAAGCCACCAACCATGAGGCCGCCCCAAGCGGGACAACCCCATTATGGGAAGACTCTAAACCCAAAAAAGTGAGGCCGCTCCTAAGTCCACTCTGCTGATCAGAGAAGTACCCGGAGCAGCCCCATACCACACAAACACCGCCCACCGAAGTGGGCAACCTGCAAAAAATAACAAACTCCACCCAAATTGGGCAAACCCCCCAAAGACACTCGCGAATGAGCCCACACACAAACGGCTGCAGGAGAAGAGGATGCGACAACGCCGACACTCCCCTTCCCCTGCAGCCCCACCGCGTCCACCATCAACGGTGGTGGCCCCGCTAGGCCGCGGGAGATAGGGACGAGCGGCGCATCGCCATACCGACACTCCTCTTCCCCCGCGGCCCCCCTACCGTCGGCCCACCTCCGGACCAAAATGGCTGCCGACATCCCTCGCCATACGCAGGACCACCGAAATGGCCCCGCTCCAGCCGCCGCACCGATGGGCTAGCCCCGGCAGTGTGGCCCGCGCAGCACCTCCTACCGCAAAACGGCCGGAGACGCCGCGCTACCTCCAAGAAGGAGACAGCGCCCTCTAACGCCGCTCCCTCAATCTCCCCTCCTGGCTGTTGGTCCGCGCCGGATTGCCGAACCCGAGCGAAGCGAGAGTGAGTCGCTAGTTAATTATAAGCCCATTAAAAGAATATATTGAATAGTACCTACATTTTTTCATGACTTACTTATATCTCTATTTGTACCGAAAAAGCCACAAACAATTTTATAACAATCATTTTAATAAAATTAACGAGCAAGATCACAATACGGTGTGAAGAAATCTATAGTTAATCCATTATGTAGGTCATTGAAAGCAATGTGTAAACAATGGTTTGTTTTAATTAATCTCCTTATACATCTGTAGATATAATAAAATTCTGAGTCGAATCTGTACATTAAATATTTTTTTGGAAAATCTTATTGAAATAGTCACTATTATCGATACAGAGGTCGAATCCTTAGTTTTTAGGATTTTTGTCTGTCTGTCTGTCCGTTTGTCTGGGAATGCATCACGAGAAAATGAAATTCGATTTGATGATATCTGGTTATGCGGGTCAATATATGTATAGGATACTTTTTACTGCGGGAAAATATCGCATATCACAAATCTATACTAAACGTTAAAACGTAATGTGAAAGTGTGTTTGTTTATTTATTTGTCTTTCTTTCACGGCGAAACAGCTTGGCGGATTGGCGTGATTTTTTGTGTGGAGATAGTTGGAGGGCTAGAGAGTGACATGAGCTACTTTTTACCGCGGGAGATTATCTATTTCCTACGGAAAAATACGATATAATAAAACAAAAAAAATATTTATGATCAGAATTACTTGAAACTTGGTATTAATACTCTTCAATACATTTAATTAAATACGTGTTTTAGCATTTTTCGAAATTCATTCCATAAGAGGGTAAAACAGGGTAAACAGTAAGAGGGTAAACAGTTTTTTTAGTTTTACTGCGAGCGAAGCCGCATGTTCTGCTAAGTATTTTATAATTTTAGTAAATCCATGAATTGATGAAAAATATTACATGTCAGACTAAACTAATGGTCTAAAACTAAATAACATAAACACAGGCCTTTTATCAAACAGTGGTTTTACATAAAAGCTACAATACGATATTTTCCAACAAACAAGTGACTGTATATTATTAATTGTAGAGCGTTGTTCGCGAAGGCGAGAAGTTCATATTAATATTGTTTAAATTTTTCTCTACAACAGATGTTGCATGAGCTTTTTTAAACTTTTAACTGTATTATTATAAAATGCATCCAACAAGTTTTATGATTACGAGTATGGTAACAATTTCATATCCCTAAACATTTTCTAAAATGAATTTCTACTTCATCAAATTAAATTGTTCGTATAATATACATTGTAAAAATACTTCAAATTCTACTGAAATACTCGAATACTGCTGGTGAGTTGAATAAAATAGTTTGAGAATATTTGGTGCAGCGAGAAATAAATGTTGTAAATGAAAACTACAGTTTAATCCAAGCTTAACCCAATTGTTGGTACGGCAAAGGAATTAGGGCGCGACTCGAGACCTATTAACTAGATGAGCTCTTATAATTATCTTATCTATTTACTAAAAACCACTTCGATGCTATCAAGATTTATCTTAATTTTTTGTGATTGTACATAATAAATTTTCTAAATATACGTTAAAAAAAGTCATTTTCTATCTGTGTTCTAAATTTCATCCAAATCCATTCAGTCGTTTTGGCGTGAAAGAGTAACAAATATATACACAAGCACTTACAAACTTCTACATCTATAATAGTAATCCGATTGAAATATTATACCATTTACCGTACTAAAATGAAAAGAAGCTTATTATCTACACATACCGTTGAAAGAAAATTTCGCCATCAATTTCTCTGTTACTACGAAAGGAAGACGATAAAAATATCACTTTCAAATTATAAATTAGTAAGGATTATTTCGCAACTCTCTATTTACCAAACAAAAGAGCTAAAGAGGCGAGACGATACCGCCTATTAGCCACAGCCCCACACTATAGAAAGATATTCTCCTTTTTGAAAACTCTACCCAACTTATAACTGGATTACACAAAATATAATAGAGCTAACAAGAAGCTTGGTCCTTAATATCTTTTTGTCTCGTTTTGTTTTAGTATTATACGTTTTAATATAAGAACCGTTTTACACTGGTAAAACAACTAAAGGTGCTTTCTTACAAGTTATAAAGCTTCGTTTTTAATTAATTACTTAATTCTAAGAATAATTCAACTTAGATTCCGTTTTGAACTACATACTTTCATTTAAATTTTATTTGTTCGAGATAAAGTTCGCGGAAATTAAGATTTAATTAAGGTAGTCTAGATAGTTCATAGAAAAGATAAATGTTTGATATTCATATTTTAAAAACTCTGTGCAATTTTTATGTAGTTAGTGAACCTAAAAAACTAAGTAGGTATTACGATCATCTTAAGCACTCAACAATATTTATTTTACTATCTTATAATGAAATCGGAAGTATTTTTCATCAGGATTGGGATTCATTGAATATTTCATATTTAGCATTACTTTTGATATACCCTCAATCTATATTTCCGAGATAGCCTCTACTGAAATACAGGGGTGGTTTAATAGCCTTTAAAAACGTAACGCCTTGATGAGGTTACCGCCTTCAAAATTAAATGAAATTAAAGCAATATGGCGATATAATATAATTTAATTTCATCAAAGAATTTTGCGGAACACGAAGATAATGCAGTCATAAAAAGTAATCATTTTCTCATTATTAAATGTCGTAGACTACAGTGAGATGAGTAAGAGTGAGATGCTTGTGTTAATTTATTATACTCTAAAGAAACGACCACTTTTTAATCTATTAACCCATACAGTCGTCTAATCAAGAAAAGTAAAGGAATATCTTATAGTATTAAAATGTATACAAATATTTCTTTACATTTTTTATGGATATTTTTTTGTAATAACCATTTTACTATTATTATTATAAAAATAACCATTTTACAGGCAGCGGTAGCCCAGTGATAACGCGCTTGCTTGGGAAACCGAGTAAAGCGGGTTCAAATCCCGGGTATCGCACCTCTTATATTTTCATGTGCGAATTATTTCTAACATGATTACCACTTGCCTTACGGTGAAGGAAAAACATCGTGAGGAAACCTGCATATCTGAGAGAACCTAGCAAGTTTTCGAAAGACATGTGAAGTCCGCCAACTCACACTTGGCCAGCGTGGTGGACTATGGCCTGATCCCCCTCGTATTGAAGGGAGGCCCGTGCCCAGCAGTGGGACGTTAAAAAGGGCTGAATACAACCATTTTACTGTAACTTGAGGTGGCACTATAGCGCTTTAACTTCTAAGAAAAGGAATCTCGAGCCTCGAGGTTTAATTCATCCCACGCCTCCAAAGGTTAGAACAAAATGGCATCTTTTTAGTTTTGGATACTCTAACCTGAGTTTTGAATATTGCTTTTTTTAAATGTATCTTGCTATGTATGAAATTAAATGTCTCAGAATGTTTCTTTTGAAAAAAAAACTGTAATAACACTTTAAATGTTAGACCCCTTTGAAATTCATAAATTCGTTTCTTAACTCTCCTACGTAATTAAAGAATTAGGAACAAATAGCAAGTTTTGAAAACTATGTTGTACATATATAATGGGCACAAGTACATGAATTACGTTATTTAACGTTATGTGATTCACACTCAAATAAACCATAAAAAAAAGATGAACCATCATAATAAAACAATTATAAAACTACAAGAAAATGAGAACTCTACACAAAAATTGTTATAGTATTATTCGACGCCTGAGAGGCTTTTGTCGTCCTTTAACAGATTAGAGAAGAAACTTAAGGTCGGTTCTGCAAAGCTGAATACACGATTAAAAGTAGCCAAGTGAATAAAGATGTTTTTATAACAATGAATTCTCTTGTGTAAACTAGTTTTCCAGTTCTTTCAATACTTTCTGTTAAAAAGCTTTTTAGTTTGTATCTAAGGCGCTTCATCTAATTGAATTTATTCTGTGCAACGGAATCGACATCATTTTATTATAGTTGAGAATAAATAAAACAATCTTATTTTATTTTTTATGTTCGTAGAAATCATGGGTTTTCTTTAAATTACTCTATAAATAAAAAAATGTAATATGTCGTAGGTATATTCATTCACATTTATAAATAATAAATTGAAAATAAAGTTGAAATGTGTATGTAATTTCGTAATTCCTTTTTCAAAACCAACTTCTTTTACTGTGCGCGCGCGCACGTGTGTGTGTGTGGGTCTTAAATTGTAACGTAATATACATGGAGTCCATCAAAATAAATGCCAAAGTCAAAAATAGTAATGTTATCATAAGCAGCAGTTTATGCTACTATTCCCGATTTTGGTTTGGAGTCCCGATCATACAGATCGTTTACTTTTTTAAAGAATAAGTGAAATTTTATATATTAGTATTAGTTAAAATAGTATACAATTTAAAAAAATAAAACATTAATAATGAAAACAATACCCTTTGTATTTTTTAAGCTTTAATTCTAATTAATTAGGTTTCCTCTTTAATTATTTTTTCTTTCTTTATTTTAATAGAATCCGTTAGTTATTTTTATTTATTAGCATTTATTTACTTATCACTCAGTATTACAATTGTCATTATTTAGCTTCATGTTTAGTTCTATCATAATCTGTCTATTCTATTCCTATTTCCTTGGTGTCAATACATATATTATACATATATTAATATATTATATTAATACGAGTATGAGTTTTGATGAACATACTAACACAAAAGAAAGAAATTTAACATAGTAACGAGATTCATAAGCGACAAGGGTTTAAAAAATTAAAAAACGCTTACCCAAATACATTTCAAACTATTAAAGGAAGTAAACCAAAATCTCCACGGTCCCTTTTCAAATAACCTACAAGCATTTCTCAAATGACTCTCAAACGCCAATATGCAGGCACAAAGGGCCTTTTCTTTGCCTCTCTTTCACCACAGTATTAAGTAGGCTAGATCATTTTCCTTTGTCCCGTTCAACGGCTGTATATTAACATTCCTTACTAACTCCTGCCAATTTTTCCTACAATATTAGAACTATAACAAATTATTGTTAGTTTGCCTGTTTATGGTAACATTGACTACGAGATATGCAATCTAGTACTTTATTTAGTCTAAATTTTTATTATTTTACAATGGTTAGGATAAAAGGATAATGTTTATAATCTATAATATAATAAAATTGTAATCAAGCTAAATCTGTACATTACATATTTTTTGGAAAATCTTATTGAAATAAACATTATTATCGATACAGAAGCCGAATATATAGTACTTAGAATTTTTGTCTGTCTGTCTGTCTATCTAAAAACTACTGGAGGTATTTTTATGAAATTTGGTATGGTGATAGCTGGTTATCGGGGTCAACATATAGGATAGTTTTTACCGCGGGAAAATATCTCATTTTTGAGAAAAAATAGAAAAACTGTACTGTAAGAGTATACTAATATGTAAAACCTAAGAATTTGGTTTTTGGTCATCTGAACGCGGGCGGAGATGTTGGCAATGCTAGTTAAATATAAACTTTCAGTGCTAAATTACTAACTCGCATGCATTATGGTTTTATTATTTTATATTACTATTTTTAATATTTTATACGTTCATTCATCATTTTATCATTCAATTCATTTAAGTTTCATACTTTACAACATTTTCGTGGAAAAACATAAGAATATAATATATTTATTATATAATTGAGTGTAATATATGAGCCTACTACTTTTTTCTGAACTAAAAATACTTTCTACTTTATTTAAAAAAAGTCTTCTCTGAAAAATTACATATCTATTCATTAGAAGTGCGCATCGAAAACATCATAGATAAGGAAATAGGAAATATAAATAAATATCTATTACTAGTAATTTCATCTTCAACGAAGGGTGGCCGAATGAATAGAGAAAATGAATAGGGTAACCCCCTAATGCACACCGCACTGATACACAATTTCATTATACGTCTTGTTTTCTTATTGAGAAAAATGACTGAGTCTTAGAAATTGTTCACGATTTTAGTTTTTTTATAAAAAAAACATGTAGATACATAAATTTTTATTAATTATTTAATATTAAATATATAATAACTAAAAATAAATTATATTATGATGAAGAAAATGTAGAAAAATAAACTTAATTCTTATGGTAAGTTTATCTTATTACATTCTTGTACATACTCGCATCTCTCAAAAATAATGATTTCTAATTTAATGAAATTGTTTGATCAATTTTTTCTTTCACAGTGTTTAATTAGAACCTTCACAAACTTTTGCGCATTTTTACACCTCAGTTAAGAATTACTGACAACTTGTTAGATCTAAATTCCAAAGTAAATATTTGAAACTTAATAAAAATTTTGTAAGACTATATTTTATCGTTTGATGTCAAACTACAAGGTTTAGCGGGTTGAAATGACGTCATAAAACGTAGTAGTCCACTGTGATTAAGGTAAAGTTCACAGTGAACTATAGTATCTTGCACGCAAAACCATGACTACAAAAATTTTGATAAAACATTTCATAAACAAAAATGAAATTTTCACATTTCATTGTACTATATATATATATATATATATATATATATAAAGATTTAGATACATAAATAAAAAAATCATTTTTAAATATTGATTTTTTATCCTATAAAAACTGTGAAATAAGTAAATCATCCAGGTGGACGTTTCCTAATTGCATTTTAATGTTGTACTTTGTTTTGTTGTTTCGGATTTATTTTGGTTTATAATATATAATTAATTACTTTTAAGACGTCTAAGACTTCAATCTCTCCCGTGACCATGATCTTAATGTATAATGATGATGTAAATGCCTTTGAACTTTGAATCAAAAACCAAAATAAATCGGCAAAAAATCGGACAAGATAAGGATATACAGTGATAGCAAATATTAAGAACATTGCTTGAACCACCTTTTAAAACTCTGATTACTGTTCTTCTTTTATAATTTCTTAACATACGTATGTATATATTACAATAATCATAGGATTGTCTTCCTGAGAGAATCCAAATGTTTTAATGACAAAATATCGATATTAAGGAAGAAATATTAAAGATAAGTAATTTATTGTGATTTTTTAAAACATGGAAACGCAGGATTATCTCCTCTCCAATCTTACTCCAACTTCTCAAAACTGGACTGCTACTGAGTACTTTTGACATAAAAAAGCAATTATGCTTTTGGCCTGAACCGGAACTCAAACCTGGAACTTACTTTACGTACACTTGACCAACGAGCGATATACATATTATATTAGTCTAGTGGACGATCGACGTTAAAATGTTTGCGGAAAATCCACGAGTTTTAGCGCTGGCACTTTATAACGGCTATATAATTTTATCTTTTTCACTTGCGCTTGGTTATTTAAGCGATAGTTTATTTATAGTCTCTTTTTATATGTTGATAACAATTTTATGTATTTTATAAAAACCTACTCTACTTAGATCCTTTGAAAGTAATAACAAAGGAAGTTAAAATAAAGTTAGAAAGAAGCCAAGTAACAAAATGTTGAATATTTACTTTCTCAATATCTACTATATAAGTCAAAGACAAGATTTCATGTTTATATAAATAGGAAAATTAAATATTTTTATTACGTAAAACCATGAACGAATTAACCACAAAAATTCTTAAAACGAATTAATTAATGCTTATGATAAAAAAACAATCGAAACCGTCATTGCCGTCAGTCGGTGTAAAGAATCCGCAGGAATATAAAATATATGTATAGCCATTTAGTACCATGTGTTGTTATCATAATAATATGCATAATACAATTTTTATATTTTTTAATGAAAAAAAATGAATACATTTCCAAAATGTCGCACTTTTTTTAGCTGTACCGATACAAAATACACTTTAAACATCTTTGAGTCCCATTCAAAAAAAACAAACTATCTATACCTAAATATAAAACAAAGTCGGGTTTGTTACAACACTTATAACTCGAGAACGGCTAGACTGATCTTTAAGATCCTTGATTTGTTGGATTTGTCTCCGCCTCGAATAGCAAAATAACTATTAAAACATTGGACAAATTCACGATTTTTCTTAAATTTACATGGCTAATGTTAGCTAATAACTATTTATATCAATTTTAAACGTATCTAGGGACGAACCCGAGCGAAGCGAGGGAAAGGCGCTAGTTACATAAATAAAGAATCTGTTTATTTTTCTTTTTTTATATTCCCAAAACATATTTCAAATAATATAAAAATTAATTAAAGTGATTAATATTTAGTAAAATTGAGTAAGCTTTCAAGAATATCTTCATAGTACTAGAAATATCTTTCTTGATTAAGCGAATGTAAATAGCTATTGACCACGATAGCGAAGTAAATAAATGTTGCTGAAACAAAATTAAACTGCAATTAATGTATTTCTTTTCATTGTATACAGTTATATACGATAAAGTGTATTTAATAAACATTTCAATACATTCACACAAAAACAGACAGAAAATTATAGAAACTACTACATATATGGAATAATTCTAAATAATATAATAAATAATTCTAAATCATTAAATATCACTATATCCACCTGCTTACTGTAATCAAACAAAAATATATAGTAAAAAATTGAGGCCAATAATTAATTCTTAGTGTAGATACAAGCTTATATCTATGTACTAAACATCCGAATCCAGCCAGCCGTTTCTGCGTCAAGGATATTTTTATTTCATCCGATTATATAAAAGTAATAAAAATATGTATAGGTACCTTCATAAACAATGCCAATGAACATTGTAATTACGGCGGTAATACTGTGCCTCTTGATGAAACTGACGGCTGCCTTCGCGCTGAACAGCAGTAAGTACATTGTAAGCAGCGACATGTGCGACACGTACCATAGTGACAAGAGGAATATGTTGCCTTTTGTCTAAAAATATATTTTCTATTCAATTCTCTTGTTAATGGGTTCAAAGCGTGCCATTTGAGCACAGATTATTTCGCCAATGTCACGTAGAATGGAGACGATACGACAGGAAAAACATATTTTATAATAACTTAAATACTTATTGTTTATCAGAAGAGAAAATACCTGCACTATAAAATCTTATATTAATAAATGTTTAACAAAAAATCTTATCAGTATCAAAGAATGATTCTATTAAGTGTAATTTATGTCACAGTCAAACACACAGAAGCTACATTACATATCTTATTTTACATTGTACTTCTAAAAATGTTAAAATTAGCTGTCTTACATCTTATTACTAAATCTATCATAGCATCATTATTTATACACGTATTGCTAAGATCAAAATCTAATTTTAATAGACGGCCCTCCAGCCTAGCAGTCCGCTGTCTAGGGACGCATTGATGCATTACTGTCTATTAGTAACAGTGTGAATACTAAAACGGTATCGTATACATTGTAGTATAAATGTACATAGGTTTTATGACTATATGGCAGAATAATTATCATAAATAATATATTTATTTGAAATATTCAAAGTTTACAGAATATGTCGTAAGATATACAATACGTACATACATGGCACATAAACAAGGAGGATATCATTTATTTTTATAACGTTTATCCTCGTTAGTTCACTATCATGCCTTGTAATTTCTCTGTCATATTTTAATATATTTAATTATACTTTTATGTAATTACAAAATAAAACTTCTTTGTGAACAAGTTTTACTCTCTAAAACTTCTTTTTCAAGAAGTTTTTCTTCTAGAAGAAATTTCTTAATATTAAAAATGAAATTTAAATAGCGATCGCAAGCAGATAGATGGTTAAAAAGGAATTGTGTGCGCAAATATGCAGCAAAATGGATACAGAGAAATTCATTATTCACTTTAAAGAAAAAAAATGAACCTTAAAAGCCTGCCAAATTAATAATGAAGAAATAACGATTTGATAGCTAGAAAGACACGAAGTGACGAGTCCAAATATCAAGTTGATGGCGACAATAGGATTTTTATTGTACAATTTCTTTGAACTGGCTATCGTCACGAGAGTTGTCACGGCAATTAGAAATATCACAAATGATATAACCTGAAAATAATAAATAATTGCATTAAAGCATCTATACGTTCATCATGTTTATATAAATACATAAATTATTATAATCATTAATAAATTCAAAATTCACACTCACAATAAACTAATATCAATTATTATATAAGAAGATATATTTATTTACCAAAGATATTGATCCAACAAACACCACTCCTTCTTTAAGACTTCGGCCACATACATTATCTATTTCACAACATCTACACTTAGTATGCCTTTTAATAAACATAGGAATAAAAAAATATAATTTAAAAAATAAACAAATTCAATTAAATAAGAGATTGGTACAAATGTGCTGAATATTTGTCAACTCTAATAGTAGATTAAAAATGGCATATTTAGAACAAATGCGTTCTCTTTTGTCTCTACATATTGAAATATTAATAATGGAATTACGTAAAACATTTAAATTAAACCAAAGAAATAATCCTTATTCCCTTTAACATAAGCTGATTTTTATCCGTACACATCAAATGGCCCATTGGGATATTAGTTTAGTGATAATTATTACTGAAGGAAGCTCTGGCCCGATCAAAATAAAACTGGACTGTTATTGTGTATGTTATGTATATTATTATATGTATTGAGCCCTTTTTAACGTCCCATTGTTGAGCACGGGCTGCCCTTTAATACGAGGAGGATCATGCCATAGTCCACCACGCTGGCCAAGTGCGGGTTGGCGGACATGTCTTTCGAAAACTTGCTAGGTTCTCTCAGACATGCAGGTTTTCTCACGATGTTTTCCTTCACCGCAAGACAAGTGGTAATCATGTTGGAAATGATTCGCACATGAAAATATCAGAGGTAACAGACTCGGGATTTGAACTCGCTTCACTCGGTTTTCCAAGTGAGGCGTTACCACGCCACAACTGGACTACCACTGCTTATATATATTAGGCTAGAATAACAAGTAACGAGTAGTCTATCATAGTATGATTTGTAAATACCTACTTTGATTTAAAAGCTACACACAGCTTTGCTATCTAATTCTAACTACTAAATATACTCTTCAAAAACATAACTCTATAAATTTTACGTATCTAACCAGTATATTTTTGCATAAAGTATAAAACGGTATCCATAAAATTCAAAATAATTTACATAGCTCTCACTTTGCATACCAAAGCTAAAGAATGACAAAAAAATTTAACATAGAAATCGGTTTATTATTGCGGAAAATAATTTCGTACGTATTTTAAAGTAACAAATCGTCCATATTTCCCCTTGGTGTGTTCCAGTTATATCAAATAAAATTATGCATTTTTAACAACAACCGCAATACAGGCCATGAAGCTAATTTACATACTTGCATGAACATTGTTTATAATTATGTGATCGACATCACCATCCGTTAGCATTTAAAAAAGGTATATCTATTTCTATAGAGATTATTTCTCAGTGATTTATAATATTTTTTTGATTAAATTACTGCTAAAAAGGAAAATAATAAAATGTCAACTATGTAGAGAATAGTGATCTCTGAATAAAACGTTTGTGACATATGAACAGATAGAACGAATGTCCTTTGTCATTTCCAATCTGTATGAAATAAATATTTTTTGGTTAAAATAACTATTACTTAATACAATCAAACAGTAGCTTAATTACTATCAATATTAAAAGAACAGTGTCAAAGAAACAGGAAGTACACGAAAGTCACGTCTTACCAGTGTCAAAGCAATATCTGAGTTCCATAAAACAGAGCATAAACTAGTAAGCAAACTTTCCACTTAAACTTATGAATTTGCTTAGGGGCGTTCCATGGGCCCCATAACTTAGCACTCGAGTCACGTTTGTCATTTCGTACCGATCTGTAGGCAGAATTTTCACACTCTATAAATTTCCATCATGAAATAGGGAATTTTTTAAAAGAAAGATTCGATGAGATTTCGTCACGCAAATATGTTCAACATAGTCGTAAGTATGACGTTCTTAGAAAGATTCCTCGTTTCGTTTTTATTAAGGTACATGAATCGAGTTATGAAAAGCCGGACTATGTCAAAATTTTATATGTACTCGTATAAGTATTTGAGAAACTACCAATAAGTTTTCCTTAAAATTGTATTCTTATTATATCTTTTCAGGTAACAAAATGAAATAAATAGCTAAAAATGAGACACAAATAAATTGAAGATTAAAGTATGTATATTGTTATAGTTACGTAAAAGTAGATATATTCTAGTCTAAAATGAGTTCTAATTTCGACAGATTTTTTCGATTTAAGATTTATATTGCTCCTTACTTCAAAATAAATTAACAAAGCACGTGAAGCACTTCGAAGATAAGCCAATCATGGCATTCTTCGGTAAATTCTCAATTTGAATGGAAAGCTAAGATCATGAAGCCCATACAAGAGAATAGCTTTGTTCAAAATATTCAGTGGGTTAAGTCAATCCTAAATACCGGTTGTGCTGAGTAAATAAATAGAGCTCGTAGAGTGGCGCTAGCTCCAGCTCAAAGTAGCGCGGCTTGCACTTTATATAATCCATCAGCTAGCATAAGTTCTTACGATCGTTTTCTAAAATTATTTTATTTAAATTTTATATTATATTATCGACTTATTTATTTACTTAGTAATCAATCAGCTCTACACAATTAATTACAATTGCATATTGTACACAAAGAAGAGTTACAATAAGGCCAAAACTAGATTACGAGTACATTGTTAATAATAATAAACAACAGAGCAAAAATTGGATGTTAAAATGAAATAAACTTAGATTAAAGAATAATCATTATGTTAACATATATATATATATATATATATATATATATATATATATATATATATATGTACTAGCATTGCCCGTGGCTCCCCCGCGTTTAGATGACCACAAACCAAATTCTTAGGTTTTACATATTAGTATACTCTTACATTGCAGTTTTCGTATTTTTTCTCAGAAATGAGACATTTACCCGCGGTAAAAAGTATTCTATATGTTGACCCGAATAATCAACTATCACCATACCAAAATTCATCAAAATCCGTCCAGTGGTTTTTCTGTGATGCGGTAACAGACACACAGACAGACCAAAATTCTAAAAACTATAGATTCGGCCTCTGTATCGATTATAATGTTTATTTCAATAAGATTTTCCAAAAAATATTTAATGTATAGATTCGGCTCAGTTACAATTTTATTATATGTATAGATATATATGTATATACCGATATAATTATATACATATATATATAACTCGTACTTAAAACAGTTTTCGTAGTAAGGGATATCGCGTAGCACTCTTTCATCTATCTATATCACTGCTACACCAAACAAGTTGGGTGCAAATAAGCTGCTTTATTTACAAGTTGAGATTTAGAAGCTGTTTTATCGAACGAAATTTATATCTTGATACATGTATTTCTTGTATTCAAAGTGCCTGTACCGAAATTGCGCTTGTTGAACTTTTCTTTTAATCTTCTAAGTTAGTTAATCTACATAACTATAAATAAATAATGTTTTAATTGTGCATTGTATATATGTACATACAATCGGGTTTGTTTAGCAATTGATCGACAAAATGATCATAGAAAGGTGACCTATGTATGTATGTATGTCATAATTGTATTGACAGAATTTCGCTCTTTGTACTAAATTTTTTTCGTAAATCTCTCCGTCGTATCATACAATCACTTAATCTTTTTAGTAAATAGCGATCTAATCATTATTATGTAAACTAAATTTTCTTTATCATATTTTACCTAACAGTATCAGCTTTAAGCTAACAACTTACCATAAACATTTACCATCAAACCAAGTGGCATAAATTGGAGTCCCAGTACAATTAGTTCAAAATACCTTTATTATTATTCACGATATACATATGGCTAAAACAAAATATTTGAGCGCAGTTCATTTCCGTCCATTCATATTATGCTACTATATGTTTTTAGGCTAAAACTGACATGGATATGAATTAGACTCATACGATATTTTAAAATTTCCATAATTATGTGCTATTTTTTATATTAGTCTTATGTAGTGCTGTCAAGTTACTCCAAAAAACGGTACAAAAATATAAAATGGCTGAAATACCGGTAATACATCGTTGTACTTTTTAAAACTTTCACATATTAAATTACGACTCGTTACTTTGATAGCATGTTTCGGCATGTAAATAAAACTGAATGTTCTAAAATAGTTCAAATATGACTTATAGCATATGATTGCATTCTATCGCACGATGCTCAAATATAATAATTATTTATTACATTTTTATAATATAATATTTTTTTTTAAATGTATGAATTAAAAACATTTACTGTCCTTAACAAATACATATTTATGAAATCAATACCTAATAAATAAAGCTTTTACTCATAGAAATGCATGCTTCTTAGAAGTAAATATATTTGACGTTTGGTTAACTAGAGCCGGCTTTATGAGAGTTAGGTGTTTGGGAAATCAAACGAGGTACAATCAAGCAAACAAGACACATGGCCAGTAATATAGGCGCTGGTCTCACACCCACACTGTCAATTTGTTTACTGAGGCATTACTAACTCATGGCATGCTTGTCAAAGGCATATAGGATATTCGAACTATAGTTTATTGGTGTTGTTATTCCAATTACATTGAATTAGTTTGTTTGACAAACGTATTCTGTTATTTACTATTTACGTTTCTGTTTTAAAAGTAAAAGCTTAAAATTATGAAAAAGTTATAAAATGTACTTTTTAGCTTTTAATAAGAGGTATTTTGAGAATGAGAATGAGATTCCAACGTGAGTTATGAAATTTAGCAAGTCTGACATTTATTGACCGCTTGCCAGCTAATCCTAAAAACATATAACTTTAAATGCACAAGTAAAAGCTTAACTTATAAGCACTACTAAGAACTCCATTCGCCCATAAAGTAAAACTTTGTAATCGCAATAATTTACCTGGATTGCGAAGTTAAGTGTAATAATTGTATAAAGTTTGTATATGGTGTAATTATTGCGTCAAGTTTCGGTAAGGTTGCCTCACAGAAGTGATATTTTACCCGCACGACCCCCTAGAGGGCCTTGCTCGTAATCCCGTGACCGAATCGTAGTTATTCTACGGGCAGTCGTATATCAATGGCTCAGTGGGCTCCCAAAAATATAATAGATGGAGGATTACTATAGTTTACTGCAAGTAAGTGCATTTTTTAAGCTAGAAAATATAGTTATAACATATCTTATTTTATTTCTAGAGTTAAAACTGCGTGTGCGAATTCTATGACAATATTTTTACTTGCCATTGAAATTCAACACTCCGTGTTTTTAATTTTTAACATAATAGATACAGTACAGTATATATGACATAGCATAAAAAAAATAATAATACATTTTAGAACATTGAGATCAATGCAAACAATACATTTTCGCTTGAAACTTCAACATAAACAATATGTAGGTATTTGTTTATCCATACATTACTAAGCACGCTGATGCGCAGTCAGATTTTCCAATTCAAACTCACATTACTAACATGCATACGAAGCGAAATTTAAAAATTCATTTGACACGGAGTGTCATAAAAATATGATTAAAAAAGTTATTGCGCGCTTCATACTCGGGGACCGAGTTTAAATAAAACTATATGAGGCCGATATCTCTTGCATATTTCACAGAGTACGCTATTTAAATTCCGTGCAGGCAGAAACCACACCAGAAACAAACAGAAAAATACACATATAGGTACACAGATATATAGCATCGTTTTCATGTGAACATCAAGAAAGAAAATGTAGCGGTTTTCAACTTTTATACATTTCTTAGTAAGTCTAAACTCCATTGCAGCGAGTGTCGTTTGTAGCATTTTCCAAATCCTTTTCACATGAGAGAATGTAAAGGGACTTTGCTGTAGCAACTGCGGTTTACCGCCAAACTAGCGTGTATTTAGAATTCACTTGAGCGGCCTACAAGTGTACTCAAAAGTGTACACTTTAATGCCCATGGTTGAAATGGTTTGAATATAAATATAATATTGGAATATAGTTAATAGAGCAATAATATCTAAAGTTAAATAAAACTATTAACTGTATCAAGTATTGAGTTAGTAATCTCTTATATGTTTATCATGTATTGAATAGTTAAAACTGATTAATTATATTTTTTAATTAATGATATAAATTTAATTTAAAATCGATCTAAAAATATTCTTAAGATCGACCGCGCAAGTAGTCAGGCCTGAGATCTCTGGACTAACTGGCATTATGTACATTTAACATTACTTCTAAATATATACAAAAGACCTTTTTTTAAGTTGGTTAAATTAGAACGAATTGTGGCACACTGAAATAATTCACAGACGATAGTTTAATTTGGAAAATTGAAATATCTTTTCACTAATGAATGAATAAAAAATCATGAAGTTTTGGCACACTCGAATTTTCATTTCATTCATAATTCTCCATGAAATAATTTGGTATGTTCAATTTAACAACTGTGTTAAATCATCGAACACTATCTAAATAGAACTGGCCGTAGTGAAGCAATTATGTAGATGCAGTTTTAACATCACAAAGCTCTACGGTCGGCCATTCCGCAGCAATCGAAACTAAATATTTGCGGCCGTTAACGTATGCATCGTGGTTATTCATCATCAGATAGAATTAGTTGGACTGTGAACGCTCAAAAGTGGATTTGATTTAGAAATTATACACTAATTTGATAGGAACGATATTTTTTTTTAAATTAAATTGCATTAAGTATTTAGTTTTATTAAAGTCACGTCGGAATTGAGAACTCTGATTTTTACAGTTTTCTCTGATTAGAATTTCAAACAAATTAGCGCTTTAATAATAAATATTTAATTAGAGCTCCATGGTCTCATACCACCCGCGCCATTCTTCCATCGGAACACCAGACGTACTACATGATACCATCCTTTTTTGGTTAAAATTCGGACACGCTATAATGCGCACAGCCAAGAAATGGATCGCCTGCCTGCGTCTGTTTTTCCGAGTGCGTACAACCTGAAACTATTTAAGGTGCGTGTTGATAGGCTTCTCCTGGGCTAACTCCCTAGATCATAGACCTTATCTATGCCTTCGAGCTAAGATGAAGGTCAAGAATAAGCCCATTCTTAATTTCTTTTTGAAAAAAGCAAACAAGATAATAGTATATATTCTTTATACGTGTGTAAAGTATATACATATTTCTACATACACGTACATAATCTGTATTTAGGCCGGGTCGCCAAATATTTTCCTATTACCCTACATTGTATATCATATATTATTTAACGTATAAACCTAGTAGGTAAATATTAATTTATAACTGTTACATAGAACTTAAATGTTTTAAATATTTTTTCTTCCCGTGAACGGTGAAGAAAAAAAACATCGTGAGGAAACCTGCATGTCTGAGAGAACCTAGCAAGTTTTTAAAAAACATGTGAAGTACGACAACCCGCACTAGGCCAGCGTGGTGGACAATGGCCTGATTCCCCCTCGTACTGAAGGGAGGCCCGACCCCAGCAGTGGGACGTTAAAATGGGTTGAATACACATACACAAATATTTTTCCTATTAACTTTTAATGAAAATAATATCACAATTCGACCCAGATGTCTTAAGAGTAATAGGTGCTAATTGCACATATAGGAACTATTTATACAAAATAATCTCTATATGGAGTTGTTTAAAAATGTATGAAAATAACATGAAATATTACTAGAATATATAATTTTTATGTTTTTTTTAATTTTCTATTAATGATATTGATCATAAAAATTTGGTCAGAAGAAAGCGTGTTTAAATAAAAATTAATTTTTCAAAAAGTTTACAGATCATAATAAAATAATAGTGTGCAGTCTTTTTAATACATCTGTGAGTATTTAAAACAACACGATATTATCTCTTTTTTTTAATATTTTTGGGATAACATATTCATATATGAAAACACTAAATAGTAAATACTGCTGGTTTTTTAATAAAACTTTAAGGAAGAAAGTTTTTTAAGTGGGCGCTATAACAGTTTCAGAATTTAAAAATAAAATTGCGAAAACTAGTATCGTAGGGATATCCCTCGCAAATCTCTCGCTCGAGGTGAACGCGTCCGAGCCGTATTTTAACTAGACCAGCTACATTGTTTCTCGGTTAAATTTACTTCATGACGGCTATTGTAAATCTTTCACTTACGTGAATACTTATTGTTTACACATTTGTCAGGGGAACTTTTGTTGTTTTCAAGCTTTTTTGTATATGTTTTTAGTCTTCACAAAAAGTATTGAGTGCATTGGGTACCTTTCACAGAAGTCCAAATATTGCAAGAGTCCTATTTATTTTACTTGTGTAAGTCTCTTAATGCTTAATGGACGACTAAGAAATCTAAGCATTCAAGCATTGATGAATGTTACTTTGATTTACCTACTATTATTAATATTTTAATAAGCATTTACATACCTACTTAATACTTATGAACAACAGTACTTAATAGTTTTCTTTTTTATTATATTTATTAGCTGTTTTCTTATTAAAAGTGCCGCAGAAATGATGTATAATCTAATCGGGTACACGTCCCATGTCGATGAACGAGAATGAAAGCGAGAACAATTAGCATGCCTTCAGGACACACTCCACTGTTCAGATGAACAATGTTTCCATCTGGAAAATCGGTAACTGCTCTTATTATGCTTTAAGAGAGCTTTTGTATCAGGAAGTGAAAAGTATAAACTAGTTTACTTTACGACCAAAGTTAAAGCTATGTGTATGTAGGACGTATAATATTTGTATTGTGAGAGTATTATATAAAAAATGCAAAATGTGTATTGTGTAGGTACTAGGTAATCATGTTTTTGCTTATACCCCTTTGGGTATTTACTTGTTTTAAGATTTGTATGATATGCATAGAGTTGATAAAAATCACTGCTGCATAATGGTAAGGGTAACTTGAAAACCAAGTGAAACTGATTCAAACCTTGGGTCTTGCATCTCTTATATTCTCATATGCGATTCATTTGTAACATGATTAGCATTTGCATATATTTGCATTTGGTGAAGGAAAACATCACGAAGAAACCCGTATTTCTGAAAGAACCTAACTAATTTCCGAAAACCCGTGAAGTCCGCAAAACCCGCACTTGGTCAGCTTGACCATGGCCAGCACATAACAGCAGTAGAACGTTAAAAATAGCTGAATACTGATGCCATACACGTAATTTAAATTACGGTACTTCGGTACGGTAACCAAATTATTAAACAAAGATTTATGAAGTTTATATTAATGTAAAATAGCTATGGTTTTTGCGTCCATTATACGAGAAAATATATACATTATATAACCTGACGATAAATCGGAGCCTGTGAACCCGCTAGCAATAAATCATTAGAATTACCGTTTCAAGTTTATAACATTGTGATTTCTCTAATTAAATGGTGTACTGAGCATTGAATATTATTTGAGCCCTAATAACGCCCACAAGATTAGTAACCACTAAAGATGATGTTCGTAGTATATGGATAACACGACATACCTAACAATAACAACAAAAATACAACATTACAAAACAGCTGTGTATACCTATTGTAAAATCGAAATACTTTAGGGGCTGAAATTTATAAAATTTATAGAAAACTTTCACCTGAAAATATCGCATATCTCAAAAACAATTCAACATATCAGTAATACTCAATTATTACACATGTATATTCATACAACACCACTTTTCGAATTTCACTTGTAAAGGTAATTAATAAGGATGAAAAATGCTAATTAATTCCTTATAGCTTAGATAATATCGTTGTATTTTATATCTATACTGTTATCTTCATATTCCACTAAACCAGGCAACCACCTCATAAATACAAATGTATTATTGAACTATTAAGTGCATTGACTCGTGTTTTATGAATGTCATGTTTCATTGTGAAAAGTCATATTTATAGAAAATAATTTATTGGAAATTACCTCTTAAAGCATCAGTGAGCAGAATAACGTAGTTTGCAGATAGCATTGCATTATTGAACTATCCAATCAATATAGAAATAATTTCTACATCATTTTGCAATCATTGTATTTCATTACGCTTTTTAACTAATTTGAATTTTTGTTTTTTCTTTTTTAACTTATAGATCTTATAATAACAATAGTCAAAAGTCTGCTTTACACTGAGATAAAAAATTAAATTCTCTAACCGATATTAGACATATTTTACATATTATAATATTAATGCTTACATTAATGTCCCTTTAAAACAGCTATTTTTAACATTCAAATATACTCGTAATATAAACAAGAGTCAAACAGAAATTCGTTTCTCATTCCTGCATAATTAAAGACGATGTATTTTTAGCAAAGCGAACTGAAAATGAAGTTATCAGTTCTTAGCTTTTCCAGTTTAAAGTTTCAAACGAAATCAATTTGGAAGGCACGGTAAGTTCTGAAGTGCCTAACTTCCATCGGCTCTAAGATGAAAACTCTACTGAAAGATCCTGTATAAATACACGAGTTAAATAACTTTTTAGACGTATTCCTATTAGGAAAACGTTTAGATTAAATATTTGGTAAGTTTATTATGTTAATATAATGATTATATTATTTATATAATTACTAGCAGAACCCGCGGCTTCGCTCGCACTAAAACTACAAAAAATCTCTAAAAAGGTATTTTCATACAAACTTTCATCCCCTATTTAATTAAACCCCTTATAGAATGAATTTCGAAAAATGCTAAAACACGCATTTATTTAATTTTATTGAAGAGCATTAATACCAAGTTTCAAGTAATTCTGATCATAAATATTTTTTTGGATTGTATTATAACGTGTTTTCCCGTGGAAAATAGATAATCTACTGCGGTAAAAAGTATTCTATGTCACTCTCCAAGCCTCCAACTATCTCCACACATAAAATCACCCCGATTCGTCACTCCGTTTCGACGTAAAAGAAGTACAAACAAACAAACAAACAAACAAACAAACACACTTTCACATTTATAATATTAGTATGGATATGGATTAATACCAACATTATATTATATAGTAATTACTCATAATAGATTTTATTTCATTGAAGGACTCTTCTCTCAGAATACATAATATTAATCTTAATTCTACTCGTAAAATAAGTGAATAGTAGGTTAGTAGGTCATTAGTCACAAAGTTCTAAATAATAACAATTATTTTACCTGTTACCTACTACTGTGTCATGTCTGATATTCGAGAAGCAATTAGGAGAAACTGCGTACTCGACGTTGATGATAAATAATATATTAAGTAAAGTATTTATAGTCGTATATTTTCATATTCAATTACTCTGATTGCCCGTTTAATTTTTGAGTAAATATACCTCTTTTATCATATATATACTCGTTTATTTTCTTATCAGATTATAATACAACTGTGAACTGGACATATTATTAAAGCATGTATTTTCACCCATAATATATCTTTTTACTTTAGTTTTACATGTATTCAGCCCTTTTTAAACGTTCCATTGCTCGGCACGGGCCTCCCTCCAGTACGAGGGGGGATCAGGCCATAGTCCACCACGCTGGCCAAGTACGGATTGGCGGACTTCACATGTCTTTTGAAAACTTGCTAAACTTGCTAACTTACTGCGTCTTTCTTTAAACCATGAATAACGAATTGCATTATTTTTAAAGGGTAACTAACACAATAGCTTAAATTGTAAGATTAGATTGGAATAAATGCAATCGCCAATGTCATATTTTACAACAGCGGTATTTTAAACAGGATATTTAATAACGACTAATCGAATTTTTTTTATTCTGCCATTGCATCCAAGATTCTGACATATAAATATGTCGACGAAGTATAATAGTATGGCGGATTCCAAAAGTAAAATGCATATTTATTCGTTGAACCCATCTCAAAATGGAATGACGTTTTATACAATATCAAAGATGATTGATGAAAGGATAAAGTTCAGTATTTTCTCTGTAAGTGAGTTTTGTAACTCTTTTGAGAAAATGTCTTAAACCACATTATCCTTTCTATAGCTTTTACTAACAAAATATACACATCACAAAATCTACATGCTACTGAGTACCTACTGATAAGCACGACCCCCTTGGTCTAAAAGCATAAAATTTTGCACAAAATTTTTTATGTAAATAAATTGAACTGGATTTTATATATCGCGTCCGTCTAAATAATGCAAACAATATAAAAAATGTAATCGAAAATTGTATCTAGATGTCTACAATAGTAATTCAGATTGTAATTAACTAGTAAATACCGATCAGTACAAGCGTTGAGAAAAATACGTTTCTTGCTCTCGTGCTCTTATATTATGTAGCAGTTCGCGGATTCATTTTTACTCGGGAAAAGAAATATTAGCTTTACTAATACCTACTTGAAAATAATAGACAAAAAACATTAAAAATCGTAAAAGTGGAGACGATATGTGACTAATGGTCATTATTTTTATCCATCTGGGTTGTGAATATGAGGATAAGATAAAAGCAGGAAAATATGTTTATTGTATATATAAAACCAGAGTTCCTCATAACGAATTAATCATTCATCTGTACCTATTTCTAAGTTTGGAGCGTTTCAGTAATTGACCGCAAATTGGTCACGATGCGTACGAGTTCCACGCACTGATCAATCATAATTGTCGCGGACTAACAAGCAAGCTAACAGCCGGCGCAATTATTGAAATAACTCGCTAATAGATGCACTCGTTGCAACATCCTGTGCTTTTATAAACCTATCACCTTTTATACGCAGTTTTCATTTGCATTCGTAGCGTAAAAACGTGTCTAAAATGTTTTTGCACTTTTTTATAGCCCTATTGTTATTGAAAACAGTGTCGCCACAAATAAACGGCGAATTTTGGTGGCTTCATGAAAAGGTTGCAAAACTACAGCAAGTTGAACCACCTCCACCAAAATTTGATGATGTTAACGATTTCGATACTGATGAAAGTGTAAAAGTTGTGTTTAAGGACAATGAAATGTATTCGAAGGAAGAAATTAATGACAATATAACTAAAATAGAATCTTTCCTCAATCAAGGTGAAGTATTACCAAATGTAATTTATTTTCAAGATCAAAGCGCATTGGCCACACCAATTATTTCAAAAAATAGCACTTTTATTAAGAAAAACGTAACTAACATGCAAGTAAGTGAAGCTTATAACAACTCGATTAAGGAAAAGGAAACATATCTCCTAAATAATAACACTCACAGTAATGGAGATGAATTTGAATTTATTTTTCCCAAGAATAACGACCTATTATGGGAGGATAACATAAACAATTATACAAAGACTGTCATATTTAATGACTCTAAAATATATGATAGTAAAAAGATGTATAAGCCAAACACAATTAAGTTAAATGACAAAGTATGGTTTGAAGAAGGAAAGAAACAATTTGAATCTGAAAGTATTTGTACCTTTATGACGAAAGAAGAATGCATCAGCATAAAGGGTATAGTTAATTTTCCAGAGTAAGTTTTCAATTAGTAAGGAATACGTCAGCTATTCTTAAAACATTAATATGTAACGACAACTAAAATTAATAGTAATTTATATATTTCAGATCATGCTCTAGAAAAATTACCTTCGAAACGCAAAAAATTTGTTGCATACTTCCTTTACCCACTAAAGTGGCATCTAAAATTCGATACCCACAAACTTTTCATACATTTGTGAAACGTTATAAGCGTTCTGAACCTGGCGAAAAACTAAGTTCGGTTTTAAGGCAAAGAAATGCTTTGTTACTACGAAATCACTCTCAAATTCAAAAAAATAAACCAGCTCTTAAGATTGTAACGCCCGATTATGTTGATCCATATTGGAATATAAAAAATCCTAAATTTAGAAACCCAAGTACACCTATTAGCCAAGACTATAAGAGTCCAGATTATGTTGACGACTATACTGCAGAATTACCAAGACCAGGACTAGTTGGTATTTATTCAGAAAATGAGAAATTACAAGGAGAAACCAGTTGGAAAGTCAGAAACATAAGGAAAGGTTTTACATACTATGACGATACAGATGAGGTCAGTGAAGAAGACGATGATGATGATGATGATGATGAAAGTGATATACCTTTAGGATATTCTACTTTTGATCCAAGACTTGGTACGGGAATTAGGTTCCTTTTTTATTTATTTTTTTCTAATATTGAAATATAAATTAAATTTTTATTCTTTCTTTATTAAGGCATATCAACAAACAAACCTCGGCCTATAAGACGTAAATTGAATCGAGTGACGACACCCAGAGTTGATACAATGCAGCATTCGGAAAGTCAAACTATAAATTTTCACTCTACTCCAGATTTTCATGTATTACAAGGATTTAAGCTCATCAATTTAGTAGGAAATAAAAATAGATACGTAAGAAAAACAACTACGGAACGGTTTTATGAAAATGATGAAGAAGAATCAATAGATCAATCATCGCCTGTAACAAACTCCGATGGTGAATATATCGACACTATTGATGTGGAGCAACAAGTATACAAGCGCTGTGGAAAAAACATCAAGAGCACCTTGAACAGCTTAAATTCTGGTGAGTAATGAAAGGAATATAAAAAAAACAATAATAGTCTTTATAACGAGCACTAAACTGCTAATCATAATCTACCATTCTAAATATTCTCATATTCATTATTTATTGCAATATAATATTGGAGGTTTTATCCTTAGAAAAAGACGCAACAGAAAATGGATGCGACCCGTGGCTTGCAATTGTCGTGACAACGAAAAATCCCGAGAGTATTTTGTGCTACGCAACAATTGTGCACCCCCGAGCGGCTGTCACTGCGGCTGATTGTGTTCACAAGTAACGTATAATAAAATGTACCACTTTTTTTAACTTCGGCGAATCTCAAAGGAAAGTTATTATAAAGCAAGACTCTTGTACAATGAATAATTACAACAAAATATTTCATAATCTGTTTGAAGCAAATGCTAATATATACTTTTATTAATTGAATCTTTTAAGCCAACAGTGACTTCGTATCTCCACAATGCATAAGCTTTTGTAAAGTCGACCTAAGCTCGTACTGTCGCTATCAATAAATCCAATAAGGAAAATTATAAAGCTGAAATACCTACACGTAACAACTTGAAGGATTCTTTTAATAATATATATTAAGAAATGTTTTTCCTATCCTGTCTAACTTATATAAGTATTAACTGCAATCATTTTTTTTAGGAAAGCAGTTGGTGAAGTTACTATTATGAGTGGTGTGTGGGACTTAAAGCAAGATCGAGAGAATTCACAGCAGCGAATGGCTACAATCCATGTACATAAACAATTCAGTTCGGGAGATCTAGCAAATAATCTTGCTATTTTGGTAATAACCAATATAATGTATTTTTTGAGTAAATTTTACGATATTGCCTTTTTATCCCATGTTACTTATAATACAATTAATGGTCATCAAATTCATTTCTTATATAGAAAGACACAAAATAAATATTGCTTAATTTCTAAATTGTACAAAAGTCATAAATTCTATAATATTTAACATTTTACCATTTATTAACCGATAAAAGGAGGCTGTCCTCCAGCCGTCGGTGCCAGCCGATACAATAAATCAAAGTACACCGACTTCGAAAATATCTGATTAGATATCAATTGTAAATGAAAACTATCCATCAGTTATTTTTTACTTTTTAATGTTTTCTTTTTGAAGCCAGTTTTTATTTTATTTCTAATCGTATTATTCTTAACAGCATTGGAAACGTCCATTGAGAATAGATGCAAAAGTGCAACCGGCGTGTCTTGGGGACCCACATATCGGGGATAGCTGCTATTTTGTTGGATGGGGTGGATACGATCAAGGTAAGAGGCGAGAAGAATATATTAAATGCCAAAGATATTTAATATATTCTTCAACATAAATAATACAATTAAAATATTTTGAAATATATTAAAATGTAAAAAATCCTAATATCTACAATATAAAAGTTGTCTACTTGTTTGGGTGTTTTATGTCCGATTTCATCAACATCCCACAAGCTACCACCTACGTATGGGATCCCTAGCTTAAAAGTTCCCCTAAACCTAAATTAAATTTCGTTTTACCATCGTCAGAGCCCGTATTTCTAGTACCTATATTTAGGTGACCCCTAACTGTCAGTGAAACAAAAAACTGTACCCTAACAACCCCCTTACCATGCTTAGGTGATCCCTTAAAGTTGGTGAAATCGGCCATTAGACTCCTTGTCATTGCTCTCACAATGAGAATACTTTTTATCCTATACCTATCTACTAATAATTAAACTTAGTACTTATATTTTCAATCATATACCTACTATAAATATAATAGTATTTCCCGCTACAATAAAACATGTACATGTATAATGTGTATGTAACATGACAACTGACATAATTTCATTGGACGTATTACCTAATCATTTAGGCACAATAGAATGGGTTCATTATGGTCATTGCATACGCTATATTTGCCTTTAGATTCGAGTTCAAAGTACTCACATCCAAACTATTTAATTCACTTGTAATTCCAATAAACATTTTGAGTAGGTAAAGCTTGAAAATCGAGATCTTGTTCAATTTTTTGCTTTTTATTCATTATATTTTTAAATTACTACACGTACGGCGCATGGCGTATGGGAATTATTAAGGCCAGCACTTTTTAGATAAACGGAAAAAGTTTTATTTTTATTTCATATCGTTATTTTGTATAAGTTAGTGTAATTTACAACAACACACATGCCAATCTTATTTCCTTTTTTTTCTTTTTTGTTTTTATACATTCTTCTACTACTGTAGACTAAAAAATATTTTGTTATACCTATGTTCCTTCCAACAAATTATCCAGTCATTTATCCCTGAGGTGATTTCGAAGTTTCGAAAAGTTGTACTAATTACCGAATTCCGCCTACACATTATGCTGTTAATATTATAATTAATACGAAATTTTGAGAGCGAATGTGTTATACTTCTTCAAAGGCTCTACGAATTTGTGAGAGTTGGAACATAATATACTTTTTACCGTCATACTCGAGTAAAGCCGCAAAAACTACGTAGTTACAATATACGATACAATTACAATTATAAAACAATCTGTACTTAATACAATGATGATACTACGGGACTAAACGCGTGTATTCCTAAGTGGCAAAATTCTCAAAGTTTCTGACGTTGGTCACTGCCCCTGACCACGACTGGTTCATCCAGTCGAAACGTCGGGAATAAGGTATTTAAGTAGTGTCATTATTATACAATTATGGAATGCAATAAAAACTTTTTAACAAAAAAATAAAAACCGACTTCAAACAAAAGCACTAAAAAGTAATAAATAACTGATTGGTAGTTTTCATTTACTATACATACCTAATCAAATATTTTCGAAGTCGGTGTGCTTTGCTTTGTATGGGCTGGCACCGATTTCGAAAATATTGGATTAGGTATGTATTTAATAGGTAGGCTTTAATTACTTAGCCAAAGCACACCGACTTCGAAAATATTTGATTAGGTATGTATAGTAAATGAAAACTACCAATCAGTTATTTATTACTTTTTAGTGCTTTTGTTTGAAGTCGGTTTTTATTTTTTTGTTAAAAAGTTTTTATTTTTCCCTTTTTAGTGTAGACAGTAGTAGAAAAGTAAGGATTCTAACGTGTTAGGCTTGTCAAATCAAACAAAATAAGCCCAAACTCAAAGTATCTACTGTTAGCCGTTGAAGAGTTTCACCATCCACCTTCTGGCCTTGCCATCAGATCAGGTCAACAACACCGAACTATGTACTATCAACGGAAATAGAAATACTTGCAAAGTTTCAAGTCAATATGACAATTAGAAGTAGGTTAAATTCATCATTCGTTGTTTTTCCACCCTTAGGGGTGGTATTTTTTTTTGAAATTTAAATGGGACCAATCTGGAAGTATACCCTTTCAAACGACACAAAAATTGTCCAAATCGGTTAATAAATGACGGAGTTCTGAGGTAACAAACATAAAAAAAAAAAAAAAAAAAAAAAAAAAACATACAGTCGAATTGAGAACCTCCTCCTTTTTGAAGTCGGTTGAAAATTTAAATCTGTACGTATTGTATATATTTTAGCTCTACAGCCACTATCACACTGGCAGCACGCTACCATACTCACACCTCGGGATTGTAACGACAAGATATCTTCACCCGATATCAACATACCAGCTGCAGCATTCTGTGCTTCAGTGAGAACACGTGGAACTGTGGTAAGCATGCTTGTTAAACCATTATATTACATTTATATTTACAATATTATGCGGGAAAAAATATTTTTTACGACAGAAACCATACCAGGCGTTTACAGAATAACCAACAGTTTTCGGATCAATGGTTTAGGATTGCATAGAGGACAGACATACAAACATTCATTTTTATTCACATATCTAGATATAAGATAGATAAGAATCTCTTAATTTATACATATGCTACATAATATATATGATAAAACAGACCTAAATTAATGTTTTTCTGACTACTACTTTAGCCCATATCACTTTTAACTTTATTATATAGGTGACATATGAGTCGAGTATGTTTACAGAAAAATAATTTGCCTACTCGAGTGTTTTCTTTTCTTTGAGCTTTGATGTATCTACTTTAATATTTGTAATAAACTGAGTATCTATTAATTATATGCCATCATATTGAAAAAAAAGAAAACAAAGTAAAGTCAGACACTAAATCCAATCAAGCTAACAATTAATATTTGTAATATTTTTATACGTCACAGATTTTTTGAAATTATAGTTATTATATAAAACCTCTTTAAATGTTTTAATAATTCAACAATTTCTCTCTTTTAGACTGGTGTGGGTGGCCCTCTTTTGTGCAAAACAGGAAATCGTATATCAATAGTAGGGGTAGCGGTGTATCGGGAAAGCGTTATTGTACTGTTACCAACCTTTGAATGGATCATCTCAGCTTTAAAAGATCTACAGATTCAATAAATTTAGTAGTATTATTTCATGAGATTCATTCAGAAGCTGAATTAGCAAGCCGCCGTATTTTATTTTTGTTTCAAAGTAGCGGCGCACGATTAAGCTACTACATATACATATTAAAGTACTAATAATATTAGTAATATGGTACCCTAAAGCGTCACGTCTCTAAAATATTCTGATATGAATCACTAATAAAGCACTAGATACAGAATCAGCTACAAAAATGTCCTTACCTAATGAGAGCGCACTTGAACATTTGGGTGCACTTTTAATTTATTTGCTGATGGTGTTTATCGTCGGAGCGTTCGAATGCTTATGAAATATGAGGCATATTTATGCCCCAGCGCTCGTATAATATTTTTGGTAAGTATCAACATTATCATTATATAATTGTTATCACTGTATTGTAAATCCTGATATTTTGTCAAGAAATCATCATAAAAAGTTTTTAAATTAAGTCGTAATAAACAGCTGGAGTTATAAAGCATCTCAATTATAAAGACTGTTATAATGATAATCTGACAAGGTGTCGCTTGATACTCATGCGCCAAAACTTTAGAAAAAAATAAAAATGGCGGACTATTGCCAACGCCATAAAGATCTATCCCCTTAGTATTAAGTTTTTTAGATTTAATGTTTTAGTTATATATTTTTTGTAATTTCAATTATATATACAAATGAAAATAATATTGTTGTATCATTTCAAATGAAAGACCAATTACTTTCCTTTAAACTTTATTTAATTTTATTATAATTTAAAAACATTATTTGTGAGCAGCATTCGATGAAATTTAATACCAATGAACGTAATAATGCTAATTATCTAATAAGGTCAAATCGTGACTGTATTAATTTTCATAAAATGCTCAAAATTCCAAATGAAGTTGAAAATAAAAAATAACTATAGGAACTAGAAAATAAATCTAAATCACGAAACATTGGGAATGTCGAGATCTACACTACATTGTAACGTTAGTTCAACACTGTAATACAAACTTTAAATGCACTCGTATAAATAAACCAAACGAACAAAAAATATTTTAAATTTCCATCAAGATATCGAAAAGTCTGACTCGACAATGTTTTAATACCTACCTTTTTAAACCAAATATATGCATTTCAAATTTAACATAAATATATTAGTTTAGTCTATTTATACTCGGCTTTATAATTAATATTACTTGTATATCTTAACTTTATACAACTCTCTTTGGTGTCGAACTTGAGGCAAAAACGTCGTTACAAAGATTGTTTTAAAATCATATATTTATAAAAAAATAACATTCATAAGTCTTATAAATAACAGCCATTTTTTAAACTAAAATAAATTAACAATTCTAATTTTCATATTAATACAGCTGTTATTTTGACTAAAAGAGAAAATATTGTCGTGTTACATTGTAAAATTTAATTTACTTAAAGGTGTGTACTTTTGACAATTTACTACAAACCTAAATTAAAAAGGAAACTGTCTTCTACGTCCACAATGTTCACATCACTATAACGTAAATAGACTATACTAAAAAAAACATACAAAATATTAATACTCTGAGCATTTAATATCATGGGATGTGGTTTATTCATGAATTTATATCTATTTCTAGTATTTTAATACATGTACTTACTACATTTCAAAAACTAATAAATCCAAATGGCTATAATGTTTTTTTTTCTACAACCACAATATAAAAAAACAATAACTGACAAATGCAAAAGTGTACTTCCTTATATAACATGTAATACAGATAATAAATATGCAATACTAAACAGTTTTATAGCTAGGTATTGTACAAACAATTAAAAAATAAATAAAGCAAAAATAACTAACTCTATGTAACCTTTATCACTGTTTTTATAGTTTACAACAAAAGTTACAATTAAAAATGTTCATATCATTAACAAACCAAATATTTATAAAAAAAACTTTGGATATAGAAGATTAAAGAATAATAAGATTAATTTATAATCACAAATAAAAATATTTTTACAGTAAACATTTTTATTGGTCAATGTGTATTTAAATTATTTTTTCTTTCTTTACTTAAACACATGTGTTATACAACCGTAGCTATATACCGATGACAAGATCATTTATCACATTCCGCTCAGGCTATCACCAGAGGCTCATCGTCTGAGAAACCGTGGATTGGAGGTACGTCGTCGTCATCTGGAATAAACAAAAAAACGATTGGAAATGAATAAAATAACGATTAACTTATGTTTATTTTTTATGTTTTAATTAAATATAAAGGCTAAGAAAATAATACATAATAATATATAATTATTATAAAATAATAAAAATAAAATAATAATAAAATACCAAATAATTATAACCATCCCAATCCAATCAAAATAACAATTTAAATAGATTCTAAAGCTTCGCTTAGCTTCTTATATAAGGTGCTTTAAATTAATCATTGAGTATTCGGTGCGTCTTTGACGTTCGACTTTTTAATAAAACTACGTAAGAAGATGGAGTCTTTCCTTTGGGTTTTAGTTGGTAGTATAAGCTTCTCTTCATAGGTGACATGCGTACACATAAAATAGATGCGCTTAAACGAATTTCTCATAATTAAATAAAAAACAACAAACAAACATGATTAAAACGTAATATATTGGCGTTTCTCTGTGAACTGGGCAACTTCCTGTCTCACATAGATAGCTTACAAACAACTATTATATTATTATACACTGAGAAGCAAAAAAAGTGAAAAAAATGCTGCAATAAATAATGTCAAGAGTTCAAAGAAATGTAAATCTCTCGTATACGGGAGAAAAATGAACCCCAACCCTAATCTGGGTCATATTTTAAAAAAAAAGGCTCAATGTTTTCTATAATACTGAAAATAATTTTGGTTCCTCAGTTTTTTATTGTAAACTATTTAGATATTTATTCGCTTAATAATATTTTTTTGAAAGATACAAAACAAAATAAAAAAGTGGCAGAGACACTTTTGTTACAAATGTTACCTAATTCACAGACATAATAAAATTGAACTAAACCGAATCTGTACATTAACTATTTTTTGGAAAATCTTTTTGAAACAGTCATTATTATTGATACAGATGCCGGATCTATAGTATTTACAATTTTTGTCTGTCTGTCTGTCCGTGACCGTATCACGAGAAATTCACTGGACAGATTTTGATGAAATTTGGTATGATAATAGCCAGTTATCCGGGTCAACATATAGGATACCTTTTACTGCGGGAAAATATTTCTTCTCTAAGAAATCTATACAAAAACTTAAAACGTAACTAGGAACGAACCCAGTCGCTAGTACCCATATGTGAACAGATTTCTCGAAACGAAAGCCATCAAAACATACCATGATCGATGGTGGCTTGCCCGCGCCGGCTGTCGTATCTGGTGGTGGCCGCGAGGTGCAGCAGCGAAGCGGCGAGGCGGCGGTGGCGCAGCGCCGCGTGCAGCAGCGCGCCGCCCAGCGCCAGCGCCGCCGCGCACGCCGCGCCCGCGCCCCACCACGCCGCCTGCGCGCCCCACCCGCCCGCACCCGCCTCACTGCCCAGGGACTCTGCACCTATAGATTACAATGACTTGAAACTTTATGACCGTGTATAATGTTTACAAATATAACTGTTTTTGTTTCGTTTAAATCAAGCGAGTAGTGTTGAAGTTTCGACAATTTTAGTTTCCGTCCTTTTCAAAGAGACTCCGCACCTGTGGATTACGATCCAGTTCACGATCTCTAAAGATGATATGATATTTATCTCAGGTGTGTCACTCACTATTGTATACCTGTTCAATATACTTGTAGTAGGTTTGTAACTAAGTATTTAATATTGGAACTAGTATAGTAATATAATCTGTGATATTGGTAATAAATTGTTCCTACGTCACATCGGATCACGCCACCTGCTCGTGATCGAACCGGTTTCGCGACAGTCACTCCTGCGACGCGCCGAGCCCTCTAAACGCCCGAGACTCGCTCACCACCTCTCGCCGTGTGCATACGTACGGTCGTCTCAAGAAATCAACAGCGATAATACAGTCCATATTACCACGAAACGCATTTTTATTTAGTCAAGACCACCAGCATTACATCTGGAGCTTGGCATTCAACATATGGTCCTTCGAAGGAAGAAGATAGCCGTCTTATTGCTGTGCACATTGCCCGTGGACTTCGGACCGCCCGTCGACCGCCAGCGCCAAGCCGCGGAGGACACTTAGAGGACAGTCTACCACGTGGAGGAATATTTAATATTGAGTGAGTCCGTTCCATATCCTTTATTTTCCATCTTTTCTAGCTTTTTTCCTTCCTTGGAATTTAGGATTATTCTATCGCGGATCAGGCATATTGATCTCTTCATATAAGCTAGCATATTCTTTATAGCTATAATTTAAAAAAAAAAAAAAATATAATAAAAAAAAAAATCTTATATATTCGTATGAAGCTTTAATAAATAATAATACATAAATTCATTTAAATCGCATTCCGCTTAGTCATCTTATTCACTTCGAGCGTTTAAACATTACATAAAATTGCATTTATATTTTTTATCGCAAGTCATTAGTGAATCTTTTGTGTTGAATGGACGGGTTGCGATAAGCCTTTTGTTCTTGCTTCAACATTCATTATTACTTTGAACAGCTATTATATACAGATATAATTTTTTTTTACAAACTTGTAATATTATTATTTATTTATATCGCTTTGCTCGCGCATAAAATTCATCTTAATTTCTTAATATGTCTGACGCAAAATTGAGAGATCTTGTGAGAAAGCGTGGCAGCTTTAAGGCTAAATTAACATCATTTAGTAATTTTCTTAGATTTTTACCGAGCAATAATTTAGATCCCTTTCAATCGGCGGAACTACAATGCCGCCTTGATCAAATGGAGATTCTATATAAGGAATTCGACGTGTTACAGACGGAGTTGGAATTGTTGTCGGAGGACGCGGATGCCATGTACGCTGAGCGGGAACAGTTCGAGATGCAGTACTACGCGCAGGTTGGCCGCGCTAGAGTAATACTTACTCCCGCGCGTCCTACGTCGCCAGCGCTCGCCTCTGCCACGTCGGATGGCAGTGATCATCACGGCTCTGGTTGCAAGCACGACTTCGTCCGACTACCCAAGATAGACTTGCCTCACTTTAACGGGGACTATCAGCACTGGCTTGAATTCCGAGATACGTATATTTCCTTAATTCACGATAATAAAAGCATACAATCAATTAATAAATTCCATTATTTGCGTGCCGCTTTAACCGGCAGTGCATCGTTAGTGATAAAAAGCATTGACTTTAAGGCCGATAACTATACTATAGCATGGCAGTTGTTGTTAGACCGCTACAATAATGAAAGGTTGCTTATCAATAATCATGTTCAAGCGTTATTTAATTTTTCTGTTATACAAAAAGAATCATGCCATTCATTACGTAATATGATAGATATTATAAATAAAAATTTAAGAGCACTTGACACTCTCGGACAGCCTACAGAACATTGGGACACATTAATCATTTATATGATGTCTAAAAAATTGGATACTGTGACCAACCGAGAGTGGGAAGAATTTAAAAATAGTTTAGATAATTTTCCAAATTTAAAAAATTTTCAAAAATTTTTATCTAACAGAGCTGACTTACTTGAGACCTTGCATGACAATAAAAACTTAAAATGTAATTATATAAATTCTAAACAACCTCATGAAATTAACAAAAATACAAACTATCTTACGACTACATATATTAAATCAGAAAAAGTTACATCATGTCCTATGTGTTCTCAAAATCATTTCTTATTCAGCTGTCAATCCTATAGAAATCTCGATGTTGATTCGAGAATCAAAAAAGCTTCTGAAAGCAATATTTGTATGAACTGCCTTCGTCCTGGTCATACTGACAAACGATGCAAACTGTCACATTGCAAGTATTGCAAATTAAAACACAACACCCTCTTACATAAGGAATCTCAAATAGACCTTAAAACAAGTGACAATATCACATTGTCGACTAATATTATTAATAATACACAATCAAAAAATAATCAGGCCCTTATAATATTATCCACAGCTATGGCAAAGGTGGCTGATGTCAATGGGAGGCTTCATCCTGCCAGACTCCTCTTAGACAATGGCAGTACTTCCAATTTCATCACCCAGGAACTCTGTGGAAAGCTCGGTCTGGTAAAACAAAGCTCTTATTCAACCATCTCAGGTATTAACGGTCAAGTTTCTAGTACATCTGAAAGTTGTCATCTTACTATACAATCTTCTTGTGGTGACTATCAGGTGAGCATAGACTGTCTTATTTTACCGACAATAACACATTCACTGCCTAGCACTTACGTAGATAAAAAACATCTGTCTATTCCCGTAGGCCTTCAGCTAGCAGACCCTACATTTAATACACCTTCAGCGATTGATATTCTCGTTGGCGCTGAAGTCTTCTGGGACGTCTTAGGTTCCAATTCGATCAATTTAGGTAATAATCAGCCTAGGTTGCAGTCATCAAAATTAGGTTGGCTTATTTCTGGTTGTGTATACCAGTCCCGACCTCGTCAACGTTCATCTTTGTGTCATTTTCTGTCAAGTAGGGAGAGTGATCAGCTAACTCGCTTTTGGGAGCTTGACTCTGTATCAAACCAAAGCTGTTTCTCTTTAGAAGAGGAGGCTTGTGAGAAGCTCTTTCAAGAGACTACCTATCGTAACGAGTTCGGCCAATTCATCGTCACCATCCCATTGAAAGACTCGCCTGAGTGTTTGGGGGACTCTTATGCAATGGCCAAGCGTCGGTTTATGTCCTTAGAGCGCAGGTTTGAACGTGACTCCGTTTTTAAAGACAGATATTTACAATTCATTAAAGAATACATAAATCTTAATCATATGACAGAAAATTCAAAATCATTAAAGCATTCAAAATTTAATTATTTTATGCCACATCACGGTGTGATACGTGAGTCTAGTACTACCACAAAACTTCGCGTAGTATTTGACGCTTCAGCCTCTAGCACCTCAGGCAAGTCTTTCAATGATATACAGAGAGTAGGTCCAACTGTGCAGGAGGATTTATTGTCAATTCTCTTAAGATATAGCCAATATCAATTTGTTGTGACAGGAGATATTGAAAAAATGTATAGAGCTATTTTAGTTAACCCACCACAGCGCCAGTTACAGCAAATTGTCTTCAGATTTGATTCCTCAGAGCCTTTAAAGACATATACCCTTAACACAGTGACGTACGGTACCGCTTCAGCACCGTACTTAGCTACTAAATGTTTAGTGTCTCTAGCAGATCAGTGTGAGGATCCAGAGGTTAGTGAGTCTATAAAGAGAGATTTTTACGTTGACGACTACTTGAGTGGTGGTGACTCGATAGAGTCTGTCGTTAAAGTATGTAAAGGTGTTATTGATACTCTCGAATCAGCAAAGTTTCATCTTCGTAAGTGGCAATCAAATAGTCCTAAAATTTTGGAAGCAATCACTAGCACAGACACTAAATATGTAGATAAAACATTAAATTTAAATGACTCATCTCCTTGCAAAACTCTCGGTCTATATTGGGACTGTAATTTAGACCAATTATTCTTTGCAGTTGATTTTAAATATTCTACAATTAAAGTTACAAAACGTTATATCCTATCGTTAATAAGCCAAATTTTTGACCCCCTTGGCCTCGTCGGACCATGTGTGGTCCAGGCAAAAAATTTGTTACAAAAATTATGGATACTCAAATGTAGCTGGGATGAAGAGGTACCTATAAATATCAAATCTCAATTTCTGGATTTGATTCAGTCATTTTCAGCTCTTAATTCTCTTCGCATTCCTCGTTGGGTATCATGTAGGAAACCCTCTGTGATCGAGCTTCACACCTTTACAGATGCCTCTGAACACTGTTATGCTGCTTGTTGCTATGTGAGAACGATAACAGTCAATGGGTCAGTCTGCGTTCGCCTGCTAGCTTCCAAAAACAAGATAGCTCCTATAAAACCCACAACTATACCACGTTTGGAGTTGTGTGGTGCTTTACTAGGTGCACGACTTTATAAAAAGGTACGCAATTCACTTACCGTAGATTTTAATACCTGTTTCTTTTGGTGTGACTCGACGATTGTTCTGGGGTGGCTCTCTACAGAGCCAAGACGACTTGAGCAATTTGTTCGCAACAGAGTTAATGAAATACAAGAAATTACAGCTGGCCAGACCTGGAGCTATGTGCCTTCTAAAAGCAATCCCGCCGATCTGGCTTCTCGAGGGGTGAAGGCTGATTACATCAGCGCGTCCACTCTCTGGTGGTCAGGTCCGGATTTTATCAATCAGACTAACATCCAATTTCCTACACTATCTAATTCACAGTTTCGTTCATTACCAGACATATCTTTGCATTCAAGTATGGATAACAACATAAATGATAACAATTTAATTTCAAATTTAATACATAAATTATCATCATATACAAAATTGGTTAGAGTCATAGCATACATAAAAAGATTTATAAATAATTGTAGGAATCATAAAAACAAAATATTATCTTACCTAACTCTTATAGAATTACAAATGTCACAGTTGTTAATATTACAGATTTCTCAGCAGGAAATGTTCCCTGAGGAATATAAAATACTTATAAAAAATCAGGCCTTACATAAGAAAAATCGATTAATTAGTCTTTCACCCTTTATTAGTTCAGAAAACTTAATACGAGTAGGTGGACGTCTTAAAAATTCTAACTATTGTTATGACGTCAAGCACCCCATCTTATTGTGTAGTAAGCATCATGTAACAAAAATCATATTTGAAAAGGAACATAAAGCACTTTGTCATGCAGGACCTCAATTACTGTTAGCACACATTAGGCTCACTTACTGGCCCCTAGCAGGAAAAAACCTAGCAAAGCAAATAGTACGTAATTGTCTTAAGTGTACTCGTCTCAAAGCGCAACCTATCCAGGTCATAATGGGAAACCTACCTAGCGATAGGACGAACCTAGAGTTTTTTGACGCCGGGCCAGTGCTGATAGCCGACCGAAAAGGTAGAGGTTGCAAGTTAAAAATATTTGTGATATTTGGTGAGTCGCTAGTATAATATAATTCGGCTATAAAGTATCGATTTAATAAAACAAAGGTCAAATTAATTTAAATAACATACCAGCCATAGTCAAAACTTCACTCAGATCGCTGTAATATCCGTCTTCGGTAATGGCTCTAACGCTCACAAATAACGGTCCCGTTGGAGCGCTATCTGCAGTCATTATCAAAGGCGAAAATTCGGCTACAGCTGTCTTAATATCTTCATTTGGATGAAGAAGATCTTCTGGTATTTCCTTTTGAGACACCAAGATTTGATATTTAAGCCTGGAAATAATTATAAAAATATTAATTTTGTAGCAATAAAAATCAAAACAGGGAAAAATAGACGGTAAGTTGACTTCAAAATATTGTTATCACCTCAAGGTAAATGTCTAACAAATTTATTAAAATTCTAAGAAATCTATTGTTAACTGACACGCCGGCGTGTCCGCGGTCGTGGAGGGATTAAGCAGATATTTTTAGGATATATACAAGTCGTTTAATGTAGCCCTTTAGACAAGGCAATCGTGCTTACACGATTTTAATGTGCGAGATTAAGTGCCATTGACGAAACAACGCCTTCCTTCACTTTCCTAACTCCGGGCTGTTACTGTGACTTTCATACTCAACACCTAAAGGTCCGACCCGAGACTCGAATCTAAGACCTCCGAATGTGCAGCCGTACATACTAGCCGCTAGACCATCGACGCAATATACTGTTGTCAGTACCACTACCATCAGGTCTCATCACGAACAAAGAAAAATTAGTTCAATTAAATGTCAATAGATGACGTTACAAAGTCTTGATGCTTCGTAAAGCATCGTCTTTATCGAACGGAACACTAACAGCTCGGTATCTACTGGGTACTTAACGTACTGAGTGACTGAGACGACGCTCTATAAAACCGAAACTAGCCGTTTTTCTCCCTCTTTAGCTCGATGTGCATTATTTACCGTCGGTTACTTTAGTGTGTAGTACTAACTTGGGCACTGAGGCGTTGTCGTCGGGGTGCTGCCAGCTGACCATGACGTGTCCGGTGGGCGACAGCCACGCCATCACGCCGCTCGGAGCCTCCACCTCGCCGCTGCGGAACAGGCCGCACGTGGAGGCCGACCCCTTCTCTGTTGCCTGGGTGATATGTATTTATATTATTTATTTATTAAATACACTAACAGTATACATATGGAACATTTACATAAATATTATATATGTATTACAAATTTTCAAACTTTGTAAAATTTAGGTATTTTATACAACCGAGCTTGATCGTACAAATAAGTACAAAAAAAGTGTGTATGTATGTACTTATGCACGCACGTAAGAAGTTATACTTCTTTGGCGTAACAGAACAAAAATAGCTAAAGATTTCATCGCGTATATCACAACTCTCTGTTTGTAAAATGAATGCAGCTAACTTCATCATGACGCTTTTTAACTGTCGGTGTGCGCGCGCATCGTAAAAATTTTACCCTCATATTTTTTTCCAAACGTCCCAAAAGAAGTATGACTTCAATAATACGCCCATTACTTTTTCTTAAATAAAGAAACAAAGAGCTAAAGTTTGTGGCAGTGGCTAACACCGCACAAGCAAAAGTAAGACAAATAATAATAAAATTTCTTACATATACACAGATGTTGAATCGCCCACCGAGCGGCACGCCCTCGATCACGTGTGCGAGAGACACATTCGCACTCGCTTTCAGTTCGAATCGACTTATTTTGTCATGTGTCAATTCGGTTATGTCCAGCTACAATAAGATGATGAATGAATTATTATTTATAAGTTTTTAACAAAGCTGAGCACCTCCTTTTTTGAAGTCGGTCAAAAAATAGAAAACAGAGGTATTCATAGTAAAAAGGTGTATATTCTTTTACTAATGATGCTCAAAAACTAAATTAAATGGGTAGCGTGGTTATTTTAAATACATATAAAAAACTTTTGATTTTTAGATTATTTGGTTATTTGCAAGACAGATAAATTATTATAGCGCACAATACAATTCTTTGAATTTCTAGACTTTTCTCTATATTAATATGCATGTATTATACATATAATCCTTCTTCTTGAATCACTCTATCTAGTGCTGAAAACTGCATTAAAATCCGTTTAGTAGTTTAAAAGATTTAAGCGTACAAACAACGGAAGCGATTTTTTTATACTATATAATAATAATAATAAAATTCAAGGAAAATTTACTTTGGTTCTTAGTCATATATTTGATTGCTTCTTTAGCTAAACTTAGGTAAACAATTTATTTTGTTGTGTTTATCATGTTTGTATTTTTATTTCAATAGATCCTTTATCAAATTCACAAGTGTAATAACTTACCCTGTAAGCCACTGGCTCTTGTATGACGTCACAATTTGCCTTCCACAAAATTTGAAGCTGTGCCTTTTTCGTGTCGAATAAAAAGTGTAAATCTTTTACAGGCGCCCTGAGTAATAAAAATTAAATATATATTTATTACGCATAATAACAAGATTTAATTTTAATGAACATGTATCGAAAATATTATATTTCAAATGAAATAAATTTATCATATAACTTATTATACTTTAAAAGCTATACCGCATTACATTATCAATCATAAAAAAAGTTCAATTTATAAATAATTTCAATTCAAGATATAACAGACTGTGTGTCATAGAACGACCATTATTGCAAATACTATATATACATCCGGATAACAATCCTAAGTGATTCACCAGCCCCCATCTCAATTATCCCTATGCAAAAAATCAAAGTTTCTCATTGTTCGCTAATTTTTATGTGAAAGGAACACAAAATAGCAAACCAACAATCCCTTTCACATTTATGACAGTAGTAAGGATTACGTTCATAATAACTTACTTAGGATTTTCTCGTGTAATAATTTCCCTTGATGTAACCGGTCCACCGCGCAGTCCCACCGAAAACATATAGCTTTCACAAGCATGCAGACCTTCGATCAGTATAGTTGTGTTCTTTATCACTATATCTGTGCCTAGAACGAAATTAAAAAAATATGTCAGTAGATATATTACATTTTACATACATAATATATAACTTAAATAATATTACTAACTAGCCACTTACGGCTTACCCTCGCTTCGCTCCGGTGCGTTCCTGGCTACATTTTAAATATAGATAGTTATTGCGGGTGTACCTTAGGAGATAGACTTATTCTTGATATTGACAAACAGACAAACATTTTAATAACTATTGTTTTGGAGTCAGTACTCGGCACACAATATGTTACAGTCATTATTTTTAAAAAATATTTCATGGTTAGATTTTGCTTAGTTACTGTTTTATTATATGTATAGATTGCTTAAAATGTGGTGTTAGTCATATAGTGATGTCATTAGCCTACTTTATTTAAGTTGGTATTTAAGCTAGTGTATCTTATTATATTAGATCAGAATTAAAGTGTAATTAAACCTAATGGTTGTCTCATTAAACTAGAATATTTAGTTTCATCAGATTCAGATATATAATTCATCAAGATAAGGAATCAGATTTTGGTAGGGCTAATATTAATTTTCAGATTACTTAATACAGTAATTAGTATTTTTTATTCTAATAAATACTAAGCCGGTAACATAATACTTTCTTGCTTTATGCAAATACTTGACATTTTAAATAGTATTTGAAGCTCGTGAACCAAAAATTAAAATAAACCCGCGAAAAAGTATGAAAATCTGTACTAAATAGCTCTACGTAGTACAACTTCAATTTACGTACATCTATCTATATGTATACATATAATAAAATTGTAACTAATTTGAATCTGTACATTAAATATTTTTTGGAAAATCTTATTGAAATAAACATTATTATCGATACAGAGGCCGAGCTTTAGTTTTTAAATTTTTTGTCTGTCTGTCTGTGACCGCATCATGGAAAAATCACTGGAGGGATTTTGATGAAAGGATGGGTGTCAATATTCTAAGTAATTTCCAAATGCAATGGGCATACGTAAACGTAAGCTGTATTTTGATAAATTACATTATTTGGATAAAATTAAGTATAATGATAGCTGGTTATCCAGGTCAACATATAGGATCCTTGTTAGTGCGGGAAAATATTTCATTTCTAAGAAATTTATACTAAACGTTAAAACGTAAAGTATTAAAGTATTGGACTTTATTTGGTTTTTATCTTAAATACAATTACCCTTAATTAACATATACATGAATAAAAACACAAAATTCTTCAGGGGAAAATATACCTATCTTATTGACACCCATCTTTTGGTATGATGATAGCTGGTTATCCTGATGATACTACTTACTACGGGAAAATATCTCATCTCTGAGAAATCTATACTAAACGTTAAAAGGTGAGTTATGTTTTACATAAGAATAACTAATTTTAAAATATATTGAGGCTCACCATTATTCTTCCATTCCGGCAAATTGACATAATAGATTTCATATTCCAACTTCTTGTTCTTATATCTGTCTGCGGTTGGAGGCGTCCAGGACAGTTGTACGGAAGTGCGTTTCTCCTTTAATAACACTGCTGTCATATTGATTCTTTCGTCTGGAACCCCTTCCGTCTTAAGGGGTATTGTGAAGGGGTCACCCATTGTTGTGTTCTTAAATGCTCTAATGTCTATGTATACTGTGACGCCGGGTGGTAGATTTGTTACTGAAACAAAATTTTTCATTACATTATAGTTACATTTTTAATGTTTTAGTGTAGAATATTTGGATGGAGTATTTATTTTTTATATAATTTTATCTTTATTGGTTTTCATAATACTTTCTTAGATTTGCGCGAATATTTGACATTTGTTATTTTAAATAAAACAAACAACAAACAGTGCAAGAGCGAAAAGTAGATAATGGCCTTTGAGACGTCTAAAACTTTAGTCTCTCCCGTGACCATGATTGCTGTAAAGCATTCGAAATGTCGGGAACCAAAATCAAAATAAAACCGCGAAAAAAGCCGAAAAGATAGTTTTTTAGGTTTTGTTTTAAAAGACAATATAGTATATGCATATTTACGTTATGTATTATTATCAAAGTAAAAAGAAGAGTTTGCACTTAAGCGACATTTGTGTGTATTAACATTTTTACAATAAAGCTAAAATTAAAGAACTTATTTCTTGTATAAGAATATTTTATTTACTTTTTTTTCATTAATTTTTATGGTATATTAAAAAAAGATATTGTTACTAGTTATAGTCATTGAAAACAAAGTAGAATAGATGGGATAATATAATACTAGCACATATGGACTCTTGGATAAAAACTGCGGACTGAATTTGGAATGGTACCCCTCACGCTGATGTATCAAACATTACTTATAACAAAAAATAATTAAAATAAATGAAACAGTGAGTATTTAGTGTACATCATACCCGGCCACACCACTTACTTTCTCTTTTCTCAGAATCATCCCTAGGTTTAATTACTAACAGTAGCCTATGTATTACTGTAGGTTATGACCTACAGTAATACATAGGCTACTGTTAGTTCATACATATATTTTAATTCGTCTAGCTGTTTGAGCTTATAGGAGTAGATAACGTTTACATATATTATAACAATAGAATAAAAAATAAAACAAACACTCACTATTTAAGGCATTATCAGGAGTAGTGATCACATCTCGCTTCCTATACCCGGGCGGTAGCCGCAGCTGCACGGCGTACCCGTCGACGCCGCGTAATCGATGCCAGTGGAGGCAGGCGCCTCCATTTACGCGCGTCACGCTCGCGTTCACGATATCGTCTACGTCACTCACGTCGTCGAATGTTATGTTCGCTATCGGCGTCGACTGGGATGTTTGCGCGCCGTTTGTAGCTGTCACCTGTTATGGATACCAGATAGTTGATACACTATGTAATTATATATATAAAAGATTTGATTTTATATTTGTTTGTTTGTACCGAATAGGCTTCGGAACTACTGCATCGATTTAAATGAAATGAAATTTGATAAGAAGATAGTTTGACACCCTAGAAAGAACATAGGATAGTTTTTATCCCGAAAATCATCCCTTAAGGCGGTGAAAATGGGGATGAAAATTTGTATGGGGAATCATCCCTTGTACTTTTGTTGGGCGTCTTATAAAATCGTTTAAATAAAGCATAACTAACCCAGAACGAATAATTCTTATTAGGTTTGAAGAACCCTTCTAGGACGACGGACACGGGCTTGTTTTCCGCACGCACGAGCCTCTGTATGGGCGGCAGCGGCGGCACGTAGTACACGGTGTAGGAGAGCAGCGCGCCGCGTGGCTGCGCGGGCGGGTCCCAGATGAGGTTCACTCGCCGCCCAACCATCTGGCGTACTGTTAGACGTCTGGGTGGGGAAGGTTCTGGAATGTTTAGTTTTTTTACTACATAGTATAAAACAAAGTCGCTTCCCGCTGTCTGTCTGTCCCTATGTATGCTTAGATCTTTAAAACTACGCAACGGTTTTTGATGCGATTTTTTAATAGACAGAGTGATTCAAGAGGCAGTTTTATATGTATAATACATGCAAATTATACAGAACATATTTAAAGAATAACCGAGAAATTCAAAGATTTGTATTTCATACTAATCGTTAAAACGTATATAAGGACGAACCCGAAAGAAGCGAGGGTGAGTCGCTAGTTTTTTAAATAAAACTATCTTTTCGGATTTACGCGAATTCATTCTGACTTTTGGTTCCCGACGTTTCGTATGCTTTACAGCAATCAAGGTCACGGGAGAAACTGACCACGATTTGCTGTAAAGCATTCGAAACGTAACCAAAAATCAAAATAAATTCGCGAGAAAATCCCGAAAACATAGTTTAATTTATAAAATGTCAAATATTCGCGTAAATCTAAGAAAGTATTATATACCAAATTTATCAAAATCTGGCCAGTGTTTTTCTCGTGATGCGTTCCCAGACAGACAGACAAACAGACAGAAATTCTAAAAACTATAGATTCGGCCTCTGTATCGATAATAATGACTATTTCAATAAGATTTTCCAAAAAATATTTAATGTACAGATTCGAGTTAGTTAGAATTTTATTATATGTCTAGATTTGTTATCTCCATTATTCTTGGATAAGTTATGTAATATTACAAATGGGTATAAAATTTTATATCGAACAATGATTATAATAAGTCATTAATACATGTTAAGAAATTAAAAAATAATAATAATATCCTTATCGAATATTGTAATAAAAAACCTTAAGCAATTAATCTATATTAATTTTGTTCTTAAATCAAAATAATATATGACATGAATAGTTTCATATAATAATACGTGTAAAAAAAAGTATTAGAAAATCTAAACATACCTCCTTCACCAGTCATCGTAGAAACATATTTATCTGATGCATATACACTTTCCGTCCTGCTATCCTTAATATAGACTGTCACGTTGTATTCAGTGTATGGTTCCAAATCAGTAAATCTAAAACAAAATACATTAATTTTAGGAAAAGTTACCTTTTTAATAATTAATATAACGATCTTCCTAACTTCATTTGTGACCCTTTTTATTCCAGACATTCTTCCAGACTATATTAATTAATTTTTTTTCGCTGTATTGTGAAAAATATAACTAGTTAAATTACATGCTGTTGTAAGTTTAATTATAAGTTCTTATAAAAAGAAATTCCTTATACAATATTCTCAAATTGTAAATCATTACATTATGAACAGTTTAAATACTTGATATAATAAACCTACATGTAGACACTTTCATTGGTCCACGTCATATTTTTCCACGTCCCGTCACTGATCTTAGATATGGACGGCAGGTAGTTCATCATGACAAACTTCTTTTGCGGGAGCCAGCAGGATATCAGGAAACTTGTCGAGTTTATTGAAAACTGGTCCACTCCTATGCTTATAGACTGTGGAACAAAATTGATAAAATAATATATGAAAATTTAGTAAAAAGACGATCTTGACATCTGTTTTCAATAGTAATAGATTTATTAAGTTACACTTCTTTTGCACGTTTGGAAAAAAATATGAGAATACAATTTTGACGATGCGCGCGCACACCGATAGCCAAAAAGCGACATGATGAAGTTAGCACAAAGCGACATGATGAAGTTAGCTACATTCCTTTTACAAACAAAGAGTTATGACATACGGGATGAAATCTTTAGCTATTTTTGTTCTGTTACACCAAAGAAGTATAACTTCTTACTGTTATACCCCTTCGCTGTGAAAAGCTATAAAAGCTGTGAAAAGTGTTAGTGAAAATCCAGGTTGTCCACCAGAGAGTGAGACGCCTACGTCTACTGGCAGAGGACCTATGGCCCACACGTGAGTGATAGATAGTATTACAATCAAAACAATTTATTGAAACAAAAGTTATAATACTTTATACTTTATGAATATTTAATACTGATTTATTATTTTTCTGATTGTTCTGTTTATTTTTATCGATTTTATATTTTTGAATTGATTTAAATATTCTTTTGAAATTTATTAAACCCTATGACGGATCTAGGGATACAATTAATTCTTTTCTAACAAATTGTAATAACGCATACGAACTTGCATCTGAATCACAAAAACATATATTATTTAAATACATTTTGAGTCAACTACAAGGCAAGGCTGAAATAGCAGCCTCAATAAAAGATTTTACATCTTATGACCAATTAAAAGATTTTCTAAAAACTCAATTTAGTCAAAGGAAACATTATTCTCATTTAATAAGCGAATTACAGGAATGTAGACAAACATCTGTGGAAAATGTCACACAATTTTCTATTAAAATTGAATCTATCTTATCTCAACTTTTGACAGAGATTTCTATGAATCCTACTAAAAAATTAGAGATTCCAGGCAGAACAGCTGCTATGGAGGACCTAGCCCTCCACCATTTCTTGATGGGTCTCCACCCACGCATATCGAATATAGTTAGGTGTAGATCGCCTAAAAATTTAAATGAGGCCATTAGTTTAGCTATTTCTGAGGAAAAAATTCAGAAAACATTATATAAAAAGGCGGAAAATTTTGAAAAACCTAATAAAGTAGATAAATTTACAAATAGTAATAATTTTCATAGAAATAATTATTTTAATAATGTACCCAGGCAGGTTAATCAGTATAGGTCTTTTAACCCTTTGCAGCGTTATCCGAATAGTGCGCCTACCACATTTACCCCAAGACCTCCTCAAGGTCAAGGACAAGTTAGTCAATATAATCGACTTACTAATAACTCCAGGCCTCAATTTAGTAATAAAAATTCGAGTAATCCTAATAGACCTCGTATAAATTTTGTAGAGGATGATCCTTCTTATTATGAAGAAGAAGGGAGTTCATTCCCTTATGAGGAAACGGGCTCATACGTTGAGGATAAACCCAACGAGGACGACGATTATGACTGTCAACAGCCTACTTTAAACGAGTAGTCGTCCCGTCAACGTGTCGGACGCGACAAAATCTTAAAAATGGCACGAATAAGATTTATAAAATAACAAGTAATAATAATAATAGATACTTACCCCATATTAAATTGCCAACTTCTGGCAGTTCTAGACCCTTGTCATTATTAATAGATACAGGTGCCTCAGTCTGCCTCATTAAAAGTTCAGCACTATCAAACACCTTAAAAGTGTATCCCAACAATATTTCTGTAAGAGGAATAAATTCGAAAGACGAACCTCCATTGAAAAGTTTAGGTTACGTAAACTTAAAATTAAAAATTGGTAACAACTATATATGTCATAATTTTCACGTTTTTGACGAATTACAGCTTCCATATGATGGTATTATTGGTACTGACCTTTTTATGACATATAATTGTCAAATTAATTACAATTCCAACAGCCTAGAAATAAATAACTATAAAACTTACCTTATGTTTCACGAACCTACATATGTTATAAAACCTAGATCTGAAACGGTTATAGAATGCACTGTTGTAAATCCTGAAATTCAAGAAGGATTAATATTAGATAAGAAAATTTCGGATAAAATACTTATTTCAAATTGCATGGTAAGAGTGAAACCTAACAATAGAGTTAACATTACTATATTAAATATTACAGAAGAACCTATCCAAGTAAATTCTAATCTACAACTCAAATTAGAGAAAATTCCAGCACAGAATGTAAATTTAGTAAACAATTGTCAAAATACAATAGAAAGAACTGAACAAGTTCTAGAATCTCTTAGAATATCTCATCTAAATTATGAAGAGAGTGAACAACTTCTAGATATTTGCTCTCAGTACTCTGATATATTTCATTTACCTGATGACCAACTAACATATACAAATGCACTGAAACATCAAATTAAAACTAACTCCGATATTCCCATTAATACAAAATCATATAGGTTTCCACAGTGTCATAAAGATGAAGTACACAAACAAATAAATAAGATGTTAGATCAAGATATAATTCAGCCATCCGTATCACCATGGTCTTCACCAATATGGGTTGTACCAAAAAAAATTGATGCCTCTGGCGAAAGAAAATGGCGTGTAGTAATAGACTACAGAAAACTCAATGATATAACCATAGGCGAATCGTACCCCATTCCCCAAATAAATGAAATTTTAGATCAATTAGGTAATAGTAAATATTTTTCTACTCTCGACTTAGCGTCAGGTTTTCACCAAATTCAAATAGCACCAGAAGATGCCGATAAGACAGCCTTCACCGTTCCAGAAGGACACTTCCAATTTAAGAGGATGCCATTTGGGCTAAAAAACGCTCCAGCTACCTTCCAAAGACTAATGAACACCGTATTATCTGGTCTCCAAGGTATACATTGCTATGTTTATTTGGATGACATTGTCATTTATTCCTATGATTTAAATTCACATATAGAAAAGTTACAGAAAGTATTCAATAGGTTACGTCAATTCAATTTAAAATTACAACCAGACAAATGTGAGTTTCTACGTAAAGAAGTAAATTATCTAGGTCATATAATTACGGATAAAGGAGTTAGACCAAATCCTGACAAAGTTAAAGCCGTGAAAGAGTTTCCTACTCCAAAAACTCCAAAGGACGTAAAATCCTTTCTAGGTCTTATTTCCTACTATCGCAGATTTATTCCAGACTTTTCCATGTTAGCTAAACCCCTGACTTCACTTTTAAAAAAGAACACCTCATTCACCTGGAATAATGAACAGCAACTTGCATTCGAAACCTTGAAAGGTAAATTACTAACAGCTCCTATACTCTCTTATCCAGATTTTACCAAACCTTTTGTTCTCACTTGTGATGCATCGAAGTACGCCATTTCAGCAATTCTATCTCAAGGAGAAATAGGAAAAGACCGTCCCCTTGCATTTGCATCTCGTACTCTTAATAAAGCTGAAACAAATTACAGCACTACAGAAAAAGAATGTTTAGCAATAGTTTTTGGTACTAAAATGTTTAGACCTTATCTTTATGGGAATACCTTCACCATTGTCACAGACCATAAACCCCTCCAATGGCTCTTTAACTGTAAGGATCCAGGATCCAGACTCGTAAGATGGAGACTGAAACTAGAAGAATATAATTACAATATAAAATATAAAAAAGGAAAAATTAACTCTAACGCTGATGCTCTTTCAAGATACCCAGTGAACCCAGTTTCAGTTTATACAAACGAAATGAATCCAGAAGCGCCGCAAGTTTCTGAACAAGAAACTATAAATATTGATAGAGATCTAGAAGAACTGCTAATTTCTCCACCTTCTTTCCGATTAGATGAAATTCTCTCTGATACAGAAGAGCAACTTAACTTACCTTCTCCAGAACGAGAAAGATCTAACTTACCTTCTCCAGAACGAGAAAGATCTAACTTACCCTCTCCAGAACGAGAAAGATCTAACTTACCTTCTCCAGAACAAGAAAGAATTAACTTACCTTCTCCAGAACAAGAAAGAATTAACTTACCTTCTTCAGAACAAGTTGACTTACCTTCTCAAGAACTTGCTGGTTCTCCGACTGCAGAGCCTATTGCTTCACCTGCTGTTGGACCCATTGACTTACCAAGTCGAGAAATAAGCCCATCTATTGATGACTATTCAACATTTCTCAAAGCAACATCTGAAAAAAATAGGAATTTTAATACACAAATTATAGAACATAACGAAAGTCTAATGAAATCTACTGTAAAAACTATAATAATTCCTACCTCAATAGACCTTGATGAATCTAATCCCTATATAGAAGAGATTTTAGGTAACCATGAAAATTCAAAAGAGATTGTAGAAGCAGAGAGACAGCTACATTCTTTCCAAATAATAGAATCAACCAATAAAACTTATCTTCTTCTTTTCACTAGAGTACACCATTTTGATGAGTCACGTTATGCTGAAATATTTAAAACTCTGGAAAATGCCAGAAATAGGTTATTAATATTTGAAAATATAAATGAAATAGCAATTTCAGATTTTAAAAATCCTTTTGAAAAACATTCATTTACTAAGATATATAATATGCTAATGTATCTTTTCCATAATACTAATATAAAAATAAATATATATCATAATAACATAGTTTATCCTTCACCTACTGAATTAAAAAAGATATTACGTGATAATCACGATATACCCATTGCAGGACATCTTGGTTCTGTCCGCATGTATAACAGAATAAAAGACATGTATTATTGGAAAGGAATGCGAAAAGATGTAGAGATATATGTTAAAGCCTGTAAATCATGTCAAGAAAATAAAGCCTTAAGGAAAATAAACAGAGCACCTATGCAAATAACCAGCACTTCTACTGCTCCCTGGCAACGTCTTAGCTTAGATATAGTAGGACCACTTCCAGAATCTGGGACAGCTAAATTAAAATACATTCTCACACTTCAAGATGATCTTACTAAATTTTCTGTAGCTTACCCAATTCGTAGTACAACTGCAGAAGAGACAAGCGAATGTCTTCTTCATTTTATTGCTATTTTCGGAATTCCCAAAATGATCCTTACCGATCAAGGAACAAATTTTACATCGGAACTTTTTAAAACAACTTGCAAATTTTTAAAGATTAAACAGTTATGGTCTTCGCCTTACCACCCACAAACGCAAGGAGCACTGGAAAGAAGTCACTCCACCCTGAAGGAATATCTGAAATCATATGTTAACGAAGGACAAACGGATTGGCCTCGTTACGTCTATACTGCAATGTTAGCTTATAATACCAGTGTGCACTGCACTACTCATTTTACACCCTATGAACTAATGTTTGCTCACAAGCCTTTTATTCCAAATTCTATTTTCGAAGAATCACCTGGAGCAACCTATCCAGAATATGTGAAGATGCTACAAAACCGTTTTAAATATTCAAGAGAAAAGGCAATTCAAAACATACGAAATTCTAAAAACAATTCAAAAAACTATTATGACTCTCATAGTAAACCACAGCAATATAAAGTAGGTGATTATGTTTACCTAAAAAACCATTTAAGAATGCGGAAGGCCTTATCTCCTTTATGGAAAGGACCTTATAAAATCGTGAAAATTCTTGGTAACAATACGTTATCACTATTAATCAATAGACGACATGTTACTCACCATTATGACCAAGTAAAACTAGCTGATATATCTAGTAATAATATAAGCTGATATATCTGGTAATATAATACTTTATGAAATTTCAAATTAATTAGATATAAGTTTTTGCAGTTAATTTACATTTACTTTTATATTTTTATGTTATTTTTATTATATTCAACTTAAGGGTTAAATAATTTTAGCATCGGGTTAATTACGTAAATAAAAAATAATTAACACATTATAATATTTTCAGTGTATCCGCCCAACTGGAACAGGAATTCATCCAACGAATTTCCGCAAGCTCCGGCATTTATTTTGATTGCTAAATATATCGCAATAACGATTGATAAGAATCATTATTTTGATCTGGACAGTTTGAATAATTGTTTAATTATAAATCATGAGCATTTTATATGTGATGTTCCTAATGTATATGCAACTGATGCTAAGATTACTTGTGAAAGTAAATTATTATCAAAGGTTATTAATAAACTTCCCGACCAGTGTGAAACAAAATTTATATATGGTAAAGTTGATATTTGGAAAAACTTAAATAATAATAAATGGATATTTATTCAATCTGAAAGTAGTAAAATAATAATAGAATGTCAAAAATTGAAAACACATCGTGAAAATATATTATTGGGAACAGGTATTTTGAGCCTACCCCAATCCTGCGTTGCCTACAATAAAAACACAGTATTGATGGGAAAAATTAATAAAAATATACATTCGGAAATAATTACCTTTGACTATAATATTATTAATGACACTTGTTGTAATAAATTTAAGTTAGATAAGGTTAAGGACAGTGTGTCTCCTATTAATTTAGAAAAAATAGATTTAGATAGTTTAACAGTTCAAAAAGAATCATTGAAAAGGAAATTATTAGAAACTGAAATAGATACAGATATTCCTCATATAATTAAGTATGGGACACATTATTCTATGTTAACCATAATGATATTGGTTATTATTATTTTTGTCTTAGTTTATTTTATTAGTATTAAGATTATATACTATTATAAAAAATGTAATAAATCATTGGGCCTTAACATAGATTTAAAAGACGAGAATAATTCTGATAATAGTAACTTACAGGTAGAGGAACAACCCTCTTATCCATCAATCAGATGTAACATTTAATTTTCATAAACTTCGGTTTAAAAAGGAAGTCCGAAGTTTATTTTAACGGGGGAGGTGTTATACCCCTTCGCTGTATGGGTTATTGCTTATTTATGTTATAGCCCTACTAGCTATCATCATTTTGTACTCTATATATATGTCCTTTAATTTGTATTAAGTTAGTTCGAGAGTATCGTCGGTCGAGAGCACTAGCTCTTAATATCCCATATATATTGTATAAATAATTAATAAAGTTATTAAAGTGTTTTCAGTGATAAATAAATCTTTTTTTTAAAAAGGGTCTTATCCAGGGACCCATAACATTACGTGCGTACATAAGTACACACACATGTTTTTTTTTATCAAAGTAAATTAATATGAAAGATTTTAAGGTAACGGTTGACAATTATTCTAGAAGTTAAAAAGATCATATTTATAGACCACAAAATATATTATATGCCATTTCGATTTGATTTAGCCAAAAAAAAACGCAAAATCTAAACCTAATAAGAGGCATTCCAGTCTAGTTATTTGTCAAATATTTATTTCAAGAGGGGCAGAACAAAATGTTCCGTCGAGCCAATTTCCTCTTATAACAAAAGATAATATTAAATCAAAATATACATTATAGAACGTCCGTTTGTCCTCATTGGTGCAGTTCGCCTCGTCACTGCCGTCGTAGCAGTCCTGGTGACCGTTGCACACCTTCACCTGCCACAGGCACTTCAGGCCGTCGTCGCATTGGAAGTAGCGAGACGGGCAGTTGGATATGTTTCTGTGTTTCTGTTGAATCAAACAAATATATATTTAGTTTATATTAGCGTTTTAACGTTAAATATAGGTTTTAGTATAGACTTCTCAAAGACGAGATATTTTCCTATAGTAAAAAGTATCCTATATGTTGACCCGGGTAACCAGCTATCATCATACTAAATTTTATCAAAATCTGTCTAGTAATTTTCTCGTGATGCGTTTCCAGGCAGATAGACAGACAGACAAAAATTCTAAAAACTATAGATTCGGCCTTTGTATAGATAATAATGACTATTATTATCGATATTACTTTTACCTAGGTACTCCTGACATACAGGTTTATTCTAGTTTGGGAGTCAGAGGCTTCAACAGGCTTATGTAACAACAAACAATTGTGTCAATAAAGATTCTATTCTATTCTAGGTGCAATAATATTCTTTCAATGTCTCTCTCAATGCAATTAGACAATGGACCACAATGCTGGCCACATCACGAGAATTGGTGGTTTCCTGAAGATGTTACCTTTGCCGTATTGGTATGTGTATGATTACCATGTTGAAAATGAATGCAATAAAAAATCAGTTTACATGTATTAAAATCGCGCATGGAAACAATGGGTAGTACTGGTTTTCCTAGCCGACGAGTCCCACATGACCACCTGTACGTATACAGGTGGTATGCATATATGCATTTCCTAACATAAAAAAAACAGTTACCGTGCCGCAGTAGGCCTCGTCGCTCGCGTCCTCGCAGTCGGGCGCGCCGTCGCACAGCTGGTGGTCGCGCACGCAGGCGCGGCCGTCGGCGCACAGCGTGCTGTCGGCGGCGCAGCGCGCGGGCGCGGCGACCACGGCGCCGCAGCCGCGCTCGTCCGCGCCGTCCGTGCAGTCCGGCATCAGGTCGCACACCCACGACAGCGGGATGCATACACCTGGACAGTGGACACGTTATACAAGCGTTATTTATTGTAGTTAAATGACGTTTTTTATACGTTATTCGATTTTGCTAATGGAAACCTAAAAATAGATTGAAAATATAAATTTTTAAAGTTATACATCTTTTGGAACGTTTGCAAAAAAATATGAGAGGAAAATTTTTACGATGCGCGCACACACCTACAGCCAACAAGCGACATGATGAAATTAGCTGATAACTGTTGCCATGATAACAGTTGCTATTGTCTGACAAATGATATACATGTAATATTATATTCCTTCCTTATATGATATTCTATTTTGTCCTTTTAGGCCAAAGAAGTATAACTTCTTACATGCGTACATAATAATTATGTATTATGTAATTATTACACACACACGTTATTTCATCACGTGACATTTTTTACATATCGGATTAGTATTATATATACGAAAGTATGTATATGTGTGAGATTGTTACTCATTTACACTCAAATGGCTGGACGAATTCGGATGACATTTAGAATAGTTTAGTATGGAGTAATACATACATGGGCTATCTATTAAAATACCCTTAGGGTACAAATATATTTTTTATTTTATTAATAAATCACAATATTACATTATAACCTTCAAGGTTATCCTTATATGTTATCGTCATTTAAAACCCAATATTGATTGTTAAGTAATTAGAATAAGGTGTTAATGTATCGTATGTTAAACAATAAAATATTAAGCAAATCGCAAAACTATAATTCGAAACGTGTTAGAACTGAAAACTTCACATTTTTAATTAATTACTTCATAAATCCCACTTACCAGGAGCACATGTAAACTGATTTTTATTGCACTTTGTCCTTGTCGCATCATGCTCCGGTCTTACAATTGGTTTCTCAGGGTTGACCAAACCACATAACAACTCATCAGAGTTATCCCCACAGTCGTTTATCCCATCACATCGCCACCAATATGGTAGACAGTTACCATTGCTACATCTAAACATCCAGTCTAAACAGGAGCCATTGTGAGGGAAAATGGGTGTCTCTGTACTTGGCCGTGGTATGAGTTTTGTATGACCGACTGAGGAACAATTCTTTTCATCCAATGAATCTACATCGCTGCAGTCGTTTTCGCCATCGCACACCTGTCACGGGCATAATATTAAATATTTAAATGTAATCTAATCATAGCAAGCATTATAGACATTGTGGCTGATAAAAAAACGTTCAATATTTTCTTTTCTTGAATTCATTAAAAAAATAATGAAAAAATGTATTCATACCACGCTTGTGACCGGTCCTCGGTAACGGTAACATTTTAATTTTAAAAGGAAATATTTTTTTTTTAAAAGGAACCTTATTTTTAAATTTAAAATATTAAATATTTTAATAAAATATTCAATAATAAATAACAAAACTATGCTAAAACACTAATTTACCCAAGATATATAAATGCAATTGCCACTCGGACAGCGGGACATGTAGGAAGCGTAGATGGAGTCTATACAACGGTCTATCCCTCGTCCCCGCTTTAGGGACCGTCCTGCTCAAAACTATAATAATAACTAACAACTCACCCTCGCTTCACTCGGGTTCGTCCCTAGGTTGATACCCCATACAAACATTTAACCCAGCTTTCACCCCTTTAAGGACTGATTTCCGTAATAAAAAATATCCTAAATTTTTCGCAGGGTCTCACACAATCTTCTTATCAAATTAATCTAAATCGGTCCAGTAGTTTTGAGTTTATTCGATACAAAATCTTTCCTCTTTATAATACATAGTATAGCGTAGATAAAACGAAGCTAACACCCAACTCACCCAGGACATATAAATACATTTGCCACTCGGACATCGGAACATGTACGGCGCGCAGGTGGAGTCTTTGCAGCGGTCCGCGCCCTCGTCCTCGCCGCCGGGGCAGTCGCGCTCGCCGTCGCACACCCACGAGTTGGGTATGCACTGGCCGCTCGTGTCGTTGCCGCAGAGGAACACGTGGCCCGAGCACGTCAGCGAATCCGGACGTTTTGGTTGGTTTTGCTGTCATATAAGAGGAATTATGTATTATAGTTCACTAGCGACTCACCCTCGATTCGCTTGGGTTCGTCCCTATGCACGTTTTAACGATTCGTATGACATACAAATCTTTGAATTTCTCGGCATTTCTGTACAATAATATGCATGTATTATACGTATAAACCTTCCATTTGAATCACTATCTATTAAAAAAACCGCATCAAAATCCGTTGCGTAGTTTTAAAGATCCAAGCATACATAGGGACAGAGAGACAGCGGGAAGCGATTTTGTTTTATACTATGTAATAATTTTTCATTTGCGAGCCTAATAATGCAATTAGTTTTTAAACCATTTTAACTTGGGAACCAAAAATCAAAGTAATTCCGCGAAATAATCCGAAAAGGTAGTTTTTAAACCCCTAATCTCCAAGGTTCCATGTCAGATCAGGGAATAATATAGAAAGAATTTCATAGAACTAAACATGAAGCAAAACAAAATGTTTTGAAATAATTTATAATGTTTTAAAATTATATAAAAATGACAATTTGTATTCTGAGTGATAAGTAAATAAATGTTAATAAATAAAAATAGCAGAGCGATTTGACATTTATTTTTGGCGGACTCCATTATATAATTCTTTAGTCTGAAGGTTAAACATAGTACCTATCGAACTATTATTATAAATACGAAAGTTTTTATGTGTGTGTATCGTTTACACTGAAACCAGACGATTTTTTTTGAAATTTAATGCACAGCTAGGCTACGGCCTGGAGTTAATACACACGCTGGTACTGTTAGGTATTCAAGCGAAGGCAGACCTAAGTCGCTAGTATACAATATTCCTAATAAATTCAAATTTTGCGTTGTTTACTAATATAAAAAAATTGTGTGTGTGTGTGCTTATGTACACACGTAAGAAGTTATACATTTTGGCGTAATAGAACAAAAATAGCTAAAGATTCCATCCCGTATGTCACAACTCTCTGTTTGTAAAAAGAATGCAGTAACTTCATCATGTCGCTTTTTGGCTGTCAGTGTGCGCGCGCATCGTAAAAATTTTACTCTCATATTTTTTTCCAAACGTGCCAAAAGAAGTATAACTTCAATAATAGTATATGTATATTATAAATGCTAAATAAAAAATATTTTTGCATTGACTACAAACAATGGGTTCAAGTTACTAAGAACATATTATAGACAATCTGACTGAAAACATTTTAATATTATCTACATATACCTACTATGTAATTTGGAAATTACATAATTAACAGAATAAATACTATTCCCTATTAATAAAAAAATATTATTATTGTCTTACCGCACAATTACGTTCATCAGATCCATCTCTACAGTCGTTGTCCCCATCACAAACCCATCTCTTCTCTATGCAATTACCATTGGCGCACTGGAACTGGGTGTCGGTGCAATTTTGTTTGCCGCATTCTGTTATGATAAATAACGTTTAATTAATTCATTGTCTCATGTTTTTATATCATATTTTGATTTTTGATTAGAGAAGTTGCATTTTTTTAAGCTTACTGAAAATTGTATAGAAAATTAAAAAAATATACAATTGATTTTTCATGTAATTTTTTAATTAACATTTTCGAAATTTACTTTTCTGACGTTTCAAAAAAAAACGAAAAATAATTTTGATCTAAATGTCTGTAAACCTAAGAAAGTAAAACTAGACCAACCTTTCTCATCGCTCATGTCCGCGCAGTCGGCGTCGCCGTCGCAGCGCCAGCTGGGCAAGTAGCAGCCGGCCTCGTCGCACGCCAGCATGGGCGGCGCACACACGCAGCCCACCTCGTCCGACATGTCGCCGCAGTCGTCGTTGCGGTTGCATCTCCACGACTTCGTTATACACATGCCGTTTTTGCATGCGAACTCGTCCTAGTAAACGAAATTAATCACTACATAGTATAAAACAAAGTCGCTTCCCGCTGTCTGTCTGTCCCTATGTATGCTTAGGTCTTTAAAACTACTATGGATTTTGAGGCGGTTTTTTAATAGATAGAGTGATTTAAGAGGTAGGCTTATATGTATAATATATGCATATTATAGTACAGAATAACCGAGAAATTCAAAGATATCTATTTCATACTACCCGTTAAAACATACCTAGGAACGAACCCGAGCGAAGCGACGGTGAGTCGCTAGTGTTTACTATATGCCGCCTTAATGCTTATTTGTTCAAGTTAGTTTTATGTAATAAGCGAGAAAGGCAACCACTAAAGTGAAAAGCAGTATATTGTCAAACGGGCCACCACTTCAAAATGACCACGACCAGTCAGTCAAAACGGAAATTACTTAAGAAGCAGAATATTATTATTACAAGCATTTGCAGCTCAGTCCCTTCCCTTTCCGGAGTCCCTATCGGGGTTGATTTTCTGGAAATTATTTCTCTTTTTTCTTTATACCCTATGCGAAATCTACGAGTAATTGCCAATATAGCAATAATAATAATCTTCAAGTTTTTTGCCTTTATGATACCTGAGATTTCATATTAATTCAGTGAGTGATATTTTGTTTATTATAGCAACATTATAAATGCGACAACTTTTAATTAAAACGCGAAAATATTAGTATATTTCTAGAAAAACAATAAATAGAATGGTTAAAATCAACAATATAATTTAAGTTGTATCCAGTTACAGAAAACAGTAATTTTGGTTAATCAGGATTTTTAAATCCGTAATTTTAAATTTGTCATTTAAATTACTCATATTCATTTACAGTATTAAATAAGTCAGGAAAGCTTAGGTAAAATTAAATAAATCTATTATTTTCACGATAAGCTAGATAAGTTTATGTAAATAAAAAATCTTTTTAAATATTAAAATTAAAGAGAAACTAATTTACATTCAAAATTAGTACATACCGGTGAACAAGTTCCAGCTTGCTTCGGACAAGTCATATTGGGAGCCGGCTCCATACCATTAGGACACAAGCACTTTCCATTGACCTTGTTAAATCCATCCGGGCATAGACAACTGAAGGTATTTCCAGGACCACCCAAACAAAGAGTATCACAACTGGTGTTTTTGTATGAACATGCATTGCTTCCATGTTGCATGAAATATGCGAACACTTTCAAATCCATCAGGCCGGACAGAGTATCATTTATCGTTATAATATTAGCACCTGTATCTTTATCCGCCATGAATATCGATTTAGTTTTCCAATCATCCCAGTACATTTGGTTCTTTAAGACTGCAACTGCAAATGGATGACCCACTCTCTCGTCATTCCACAAAATCCTTCTGAAATATTGACCATTCAGATCTGCACTCGCGATGTAATCTTCCATGGCGTCCACCCAGTAAATTCTATCAGCCATTTGATCTATGGTTATTCCGTTGGGCCACTGCACTATCGGTTTCGTGAACAACTTCTTCACATCAGTACCATCTAGCTTCGACCGGGACACAGACGGGCTGCTACGATCCCAATCTGTCCAAAACAGATAACCTGCTTTCGGATGAACTGCAATACCGCGCGGTTTGGAAAGAACCTTTGAATTTAATATAGTCGCTCTCAATCTACCCTTGTTAGTCAGATCTGTTCGGACGGCTTCAATTTTTTTTCTCATTCCATCCACGAAGAAGAGAACATTTGAAATCCAATCTAGAGCCATTCCTTCTATGCTGGACAAGTCAGTGTCAACGACTACTTCCTGGGCTTGACCTCTTCCAAAGCATTGTCGACTAATTTTGTCCAGTTCAATATCGGCCCAGTATATGCAGTTATTCTTCATGTCGAATTCAATAGCGACGATATTTCTTTGGCCTTGAACCGGAATGATAGTGGTATTGTCGGATAGATCGATGTGTGCAATTTTGTCTCTCAAGGCGACCAACATGAACTCTTGCGGCTCCTCGATAGGGCAGGGCACGACTTGGGGTTCATAGGGCATATAGGAAGATATAGTGCAAACATCCCCATCAATTTTTCTGTAGCCCTTCGTCCTATTATAGAACTTGCCCGGACGACATTCGGGAGAAACGGCAAAAGGATCATAATTGAGGTTCTGGTTGCGAACACAGATGTTATTTGAGAGTACAAATCCGAAATCACACTCATAGTCACGCCTGCTACATTCGCATCTTTCTTTTTTAACGGGCCTATCGTATCCTATTCCATTGTGACAATTCGTATGAGCGAGTCGTCGTTGGAAAGTATCTCGCATTCCGAGAACGCAAGACACTGACGTATTCGGGGGAGTTGGGGACCAATACTTGTAGTCGTCATCCGTACATTTCCGTTCAAAAGTGTGCAATAAGTCCATGGTGATAATTATCCACTGGTGTTGCTCATTAGCTGAGCCGAACATTGTAAATGTCGTTGTGTTCTCCCCTGGTTCCGTCATAAGTCCGTATATGCGAAGATCATCATCGTTAAATCTGAAAAATAAGTATTGTTATGCCTTATCTACTGATTTTTACTTTATATACAATAATAAGTTAAAACACTGATAATAATATATAATTATCAACCAAAGGTATGAGTAGATTATATAAAATAACACTTGAGCCTTGTACGTGATGTACGTGACATTGATCACCTCGTGCGTGTTATCAAATAACAGGAGCTATTCTTGTATATTCTGATGAAAACAATGTTTAGTTCATAATTACGGTATACTTACTGATAGGATATTCTGTCCATGCTTTCGTTTGTTGAATACAATATTTTCTTTATTTTACCTCTCACAGCAAGTTGCTGTGCCAGCGGTTGCGGGTTCGAGTGCCGTTGGGGGCAATCATTTGTGTGATGAGCACGAATGTTCGCACTCTTCATGGGTGTTTATATTTATAATATGTATGCATGCCTCGCAGCTTACCATGAAACTAGATGGTGCTGTGTTAATGTCGCAGCATATATATTTATTTTTAATTATTTTATTTACTTACTGATAGGATTTCCAGTCCATGCCTTCATTCGTTGAATACAATATTTTCTTTGTTTCACCTCTCGTTTTAAAATATTTGACTGCCACTAAAACACCGCCATGGTCACCGTAGTTGAAGAAATAGTAATCTTTTAATATTCTCTTCCAACTGAGTCCCGCATCCCTACTGATATAAACTCCGGGAATCCCCTTGAGACTCTTTCCTAATACTCCAGTCGCCATAATAATACCTGGTGCTGACTTAGAACTCATTATGCTTGCAGATCTGTAATAAGATATGAACCATTTTTTTTATATAGACGTTATTTTAAATATAGCTGATTGCACAAATATGACGAACACGCGTGCGGAATATTATAGCTTAGTGTTTCCATAAACATTCCATTATTGAGTGAAATGGAATATTATTGTGGATTTTATACACCATTTAAAAAAAAATGTCCACTTTTAATTATGTATGACTTGCGCGTGCATTCCCGTTTAAAATGTACTACATATATTTAACTAATATATATGACTTATGTATACTAACCAAATGAATTATTGAAATGAAATCGGCACTCGAAATCTAGTTAAACAACAATTGATTAATAAAAGTTAATATTCACGATACAATAAACCCACAAAAATGTTGCACATGTAACAAAATGTATAAAAAAGCCACCCGTGCTTTGCAAACCAGAAATATATGTACCACATTCTCTATAGCTTATTGTTTACCTCGTCTCACTGTTTTTGACATATCCCGGTTGGCTGTAAAAAATTATTTTCATCATTTTTTCATTGCAGTTTATCTTTCTTTTTTTTAATAATTTTTACTGTTTAAAATTAATTTTGATGTATAGTTTAATCACCTACATTTATTTTTAACTCGTATTGTATAACATAGAACTTAGCCATTGACGGTGGCCCTTAAAAATGCGTCTGCAGAAGCACTTGGTGTGATTGACGGTGGCCCTTAACTCCATTAGTGAGAATATTACATAAACATATTTACCTAATTTAGACGATATTTATAACCATAGTTTCCAAAAACAATATTTAAGAAGCTAAAGCTGTGCATGTACATTATTTAGACCTCTATTTTCGTTCTTTGTTCTTACCTACTGCACTTATACCCAAACGACACATCGCATGTCCCTCAGAACATCTACGCTTCTTCTTAGATATTAATTTACATAGAATATTGTATCATCTTTTAATTATTATAATCATACATTTGTATTGAAAACATATAATAGACTTGAATAAGCTACGATTTGGTATAAAAATTATACTGTTTTTCGAGAATTTTGTAGTTAAAAGGTTATTTTTAACTTTTGAAATGCGTAGGAGATAATGAATAACTTACCTAATGAGCTATTTCTAATATTATTAGAATTTGTATAGAAACTTTCAACCAATATCTCTCTGTAATATTTTGAATCTTTATTCATTAGTTCTTATGTAAATAGAGTAAATAAATAAAAATGCTTTAAGGAATTTTTATCAAGGTTATCTCCAATTTATGTAATAAATAACGCGATATTCAAACAAAGCAAGCGAAAAAACAAAACTTCGCCATATAAACAAAAGGAAAATATAAAACCGTTCGTGATAATTTATATGGGTTAGTAATTAATTAGATAAGATGAAGGTTACCTAATATGGAAAAAACAAAATGGAGTTAATTTTTAAAATTTAAAACATATGCGAATTTTGCATGTGTTTATATTTTTTGTATTTCACATACCTTTAACTTTGCTTAGTATCCAATAGCCACATTTCAAATTACATACATTCTCTATTGTGTTTTTGTTCTAAACTCGCAAAACTTTGCCAATAAATAATACTGTTATGAATATGGAAATTACCAAGAAATTTGCAAGTACCAAGTATGTTGAACGCGATACTTTTTCCTATCACCATAATATGTACCGTGTATTTTTACATTGGTCAAGAGAAACTACCAATACTTCTTTTACGAAACTATGCATTTCAATATTTTTTTTAATTAAAAACGTGTTTACATAAATCTACGAACACACAAAAAAGCATCTAAATTATGAGAGGTGTATATAACATAAATACGCTATTTTAGCCCGCGTTTTAAGACTATTTCTTACTTTCGTAGGTAGGTTGGTGGAGATGTCTTCTAGAGAAAAGTCCATTTTTGTCCACAGTCTCAGTTTTGTTAATATGACTTTTTGTTAACTGTGCTGTTGTAACTGTTTCTTAATTAAGAACATATTATATATGTCGTAGGATGATTTAATAATTCGAATTTTCGCGAAAACCATAGGGATATTGCGAAAGCCTACAATGTGCACTTTCGAGTTTAGCTCGGCATCGCGTGCTCACGAAAGTTATAATTATGATTTCAGGCAATTTTAATTAAAACTTGATAGGATTAAAAAAACAACTTTCAGTAAAATAGGTGTGTGGGTTGGTGTGTGTTATATTACTGTAGCCGATGAACCCTATTGTAATTAATAGAAAACGTTATCTTTCTCTAACATATATCATATTATCCAACATATTAGATTAGTCATTATTTATCGTTTAGCAAGTATCATTTTTAATTTTGAAGTATGTTGATTACAATTTTATTACCAATTAAAAAATATTTATAAAAATATTATATTATCTTAACTAAATTTAGAATGTAATAAAAATAGACATACCTATTACTAGATTTGGTATAACAGGGTGAAATTATATTATATTTTCAAAATATTGGTTCGAGTAATAAGTTATATGGAAAAACTTCCAATGACGGTAAGTATATGTCTACCTTATCTATGTATAAAAATCTCGTGTCACGGTGTTTGTGGTCGCACTCGTCCGAAACGGCTCGACCGATTTTAATGATTTTTTTTGTATATTTGGTAGGTACGAGAATAGGACTTAAAGTATTTTCACCCTCCTACCCCCCATAGTATTTTTGTATGAACAATATTATACAAATACATAGCGGCGAACCCGAGCGAAGCGAGGGTGAGTCGCTGTATAACATAAAGCTAAAGTCTTATTTGTAGATTAAACGCGGGTCTAGCCGGGGTTTTGCTAGTCTAAATATATTTTTTAAATCTTTCTGTTATCTAAATGTTAAATGGAAAGATCAAGTAACCGTATATTTAGTTTTTATCGCGTTTACTAGCGCTACTAGTTTTATTTTATTTTTTAATTTGGATATGCTGTTTTTTTTTAAATCAGACACGGTGTTTACGTTCATTTTAAAGAGAATAATGATGAATCAAGGACACAATAGGTATGGCATATATTAATACTTAATAAACAATAACATGGTGTCTAAATCTTACAATGTCTACGTGAATTTTGCGATATTGTTTTGTTTCACTTTAAAAGACGGCAAGCAACAAGAGGTGATATCGGTGACGTAAATAGGTCGGTGATCGATAATACTATACACTTATTATAAATACAAAAGGTATTTATCTTATATAATTTATGTCACGACAAGGAATTTGATCGAATATCACAAAATCATCGTCGCTATAAATGCGTTCTGTCCACTTTATATTTATATTAATACCTAATTGAAAATCCTCCTAACCGATTTCGATTAGGGGCCCGTCTCACTTAAGACTAGCCAACTGCAGGGGATATATTGTAGACTACAAAGCAATGCGTGTCCACTCTCTATTTCTTAAAATGTAATGTTCTGGTTCGAAAAACAGACAAAAGACTCAAACACTAACTCTCGGACTGCGACACGTGACATACATATATAGTGTACCCTGGACAGGGACCGAAGTATACACAAATACCACATATATCTAAACTGTGACTTCCTTTTTTTGATGTCGGTCAAAAACAGTGTTATTAACAATGTACGTGTGAAAAAAACCAGACAAAAATAGAACACTTAAATTACTACTCTTTGAAATTACAAACTTAAAATAATTTTGCAGTTCAAGTGGCAAAATTAACTTTGTAAATAAGTTTATTACATTTGATTATACAATTACCTTGTAACTGGATATAGCTGACTGAATTTCTGACACAAATGCAAGCTGCACGAGTTCTCTATGTGGCAGTTGAGCGGCTTTCCTATTGACAATTTAATTATTCAATTAAAATAAATAGCTATTAGGCACTGGCAAAAGCCAAACTATTATATAATATATTAACAAGATCACAGGTTCGATTACAGGGCGGTATAAATAAATATTAGTTTGTATGGCATCAGTCTGGTAGCTGGCGAAACGAAAGTATGAAAATATTAGATTTTGCCTAGGATTCCCACGCCGCCCACATAATAAGTACGTAGATAAAAACCAGTCAATGTTAAGACCATTCTCAGATAAAAAGGCATCTCTACTCTCAGGTGAAGATGTTCCCCCGACCGATTTTGACCACGGCGGCTAATCTCACTGAGACTAGTCAGATGCGCAGGATATATTATAGTACAGCGCGTGTGTCTGTGTACGCGCAGACACGACATGCACTATCTATTCCTTTTATTTTCAAAGCCCAATGGGATGATAATTCGTGTCGAATGAGACCGGTGAGAGATCAGGCGTAGGACCGACGGCTTTAGATACTCTATTCTTTACTCAACAGAAAGAATCAATAACTAAACTTGGCCCGACCCGGGACTTGAACCCGACCTCCGGATGTGCAATAATACATACTAGCCATAACATTCAAGTTCAATTACAATCAAGTCCGTTAAGCTTCCCCAATCCACAGTGTAAGAAACTAACAAGTACAGAAACATGCATTTATATTAATATACATAATATGTATGTGGGTATGATGGTGCACATTTTTCAATTCCACTTATTTTTGGTTGCGGTTGCCAATGTTGTCGTAACTTGAGGATATTTGTCGTTTGGCTTTAGTTAAAACAAAAAGGCTACTTTTGTATCGCGCGTATAATTTTACGTTAAGAGTAGGATCAATATTTTTCATTCTTTCAATTCAATATTTTTCATTCTTTCATTCACAAATCAGATAAAATAATACATTTCTCTTACCGTTTTCATCTTCAGTGGGTGGTTTAATGGGGGACCACGTGACACCATGGTCGAAAGAAATTAGTGATATCAAGTGGTCCGGTTCTATGTTTGAACCCTGCGTTTTCTGGTTCACTTTCGATACTATGTAAATGCCCTTTAAGCCTTCAACGCGGTATAGATCAGTAAATGGGTCTTCTGTAACATCCCTGGAAAAAAATTATAACATTATATTCTCTTTCGTTCTTCTAAAGACAAAAAAGGGCAGGTTTCGACTACTACCATATAATCATTACGATAAGCCTGATGATGAATTTGTGTATCTAATCAGATCGGTATGCGCTGGGCCCATAACCACATTATTTTAAAATAATATTTGCTACCTCAATTACACGAATAAGTTTCACGACATAATACAAAATTTACAACTAACTAAAAAAGTATTCTATAATATTTCTTTACTAGCTGCTCACACTCGCTTCGCTGGGGTTCGCGGCTGCAGTTTAGGAAAATAAAAACAAATCTATCCCACGGGAATAGTACATTTTTTCGGGATAAAAAGTAGCCTATGTGTTATTCCAGACTATAATCTATCTCTGTGCCAAATTTTATCTAGATCCGTTTCACGCAGGTTCGATTCTGACAAGAACTATATGTAATAATATTATGTAATCATGTTTATCTTAAACTGGCTAAAGCTATTGTACAATATCGTAACTAATAGTGCCTGCCTTACAGTAGCCAATAATTAGACAATGGTTGAGCCTCTTATCTTTTCTATGCAAGAGATATGACGTTATTTATATTTAAAACACAATAATAATCTAGAAAGCATTGCTTGCAGATATTTACTAAATTATGCAGTTTTAATACAATGTGACAATTAAATGTTGGCGTCTTGTATATCAAAAACAGAAACTAAATTCAACATATCAATGTCTCTTTCATAGAAGTCTGGACTGCCATCTATTTTGTTTGTGTTATTGATAATCTTGAGGTTTGGGTATTTAAGGTCTTCAACGAACTTAATGGAAAAAATCATCCGGACCAAAATATATTTGAAAGCTATAAACTACATACCTACAACATTTTTATTGAAGCTGAAAAGGAAACTCTAACAAGTATTTTATCGAGCTGTTCAATAATAAATAAATCAATTAATTTAATAATAAATATCGTATCACTGTATAGGAATAAATAAATTTTCGGTTTTAGAAATTATTTTGAATTTTTGTTTCAAAATATGGAACTAAATTATTTGTCATAATTTTAACACGTAAATTTATTGATAGATATGTATTATGTACTTACTTACCTATAATGTCATTTATATAAAAAAAAAAAAATATACAATTAATTTTATATACTAATTAAAATAATACTAAATAAATTATATTAATAAATTTTATTATATTATAACCATAACTATTCAGTGTAAACACTAATCGTAAGATTATAATCGGAAAATAGTAGCAGTGTCCCACTCAGGAAAGACTTTAGAGACTTCTTTTAAGTTCCTCATCGACATATAACACATGCATATTGCATAAGTTTTATTTCAACTAACATTATTCTAATAGGTTGGAATAGATGAGAATTCAAATGATACACTAGCTGTATAATTGGTTCTGCTTGAGTTCTATTACAGCTAGAGGCATAAATACGTGTTGCTTATATTATAAGCTAAGTATGTACAGTCAAATATTAGTCTTAGATAGTCTCTAGGTACTTACTCGAGCCAGCTGTCCTTCCAATTTCCATCGGGGAAGTAACACAGGATCTGATCCAAACTTAGCACAAAGTTGTACTGCGAGAAATTCTTGCTAATTTCCGAAACGTAGAGATTAGCCAAACTATCTGTGTGCATTACAGAGACAAATATACGTTTCTCAGTAACATCTGCGATGTGAAACTTGTTTAGGTCCAGCTCAGTTTGAAATTCAGCTTTATAGAATGGTCCACGTTGGTGAGATATGTAGAGATCTAAGGAGTTTTTCTGAAACAGTTGTATGATAGTTTAGTACAGTTATAACTAGTAACGGCTGTATATTTAACCTATATATAGTTTCAAAATATAGTTTTATTATAAATAAATATGTTGGGGCATTAACACACAGCACCGTCTAGTTCCATGGTAAGCTACGAGGCTTGTGTTATGGATACCAGATAGTTGATACACTACACATATATAACTTTAAATACATACATATTATAAATATAAGCATCCATGACTAGAGTACAAACATTCGTGCTCATCACACAAATGAATGCCCCCGGCGGGACTCGAACCCGCGACCGCTGGCACAGCAAGAAGGGTCACTACAAACTGAACCAAACTTTTCGTCATGAATAAATATACAACCTCTAAAATATATAAAAGATTATAAGAATAATTTCCTCCTGACCAACTCTCATACTCCAGTGGGACGACAATTCGATACGACCGATAAGAGACCAGACACAGGCTTTACGTGCTCTTAGAGGCACGAGGTGAAACCCCGTAAACTTTGTCACTCCGAGCAGTTACTGGGAATTTCTTGCCCGACCTAGGACTTGAACCTAGCACCTTGTACCTGCATGCATGGTACATGCGAGCTACTAGACCACCGAGACTGTCGAATGATTCTAGTGAATATAAATAAATAAGCTATAGATATTCAAATATTAAAAAGAATTATAATACAAAAAATGATAATGTTGTTATCTTTAAAATGAAGCGAATACAGTTTAAAATTTCATAACACTGTATGATAAGGTCACATGAATTGCTAGTAAGCATCCAATCAATCCATCGACCCGGCGAATGATTCACAATTCACATGACCTGCATCCTTTACGATAACTTTGCCAGACAATTCAGAATACATAATTGACACGCCTTCCCGTTTCGCATCCGTGAACTTGATTAATTAATACGAGCTTTCTTTTTATTTTCAATATTATATTATGTAAGTATACACAAAAATATTATAATAAAAATTTATGCACAGTGATTAGATTTTATACTCCACGTAACATCTTTCGACACGACCACCAATAACAAATTATAGAAGAGGAAAAGAAGTTTTTATATTTTTTTGTTATTAGAAAGTGTATCTATCCATGTAGCATCAAGAGCTTTCTATCATCAAGCCTTTAAATTGTCTTTAAATTCTTAAGTACTTGAGACGATAACGAGATCAATATTTTTTTTACATTATTAACGTAGTACTTTTTATATAAAACTATCTTGACGGGAGAGACAGTCTCTCCCGTGACTATGATTACTGTAAAGCATTCAAAAAGTCGGGAACCAAAAATCCAAATAAATCCGCGAAAAAATCCGAAAAGATAGTTTTATTTAAAATGTCTAATATTCGCGTAAATCCATTCTGGACCACAATGTTGAATTTGCAAAATGTTGGAAATGCTAAGAAAGTATAAGGTAGTACTTTCTTTAAAAAGAAACAATTTACGAACTAACTACTTACTCATTGAAAGTGTTGTGTTAGCAGAGTAGGTAATATCTAAAGTATAATTTAATCAGATAATCAATTTCGTTGAAACAATATAATCCTGCCTAAATTGAAATTTACTCTTAAGGGTTACATGTATATGGTACATGTGGTTACGTCAGATAGGTACCTACTAAATATTTAAAAGTTGATGTGTATCTGTGCAATATGTATTTCGAAAGACGTATTTATCAAAAAAAAATGGGTGCGTGTGTAATGTTCGGTGGTCAGGAGGGGTCTTGAGATACAAACAGAAGCGTGACGTTGATAGATATTTATTTATCACACGACAGTTAACGATAACTTTAAATTGTAACTTTCTTATTTGCTATACTGTAGCTGACTCGGAGGTCCGAAGGAACTCAAGGAACTCAAAGAACTGACTAACATTATGGGTGGAGGACATTATAAACCAATACAAATGTAAACACATTTGGGAAAAGTAAACAAACAGTCTCTGGACTCTATACTCATTAACAATTACTGGAAATTTGATAATTCTAAATTTTGTTTATATAACATTAAAGAACAATAAGTCTTTTAAGATCAATGAAATCTTTGTTATAATATTAAAGAACAATTGATTAAAAATATGTAAACATTACACGTGTAATCTTTACGCGCGGTTGAAGTAAAACTTCTTTGACAAATATCGCAATTAAATTAAAACAAATCAATAATTAAATAAGGCATATTAGGTATATTAAAATCGTATATTTATAAAATATCATATATCAAAAGAATATAATATTATATATTTGTCAGGCAATTACAACGGTTACCGTGGTAACGATTAGTCATAATAGATTTTATTTATATTTATACACATTCATCCCACAGTAATAAATATACATTTAAAAGTAATAAGTTAGTTTTTTTAACCAAGTTTAAAAGTTATTTTTAGGGATGGGCCGAAATTCGTTTTACATTCGGTTTAACCGAATTTCGGCAGCTTGAGCCGAACTTCAGCATTCGGCCGAAATTCGGTTTAAATGCCGAACATTCGGCAACAGAAAAAAAAACCTACTTGCATTATTTTTACAGAAATAAATAGAAAGCATGTCTGTCATAACAATAAAATAATATTAAGTCTTTTATATACTCATTAGTCCGATCGAAATCCAGTTTGGAAACAAAAAAATCAAAACTGAGGTTGTATATCGTCAAAACGTTAGCATATAAAGAAAAAATCTCTAAAATGCCTCCGATGTCCGGCTTCCCACGAGAAAAGCGTTGAAAAATAGTTTTTTTTAATCAATTCAATTCAAATTCGATCTTCGAAATACTTATAATAATAATTAAAAAAAATTAAAATATTTAGACGTTTTCGAGAAAATGTTTTATGGTCTCGGGAGGCTGAAAATTACTCCCAACTTCAAGTGGATGTTCATATTTAAAAAAAAATATAGAAAAATATAGATAGGACGTCACAGTAAGCCGGAAATTGAAAAAACCTATTTTTCAACGTTTTTCATCCCCCCATTTCTCGGGGGAAGCTGGACATCGGGGGCATTTTACGGATTTTTGTTCCATATATACCTGCTAACGTTTTAAATACGTTAAACTTCAGGTTTTTATAAAAAAAAAATCTATTAAAAATAAATCTCATACATCTTCGCCTAATTAAATAGACAAAATGAAATAAACTAAGTATTCTTCTATCAAACATTTTAATTAAAATTCATAAATTGAATTAAAAAAATCACGTTTTTGTTCACTAAAGAAACATTAAGTATTTTTAATTATTAAAGGGTCACGACATATCTCTCGAGAAAGCGCGGTAAAATTGAACCGAAGTTCGGCCGAATTTTTTATTCTCACCAAATGTTCGGCCGAAGTTCGTATTCGGTTCAACTCGCATTCGCCCATCACTAGTTATTTTACATTTTATTTAACATATATTAATTACATTACATATTATTCAGTATTATTTTTCTTTTCCTGTGTAATGTATTCTATCTCATTCTTTTACCGGCTTAATCCTATATATTTATGTGTTTGTCTCTTTCTAGAGTCATTTTCGTTTTATCGAATTTCAAATCACAACGATTCTAAAGAAGTTTCACTTCAAAAAACTTTGATTGTTTTATTAATCATGGAGATTTTTTAGATAGGGGTAGTTTATGATCCGGAGGGAGTCGAAGGTAAATCTTTATTGGTTAGTTAGACTTGAACGTAGACGTAATTAATTAATAACCCTACGTTAAAATTGAAATAACAATATTGAACATTCCAAATATTATATTGTAAAAAAAAATTGTGATAAAATTAGGCCGATATTCAAAAATTTTGAAATGTCTTGAATGATGTTATAATGACTAATGAGGTAAGTCAATAAAATAAATCAATGACTTAATACCCCATGATTAGTATACTTTGTATATGAATATGTAAATAACTTCTTTTAAAGATGTTTCATAATGTAACTCTTTCTATATAGCGTAGATACAATATATGTATATCTCATCGTTTTTAGGGTTCCGTACCTGAAGGATGCCAACGGAACCCTATTACTAAGCCTCCGCTGTCCGTCTGTCTGTTAGAGAGGTGTATCTAATGAACCATATAAGATAGATAGTTGAAATTTTCACATAGTATGTATTACAAATAATAAAAATAAATAAAAATGAAAGAAACATTTTTTTAACGTTCGTAATCGATCATCGAAGCTAATATACTACATACATAGAGTAAAAGTAATGTATGATAGTACGGATTCCTTCGTGTGCGACTTCGACACACACATGACCGATTTTTACATCTCATTAGCTTGTCAGTTTAAATATCATTGCAATCCTCTATATGAATGGAGGAAAACTAGTTCTAAAACTCGTTAAATTAAGTGAATTATATTAAAACAAGACTAATACTTAAAATAATAAAAAATATTCTTCTTGTTGCAATATTTTTATCTACATAATTTATTTTTCATTACATTTTTATACTTAGGTACCTACCTACTGCAGAAATTATAAACACTTGACATAAGGCGTTTTATTTTATGAGTCATTAGAAACTATGTAGCTATGATTATTATGATTCAGATTTTTTAAATTAAATATAATTTACTTTGTTTCAATTCAATACTGTTTATAAATTAAAAGTTCTGTTAACATTTAGTCGTATATTTTATTATATATATGATTAAGAATTAGATAAAAAAAAAACGTGTTTGTATACTTATGTACGCACGTAAGAAGTTATAGGTAGATAACTTAAGACTTCTTTGGCGTAACAGAACAAAAATACCTAAAGGTTTCATCCCGTACGTTAGAACTCTCTGTAAATGGAATGAAACTAACTTCATCATGTAACTTTTTGGCTGTCGGTGTGCGCGCGCATCGTAGAAATTTTACTCACATATTTTTTCCTAAACGTGCTAAAAAATGTATAACTTCAAAAATATGTTCAATATATTGTTTATATACCTACGTCATAATGACAACATAACGAAACAAAAGTATATTTCCAATTATTATTGTCTTATCAAAATCAGTACCTACCACTTGTACTGTAAAGGGAAAATTATTGTTTTATTCGCATTATCGATAAAAGATATTAGATAATATTAGAAGTGCCATTTCACATAACTAAAACGATTAAGTTTATAGCTGTAACCGGTTTTCTCATTTGCTTTAATATTATATTAGGTATTAATGGTTTAAATTAGTTCCCAAAAGCATTATGTATGTCAATATAAGATTTAATTTGAATTTCATTTTTAAGGTCCGCCTTCGCTCGCGTGATTTGATCTAAACAATAAATATATATATATATATATATATATATATATATATTATATATATATAATATATATTATATTATTATAATATTAATATTATATTTTTATATTTATTTATTTTTCACTACGACATTTAACATTGAAAGTAATCTTAAACGCCTAATAATAAATATTAAATAAAGCATTTTATTTTAAATATGAAACTAAATATAAATAATCATAAACTTAGGGAAAAACCTTACTAGAACAATGCATTTGTATAATTCTTTCTGGTTTCACACCATAATGGCAACAACCGTTGTATTAAATAAATGTTAATATTAAAAATGCCATAAAAACAAAAACAAAGATAGGAACCACATATGAATAGCGACAATATAATATGTAGGTATGAAATGTAATCGCATTTCCGTTGATGACCTTTTTGTACATTATTTTTCCACTAAGCTAGCCGCCCCTAAATAACAGCTTTTTATCATGCACCCAACACTATGTAAACAACAAATAGAACTTAATACTTCTGATAACTGATTTTGTGTAGTCTAAACTAAGCTATCTTAATGCTTGTTTTGTGAAATTTGACACTATAGTTTCTACATAACGTAAGTCTTATACTTGATACTACTTATACATAAAGATGAAGAGGCTGTTTCTTATGAATTTTATTTTGTTTGAGTTTGCGTTAGATTACTCTGGAAATACCAGTTACATTTAAAGAAAATTGTATTTTATAGCCCATCTTTGGGAAAGGTCTTTATGGTAGTGTCTATTATCATGCTGTGCCCCTTAAAAATGAAGCATACATGAATATTGAATAAACTACTTGAGCGAAATGACAGGAAAAAGCTAGTTTGTTATGAAGCATTTGATAAGAATATAGTGTTCAAAGAACAATAAATACACACTTTGTTACAAGGAAAAAGAATTCGCCCTTGTTATTACGAATAATACACACTTTTTTACAAGGACAAAGAATTCGCCTTTAAGTTAAGTTGAAACTATTGCGAGCGCATAAATTAACATAATTTATTTTTAAACATTGTAAGAACTAAGTTTGGATGGAGTGTATAGGCAGTTGAAGTATATTGAAGTGTTTCTTTCTAAACAGTATTAAAATATATAGTAATCCTATTATTCAAGTGCCGTGGCTTCTTCGGCTGCGTAACGACATAGAGACATAGAACACGTTATAGATCATTATCGACTTTAAAAAGTAGGTAGCTTTTATAAAACATAATAAATAATAATATTATTGCAACATAGGTTTTTTTTATGATAAAGCTGATAATATCAAAAGTCTACAATATACATATATTTATCGTTGTTTTTTTCAAATAACTATTATAGAATTTGATGTAATCTTTAGAGCTAAATATAAATCATTATATACCGTCTTTTTAATACTTTCTAAGATTTGCGCGAATATTTGTCATTTTAAATAAAACTATCTTTTCGGGATTTTTTCGCGAATTCATTTTGATTTTTAGTTCCCGACATTTCGAATGCTTTACAGCAATCATGGTCACAGAAGATGACGGGAGAGTCTCTCCCATGACCATGATTGCTGTAAAGCATTCGAAACGTCGGTAATCAAACATCAAAAAAAAAATACCGTTTTTTTTTATTAAGAATGACCAATTAATAAAGACTTACTAATACGATTTTACGACTAGATATTAAATGGTTTTGAAATATAAATTTATTACAAAAAATGTGTTATGTTCGTCAAGGAAATTATTGCGTTATTTCAAGTCAATGTTTTTTATACAGAAAATTGATTAAAGATTTTCCATACAAAAACTTTCAACCTTCAACGATAAATTAAAATGCATCCACATCACTTATAAACATGTATGAACTTCTAATAGGTAATCTAATAAGAATATTTTCGAAATATTACATTTTAGGCACTAAACATCGATTAGGTATACACTTTATAACTTAAGAGTCGATTCCTAATCGAACTCACATAAACATTGCACTATTTATGAGTTGGTTATTCAAGTGTAAATGGCACCTATAGTGATTAGATACTACATATTACGAACATTGAGATGATAAATAAGAAATTTTCTAGCGTTCTTATCTTTATTTTCCAAGGACATATTATAGATAATATTAATTAAAACTCGAATTTTGTTATTGTATTAAATATATGCAAATTAATATATAATTTTAGCATAACAATATTGCTTTAAACCCGCAAACATAATCTAAGATTCCAGTCTATGTGGTGGATCCCTCCCTCATTTTCCAGGCGAAATATATTGTTTTAAACAATAAAACATTAACAAACACGAGTCAGGAGGGTTCTCACTAATACTTACTTCAGGCTATTTTTAATTTAAAAAAAACGTGTGTGTGTACTTATGTACGCACGTAAAAAGTTATACTTCTTTGGCGTAATAGAATAAAAATAGCTAAAGATTTCATCCGTCATAACTCTCTGTTTGTAAAAAGAATGCAGCTAACTTCATCATGTCGCTTTCAGCTGTTTGTACTCGCTTTTTGGCTGTCGGTGTGCGCGCGCATCGTAAAAATTTTACCCTCATATTTTTTTCCAAACGTGCCAAAACAAGTATATCTTAAAAAAATAATTGTTTTTTTAAGTACATAAACTCTTTCCTTGGGACAACTTAGTATCAATCGAATCGTTTTATTATTTAAAAAATATATTTCGTCTGGAAAAAGAGTGAGGGGCCCACCACATAAATCGGGATCTCCTACTACTAGTTTTATCGAGATGAGTCATCCAAGCGTATATCATTCAAAATATTCCACGATAGAATGAAAGTATTAATAGATATTTTAATAAATGGAATATTTTTCTTAGGTCAGAGGTCAAAGCAGCGTAGCTGTGATTCAATGAGAACGCTCTAGAGTCGAGGTATTACAACCACAACCGGGACAAATTTGTCTCGTATTATTCACTTTACTAACAACTTCCTCGCGACAAGTGGAAATTTAGTGACAACTCGAAGCACGAACGGGGCGTAATACAAGTACATACATACTTGAATAAATCACTTATAGTTTCACATATTCTAAGATCATAATAAGATCTGGCAAATATTCTCTTGCTGCAAAATGTAATGCTAAACAATACTTCAAATTACATCACTGTGTCTAAAGCCGCAGATTCTATTACCACAGGAGGCAAAAGTTAATGCCGTAACTACCTACTGGGTTACTTATAGGGTATAGTATTGCGTTTTCTTAAAAGTAGAAGGTATTACTCAAAACTTGTGTATTATTCATTTTATTTAAAAATATTAAATAAACAGAATCTGTTTTTTTTAAACAAAATTTTAATTGTGCAATTATATTTTGGTGCAAAATGCAAATCTGTTGCAAAATAAAAACATTAACAATGCACGGTTAAATGTCAAGGATCTGATTTGAATGTATATATCTATTTAATTGTTAAAACGATCTGTTTGAATTTCTGTTATTTTTATCACGTAAACTTTTATTTTTATATTAACTGACCGTCCTGAATTTTTAATATTTACACTAAAGGTATTTTATATTTCCCAAAACAAAAATTAAATCTATACATATAAAAAAATTCTAAATGAGTCGAATCTTTACATTAAATATTTTTTGGAAAATACTATTGTAATAGTCATTATTATTTATTAATATCGATACAGAGGCCGAATATATAGTTTTTAGAACTTTGTCTGTTTGTCTGTGACCGCATCACGAGAAGACCACTGGACAGATTGTGATGAAATATTGTATGATGATAGCTGGTTATCCGGGTCAATATATAGGATACTTTTAACTGCGGGAAAATATCTCATCTCCGAGAAATCTACACTATAAGTTAAAACGAAACTAGAGACGGAACCGAGCGGAGCGAGAGTGAGTCGCTAGTGTATTATAAAAAATACTGCTGATTTACGAAATAGCACAAGCGACACACTGCATAATAAATCGACTCTACATGAATAATAGATGACTGAGGACGTAATTAGTTTAAGGGCAACTGTTATCTCAGCCCCGTTCAATGGAGTGCACTTGAAAATTTATATCTGTTGCCTATTTTGCATTTTTAATAATATTTCATATGTGTATATAATCAATATAAAGTATAATACGTTCTATGACATTTTGTTTTCTTACACGTGATAATTTAATGGAAACAAAGTTTTATTAAGAAACAAGCGATTCACCCTCGCTTCGCTCGGGTTCGTCCCTAGGTATCTTTTAATGGTTAGTATGAAATACAAATCTTTGAATTTCTCGGCTTTTCTGTACTATAATATGCATGTATTATACATATAAACCTTCCTCTTAAATCACTCTATCTATTAAAAAAACCTGCGTCAAAATCTGTTGCGTAGTTTTAAAGATCTAAGCTTACATAGGAACAGACAGACAGCGGGAAGCGACTTTGTTTTATACTATGAAGTGATACAATATATTCATATTAATTACTTCTTCTCTAACAGATGAAAGTTGAAACCATCGCAATTATACGAAAGAAACCGACAAGTTGGGCTACTATTAAAAATGTGAAAGTTCGTTCGTATGTACATATGTGTAGACCGGAGTAGCACATAGGCTAGCTACTGTTAAACAAGCGAGCGAAGCGAGGTTAAATCGCTAGTTTATACATAAATATTTTTCTCATTAACTTGTTCACGTGTATGACAATTGCTCATTATATCTCGATCATGACGAAACTACTTCTTGTATTTTATAACTTTAGTACCCTTAACCTAAGGTAAATTAAAGTAATCTAGGCAATTAATATTTCAAACCCCAAATATACTCACTCACTGACGTTAGATTGTATTTAGTTTATTTAATATTTCATTTTACAGAAATGTGCTAAGCACCTAATTTCATGTTAAAAATTTCACACGCAACTTTCAAGTAGGTTAGTGTAAAATATAAGCCTTATAAAAAGAAAAAAATTTTTAAGGTTTATGTTTATAGTAAAAAGACGGATACATTATGAAATATGTACATTTTAATATAAATGTATTTCTTACACATTTATAACATTTATAAGCAATGTATTAGGTTTTTGTGGTAGGTTGCGGTTAGGTTACGAATTACCAAATTGTAAGATAAAACTTGACTTGAATATTTGTTATCTTAGAGATCCATATCTCTAACAAAAACCGAAATATGATAGGTAGGCAAGTTAAAACATACAAAACAAGCAGATTACTCGAAATTAAATCATCTGTTGTTCAAGAAATGAACGGTTTAAAAACTCACCTCTTTAGACTGTTTAGTTGCAAACATGAAGTCTCCTTTGATCTGGAAGTCCTTAGCGTCCGCGAATAGCTCGTGAGCGTTTATCATATTGTTAGGATCACTGACACTGAGCACTGTGCTATTACCGCCTGGCTTCCATCTTTCTACGTAGAAAACCTTTGAAAACCCTGGCCCTGAAGACCAGAAAAAGGTTTTCACGTAGCTCTGTATCATTTGGAATGTCTTCCCGCCATCCGAGGTCATGTAAAGCTAAAAAAATAAAGTATTCTTAGCATTCTAATATATCACATCCCTATGTATACAACCATTAACATTAGTATTATATCCAATAAATATAAAAGCTAAAAAAAACTTTATATCTTTCATCACTTAAAAAAACTTTGATTTTTTAAGATGTTATGCAAACAAGAAGCTAACGAGCTACAAATGGTTCTAAAAACGTGATAAATTATATTTCACGTTTTTGTCGTGTTCTGCAGCACTAATTGTAAGTGGATTAACCTATTAGGACAAACTAGACACCAGCTAAATTAACTCAATTCTGTAGACTAATTATCTTTATAACGACTAAAGGTTATTCAAAAATCATTCAAAACCGTTACTCCTTTAGTAATTATGGAGTATCTCTGTATTAATTACAATATCCAATTCTTCAACATCTCGCTAATTTTTCAACCGACTTCTTCAAAAAGAAGGATTCGGCTGAATTTGTTTTTATTATGCGGTATAAACAACCAAGTGAGTTTACTAAAGATATGAAAAATAAATCTTTATTTAATATATTTAATAGGTAGATATAATCTATATTAAATAGATATAATTTAAGTATCTACGGCTTCATAATAGTTATTATTTTTTGTCTGTATGTTTGTTTATCTGTATATAATAATATAGTTTCTTTGTGTATATAGTTTGTCTGTTTGTCTGTATATAGTACTAAAGGGATTTTAAATAAATTTTGTCTAGTGATAACTTAATACTCGGGTCAACATTTAGGATAACTTTTACTGCAGTAAAATATTTCATTCCTATGGGAAAACACAGTAATAGTTCGGCTGAGTTCGGTTTCTCTATCATTATTATTTACATTTAAAATTTCTATGATTTATTACACAAAAACTATTAGTTAATAATAGCAGGTTGTAATAGCAGGGTTAAAAATCAACATAGGTATTAACAATTTAGTGCAATCTCAATCGCAGTGAAAATCCCTATTTTCATGGGAAAATTATAAAATTTACTTTGTCTTGTCTATGTAACTAACTGTGAAAGAACGATAAACGAGGATGGTTTGTGTATATGTTACTGTAAAAGCCCGTATATTGGTAAATCTTATATTTAATCTTAGGATTTGCTACTTCCTATCTTTATATATATAATTCTTCTGTGAGTGTGTATGTCACTGAACTTCTCTCAAACGACTGGACCGATTTTGATGAAATTTTTTGTGTGTGTTCAAGGGGATCTGGGAATGGTTTAGATTCACAATTTGAATAATAATTTTCATCAAAAAAATTATTAAAAAAAGTTTGAAATTTTCAAATTAAAGACGTGTAGACAGGACAACGTCTGTCGGGTCCGCTAGTAACGTATAATATACTATATACATAATATGTAAATATTTTGTAAGCGATGGGTGAACTATGACAGTGCTTACTGCTTTGTTAAAAAAACTGTTTTTGTACGTTGACATGATTAACGCTGTTTAAACCTTGAGAGAAGCATCAAAACAATATACCTACTACATTTAGAAAATTGTAGGCTTACCAAAAGTCCGTAATCGCATGTATATATTCAAGGTAAAATACACTCATAATAACTATTCTAACTATTCATGAAATAAGTGTAACTAGACAATATTTATAATTTTAATTTATATTTCTTGTAACAATTTTCGTTCGCGTAATAGATAAGTACATATGAATCATATCTTCCCAGTGTCTGTTATGATTAATGATACGATGTTATTCGTCATTACTAAATTGAATGTAATGCATTATCTATTTATGTATATACGAATGTCAGTCAATGCACTAAATCTGTTAGGTATTAACCGAGACCGGCACAATTACTATTATTGATAAATTAATTACGATATAAATTGATAAATAATGAATAAAAATTATTATAGACTGTTGAAGATATGAATTTTATTTGTATATACGCCCATTAAACGAGAAAATTGTTCAATACAACCGTCGTAATATCTTTCTAGTGGGGGTCAAAGCCGAGTACTTTTGCATAGTTTAAGTCTAATTGAATGAACGCAAGTGCGCAATTATACTATAGAAATCAGGTTAATCCTTACTAATATTGCAAATATAAAAGTATGTTTGTTAGTCCATCCATTAGGCATTATACTTAAACGAAGCAATTGATAGACCTAATTTTTACATGTTAATATTTAACTTCACATTTAATCTTGGAAGTCCCTTCTCTGCTTCTAAATGTCGTATCATTTTGAAACTTTATGAGTTGATGATCAAGATGACTGTACAATAATTCTATACGAGCCGATTTGATAATAAAACTTGAGAGTGCATATTAGGAGTTTAGGCTCATTACAATCATTTTAAGGAATCCACACATCTTACACTTGGTCAAAAACCTAGTTTATTTTTTTTAAACTATTATTTACATAGGTGATAGTTTATGAACGTAGATAGCTAATAACTACATTTCATTCCGATTCATCGAATTCTTCCTGTAAATGTTGGGAAATGCGCTTAGGCATACCACCTGTATACATACAGGTGGTTATTGTAGGACTCGCTGGCTAAAAAAACCAGTACTACCCGCTAAAATCCAACAGAACCTCCCCCGTCTAAAAGGGGCATCGCAGGACGCTTAATGCTTTACGCACCCAACCACACGCCCAGACGGCAGTGTCCTACACTTGCAGTGACAAATTGATAAAAAAAGGTAATATTACTTACGTTCCTAGTAGAGTTAACTTTATCCATAATAACATATCTGTTCGGAATATCTTCATCAAACGCAAGCTCGCTTGGATGAAAGTCGAGGTCCGATCGACGTATTGTTTTTCCATTGTCGTACGTGTAATACAGTTTCTTGTTTGTTGAATCGACGAATACGCACTAGAAATTTATTTACAGTTAGATTTCGTGATAATAATAAAATTGATATGATATGTTACAGTAAACAGTAAATAATACAATCTACAAAAACAATAATCTTTTCAACAGATAATGATAAAATAACAATTAAAAGACTAACATTAAATAATTTTACAAGCGAGTACAAAGAATTTACAAGCTAGTAGTGTTAAATCAAGTAATTATACCTTGCAATGTTCTTTAACTATTATAATTATGATTTCAGGTTATTAACATAACAATAAGCCAAAATATATTAATATTATATATAATACCTATATGAAGGTAAATATTAATAAACTTTTTACGCGGAAAACATAATATAGGGGAAAAACATTTTTCTTTTAGATGTTAAGTGAAATAAAAGTCAATGATCTACTAAAACCAATTGATTGATCCTTATTATCTTCTCAGACAGTTTAATAAGTAGATACATAAGCAATTATGAATCATTATATACTATGTATAGGTAATTATTTCCAATATTATAAAGCTGAGAGCTAGCTATATGAATAATAAACATTTTGATTTGTTAATATTGAGCAATAGTTTTTTTTTCTTCTGAAAATTATTATATTATATCTCGAAATAAAACTAAAAAACTTTTTTAAGTACTATTTTAAATGTTATTACCTACTATAAATGCAATATATTCTATACATATAATACAATTCTAACTAAGTCGAATCTGTACATTAAATATTTTAAGAAAAATCTTATTGAAATAGACATTATTATCGATACAGAAGCCGAATCCATTTTTTAGAACTTTTGTCTGTCTGTCTGTAACCGCATCAAAAAAAACTACTAGAGGGATTTTAATGAAATTTGGTGTGATCATAGCTGGTTATCCGGGTCAACATATAGGATACTTTTTACCGCGGGAAAATATCTCTTTTCTGACAAAAAATACAAAAATTGCATTGTAAGAGTACATATATAATACTAATATGTAAAACCTAAGAATTCGGTTTTTTGGTCATCTGAACGCGGCCGCGGGCAATGCTAGTACTATTATATAACAAGTAAAAACAACACACACACCGTATGTAAAGCCAGAGGCCAAAAATTTTAAAACTAATAATATTATGTCGACTACAAACATAATACTATATGAAAAACAATGCCTTTGAAAGTGCATAACAGACAAGGGTTCTCAATCTCATACTATTTAATTAAGCTTTGTTTTGCCAATTATGATCAATTGTAGTTACTATAAAACAAGTTTCATTTTTTTTATAATGAAGGTAGGTATGAAGTATTACCATTAACTATTATATAAGTAAAGATTGAAGTACATTAAAAAAAAATATTTTACCATTTATTAGTTATTTGTATAACAAAATTAAAAATGGAAAGTGGTAAATTTCTTTTTCTGAGTTTTTTAAAAGCCCTTAAACGAAAAGTTCCTATAATAAAACCCGGTAACGTGGCGGTTTTAACCTACTTAAGACTTCAATATGTATCGTATACCTATAACAAAACCACACGCTGTAATTTGACACAAGCGACACTTATTACATACATAGTTCAATGACTCGTACACTATTCAAAGATGCTTGTTATCAAAGATTTGTCCTTTCATATTAGATTGTATAAGTCATTAACTTGTTTTGGACAAAAGCTTAACGTTCGTATTTATGCCCTTGGGATAAAGTCATTTGCGATTGCTATGTTTGCCAAATTTATTTTCTTTTAAATTATTTCTGGCCATATATTATGTATTAAAGCTCGTTTAAGTCGAAAGTGTTAAACATTTGACTATAAATTTAATAAACTACTAATATTTTAAAAGATACTTACAAATTCTGGGTACTTTGGGTGGTTGAAGAATTTATCCAATTGAGCATAGCCACTATCTGGAGAGTCTCCCAATCGGAAACTTTCTGTTTTATTTGTGAAGTTTTTTCCATAATCATAAGAAATGTATAGAGCTGATGCAGAAAGTGCTCCTTTATTCCGAGAACTAGAATCTCTTGCCAAGCATATGATCACATTAGAGCCTTCACCAACCCAGTGTACCATTAACTGTTGATGGCTGTCATTTAGATGAGTAGTCTGTTGGAAAAAGTGATATAATGATTAGTACATAGCATGTATACATATGTAGGATAAAGGTAAGCATTAGACATTTTTTTTTAAATTCCCTGCACAAAAGTGACCTTAGATAGATCTTAATAGCGAAAGTTAGAAGAGGCCTTTGAAAATAGGCACATGGACATCAGAGACGTTATGTAAAACTTAATGTACTAATTTTTAAACATTCATGATATACTTTCAAATTATTCTTCCTTCATATTGTCTTACGAAAAGTTTATTTTAATGCCTATAATTTCTAATAGAGATTGGAATCCCACTTATAAAATATTTCAAATCAATACACTTTTCAATAAATTATAAAAAAGATTCATACAAATAACATGACATTTAACATGTTTTTAAGTCAGCGTCAGAGATCTCAATCTCTAACATAATAAATCTTGTTTTTTCAATCAACAAGTACCTGAGAGCTTAGCTCGTGTTTTGGAAAAGAATTAAAAATTGTGTTTATTTCAGAAAAGACACCTACATATATAAATAACTCAAAAAGCAACAACTTATCTAAATACATAATTTGATCCAAATCATTAGAACCATTTATAAGATACAAAAAATAAATTTATATATATACAGGAATTGCTCATTTTAACATTATAAGATATGTAACACAAATAAAACACATTGAGAGAGAGAATCATACCAATATGAAATTAAATAAATTGTTGATTATTTAGAGTCATATACAAGTACTATAATATATGTATACTAAAAAATAAATTTCTAAATTACATATTCAATTCAATATAAAAAGTTAATTAACAATAGCAGCATATTCCACAACATTAACCTAAATGGTTATTCTGAATGAATATAATTAAAAAGTAAATAATAGAGAAATACTTACATTTAATTTAAATTAATATATTAATTCATTTACAATTAAATTAAAATGACATAATTATTAACAGTTACAAAAGTATCGTAAGATAATAAGCTGGAATATAATAAATATTACACTATTAAAATATATATTTATGAACAAGTTAATAACAATGCTGAATAAAAAATAAAAATAATATAATTTGCCTTGACCTTACCAAATAGAATGTATTTACTAAATTCTTAAGAAATATATCTGCAAGTAATATTTCTATAAATAAATTTAAAACGAACTATCTGCCCTTCAACGCAAAATACAAAACGCATTTTACTGTGGATGACAATTACAATGACGCGGTAAAGATAAAAATAGAAAAAAGTATATACTTTCTTGTTAAATGTAAACATTTTATAGAATATCCGCTACTCATATCTAAGTAATAAACAACAAAATAAATCAATGTCATATTATGCGGGCAGTGAACGATAGGCAAATCAAAACAAAGGGGAGATATTGAATTAATAAGGAAATTATAGTTACCCATATATTGAAGTTTTTGTGGTCTTCTGACGATGGAGGCGGTATTGTCGTGGCATCGCGTTTTGTCCTTTCTAACGAATTACTATCTTTTTCTTCACCGAATCTATTTATTACAGTTATTTTTCGTGAGACCTCCGGCTCCGCCACGTAAAGTGTAACTCCCGGCGAACCATATCGTTGAACACTTAGTACGCACGAAATAATATTCATAAAAGCAAATAAACCAATTTTTAACCCTATTGACGCTAACATTTTGTCATCACTGCAAATCCAAATCCATCCGACTACGACTTTATCTCGAATAAAACTGCGCTTTGACTGATTTACCAAAACACAATGAATTGTCAATTGACAATTGAAAACTGACAGCATTTATCGTTCGATGAATGACAACTCATAACAAATAAAAACTATAGATAACTTCTAATAAGATTGTTTAACAAGTAGATTTTAAGGATTCAAATTTATGTATTAAGAACCTATTCAGAGTATATTATATTACAGGTATCTATATTTTACTAGCATTGCACGCAGCCCCGCCCGCGTTTTGATGACCAAAACCCAATTTCTTAGGTTTTACATATTAGTATACTCTTACATTACAGTTTTTGTATTTTTTCTCAGAAATGAGACATTTTCCCGCTGTAAAAAGCATGGATGACAAATAAAAGTAAAAAGTATCCTTTATGTTGACTCGGATAACCAGATATCACCATTGTATTTCACTAAAATCCCTTCAGTGGTTTTTCTGTGATGCGGTAACAGACAGACAGACAGACAGACAAAAATTCTAAAAACTATAGTTTCAGCCTCTGTATCGATAATCATGTTTAATTCAATAAGATTTTCTAAAAAATATTAAATGTACAGATTCGGCTTAGTTCCAATTTTATTATATTTGTATGGATGATATTTTTAAGACTAGAAACGGCCAGTACTATTCGAATGTTTTTATCTTAAAAATGGGGAAGAATTTTGCTCTTCTCTCCCACCAGATGTCGCGATCACTATAGCCCTCACATGGAGGGTAGAAGTAAGGAGGACCATCTCAGTGTATTAAAAAGTCTCCGTTGAAATGGAGCAAATTAAGGTGGCGCTATAGTAGCAAGTGAAAGAATTTTAAGACGAGCGCCACAAATTATTAGAGTAGGACATTAAATTAAAATAGGAAAAAAAAATCCGCTTTGTTACAGCGCATTTTTTTAAGTTATTATAATATACAGACAAACATAAATAATAATGGAATAAAATTATACAGTTTTTTTAAGTACCCCAATTATTTGTAAATTAAATTATTATTATTTGTAAATTATGTTAAATTTTTCAACCCAGCACATTTCACTCTGTTTATAACTACTAAATTCATATCATTTCCATTTCCTACACTAGCGCTATTTCGGTGAGTGTTCGAACAATAATTTGCTGTTTACAAGTTTACACTATCCCCCATATCCCATCCCCCCACCTTACTCCCTCCGTAACCCATCCATAAGCCCTCAGTATATTTAAAATTTAATTAAAATGACAAATTGTGCAGTGCCAGCATAGAGTATATTGCTACATATTTATATAAAAGTGCCAGTATGCAAAAAAATGGATATCATTTGTTCCCAAAAAACAAAAAACTGAAGAAATTGTGGGCTAAAGCAATAAGACGATTAAAATTCGCGAAATTATAATCTTTTATTTAATCATATAAGGAATACGTCCTCCAAATTTCACGTTTCTATGACCAGTGGTTAAGACTGTGTGTTGACTGTGTGACCATCAGTCAGTCAGGACCACCACAGGATGCACCTCTCCTTCTCAATTCTTCCTTCAGCTGGTCTAACTTCCATTTACTCGTCAAGAAATGTCTTAATAGTTAATTGCGGCATTAACACCGTATTGCATGTATGTCGCAGGTAAATTGTAAAAACCGAAAATTATAATTAACCCGAACCGATAAACCAAAAATAATTACAATTTTACGGTTTTTTCAATTTCCCTGGGACATGTACTTATTAGTTATTATAAAGGCAAAAGGCTTATTAAGGATAAGGAATAAGGATAGATATATAGATATGACAGGCCGATAGAGGATAATTAAGTTAGACATGGAACATCCGTTGCTGTGTAAGTGTTGGGAAACCCAATCTAACTAATTATTTATCCATTCCACCACGAAATTCCATCGGCTGGCTTACCGAGGCAGTTACCGTACCGAGGTACCGTTTTCTACAAGAACCTAGGGGTTGCCCTCACGGTCCACTCTGCTGTCGCATATCAGAGCAAGAGCAACCCACAGCGCCTCTCGGAGCGTCTCTTAGCCTCACGCACTGTTGAATTGCCGGACGCTACTCACTTTGTTTGCTAAATTGTAAGGATTGGGGTACATTGGTCACAATTCACAAATACATACCCGAGCAATGCGCACCCCATATTAAAGAATTTACTTCAATAATCTCGTCTTACAATCATATGTGTGTATATATATATATATATATATATATATATATATATATATATATATATATATATATATATATATATATATATATGTTTCAATCGTCATAAATAATCGCTAGATAATTGACGATTACGATTAACCGTGAAATGTCGATAATTGTAAATTACGATTAATAGTAATCGTTTCATAGTAAAAAACTCCATCGGTCTTTCTGGCGTCACAAGGGCGTATCGCAATTCGCGCTTTACATGATACGCCCTTAGACGAGGAAGAAGTCGCTGCGGAAGAGGAGGCCGTCGTTGACCCAACGCCTGCCAATGACATCCCTCCAAGCGCGACGGACCAGCCTTGGAGTCTTTATGATTTTAAGTGGGAAGAATTACTAGTTTCTCAAATTCCGCCTGAATTGAGAAGGGAAAAGTTTTCTCAGAATAATGATACGGTCCGACAACTCCATGTGTCGACCCGCATGACATATTCGTTGATATATGGGATCGGCAAATTATGGAGCACAAGCACATTGCCTTGGAGACGAACGTATATGCTCAGGAATCGGCGGCAAGACAAATGCTCGTTGACTACAATCTTCATCCCAGGAGCCGCATCGGCCGTTGGTTAAACAACGGTCGACGAGTTCTATGCCTTTTTTTGTATTTTAGTTTTGAGACCAAAGGAAAAGGTCATTCTATTTCTTGTAATTATTGTTTTATTCAAATTCTAGTCAAATGTTAAGTGATACATTTGTGGCTAATTTGTAGTAGTTTTTGTATTGTTTAAACTTTAGTCTTCTTTTGTATTTTAGTTTTGTGACAAAAAGATTTTTGTTCTAGTAAAATGATAGATGGCACTGTGTTAATAATTCTTTTTTTAGTACTTTTTTCTTCAAACTTAACATTTAAATAAAAACTTGTTGTGCATTTTAGTTTTGAGACTAATACTGCCCTCCCGAACCTAAAGTGCAGTAACAGCAAAAACACGAATTCGAGAAAAACGCGCTTAAAGTTTAGAATCCATAAAAATATATCAAAAAGAGACTTTTCGATAAAACCTTGAATGGAAAGTGAAAGAATATGTACCAAACTAAAATACTAAACATTGTTACGTTAGTTTTTTTATAAAAAACTATAATTATGGCAATTTTAATTTTTTTGCCCCTATTACTACACACACTTTATTTGTATAATCTTTTTAAAAACTGTTTTAAATGCAGTAAATCCTGTTATTACTGCATTTTAGACATTTCTTCCATGATTGTTACTAACTAAAGTGCAGTAATATTATGAAAATACTGCTATTTAATTTGTTTTTTTGAACAAAACACTGATATTCCACACTTATAGTAATATAAAATTACCTTTAATTTTGATAAAAATATGTAATTTCTTAAACAAAACTGGACATGCATTTATGACTATGCTATTAAAACTATTCATCAAAACATTGTACATTATAATCTAATAGTGTAAATTGTTTTATATGACTAACAATATAACAATCTTTACAAGATGTTGACAATCTTAACTAGTTAATCCACCATAAAACTATATCACATGTATTTCTCATGCATGGATCAATAAAATTTACATAAAATCTTTCTTCTGAACATAACTAATTACTAAATGAGTATTCTTGTCTTACAAAAATAATAGTCTGAAAAGATTATGGAAGGGAGAACTAAGGAGAATTAACTTATATGGGAAACAGGTTGAAAAAGTGTCCAGTAGTGAGCAGCAAATTATAGCTCAGAAACTCACCGTTAAGCCTAGTTCGCATTAAGCTAGTATTTTAGTCTAGTAGCGAGTAATTTAGTAACTGAACGTGTCTGAACACTAAAAATTTAGTCGATTAATTTAGTAAGTAATTTAGTCGAGTCAATCCATTTTATTCTATTTTTTTGGGCGAGTAGCAGCCCCCACCACGCGTCCGAGCTCACTGGTTCACCGGCTAAACAAGTACGAACCTGTCGAATTAGTCGAGTTCATTAGTTGCCGCCATAACATTCATTAACAGAAAATTTACACAACTTTCGGACATTCTCAAACTATCGAAGTATTCTTTGGGATCTTCCAATGCTAATTCCTTCAGAAGACAATTAGTAGCTCCTAGTTTATCTTGTTTTTCGATCCATTTTCGTACCCATAGCTTCTTTTTATTAATCACACAAATTTCCTCATCCACCTCTTCTAAAATAGCCGTTACGATCAGCTTAATCAGTTTATTTACTTTATTGCGTTGTAGGCTGTTCATCTTTCAAAACACCACTCACTTGTAAACTGTACTCGACCAAAGTGCGAACGAGTTTTGGTGAGTAGCGAGTAATTTAGCTACTAAATTACTCGCTACTAGACTAAAATACTAGCTTAATGCGAACTAGGCTTTACAGCACTAGCGTAGCAAGTAGATGTGATGTGAAGTTAGTAGTTTTTAACGGAGTGAAGTGTGCTGAATTATTATTACTTGAAAATAATATATAATTATATTGCTGTTTGCCTATGCTAGAACTATTTAGAAAAGTGCGCCACAGCAAAGCGGAAATCTTTCTTTCCTTCTTTAATTCACCTTCTTACTTTTATGACGTTATGTTTTAAACTAGCGACTCACCCTCGCCTCACTCGGGTTCGTCCCTGGATACTTTTTTTTGAGCGGAACTCTAATTCTTTTTTTTAAATAAAAGTAGCCTATATTACTCCCTATAACATCAGTTACCTTCCACTGAAAGTCCGTCAAAAACAGTCCAGCTGTTTCAGAGATTATTCGGAACAAACAGACAGACAAAAAAATTTAAAAATTAGTTTTTCTTATAAGTACCGTATATAATTTCATATGCATTTAGTAAAAAGGTTTATTTTGACATTACAAACAGACACTACAATTTTATTTATCTGTATAGATGTATAGATTCATATACTTGTTTTCTGTGGCGCCACCAATGTAATGCTTGTCAGCGGTCACTTTTTATACCAGAAATAGTTCTCCTTAGTTCTACCCTCCATATCTCTTTGGTACAGACACAGCATGGCACGTCAAGTCAGCCTTAAGCCACAGATTAAGGAGACTGCCTCAAACCGCGATATTGCCTGTCCTGTGTTTTAATATTTTAATAATTTACCTATTAAAACGCAGTATTAGGGAATAGTATTTGACTTTAAGTATTTTAGGTAGTATGAATTGGATGAAGCAAACTAACTAATATGCAGTAAAATTTATAAATATTGTAAACTAAATGGTCTTTTACAAGCAACTACAAAACATCCTACAAGTTAAACTGCAGTAAAGTTATTAAATACTGCATGTCTTTTAGTTTTTCACAAGAAATTACAAAATCCCCCACAAGTTAATGTGCAGTATGGAATGTTAATACTGCACTTTAATTAGGAATATAAATAAAAAATATTTTTTCTTAACCTTTGCAGTATAATCAATTTGTATAGAGTCGAATAATACTGCATTTTAATAAGTTTTTTCTTGAATCTCCTAGAACAAACTACTATTTTAAGTGCCACAAAATATGATAAAACACTGCAGTTTAGTTAGGAAACAGAGAAAAATCTTGTGCAGTATTAATTGTACTGCGGTTTAGCTGGTAAACATGGAATATTTTAACAGATTTGTGATATTTTTGCTGTTACACCTTCCGAAAAAACATTAAAATAAAATACTTTTATTAGCGCTACAGAAAAAAGAATTAATTTGACTGATAGCTACTAAAATGGGGATTTAGAATATATATTTAACTCAAAACCGACCAAAATGCCTATTACTGCACTTTAGGCTCAGGTGGGCAGAATAGGTACTTGTTTTGTATACATTTCAATATGTTATTTAAATTTGAAAAAAACTTGGGTTTGTTATTCAGTTTTTAAACCAACATATTGCTATTTTAGTTAACGACTTGGTAATTTTATTATTATGTACAAAAAATGCAACTTTACAAATAGTTCGATAAAATCGATTATTTTTTAGTTAATAGATATTTTACAAATCGATTTATTTTAGAGAGAGAAAAATAAGTTATTTAATTTATAGTTGACTGTGGTTTTCACAAAAACAAGTGAATATTTTATTTTTTTATTAAGTTTACATTAAATTACAGAACAATTACACTCTGTTTAGCAGCTTGTCTGGCCTTTAGACGAACTTGTGCAGCAATTCTGTCCAAGTCACGTCTGCCCTGAGTAGTGAGGATGCGGCCACCGTCGGGAATCTTTTCAACTAGCTTAAGAGCTTCAAGTGCCTGAAGCGCTTTACGAGCAATGCTGCCTGATGATCTATAAATTACATTTTAGTTATTAGTATAGCCTACATTTAGAAAGAACAAACCTACTTAAACAAACATTTGAAGATATTAATTACATATTTATATCGTTTTTTATTTTTAATCTTATTAACTACTAGAAACTCTTACTCATGCCTCACATGTTCATATACATGTTCTATAGCTAATTTATCTAGACTTCCTTTGTTTAGTTTCGTAAATAAACTAATTAATATATTAAAATATTTTTATATACATATTACTCTACATAGATAAGACAAAATTAAATTGTTACAAAATAAGAAAAATAAATTACCTGCAGAAATGTGAAGGGGTGACGCCATTGCGTTTACGACCTCCGAAAATCTTAGTTACAGTCTTGACTCCAACTGGGGATCTGATGTAGATGTGACGAAGTACAGCAGCGCAGCGTACATAGAACCAATCAGGGTCGTACGGTGCCAATTCTTTGAAACGACCAGTCTTGACGAGATCCATGTGTTCTGGCACCTTGACCTTACCCATTCTACAAATAAAAAATATTTAAAAATGAAGACAATTATTATTATAAAAATCTTTTACAACACATTTTAACCAATAATACTTTCTTAGATTTACGCGACTATTTGACATTTTAAATAAAACTATCTTTTCGGATTTTGTCGCGGATTTATTTGCATTTTTGTTTCCCGACGTTTCGAATGCTTTACAGCATCCATGGTCACGGGAGAGACTGAGGTGTTACATGTCTTGGAGGTATAGTTGTTACAGACAGCCTACCCACAATTAACAAAATGAAAATTGCACCAATTACATTACAATATTTTTTAACTTTAAACATTTTCATAATTTTAATTATAATTGAAAATGGAATATTATTTATTTATTTTTGCTATTATTTTTATAATTATTACAATTTTAAAATATTAATTAGTAATCTATATTTAGTGTTGCCATTATTATATTTATAACCATAAAGAAAAATATAAAATATAGTGTTAATTATTTAAGCCATATAATTGTTCTATGTGTAATTTAAAAAGTTTTAATTAATTAAGGATAATTATTTTAATTTAGTTTGCTATTATTTAAAAACAACTTACTAAGCAACACTATTACTATATACTTTTACAAATGAGAAATGGTTATAAATATAATAATGGCAACACTAAATATAGATTACAAATTAATATTTTAAAATTGTAATAATTATAAAAATAATAGCAAAAATTAAATAAATAATATTCCATATTCAATTATAATTAAAATTATAAAAATGTTTAAAGTTAAAAAATATTGTAATGTAATTGGTGCAATTTTCATTTTGTTAATTGTGGGTAGGCTGTCTGTAACAACTATACCTCCAAGACATGTAACACCTCAGTCTCTCCTGTGACCATGGATGCTGTAAAGCATTCGAAACATCGGGAAACAAAAATGCAAATAAATCCGCGACAAAATCCGAAAAGATAGTTTTATTTAAAACATTTTAACCAAATTAACACATATATATCTGTATAAATATTGTAATTTAATCTTGGCCATAGTAAAAGCAACATGAGTCAGGCATGATTCCTTTTAAATTTCTAATTTGTTTTACTGATATATTGATTATTTTTGTAAATCATTCGCTATACTTTTACAGCACTACAAGGCCCTATGGTTGTATGTTCTTAGGTTGTATATAATTTTTTGGTGATAACCTTCCCGGGTCGTGTTTGTTTGTATGTTTTTTGGTTTAAAAAATATTTTTTGCCCGGAAAAAGAGTGACACACCCTTAACATTAAATAAAACATAAGCACACAGTTCAAGTTCTTATTTTATGTATTGAAAAATGTGTATGAGACATACTTTTTCAAATGGGCAGCAACGGTCTTGACAACCTTGTCTTGTTCAACATCCTTCAGTGTGACTGAACGCATCTGAAAATAAAAAGTTAATATATCAATTGAATGAAAGTTTGAAATTACAACTTAGGTAACAGAGTATTAACTTGTAGTCCAATATATTATAACAAAACTTTTATTTGTTAAAACCAGCTACTGCTTGAGACTGAGAAAGCTAAAAGCAGAAAACACATGGATGTCATCAAACACAGTCATTGAAATTTTAACCAAAACTTATATCATACAATATAAAACCCATTAACTTTCACATGAGCTGTTCATTAATCTTGTAAGAATAAACAACATAATACATAATATCTTTATGAAATCTTCACAAAATCGACCAAAGTAATAAAACAGTTAAATCTATCTGGTATCAACCAGATAAACTTATAGAGATTGAAGTTTTAAAACTTATAAGATATGTAATAAAATAGTATACTTCAAAAGTAATAAAAAAATCCAATTGAAATAAAACTTTATGACATTAGAAGAGAAACATATCACTTTAGTAAATACACAGAATATTTATTGTTTTAGGATGACAAATATATACTAAAGAATTAACAACGTGATTATATATATAAAATTGGTATATCATATAAAATTCCAATACTTAAATATTTGTATAAATTTTATACTAATAAATATCGAAATTAAGTATATGTATTTATTTAATTTTCAATAGAATAAATAATTATACATGAGGCGATTTTGAAATTTACGACATAAAATTCAATATTACATATCAATTATGAACAATTCTAAGACAAGTGAGGTTATGTTATACATTGCAATAAAATGCTACATTTCAAAGGACACAATAATTTTGATATTAGCTATTCAAGTAAAAAATATTATTTACAGGTGATGTTAGAAAAATAACACTAAAACTTTTAATGTATTGTAGTAAAATATTATTTTTAACAATTGAGTTGAAAGGTGCAACATGACATGAGTCTATCAATAGCCCTCCAAAACTTGTATGTCACACAGAGATTTACATTAAATTAATTAGAATTTTACCTTACACAGCAATGTGGCACTTTTTACTCACTAATTTTGATGTTAACACTTAATTTTTCACTAAATACCATGCGGTTTAACCACGACACTCACCTTGCCTTGTGTTGGCAACCGGAAGAAAGAAAGAGATGGTTAAAAAATTGTAGTGTTGTTGCTTGAATTAAAAATTGAATATGGTAACATGTGTTTGAAGTGCATATTTTAATAAATTGATCTTTTTTATTTATATTATAATTCTATTAATGAATAGTTGTTTCTAATAAATAGCAGAACTACTTGTATTAAATTTCTCTATAATCTCTAATATTCCTCTAAAATATACAAGATAAAAATAAAAAATACGAAGTGACTATTTGTACGGGTACTGGATGAATAAATTATATTTATTCGTACATTTATTCAATTTTTTTTTAAATTTCCACTCAAATTGATAAAATAAAATTATTCGTCCGACTTATGTAAGAATAATAATAAATTGTTTGTCCAGTACCCGTATTAATAATTATAAATTTTTCGTACAGTACCCGTACTAATAGACTCAGCCTAAAAAATAATATTCTCCCAATTTAATATTTTTAATAAATATTGAGAAGCTACATATTTATTACTAGTGTATTTTATAGCTTGTATTCAGGTAAATAATTAATATTCAATAAATTAATAAAATCAAGTTTATTGTATGACAACTATCCGGTTTTTAGAGATATTAGTTTATGACTCACAGAAGGGGTAGCTGTGTCTCTGTCTATGATTGTTTTGTTGTCAAATTCAAGAAAATGGCCGCGAAACAAAATTCTATTGCAAATGAAGGTAAAGTTGAAAAATAACTTATAGAAATATAATATTAAGTATTTTATTCAATTTTAATATGCACGTGAATAATAATTGTTTTTTTCTAGTACATACTTGGAATTTAAAATATTACGCTTCTAATAAAAAAAACGTCTTTTAGGTCCAACAACATCCAGTGATATTCCTTTGACATCTTTAGAACAAAGTCTATTAAGTCTTGAAAAGCTCGATCGTGCCTCACCAGAACTATGGCCCGAGCAAAGTAAGTTTGTATAATTTACGAGTGTTATTAAACTTAATGATTCACTGTAAAAGTAATAATTTTCAAAAGTGGCGCGATTACATTATATTTCTAATGTTGTCATCCCGTCCTCCATTACGTTTATTCGGCTTTGGTGATCGGTTATAACGTCTAGTTTTTAAACATATAATTTGAAATGGGCGACGGGAATAGTAATTTTTCGAACGATGATGCTTCAAGATGCTCAAATGAATCTCTTGTAGTTCCAGGGGTTTCGGAGTTTGCAGCTATGCAAAACCCCAACCAATCTCCACCTTCGTGGAATAAAGGTCTTACCAAAGAGGATTACACATATATACAACGTGAGTAATAGTTATTAATATATTTATTCAATATATTTTTAAATATAAAAATCAAAAAATTAATTCCATCTGATGTTTCAAATTATTATACCTAGGTTATTTTTTTTATTACATAAATTTCTTCATATTAAATATGGCTAAATTTCGGTTGTTACAAATTACATATTTCAAAAAGTTTAATGTTCTCACATTTCTTTTGCCAGCTTTTATTGATTTATTTCAAATAATATAAGTAGATTTTGTATAGGAATATAAGTGATAAAATTCTGGTGATAAATATGTCTGCTGATATAAAATTCATCTTGGTTAAAACATGCAAAAAGCTGTCTTGGTAAAAAGTAGTAATGACTTTTGTTACAACTAAAGTGTTCTGTTTACTGAACAGTAATGTTAGTACCTATGTGAATTCTTTGGAGAAATTAACTAAAATATTGTAGTAAAATATTTTGTTCATTTCAGAGTTAGGCTCGTTAACAATAAGCAGCCTTATTACAGAAGTCAAAAAGCTACATGATTTAGCATACCAGTTAGGCTTGGAAGAAGCTAAAGAGATGACACGAGGAAAATACTTGAATATATTTTCCAATAGGCGACAACGATGAGTGATCAAAGATTAATATTACTTTATATTATAGTAGGGGAGCTCAAGAGGGAATTTTCTGTAGTTACTTAAGCGCGGCAAATTAACATAAAAGAGCACTCTATTGAGTACTTTCACCACAATAAGTCTTCTATATAAAGGGGCGCGTCTAGGGAAGCCGATTAAAATATTTAAAAAATGTTTTGATAAGGTAGAAATACTTGAAACCGTCAGATTAAGGTGTGGTAGGCTAGTCACATCCTGAAAAGTGTCCAATTTAATAATCTGCCGATTTGCACAAGCCGAAGAGGCAAAAATCGACTATAGTTTATGATGATTTATATAGAAGACTTATATTATGGTGAAAGTACTCAATAGAGTGCAAGGTAACCTCTTTTATGTTAATCTGCCGCGCTTGAGTAACTATAAAAATCCCCTCTTGGGCTCCCCTACTATTACAAAACATTTTCTTCTGCTCCAAAAGACCATTTATTAAATTTTATCGAATAATTTTTATATATTTCAGATTATTCAGAAATAAATAATCTGAAATATATAAAAATTAGTACTTAAAGAATGTAAAATATCAGTCAAGTGCTAGTCGAACTTGCACATGTAGGGTTCCATACCATAATCATGGATTTTTTTTTATGAGCATGGCAACCTTTTTGGAATTCACCATCTTGGTATTTTATTATTTGTTGTTATAGCGGCAATAGAAATCACACTCTGTAAAAAATTCAACTCTACCTATTACGGTTCATGAGATACAGCCCTCTGACAGACGGATGGACAGCAGAGGCTTAGTAATAGGGTTCCGTTGGCACCCTTTGGGTACAGCATCCTGAAAAATCAAACCCAAACTAGTCGCTACTTATAAATATTGTAACAATAAGAATAAATATAAAAAATGTGTTATGCACAAAAAAATGATCTTATTTTTAATTGTTATAATTAAATTAAAATATTAAATCAATAACAAATATTTAGTACTTTTAGTGTTATGTGCTGAATAATTTTTCAGATCAAATAATAATTAGACTTATAATTTAAAAACATGTTATTCAAGACAATTTGTAAATATTAGTCAACTATTCTATTGTAATACCATATAAGATATAATAAAACCATATTATAATAGTTATATTTATTTTATAACCTAATGAACAATAACTAATGTTATAATAATGAAAAAGAAATTAAATTCTATCTATAAATCTTATTTTAAGAGGTCGATTGGGTCTCACAATAAAACTTCTGGTTGGTTGCACTTCTCCATAATGATATTCGAGCTTGTACTTTTGTAAAACCTATATGAGAAAAGAATTACAAGATTATATTATTAGCATCAGTCAAGTCATTAAATTATATTATTTAATAAAAAAAAGCAGGGGTAAAAATTTAAAGTAAGGCAGTGGTAGCTCAGTGGTAACGCGCTCGCTTGGGAAACCGAGTGAAACGAGTTCAAATCCCGAGTCTCGCAGGTCTGTGATATTTTCATGTGCGAATCATTTCGAACATGATTACCACTTGTCTTAACGGTGAAGGAAAACATCGTCAGGAAACCTGCATGTCTGAGAGAACCTAGCAAGTTTTCAAAAGACATGTGATGTTCGCCAACCCGCACTTGGCCAGTGTGGTGGACTATAGTCTGATTCCCCTCGTATTGAAGGGAGGCCCGTGCCCAGCAATGGGACGTTAAAAAGGGCTGAATACATAGATTAAACTTCATAATAGTGGATAATTTATGACAGATTTTTTACCAGTACATTAGCATAGTATTATATGATCTGTGCCAGTACATACTAACAAAATAAGCATTTATAAATAATACAACTTTTATTTTTAATATAAAAAGTAAAGATTATAAAGTAACTACATACCAAGTTGAGAACTTTATTTTTAATGAAGTTGCTTATGAATCTTGGGCTTTACAGAATCTAATTTTATCAATGAAAGCTTGTGAGTTAGTGTGGTAATGGAGATGGCTGTATCATACCTACAGCTCTGGATTTACACTAGGTGCACTCGGGGCTAGTGCTCCGAGCGGGAAAAAAGTTTTCTTCGCGTAATCAAAAATGTTTTTCTTATTTTACAAAAAATGAAAAATAAAAAGAGAATTACGTACATTTTTCGAAAAATTGGTATCATTAAGAAATTATTTTTTAGCATTTTTCAAAAAAAATATAATCAAAAAAGTTCACTCTCAATATTTTATTTATAAGTTCTATAATATGGCGGCATTTTTTACTATGCCCTGGAGGCTGGAGCGGCGCTAAGGTTAAATCCGACCCTGCATACCTACTGTGCTGTATCTGCGAGAAAATGACTAATAATATAATTAATAATCAATATTTTTTACCCTTATAGTTAATAAAGAAAGCATAGTTTCAGCTATATTCTGTCCCACACACTTCCTAGCACCAAACCCAAATGGTATGGATGCGAAGGCGTGGTACTCCTTACAGTCTGCTTTTAGCCATCTCTCTGGATAGAAAATGGACGCGTGGTCATAGTTGCTTTCTTTGAGCGACGCGTCACGTGACGACATTATGATTAATGTTCCTCGCGGAATACTGTAAGACATTAGTGGTTTTTATTTTTTGATTAAAGTATATATAATATAAAATGAAGTCGCTTCCGCTGTCTGTTCACTTAGATCTTTTAAACTACTCAACGGATTTTAATAAAGCAGTTTTCAGCAATAGATAGAGTGATTCAAAAGGAAGGTTTACATATACATATAGGTAATACACGTATATTATAGTACAGAACAGCCGAGAAATTCAAAGAATCGAATGAAATAAGATTGTATTTTTTAAAATCTATTGATGGTTTAAAGTATAAAAGTGCTGTACCAGATTTTATCCAACATATAATTTATAAATGCGATGCCTTTGGGTTACCGATTTGAGTGAAATTCGGAATTTGAAAATCTTATTGACTTCCAGGCTAGCAATTCATAAAATTAAGCACGGGCTCTCAATCTTTCTTCTGGTACACATTCAAATAATATTGTTAAGTGTAGTCTTATTCTCAATATAAACAGCGAGTTTTGATATATATTGGATTAAACACCTACATTATTAGTCTTTGTCATTTTATGTTAGACTAGCGACTCACCCTCGCTTTGGGTTCGTATCTGGACAAAAATAATCTATTCCATGGGAACTGTACATTTTTTCCGGATAAAAAGTAACTTATGTGCTATTCTAGACTATAATCTATCTCTGTGGCAAATTTCATCCAGATCCGCTCTGCCGTTCTTGCATGAAAAAGTAACAAACATCCATCCATCCATCCTCACAAACTTTCATATTTATAATATTAGGTATGGATTACATTAATTTTATTGTAATATTTTTTTATTAAGTAAACTTACTTGTATCCATCTAGAGTTATGTTTCTTGATAAAATCCTTGTCAATAATGGAATAGGTGGAACAAGTCTGTGGATACAGAAATGTAATAATATTTTGAAATTACTATGTAAAAAAAATTGATTATAATAACTAGTGATCGTTGTAAAAAAATGTGAAAGGACGGAAATGGTGGGTTAGTAGGTAATTTTATAATACCTTTATCTGCTATGTCGGAAGTCACAGGTTCAATTCCTCTATTAGTTTAATGTTTTCTGTAGACCAAACTTATTTATCCAAGCAATTCATTATGTATGGCAAAATGAAAATGTATGTATGTCGTACATATGTATATATTATGGAGTAATTGTTATGCATTTCACTGGGTATAAATTATCATTTTTATTTTTAAATTAATTTGTAAAATGTGGTCTTGTCATTTTAGTATAGATTTTCATTTAACAAAATGTTCAAAATCATATTTTTATACCTCAATGTTTCTTTAATGCACGCTTGTAAGTAAGGCGTGGTTTCCTTCAATTTGCTCACGCCTTTCACAACCATATCTTCGTTCAAGTTGCCTATCTCTTGATGGAGTTGTCGTTGGCACTTTTGATGTGTTGCGATGTTGTACAATAGGAAGGACATCGACGTTGTAATCTAGAATTATTGTTATATTTTTGATGTGAATAACTAGTTATTATGAAATAAAGTAAGTACTTACTTTTAAATTAATATTTTAAAAGAAAAAACTAAAGCCATGGTTGCGATTTGTTGAGTCCTACTGGAAAATAAAGGATCTTGGATGGAATATTGGATCCTAGCTTATACAGAAAATGTTTGCAGTACTATCTAATATATAATATTCTCGTTTCTAAGTGATAAGAGTGGTCCATCCTAGGGACGAACCAGAGCGGAGCGAGGGTGAGTCGCTAGTATAGGTAATACGTAATTTTTGATAACCCTTCTAACATTTCTCAAAATATGAAAAAAGTTTTTCCAATACGACTTGTACTTCCAGAAATTAGTGTTTATAGAATAATTTATTTTGCTTTATAGGTAATACATTAAAAGGTTAAGAACTCATATATTAAGAGAGTCATTAGTGTTTAAAAATAACTGGTTATTATCAATATTTACAGTATTGACTCCAATAAGAAGCATGTCCATCAAAATTGTAGCAATGTCTTCCGTTTTGAACTTATTCTCACTTAATAACATTGCACTTGCCAACGAATAGGGATCTAAAAAAAGTTAAAATTTCTAGATATAAATAAATTAAGTCTATTAAAAATATTCTTACAAATTGAATTTTATTTATTTCTTAAAAGTTCTTTTATAAAATAATACTTTTTTGAAAATACCTACATTTGCCATCATCGTCCTGAGCGTTTATAGAAAGGTCTTGTTCTGCCTCTAGCACATATTTGCCAATTAAGCTGCGAATAATATTATTATTGTTTTACTCATTAACTTTAACATTTCAGACTAGACTTCGATAGATTTGACTCCAACTAAGACTCAATATTTGTGTAGATTATATATTTGCTAAATAAACAAATACCTACTGGTGAATATTACACAATAACAGATGCTTAGCGTAGTGTGTTGAACTGTGTCTGGGAAAGACAAAAATGGAAAACGTATATGTGAAATATTAACAAATTTTCTATAAATCCATACTAATATTATAATTGCGATAGTAACTATCTGTCTGTTACCTTTTCACCTTAAATCCGCTAAACTGATTTAGATGAAATTTGGTATGGAGATAGTTTAAGACCCTGGAAATTACATAGCAGTTTTTATCCGGCAAATACGCCCAGCCCAAAAGGGGTGGAAGTTTGTATGGGCAAACAGTCCTTTCTCAAGTAAAGAATGTATATTTTTTTATTTTTTAAGTAAATACCTAGGTACTTCTCTGTATCTGTGTATAGTACATCTATTCCATACTGTTAAAACGTACCTAGGGACAAACCCGAGTGAAGCGAGAGTGAGTCGCTAGTTATATAAAAATACATTTTAAAATTTATCTTAGAACTTTCTCTCACCTATCCAAAATATTACAGTACTTCACCAACGAGTACCAAGCGGGAGTAGTAAAGAATTTCCACAAATGGAAGCCAGTTTCACATTTCACAATGGCATCAGTGGCCTTGTCCAAGCTATGGTACATCCAAGACGGGTCACACTGACTATATATCAGCTCAGTGTCTAGCAATTGAAACTTTTTTGAAAATGTAATAAGGCCTGCAATGTTTTTCATATTGTATTGTATGTTGAGATATCGCTTTTATTTTTACTATATGTACGTATAGTGCCTTTGGTTTTGGTGAAATTCTTCATCTCTCAAATGAACTCACTGGACTAAGTGGATTGATAATTGATATTTCGACGGCTTATTCCTATAACTATAGAAAAGTCCAAAAAAAATATATGTTAAAGTCCGACTCGGCTAATGAATGGAATAGGGTTCGTAAAGCTTTTATATGAGAACACATAATGTAGCAATTATAGCTATACACAAAACCAAATAGGTATGTTGTTTCGTTGTAAACTGGAATAAAAAACTCTTAACTTTGAGAAACGTAGCCCTTTTTTAGCGCCTCGATATATAGAAGTGGTTTGTGAGCGTGGGGGTCGTGAAAGTTACTGAGAAAAGCGTAGGATTAGATCATAAGCGAAAGTAGGTCACTCGGAATGCCTTCTGGAGATGCGCACTTTGATTTTCGCAATAGATGTATTTCATTTAAAGTTAAACCATTAAAAGATAACCTGCTCCATAAACAACAGTAGTAGAAAAAAACAATATATAACAATAATATAAAACAGTTATAAATATAACAATATTATGATACGATGGGCAAATATTACCAATTTTGTGATATACTTAGTGATGTAAGTCACATCACAAAGTCATTAATACAACAATTAATTTTAATAAAATGAACCGTAACGATTTTTCTCACCCATACAATCAAAAGCCCATTTATGCAATTCCTTATACAGATCTTTAGACATTTCGTCTTGGTAATTCCTTATGTTATATATTTTTTGTGTCAACTTTTCACATATATCAAACACCCCTTGTGCGTGTTCTGTCACTGTGGTCTGCGCTGGATTGTACATTACTGACTTTTGCCGTAACCATTCTTGACCGTGACTATGGAATTCGAGTTAACGTCACTTATTAAAACCATCATAAATAATTTTTATATTACGTTTATATTAATATTAATAATATATTTTGTTTTAAAGAAAATAATTTAGGGTTATTATATTATATTGGATGGGATATTAAGCTTTAAACTTTGAGAAACGCTGTATAAAACATACTCGTACATTTAAATATATGAAATATGTAATATATGGAAGGAATAGTGAAATATTAAGAAACATATTATATTAAATTTTATTAATTAAAATAACAAAATGTTTACGGCTGTAGAAGTTTATTTGTACATTGTACATAACTCGGTAACTATTGTCTTGAATAAAAAAAGTCATGAAGCAACATATACTCTTAAATTTCATTTTTGAAAATTGAAATCTAAAAATACCTCACTATAGCTTATGTGCATTCAAACTACAAGCATGTTATGCTATCACTATCTTTTTATTTTTCGTAATTTTATTACAGCAATAATGGCGGTTCACGTGAAACATTTAGGTACCTACCTTCTAAAATGTTTTAAGTACATAAGTTGATACGAACATGATGATATTATTCTTGGGTTCCGTTTTCGCCTTTCAGTTACGAAATCATAAAAATATGTAAATTATAAATTTATTAGAATTTTAACTAACACGGTATATATTCCGGCATAAGCATGATTTTTATGTTCAGTTCTGTATCTCTCGAGTGATTCCAAGGTGGATCTAATTGGGTATTCGCCTTCCATATTGAACACTTTTTGTATATGGTCCGGATGATTAATAAGCACAATATCCCCACCTAGAGGACTAACAAAACGGACTACGGGACCATATTCGTCAAACAGAGTGGATAAATCGCGAATTTGTTTCCTACTATTAAGCAGTGTGCCTAAAATGTTAAAATACATTTAAAGAGTAACACATAGTAAATACTAAAAAAATAAAATAAAAAGGGTAATGGTGAATGATGAATCTGTTAGAGGTTACTGGTCGTGGATTCAAATTCTATTAGACATGTGTGTTTAGGTCCTAAAGTCGAAACAGACTTATGGATGTCTACTGCTGGGATGGAGTATTGTCGAAGTTATTCGAGAAGTCTAGATTGGAGCGTTGATAGATGAAGTTTCGCCAGGTTACTTACCCTGGACGGACTATAGCGAAAAGATAAATCTTATAAGTACTATTGCAGTACTATGCAGTTCCATTATTGTGGGGAATTGATAAAATATATGCTACGTGGCCCCTGGAGGTGTGTATATTTTTGATGGGGAGTCTAACTATATAAAATATACTAAGAAAAAGGAGACCTAACAGACAAACCTGGGGAGCTAAAGTTACAACACTCCTATACATACTGTTCTGCCCCAATAATGTGATAAATAAGGATTTTATGATTTTTCGTTACTTCGAAATATTTAGACACCTTAATACTAGCCGTCGTGGTTTAGGTACATTAAAATCGGTAACAAAACCGACTTGGAAATAACTTAAAAAGATTTTTTTAATTGTTTAATTTTCTCCAATAGCCACGTCTACATATGCAGGTTTTAGGTAAGCAGTAAGTTGTCTATAAAAAACTTACTAATAGACGGAGTTTATGTAGGTTTTCATATATATACTAACCAATATTAAGGCCAAATGTTAAAAAGTTTGCTGTCATTTGAGTTCCGATTTCCGATAAGTAATTCCGGAAAACAGACAGATATTTTAAAGATTTCGGTCCAGGGACTTCATCAAAAGGTAATACTATAGGATCCTTATCCCTTAAAAGCATAGGAACTACTCGAGTTACAGTTGGATAAACATTTACTTCATTAATATCTGATGTTACTCCAGTATTCGACGCCTCTGATTGAGATGGGGAGTGAATATCACTGTTAACTTCTAATGGTTTTGCAGTCTGCTTACGAATTGCTTGCCAATTAAGGTATTTATTTCCATAATTAAAAATCTTCTTAGTACTCGGATTTATAAATTGCAATTTACTCAATAGCATTGTCATGATTTTTATTTTAATTTGGAATTATTTCAACACACTTGAACTCAGATTGAAAACAAATGAAGCTTAAAGAATAATTTTTAAAATTGGCGCTATTGATATTACTAAAATTTAATACATTATCTGTTTTAATTATTATAGATTAAAGCAATAAACACAGTTAATTGAAATTGTTCTTGATGATATTTAATTTAATATTTATATAACAAAAAGTAATTATAATTTTTATTAATTACAGCCAAAATTATAATTTTACAATCTTGTTTGTTTTTATTCAAAAGTGGTTATTTTTAATAGTAACACTGTTTGATAACTGTCAAGTATGCGTTGCATGAAATCTGTCAGAGTTCTTCATGGCCAAGAGTGAGCGAGTTAGCTAATGTGGTAGATGGCGGGAGGGATCTCGTGTGATATAACTGTGTTAGATTAGTTTTAAAATTTTAGTGTAAAATAACAAAATAATAATTAAAATGACTAGGTAATTCGAATTTATAGTTAACGTGGAAATTAAGTTTTCAGTGCTATCTATTAATTTGGCATAATAGTGAGGCATACGAACTGTCCAATTTTGTCTTCTCATTATCACTATTCACTAATCGTGTCTAAAAGGGAATCTTTGCTATTTCAGGGCTAAAATAGAACTTGGCGATGTGACACCGCATAATATTAAGCAATTAAAGAAACTGAATACGGTTGTATTTCCAGTATCCTACAACGACAAATTTTACAAAGATGTATTAGAGGCTGGCGAATTAGCTAAACTGGCGTATTACAATGATATTGTGGTTGGAGCCGTTTGTTGTAGAATAGATACGTCAGAGAATTCCAGAAGATTGTATATAATGACTCTAGGATGCCTATATCCTTATAGAAGATTAGGTATTGGTACTCTAATGGTGGAACATGTGCTCAAGTATGTTGAACAGGATGGCAATTTTGACAGCATTTTCTTGTGAGTATCCTTGGACATATCTAGTTTTATTACTTTGCTATAATTTTGTGTATTATTGGTGTTGATGACTTCAAGGTTAAATATAATGTCCTCTGTTAATCAAAAGTAACCTATCAATGAAAAAAACGTATGTCCTTCTCATTATTTATATTCCAATAATAAAACTTACGATAATATTACGTACTTTAATACTTTCTACTCTTTGTTGACTATTTCCCATTTATTTCAACTTATACAAATATATTTGAAATGTTTTGTTTTTATTCATTTTGTATAAAGACCTTATCTTGATTATACTTTCAGGCATGTGCAAGTGAATAATGAAAGTGCAATAGATTTTTATAAGAAATTTGGCTTTGAAATTGTTGAGACAAAAGAATATTATTATAAGAGAATAGAGCCTGCTGATGCCCACGTTCTACAGAAAACTATTAGGCAACCACAACCTCCACCACTAGTTAATGGAACCGTTCCTCATGCGAAAACAAATGGTCATGATTGAAATAAGAATGATTTTCATTGTCTCAACTCAGTAATAGTGAAAAAGAGCAAGTGATAAATAACTTAAGAATATCAAGTCACTTTTATATTTACATGATGATTGATTACATTAAAGATGGGGATTATGAATGATACTAAACAATTTTAATTAAAATAAATTGAAAAATATGTAAATAATTGCTAAATTCACATGAAATTTTCTTTAACAGCTCTCCAACTCGACCAAATGGAATCATGAAAATAATTACATATTAATTTTAACTTATTGTATAAATATTTAATATTTATCTTATTTGGTCATTCATAATCTAGCCAAGAATTGATAATGGAATAATATGTAGGGTTGTGGTTGTGGACTACTGAGGCCATAATTCTAACTGTAATATGACTGATTTCATTCTAATATAGTTGAGTCTTGTATTGTACAGATAAATAAATACTAGCATCATGTATGTCATTGATAAAAATAATGTAATATACATTTTTTTTCAAGACATTGTGTACAATCTGATTGATATATTTACAGAAAATATTACTCTGAATAAAATATACTCTGTTGAGTACCTCCACCATAAATATAAGTTCTCTGTATAAGGTCGCGCATCTAGAACAGCTAATCAAAATATTTAAAAAATATTTTGATAAGTTAGAAATACTTGAAACCATCAGATAAGGGTGTGGTGGGCTAATTGAATGCTGAAAAGTGTGCAATTCAATACAGAACTTGTATATGGCACTCAACAGAGTGCAAGGTATCCTCCCCTTAATTAATCTGTTGCATTTGAGTAAATCCCAAAGTCCCCTTTTGGGCTCCTCTACTATTTTTGAATACTAGTGTTTGTAACAAATTCTTCTCAATTTGTATTAAAGTAACATAAAATTAGCTCTAGGCATTCTTTTTAATTCAACTTGATGGCATACAACATTTATGTCCATTTTTTACTGTGTAATGTAAGATGTTATAATAAGAATAGTAGGCTCTGATAACTTCAAATTCATTTTAATTTTTTTTAATTAATTGTGTCACTGATGTTGTTGTTTTATAATTACTGATTAAATTTTATTTTTCGCCAAAAAATTGTTAATATATTTCTAAATTTGTTTTTGTATTTATACTGTGTACCTATTTTCCCTTGTAAACAATAGGTGTTACCAAAAGTCAATTTGTCTACTGTCAAAGTATTTGTTGATTATCATGTTTCTCTAAACTTATAGACTTAGTACAATAAACATGATTAACATTTTCAATTTGTTTTTTTGATGTGAAGTATCTAATGCGGCGGGTCAAACCGGCTGTAGGCGTGGCGACGCGTCGCCACGTCGCTATACGCTCGTAACTCAGATTCTTCCCACTCGGCTCGGCGATTCCCTCCTCTGTCACCGCGTTGAGAGTTATTTTAATTTTGGTATTAATGTGTTTTTTAAATAAAAAAAAACTGAATATTTTGTTTTTGAATATGCCATATTTACTTCCTTCAAATAAACTACCCATCATGCATTTTTTCTGTCGGTCCTGCATCTAAACTCGCTTGTTATGTCGAAGTATCACTCCATCGGACTTTAGAGTTCACTTGTTTGCGCGAACACTTGTGCATTATGTCTCCTACGTAGTTGGTTAGTCTCAGTGATATTGGCTACCATGGCCGAAAGTTCCTACTCTTAACTTAAAATATAACTATTATTAATAATATATTTTGCCTAGGTATTTATTAAAATAAAAAAATAATTGATTCACATTTCCGCTTTACCTATTTACAATGATTGAAACTTGATACATTAGGTAATTTTACTTCGCTCACGTTTTGCCAAGGACATAATGTACGGTAATCATAATAGTGTTGCGCGTTTCTAAACTATTATTCTTTGAAAGAAAATAATGATTTCAATTTATGACTTCTGCTTCAGTAGTATATTAAAAATATTACATGCTTATTGCATGTAATATGTATGCATTAAAGGTCTTCATTATATTTTAATTTGCATTTCTACTTGGGCTGTATCATTTTCAAATAATCATCATTTTATATAATTTAGGAAAAGTAATATCAATAAAGGAGGTTTTTATACAAGTATATAATAAAGTTATTAAAAATTAAATTATAATAAATTTATTATAAAATAAAACACACAATACGAAATATGTAGGTATTTATTTTTTATTAATATAACATTAGTGCATTTTAAAATACTGGTATGCTTTCTAAAAGCTTCAATTCACTATCACAGACTATAAAAGTTTCATAAATAAAACTAAACATATAGATTAATTATACATCCAGTGAAATACAATAAGCAAATGCAACCGTTTTATAAATCACTATTCCTTGCATTTTGTAAAGATTTGATAAACATACTTGCTGATTATAATGTGTTAAATTGACTTTATAGATTATCTGAGATTCAATATATTTAAATTTACTGGTACGGATTTAGACTTAGGCGTATATTAAACAATCTTTGAAAGAGCTTTTTTATTTCTTAAACATCTATAACACGTATTAACTACGTATACCAATAGAATAACATAAGTGTATGCCAAATAACATTATTTCAGTAAAAGAAAGTTAGAACAGTAAGCAGTAAAATCAGTATATGTTTCAGGTAAGATTAGCAAAATATATTCGAAAGCGAGCTATTTCGTATTTATTTGTCTCCTTAAATTTTCATTGATTAGGGCTATAACACAAGTCCAGTGGATCCATTTATATTTTTACTTTCAACTTTGGTTTATCAACTGTAACTATATTTATTTCCCAAACCCATAATACAGAGTTATATTGTCGAGTGTGTTACTGCCTTAATAATATAGCTAAGAATTGTATTTTCCAAAGTCATGCACTACTAAATCACACTTCACACCTAATTTTATTTATAATAATTTACAAGCCCATAGGCGTGAATATTGTATTACTACAACACATTTTTACAACATGACAGCAACAGTTTGTTATAACCAGTTGGTATAAACATTTTTACGTCAAGTCTACATTCAATGTAGACTAATTTATGTATTTAATAAAATTTATCAAAAATATTACAACAATACAATGGACATGGGCGCTTTACATAGATTAAAATTTATGAACATTTAATGCATTGATATAGAAAAAATAACGCCGACACCATATTCAACAAATGTTTAAAATATATCACAAAATACAAATAAAATCACACTTCTGTCATCATTTTGCTATATTAATATTACAAATAAATCGTTTAAACACATTTTTTACTGTAATATATCATAAATCTAGAACAATCAAAAAGGCAAGAATCTTAATAATTATACAAGCTTATTAAAATTACAAAAAGGTTTTATGCGCTTGATGTTTTAAAATCATAGTTTAGTGTAAATACTCCAGCTTAATAATAAGGTAGTCAGCGTTAAATAATAGTGATAAATAGTTATTTAATTTGTATGCTAAGAATACGGCTTTAAAAAGCACTAAAAGAAAAAATTATGTACGTATAATAAGCACTGATAACGAATAAGTTTGACTTCACTTTTAATGTTCTATAAGTTCCAACTATCAGAGTACAGTCCATTTTTTCATAATATCTTAAGGTAAGGCCATTTTATCGCTAACTTATATAATTTATCAATTTAAATTTTGATCATTAATCGTTTTAAATTAATTAAGGTAAACGCAGTGGTAGCCAGCCAACGCGCTCGTTTGGGAAACCGAGTGAAGCGCATTCAAATACCGGGTTTCGCACCTCTGATATTTTCATATGAGAATTATTTCCAATGTGAGTACCGCTTGTCTTACGGTTAAGGGAAACATCGTGAGGAAACCTGCATGTCTGACGGAACCTAGTAAGGTGTTAAAATGTTCGGTCCGCCAACCCGCACTTAGCTAGCGTGTTGGAGTATAGCTTGATCCTCCTCGCATTGAAGAGAGACCGGATCCCACAATGGGAAGATAAAAAGAGTTGAGTACAATACAGGTTTAAATGTCTCTGGTAGTTCGAGGACGTATTTTCAATATTATAACTATTTAAATTTTCATGTTCCATAATTAATAATGACACTACGAGACTTATGGCCGATTTCACCATTGACACCTAAGTTTAAGGGATACCCTAAGCATGTTTAGGGGGCTGTTAGGGGACAGTTTCTGTTTCACCGACAGTAAGGGGTCACCTAGATGTTAAAATGCCACCTAAATATAAGTACCTACTAGAAATACGGGCTCTGACGATGGTAAAACGAAATTTAATTTAGGGGCTAGTTTAGGGGAACTTTTAAGCTAGGGATCACGTACGTAGGTGGTAGCTTATGGGATGTTGGTGAAATCGGACATTAAACGCGTGAATTCGTAAGTGGCTAAATACCTTATTCCCAACGACGCGGTTTCGACTGGGTTGTCACGGACTGTTCACTTTTCATTTATGTTATGTGGAATGGTAATGTTGCTTATATTTTAAATGCGTTTTACTCAAAGGGCATCACAAAAGTGCTTTATATTATTTATTCAATACAAAATATACACGTTAACTGGAATATTGCAGTAGGATTTGTAGCAGTATGTTATAAAGATATGTATAGATAATGTTTTGTATATATTATATTTTTTTTATCATAATTAAAATTGAAAATTAAAACTGTAAAAGAAAACGAGAATCATTTTAGATGGCAAGATCTTTGCCTTAAATTACATTTTCCCCTTTCTTAATTTTAATTTTCAACATGTTTCTATTTGTGTTTACAACAGACAATTCCGTTAATTTTTTACATGGCAATGATCCAAATCCAAATATGTACATATGAATCAAGTGTGAACTTTAAGAGGGCACCGAGGGAATTACGAAATAATTGCGTTTGTTTCTATAAATTGTACACTTTAGAAACACGATTACTTGTAGTTTCCTCGATAGAAAAAAATCCAAAATGATTTCTAAAAAACAAAATAAACCCTTAGTGCGGCGTAAATAATTCAAGTTCATCAGGTTTTTAATAATAACAAAACTATACGTTTTCTGTAACGTGAACACTTTACATTTTCAAAATGTGCATTTGTTTTAATAATACGAAGGAAATACTAATCTCGCACGCGTTACGTCCATCCTAGCCACCTCCCCCCTGCCCGCTGTCGTCCTACTAAATTAAAATGCTCGGTGCCCTCTTAATATAACATTCAATACTTCTGAATAAAAGCATTAACGCAGATAAACTAAAGTTAAAAAAAATGAATAAATAAAATAAAAATCAAGATGGCAAGATCATAGGAGTTATGTATAACATTTCTTACTTCAAACAGTTAAATTTAATATAATAAAATTTGACATTGTCAATACAGAAAACAATGTTGAAATATAATTTCAAAAAAATTGGCATATTTCATTCTCCCGTATATTTTAGGAATTATTTTGAAGGAATATAAAAAGTATTCTATTTTAATAAATATTATTATGTACTATCAGAAAAAAAGGAATTGAGCATTAATATACTTAAATGCAATATATTAAGCAACGAATCTGAAATATATATTATTTATTTTGCATAATATCATCCAACAACTATAAACTGGTCCACTTTATATGTACCGTGCAATTTAAATTCGTGTAACTTTCTACCACAATAATTTCATTATATTTAATACTTTCTTAGATTTACGCAAATATTTGATATTTTAAATAAAACTGTTTTTTCGGTTTTTTTCGCGGATTTATTTTCATTTTTAATCCTCGATATTTCGGATGTCTTATGGTCACGGTATACATTATGGTTACGAGAGAGACTAAGGTATTAGACGTCTCAAAGGTTATTATATTGTATAGTTCAAGATAACAGCATTCGAAACGTCGGGAACCAAAAATAAAAATGAATTCGCGAAAACATCCGAAAAGATAGTTTTAGTCTTTCTATTTATTTTATCTGTACAATATTTGCGGATATAATCTGTACATTAAAGCGCTTAAATTGGACAAAAATAATAATAAAAGTAGCCTAAATTACTCCTTAAAACATCAACTATCTGTCAGTGAAAGTCCCATCAAAATCTTACAGTCGTTTCGGAGATTAGCGGGAACAAACAGACAAAAATGTTAAACATTGTGTGTTTCTTATAAGTACCATATATAATTTCATATGCATTTAATAAAAAGATGCTATTTTGACAAACAGACACTTCAATTTTATTTATGTGTATAGATGTATAGATTATAATGTATACCACACCACATTAGATCAAAGTGTATTACCACCAATAAATCCAACTAAAATAATACGACGTTTATAATTAATGTGTTACTATTGAAAAGTATTAATATACATCAATAATAACGATACATTTTGGTTTCACATAGTTATATTGACATGTTTTAATTAATGTTTCATATAGATGGTGTTTATTTTATCGATATTAAAAAAAAAAACTATTATAAATTAAATCCATCCTACTAATATTAACTATAATTTAATATTTTAAAATATAAATAAAACTGTTTCAAACTGGCATAAAAATCATTAAAATTTCTATACTACATTAACATTGACTATTTCAAACTAATATATATATTTTAACGGTTTTTTTCTAAAGTTAGGCACAGATACTTGACATGAACACATACAAAACAGAGTAGGTAAGTCACAAAATATCAATATACTCAAAAAAATAAAATAAAAAACAAACACAAGATATTAATATTATGATTTTGTGAACATTTAAAAAATAATAATCAAACCAATACACTTTTATATTTTGATATTATTATAATTTTTTACTGTTACATTAATGTATCGAACGTGTACAATGTACATATTACAATAACGACATTTTTTACAATGTTAATTCGGTGATATTTATTACTTCTCCACTCTGTATTATGTATTATAATATGCATCGATCATAAAAGTACTAGAAACAATCCCATGCACAAGTTCTCTTAAAACTGTCACCAATTGGGTTTAGGTAATTATTCTAGTTGAAATAAATGTACAACAATGTAAATTGAACCTTAATTGCAATGCTTGAAGTTCTTTTCACAAAAAAAAAGCGCGCTAAGATGTTCAAATGAGCGCTCATTCGGTAAGGACATTTTTGTCGCTGATTGTTTATCTAGTACTTTTTTGATCCATGATTATATGAATTATATATGAGACGAGATAGTAAGAGTTAAAATGTTCCTTAACATCGTAATCGATTAACCAAATGGATTTTTTTGCGAATCAATTATGAAAATAGAGGCAAGATAATTTTAAATAAGAAATCGTCTTAATAGCCATAAGCCACACGACTTAGGTAATCAATTGATGTTAGAAAACTAAAAAATGTATGGAAATAAAATGTATAGAATACGTCACGTGGTCTGAATATACAGTTCTACTACATATTGAAGGGTACAGGCAATGAATAGAATATAAGAAAAAAGCAATTTAAAATTTAGAAGTCATAATATTTTTATTGTGATCAAAGTATGCAATAACTATTTACATTACATTTTTTGACAATACTCCTTCTTTACCGGTATGTCTTGGATATTTCTTTCCAGTTCTTTTCGCTTTGGACATAAATAAAAACGTATTATTAGCGATATCCGTTGATTATTTGTAAAAACCAGTGGTTGGGAATGCAATTACCATAGACAAAGATTTGTTACAGTACTGGTAACAAAAAAAAAAGAAAAAATAAAGAAAATTGTGACATTCCCTATTCTTTGCCTTTATAATTTCAACACATTTAGCTTCACTCGTAACTAATTATGATTTCAAATTTATTTTGAGGAGGCTATGTTTTGGTTGATTTTAAGAATTCTGTTATAAAGATAAGTCTACTTTTGGCCACATCACTTTTAGTATGTATATGTATGTTTTTATCACTTATTTATGCAATTAAAAATATAATATTATTTGTTATATTTGGTCAAAAACGTATTTTGTTTTCTTGAAATATTTAAAAACAAAATACGGCGTAAAACGGAAAAAAGACCGACCACGTTTTCTCTTTATACTTGCAGTAACAGCTTTACATATAATACAATATAGATTATATGTTTCTTGCCTCAAATCACCATAATAGAACAATAAGCTACAAATCACATATTTTAGAACATTTTACCAGTTCCCTCTCGTTAGTTGAGTGTCTAAGAGAAGCAAAATCCGCACATTCATAACTGGTCGGGGGTCGTCGCGTGATTCTCTAAGTCTAGCAATTGTTTAATACGTTCCACACACAGATTTGAGCCTTCGTGCGCTTCTCTGGCCATCTGTGAAAAATGTATTGTTTTCTTTAAATGAGATATCGAAGGAATATTTTATATGAGATATTAAAGAAATACTTTTGAAATAAAACTTCTTTTGGCATGACTGAGGGGTAAGTCAGTACATTGGAATAATGAGTGTCGCGGAAGTGAGAGTCAAATTTATTATTCATAATTAAAAAAAAATTATTATATTTATATTATTATTCTTAACGAAAACCCCTGCTTTTTGGAAAACCTGGGACTAACCCAGTTCACTAACTAACCCAGCTGTAGTGATACATAACCATTAGTAACTAGATCAACGAGGCAAATACTTAAAAAAATACAAACGTTTACATTTATAACATTAGTGTATAATAAATAAACATACCAGTGAGAAATTTAAGAATCCATGCGGCAGTCCCTCGAGCACGTCTATACCGACTTCATTGCCCAAACCCTTTAGTTTCTTAGCGAACATCACGCAGTCGTCCAGACACGGGTCGAGGTGCACTGTCTGTGATAGTAATAATAAATATACAAAACATAATACTTTCTTAGATTTACGCGAATATTTGACATTTTAAATAAAACAACCTTTTCGGATTATTTCGCGGATTTATTTTGATTTTTGGTAACCAACCAAACCAACTTTGGTTTAAAACATTGGTATCAAAATAAATCCGCGAAATAATCCGAAAAGCTAATTTTGTTTAAAATATATAAAACATATTTATTATTTATCATATGTTGTTTATATGTACATATGTAATATGAGTCATAAAATATAATGAGTAACAATAAATCGTTAGAGAAATATTCTTATATGAAACATATCATATCTATCTTTAAAACATTTCGATATTCCCTTTATAATATAATTTGAAAATAAAAAATCTGTGTATATAAATAAAACTAGCCATCACTTATCAATTAAATATTTAGGTTAAATAAAAAAAAACAAATGAATAAGAAAAAAGTGTAGTCTTTTGTTTTTATTGGCGAGAAAAATATACTAATAACTAGACATGCGCATCAATAATATTAGCACAGCATAAAAATCCATACAGTTTGCGATCGGCGTTGATCTTACCGCCGCCAAATGCAAAGTTTGTCAAAACTATCAATTTTCATGGCGAACGGTTTTGAAGTTAAAGCGTTATTTACAGTTATTTCCGTCAACCCTGAAGCTATCTCCCGATAGTCATATAAAAGTAAGAATGACACGTCACACCCTCTCCCCCAGAAGATTGCCCTGATTAGAGGCCTTTATAGAAAACCTTCTTTAGACTGTATGTATTAGTAGATTTTTTTTAATAAGAATGGGCTCACTCTTGACCTTCATCTTAGCTCGAAGCATAGATAAGGTCTATGATCAGGAGAAGTCTGTTAAGATTGTGGTATTGATGAAATAATATCTCACCAGTAGCCTAACAGGTGGGAATTTCTTGAGCAACTCTTCATCTGCCCAATATGGCGACAGCAGAGGATCACGTGGCACGGAGAATATGAACTCGTCGGACGGACTACGCGCTATTAGAGCGTCTAGGTTGGATCTCACTGCTAGCCTGTTAATTGTTACATATATTTGTTACAATTATTGTTGGATTTATTGAAGTTAGCTAAGTAGTACTGTCTGTGTATAAGTGTTCGTCAAAAGTAAATAAGTATGGCGCTATCATAGCTAGGGTGTAAATGTTAAAGAAAACGTTAAAAAATATTAGAAAATGTCTAAGATCACCTAATTCATGAAGCGTTTGCCGAACGAACTGTTATTTAATGCTTTTAACTGGAAATTATCAGTTTGATTCATACAAGACAGTCCTTCATACCTTCCATAGATAGATTTTTACAATTGGACAGCTGACACCACTAATTAATTCACATACTTTTTATGAGCTCTTATTGAGCTAAATGTGATTACTCCACAGTTTTTGTATGAAAATAACAACCCGTGACACTTATTTGCCAACAGCCAAGACAGTCAATTTTACAGCTAGTTGAAAATTGGTTGTTGAATTTTTTTGTTCAGGGGTAAAATAAATAGTTTTTTTTAGAGTTCTGTTTTGGAATTATTGGTCAAGAAGGTAATTGTTATACAGTGCTGATCTGAACGACGCTATATGATATAGAAGATTAGTTGTGCAAGTAATAATAAAGATGAAAATATATTAAGAATTTAGATAAATAATAAAATTAAAAATAAATAAATGAAGTAACTACTCACTCTTCCTGCGTGGGCCTTATGTTATTAGAGCCGGTTATATACGCGAGGCGGGACGACATAGCGCCCATTAAGCCGGTCGCTGCTTCACTTATGCTATGACAAAGTATCATAATAACGACATAAAAATATAAGGTTATTTGTCTGTATTCAATAGATAGTAGGTTCTTTTGTCTGGTGCTTATGGCTTCATTTTTTATACTTCCCATACTTATATCTTGCATCATCATTTCATTCAAGCTTTGATGGAATAGAATGCAGTAATAATATTCTAAGCCAATACAGACATGCTGGTTTTTTGCATATTTATAAGCACCACATCTTTTAACTACTAAAGGAATGTTATTTCGATAAATGTTTGTTTAAAAAATCTATTAATATTTTTGACATTTGACAAAATGTTTGAATCGTATTTTTCAGTTGTCAAAAAAGAAAATACATATTCTTTAACTGAATAAATGTAAATTAAAAAACTTACCGTGTCTTCATTCTCTTCTTGTCTTTAAGCTCCTCATCTTGTATTAATGGCGTCTCACCGACTAATGTGCTTGACGTTTCTGACTCGGGTTCCCTAAAAATATATTATTATTGTTTATTATTACATTATATCAAGAAAACTTTAAATATGACGCTTTTTCTGAGAAGTACCCAACAAAATATACATAAATGTAAAAGTTAGTTCGTAACAAAAAAATTAAACAAGTACTAGAATAATGTCTTCGTTAATAAAAGAAGTGAGATCTAAGTGGATACCAAGTACTTTCAAAGTTAATATATAAAATCGCAGCTCTTGTTATGCACACGTTCTTCAGTTGCTTTAATAGAAAATTTATTGCGCGTATCACCGCATCCGTGGAGGGTAGTTTTATGAAACTCCCAGAAACCCCGAAGCGTGCGCTTAAAATGACGACATCTCTAAAGTTTTGTACGGGAACTATAGAAATAACTTATGTCGTTGGAATCGTTATGAAATAACCTAACACCACTAATTCAAATATATAAACTTGCCAAGTTTCTCTATTGAATATACTCATGGACGCAAACACACACACACATACAATAGTATATGTTTTTAATTATATTAAAAAGCAATTTGATGGAGAATGACATACTTCTGTATATTGTTAGGTTTGATGACAGGAAATCGTCTCCCTTCCGAATCGGTGTCGCTGTCGAACACGTACCGCTCCAGGAAGTCCGACACGTACTGTTGGGATTTGTCTTCGTTAGGGGTTATACCTGCGGGTATAAGATGCATCACTACATAGTATAAAACAAAGTCGCTTCCCGCTGTCTGTCTGTCCCTATGTATGCTTAGATCTTTAAAACAACGCAACGGTTTGCGGGATGCGGTTTTTTAATAGATACAGTGATTCAAGAGGAAGGTTTATATGTATAATACATGAATATTATAGTACAGAATAACCGAGAGATTCAAAGATTTCTATTTCTTATTAAACGATTAAACGTACCTAGGAACGAGCGAAGCGAGGGTAAGTCGCTAGTTTTAAGTATAATTTGACTTGTTTTTTGAATAGATTAATCGATTTCCAATCAGCCAATCTCATGAAGATATGCTATGTGCGCAGGATATATTATATTGCAAAATCTATTCTTTTTACTATAAAATGTGGAATAACAATTGGACACGAACGGTGAGAGATAGGTGCAGGCTTTATTATTAATGGAAGGTAATGTAATGGAGCAATTTAATATAATTTCTAGAAAAAGTCAGTCACTGTAAAAATCTTTGCCTTTATATTAATGTAATTCCATTTTTTTTTCATAAAAAAAATCTTTTCAATGGCAATTTTGACCTTATATAATTCGTTTTGTTTTTTGATTTTTTGAAACTATAATCAAGGTTAAGTTTAGTGTTAGTACCAATTTTCGGTTACCTGTTTAATTAATGTGTTATGTGACATGCTATGTATATGTGATGTTTTTTACAACATGATTACTTACCATTTGCCTTACGGTGAAGGAAAACATCGTGAGGAAACCTGCATGTCTGAGAGAACCTAGCAGGGTGTTGAAAGGCACCTGGCCAGGTAGTGGACTATGGCCTAATCCTCTTCGCATTGAAGGGAGGCCCGTTCCCAGCAGTAGGGCTATACATATTAAATAATATGTATGTATGTAATTCCTTACCAGTAGCCGTATGTTCGCTTTGTAACGACGCAGCACTGATGGTAGTATCAGAAGATTTCCTCCTCTCACTCCCGGACTTGTGCGCCTGTAGTTCGGCCAGATCTGATGGTGACACCTCTTCGAATGATGATGGACCTTCGCTTATACCTTCTGTGGATATCCATACTTACTAATGTTATAAATGTGATAGTGTGTTTGTTTGTCTGTCCTTCTTTCACGTCGACACTGAGTGACGGATTGGAGTGATTTTTTGTGTGGAGATAGTTGGAGGGTAGGAGGGATCTATTCCATACTAACCGTTAATGGGTTCGGATTCGTCCCTAGGTACCGCACGTTGTCTAGGAACGAATCCGAGCAAAGCGAGGGTAAGTCGCTAGTTACGAACAGGGCTCGGAAAACCGTTTAATTTTTAGACCGGTTTTGGTCACTGACCCCAATTCCAAACGTTTTAGACGAATTTAGGTTCCCTGACCAAAATTAACCGGTTAAAATGATATTACATTTGGCGCATCTTTGTTAATGGTGAATGACTTAGTAGAAGGATACATGTATGTTTCTTACTTATAAATGAATTAACCTGTTTATTTCGGTATCAAAACCCAAATCCGTTATTGGTTGGTTATTGCTATGGACCTATAAATGATTAACACACTAGAACTTGTTATTAACAATGAAGTTTAAAATGTATTGTTATTATGTTATTGTTGTAAAAAGATATTACTTTTAACCAAGTCAAATAAGAATTTAACCTCGTAATGGCAGGTAATAAGTATAGGAAGGTGCTATGGACTTTATTTGTTTTTGCAGTTTCTCTTATGTATATAATCTGTTATTCCTATCGCAAGTTACACCACAGTCGGATAAGGTTACTGTGCAGGACTTTATTTGTATGTCATATACCTAATTTATGTTAAATTTAGTGTTTGGCATACAAATTTAATAATAAATACATTATTTACCTTGTGACGGGCTAACTTTTAAGAAGCCATTGCCTTCAATCGGTGTAGTCGCATTGGAGGTGCTATTTTCTTTACTTGAGCGTTTATCAATCCCTTTGTTCGGACTGGCGTAAGCTGTAATTGTATGCACGCTGTTATTAATAATATGCAATTATTTTTATATATACATATTTATTGTATGACGATCAAATATTTTTTTCAGATCAAGATTTTTTTGAAAATTAAATTTATTATATTATATATATATTAGGTACATTTTAAAATAAAATAGTCAAATCGTTCCAGTCTTTTTCAAGTGATGCGTTTACCAATGAGATTACACAACAAAGGTCAGATCGGAGAATAGCTGGTTTTAGCATAATTCTTTCATTTCAGCTTAAACTCTTCAAATTTTATTATAATTATTATTTTATCTGAAATATATATAAATTAAGATAAAAACCTTACCTTTAAGACATCTCATCATAAACCCGAAGGGTAGCAAGGGGTCCATCAGGCACAACAGTCTGGCGGGGCTCGGTATAAAGCTAACAAGTAAAGGCGCATACGCCATGAATAGCCCGTCCGGTGGTCGAAGTCCAGCCTTTAATATTTTTAATGTACATCCTGCTATTAGGTTAGCGCCTGCGGAATCGCCTGCGAATACTATTCTTTTACCTGCAAGAACATTAAAAACAATATAATATTGATATTTAATAAATTTAAATATTATGACATACTTTTCAGTTTTATTTATTAAAACTCGAATGTTTTGTTTGCAAAATTCATATATTCATTATTTAAAATCATTAACGCCTAACGTATGGATTTTATTTATACTATGATATTACTATCCATGCACCGTGCGGGAATAATAAACTTACCCGTAGTACCGATTTCTTGGAAATTGCATATCATCCAACAATACGCGTAGAATACTTCCTCTAATGCCCTAGGAAATGGTGCCTGTGGAGCCAAGCTGTAGTCCACAGATAATATAGGCATGTTCAATTTTGCCGCCCATTCACGAAGATACGTTTCATGGGATTTAGAACTTTGTGCTACAAAACCACCCCCATGGCAGTGAAAAATGACGCCTTCGGCTGGCGGTAGAGTTGATCCTTCGCCTGCCTAAAGTTTAAAAAGTGATTGTCGTTAATTCGACATTTACCTCAGCTTGGATTTCAAATTAACATCGATAAAACATTTTTTATTATTATTTACTAGCGGCTCACACTGGCTTCGCTCGGGTTCGTCCCTAGGTATGTTTCAACAGTTTTTATGGAATAGATAGACTATATATTATATACATATATAACCTATAGCCTTTCTCAATAAACGAGCTATGTAATGCAAAAAGAATGTTTCAAATTAGATTAGTAGTTCCTGAGATTAGAGCGCACAATCTAAGAAACTCTGCCTCTTTATAAAATTAGTATACACTAACTGATCCGAAAGACAGACTAAAAATTTCAATAAATATATTTTGGATTTTGTGTTAAATACATACAAAATTAAAAATAAAATAGTATATTATAGTATACATTTACTACTATTATAATAAAAATAGACCAATAAACTTTGGTGTTAACGATTCGTGCCGATAACGTTATAGATTTTTAACACGCTTTTATCATTTTCACGTGTAATTATGTAATCAATTCTTGAAAATCGATTTTAATCCACGTTTAACGTCGTGAAGTTGTATTGATTAGAAACTTTGCATGTATACTCGTATATAATCCAGATGATTATAATAATTTTAATATCGATTTGACCCGATGATGGAATCAGGAGGTGGCATCGTTTGATATCGTATAGTAATCCTTCGAGTTTGGATTCATTTAGATAACCCGAACTCATTACAGTTGAATAAAAGTGTTAGGCAGGGAATGAGCACTAGTAACGCTCTTGGAGAATTATGTGAAGCGGGTTCAAAACCCGGATCTCACTTCTCTAATATTTTCATGTACAAATCATTTTCAACCTGATTTGCCCCTTGCCTTTCGTTAAAGGAAAACAGCGTGACGAAACCTGCACGTCTCATACATTTAAAGTCCTGGGACTGTGGTCTCCCATTAGTATTGAAGGGAGACCCGTTGTCCCCAGCAGTTAGGTAAAAAGCGCGAATTATTATAAAAAGCTTGTTTTTTTTTAAACCGCGACGCAAAAGAGGGGTGTTATAAGTTTAACGTATGTATCTGTGTGTCTGTCAGTGGGATAGTTGCGCCTAAACAGATGAACCGATTTTAATTTAGTTTTGTTTGTTTGAAAGGTAACTTAATCGAGAGTGTTCTGAGTTATAAATCAAGAAAATTCGTTCATCCGTGTGCAAGCTATCAACTCTTTTCTAGACTAGACTAGACTTTGCAACGACTTGGTCCTTGACCAGATGCTGCAGCGTCACTTTTGTATCTATAAGACACTCAACTCTTAACTAATATAATGCAGAGATATCATGTTGAGTTTCAATTTAATTTATTATTAAAACTAAAATTATTACTCACCATTCCAGCTCTTTTGTTAACACTAATTAGCCTAAGATTAAGCCCCTGCAAGCCTATATGTATAGATGGTGGTAGGACTGTCAGTTCTTTGCCTTCTTTATTAGTGACGACTAAGGGCTCAGGGGGTAAAGTTATTATTTTATTAACAGCTACCGTCGATGACATTAAACTTGGCACACGTTTCATTATCTCTGAAAATAAAACATATATATATATATATATATATATATATATATATATATATATATATATATGCGTAGTTTGATAGAATAAATGCAGGTATAAAATTATATCCAATCATAAACTTAGAAAAGCATTGCACGTTGATTGATTAATTTTATTTCCGTTACTCGCATGCTCTGCGATTAGAGTATGTATCATAGCAACCATGATAATGTCGTAGCGTGTTATTTGATAACCTATAATAAAGCTTCCTCAAGAATTGGGCTAAATCAAATGTAAAGACAATATTTTAAACAGAACTAGTATCTTTTAGGATTTTTTGCGAATTTATTTTGATTTTTGGTTTCCGGCGTTTCGAATGCTTTACAATAATCATGGTCACGGGAGAGACTAAGGTTTCAGAGGTCTCAAAGGCCATTATATACTTATTACAGATAGTTTTATTTAAAATATCACGTATTCGCATAAATCTATGAAAGTATTATAAAAAAATATTTATCAAATCCGATTGGTAGTTCCAGAGATTAGCGCGTTCAAACATAAAAACACACAACCTCTTTAGATTCAATATATTAGTGTAGGTACATTTGCAAAATAGAATAAACATTTCAGGCGTCAAATAATATATTCTATATGCTTTGTCTATGTATTATATAAGCTTGAGATATAACATGATAATTCTTATTACATTTCCGTATATAGTAAATAACTGAATTTTAAACCAAAGAAGTGATATGACACGCTTGTTTATTATTTATAATCCAATAATGACGTATTATGTTTCGTAGCAATTTATATAAAGTTGATGATAAATACACTAATAAATAAATAATAATCTAAGTCAAGTTGTAAGTACGTCGTGAATGAAGTTGTTCTTTTACATACAAATCATGAAATAATAAAGTGCTCTTTATAATTTATTATATACATAGTTTTGCCTGCGGCTTTGTCCATAGTAGGTATTACGATTTAGTCTATGACATTTATATTTTACTAGCGGACCCGACAGACGTTGTCCTGTCTACACGTCTTTAATTTGAAAATTTCAACTTTTTTTAATAATTTTTTTGATGAAAATTATTATTCAAATTGTGAATCTAAACCATTCCCAGATCCCCTTGAACACACACAAAAAATTTCATGAAAATTGGTCCAGTCGTTTAGGAGGAGTTCAGTCACATACACACGCACACAAGAAATATATATATTAAGATATACGATATCAGCATAATATATCGAGGCGATCGAACATCGATTTTAATGGTAAAAATAATTTAAAAAATGCTAATTTCCATGGCGAACGGTTTCGAAGTTAAAGAACTGTAGCGCCATCTCGCGAAAAGTTATAGATATACCCGTCATACCTAAAGCCGATTTCCAACTGTCATATTACAATAGAAATCATGTTAATCGGGTGCGCTTGACCCGCGCCTCCCCTGCACGATTGTACTGTCTATAGTTCAATCGCGTCAAGACAATAGTGAATCATCATTGTCCACGGGCCTAGCCACGCCCCAGACCAATTAGGTCGCATAAAATTATAAAGTCAAGTTTATAATGACAGATTGAAGGCAGACTTTCGTAAGAAATAGTTATGTCCTTTGTGCGTTACCTACAATAAATTTTAAAAATGAATACCTCACCTATTTTTAAGAATAAAATGGATCGATAATTCATAGCGGAGAAAGTCGAGTAATTAACAATATTTTTAAGTACTTTAAACTGTGCGAAAAGAATGATTTTGATTCTTTTATTATAAATATAAACGAAGATTCTAGTGATACTGATTAAATATATTATTAATGACTATTTTCATTTGAGATAATTAAGTTAATTTTTGTCCATTAAATTAATCTTTTCTTAATCTTTAGAAATATATTTAAAATCAATTTTTACTCCACTATGAATACACTTTTACCCTGCAGTTGCACTTGTGACTCACTATTTTCTTAGCGCGAATGGACTATAGATGCCTTTGTTAGACAACTGGATTAATATATCAGTGTTATGTTAAGGGGGCACTGAGGCAATTACAAAATAATTGCGTTCATTTGATTCCTTGCTGTATTGTTATTACTAAAACTTTAATTATGCAATTAATATGTAGGATATTTAAGGATTTAATCTATAAATCGTAGACACAAAAAAATCCAAAATGATATCTAAAAAACAAAATGAACCGAACGTAAACTTCTAAAAAACAAAGTAAACAAAAGAAGAAGTTCATGGGGGTTTTTAATAATAACAAGGCTATACGTTTTCTATAACGTATACACTTTACATTTTCAAAATGTGTATATGTTTTAATAATACGAAGGAAATACCTAAATTCTCCTAAGTCCATCCTAGCCCCCCCTGCCCGCCCGCTTGTCGTCCTACTAAAATAAAAAGCTCGGTGCCCTTTAATCTATATTGTGATAATCTTATTATAAATCCAAAATTTGCAACGGGATTTTTTATAAACAATCTAGATAATTTATTTTAATATTTCGTTTGTGAAGACCAATCCACTTAGAGTATTTTTCATACTATTTAACATAATAATGCCAAGTAATCTCAACTTTATTGTACATTTACGCTTACACGCCACTACCAAAGAATTGAATTAAATGCATATATTTGACATGAACAAAAAATTAAAGTATATTAGTTTGAACGTTTTTGCTCTTTAACTGAATGCGGATAATCCTTTATTTAGTTAAAAAGTCACAAATCTTTGCATCATAACATAGTATAGATTAAACTCACTCTGAGTATAGGTATGATTGTTCGGGCTAATCTCAGAAACTACGGTACGGACTTTCTTAAGGTTTTAAATATAACTATCTATTCGGAATTTAATTTATTTAAATTTTTGGTTCCCGAAATTTCGAATGCTTTACAGAAAATGTGGTCACGGGACGGGGTCTTTATTGTTAGTCAATCAAAAAATATGTAGTTTTATTTAAAATATCAAATATTCGCGTAAATCTAAGCAAGTATTTCATGCGGTTTTCATCTACAAAAAGAGGGATTATCTCGAACGGTTATAGTCTATTCTTCTTCTATTTCTATTTATTAATATATCTTCTTCTATTTCTATTTATTAATATATTACGGAAATATGTTACTGGTATGAACAAAGTGAATTAAGTCGGCAAAGCTCGTGAGAACTCGTTGTCAAAGTCGAGAACGATAGACATCAAAGGACGTATGTTTATGATATAATTTTTGTTGGAGTTTACTCCTTTTGAATCGATTTTCATATAAGGCTCTCGGTATGGAAATTTTAAGGGAGTGAAATTAATACAAGCGTTAACTCAAAACTGTTACGTTTTTCTGCGCAACGTACTTTGCGCACCTTACACTTTGAAATATATAGTATTGATGTAATTAATATTCAAAGTGATATTAATTGTGAAGTAAATGAAACTTCCTAACAATGTATTCATGTACTATAAGTAATATATATTTATGTAACGTGAGTATAATATTTTACCAAATCAATATAAAAGATGTGAATAGAATAAAAATACACACATGCTTTCGGTATTATAAGAGACGCGTTTATTTACCCTCTTTACCTATTGCATCAAGGCAACCGTAATTAAGAAGTAAACTTCAATCCTGCGTCGGAACTGACACACACACGCTTCTTTATTTTTTATTAATTTTACGCTTTAGTAATTAGTTTGGCGAAAAAAGGTAAACCACTCACCACTTTCAGCCAGAAACCAGAACGCCTTACAGAATTCAACACTCGCTGATTGTGATATATTAACAATTCTTCTAGCTCTCATTTCGGGATCAATTAAATATTGACCTCCCGTCCATACTGAACTGATCAGGTTCCCATGACTGTAATAGGCTTCTGAAAACCCTGCCATACATATAGATATCCCTTTGAGTATACCACGCATTGAAGGCAAGAACTGAAAGAATACAGAATTTAATAAAAAAATAATAATAATGTTAACTGATGTGGATATGGACTTTGGCTTGGCAATGATAAATAATAATAATACGTTTTTTTAATGAAAATTTAATATTCGTACATTAAATTGAAGATTATAGGAATATTGACGTGCAAGTCTGCTTTGCATAATTTACCTATCTATTTAATACTATACGTATGTCGTATACCTATAATATTATTATCAACAAATGACACTTGTTGATTTAGTCCATGAGTCTTCCGAAAAATTTTACACTTGGCTATGCATATTCTATTGAAAAAATCATTGTATTATATTAATACTATATAATTTATACTTTAAATATCATATTATTTAAGAATACTATTATCTAATTGGATTCTTCTTTGTCATGTTCTACGTCAAAACAGAACGTTATCTATTACGAGTATAAGTAATTTAAACAAATAATAAAATGTCAATAGTAATATCACGGTAATATTACATAATATATCTTATGATTCATTTTATTTAGTGCTATATATTTAAATAAGACAAAAGGCCTTGATCGCAATCACATTTCAATACAATATTAAAAAAAGTCTCTTAATATTTTTTTAACTTCATTGTTTTATTGTTATCTTGTGCCTTTCATACTCAATTATATCGGCTTTGCTTATGTTTGTATGTATGTATGTATGTATGTATGTATACTTAATAATTGTCTCATTGGCTTAGTGGGTAGTATGAAAAATAAAATTGACTTTGCGGCCGATTAAAGATTGGAAAGAGTTGGCTTATATATGTATACAATTAAATAAAAAAGTGTCTGTTTGTAATGTCAGAATAACAGCTTTTTACTAAATACATATGAAAGTTTATACGGTACTTATAAGAAAAAACAATTTTTAAAGTTTTTGCCTGTTTGTTCTGGCCAATTACTGAAATCGGCTGGACCGATTTTAACGGGACTTTCACTGGCAGATAGCTAATATTATAAAGAGTAACTTAGGCTACTTTTATTTTAGAAAAAAGAATTAAGGGATCCGCGCATAAAAATTAAAATCTATGAAATTGTGAACAAAAGCAAAAAAATAGCTTACCTAGAGACGCACACAAGTGACGCGAAGATAAGTAGCTACGAGTAGTATGAATTAAAAAACTGTTTCACCACACAATCGCATGTGTGGAGTGATACCCACTACCTTTATATTTTAATAATTAATTTGACTAAAACATTGTCTAGGGATACATTATATGAGACACCTACTATAATAATGGCTATTGGCTTTGGCATACGGACAGATATTCAATTATTTAATTTATTTATTATTCAGATCGTTACAACTTAGTTTCGTGCTCTCTCGGTGTATATTACTCGTAGTATGATTAAAAATGAAAAAAAAAACCCCCAACCACCTTGGACCGATTTACATTAAACATAGCTAAGAACACTCCCGGCTAATTCACCTTTCAAACAAAAAAAAATCAGTTCATCCATTCGGGAGCTACGATGCCACAGACACACACTTATAACACCCCGTCGATTTTGCGTCGGGGGTTAAAAATACTATCAAAATAAGTCAAATCGATTATTTAAAGTTTAACTGTAACATTTGAGGTTTTTAATATTTGAGTAACCTTGCAAAATATTTACTGATGTGAATGTTAATTATTACTATTGTTCTTTAGTGTGAAGAAATATATGACTGTTGGTTATTTTTGTGTACATTTAACAACAGTTTTAATAGTAAATAAGTGATACTGTTACTGTGGTACTATAACTTCGATATATTTTAAAATTATAAAGTTTTATGTGTTTTATTTATAAAGTAGCGATTCACCCTCGCTTCGCTCGGGTTCGTCCCTAGCTTGTTCACCAATACAAACTTTCATCCCCATTTTCACATCCTTAAGGGGTGACTTATGGGATTAAAGTAGTATAATAAGTATCCTACGTCCTTCCCAGGGTCTCAAACTATCTTCTTACCAAATTTCATCTAAATCCGTTCAATAGATCCAGTGATTACCCCCTACAACGTCACAAACTCACAAACTTTACCTCTTTATAATATTATAGTATAGATGATTACATATTATGTACTTTTAGCATTGTTGTCTGTCCAGAACAGCAATCATTCGGGTCAATAGATTGTACTATCAAAATAATTTTATAGTACCGGAACTAGTTCTACTACAAAAATCTACGTAATGCCCTTCTGACCGATTTCGAAAACGGCGGCCGATCTCACGAAGACTAGCCATGTGCGGAACAATATCTGTAGAAGTTCCTCAAATCACGGTTAGCGCTAAGCACAGCTAAGTTCCAGTTTTCGGGCTTTAATTGACAATTTCCCTACAGAATAGTCTAATAACTGAACTTTCAAGTTCGAATCCACGACTACTGACGGTTTGTAGCCGTCCATGCTAGCCACTAGACCTATAATAATGTGGCATCATATATTTTTAATTTATATTTTATACTAAGAGTTAGCAACGAATTCTGAATATAATGAAGTGTGTTAACTGTTATTTATTTTTCTCTTTTATTTATGCGTACTTGAAATCCAAGACATCTTCCATAAAAGCAATACTGATTTATAGTGTCGGCTTGCGAGAATAGTTCCTCTGGCGAGTGCTCTTCGGTGGGAAACAGTTCCCCTGGCGCCGCCCAAGATAGGAGAGTTTGAAGGTGATGTAAGCAAGTGCCCAAAGAAGCTAACAGTTGTCCACATGATTCGACTTCCCTGAAAACAAAAATCAGAACTAAAAGTCTGTTTTTTAACGTGGAGTAGAACTTCGAAGTAAAACTTATCTGTAATATTAACCTACACTAGGGGGACTCTTAACAAATATGTGTGTAACAATACTGAATCCCGGCGGGAATCTTCTATTTCCCTTTTCTTTAACATTAATGTATCATTATGTTGATAGACGCCATCTGTAATAACTTTGTATATAATAACTTTTGAGAAGCCAATGACCTTAGTTTCCCCCGTGTCCACGATTGGTGTAAAACATGTAAAACGTCGCGAAAATAAAAAATCTAAATAAATCTGCGAAAAAATCCGAAAAGATAGTTTAATTTAAAATCCAAATTACTTATAAACCTAGGACCTAATGATCGCAGCCGTACATACTGGACTGCACTGGATATATTAACAAATTAGCAGAACCCGCGGCTTCGCTCGCGCTAAAACTACAAAAAAACTTCTAAAAAGGTAGTTTCATACAAACTTTCATCCTCTGTTTTACCCTCTTATACGATGAATTTCGAAATGCTAAAACACGTATTTATTTAATTTTTATTTGAAGTGCATTAATACCAAGTTTCAAGTAATTCTGATCAAAACATTTTTTTGGATTGTATTATGAAGTGTTTTCCCGTGGGAATTAGGTAATGTCCCGCGGTAAAAAGTAGCCTATGTCACTCTTCAGCCCTCCAACTATTTCTACACAAAAAATCACGCCAACCCGTCACTTCGTTTCGATGTGAAGGAAGGACAAACAAACAAACATACTTTCTTTAAACATTTATAATATTAAATATAGATATCACTTAAGATTTGTTATCCTAGCGACGAATGGAAAATATTATCAAGGATTAAGCAGTTTTTGTTAATCCTTATTAGCATTCTAATTTGTATATATCTCAGTGAGCAAGGTATGACCTAGCTATATTGAGCTTGCTATTATAATATCTTTATTTCACGTCACGTAACGCGAGTTTGAAACTAAGTTTATGTTCCGAAAAGAGATACCTTTAGGTTACTTTAGTATTGTTAGCGATCCGAGAGCGAGTCATTAGTAGTATGATATATTAAAGTTTGTGATTATATTTTAAGTAGAACAGGTTCAGAAGAAACTTGAATTAGTCTAGTCATCAAGTTCAAAAACGTGTTAAATAGAAGTAAAGCTCCTAAAAATATGTGCGAAAACTCATTCGATTCGGAATGACGTCTAGAAAAATGTTGTTTAAGGGTTTATTAGCACATAAAAAATGCGATTGTTATTAACAAAATAAGATAAAAAAGGTATTTAGTTTTACATTAATAACTTCTAAAATAATGATATTTAAGGAATTTTGAAAAAAGAGCCTGAAAGAGGAGTCTTCCTCTATTATTTATAAAAAAAATTTAACCAAACTTTAAGTAACAATGTTAAACGAAAACACTATAAAATAATCAATTAATTTAAATAAAGTTATTAACAAACTATATTTACGATTTTTACATTTATTATATCTACATTAGTGTGATAAAATTGCTTAAAATGTAATGAGGTATATAGTAACTATTACTATAAATCTTATTCGCTGTAAACTACTGTATAACACAATATACCTACGTATATTTTTATAGCCCGTAGGTAATTACCCCGTAGCCGTACATTTACAATATTTAAGGTTTAATTTTAACAGTTTATACTTTTTACCTGCCTGCCCGTTATTTGTTGTTCATAAATGAAATGAATGCATCATTTAAAAACTGCTGGATGTATTCGAAGTGGTCTTTTCGTATTTTGAATTAAAAATATAACTAAGCTAATTGCAATACGAGTTCAAAGATACAGTATGAGCTCTTCCCTCAATACGCTCTCGTATATAAATCCGGGGTGATGTTTAGTACTCGTACCTACTAAATATACATACCTACCTATTAAGTAACTGATATTATGTTACATTTGTAGAAAAATTTAATTTAAAAATAAATGTAAAATCCTATGCACATTATGAAGGAATTACATATTATACTGTTTTTATGCATATTATTATTTAATTTTATGCATAAATGTTTATTACTCATAAATACTCTAAACCAGCAATTTTATCTGTTTTTGTATGATAACTACATAGTCTGGCCATAAATACTGTTACAATAAAAATAAACAAAATATTACATTTGAATTTGGAATCTGCCATTTTTCTATGATTGTTCATTGTTTTCTCATTTTCGCGCCAATACATTGTAAAATATTTTGTGATATTAAAATGGAGTGGGGTGATAAAGAAAACCGAATCGCTGTGATTGTATTACACAAAGTAGGTATGGAGCCAAATACATTTTTTAAACTCTCCATACGCTTGGTATTAGTCAAATGTTTGTGTACCGGGCTATTAATAGGTACAATGAAACCTCCTGTTTGTGACAGAATAAGATCTGGCCGTCCACGTAGTGTCCGTACGAAAAAGGCGATCAAAGCAGTAAGGGAAAGAATTCGAAGAAATTCTGTCCGAAAGCAAAAGATTTTATCTCGGGAGATGAAGATAGCACCTAGAACCATAACGCGTATTTTAAAAGATGACTTAGGACTTGCAGCCTATAAGAGACGCACTGGTCATTTCTTAACTGATAATTTAAATTGCATTTGCAATGCACTTTATAATTTATATACATATATCCCAAATGTGGGGTATAACATTGGGTATATATTGTGAAATGTCACTAGGGCATTTCCCAACCCTAAAATAAAAATCCCATAAATATTATAAATGCGAAAGTTTGGATGGACGTCTGTTACTCAACCACGTCAGAACGCCAGAATCATACAGAGATAGATTATAGTCTGCAATAGCACATAGGTTACTTTTTATCCCGGAAAAACATGCGGTTCCCGTGGGAAAGATATATTATAGATATTTTTGATGTTCACTAGGGACAAACCCGAGCAAAGCGAGGGCGAGTAGTTAGTATATTATACATATATCCAAAGTGTAAAGTCGTACAATAGTTCAAATATATATTTTACTACAAATACGTAAAATATAGTAAGTAATTAACTTGAGCGACGGCTTCATCCCCCAATCGTTAATAGTCAAAGGTGTTTTCAGAGTAATTATGTACATTTTCAATTTATCCCACGGCTGAGATAAATCATAAGTAGGTCACTTACTAGATATTGCTTAATCGAACGTTTTATTTAACTCCCGCCCACAATTAGTACAGATTGTTGGCGTATTCTTCTATTCAGTTTTTGAATTTAATTCTGGCAAACATTCAAAATTTTCGCATTGTAAAATTCTTATGGATAGTGTAGATAGTTAGTAGTAGCGATTTAAAATATAAATAAATATCAAATAAAACACCGAAATATGTTAATGTGTGTTATTCGTGTATAGCCTAAAAAACGCGACTGCCAAATCACGCTGTCGTGTGGATATGTATTTGTAGAAATTAGAATATTACAAAATAATTCGAAAATTAAATTACGTAAATATTTACAATTTTAAAACCACCAGATTAATATGTGATTATTTTAAGAAATATTATCAAAATCTTAAAGAACCGTAACGGTTTTTTAAATTAAATTTATATTTCCAATATTGTACATATTACAAAAAATAGTATCAGCCATCTTGGAAGCTAAGTAGAAAAAAAATAGCTTAAAAGAAAACAAAAAACTAAAAATGCCGACGTCGGAAAATTAAAAATTGTCCACTAGTAACTCTAGGTAAAGGTCAAGTTTAATATAAAGTTAAAAGTGTAAGCTAAAAAAATATTAAAACTTACTTCACAAAATAACCTTTCCGAAAGAGCAATGCATCTCTCCCAGTGCAGACTTGACGACTCAGCTTCAATCCGTGCAACACGCAAGAATCTACGACGGAAACGAAACTTCGATATCCATTGCCTGGCGATTTTATATCGAAGTCGTACAATGGCGCTACCTACAACAAAATGTTTATAAATAGTACTTTTCCAGTAAATGAGCTTTTAAGAAATCGAAATATTGAATAAATTCAATGAGATATTGCTTTAAAAAAATCGAATTATTAAAAAAAGGTAAACGCACGTTAGATACAACTATATAGGTGGCTAAATTGCCGTTTGCAAAATTGCTATTGTATAACTTTTAAATTAAAATTTTTAAAAACCTGCAACACAAAATTAAACATAAATTCAATAAGAAAATTCAACCCTAAAAAGTTAAAAATAATTTCCATTTAATTACTCCCATTTATAGGCAACTACAGTAACCAAAGTGTTCATTACCCCTTTTGACGAGATTACATAAAATATGTATTGGGATATAACTAATTTTATATGCTCGAATTTTTGTTTACTCAGCAAGGTTAATTTTGCTAATTTTGAGACTAATGAAAAGACAGATATTTGGTAGTTTTATCCTATACAGAACCTAGTTTGTTAACTTATTTACATTCCATTGTTTAATTTAATTTTTCATATATTATTCCACAGGTCACTCAGAACGCTAAACTATTATGTCAAATAAATTTTATTCTCTTAAAGGCCCCTACAAATTGATCTGTGGCCCCAAAGAAGCCTTCAAAGTTGAAGACGGAGCTCCTTTGAGCATGAAAAGGGAGTGCAATTCAAAGAGATACAAATAATTCATCATCATGATTGTATAAATCTTATTAATATAAGTTTCATGTTACATATGTGACAAACTAACATATTTATTATATTTAACAAATTGTTTAATATTAATTTAATAATATCATTTATAGATTGCGTTTCACCTTTTTTATTATTATCATCAGACTGATCCATGACTAATATGCAACTAACATATCATTTAATAGTAATTATTGCTCTCTATTGATCATTAATTATAGTATTATTATTTAGTACATATCTGATTGTTATTTATTTACAAACAAGCAACATACCCACGCTTCACTCGGTTGTGTCCCTAGGTACAAAGATTTTGTTAGCAATTTCATGGGTTTTAATTTTTTTGCACAGAACCCTAATACTTTTTCTTAAATAAAAGTAGCCTCATAAAGTTACTCCATATAACATCAGATATCTGCCAGTGAAAGTCACGTCAAAATCAATGCAGCCACAAACAGACAGACAAACATTTTTAAAATTGTTTTTTTATTATAATTATTAACTACCAAACATACTTTCATCTGCATTTAGTAAAAAGCTGTTATTTTGACATTACAAACACACTTCAATTTGTTTATCTGTATAGATTTTCCTTGTTATTAATTATGCTAACTCTAATATATTTTCATTTTTCCTTAGTGATAACATTATGGTATGGTTCTAGACAATATTTCAATTGTCTAGAAAATAGTTATGAAAAAATTTAATGAATTTTACTGCTTTTTTATTTATACCATTTATAATCCGTATAGTATGTTACAAGATAATCATAAATGACTACAGTTTAATTATAATTTTATTTACTATCTTACACATGTGCCCTACATTAAAACGTAACATGTGCCTTACTTATCTCTTGTGAGTTGTAAACAAATAATGCATTCTTATTTCTTGTGTATATGTATAAAGGAATATGTTATGTTTTAATTACATTATTATTTATAGTTACTGGTTTTTAAAGGATTTGAATAATATAATATCACATGTGATTTCTGTTTTAAATACAAAACAAAAATAGCAAATCTTTGTACCTCCTCTCTTCTCATTATACCCTTTAATTATTTTTTTAAATAATGAAAGAAATATTTTTGTAAGCCAAGTATCAACTGCTCACTAACTAATTGCAATGATAAAAGACAACTTTAATGCTTTAATCAAAATAGAAATAAGTGTTTTTTTAAGTTAGTAGTATATTTAATAATTATGAGTAATTCTTTTCAATTACTACATATTTTAGTATGCTTTATTTAGAAATATTATATTAATTTAAAGCTTACAAATTTTTTTATAATAAATATGACATATTCATTAATTAATTGAGGTGAACATGACAACATTTATGATTTTAAGAAATTCAGAAGTTAAGTACTTAATTAATACATACCTTTCGGACGTGATCAACGAGAGGCCAAACTGTGTCAATATGATCTATGAGCGTCATGAACCCTTGATACAGCCTTTGACCGTTCTCACTATCATCAGGCTGGAAGTATGTAGCATTATTTTGACAGGAATCTTTTAAAGCTTCATACATTGCATAAGTAGGAGGAGCATTTTCGACAGATTCTTCGCAGCACAATGATGCTTTCGCAGGTGGATCCGAAAACTCCATATTTTTATAAAATTTTCCACAGCCTGTGGCGTAACGTAATCCACGACTCAATAATCTAAGACTCATCTACAAAACGTTCGCAATATAAAAACCAAATCATTAAGAACTTTACAAAAATCAGCACCCAATGTATTTACAAAATAATCCGTGAGCAAATATCATCGTATTCTTACAATACGATAAATTTTCTATATCAATTTCAGAAATATTTGTTTACTTCTACAGAACTTTACGTTTAGCTTTGTTGTTAATATTCATCGCTATTTTAAATAATATTATGTGTTTTTCTTTTCTAACTGAAACCAATCGCGACTAAACCGAACGAATGATAAACACAGATTGATTAAATGTCATTGACAGAAGAATGACAGACAGCAGCTGATGGTTGATTCATTTAAAAAAATATATAAATGTAAAATGAAATAGATGAAAAGTGATGAGCTTATGTATTAAGGCATAAAAACCCATATTATTTTTACATCATTTATTTTATATAAAATATTCCATTCTATTATTTATTTATAAGTCTTAATTTAACATGCTTTTATTATATGACAACCTATTACATGAATTGGAATACTATACACTTAAAATGACATTTGAATTTTGATTTAGATATTGTACCTATTTTGATTTTTTACATATTATAAAATGTAATTTAATAAATAATGTAATGTTATGAATGAAGATAATATAAAAATGGAAGAGCAAATGATAATTGATGAACCCGAGGTAGCCCCGACAGAAAATGGACTTGAATCAAAAGAATTAAATACATTTCAGTACCCACCTTTATTTTCTAGTAAAACGCTATTAGAACTCTGTAATTCTTCTTGGTCTCGTTCGTGTAATGCCAGACAGGAAGTACAGCCTTATTTACGAGGGTGTAAGTGGTCTCCAGATGGTACTTGTTGTTTAACAATTGTTAATAATGATGGAGTTCATGTTACTGAGTTACCTAAGGATTTATACTTCGGATCTGTAACTGCTGATAGAACTATCGACGTATTAGACTCTGTAATACATATAAAAGAAGCTGGTCTAGTATATGACTTTTGTTGGTATCCTCATATGAATTCTTCCCTTCCTGAAAGTTGTTGGTAAGTAATAGGGGATCTAAATATATTTTAAGTTTACCTCTTAATTAAAATATAAAGACTGTCTTTCTTATAAAGTAATTTAATAAACAATTAGGAGGATATATTATATAAAAAAAGATATAAATATATCTTAAATTTAGTGTTTTTTAAATATCTTATAATTTTAGTTGGCTTACGACAAGACAAAATGCACCAGTGCAATTATGGGATGCTTTTGATGGCTCCTTGAGAAGTTCATACCGAGGTTATAATGCAGTAGATGAAATGGAGCCTGCTCTTTGTGTTACATTTAATCCTGAAGGCAATAGAATTATTGCAGGATATAAGAAAGTGTTAAGGACATTTGACATAGAGAAGTAATAAATCAATTGTATTAGTGTTTACATAGTGTTATTAAATATATGTAAATAATGTAAATTCATATGTTTTTTTAATTACAGGCCTGGAAGGGATTTTTCAGAGCATAAAATTAATTCCCCAGCATCTTGTTTGGCAACAGATAATAATTTACTAGCTGTAGGTTCTTGGAATACTTCTATTACTCTTTATAATATGAATGAATTGGGGACTTTTAAGAGTATTGGCAAAATGCATGGACATTCTGGTAATTATTTTAAAAATTAAAAAAAAAAACTTGTTTTTGTGCACTTAAGAAAACTATTTTGTACATTGTTAGATTTTAAATAGATAAGATTATATTTATTTATATTGTGTATGTAAGATGTGTGTGTATATTTCAATTACAGGTGGTGTTACTCACATAAAATTTACACCAGATGGTATGAAATTAGTTTCCGGTTCTAGAAAAGATGATAAACTGCTTATTTGGGATATTCGTTATTACACAAGACCATTAAATATTCTTAGCAGGGAAGTGAACACTAATCAAAGGATTTATTTTGATATATCACCTTGTGGCAGATATTTGGTTACTGGAGGAACAGATGGAGTTGTAAAAGTTTGGGATGTGAATAAAGTAAATTGGCAAGAAAGTTTAGATGCAACAGATGATAGTAAGAGCACTGCCACTTTTAAGGTTGGTTTATAAAAGTTATTTTAATCTCGATAGCTCATTTAGTTATATTTTGTACTAGCGGCTCACTTCTAGAAAAATAAAAACAAATCTATCCCACGGGAATTGATAATTTTCCGGGATAAAAAGTGTAGTCTATGTGTTATTATGATGTATGAGCTTTATTATTGTGAAATTTTCTTAGATTTAAAAAAAATGTGTTTTTGTTACAGTCAGTACTTGTTTTCCATACATCTATACATCGAGACATAGTAGTATGATATAATATAGCATTTATTAATTCAATTATCAATATTGTTATCATATTTATAAAGATAATTAACTTGCTAGCAAACAAGTGTGGATTGCGGAATTCTGCTTTCACTAAACTTAGAACTTATTTCTTTTTTGTGTATGGTATATAAGTAAACCAATTTCTTTTTCTTTAAATTCAACCTACAATAGATAACCTAGGAGATCTTCACTACTACATTCATGAACTACAAATCTAAAATTGTAATTATTTTTTCAGTTTCCTTTACACAACGACTGTTGCAACAGCATATCAATCCACCCGATAAGACCAATTCTAGCAACTGGTTCGGGTCAATATCATTTTGACAATCCCATTTCTATCTTACATTGTGATATCAAGAAGGAAGATTCTGAAGAAGTAAATCAGGAAGAATCAATAAATAGTGAAATGAAATATTCAAGTAATGTTGAAAACAGTTTAGTGTTTTGTTGGATTGGAGACATCCCTGATATGACTTAATCATTGATATTAAAAACTTGATATAAACATATAGTATGATTTAATTTGATTTTTTATGGGTGTTAAGTTTCTCTGTTTTATCAGTTGACTTGATAAAAGAAGAAGACACTTAATTCGGGGATGTGTTTTTCCTAAATATAAAGATATCTTCTACAATTGTAATATATGTGTTATAGCTCAAGAAGAGTACTAACTATCATATGTATTTCAACGGGTGGATTAATTAATTCTATAGCTGGTTTGAAATTACTTTGCCTTTTAAATTAAAAAGTGATTATTCTTTGAGTTTAATGTGCTAATAGCCTATGACTATACCAACTTGTTAATAACCGATCAGAAAAGTACTGGATACAAAATCGCATGCAAAATTTTTGAAGTTGTTTTCACAAAAAAAGTACATATTTTTGAGATAAAAAGTAACCTGTGTGTTGACACACGAAAAATAGGCGCATAGTCGTCGAGTTGCGGAAAATAGCCCGAACATACTTTACCCATATATATATATATATATATATATATATATATATATATATATATATATATATATATATATATATATATATATATATATTATACCATAAATAGCCGTTTTGGCGTGATTGAGTAACAAACATCCATCCAAATTTTCGCATTTATAATATTAATGGGATTAAACATTACAGACATTTCCACAATAGTACAGAGTTAACACAAAAACACAACTATTCAAATAATGCGTTGTATCTTATAAATAATAATATGTATACAAATTTTTTGCTGACCCTGTCATTTTTATTTATATAACGTCATTTGGCAAGTTATATCTACATATTTTGGACGATGTAGGTATATATGGAAGATGTTAACGTTGAAGGTTTCATGAGATACATACATCTTTACTATATTAGCGACGTGAAGTTGTGTCAATTATTTCACATAAAACAGAATTTTAAACCACTTACTTTCTTAATGCTGTGGTCATTACCTATTTATAGGTCGGTTGCACAGGATAAATCTTTGTAATAACTAAGTATACACAAGTTTTCCCTGATAGATTATGGTAAACTGAGTTTATACTAAACGAGACACGAGATACTTTATTTATTAATGTATGTATGTGTAGAACTCGGGAAATGAAGCAGAAAGATACTACGATATTAATGTAATATTGGGTCATCTGTGCTACGAATATACAGTTCTGTCACGTACCTGTAAGAAATGCGTGAGATGCTGATTTAAAATGTTATTATTTTGATTACTTCGTATTTCATGACAGTAGCAAAATAAATAATGCTAGCGTAAATAAAAATACTTACCTTTTTATTTCCGAACTAGTGACTTACCGTCCATCCCCAGGTACGTTTAAATAGATATAAATAGTTATTGCGGGTGTACCTTACGAGAAAGACTTAGGCTATTGCAGATTTTTTTGGAGGCCTTATAAGACCTACAATTTTCTAGTACATTGTTTTGATGTATCTCATAAGGTTTAGCCAGCGTTATACATGTAAATTTCTAATTACGACTCGATACATAGTGTTTTTCCGTGGGAATGAAAGATTTTCGTGTTGTAAAAGATATCCTAAATGTTGACCCGAGTAAAAAGTTATCGCTACGTAACATTTCTTTAGTTAAAATCGATTCAGTACAATTTTTGCGTGAAACGCTCACACATCGATTTTTGCTAAGTTTAACCGTTTTATTATATGTTTACAGATTATGAGAACTGACCTAAATAATACAATATACATACGTGTACATTTATACAAACGAAAAAAACTAGAATTTAAGAATTGTGTTCTGATATTAGAATCTATTCTGGACGTAAAGAAGCCGTCTAAGCATAATGTAGCCTTCCCATAGGAAAACCAGCAAGGACAGTTAAAAATGAATATACGTTACTTGGAATAATCCCGATGGGCCTTGAATTTAGCTCAACTTTATGTACTACATATAATAAATCTATTTTTCTCATTATTAAAGGTAAAGAAATTAATTTGGCTATATACCTTTATTAGTATTTTTTTTCTTTTTTTATATCATTAAAATTGTGTGATTGAGAAGTTTTCGCTGAGAACATACATAATTTATTATTAGGAAATGATTCATAATGACAAGTAAGTAATTAATTTACTAGAAAAAAAATGATTACTCAATTGTATTGGTACTTAAAATAATCAAAACAGAACAAATGTACTTCTTTCTCCTGGGCAAACTTGCTAGATCGTAGACCTTATCTGTGCCTTCGAGCTAAGATGAAGGTCAAGAGAAAGCCCATTTCTAAATAAAAAAAAAATTAATTAGGTACCTACTGCATATATAAGTTACTTATAACTTCCCCGTTAAATACACAAGTAACCAGCTGCCTTCAGTCACTAAAAGGTTGATTTCTTTAGCGTACACCGAGTAAATTAGATAATTTACAGTGGTAACTAAATAAAAAAAAGATACGATAGTATTCAGCCCTTTTTATTGTCCCACATGGGCACGAGCCTTTATTCAATACGAGGGGGATCAGGCCAAAGTAGGTCTATGCTGGCCAAGTGCGGGTTGGTAGACTTCACATGTCTTTCGAAAAGCCTAGCTAGGTTCTCTCAAACATGCAGGTTTCCTCACGATGTTTTCCTTCACAGTAAGACAATTATTAAACATGTTCGGAATCCGCTTCAATCGGTTTTCCAAGCGAGCGCGTTACGGAATTTAATTTATTTCTCAAATTAAATTTATTAAAATGTAAATCGAAGGGTTTACTGGTTTAAGTTAATATTCAGGACAACCAACTCCAACAAATCGTTTATCGCATTATCAAAGTTTTCGTTGGTCCTCAAAGGAAGAGAGAGCCGGCCATAAGTCGTTGAGATAATATTTTCTTGCCTTAATTACGCTTAGCGGTCAAGTTACTAAAACTACATCACTACCTAGTACCTACTATACAGGTTATTGGTAATCCAACGTATTCCCGTTAGTTAGGAGGTGATAGGGTTGAATATTTGCGATAATTCTAACCCCCATATGCATTAGGTATGCAAAAGTGAACCATTGTAGAGTTATCAATGTTTTTCAGATTTTTTCGAAATAAGTCAAAAATTTAACATCAATAATTTATAAAAAAAGTATCAATTTAAATCTCATTTTTTCTTCTGATTTATAAAAACGATTAAACATTGGTTATATTTATCAATATTAGAAGAACAATTACCGGTCCAAATTTAAAAATGCGAGACGAAAAACAATAATTAAATTGTTGTTGTGTTATTGTATTAGAATTTTGATTTTGTATTAGGTTGGAAAATATGGTAATTTCTGAAAGCTTCTGTATTTTTTTTATTATAAATGCGAAGGGCATCTAGGGATGCAAGCAAACTAAATGAGGATGGGCTACAAGTATATAATACATGGATAATGGAATAAGCATTTGTATTAGGTAAAATTTACGTAATCAACTCTGAAAGTTGTAACTTACATTGAAATTGACCAATAAATGCAATGAATGTAGAGCTTCGTTTCTACTTTGATAATAATTAATACGAACTCGCGTACAGTACCTAATAAGTTTTTATCTGTTAATGTTATACGAGAGATATTGCTTATTACGGACACAACACGGAGGTTTTTATTTTTTTTAATAACAATATAATAGGTAGGTACCGAACTTAGATAATCAACTCTTGTTTTGGCAACATGCCTAGTTGGCACTTATGCACTGACATACATACATATTTAGTTGGTAGAACCAAGAGTCCCGTACGATACGATACGCTTAATTTTTATTGAATTCATCATGGTAGATGCATATTGTAATGCACCATCGTTCAAACGTTGCCGATTGCCGAATCATATTTTTACTTTATTTTTATTTAGAGTAAACTTATTCTTCTAAAACATTATGACATGCCAGTTTCATTGTATATTAATAGCCAAACTACTATTCATAAACGTGTGATAGCAATGTACTTAATTTTTAATTTTATTGGCTTACTTTATTAGTCGATTGAACTTAACATGTAAAAGTTTTGGGTATGAAACATTTTTACATCTTCGTTTCTCTAGACATTAAGTCTTTGAAGGAAAAATCTAAGTGAAAGTTAAAATTTCAATAGACATTACTAGATACATAAATAATATTGTTTTGAGCTTATAATTTTTGTTTTTAGTTTATTACTTAAAGTTAAATTATTTTTTCTTTATTGAATACTAGCGATTCACCCCCGCTTCACTCGGGTTCGTCCTTGGGTTGCTTCCTCATACAAACTTCCATCCCCATCTTCACCCCCTTAAGAAATGATTTCCGGGATACTAACTATTTCATCTAAATCGGTCCAGTAGTTTCGGAGCTTATTAGGTAAAATAAACAAACAAATAAAAAAATCTTTCATCTTTATAATATTAGCTGAAAATGGAATTACATTAAAAATGAATACTTTGTTGTGGTAAGGCCACATTTATGTATTTTTAGAACACCTATCAAAACGATTTTTTTGGTCTTAAATTATCTTATTACTTAGTTAATACTTAATACTCAATAACAGTATGATTTATTTATAACGTAGGTAACAATTCCCTTTCTCTAACTATGGGGAGGCATATAGAGAAAAGAAATATTTTCAGCTAACAATAAACAATAAGAGCAATACAACGGTGAAATGGCACATGTAAACAGTTCTCCCTTTGATGTACGAGATTCAATAGATTTTCTGTTCATTAAATACGAATAAATATTAAAAGAAAGCAGCTATTTTGTTGTGGACCTTTTTATGCGTTATATTCAACTTTGCTCTATTTTTATTTTAGCTTTATGTATTGTATAGATTATGTTTTACGTACTTAAATAAATACAACAAATGTCACTGAACTGCTTGAACTGAATTCATTGTTTAAATAAGGAATGTTAAAATTGGGTCTCACATTATTAGTAGTGAGATTAATGATGAATAATGATTTAGAAAAATAGAATAACTTATTATTTTTTTAGCCTGAGAAAAAATATTTTCTTCTACACATATATACTAAAAAGTCCCTAGCGAGCGTTTGTTGTTGTTTGTACGTAGTATTTATCTACCAATAAACTTATTATTTATGCCTAGGTATTTATAGTTAGCTTATATCGAATATTGCTGAATAATTCTCTGCATTCACCTTGTATTCTAACTGTAATTCAACTGCATTCATTATATAGAAATTTTAAGGTATTATTTACATATAAACAAAAAAAAATAGCGTCAGGAGTATCCCAAGGTACCTACCTACCCAACAGTAGCCTATGTGTTACGCAGGTAATAGTCTCTCTCCTTTCTGTGTGCTCCAAATTCATCCAGTCATTTCAATTTAAAGAAGTAGCAAATATACACATTACACATACATATAGACTTTCGTATTTAGGATGTTTATTCACTATCTATTAATGTGATTGTTCGTTTGACCAAATTTATGAATTCTTGTAATATGGCCACAGGCGTGTGTGCAGTGTGCTTGGATATATTATAATAATATGCGCATAATTAATTGATTAACGAGATAGACTCTGGAATTTATATAATTCATTTGTGCTGATAACGCTATATAGGATTTCTATGGAATTTAAGTTAGCTTTACAAGAATTAATAGTAAAATAAGTAATAACCTAACGATACGAAAATTGGAAAATTATGTATTGTTTGTTGGGGCTTACTTCACAAACAAATTCACCTTAAGCCGCCCCTTATTGGGCGAGGCAGAAAAAAATAACAGCTTAACTTAGAGGGGGTATAAAGTTACTAGTGGTTTACCCACGTTTCGCACGAATGCGACTCTACAAGAGATGATGTTTTTAAGTAATTATCTTATACATAAATATCTTCACACCGGCATCTTATATTCGCACAATGTTTATAAATTATGGCCCTTCTGCACAATCCCTCTTCCTATTAGTAAAATTCGTGCGAAAATCTATGTATAGAGTAGTGCTTAGATTAGCTCCAACAAACAAACTCAGCGCAGCGAGGGTCTTCAATTTATATTATGTAGTGATTTTGAAATATTGGTCTAGTGCGAGTCCATCTCGCATACCTATAGGAGTTATTTAATCTTTCCTGGAAAGTGTAAACTGTGATGGAGACCACATTCTGTATCTATTTGTTTCTCAAAAGTATAGGATTTTTAGTTTGGGACGTGAAATGGCAGAAATGTCCGATTTTCTTACATTTTAATTTATATATTTAAATCTGTGTATTTTAAAATTATTAACAAAATGTCTTATAATTAACTTTTTTAGTTTACCCTTGAAATAATTAATCTCTAAACTTAGAATTAATATGTTTACGCAATACAACAACTATCTCATATAATATGTACCAAATAACAACTTATCCCGTCTAATACATTGTAAAAGAATAGTCTGTGATAGACGGACAGATAGAATGTACGCAACCCTACACATTATTAATGCCGCACTGACAGTGGCACGCCGCACGACAGGCTGAAAGTAAACGTGGGTATACTCGTAGCTTTAGAAGTTAAATTTTTAAGTTGTTCCCTGTAATAAGAGGCTTAGAAATTTTATCTAATCTATCCACTTATGATTTTACTTTTCTTAAAGGCCTTTATTCTTTAAAACTTAGACTAATTACAAAACTTTTCCAATTAATAATTTTATCATCCACTGAACGTAACTATAAAATTAATTTGCTTCACTCAGCATATTTTAATTACTTATGAAAGCACAATTTCCTTGGATTGTCTTATATAATTCAGCTATTAAAACACAACTAATGAAGCGTCCAAGATATAACTTTTAATAACCAATCAAACGCAGTTAAGTGAGTTCATTTTATTATAAGTATTTTAAAAGTTTGTGTGATTTCAGACGAGAAAATCTTTAAACTATGTTTGATTTATTTGTATCTATTTAAATTAATGTAAAAAATCAAGTAAAATATAATGACAATCATTACACGTATCTCACGAGCCTATATTCTTTGATAATGGCTATAAAATTACAAAGAAATACCTATTGGGCCGAAGTATAAAATGTAATAGCATATGGATTCATCGAATGTGAATTCAATTGCCTATTAGCATAAGACTATGTAAGACAGGTAATTTCACACGGTAAGTATATTAGCATAATCACCTGAATTTTTATGTTTGTAATTTTTCGTGAGTCAGAATCCGTTTACTGGTCTTATTGGGGCTTGATCTTTAAAAATTTTATGATAATGTATTTTTTATTTATGAATGTAGATATCTAAAAATTACGTTTACAAATTGGTGTAATGTTTGTTAAATTAAGTGTATTCTTGATTTTTTAATCACGTTGTTTAGATATTATAAATACGCATTATAAGTACCCACAAATACAAACACGCGGTCGCAGACTTAAATACATAGGTATATTCGTAAGCAGATATTCTCAGTTTACGGGTATACTGTACTAGCAGAACCCGCGGCTTCGCCCGCCTTTAAACTACAAAAGAAAAACAAATATCTACTTTGGCTTTATGTTATAACTAATAATTTGATGGCTGTAATCATTTTCAAACGTGTGAGTATCATTTTTACTCGCGCATGATGGTTCCGTACCGCCGAATATCATGTTGCGTTTACTATCATATTTACACACTAAAATATTTTTTTCAGTTTCGCAATACTACTTTATTATTTGCAAAAACAAGTTCGTTTTTAATTCGAAAAAATATATTTGAATTCATGCTCCCGTGACCATAGGTCGTTTATATTAGAAGGTAACAAAATAAATAACATACCATCCATGTATCCCTATTTAATTTCTATAACAGTAAGTAGTACAAGATATCAAAACGACAGTAAAGCTGAAATCAACTTTTTCGTGATTTTGCTAGCTCTTACACTATAACTTTTATGGTATTGAAATAGGAAACGTCTCCATTTGCTTCAAACATTGTACAAAGCTATTGTACTTTTCCGTACCCCTATAGTGCAGTGTTTCCTGTAGTGCCGCGTAATTTCACACGACGCTCGCAAATTCCTATGAACCTGATTCCTATCTTGCCTATATCACATCTCAGAGTCTTGACATTATTTATTCTTTACACATGCAAGTTGCTCACGAAGCACATTTAGTTTATAGATATTTCGAATAAGAAGTTCATTTAAAATAATTGAATTAACAAAATGGATGACTAAATTATAATAGAAAATGTTGTACTGGTTGGCCCAGTATTTTTTTATAATAAGTTTTTCGTAGACTATACGTATGTGTGCTAAGTTTCATCATTATTAACGTATCAATCGTTCAAATATATTCATAAACTTTCACATTAACGATACTACTTATATAGATTATTATTGGATGGTTGTGACTTGTGCCCTGCTAAATATAATGTAAAAATAAAAAAAAATGAAGCCTGTTTGAGCGTATCAATGAAATCAAATAGGCACTAGCAGAAGCCATATATTTTATAATCTTCTTTTTCTCGTTTATTTTAGAACAAAGCTTAAATTTCGTACAATTTTTTTGTGTATTGTTTATTGCTTTTTATAGCTTTATTAAAAATGAGATCGTTTAAAAAAATCTTTTTGTCGAATAATAATTTTATCCGCTATACGAAGTTTATCGCTTTTGTTAGTTTATTATACGATTAAATATAGGTAAAATACTTAAAAGAGCTAAAAAGGAAAGTGTGAAGATGGTACTTTCTTTTTTTTAAATATTTATTACTCTCCGCTCCAGGTATCCAACTAAGCGTTGAATTAGTGTAGCATAACACCGGCAAATTCGTCAATCTGTTTATTGGTGTGTCTATAATTTTATTTTAACACTAGCGACTCACACTCGCTTCGCTCGGGTTCGTCCCTAGCTTGATTCCCCATACAAGCTTTCATCCCTATTTCACGCCCTTAAGGGATTATTTCCAGGATAAGAGTATTCTATGTCCTTCCCAGGGTCTCAAACTATCTTCTTACCAAATTTCATCTAAATCGGTTCAGTAGATCCAGAGATTCACCCTACAACGTCAGAAACTCATAAACTTTACCTTTTTATAATATTAGTATAGATATTAGGTATAGGTGATAAGATAAGACGTCATTGACTTTTTGTAGTTAATTTAATCAAATCTTACAAGGTCAATGAAACCCTTCTTTTTGTTTCCTTACAATAACGTAGAAACTCCGAGAATACAACCTGCAACCAAACATTTGAAACAATGAAAAATAAATAATAAAATATAAAAATGGTCCACTTGCGTATTTTTCTAACTTTTTGCCAGTCGCCATTATGGACCTTTGGCGTAAATATTTTTACTGGTAAACTTTACCAAATTTTCAACACAAATATAAAGACCCGCTCTTAATGAGCTTAGCTGACTAAGTGTAGACGTTAAAATGTAGAAAATGCCAAAAATAAACGTTATATAATATTTTTTTCTTGTTAATTTTATAGATATGTATGTATATATATTTAAAAGTTATAAAATACAACATATATCCTTAATACCCGATGATACATTTTTTTTAGTAGGTAATTACTGAAATTACCTTTTAAAGTTCACAAAGAATGATCTTAGATAAGATATCATTGCATCTTGGCTGTTACATAAACTTATAACGAGATGAGTTGTGATTTCTTGACTTGTTAATTGAAGAGTTATATTTAACTATATATATTTTTTTAAAGTATGTTATTTAATCGCAATAAAATGAAAGACTGCTTGCTCAACACATAACTTTTAACGATGATCCTTACAGGGTGTGTGGCTTTGCAAACTTTTTACATTTTGATGTTGTGAAATATTCGTCTAGGAAAAGAGACCTGTTAGAGTGCCTATATTGGCGGATTCATCGTCGAGATACAAAAAAGTCCACGGTACAGCACTACTTATTGATGACATTAGAAACTATCCTACTAATGTACCAAAATGCGAGTTTATGTTTGTTGTTTTTTTTTGGTTTGTCTTTCATTTACGTAACGTAGCAACGGTTGGACACGATTTTGTGAAAGTGACATGGCTTATATTTTATTCCGGCATATTAATTAGTTTCCGTGGGATGTCAAACTGCGTGAATAAATACAAAGTACTAGTAAAAGTGACACCAATTTTTCTCAATCTATTTCAGGTAAAAATGTAAATCACTGTCTGATAAGTGATAAAACGAATGGGCGCTTTCCGCATTTCTATTTTTATAGAGCCGTGATTAGAGTAAGTAAATAAATTGCTGTCAACAAAGCGTTTCCTTTATATAACACGCTAGAATATCTTCATAGATATTGAGTTATTTATGGTGTAACATACATATAGTAGATGTAGTAGGGTAAGCATTTAGATATGAACCTTATTCTAGCAAACATGGCTTAGAAATACATTTTTATTTAAGTAGTGACTAAAAGTTACTTTGAATAATATTTGTTAATAATTAATTATTATTATTTCAAAAAACTAGTAAGTATCTTATGCAATTTATGATTATTTTTCGATTTTTATTAGAAAATATTTTAATTTAAAATTATGTTTATTAACCAACCGTAGAGTCTGACAACGTACAATTTCAACAGTTGTCAGGAGCGGCATTGGCCACAGCCCTTACGTAATAGCGGCTCTACGTTAATACACACAGAGAGAGAGAGAGAGAGGGAGAGAGAGTAAGAGGGAGAGAGAGTAAGAGAGAGTGGGTGAGTGAGTGAGAGAGAGAGAGAGAGAGAGAGAGAGTAAGAGAGAGAGTGAAAGAGAGAGAGAGGGTTGATTAAGGATTTCTAGAAATACCACTACCTTACTTAACAGTTTCCCTGTCCCATGAGTCATATAATATGAACATTTCGATTGTTTAACTATTGTGTCTATTTTGCGGACAGTTAATTTGTTAAAATATTTACTCTGTATGTATTTAAATATGGACTAAAGTTAATTGTAATTATGCTCATTGAAAAAAGTTGAAGATGTTAAGATACCTGTAAGTATAGATCATATACCACAGGGAGAGTATGTGCCTACTTAAAAGGCTTAAAATACTATTAGCAGTAAGTATATTTAGCAAGTAGTACAAAAATAACAAAAACAGTAAATGAAGATAGAGTTATTGTATAAATTAATTAACTGTATTCCTCATATACCATAACATGGCTTACTATGACTGTATTGCGTTATATAACATGAACAAAGGACAATGAACATGATCTGTCATAGGATATGAGGATAAACATCATTTCTTACCGTAATTTACTTTCTGTTGTTATTTTACGGTGTATTATGAGCGACGTTACGAACGTTGAATAAACCATCAAAATACTTACATTAATTTATTATTTAATCGGTCCTTTTTTTCTATATTTAATCAAAATCTGTCACATATTTTTGTTGCGATACAGAAATTACTATTTACTATTATAAATTGATCAGTTGGTAAAAAAAAAGATTTGAATTTATTAAAAATACTAGCGAATCACCCTCGCTTCGCTCGGGTTCGTCCCTAGCTTGATTCCCCATATAAACTTCCATCCCCATTTTCACCCCCTTAAGAGGTGATTTCCGGGATAAAAAGTATTCTATGTCCTTCCCAGGGTCTCAAATTATCTTATCACCAAATTTCATCTAAATTGGTTCAGTAGATCCAGAGATTACCCCCTACACCGTCACAAACTCACAATCTCACAAACTTTACCTCTTTATAATATTAGTGTAGTTTAAAAAGGATATCAATTAGTTAAATATATATTTATAAATATTCTTAATAATTGTGATTAGGTTTCAAAGTAATTAAAATATGTTTTACAAATAATATAAATATATTTCATATAAGGCTCAACTCGCGTAGTACATCAATGAAAAGTAGGTGTGTTTGTTGTGTCCATCCAGGATACAAATTATCTTCATTCAAACTTCACTCGAGATCTGCTGCTGTTCTTTGAAGGAAATATATAATATTATGTAGTACTCACAAACTTTCATATTTTTAATACATATTAGTAAGATCAGAAATTCAAGTAGCACTTAATTAATGCAAGGATTTTATTAAAAATAGAATTAATATTTTCTTTCTTAAATTACCTTAATTATGCTATATATAAGAACGTCTCGTTAATTAAAAGCTAAAACTTTAGATTAACTAATTAAAATTAATTGCACTCTATCATATTTTCCTTGTTGTCTGCCGAGACGTTTTTAAGTAAAAACAAAATTAATAATTTCAAGTTTTCTGATTAATTTTATATAATTTGTAATAATAAATAAAATAAAAAAATCATTGTATGTTAGTACCTACTCTAAACGTTGTCAAACCATTCATCACACTGTGATGAAATTAACGCATTGTTGTAATGGTCAAAGGTCAAAGGTTCCTGGCCCAAAAAAAAGATTTTTTCATTATATGTTTGCCCTCTATAGTAAGCCGCTAGTTTTTTTAATAAAAACTTGTAGTCCAAGATCCCGGTGCCCCCAGACGTTACTTATTTTCTCATAAGAAATATAAATGGGATAAAGTAGTGTTAGTACGTACTTTGTGTGTGTGCATACCTGCTACCTTGGGTCGACGGCCAATTCATAGGTACCAGGTGCTAAAGGTAGATAAATACAGTACTGATTTTTCTTAAATTCTCAGTGCTGATTTTTACATATGTTTTAGATATTGTTGTTAAAAATTAATAATCATTATTGCCAGACACTTTCCATCGGCGCTTACCCTTACCAGACCACGCTTTAAAGCTTCAAAAAAAATACATATTCTTACTTATAATCTCACTCTTGATTTTTATGTATGATACTTGGGGAAACTATTTGAATACCCCTGGTCAGCAGCCAGAGACCGATTGGAGGGTCAAACATCCCCCCAGACACACATAAAGTGTCGCTAAAATTCTGCTCTGTTCGATATAATCAAGAGAGATTAAAGATTCGTTACATACAAAATGGAATCGAACCTGAAGATTACAAGGTATTTTAAAGTGATCTGGGTGGAGAAAATTTTATAAATAATAAATATAAGTTTCTTTAACCTATATTTTACATCTTATCATCGAGTTAAATTGAATACTACTATTTAAAAAATTCATGTTTATTAAATCTTAAAATTATACAAAGCTATACATGTCTTTCTTCTTTCGGATTATTTGTAGTTTGAACATTCAGCGTGATATTAAATCTTAAAATTATACAAAGCTATACATGTCTTTCTTCTTTCGGATTATTTGTAGTTTGAACATTCAGCGTGATCTTTACTGTCATCATCGTCTAAGTTTGATAAGTCATTATCAACCCAATGTTGGCATTGACTATCTTCATTATCATCCATATTACTTTCATTTTCTGTAACAAAAATAACATAATTAAGAATCAAAGAGTTATACGGTTATATCAATTATTCAAATTTAAAGTATAATACCTGATTCTTCTTGAAGCGATTCAATGACAAAGCTCGGCAATTGGTCCCCATCGAACCAGTTAAAATGATATTTATTATCTTTCAACGTCCACCCATTATTGTCAGGACTACAAATACTAATTTTCTTCATATGAGCATTCTTCCAGAGACTAGTGATATAATTAGCTCGTCGAAACTGCTGTGAAAGCTCACTTTTGCATGGTGTGGTAAGTTACTAGCATCAAAGTTTTTCACATTTTTACGATTGAACTCTTCATTTAACGTCACAAACCATATAAGTGTTGATGAAGAGTTGGAGTCGGGCAGCATCTAACGTCAATTATTCCGGCCACGTTGTACAGTTCACAAATAAATTTTTGCATAGTGTTGAACACATTTTGCTCCAGTTCTAAAGTCACTGAATAAGTCTACATCGCCGAGTTCTTCTTCCGTAAACAATATTAAATTCACATCGGAATTCTCACAAAACACACACTTTAATAATTCTGCCATTATATTTTTTAGAATACTATAAATATATTTTTTTATTTCAACACGTTGTAAATAAAATGACAGATGCACTGAATCAAGTAGCACTGAATAGAGTAGCCTAGAGACGGCAATAAAGTTAAGAAAGATATCCATAAATAGATATCTCTCTCACACTCAAGCGTACAAATAATGACCTCGCGCTTATACACATAGCGACACTTTATGTGTGTCTGGGGGGATGTTTGACCCCTCCAATTGGTCTGGCTGCTGACCAGGGGTGTTCAAATAGTTCCCCAAGTATCATACATAAAAATCAAGAGTGAGATTATAAGTAAGAATATGTTTTTTTTTTTTTTGAAGCTTTAAAGCGTCTGGTAAGAGTAAGCGCCGATGGAAAGTGTCTGGCAATAATGATTATTAATTTTTAACAACAATATCTAAAACATATGTAAAAATCAGCACTGAGAATTTAAGAAAAAATCAGTACTGTATTTATTTACCTTTAGCACCTGGTACCTATGAATTGGCCGTCGACCCAAGGTAGCAGGTATGCACACACTCAAAGTACATACTAACACTACTTTATCCCATTTATATTTCTTATGAGAAAATAAGTAACGTCTGGGGGCACCGGGATCTTACTCTATTGCATTAGATAGTATACAGATTATACACTTATGAATACTTATACCTATTGCTTGAAATTTAAAATGTTTAAGTATTTAAAAAAATCGATGCGAATGCGAAAATCTAAACGTATCTACTTGGTTTTACTAATTTATTCGAAAAACAAGAATGTAGGCCATCTCCACAACTAGACGACAGACAGTTGTATAACAGACACTGCCTACAAGTTAGATAGCGATTTCAATTCTCGCAACTCCGAACAGCCACTCAACACGCAAATCTTGATAGGTATACCTAAGTAGTACGCGTTGAACAGAGATAGGTATCTACTCCACAAGGGAAAATGGGTGAATCTATTGACAGATACTTACCTTCACTCTACTCTATACGTAGTAGAAATAAAGGCAATCTATTATAAATGAAAGTAATTTAATCACGCACGGATTTTCTAGCGGGTGGGTTATCACATAATCTGTAGGTATATAGACAGATGATATCCGGGGGGTGGCATAATTTTGTTCCTTCGTCACCTTGTTTCCAATTTGTTAGTTCTCTTTTAACGTAGTCAGCTTTATTATAAATTACTTTTTTTTTAATACTTGCCTAATGCCTAGCCTAGCCACTGAGCCAGTTACTATTAAATATTCCAACCATTTTTATTATATATTTAAATTGATTAACTAAACATACCTAAATTCAATCAATTTTAAAAAATCTAGCTACATCAATAACTTATAAATCCAACCGCTGCCTTGCACTATGAATACTAAATAGAAGATTTTTTTAATAAAATAAATGTGTAACAAAATGTTTAAACATCTCTCGGAATATTTGATTTGATTTTATTTGTTCAAGATTTATTTTTACTTTGTTTAAATTTTCTACAACTTTAAGATATTTCATTTAAATTGAAAAGCGACAGGTACATTTACATAATAGTAATAACTACGTTGTTAAATTAATACTTATAAATAACTAATTTTCAGTCGGCGTCTAGTAAATAATACCTAAGTAGGTAGATATTTCAACAAAGCGTACAAAGCGTAATTACTTTGCGTCTTTGTTAATTTGGCCACAACTAAAAACAATAGAAAAAAGAACCATCAACATGGGAATATTTTATAAATGCATGGTTACTGGTCCTACATAAAAACGATATGAGAATTGTGAGCCGCGTTAATATGAGAACCTCCTCTGGTTAGTTGGTTAAAAAATTAAGCTATTTATAACGTGTCCTATCTCGAGAACCCATCAGAATACAATCATTTTGGAGGAAATTGTAAATATATTTTGAAACCTAAATCAACTGTCTAAAATATTTATGGAGCTTATAAATTGGCGGCTAGTAATATATTGTTAGTAATAAATAATAATGAAGCCTATTTAAGATCTCACTGTTGGGTAAGGTTTTCCCTTAAAACGAGGTCATAGTCCACCATGCTTATCAAAAGCACGTGGTCGGATTTCACACGTTTTTCGAAAACTAATATTAGACATTTTGACGGAACTTCTACCAGACATGCAGGCCATATTCAAAACTAATAAGATTCTGTCAGAAATACAGTAAACTTGTTTTTAGTTTTTACTACATTAGGAAGCAGCAGTCCTATTTAAAAAATATTCATGTATGAAAATATCAGAGGTGCCGCTTAGATCCGCTTAACTTGGCTTTCTAAGTGAATGCGCCACGAATGCACTATCAATGGGCATCTGCTTGTTAAATATTCATAAAAATATAAATAAAAAATGGTAAAAATACAGTTAAGAAAATATTATTTGTGGTTGTACTAAAGCAAGTTTTATTCATGGTTATAAAACTTATAAAATCTTAGATTTTATCCTCGCTATTATTTAAACTTAAAAACTTCGCCCTACAAATGCCCGTTGGGTATAGGTTAATCCGGGGGCAATGCAATGCAAAACACCCTGAATGGACGAACGTGCAACGATCTACCTAAAAGCTACACGATACTGACACGGTATTATTCTGACAAAGACAGCATTAGGCAGGCTTAGTGCTTTGATATCAAAAGCAAATATATTGGCAAGCGAACTGAATATAATAATGTAGATCAATCCTTCTCTTCGTATAGCTTCTTAAATGCATATGTATCCATGTTACATACACAACTAACATTTTAATAAAATCATTTAAACTGATTTGATTTTAATACATACATTAAATGAGGAGAAATTTTGAGTATTTTTATCTATACTAATATTATAAAGAGGTAAAGTTTGTGAGTTTGTGAGGTTGTAGGGGGTTAATCTCTGGATCTACTAAACCAATTTAGATGAAATTTGGTAAGTTATCATCATATCCAAAGATAACCCTCTACAATGTCACAAACTCACACACTTTACCTCTTTATAATAGTAGTTTAGATTATTGTGGCTACTAAGTGGCTTTAGTTATAGACTTTACCTTTCAACATTTATTATTAGTTATATAAATATGTTTAATTAAAGGGAAAGCAATAATGTTCATTTAGATTTTATGAAGTAAGTCAAAATAAATTAATGAACAAGTTCCTGAAATTTGGCTTTTCACATAAAGATTCCTGAACCGATTCCAACAAAGCAACCATGCATTCAGCCAAATGCATTTACGTGAAATTAATTTGCCAAGACTTCGCTTCTAGTATAAGCTTAGCTAGCTTTCCCCTCGCGTGGTATAGAATATTTACTTAGCTAATAAGCTAATAAGTTTAAAAAGAATCATAAAAACTATCCTTGCTCTCGTTTTTACTTAAATAAGGACATGGCGCGATGATTGGTGGCTTTTGTCTATTGTAGAAAAACCTATACCTCTACCTCTATACCTCTATACCCATATTCATAATTTATCGATTTATGAATATCCATGGGGATGAAGATATCTACAAAGATCTGGATGGCAATTATTGTAGTTAGAGAAATTTATGCTAATAAGAGGATCGTAAAAGTTGAGATCCTATGTATAGCCAAGTTTAATATTACATTTTTGTGAAGGTATAATAAGGTACTAATTCAACAACGTTCTTATAAAATTAAATCTAATTCCTAATTAATAAGATTAAATATTTTATTATTGTGGCTATAATTATTACCTATACATTTATATTTTATAATAAACATGAAATATAAAAATACCTATCAGTTTATAAGCAAAAATAATTTTGAGTTTTTATTTTGCCGTGTCAACTCTTCGAGGGTATTACTGGGCCTAAAATTGAATATTTTTTTGATTAGTTTACTTTTGTAAAATAAACTTATAACTCAAGCTGTAACATTAAAGAAGTAATTAAATATTTCATTTTCCAAAAAATTATTTTCAAATTTACACGATAGGTACATACCTCTATACCTATATTCATAATTTATCGATTTATGAATATCCATGGGGATGAAGATATCGAATAAAAACTAAAAATAAGACGAATTTAGCGCCTCCTCTTTTTTAAGTCCGTTATAAATAAAGGCATAGGTATAGTAGGTAGAAAAAAAGTTAAATCAAAATTATATAAGTTACTACGCTTCATTTTTTGCATATAATAATAGTTTCTAAAACAATTTCAAGAGTGTAAAGTAATTTTTTCCTCCTCTTACACAAATATCCTCGAGCTACGAGTATGTCGAGAAAAAACGTGATAGCATCGTAGAAAATGTTTTTGTAACAGGTTTTGTTCGTTCAACGCAAACGATATATGTATATGAAAAAGATAATTCTGAAATAAATCCTTAACTTTTTCCTTTCTCCCTACAAAAACTAACTTTTATATATAAAATTGGTCATGAGCGAAGCTGTTTCACATTAACCCATGTATAGAAAAACTCAATTTTCGGTTCTTTCACCTATTTGGGTTATTAATTACTTTACCTTAGTACACTAAACTAAATGTTTCTATACTTTTTCCACTGTTATAATATGCGTATATCTATCCTATGGCTGTATTATAGATATTTTTTACTAACTTTTCGTAAATATTTGTTGGTAATAATTCTCGATGTGTGTTGTATGAAGGATGAGTTTTCTTTCAATATAGTATCTGAGTTCGCAGCTTCTACAAACATCATATATACACACTTAAGCCAACGAGTGACTTGTTGGCCTTACGCAGAAATCTATTATTTTTGAAACAAGTGTTATCTAAAAAAAAAAATATTTTGTATTGGGACAATTTTATTAGCCTTTAATTATTTTATATAATCTTGGTCAATATACTCATAGTAAATAAAGAAAATCAAGGAGACAAAAAATTTTACGAGAAAAGTCAAATTAATAGTATTATATTATGTAATTTTTCATTTTCCGCTCTATTTCTTTTCGCTGTGTAATCAGCAACGTTTTCAAACGCTTTTCTTTAGAGATAACTGAAAAATTACGTTTACATAACGTTTACATTACAGTAATAAGTAATTAAGAAATATATCTTATATCTTTAACCGAGCAACTCTTGTATATATACTCGAATATATATATTTTGAAATTTTAATACTTGCTTTATTCATTGAAATTGTCTTGTGGTGGGTATCAACCAAGATGCCAGCAATAAATTTTAGTAGTACAGTTATTATCACTTACTTTAATGCATCGTTTGATGTCTAGATACTCGTAAGCCTCATGCTTACGAGAACTTATCTGCACTATAATTAATTACTTTTAATTAGTCGTATTGTACACATACAAAAAAATTAAGTGTCAATATTTTTAATTTTTCAGTATTTAGACTTATTAGTTTGAGTAGAGTGCCTACCTTTTATAGGGTGTTGATTTTATTTAAGCTAGAACTCTACCTGCATCCCACACGAAAATTCACTTTGAATTTTATGTATATTTCATCCCCATATTTATTTGACGAGGTCAACACAACACGTATTTGTATTTGTTCTTTCTATTTCTATTAGCGCGATAAATAAAAAACTGTAGCGCTTAAATTAAAAATCTTACACTTTTTTAAATGATCATTATAGAATCATTCCCAACATGATTACCACTTACCTTACAAAACCTGCATGTTTCAGAGTACCTAACAAGTTTTCGAAAGACATGTGACTTCCGCCAACTCGCACTTGGCCCCCTCGTATTGAAGGGAGGCCCGTGCCCAGCAGTGGGACGTTAAAAGTGTTGAATATAATCTATTATAGAAAATATACACAACATTATTTGGTGGGTAAGTACATTGATTTAAATGGACTGTCTTATTATTCACTTTGGTTCAAAAAAATATATATTCGTAACATCGATTTTAGCTGGACTCATTCTCTATACCTGTAGTATAGAATTCGGTCTCTGCGTTAGTGGCTCTGTAACTGATACGTCATGGAGTATAAAAACAAGCCTTATCTCTAATTAGAGATTTCTTCGAGTCCAGCTTAGGATTAGGAAAAACTCAGTAGGTTTGTACTCTTTATGTATGTACAGTGTACACATATGTACATACAGATGAAATTTTTGATATTAACTAGCTATTGTTGCCATAATTATTATACTTATTATTGGAATGAAGATGAATTTTCCACATAAAACATTTTAGAAGAAGACTGCTTAATATGAAAATGTAAAATTTTATAATGGGAAATACCTGGATATAATATTATTAACAAGCGCTTTATACAGAAACGTGGATAAAACATTGCATTGAATATATGTAGATATGAACGACCAATTAAATTGAAACTTAGCAATATTTTTAATGATGAATTATTATTTGTACAATTACATTCTCTAGTAGTCATCTGTCTATAACAGATGATCAAAATTAAGTTTCTTTTACATTTTATTTGAACCTTAAATCTTTTAGTTCTTTACAAGAAATAAAATCTTTCAAGCAATTATTAATATTTAGAATAGGCCATTGCAGTCTCTTCGAAGTTCGAACAAAATGTCTATGTATAATTTTGACGCTTTTTTAATATTGTGGCTATGCTAAGTAAATAATATTTTAATTTATTAAATTACCAATTATGTCGAACTGCAGGTTTGTAATTTAATTTGGGTTGAACGCTTTGATGTATAACGCGCGTTACCTTTCATGTCGAATGAAATATTACATTCATTAAAGGATGATTATTAACGTTTTCTTTGGAAATTTTAGGACTTTTTTACTAAATTATATTTTTATACTACAGCAAAACACTACTCTTTTAAGTTAAGAAAATTTACTGGCGAGTGGCGAGACGCCTTTGTTCGTTGAACATTTTGTGAAACGTTGGTGGTATTTTTATTGAGCGTTATCATTTACTTATTGGCCATGGCCGAAATTTGTCAGGAGGACATCAGACACTAACTTAAACTTCAGTGAAACTATACACTACAAACAAAATATGTCTATCATTATATTTAATTATGTGCCACTGTATTGTTATTATCTTTCTATGGGGGAGGCCTCGCTTCGTCCGGCAGATAATGATAAGATGAGAAAATATATATAAAGTGCTATATCATACTTAAACATAAAGAATATAAACTAAATTATATTGGCGCGATAGAAGCCTAAACAGTCTTTAAGTATTGTCTGTTCGTTGTCATACTAGCCTCGGAACGGTTTTATCACGACTCTTAGGAGCGGATACAGAGTTAGGTGAGAGTTTCACTGGCTACTTTTTAACCCCGTAAAAATTGAGAGCTTGAACAGTTTTAATGCAACTCCCTACACATGGATAGAGGATTAGCTCAGAGACATAAGCTATTATATATATGTAAATTGAAGAATTCGGTTAAAAATTTTCTAACAATTTATTGTTCGAATTTTTTTATAAAGTTTATAAACTTTATTTATAAAATTTTAACTTTTTCGAATTTATTTTGCATATAGTAGTTTTCAAGAAAACTCCAAAAAAATCTAAAAAAGGCACATTTAAAAAAATATATCTATCCAGAAAATTACATTCAATTGCGTTTCTGTCATAATAACGGATAGAAAAAGGTTTGAAAAATCATTTATTTAAGTTATCGCATTGATTTAATATCTGGTTTACTTAGAATATCTAGGCAAATAAGCGTTAAATTTCCGCAGGCCCGTCTTGAATGATACTTGCGTTCTTCAACACGCAAAGGTAAAATATTATTTTAGTAACCCTTTTTACCTTTTTGAATGGCTGATTCCGAACCCAAGTGTCACGATAAATTCATCGTTTCATCAAGAGATTTACAATCCTTGACCCCTTCCATTGAATATAATAAATTATAATAAATGAAATTTGTACCCCAGCAAAGGTTAAATTTAAAGAGATATGTAGGAATAAAATTATCCTAAATCATGAAAGAAAATATTAAGAGTTCAAAATATACCTATGGCGTGGTGTGTCACAATTTCATTATGGCTGTTTTAATTTATTGGATGTTTTTTTTAAAGTATATTATAGTAAAGTGAATCCTTTGATGAAAACAAAATTTTACAAATATATTTTTGTTAGCAAGCAAATATACGAATATAAAACTTTGGGAAAACATCACTGGCGTATTAAAAAAGTACTCGTGAAAGGTTTTGACAAGAGCACAAGCTCGTTTACACTCAAAAAATTAGCATTGCGATTTAGCGGGGGCATAAATCATTCATGCCACTATTCCGTGATTATTGTAACAGCGTATAATTATTTTTTATTTTGAAAATTATTAAAATAATAACAAGAACTCGGTTTCTTACTTACAAGATAATTCAAAATATTTCAAATTACAAAATTTCCTTAACGTAGAAAATTTTTGGGTACCTTCTTTTAATTAAAAATTATTTACGAATAATAACAATCGTGTATTGTAACATTGAATAGGTAAAAATTTAAACATTTTCTATACAACCTAAGTCTATACCTACGGCTTTCCATCCTCCATTCCATTGATCCTTCGCACTTCAGGATTGCACGTATTTTTCAGTAAAATAAACATAAAGCATTCTAGAATTGTCAGATACAACAATGTGTATACACTATTTATTAAGGTATCTAGTAATACCTACTGGAGTATCAATGTAAGAATTGAAAATTGAAATTTCAATTCTGCTAATTCGATATTCAGATTGACATTTGCTCGGTATGCTAATATAGGTTGAGTAAAAGGCATGTAGTTTATTTACAACTAGCATTGCCCGCGGCTCCGCCCGCGTTCAGATGACCTAAAACCAAATTCTTAGGTTTTACATATTAGTATACTCTTGCATTGCACTTTTTGTATTTTTTCTCACAAATGAGACTTTTGCCGCGGTAAAAAGTATGTTGACCCGGATAACGAGCTATCACCATACCAAAATCAAAATCCCTCCAGTGGTTTTTCTGTGATGCGGTAACAGACAGACAGACAGACAGACAAAAATTCTAAAAACTATAGATTTGGCCTCTGTATCGATATATGTTTATTTCAATAAGATTTTCAAAAAATATGTTTAATGTACAGATTCGGCTTAGTTACAATTTTATTATATGTATAGATTCGATTTCTATTAAAAAATATTTCATTTTATCTCTTTATCTTTAAATCCGACCATTTCTTCTTGGAGGTCAAAAATAATTCTATAAGCTTTTAAATAAAATTAAAGAATGTATAAGTTGGAAAACTGTCTATTATTAAGCGTAAAAGTTATATTTACTTACCACAAAAACGTTAAAATGAAAACACGAAATGCGAATTGATTTTTTTATGAATTAATACAATTCGCTTAAAAAAGAATTTGGCATTGCTATGCATACTGAAAAGGCTAATTTAAGCTCTGACAGCCATGAATTGATTAATCTAAAGTGTTTTTTTATAGAGTTAGCGGCTTACGGTTTTTATTAATCGCCTCCTGTAGAAAGAGATGCTCAATTCGATTATACGTACATATTCGTTATATATATACCTATAACGTTTTATATATAACGAATATATATACAACGAATATATATATTCGTTGTATATTCGTTATGAACCGATTTTTATAGTCCCTTTTCTTAATTAATAATTTGAATTTTACATAGGACTACTTTCTAAGTCGTCCTATGTAAATAATATTTCTCAAAGATGAGATATTTTTCCGCAGAAAAAAGTATCCTATGTGTTGACCCGGATAACCAACCATCATCATAACAAATTTCATCAAAATCTGTCCAGTGGTTTTTCGTTATGCGCTCCCTGACAGACGGACAGACAAAATTCTACAAACTATAGATTCCACCTCTGTATCAATAATAATATTAATAATGAATATTTCAATAAGATTTTCCAAAACATATTTAAGGTACAGATTGGACTCAGAATTTTATTATATGTATAGACTAGCTACGTTGGTACGTTTTTAATAGATAAAAGTTATAGTTAAGCGAAATCTTAGGGGAAAAAGATAATTTCGGTAGGCCGTTTTAAGGCTTACAATTTCCTAGTACATTATTTAGATGTAACTCTTAAGGTTTAGCCATTTAAGCGTACGAATCCAGTTTTTTTGTCAAAATACCGACATACTTTATATATAAACTAGCATCTCACCCTCGCTTCGCTCGGGTTCGTCCTAACGTTTTAACGGTTAATATGTAATATAAATCTTTGAATTTCTCGGCTTTTTTGTACTATAATATGCATGTATTATACATATAAACCTTCCTCTTGAATCACTCTATCTATTAAAATAACCGCATCAAAATCCGTTGCATAGTTTTAAAGATCTAAGCATACATAGGGACAGACAGACAGCGAGAAGCGACTTTGTTTTATACTATGTAGTGAAATTCTGATATACATTAGGTATATACAAAAATCTTCCTCGTTTATTGTTATTTCTATTAGTGAAAACCAATCCGTTGCGTAGTTAAGAAGTAGTATAGTGAGCGGAGAAACAGACAGAGGTAGACATCAACTTTGTTTTATATTATCTATACATATTATGAAACTGTAGAATATCTGTACATAGGAAAAAATGCTAAAAACCGAGTCAGGGGGATGTAAGAAGACAAGTAGAACAAATCCAGATTTTTTCAATTTTTTTGTTTCTCTGTCTGTTTGTCTGTTTGTACAGGCTAATCTCCGAAACTGTTGGACCGATTTAAATGAAATTTTGCGTGGTGGTACCTTATATACCCGGTCAACATTTTAAATACTTTTCATTCCGAAAAATTAAAGAGTTCCCGTGGGATAGTAAAATAGTCTAGTCTACAAGTTGAAAATTTCCAACGGGAATAAATTATTTATAGTATTCAGAATACACCATCATTTTTTCAAATTAAAAAAAAAAATTCAATACCTTAAATAAATTAATTAATGTGCCGTACTCGCTTTTGACGCCACGCATGCAACCTAAAAATGTCGCGCGCAGACCTATTTTCAGCGTTAAATTAAAATTATAAATAATGGAGATAGAGTTCCGGGAGTTGGAAATTTTTATTGGAAATTTCCTCCTCTTTCAGAATATTTTTTTGAAATTTCATAAATATTAATAGTTTATGAAATATTGGCAAAAAACGAAATGCCATTTTTTTCATCTTTAATTGTTTATAACTTTTGCAATTTTTATGTGCTAATACACGCTTTTGGCACATTTTTCTAGGCGTCATTCCGGATCCAATGAGCTATCGCACATAATTTTAAGAGCAGTATCTCTATTTTGTACCATTTTCAACTTGTCGACTAGACTAAAAGAACTATAGTAATTTATACAGATTAGTACAAACAACTTATGCACCTAATTTAGTAAAATTTGGCATGCTGATACCTTATATTGCTGGTCAAACAACAGTTTACTTTTTATCGTGGAAAAATGAACGGTTCCTGTGGGATAGATCTATTTGTGTTTTTCTAGAGGCGAATCCAAGCGAAGCGTGGGTGAGCCTATATAGATATAAATGAGCGGCTTGTTCTCGAACTAAATTTTCCTTTTTTTTCGTGAAAATGAGAGATTTTACAGGATTAGACTGTTAAATATATTTATTATAACCCTGCTACTAAAAGTTTTTTTATAATAAATCATTGATATTTTTGTATGAAAGACAACTTCCAAAGATTTTCCCGTAGTAAAGGTATTCAAAATGTTTACGGTTTACCTGAGTAATAAATTATCACTACACAAAATTTAGGATTTCAGGTTAATTATTGAGATCAACTCAATTAAGAAAATTCTTGAATAAATGATTTATACGTAGTAGGATTACAGTTACGATTGAAATAAATAGACCAGTATAATTTTATACTCGTAATTATTCAACGTTTCAATCTTTTTGCTACGATAATTCTAAATATTAAATAATTCTTCTAAAATAAGATAAGGTAAATACTTAATAAATGTATTTATGTTATGTAGAGGACAACTTATTTATTTCGTCAACAAAAACCAACAGGAGCGGAATCCAGAATCGGGTGTAAATACATTTGATTAATTACTAATTCGACATGTAGGTGACACCATTATCATTGAATGAGGATAGCAAAATCACAAGCCTTTTGTTTTATACAAGAATTTTAGATCAATGAATGAATTAATCTAGGTTAGACAACGTAACATTATTATTTAAATCTCCTTTGGATAAAAAATTATATTATTATCTGTATATATAAGTACTAGCAACTCACCCTCGCTCCGTTCGGGTTCGTCCCTACTTACGTTTTAACGTTTAGTATAGATTTCTCAGAGATGACATATTTTCCTGCAATAAAAAGTTAACATATAGGATATGTTGACCCGGATAACCATACAAATTTCACCAAAAAAAATCCCTCCAGTGTTTTTCCGTGATGCGGTAATAGACAAACAGACAGACAGACAAAAATTCTTAAAACTATAGATTCGGCCTCTGTATCAATAATAATGTCTATTGCAATAAGATTTTCCAAAAAATATTTAATATACAGATTCGGCTTAGTTACAATTTTATTATATTCATATAGATTTACGATTCTCTAGTTGTCTAAATAATAGCATACGTACTATTATCATTCAGAATAAAGAAAACAAATTATAAAACGTATAATTTTTAAACCCAAGCAACAAATTGGGATGTTTACCTAAACATACATTAGATACTTATTTTCTGTGGTGAAGCCATCCGTGTTTATTCGCAACCAATCATCGCAATCGCGAGGAGCTTTGGTTTTAATTTTAAATAATAGAGTGAATTGGGTTCGAACTTGCGATCCCGTACTTTCTTTATGTGCAATAATATTATGAGAAAACATGTATGTCTGAGATATCCTATATAGTTCATGAAACAGCGATATGGATTATGTCAATAATATTCTCCTAAGGGAGGCAGTGGAACGATAGTTTGGAAATATAAATATGAAATGTAGTTTTACTTGTAGGTACGTATAGTACCTACTATAGAATTGTATTTATCTCAAGTATCTGTACTAATATTATAATATAAGGAGGTAAAGTATGTGAGTTTGTAAGAAAAATAGTTTGAGACCCTGGGAAGGACATAGAATACTTTGTGTCCCTAAAATCATCCCTTAAGAGGGTGAAAATGGGGATGAAAGTTTGTATTGGAAAGCAAGCTAAAATTAGAAAAAAAAAATTCAACGTATTATAGCAGCCTAACATTTTGTTTTTATATAGGTATATCAATAGGTTATAGTAATATTATTCAATTCTTAAATTTAATCTCATTTAAGTAAAAAAATCTCATTCGAAAAGTCACATACATTACAGGAAACCACCGAGAAAACTCGTAACGTAAATAATTTTACATATACGAACATGTGTTTTAAAAATTTTGATTACACGACGCGACGCGACGTATCTTCCAGCTGGTATCATACACATATATTGTAAATATTTATACGTTCTGTACGCTCATTGCCCGCGGCGAGTTGATAAGGTGTGAGCTGCATGTCTAAAACGTGGACTTGTTACTCGTAAATCTTATGCTACATGAAAATTATGTTATCTGCTTCAAACTGGGGGTTTTCCCCGCTTTTTTTGCTTGTAATTTTAGTACCTAATGTCTGTTTTGGTAATCGACCGAAATGAATTTTTACAACTTTTGGTTTTTATAACACCAGTCACACAAGATGGTTATCTACAATCGATATTGCCAAGAGAAAACAAAAAAATATATGGAAATGATATATCTCAGCGGTGAAGGATGAAAGTTTAACAAAAGTAAGCTATTTCAAAAAATCATGAATGTGTGCTGTGCTGTTTTACACATGCATAGGGGTTTAAAATATATAAATAAGCTTGAAAGGAAATGCAAGTAAAGAAAAATATAGGTTGATTACATTATCCTTGGTGTGTTATATACTCATTAAAAAAACTTAAAAAGCAACTTATTCATAATACTTTATTTGTTGGCAGTTACAGTGACAATTTTACTTTGAGATTTTGATTTTATCTGTACATGTGATGTTATAATGCGCAATTATTATGTGCAAACATAGGCCATCCGATGATCAGACTACGACTAAAGGTTTTATGTGCTCTCTGACTTATATCCGACAGAGCTAACTTGGAAAGTAACCAGTTAGCAACCGTACTGCTATTGAGAATTTATTGACAATTATAGTTTTCTGTATGGCCCGACTCGCGATTCAAGTCCATCTGATTCCTTCTTATGATCTGTAGCCTTTTAGACACTAGAGTCACAAGGCAGACCTAGGTAGGCGGTTTTATCAAACTCGTGGCTATTATATCAAACAAACTTGAAAAAGTATTGGTAATAAGATTGAACATAATGAACAAAATCATTTAATATATAAATAACTTGTTTGAGTTTGATTCAAAAAAAATACGAAATAAATATTTGCCTACAGCGTTTATTAGGTTCAATAAACTCGATATTTTCCGTCATGCTACAATTATTTCTGATCCACTTATTTTTTAAGAGCTGAAATCAATTCTGCCGATATAATTAAAATATCTATCAAATGAAAATGTCAGGAAAAGCTTTAACTTAAGGTTTTACGTGTTTTTTTATTTTATTTTGGAACAACAAACAAACAATAGAGACAGCGACTGATTTTTTATTAGATCAAAACTTTTTAATTGGATATCTATAAAGCTGATAGTATTTTTATTATAGGTTTTAATTTTTATTGAACATTTAGGTAGAAAAGCTTAAAAACTACATGGTAAAAAGCTGTTTTTATAACGTCGTTGATTGGTCCTAAATTTTTGCTAATACATTTTTAAAAATATTTATAATATATACTAGCAACTCATCCTCGCTCCGCGTGGGTTTGTCCCTACAGTTTAACGTATAGTATAGATTTCTCAGAGAAGAGATATTTTCCCGCAGTAAAAAGTATTCTATATATCGACCCGGACCACCTATCATCATACCCAAAGTCTGTCCAGTAGTTTTCTTGTGACGCATTCCCAGACAGTCAGACAGTCAAAAATACTAAAAACTATAGATTTGGCCTCTGTATCGATAATAATGATGATGATGATGAATGATCTATACTAATATTATAAAGAGATAAATTTTGTTAAAATAATAAGTAAATATTAAAATAACCTACGAGTAGGTATGTATAATGTTACATCATGTAACAACCGGATTAAAATAAAGAAAATTTTACCAACAAGTAACTAAGCAATTCATAGAAGTTTCTTCTAAATGCCTTAATTTATCTCGCCTTATGAAGGAACCATTTTAACCAACAGTGTATTAAAACGGCTTACATAACCATTTACATACGTGACATGACTTAATGAGTCACGAGACCATAATCATATGTACGTGATCAAGACCAAAAGAAAATCTTTATATTTTGCTGATAGGTTTAGATTTCATTTTTGTGTAAAAACTAAAAAGTGTTTTTTAGTATGCAAAAAAACCTTACCCTACCGAGCTGGAAACTTATTCTATTAAATCCCAACGATTTTTAAGTTCAAGAGTTTTTAAGGTATTTGTTTTTATGTGCAAGGAGTATGCAAAGAAAAAAAAATAACCTTAACCTACCGAGATGAGCCCAGCTACTTTTTCTACTTACTTATTTATTAGTCTATTCGTCCATCCTTATAATTTATATGTTTTATAAAGAACGAATAATTATTTTTTTCGTCGTGTTAAAAGACGAATAGACACTGTTATAATAAACATAATAGTTTATATATTATGAAAAGCTCGGTATTTTTCGTGATAATAATGCCAAACAAACATTAACATCTTTCCATCTATATTTGAGAAACTTTAAAACAGCTGTACGAAATTTAATGGCTTTTCACTGTTGTTTAGAGGGTTCAAAGGAGATAAGTATAGGTTATTTTAATTAATTGAAACACACGAGAGAAAACTAGCCATAAAATTTATGGTAATATATAACTAAGTATTATTTAAGAGCCTACTTAGTTATTTATTGTGACTTGTAGCACAGTAGCAATGATCTAATTGACATAACTTATTGCACCGCTTCTGACTAGTTCGATAATCGATACCTGCATAACATGTATTGATCGTTCAAATATCTATATATACATAAATTAGGCAAAGACAAAACAGTTCAGTAAAAACCTTTTCTGTTTGTCAATTGATGTGTTGATTTGTGTCCAATAAAATATGTAATTGTGCTCGAATTTCGACCAGTGGACCAACACGAGTTTACATAACCTGACTAAAATGATTAAGGTCGAATCGGTCGACAAGGTCGAAAAAAATGCATTTCCTGTTAACCTTGTCAGGTTGAAAGCCTCAACTTCTACACTATATCATGTACTAACAAACCTCGTCATTGCGCGAGAAGATCATAAAACTATGGTTTCTTAATATAATACCCTTTAATCACTTACAGAGAACAACTAAAGCTAAACTTCGCAACTAAACTTACATTAAGGAAAGAGGAAATCACACAAGTTCTAACATTAAGCCACTTATTGGCTTAATTCTAGGCAAGCGGACTGTGGATGAACTACTACAGAGGGTTTATTAGAGATTGATATTCGGAAATATTGATTTAATGATATGTAACTAGAGTGTTATAAATTATCTACACTAATATTATAAATTATATATAATTTCAAAAGACATGTAAAGGCCGCCAACCCGCACTTGGCCAGCGTGGTGGACTATGGCCTTATTCCCCTCGTACTGATGGGACGCCCGTGCCCAGCAGTGGGATGTTAATAAGGGCTGAATATGATATTATACTCGTACAACAGACATTTTTGTTAATTTGGCTTCCGTATCGATAAAATATCCTATTTCAATAAGTTTTTCCAAAAAATATTCAGGGTGAAAATTCGACCCAGTTACAATTTTATTATATGTATAGATTACATATTTTATTTATTAATATAAAAATAAATAACATAACGACTGTATCTAATTACATATTTGTATTATTTTTCAATCTCTCCAGAAACTTGTTTCCTAGCCTTAATACTGGTAAATCCTTTTGACGGGATATTCAGGCTCAGGCGAAATCTATTATGACCCTTTCATCTATAAAACAAATGGACGAGATCCTATTTATATGGAGATTCTTAGAAGAATTCATATTGAAGTTTTATTGTGACTTAAGATATAAACATACATAATATTTAAGCGACTATGGTAGGTAGCTATATAAGTGATTAAATGTACTGCTTTAATACATTATATATTTTATAATGGTTTTATAACATAACATGTATAGTATCAACTTAAATTAATTGCAGTTTAAAAAACAAAAAAAAAATACTTTTACCACATACTAAAAAATTTAAAAAGACATATAGTTTAAAAAAATGCGCTTTTAAGAATAATATTTATAATATATATGTATTATAGTAATCTACACCGTTCAAAGTTTTACTACATCGTGCATCGTTGCTATTAAAGAGTTACACTATCCACATCCTGCTTATCCATCAGATTAATCCGGATTTCAATTAGCTACTTTATAAAGTTCCAAATCAATACGATAATTATATCATATGTATTGTTTTTATTATGACAATGATGACGTCAAACACCTCAGTCGACTTCGGCGATCATGCTTGCTCATCAAAATTAAATGTGAAATTAATAGTAAAAAAGTTTTACTTCAATTTTTAATATTAAAATGAAAGTGCGTTTGTTTGTTTGTTTTTGAGATCATCTCATCCCCATAGGAAAACACGTTATAATACAACCCAAAAAATATTTATGATCAGATTTACTTGAAACTTGGTATTAATGCTCTTCAATACAATTAAATGTGTTTTAGCATTTTTCAAACTTCATCCTATAAGGGGATAAAATAGGGGATGAAAGTTTGTATGAAAACTACCTTTTTAAAGTTTTTTTTGTAGTTTTAGCGCGAGCAAAGTTGCGGGTTCTGCCAGTAATAAATAAATTAAAGCTGTACCTAATAAGGAAACATCGTTATTAAATTTTTATGAACGAGTAACCTACAGTAAAAAGAAGAAAGTGAAGTGAGCCAAATATTTTAAAGTTATTGTATACTATAATTTACAATACTAGCGAATCACACTCGCATCGCTTTGGGTTCGTCTCTAGGCAAAAACAAATATATCCCACGGGTATCGTACATTTTTTCGAGATAAAAACGTGATTAGGTAACCTAGGTGAAATTTCAAACTATAATCTATCTCTGTGCCTCTTCCAGGTCCGTTCAGCCGTTCTAGCATGAAAGAATCACAAATATCCATCCATCCTCACAAATTTTCACATTTATAATTTTAGTATGGCAATACTGTCTATATACAGTACAAATATAAATAAGCCTTAAAATGACTATTAATGACGGCTTCAAACTATGAGCCTTACATAATAAATAGCCAAATAATCGTGTAACATAATAATTACAGTATTTTAATTAAAGAGAACCATAGAGCCATTAACTACAATAAATGTTTCCTTGTGGTAAAACATAACAATATAAGTTGTCAGTCAAGTTTAAGGGCTAAACGATATAAATCACGAAGTTCGGCCCTAGAGACCTCTTCTGACTTAGTTTCCCTTGTTGATGTTCAGGGCGGCTGACTTTTGTCTTTATAATTTAAGGTCATACATTATAAGAAATGATGGCTTAAAACGTATTTACCTTTGGCTAAAATTGGAGAAAGTTCAAAATATCATTACACTTAATCTGACCGAAATCACTAAATATTATGTATAAAATAAAGTCCTCCGCCGCGGTTATCTGATAGATGGGTATTTGAAAGCAAGCAAGAGATTTTCATACGGTTTTTACTAATAGATGGAGTGTTTGGAGTGAAGGTTTAGGTTTAGGTGCACGTACCGTAACTCATAAGGGACATACACGAGCGAAGCGAGGGTAAGTCACTAGTATGTATATATTATAATAAGTACAAAATCATATAAGGTAAAAATGAATCTACTTGTTACTCAGATTCCCACCCAAATATAGCAGTAACAGTTGTATATGGTCAAGGGAGTGGCGAGGCTCTACGTTACCTGGTTGAGTAGAATATTGTAGTATTATAAATAACGCCTGATAAAAAGGTATAGCGATTATTATATCTCTAGTTCATTATGGTTTCGCGAGCTGGTTTCTTCTTTAATAGACTTCTTTCATAGTCTTCTAATTATGATCTAAGTTTCATTACTGGCGAAAAAAATTATATATAAATATGGCCACCGGTCCATACAAGAGTTTGCATTGTCCTTTGTTAAAAGCACCTATCAAATAAAAAAATCAACCATACAAATTAATTTCTTTTTTAAAATAATATATATTATATTTCTATGCCTTGATCATCTTATAAATCTGTTAAATTACCTTTAAAATTTAGTCATTTTAAAATTAAGGTAAGTGCTAAATATTTTGCTTTTCATATTGTCTACAAATTAAAAATAATTAGTCTTCTTGGACTTTTTGGGTTCCACTGAAGTAAAAGCAAAAAGGTAAATTAAAAATAACGCAAAACATAAATTATGTATTGTACATTAACGTAACCATTTAGTTATTGTGCTATAAATTTTCATTTTTGTAGTTTTGTTGAAAAGAGATTTAGATTAAGCATTTACTGCATGAAGTTTTCAAAGCCTAATAACTTAAAAACAACAAGTTGTATAATGAATATGTATTTTCTAAGTTCATATTTATTTTATAGAACGCGTAGGCTCGTGTTGCTTAAAATAGCACCTTATAAAATGGATTTTCATTTAACTATTTTTTTTAAACAAAAGGAACTTATCGCTAATATAAACACTGTCAGACCTCTGTTATAAATTCGAAAATTTATATGTCTGAGTGTCTGTATGTATGTAGTATGCTTGTTACTCCTTTACCGTAAATCAGCCCATCCAGGAAGTATGGGTACACAATAAAGTGACCTGTAGTAAAACATAGCTGTTAGTAATAAAATTTTCCAAATGGTTAAATACACTACCTGTATATAATATTATAAATACACCTAGAATTGTATAAAATAAAGGTATACTTGCTATTTTTGAGTACAATTAATATAATAGATTTTGATCAATACTGTCAGTTCTTATAATAGTGAGCTCTAAGTAATAAACGATTTTAGCTATGACGGCCAATCTCACTGAGACTAACGACTGTGCGGGACATGTTATAGTGCATATTTGTGTGTGCAGATATAAGTGCATACTCTATTCTATCATACATATAATGATGCGACGCATTTACATATTATTATGTAAATCTGGATAAAGCAAAGACGTCTCGCCTATTGTTAATCCCTTATTTATTTATTTATTTATTTATTTAAGCACTTTATTGCACAGTAAAATTGTACATACACAAAAAGAAATACAATTAAAGAAATGTCCAAAGGCGGCCTTATCATTGAAAGCGATCTCTTACAGGCAACCGATAGAGTAGGATACAGAAAATAAAAGAAAAAGCGGATGTGGTGCATGAAAGTGTACATAACTTAACCTAAATGTAAATAAACATGCATACAAAGTTACATATTTAAGATACTAATTAAAACGATGTTCTCCTGACCGATTCCGGCCACGGCGGCCAATCTCATTGAGACTAGCCAACTGCGCAGGAGATATTATAGTGCACAAGTGTACGCGCAGACACAAGTGCACTCTCTATTCCTGTCACTCTCATACTATGGTGGAACGACCACTCGACACGACCAGTGAGAGTTAAGGCGCAGGACCGACGGCTTTACGTGCTCTCCGAGGCACGGGGGCGAAACACCGCCAACTTCCCAACTCCGGGCTGTTAGTGAGGCTTTATACAGAAACGTACATGTACATAATGATACAGCAAAATTAAGTTACACACAATATATGTAGACAAAACATATTAATAATACAGTTATAATAACGGTCTTCTTCTTACTCCTTACTTCTTACTTAGAATAATAATGTATTCTAAGATTATATATATTAGTTGCTATGTAGGAAATAGAAATTATTAAGTACGAGTATGTAAAGTCCATCAACGCCGCAGGATGAAATGACAGCGATGCCGGATATTTGAGAATCCCGATGTACTTAACAAACGCTCCCAATGACAAGCTATGACTTTATCGGTAAAAGCTATAAAGCTAACCTAACTAACCTGGTAAAGAATAAAGAATTAAAGTAATTTAATATTTCATATTACGAAAAAAAGTTCAAGTAGCACATCTAAAAAAATATAGGTACATAGCATACATATATGCATAGTAACCAAATGTTTACAATTTGGCCCGGAAAATAATAATAGTCGTTAAAAATAAATTAAAGAAATCCAAACGCTCCCGTGACCTAAACGTTTACAAAACGTTATGAATTTGTTCTGAAATAAACAACTAAGTTGTCAAAACAAAATGGCACGATTATCATAAATCGTTCGCACTGAAATTATTCTTTTATATATTTTCAAACTTTTTTAATAAAATCATAATTGCTATACAAAACAAAGGTAGTAAAATTTGTTTTCAATTTACAGATAAAATTTCCAATGTGATGTAAGGAAAGTGTAATGGTTCAGCAGCATAACCAAATGTAATAAGTAGCAACTGATAATAAGTATCAAAGATGTAAAAGGGCAGACTTGTAAAAGGCAGACCTAAAAATTAATTATACAAAAATTAAAAGTATTAAATAAAAAATATCCACATAATTAATAAAGACGGAAAATTAATAAAAAAAAATTAATTTTAAAAATATATAAAATACATCTTTTGTATATACTAAAATATTTGTGCTTAAAGCTTTATATTTTTATATTTACAATTTAAATAGCTAAAGCAATTTAGATAGCTAGATTTTTAATTAGCAAGACTCGCTATGCAATGCTCCAGTCGGTGTTGGAGTTTCTTATATCTATGTAATCCGAAAATTCTGTTTCACCGACAAATAAGTTAGTAGCGCAAAATAACGAAGCATTGCATTGATCTGCCAGACATAAATCTGCACATTTGGTCACATTTAATTTTTTGTCATTAATCTCATTGTTATTATGAACAAAATAAAAAAAAATGCTATTGATATTCTTCCTTTGTACTCCAGTAAGTACTGAACAGTTCATCCGTAAATCCAATAGAAAAAGCACTTACAGATTTTTCCCGATTTTTTTTAATTTTCCGGACAACTTTTCTAATTTTTTTAACTTTATAATCTTATTCGAAGAATTTAAGAAAATTTCAAAAAATATAAAATATTAATTTGGTATAACACCTAAGAAATAAAGTACGCCAGCAATATTTTAACGCAGAGAATAATAAAAAAGTTACTTCCTTATATAAATGCAAACATCTTAATAGCTCGTTTTAAATTGAATAGTAGAGCTCGCTGGATATTTTCATCCTCGTTAATATACAGAAAGATACTTTTTCTGTTATAAAAGTTATATTGGAAAAAAACATTAACACTGTAAGCCTATATATTATCTATTTATTTAATCAATAAAGTCTCATATATTCGTATGTTTCGTTCACATTCGAATGAAATATCAATAAAGGAAAAATTTCAAATAAATTACTTTCTAATATAACCATTTAGAGATACATATTTTTACCAAATATTTGTGAATAAGAGAGATTGCTACATGTTCCATTAAACCGGGCTCTTTTTTCAATTTTATTTTTCAATACCTTTTTGATATCAGAAGGCACGGTTCAGAAAATTACAGCAAGCGATGATTAGGGCTTTTATAAATTAGGAAATATTTTTGTATTTATTTACACACGTTCCGAGTAAGTCACGAAAATAAAATCACACAAAATGATTTTTTTTCTTTTCTTAGAACAACGACCTTTGTGCACTATAGCACCGTGTCCAGGGTAGTAGCGACCAAGTTGTTTTCTCCTCTTATATTTATCATATTGTATTTTTTTGCATTTTTACCTGATTCGATACTGACTTAGTTACACTTTTTTAAAAATATTTAAGTGTAGTTAATAATATTTAAAAAAATAAATGTTTTCCAAGAGTGAAACTTGATATCTTCAATATTTTTATATGAAAGATCTACGAATCTTACAAGTTTTTTTTTGTCTGTCTGTTTGTTCCGGATAATCTCCTAGCTAGACTGATTTTGACAGGACCTTCACTGGCAGATAGCTTATATGGTGTAACTTAAGATACTTTTTTTTAGAAAAAGAATTAGGGTTCCGCGCAAAAATTTAAAACTCATGAAATTGTGGATAAAAGTCGTGTACCTAGGGACGTAAGCGAGCGAAGCGAAGATTATAATTATATTATACAATCATAGCCATGCTATCCCGTACTTGACTGCGAGTGGACTATGACCAGATTGACCAGATACTAGACTCTCGCATGGATTGTGGACACCCGTTCCCAGCAGGGAGACGTTAACAAGGACTCCATATCATATTATTACTTATTAACTTATATCTATGACAGCCAATAAAGCGTCCTCTATGTTTAATGGAAAAGAAAAACCTGTTGCTTTGCAACCTTGCAACAGTCTGTTCTAGTTGAGTACAAACGACCGCAACCGCCACTTGACTGCAGGCGGGCCGCGCGGTAATAATTACGTGTCTGGAAAGTAGCGGGAAGAATAGAATTTTGTAAATAATATAGCCATGTAATTTATGGGTTTAGGTGAAGTATCAACCTATACATATACAGATAGATTCTCTATGTAAAAGCATCTTATTGGAATAAACTTAGTTATGTTTTTAATTCAGACCAAAAGCTCAATTTGAAAGCTTTTATTTTAAGTTGTTGTTCACTCAAGAAATACTATTCATTTAGTTTTTCTTGAGTGAACAACAACTTAAAATAAAAGCAGTTAAACAGCCTAGCAAAAACTCTTAAAAAAGTAATAGCTTTGCCTTCCTTATATTACAAACATTGTATGAGGAGTCTTAAGGATTCTTTAAAATCTAAAACTGTGATTTTGTTCTCATCTTATTATACGTTACAAAAAGATTTCTTCAAATAGAATTTCATTGAGGAATTAAATAAACATTAAAGAATAAACCATTTGTAAACCGATCGCAACGTAAACCGCGTGAAAGACCAATGAAGTGTGATTTTCGATAAAACGTGAATATTTATTAAACATTAATAAAATTATTACTTACCTTTAAGGAAAGTAAATTTTGTCGTTACAAATTTATTATTATAAACCATGAACAGTGTAAAATAAAGTTCGATCTTTTCTATTCTTAAAATAAATTAAACGTTTATATGAATATACGAATAGCATTAGCATTAGCTGCATGTAATCACGAAATATTTGTTAGGCCGTGCATAATTTTGCATATACATATCTGGGCTAGACCCAATCAAGCGCTTTGATGAAACATAGTTTATTCTCAGGTCCCTAAGCTATGGGCGACATCAAACGCGTCTTACTAAAATGTGCCCAAGCAGTAAATTAACATCGTTTGACATTTACACGAGGTTACGTAAATTATAATAATGAAATTTTCTTCATATTTAGTAGTCAACAAACAAATATCAATTCGAACAACAATAACAATATGAAACATCCATTCAAACAACGATAAGAATATCAAACTCGATAATATTAAATATAAGCAACGTCCAAGTTTAACTTGTGTTGCCTTCAAGTTTATTCATTAACAAAAAATGTTCAAAATCTTACATTTTTTTATGATAATAGCTCTAAGTACGGTGCCAAAAAAAAGGCTATGCAATCAGATCACACGTGAGGAACGCTATTATCCAGCGGAACTTACGTATCGAGGGCGTCGACGACTTTATACGACGTGCTTCAACTTAATATGTCCCAGAAGGCTGACACCTCGGATCATAAACACTCAGGAGCATAATTCCTCGGCACGCTCGCCCACCGAACAAGAGGCCGTACCATAGGGACGGCACTCTTTAAAAAACAGGACAGAGCTGCTGTTGCTAGTCGCTGATCTCCTAGCTGGGGCTCCCTCAGTGCACTTACGACACACATGAAGAAGAAAATAACCCAATTATTTTAATATGTATATAAAATAATTTACTTTATATTTGACGATTAAATTCAAAATATCTATAATATTGTGTTACAAAGTTGTCACATATAAGTATAGATTAGTGATAGATAGAAAAGCGACATATTGAACTGAAGTCATATTTATGCACTCATAAATACAAAATATACGAGTATTTCCGTAGGTACGAGTATATGCATGTTGTACGTCAAGTAAACGATTTTTTTAGAAAACGCTTGTAACACGAACCCTGCAGTATGTGTCTGACAATGCCGCAGTTCACGGTTATTATCCCGCGGGGTTAATATACGAAAAGTTAAAATTGTAGTTATAACCGGTCAGATTGAGCTGAAAGATGACGTTAAATTTTATAGCAGTTAGCAATATCGATTAAAAGTTGAGTGATGAGTTGAGAGTGATGAGCAAATGAACTTTATTTTTATACATTCTTTAGTTTATATCCATTACAAAAGTAATAGAATACTTACTGTTATGTAATTTTTTTATGTTTAAAAAAAAGAAAATATAAAAAAATAAGGACGAAACTATTATAAATAAAAAAGTAAAAATATTAAAAAGAAGTTTGCACTAGACAATTTTCTTTTTATACCTTTTTTGACGCCAATTAATATTATAAAATTTGACATTCTTCTTTTAGAAGTTTTGGTGAATGAGCGTAGGTAAAACAAATAGGAAATATTTTAAGTAGGTGCTGAATAATCCATTATGATTTTTGGATTACCAAAGGGAAAATGTAAGTATTTTTTATGAATGTAAGTACTAATATATAAAATGTAACAATCGTTTTTTTCCTTTTTTTATAATAAATAATTGAGATCATCGAAAAAGTAATTGCCTTCAATATATCATTATCTATTAATTATATGCTAACTCATGTACATTAACACTAATTATTTGGTGAATGGTTTCAACGAATTGATTTTGTATATTTTGAAACAAAATAATAAAAATAAATATATTTTGTGACAATCCCATAAATATTATAAATGTGAAAGTTTGGATGGATGGATGTTTGTTACTCAACTACGCCAGAACGGATTGATCTGGATGAATTTTGGCAGTTGGCACAGAGATAGGTTATAGTCTGGAATAGCACATACGAGTAAGTTACTTTTTATCTCGGAGAAATGTACAGTTCCCGTGTAATAGATTTGTTTTTATTTTTGACTATGGACAAACCCGAACGAAGCGAAGGTGAGTCGCTAGTTAAAATTAATTCTAAAAATTTACATAGAAATAGAAACTTATGTATTTGTTAAATTTATTCTCAGTTTCTTAACCTTTTGAATGATAAAGATGTTGAATAAAACTAATTAACCGAATATTTCTTGGATTAGCATCTAATATTCTTGCTACTCTCAAATTAAATCTAAAATAATAGGCTTATAACCCTCCTTCTGGCGCAGTCGGGTATTAAAATAAAGATTTTCAACCCTTCTATGACAGCTAATTTAATAGATTTGTTATTTATTATGATCTCAAATGCTAATATATAATGATTTCATTAATAAAAGCATTTAAAATATCGCGAGTATATCTACCAATTCACTGATTGTACAATATTATTACATGTTATACCTATATGGAAAGAAAACTTTACTTTTTGGTTTCTATAATGTATGTATGTATGTTCTATTTATTTTGGTAACTAATATCGAATATAATAGATATGTACATATTTTTAAGAATATATTTAGGTACATCTATATATATATTTTTCACATAGCTGGTGCACTCGTGACTGAAAATTCAATAAATTAGAATCTTTACGACAGTAATTTATTTAATTACTATTCATTGCTTCAATTTTTTTTATTATTATCAAAATATAGTTAGGTAGTTTAATAAAATGTCATCATATTTTTTTTGATGTATCAAGACTTTTTTTCTTTTTATAGGAAGGAAACGAGTTTTGTGTTTAAAAAAAAGTCTTCTGACAATATTCATGTATGGAAAAGTAATTTTATTAAGATTTATTTTATGTTGTTACGTGTACACTAAATAACTGGCAGTATTATTTGGAAAAAAATATTACAAAATTTGAAAAAATTCTTACAATTCTGAACAGTATAATACCCAGAATCAAGATGAAAATTTAAAATAAATTGATTTCTTTTACGAAGCTTAATCCTAATTAAATTGTATTTTTATTTTCTTCGCTTGCAGTAAGCTTTATTGAAAAATGGCCTCTGATGAATCCCAATGATATGACATTTATTATTACGGTTTACTTTATTTTTATTCTCAAAATTGGGCCTTTATATATGAAAAAGCGGTCACCATACAAGTTACATACATTTCTTATACTTTATAATATGGCGAAAGTAATAAATTCCAGCATTTTAGTTTATAAGGTAAGATGTAAATAGATTTCATAACTCGCTTTAATTTAGCATGCTCCAGCTTCTTGTATATTTTGCACTTTTATATAATATAAGTAAATTACTAAAAAATATTATATATTTTTTAGTAATTTCAACCCTGTAAAAAGAGTTCTTACACGAAACTTTTTTGTTAACTGGCAAATGTCAGATGTCAGAGTTCAGAATCTAAAATTTTCATGACAAATTTATACTATTTACCTATATGTTTTGGTAATTTTAACAATAATGGAATGAAATAGATGTCCTCAGATTTTAAACTTTATTCCGTATCCCCTTCCCCTTTTATTTTGTTACTCTGTATTAAATGACAAGGAATGACACAGTCGGACAGTAGAAAATCTGATAAAAATGGCGGAAATAGTCGGAACTGCAAAAGAAATCTTGCCACATGTAACGATAGCATATAAAGTAATTATTATATAGACTAGCAACTAATGTGCGTCTCTACGAGGCACTCTAAATAAAAATATTGTTGTATTATCTCTATCAATATGTAAATGATACATTGTCATAACTGAATAGTTAATCTATCTTTTTATATTTTTCAGTTCTTTTCTTATATAGTAGATAAGGGTTTATTTCCGAGAAAATGTGAATACGATGAACATACTATATTCGTAAGTAGTAATTTAATTTTATGTTAGAAATGTTATTAAGTTGAGAGACAGACGTGGCACATCTCACTATGGCACCTGCTAGAATGCTTGACGATTATTACGTGTCATACGCACTACGCATAAATCCTGTATGATGTTTATTAAGACATCTCACAGCTTATGGCAATTTACAATGTAGAGAATGTTCCACAAGTTTTTTCTAGAAAATTTATCAAAAGTATTTTATATAAGTCTGGAAAATCACAGTACAGTTCATCCTTTAGTAGCTATTTTATGAAGGTAGCCTATTATTATTTGATTTATCGTTGCAGAAGTCCTTTTTGGCCATTAGCATGTTACTGTCTCTAAAAACACCCTTTTCTTATTGCAAACTATCGAAAAATTGCTTCAGACCTCTAAAAACCGCTTGACTCCTTTTAAGTCTCAAGTCTCTCAAAAATTTTTAGAGTTCTCCTGGAAGTGGTCGGGCAATAATCATTCTTGTTTTTATATTATGAGTTACACTATGAGAGATAGAAGGAGGGAGAGACCAGGGTTGTTAATTCATTATTAACATGTTGTCGAAGCTTGGGGGTGAAATATCATCATTGCAATCTAGTCACTTCTTTGAGGCATTTTTATTACATATATTTATATTATACAAAAAATTTAAATATATATTTAATTTAAATTCCTTGTCATCTTCATTTATTATTAGTTTAATTTAAGCCAAAATAAAATATACTTTAATAGTAATTAGAAAATACGTTTTCCAGAGAATAGCAGATTTATACTGGGAGTACATGATTGCTAAGATTGTAGATCTCTGCGACACAATTATATTTGTAATGCGAAAGAAGGTTAATCAAATAACGTTTCTACATGTGTACCATCATGTTTTTATGGTACTTGTTACTTGGTGTGCGTTAAATTATGACCCTTCGGACCATTGGGCTTTTATGGCCGTAACAAATTGTGTGATCCACGCAATTATGTACACGTACTATGGGATATCGGCGTTGGGTCCAGTGTATGCGAAGTATCTGTGGTGGAAGAAGTACTTAACTTTATTGCAATTGGTGAGTATCTAAATGATAACATTTTTTTTGTTTTTGTAATGTTTTGAGAGATGGGAAAATGAATTTATATAATATATTAGCATTTCCCGCGGCTCCGCCCACGTTAAGATGACCAAAAACTAAATTCTTAGGTTTTACATATTAGTATACTCTTACATTGCAGTTTTTGTGATTTTTCTCAAAAATGAGATATTTTCTCAGGGTAAAAGGTATCTTATATGTTGACCCGGATAACCAGCTATCACCATACCGAATTTCATTAAAAACATAGATTCGGCCTCTGTATCGATAATAATGTCTATTTCAATAAGATTTTCCAAAAAATATTTAATGTACAGATTCGGCTTAGTTACAATTTTATTATATGTATAGATAAATGATAACTGTTAGTCTTCAAATCAAGCATAGCCCGTACTCAAAAAGTTTCTACTATAAGATTTCTTCTGTAATATAAAACAAGATAAGTACCTACTATGCACGTCGCGGGTTCCATTCCTACACGGACCAAAACATTGTATTCCAGGATATTTGGATGGGTTTCACGAATAGGCAATGTAAAACGTGGCGTTTGGCAACCGACGCAGTGTTTAAATATTGATGAAAAGTCAAAGATAGATTGAGGACTCAGGATAGGTTTTTAATACATATTTTGCTATTTCAGGTACAGTTTGTCCTCGTTTTCTGTCACGTTGTAATTCAAACTTATACATCGCCATGTCCGATGAGCGTCGCTACATACTGGGTTGGAATTTCGAATATAACGCTATTTATATGTCTGTTTATAGACTTCTATTATAAGCGATATAGAATGAAGATAAAAGATGCGTCCCTAGTTTGTACTAAACAAGGAACAGATTAAAGTCTTAAAGCTAAATAAGTAGCCCTACAATTTTAAGTATCGAAGACTTTGACGTTTGATAAATGATTATTTGGTTTAATACGAAATTAAATAGTAATAACTCAATCTAGAGGTAGATTACTAAAAATATTATAAAATTATGATTTTTTTTCAACTATGAGACTACGATCAGATGACACGAATTGTGGAGTTTTAAAGTAACTATGTTTCTGTAATAATTAATCCCATGCGGCAATTGGACATTCGTTAACAGGACTTGTTGTATTTCTTTAGAATGCATGTGGTTTATAATATCGTTTAAGTTTAATTCTTTAGTATTTACGTAACATAAAATAAAATATACCTACATTCTTTAAATTTTAAAAATAAAATATATTTACATAATATATATTTGTATAAATAACTTTATCTGTAAGTCTCTGTACGTACGGAATTAAACGCTTTTTTAAAAGCGCCAGTTTTAAGCTTTGGTTCAGACTTTGCGTATAACTGTGAGTTGTGTGTTTTATGCTAAGGATTTCTTCTTTCATGTTTTCAAAATTATTTTTATAGGCACCACAGTCATGGCAACGTTAATTTTAGGTTTGAGTAGACATTTTTACCGTTTTGGCGTCAACGCCGAAGAAAATATATTGACAATCGCTTCATTGGCGTAAACGTATCACACGAGGATAAATAAAATGGTGTACTTGCTTATTTATTCATTGCCAGTACGTTACGAAAAAGTATAAAGCATTGGCATAATCAACAAGAAATAGTTTATTTAAAAAGCATTTGCAGTTTTCAAATATATTTAATCTGTTAAAAAGGAAGTCCAAGGTGCCCCTGAAAGGATTTTACGCTTCCTTCCAGGACGTTGCATTTAAATATACACAAGCGCTAATTGCTATTTGTTTTATTTATAAACTACTGCTAAAACAGACTATTAAACAGAAATGAGAATAAAAAGTGTAAACAATATTAAAAGTGTGTACAATTTCTTGCTTTTAATTAAGAAAACGAGCATTTATTTAAGTAGAATTTAATATTAGGGTTGCCTGATTATTTATATTTTTCACAAATAAAAAATAACAAATAAATACATAATAAATATGTTGGAACATTAACACAATACATACATATTATAAATATAAACACCCATGACTGGAATACAAACATTCGTGGTCATCACACAAATGAATGCCCCCAGCGGGACTCGAACCCGCGACCGTTGGCACAGCAAAAAGGGTCACTACAAACTGAGTCAAACGTGCCGTTAAATATTAAATACTAGCGAAAAACAAAAACAAATCTATCCCCCTGAAACCGTACATTTTTCTGGGATAAAAAGTAGCCTATGTGTTATTCTGATAGCTATATTATTGTAAAGTTTCATTAAAATCCATTCAGTAGGTAGTTTTTGTGTGAAAGCAAACATCCACACATCCATACATCCTCATAAACTTTCGCATTTATAATATTAGTAGGATTTTAAAAGAAAAATACTGAAAGATACCAATACTACGCCATGATAATCAAATATTAATATTAAGATGCCAATATTATAATTAACTAAGAGTATTACAGTACATTAATAAAATGGTGCGAAATGGACCCCTACTTACTCAGATTGTTGTGAAATTTTATTTCCACAACAGACATTCACGTCCATCATGACTGTGTTTGACTTCAGTTAAAAGTATCTTATTGAATTTTTAATTGGGAATCAGGCCATAGACAACATCCACCACGCTGGCCAAGTGCGGGTTGGCGGACTTCACATGTCTTTTGAAAACTTAAAATCTTCGCGTTAAGACAAGTGGTTATCATGTTGGAAATGATTCGCACATGAAAATATCAGAGAATTTTAATTATTGTTATAAAATTTATACTTATTTTTTTATCATATTTTCGTTTTATGTAAGTGAATGTTTGTCTGTTTAATTGTAACGTATACATTCTTAAACATGCGAGTGCGGAAGGTTTCTAGTATATTAACCATTATGTACGGTAGTGTTAAAGAATGTTGATAGTCGTTCGTCGTCTATGGATGTTTTTATTATTTTGTACAGAGTCAGAGTAACGCCTCAAACAATATTACGAAAGTGATTGAAGAATTTCATTAAATCATGAAACGAAACAACCTTTTTCCCGCCTTTTTCCACTCAAGATGACAATTTAAGAAAAATAACTATTGTATATCTGAATGACAATTTATAAAAATAAATTATTATTTGCAAATATACATATAAATCCTATTTTTATATAATTAATAATTTATGAATTATTTATATTATTATTACAATTACAATTAGGTATATTATAATATACTTGTACAATTGGAAACGAAATATATCAATATCTTAATCGAAAAATAAATTATTGTTTTAAAGCGGATTAAATAGTGTTAATTGTTTATATTGTTAAAAATATTGTAGAAAAATATATAACATTATAATATAATCATTATTGATCGATGTAAGTTTATATCTACTCCAGTTTCAACATTAATGTATTGTATTGTACATTCATTACGTTTGACACATTTTGGTCTGTGTTGAGATTTCTCGTTTAACAGTAGCAAATGGCCAGTTGTCGCCCAGAGATTGATGAGATAGCCAGGTTAAGATTAATTACTTCATAAGGCAAAGTGATAGGTTATAATGTCTCATTAGTCAATACATATATGAATTTTATTAAGATACACTAATAAATAATTACATATCTATGAGGTAACATTAATTTGGACTATAATAATAATAATAATACAGTATATGTATATATTATAATAATAAAAATATAACTGTTGATACAACTGTTGATATATTGGATTTAGTTATTATTTTATGAGCGCTTTGAAAAATGAGTTTAGAAAAATAATTTTTTTTTATTGTTATAAATCACTCGTTCAAATCAAACAATTGAAAAGAAAAGTACAAAAAATATTAACTTATTATTTTTAGACTTATTCACCATATGCGCAATAATTTTGCGATTGCTATTCCCAAACATTGTTGCAATTATTTTACATTTTATTTTTTGCTCGTTAACGAGTGGGCCTTTGTTTTTTAAAGCCATTAACGTTTTATTAAAAAAAAGTTGAAAGATAATTTTAGGTTGAAATGGCTCGCGATAATCACTACGTTGTTTGGACTTGAGCATTGCTTTATAATAAACGTGCACATTCATGGGAACCAGCGGACCTTTCAAAATTTGTTAATACTAAGGCTAATTATTTACATGTTCACCCGAGTATGGTTTTCATAGGATGTTATATTTTAATATTAATAAGCTTTTCTTATTATCTGCTGCCAACACAAAAGAAAATAAAACCTTATTAATGTGCAAATATGACCAGGATATCATTGTGTACATATGCAAAATAGTCTTCACGTATTTACTTATTAATATTATTAAGATCGAGGGGTTCGTTGGTTTGTACTTATTTTTCAGCACAGTAATGAACCAAAGAATGACAGTTGTTTTAGGACGAAAACTGAAGAGTGAGATGATAATATTTAGAAGCTAAAACTTAAATACTTACGTCATGTGTATTTTCCATAGAGCACCGGTCCACAGGTGGTCCTCTATGATATATTATACATAAAATTATTTTCTCGGTGCATTTTGCTTATTGCGTAAGTCAATGTTTTTATCCCGGAACAATGTACGGATCCCATTGGATAGATTTATTTTGTCCTTATGTACTCGTAATAATACAGCAATAAATACTTATGTAGTGGTTAAATTATTATATGAACTAAAAAGTAGAATTATATATTAAATTGATATTTTCATCCATTCCAGGAAATAGATATGGTCGTAATATCGATAGGCAATATTCCTATACTCCTAGTAAACGCACAAAGAGAAGTGTAAGATTCTGTCACATTTTAAATGACTTAGGTTTTTATTGGGAAACTCATATCAAAATGACGTACGTGCTTATAAAATATGTTCTATATTCAGTAAACTAAAAAGAAGTATAGTTAAAACTTTTTCGACTCGCGTTGGCCCAGAGTAGGGTAATCAATATAGAAGACTAGTTATATTTGCCCACGGCTTCTCGTGCGTAGTTTACAAATAACGGATTTTCATATAAAATTCCAACTCTTTTTTGACTTCTTTAGGATTTGAATTGCTAAAAAAAGCTTAGCAGATACCTACTCTCTATTAGATTAAATTCCTGTGAAATTTCCAGCTTGCAGCATTGATACTTTCTGAAATCTTGTGATTATTCAGTAGTGGTATTTCGCTTTTATACCTATACGTAATATATAGAAGATAAGGTATATGTTAACGGAGTGATCTCATCTGAACTGGATCAAAGCCTATTCAATTCGATATCTATTAGACTTAGCCGGTGAAATAACTAGAAAATATTTTTCTAACAAATATGTATAAAAGAAGTTTGTATGCAAAATAATATAAATACATATATTTTTAGAATGCCTTTATATGCATTCATTATATTTGCAGCTAATTCTCGTCCTACGGAAATCAAATCCACCCTTTCATTTATAAAATCCAAAAGTCAAATCTACCAAAGAACCATGCGGTCTTCATAAAAAAATGTCAAAGATAAATATAATAATTAAACATATTGCATATAAAGATGATAAATATTTGAAAGATCATTAATAATAAAACATGGTCTAGTTTTTCTAAATCATACATTTCAGTGACAAAGTCACGTCGATCACTCGACTGATGCCATGAAATATCAATCATTTGAACTGCGCCATTCAACACACACTGTGCATTTGCGAGTTTTGACACAAAGGAAACCTTGGAATGGTAATGACAAATGTCGAAAACAAAGACTTGCTTATTACTGTATTAAATCTTTTATTCAAATTTGACACACGCGTAAAGAAATGAGTTTATTTAAAAAGTATATAAATATTTTTTGGGATCTGATTATATAATTTAAAGGTGCTATGCTAGACATAAAATATACTCTACCGATGTCACCTTGTAGTGGTGGTGGTGTAATGGCTCATTAGCGTCCTGCAATCTAGCCGGGCGTGAATCCAAAAGACACAGTGGGAGTAGGCCGACTTCGGCGGCCGGTGTATCTCCTGGTACTTCTCTGACAGCAGAGTGGACCGTGGAAGCAACCCCTTGGTTGTGTGGTCTGTTTCGGCAGATCTATCGTCGGGGCGTCGTGGTTGAATGCGGAAGAGATCCTGCGACGCCCCATTTAGACAGGGTAGGTTCTGTTGAGTTTTATTGGTATAGTGGTTAGTACTGGCTTTTTAGGCGGTAAGTCCTAAATAAGCATCTGTATATTATATACAGGTGGTATGCTTAGATGTAGATGAGTAGTAGTAGAATGAGTAATTTTATTATATTTTATAAATCAGTTATTTAATTACAAGTATCACCGCAATTTTTATACTTGAATTTATAAGATATAGATGAAGATTCATCTTGATACTGTACACATGAGTATTAACGAGGATATCAATCATCCTGTTGGCGCCGCCGTGTTCACATTCGTAGAGATTGCGTGACTGAATACGTCTTGTAGGCACGTCATTCATGAGACCGACGAGATGTTCAAATTAAGGGTTGTAAAAAAATATCATTACTATTCCTAATTATTCTCTGCTGAAACTACATACATATTTAGCAATCTTTTTAAGCTAGAATCGTTATCCTAGCTTAGAAAAATTGCTATATATGTATAAAAGAAATTTTAAATTAAACAATCTTTTCAGATCTTGTAGTATTTCTTTATGTTTTTATTGTAACATTTCAAATATCTAAAACATACTTAATATTTTCTCAGATTTACGGGAATATTTGAAATCTATACGTATAATTAAAATATAACTGATCATATTATTTGTCTCTATAGTATCTTATATTGAACTTTTTATACTTTTTCATCTGATCTACATTTATGTATGTATGCATTGTATTTATGCATTTATGTAGGTATATATGTATGTATGTATATATGTATTTTTTTTTTTTTTTATGGGACTAAGGGGGCAAACGGGCAGGAGGCTCACCTGATGAAAAGTGATCACCGCCGCCCATGGACATCTGCAACACCGCAGGGCTTGCAGACGCGTTGCCGGCCTTTAAGAAAGGAATACGCTCTCTTCTTGAAGGTGGCCAGGTCGTAGCGGTTCGGAAAGACCGCCGGCGATAGCTGGTTCCACAGAGTGGTTGTGCGGGGCAGAAAATGCCTTAAAAATCGCACTGTTGTGGAACGCTGGACATCGAGATGGTGTGGATGGAATTTACTATTTTGGCGCGATGTCCGATGGTGAAATTCAGCAGCCGGGATCAGTCCGAACAATTCCTCGGAACACTCCCCGTGATAGATGCGGTAGAAGATGCAGAGTGATCCAACATCTCTCCGCAGAGCTAAAGGATCAAGCCGATCGGAGAGAGCTTGATCGTCGATAACTCGAATCGCCCTACGTTGAATGCGGTCAAATGGAAGTAGCTGGTACTGGGGAGCTCCCGCCCAAAGATGAGAACAGTACTCCATGTGGGGCCGAATTTGCGCCTTATAAAGAATAAGACGCTGACGCGACGTGAAGTACTGTCTCGCCTTGCTGAGCACACCAAGCTTCTTTGAGGCCAGTTTGGCCTTACCTTCCAATTGACCACGGAACTGGACGTTGCTCGAGATGTCGACGCCAAGTATTCCAATACTGGCTGTGGGAGACAGAGGAGTGTCCTCAAATTGAGGAGCTACGATAAATGGCGACTTTTTAGCGGTTAACGCGCAAACTTGTGTCTTTTTGGGGTTGAATTGGACTAAGTTTAGTCGACCCCAATCCAAGACTTTGGTTAACAGAGATTCGACTTCAGACACAAGTTTGTTCCGGCTCTCGTCGACGTATTCCCGAGAAATATTAGCACGGCCAGTGTACAGCGCATCCACAGTGCTATCGTCTGCATAGCAATGAATGTTGCTAATTTGCAACATGTCATTGATATGCAGAAGAAACAGAGTAGGAGACAGTACACAGCCTTGTGGAACACCAGCATTGACATATTTAGGATCAGAGCAAGCACCGTCGACAACGACCTTAATGCTCCGATCTGCCAAAAAGCTGGTGATCCAGTTGCAAAATTTCTCGGGGAGCCCATAGGAAGGTAGCTTCGAAAGAAGCGCTTTGTGCCATACCCGATCAAAGGCCTTCGCTATGTCCAGACTGGCTGCAAGCGCCTCCCCCTTGGTCTCAACTGCTTCTGCCCATCTATGTGTCAGGTAAATTAGAAGATCACCGGCTGAGCGACCTCGACGGAAGCCGTACTGGCGGTCGCTAATCAGCCGGTGCTCTTCTAGGTACCGCAGGAGCTGGCAGTTGATAATGGACTCCATTATCTTAGAGAACAAGGAGGTAATGGCTATAGGCCTGTAATTGGACGGATCCGAGCGGTTGCCCTTTTTTGGGATCGGGTGCACTAAAGCGGCCTTCCAGGATTTCGGGACTACGCCTGATGCATAGGAGTACCGGAAAAGACGCGTTAAGACCGGTGCCAACTCCGGAGCACATGTCTTCAACACGATCGGAGGGATGCCATCGGGCCCACTCGACTTATGAATGTCCAAGGAAAGAAGTGCTTTGCGAACTGCACTTTGCCGGAACTGAACTTCCGGCATCGTAGTATCACACCGCGGGATTATCGGTGGTGAGTTTCCTTGGTCATTCAGAGTCGAATTGGACGCGAAGAGAGTGCCCAGTAGTTCGGCTTTCTCCTTCGCGGTATGAGCCAGCGAGTCATTCTCCGTGTGCAGAGGTGGAAAAGAAGGCTTACAGAAATTCCCTAAAACAGCTTTGGAGAGAGACCAAAACGCACGTGTTCCCGAAGGGAGACGCCCCAATCTCTCGCCAATTCTGCCGATGTGCTTCGACTTCGCATTAGCAATACTACTTTTGAAGGACCTGGAGGCAAAGTTATACTCCTTTTTAAAGGCGCTAGTATTTACATCACTAGACGCCGACGCGACAGCCCAGGCTTGGTAGCATTCCAGCTTTCGGCGAGATGCCATCTTGCAGGAGTGACCAAACCAAGGCTGGGATTTGCCTCCGATGGGCACTGCAGAGAACGGAATAAATAGTTCCATACCCTGAAGTACCACATCGGTGACAGAATCAGCAACGACGTCTGGATCATCTGGCGAGAAGCAAATTTGCCCCCATGGGTAGGACGCAAAGAATGACCGCATCCCGTCCCAATCCGCTGACCTGTAATGCCATACACGGCGACAACCCGCAAAGCGAGGCCGTGTTGAGCGCGTGACTGGCACTGTACTCCGGACAAGACAGTGGTCCGACGAGCCAAGAGGAGGATCGACGGAGACCAGGTAGCCGTCCGGATGAGAGGTTAACAGAAGGTCCAACAGGGAAGGTGTATGATCTTCCACATCAGGGATTCGCGTTGGCGAGGTAACGAGTTGTGTCAGATCATATGCCAATGCGAAATCGTGAACAGATCTCCCCGCATGATCGGTGGTACGTGATCTAAGCCATTCAGTATGATGGGCGTTAAAGTCGCCGAGGATCACGATCTCTGCGGATGGGATCTGCTGGAGCACGGAATCTGTAGCCATTTGCATGTGCTCAACGAGTCGGTCAGTTTCGGCATTGCCGCTATGAGACCTATACAGGCACGCGTAGATTCGCGGATGGTCGTCGCAGTCTACACGTAGCCAGAGGATGGATAGGTCCCGCCCTTCAAGGCTGCTGAGGCGACGAGAGCAGATGTCCTCTCTGACGTACACGCACACTCCAGCCCGCGGTACAAAGGAATGCTCCAGATTATACCCCGGGTAAGAGAGGAAAGAGGTGTCAGCCGGGGACGATATCTGCGTCTCGGTAAGGAAGAGCAAGGCCGGCTTCGCCGTCTCAAGGTGGAAGTGGACGGCGTTCAAGTTGGAATTTAGTCCCCTTATGTTGCAGAAGTCCACAGCAAGTGTGAAAGGGGTAGCCTTATGTTGCCTGCTCCGATTGCCCCGAACAGAAGACGAGAGCGCAAAATTGCCCCCCCCAGAATTCGGAGGGCAGCCTGGGCACCCACGCTCAGGTAGTGTACGAGCTGAACATGGATGCCCAGAGAGGGATTCTCCACCGCGATGTGCGCTGGTGGTACCCTCCTGGGGTAGACTGACCAAATTTCGCACTATCATAAATTTAGTGGTGTGGGGGAGGGGTGGGGAGTGGGCCTCCCGGGACTCTCACTTACCGAACGAAACGCGACAGCAAAGCTGCCACTTTACGCCGGACTTCTGTGAGAGAGTGGTACTTAACGGGACGTGCCGGCCCATTGGGCTGCTACCCGAAGGTAACTAGCATGGCACTACCACAGTTTTTGGTTGACTGATTGCACTGGTGGAATAATCTCTGTCACTAGATTATTCCACCAGCGGGCGGTGGGGTCGTCACGTCCCGACGCCAAATGTATGTATGTATGTATGTATGTATGTATGTATGTATGTATGTATGTATGTATGTATTTATGTATATCTGTATTTGGGATATGCAATTGTGTGTAGTAAGTACACCGCCTACCATTTCGTATAATTTCTCCTACGCCCCTAAGGTTGCCTGGAAGAGATCGCTTATAGTGATAAGGCCTGCTGTGCATCATCTATTGTTTATATCTTCTTTTTGTATATTTATTTGTGGTGTACAATAAAGCATCTATCTATCTATCTATCTAACTGATCGATGATGTGTGTACATGGAAGATACTTGAGAAAAACGATTATTGGGGGTCTTTATATTAAATAGAGCCCAAAACAATGATTTCTAGATTTTTATCTGTTTGTCGGTTTGTCTGTTTGACTGTGCGTTTGTGAGTGTTAACCGATTTGGGTGCGGTTTTCAGTAATGTATTGTGGTAAGCTTCAGTTCCCCCCCAACGTGCGTTCACCTTGTCGTGGTGGGGGGGCTCAGTAGTGCCCGGCAATACAGCCGGGTGCGAAGCCAAGAAACGCACAGGGAGATGGCCCACTTCGGTGGGCGGTGTTCCATGTGGGTTGCTCCTGGTACTTCTCTGATAGCAGAGTGGACCTTAGAGCAACCCCGTGGTTGTTGTAGTCTGCTTCGGCAGACCTGCCATCGGGGCGTCGTAGTTGAATGCGTAAGTAATCCTGCGACGCCCCATTAAGACGAGGGAAGGCTTTGTTGGGTTTTAGTGGGTAGTACTGGCTTTGCCGGTGAGTCCCACACCTCGTGCGTAAATGCATTTCCCAATGTTAAAAAAAAACTTCAGTTAATATTTAGTTTTTTTTTAATCGGTTCATATGAAACGAACCCGAGTGTAGCGAGGGTGAGTCGCCAGTTTTAAATAAAAATAACTATTCTAAGAAAAATTCGGATTTATTTTGGTTTTTGGTTACCGACGCGACGTTTCGAAGGCTTTAAAGTGCCCATGGTCACGGGACATGTGGGAAAAATCCGAAAAGATAGTGTTATTTCAAGTACTTAATTATTTTCTGTTATTTCTATTGTATATTAAAGACTGAGAACTTCATGACCATCTTGATGCTATATACATTTGACTTTAATTGCTGTAAATCATATATTCATGCAATAGTTAATCATTTTATTTAACTAATTTCAGAAATATTTTAAAAATCAAAGGGCTATTATTTAAATATCATATTAACACCTCAATCCCTTCAGTAAATATACCTAATATATATTTTAATAATATTTTTGATCACGGCAGCACATCTTGTTGAGTTATCTGCGCAGGATATACATCTTGGTGCACAACTGTGTACGTAAACACCAGTGCACTCTATTCCTTTCTTTCTCCGAGTTCGTTACGAGAACAATTCGATACTGACGGTGACACTATTCGAGGCACGAAGGTAAAACATCACCAATTTCCCGTTCACACTTTAAGTCGTCATTGAGAATTTGTTGATAGAATAACCCAATAACTGTACTTGACCCTACCTAGAACTAGAACCCGGGGCCTTTACCTGTAACCGTACAGCCCGAGTACAGTACAGCTCGACGAACCCATTTCTCGGGGGTAGTTGGGCATCGGAGGCATTTTACGAATTTCTATTCTTTGTATACCTGCTAACACTTTAAAATCATAAAACTTCAGGTTTTCAATATTTTTTTCCCAAACCGGATTCCGATTGGACTATTTCTTTTATATCGACATTGTTTTTATTAGATCTATTCAGAGGTTTATTTGGTGCAAACGAGCGAGAAATAAAAATATGATATATTATGTATACTTTCTTATTTTATGACTATCTTAAAATATTTTGAGCCTTCGCAAGTGCTTTGTCAGTCGAAGATTACAACTTCTAGTAATTGTTACTTTAGTTCGTTGTATGTATTCATCCCTTTTTAACGTCCCATTGCTGGGCACGGGCCTCTTCAATACGAGGGGGATCAGGCCATATTCCACGGACGGACTTAACATGTCTTTCGAAAATTTACTAGGTTCTCTCAGACATGCTGGTTTCCTCGCGATGTTTTCCTTCACCACAAGACAAGTGGTAATTAATAATTTATGAAATGCAAATATCAGAGGAGGCGAGATACGGGATTTGAACCTGCTTCACTCAGTTTTCTAAGTGAGCGCGTTACCACTAGGCTACCACTACCTTAACTCATTGATCTGATTTAAATCTTTATCCTATATTTAGTAAAATTTATATATATATATATATATATATATATATATATATATATATATATATATATATATATATATATATATATATATATATAATAATATATATATATATATATATATATATATAGTACTAATATTATAAAGAGGTAAAGTTTGTGAGTTTGTGGCGTTGTAGGTCTCTGGATCTACTTAACCGATTTAGATGAAAATTGGAATGAAGATAGTTTGAGACCCTGGGAAGGACATAGGATACTTTTCATCCAGGAAATCATTCTTTAAGGGAGTGAAAGTGGGGATGAAAGTTTTTATGGGGAATTAACCTAGGGACGAATTCGAGCGAAGTGAGGGTGAGTCGCTGGTATAGTATAAAGTTAGGATTGTAATTTGTAATTACGAAAACATAATGTAGAGCTATGAAACAGTTTTATAATGATCGATCATAATCATATCAGCTTGATATTTACTTAAGGATATTCTACTATTCAAAACAATTCGTAAATTAATGAAGGGAAAAATCGTTTTTAACCTAAAATATCAGTGCTATATCGATATTTTTGTTAGTTTATTGAAATACAAACTAAAACACCTACGGGATAATACCTCGGCTTAGAGCTCAACGCACGTATTTAACTAATTGTATTTTATGTTGAACCGACGACCGAGTAAACATGAGTTTTTGTGCGTTAGATTAGGTTTTACTAAAAAAAATATATTATTTTTATACTTAGATGACTGCGTATACACAAAATCATATCTGTACCATTGACTGTTGAGGAAATCTTACATAATCTGGATGCAGCAGCACGATGCGCTTATTAATGGGCTATTATAATCGAGCACCTACCCGCTGGTCCGACCAGATTTCAAATATAACGGGACTCAATATTCCGACTGCCCTGAGACAAGCCGAGGATAGAGTGGTGTGGAGAAAGATAGTCAACAAATCGGTGCAAACATTCCAGGACAAGCACGACCTTCAGCAATGAAGTACACGAAGAAGAAGAAGAATAATTGAATACTTTTACAAAATTTGATATTTGTGCTGTTGACCACTGAGAAAATCTCTTGTTTCGAGCATACCCTGGACGTAGCAGCCAAGTCATGATGGACTTTAGAATGGGCTATAATAACTGAATGTGCTTATAAAATTTCGCGTTTAAACTGTTAACGATTGAGGAGTTGCTTTGTCTGGAGCCAATCTTAAATGGACAATCAGGTAAATACAACACATAACAACTAATAATATTGCAAGTTAAATAAAAGCTTATAAAGAAATACGTATACTATTTCCGGGAAATAATACTATAAGTAAATTAATATTAAATAGTATCTATAAAAATGTAACGGCCAGCTCCCAGCGCGCGTAATGGGACAGCCTTAGCGGGCGGAGCTCCACTTTTAATATTAATAAATGTCATAGTTTTCTGTGGTACATTTCTTCGGAAATCCTTTTTTCTAAGAATTTATTTTCTCTAAGGGTTTGCCAGTGTTTTTTTGCTAAAATCTAGACTTCTTCGTGGAATCTTAATTTACATCTTTTGCAGTTATTTATATGAGGGCTTGAAACTTTCGCATATCTTTCTAGATCTTATAACGAATCTAATGAGCTCTCAATTCTAATAGAAGAATAGAATAGAAAATTCATAACTAATAATCCTAGTTTAGTTAGAAAAATATGCCCTATATCTAAAAATATATAACAAAGTTAATAGCTTCAATCAATACTAAATTGATAAAGCGCGGGATCCTTGTTCGAATAAAATTGTCTTTTATAGGACAGTGTTCCAAAAGCTCACAATTGATTAAATTTAGCCAAAAATAACTTAATTTATATTGCATAGATACCGTGTAGGAATTGTATGCGTTAATTTTTAAAAAGTTATGAAGATTTGTAGTTCGATATCTTTTAAAGGATAAATGGTGACTGGTTTATCCATAAAATTTCTATCCATACAACTTTTCCTTTTTTATTAGTGATTCATTCGAATTTTTTAAGAAAAAAACCCGTAAAATTCTTCAACCGAGCGACATTAAATTATGGTATCTAATTTTATATTGAGAAAAACATTATCATATATTGTTAGGTATGTGAGTTCTGCAATATTATGTTTGAGAGGCTTTTGATCATTTTGATTTAAAAATCTAGTCTTTCGCCTTCTTTCGTTATCGTTAAACGTTTAAAAAAATATTTCGAATAAAATTGTTTGTTGTTAATTTGTATGTAAAGAAAATTAAAAGTTATTTAACTGAACTAAATAGTTACGTATGTGTACAGTTTAGTTTTTTGACCCACTGCAGATTCCATTTGTATACCTATCATTTATATTTAAGACCTACTTAAAAATTTACCTACGTACTAACGGATATTAAGGGCTGAAGTTACTTGTTTCCTCCTTGAACGGTCCCAAGATAAATATTTAACATTCATCTAACTTCTGCTGGGTTTGACAATAAGTAAAAACTTAAAAGCCCTTTAAGAACAAAAAAAATATACTTATTACTTATATAAAAATTTTAAACTTTGAACATTAAAAATACAGTGGAAATTAGGCAATTCTGACAATAGACACAAGTGCAATAAAGACATTATTTGAGTAAATAACTTATATATAGATTTTAGAAAAATATTTCATCTTACTACAATCATGCATTATACATACATATATAGATAAACTTAAAAAGCAAAACCTTACATTAAAATACAAGAATTGCACATTTACCTAATATAATAAGATTATCTAATAAGTGTACATGTCTTATTGTCGAAAATCTAGTATAGTCATTTAAATGTTTTTCACGAATAAAATGTTTATTTCTATGAGCCACTGAACAAAAGAATTGAATAGAATTGAATTTTTTTACTAACTTTTAATATAACTATAGCGCCATACCCCATACTACAACGTACGTTCACTTTGTCGTGGTGGGGGCTTCATTAGCTTCCTGCAGTTTAGTCGAAACAGCACGCCAAGAAACGTACTGGAAGGTAGCTCTCTTCGGTAGGCGGTTTACCATATAGGTTGCTCCTGGTACTTCTCTAAGAGCAGAATAGACCGTGGGAGCAACTCGTGGTTGCTGTGGTCTGCTTCGGCAGACCTGTCGTCAGGACGTCGTGGTCCAGTCCGTTAGTGATCCTGCGACTTTCAATTAACACGGGAGACGTTTTTTTAGGTATTATTGGCTTTTCTAGCCGGTGAGTCTCACATAACCATCGGTATGTATGCAGGTGGTATGCGTAAATGCATTTCCAACATTAAAAAACGTATAAGGGACGGTTTTATGAAAATCTGATTGCACAAAAACTATTTTGGCACTGTTTTATTATTTCATCATCAAGTGACTTATACTCGTATATTATACTTAGCAACATATTTTTAATCTTGTGAAAGGTGTTCTCGAAGTATTAATGGTAGATGACTATGAAATTGTTTTAGTGTGTAAAAGTTAGGCATGATTTTTTATGTAAATTGGTATGTTTTGTACTTATGTACTTACGTACCATTAAGCTGTTATCCCAGTCAACTTGAAGATCATCCATGTGTAAAATTGATCTATAATTTTAACTTAGAAATACCTAAAATAAAAGTCTATAAAAGTTTAAAAATGTTATATTGCGTATTACAGCAAAAGCAATTGAGTATAAAATAATATAATGAAAAGAAATAACTACCTACTTAAAAAACGTAGACCTGTTTAAACTTGACTTAATAACGTGAATTATTAGGAAAATAATCCAAAAATTACGACATACATACCTAATTGATTTATGAGGCGCGTTATCGAATTATAAGGTCCCCCAGTTTACTTTTTACGAAGTAAACAGTTCTTTGAAAATGGAATATCTTTCGTTTCCTTTAGATAAAGAGAATAATAATGAAGGATGACAATTGCTGTTATGAATAATTTATTGACATAAAAAATAAGCTAAAGAAAAATTAGAAAGAAAGCTATATGAAATACGGGTTCTAGGCGTAATGAAACTATATTTTTACATGGCACTTTATAATTAACATAAAACATTATTATTGCTCTATAAAATTGTACATAATTGTGTAACTAAGTTGGTCAAAACAACAAATCACAATTCATTGCTATTCCTTGCTGTTTCATAATGAAAGTGTTCTCTTATAACAAAACATATATACAATTAGCTAAAGAGATACATTTGTTCACTTCACTTCACGTTTATATGTCCACCATGTATGTCCATGTATGAGGTAAATAACTGGTATCTATAAATAATTATATAGTAGAGTCTTAGTCGGGAAGTAGAGCCTTGCATGTGTAGTAGAAGTTAGCTACTACACATGCAAGACTCTAGGGACTCTACTCTGGGCCTTAAAGCTTGTAAGGAATTGCTCCAAAGTTCCCTTTTTAAGTAATGTACCCGCACGTGTCTGGTGATTGACAACGCCTAAGAGGCTACCTTGTCTTGACTTTTCTCGTCTTTACAGTCCTTACTTCAGATAGCGGCCTACACTAAGTACTTATTCTTTGCATAAACATAATATTCGTTTAAAAAAAAATGTTGTTTTAAAAACGCCTTATCTTGGTTCTTTAGATACTCATATTTTTAAGACAAAAAAATACTAATAGGTTCCTATCACGTTATAATAAAGTAACTCTCAACTTAACTCAAACTTACAACTCTCAAATCACCCCAAATATATGAAAGTATCTTTGTCATCCATTAATCTAAAATTCATGGTATGAGATTCTAATAAAGTTTTCCATTTCTCATATCAATTAATCATGTGTTACCACAGGCATAGTATAAAGGGCCTAAAGTTCCCGATCTCCTTTGTTATTTAGGTCGGTAATGATTCTCCCTATACATTTAATTAATGTACTGTAATAATTGATTTATATTGTGTCCGATACTTGTATACGTGATTTTACTTTGAAACTTATTTTATATATTATAATGATTATTATAACTAAAAAGGATAATCAACTTTAGGAATGACCATAAAAATAAAAAATATTCCATTATTGGTGGAACGTTTCTTAAATTTTTTATGGACAGTAATGAGGTATGTCTGACTGATAAAAGGCGTACTTACGAATACTTAATAATAATTATTATTTGAGTATTGTATTATTTTTAGCATATGTATCTATATAATCAAGTATATTCTATTTTTATAATATATTTTTTTTTTCAACCTTGTTATTTTTGGTGAGTAAAACATTTGAACTTTTATTTAAATATTTCTTATCGCAAATCACTTTTAAACGTATGAGTTATATATATACGCTTATATAAGCCTCCTTAACCTTCATTTAGGAACCCCAATTAAACTCGATTGGTTTGAACGATTTTTTTAACTAGCAACTCATCCTCGCTCTGTTCGGGTTCGTCCCTAGTTACGTTTTACGTTTAGTATAGACTTCTCAGAGATGAGATATTTTCCTGCATTAAAAAGTATCCTATATGTTGACCCGGATAACCAGCTATCATCATATCAAATTTCATCAAAAATCTGTCCAACGGTTCGGTCCAGTCCAGCACAGCACACAGTACACAGCACACAGCACACAGCACAAAGCACAAAACACACAACACACTGCACATAGAACACAGCACATAGCACATAGCACACGGCACAGTCTTTCACAAAATACGTGAAGAGCCCACTTTTTGTCTTGGTGAGAGGCCGATATTATAAAATAACAAAAATATGCTTCTTTGAGTTATTCCATTATGGGACATTCCTTTTTAGATATAATGAGTTCATCACAAACGTAACAAAAACGGTCAGGATTTACTTCACTTCACACAACCTTTTTGACATTTTAAAAACAAATATTCATTAAATTAAACAGTACGTTGCATCAACATTTTGCAATGAATTTAAAACCAACTTGTGGGTAGCTAGAAAATAAAATGTGATGATAACTTTAGTTTTTGACGTGATACAGTTAAAACATTGATGTTCGCGTTTAGTTATTGTAACTGAATAAAATAATATAAAATTCTCTGGAAGGACATTTTTTTTTGTAAACTAGTATAATTATTATTATTCTTCATTTTATTTCGGTCAACTTTAGGAACAATTTCTGAGTTGTAATACCTGTTGTAATATACGGATTACAATACTGGGTATATAGATGTGGCTAAAATAAACAAAACTAGGTTTTATTTATTAAGGAACGTGGTATGGACACGTGGTATGGATATGTGATATGTATTAGTCGTTAACGGGTGTTAGGTATAATTATAACGGTATGGAGGTAAAATATGTGTGTAAAGGGCGTAACTACGTGGACGACGGGCAATAGAATATAATATTTTACTATTTTATAACATAAAATTATATTTTGTAATAGATTGTAAGAATTGCTAAAGTTACTAGTGATGTTAATGTTCAATGTTGACTAACGTGACAATTAACGTAACGCCTCTAGCACCAATTACATCAAGAGAGGAATTTCTGAGATTTTCTCTCACAAAATTAAATGTAAAGAAAATGTCAAGCTTCAAAATGAATTACATCTATATTAATATAATAAAGAGGTAAAGTTTGTGAATTGAGTTTGTGAGTTTGTGACGTTGTAGGGAGTAATCTCTAGATTTACTGAAATGATTTAGATGAAATTTCGTAAGAAGATAGGTTGACACCTTGGGAAGAACATAGGATACTTTTTATCCTGGAAATCATCCCTTAAGGGGGTGAAAATTGGGATGAAAGTTTTAATGGGGATTAAACCAAGGGATGAACCCGAGCGAAGCGAGGGTGAATCACTAGTGTATTATATTATTGTGTCCTATAATTGTATACATAGTTGCTATTTTTAAAAGAGCAATATTTTAAGGTTCTACTCAGAAGAACTACCTTCCGCCAGTCTTTGTAAAAATTGACTGTTGAATTATTCCTAAAACACTATTTTATGTAATTTCAAATAACATAACCTTACTGCTTACGCTGTAGTTGGAATTTGGATGCGTTTTTTGGGTATGTAATATTTTTACCAATAATAAACCTGAGATTCTTTAATGAAAATATAAATACATATCTTTAATCTATACATTAAATATTTCTTTATTCTTTTCATTAAATATGTTTTGGAAAATCTTATTAAAATAGTCATTATTATCGATACAGAGGCCGAATCTATAGTTTTTGGATTTTTTGTCTGTCAGTCTGTTTGTCTGGGAACGCATCACGAGAAAACTACTGGACAGAATTTGATGAAATTTGGTATGATGATAGCTGGTTATCCGGGTCAACATAACGGATACTTTTTACTGCGGGAAAATATATACTAACCATTACCGTAAAATTTATACTGTTAAAACGTACCTAGGTACGAACCGGAGCGAAGTCGAGTCGAGTCATATAAATACAAAGAAATCCACCGCAAAGAATGGAATAATTATTTAGATTTTTGTAAATATTTTTATTTAATTACAGACGAACAAATATTTCCAAAAAAATAATTTGCTTTAATAACTGTCACTTTGATTTTGTGGTGGGTACAAATCCTTCGCGATTCATGACTCAATAGGTATTTTATATATGTAGTTTTGATAAATTTTTACGTTTTATATAGACTTTTTATGTACCGTACAAATGAAAGAATTAAATGTTTGAACTCATTTTATTAATTTTAATTACATCTTTGGTAAGTACAATGGCTTAGGGTTCTGTGGCCCCAGGAGAGTTGGTTCCTTGGTACATTTCATCATCATCATCAGTTACAATTAAAACTGTAATCTAATTAAAAGAAAGAAATCGAAGTTATTTTCTTAATAAATAATTAATTACTACAATAGTACAAAAAATCTATACTATAACAAATTTCCATGCTCCTTAGGTGTTTTGTACAATTCCTGAAAACTAAAATTATACTTAAATTTATATCCTTAAAAATGCTAATTACTTATGACTTATGTGTGTAATATCAGACTCAAATAATTTGAATGCAATAATTTTAATATTGTTCATAGCTTTCGTAATCCTTTCAGCGGCGGGTGATTTCAAAGCCAGAAAATATTGTTACTATTATTTTTTTTGTAATTCCAATGTTCAAGCAACGAGTACAAAAAATAAAGTATTATTGGGCATTTATTTTGAGACATATATTGGAGTTCATACTAATATTATATATTATAAATGTGAAAGTGTGTTTGTTTTTCTTTCACGTCGAAACGGCTTGGCGGATTGGCGTGATTATTTGTGTGGAGATAGAAAGGGCTGGAGAGTGACATAGGTTACTTTTTACCGCGGGAGATTATCTCTTTTCCATGGGAAAACACGTGATAATACAATCCAAAAAAATATTTATGATCAGAATTACTTGAAACTTGGTATAAATGCTCTTCAATAAATTAAATGCGTGTTTTAGCATTTTTCGAAATTCATGTCATAACCCTTATGGGAAATAGCGGAATAATCCTCGGAGTTCTAATAATAATTAATTTCATCGTCTATGAATAAATCGTATAGTACGTCTTTATTTACGCCTCCCTTTGACTCAGACTTGAGTCCTACACATATTTTAGAAATAATTTTACGAAATTTACATTGTACACACTACCCAATAATAATATTTTTAATAGTATTTTTTCTTACATTGAACAATTTGTTATAAAAACGTTATTTCTACATTCAACCTCAAATAATGATACTTTAACATTCGTATAATAATCTAAGCAAATAATCGTAAGCTTTTTAATGGTTTAGTAAATTTGATTACTTCCTAAAAACTTACAGTCAAAAATTGTTTATTGTATATGTGAATCAATAAATTGTCATCAAAGCTATGAATTAATAATGCCATTATTGAGCATCGTACATGTGCAGTACTTTTCGTCAATATCAAGATTAAATGTCCTGGAGTTTAGATAATATTATGTCATTTTACAATCGATAAAGAATAGAAATCCACTAAATATATAGGTATAAACTAGAATAATGTATTATTATGACAATAATTAAATTTGTCATTTCAATACAATTGTTATATTTTTTAATGATTATAGAATGACATCTCGTCTAAGCCCCCTGAAGTGCGGGTTTAAGACAGCTTATTCCTATAATGCCATGAACAGAAAAAGAAAATATTTTTTTTAAAACTCAACGAAACCAAAGTGTTGCAAAGTAAAGTTTTATAAAAAACAATATTTTTTCAAGCTTTTCTTTTATTTGATATTAAAAAAACAGGCTACCGAATATGGCAAGTCGTAAGTACGTGTAAGTATATAATAATTGTTCGCGATAAATTATGAATTAGATAATTGGTGGGTTTCTATGCTAATTTATGGCAGCACCATAATTTTAAGTATTTTTACATGCCTTTAACCTTTCATGGCATTCAAATATCACATAACCAAGTTATATACTTAGTATAAGTTGACAAACTAATAGTATCTTTAATGAGTATTTTTCTTTTCTTCTTTGATTAACAATTTCAATTTTTTGCCATCCCATAATTGAGATTTTTTTTACACAAAATCTAGATTAAATTGAATTATTTAAATATAACATACATTAAAAATACAAATATTACTCATTCTTTCTTTGGTTATACATTTAGACTACTGCTACTCTATACACGATGAGATTGACGATATTTCCAAGGATTTACTTAGACCTATTTACACAATTCGATTGCTTTCACATATTATTGTATTTATCTCCTTGCCGTCTTTATTGCTTAAATTCAATTAAACATCTTATAATATAAATATTCCCTATAACGCAGATTTGTGAAGCATTTTTTAAAATACTGTATATATTTTAGTTTAATATACACATAATAGTGTAATTTGCATATATAATATAATAATTAAAAATATAATACGTTTTGAGGCTGTAGATATTTTAGGTTGCGTTTATTTCTATACATTTTCTATATTTTTTGGTAGAGCTGTCTTGACTAATGTATATATGTACATACAATAGGAATTAATATAAATAACAGGGGAATGTATTTGCAATTAATCTTTGGGCCCTAATTTACACTCGCTCATACTTGCCTTCTTCAGTTTATATCTACTATACACAAGATTATCACTGCACATTTGGTATACATTTAATTCCAACCCCGAACCAGTGTGTCAATATTATTAAACTAAATCTACAACAATAAATACTAGGATTTAGCTACAACAAATATCCTATATAATAAACTATAGTACAAATATCATCTCTCGTACACCACTTTTGAAATTTTAATGCTCATTTATACAAAACGCAGTACTCGATTTTAACGTGATATTTACATTTTATTAAAATTATTCATTAATAAACTAAGCTTACATTCTAAATGCATTAGCTATGATGGATTTTTATTTTTATTCCTAAGCGATAGAGACGCCTTAGTTCGTCGTCTGAATAAGTTCTTATAAGCTTTTCTGTACTCATTCGACATTACAACGTAAATAATAGGGTTGATACTAGACGCCAAATATAACAAGAGGTACGCTGCAATGTTGGAAGCTGGATTTGGCGTTATCTCATGCAGAACTTTGGTTATAGTTATAGGTAGATGGCACAAGCAAAAAGACGTCATTATAGCCATAATCATTGTTCCCAGTCTCCTGTCTTTTCGAGTTGGTAATGAAAGCTTGAGAAGTGCCATAGACTTTCGTAATGCGGTTCTTCGTAGTCTGGAGGGCTCTTGTTTGGGGTCGTCTGAATTTTGGATGGTTTCGTCTCTCGTTTCAAGTTTAAATGTAGTGCATCGCTGCAATCTTGGGCTTTGATCACCTAAACGAGATTCATTTCGTTCTGTGTTATAGCTGCTACTGCAGTCAGCAGTTATTCGCGCGGTCATTGATGTGGAGGTTTCTGTTGACGACAATTCTTCCACATTTTGCACTCTATGTGGTGTGTTCATTGACCTTTTTGTTGCTTTTCTGACTATAAAAAATATTCGGGCATAACAAATTATTATAGCCACACACGGCAATGTGAACGCTGTAAGAAATAGAACTTTTTTTGGTGATCTATTTTTTTCATCTGGAAGTATTGAACACGATCCAATACTGACGTCTAATCCAAATTGCCCCCATTTCCGGAACCAAGTCGGTATCATTATAGCAAATGATATTGCCCATATTATAATAAGCATGATGGCTATATTACGCGTCTTGTATAATCTGTCAAAAGAAAATACTATTTGATTAGGTAGTCAATTCTATTATTTGAAAGGGTTTACTTATATCTATCTTTTATTAATATAAGGACTATCTATATTATATTCAATTATATTATATTAAATTTCCAGCTTAAAAAGTGGTATGTATTATGGAAATATAAATAATATAAAGTGTTTAATTTAGTAATCTATTAATGAAAATTTGCGGTTTTCGAATGATTGGGTCGCACTTCAAAATCCTAAAATCTACCAAACTTTTATATTTATCATATCTAGAATACTATAATTTGATCTTACTTGGGATAAAGTCTTGGGTGTGCTATCATAACATATCTATTGATTGTTATCGCCAAGACAGTGAACAAAGATGCTGCAACCAGGGCATATCGGGCCAGCGGGAACATTCGACACAGGGTACCGCCGTGGATCCAAGATTTGTGCCAGAAGGTTGAAGCGGCGAGTGGCAGATTGAAGCAGCAGAACAGCAAGTCAGTGCAGGATAAACCCATTATAAAAATGGCTGTTGCGTTCCTCACCTGTTAATAAACAACATTTTGTTAATATCTGTATAGCTATGTAAATAAAAAAGTTTATGTGTGTTTGTGCAATGTAGTCAATCTGAAAAAGATTTTCAACCATTGCTTTAAAAGTTGATATAGAGGCCGAATCTATAGGTTTAAGTGTTTTTACGTAGAGACACAGTAATGTGTATATATATATATATATATATATATATACCTGTGTTATAAAACTAAGCATGAAGGTAAACAAAAATGGTAGAGTTCACATTTATATTGAGTTACCGCGTGTTAGTACAAATCCCTTTAATATTTATTTTCTTATAAACTTTTTTAAATTAAGTATAAAAATATTTATATTATAGACTATATATATATATATATATATATATATATATATATATATATATATATATATAGTCTTTGTAGATTAATTAAAATAATATTTTTCAACTACAAAAATAATCATTAGGTAGGGACTCTTCCTAGTTTTTAGTATACAAAAAAAATAGAAAAAAATTTTTTTTTTTATACGTAGATAAATATTAATTTTTAAATGAAATAGCTAACGAATTTTATTGTAAAATAATAAAATTTAAAAGGGATAAAAATTAACTAATGCTTACAAAATAAAATATAATTTTAGGCATTACCTATATTTCGTATTCATAATTGCTCCTTAAAAATTTATTTACGATTAATATTCCCTCCACGACCGCGGACACGCCGGCGTGTCAGTTAACAATAGATTTCTTAGAATTTTTATTAATTAATTAGAAATTTACCTGGAGGTGATATAGAAGTTTCCCTTATTCTCTGTATAAAGTAAACATACTATGGCAACATCGGAAAGAGTAGCATAATCAATAAAAATATTCATTGATTTCCTAATGCGTCAAATTCTATAGTTTAGTACTAGTATAGTATTATGTGGTCTGTGGTTTAGCTTTACTAAAATACTTTCAGTGATGCTTAAACAATGCCTAGTTATGTCTACATAATTTCAAGAGTAACTTAATTGACATGAATTTCGTACGGTTAAATGAAACTTTTGAGCTGAAAATGGTCTACGTATGTTTAACTTCAATATTAGACTTGCTGATACATATATACATATATTGAAAGTGTAACTGATCGCTGTCTGTAATTTAAGATATTTGAGAAAAACTATTATTGGGGGTCTTTATTAACGCAATAGAACCCAAACCAATGATTTTCAGGGTTTTTGTGTTTAGTTGTCCGTGCGTTTTTGAGCGTTAATCTCAAAAACGGCTTAACCGATTTGGTTGTGGGCCAGTTTCACCTACCATTTAGCATTTATTTTATTTCAATCGGTTCATAAATAAAAAAAGTTATGTCAATCTAATTTATTGTAAACATAAATGCAGATGACTGTTTAAAGTATGTCAAGTATATGTCCAATATTAGTATGAAAAATAAAGAAAATAAATCTAATCTATATAAAAACAAATCAATTTATATTTTTAAAATATTAGTACAATAATTAACATAATATATTTTTTCAATTATAATAATAATGCCCTCCTGACCAATTTCAACCACAGCCGATCTCATTGAGACCAGCCATATCCGCAAAATTATACAAATATGAAACGAAAAAAAAAAATGTTTCTTGCGTATGTCATATAAAATATTGGAACAAAAGTTCTTATAAACAGGATTGTAATCTGTTATGAACGTACAGTACGAGTCACTTCCGAATACATCAGCAGGAGATAAGATAAGCGTATACTATTTCCTTCCTTGTTTAACTTGTTTTCAGTATTTATAAGAGATTATCTATACATATAATAAAATTGTAACGAAGCCGAATCTGTACATTAAATATTTTTTGGAAAATCTTATTGAAATAGACATTATTATCGATATAGAGGCCGAATCTATAGTATTTAGAATTTTCGTCTGGCTATCTGTCTGTTACCGCATCACGGAAAACCCACTGAAGGGATTTTCATTAAATTTGGTATAGTCATTAGCTGGTTATCGGGGTCAACATATAAAAATTCAACAACTGCATTGTAAGAGTATACTAATATGTAAAACCTAAGAATTTGGATTTTTGGTAATCTGAACGCGGGCGGAGCCGCGGGCAATGCTAGTGTACAATAAGTTTCTTCCTATGGATACACACATACTCGTATATTATATATACAAGTATATTATTAAAGGTACAAAATAAATAAATAGTAAATATTTTGTGACATTAACACAGCACCATCTTTTTCCATGGTAAGCTATGAGGCTTGTGTTATGGATACCAGATAGTTGATACATTACACATATACAACTTTAAATACATACATATTATAAATATAATCATCCATGACTGGATTACAAACATTCATGCTCATCACACAAATGAATGCCCCCAGCGGGACTCGAACTCCCGACCGCTGGCACAGCTGTCACTACAAACTGACTCAAACGTGTCGTCAAATGTAATGTATGTAATTTATTTATGTATCTATACTATGCTTAATGTAGGTACTAGGTAGATATATTTATTTATTAATAAAAGAATTTACATAAGTTTTGTAATCATACAATCTTGATATAATTTTTATATAGAAAAATACTTGTTTATTTCTTTCTTTAATAAAACCATCTTTTGATAAAAGAAATAGTTGTCAGGACATTTATGAAAAGCTCTAATAAATCAAAAGTGTCACAATATTGTTATAAACTCTGGGCGGACAACGGCGTATTGATGCTCGACTGAATTTATGTTATCTCTTGTATTACTTCTACTATACATAGATATTTTAATTTATTTGGAGCACAAAGACCTTGTAATTTAGCCGAAAGCAATCTCAATTTTTTTAATTTATTACTAATATAATATTATGTTATTATTAAACTTATCAAGTATGAATATTTTTAATATATTTGTGAGAACAGCTTGCTACTACCTATTTCTTATAATATATTTAATTTATAAGTATTTAGCTTTAACATAAATAAAAAACCAGCCAAGTGCGAGTCGGACTCGCGCACTAAGGGTTCCGTACCCAATATCTATAATATCTAGCAAAAACGAGCAAAACAAAAAAAAAAACACGTTCGTTGTATAGGAGCCCCTTAAATATTTGTTTTATTTTAATTTATTTATTTTTAAAGTGAATATATAACTAAATATTCTATCAATATTTCAAGCGTCTACCTGTTGCCGTTATCAATATCGAGCAAAAACGAGCAAAAAATCAGGTTTGTTGTATGGGATCCCCTTGAATATTATTATTTTTTCCATTTTTTAAATATATTTTGTTGTTATAACGGCAACATAAATACTTCATCTGCAAAAATATCAACTGTCTAACTATCACGGTTCATGAGATACAGCCTGGTGACAGACGGACAGACGGACAGACAGCGGAGTCTTAGCTATAGTCTTTTTAATAGGTACGGAACCCTAAAAAATATATAAGTATAAAACGTAGCATGTTATGTACATACATGTTGATTTTACATTTTGAAGTCACGTTTAATAAAAAAAACTCTAAATCATTAGCGTAATACTACTTTCATTATCGTGTATATAAACCGCAAAACCATTGTCACAATCGAGTATTGGTTGAGTGCATAATCCATGCTTCCATACTTAATATTATGAATGTGAAAGTATGTTTGTTTGTTTGTTTGTTTGTTTGTTTGTTTGTTTGTTTGTTTGTTTGTTTGTTTGTCTATCCTACTTTCCCGTCGAAACAGAGTGACGGATTGACGTGATTTTTTGTGTGGATATAGTTGGAGGGCTGAAGAGTTGACATACCTAGGCTACTTTTTACCGCGGCGGATTATCTAATTCCCACGGGAAAATACGTTAATTGAAACTGAATAAAGTGAACTTGAAATACTTGAAACTTGGTATTAATGCTCTTCAATACAATTTAATAAATACGTGGTTTAGTATTTTTCGAAATTCATTCCATATGGAGGTAAAATATGGGATGAAAGTTTTTTGTAGCTTTAGCGCGAGCGAAGCTGCGGGTCCTGCTAGTAGATTATATATGATTATAAACAGTCAAGTGATTATAGAAATTAGTTTTGTGAAATTACTTTCATTATTCATGAAACTAATTTTAGATATAACTACAGCAGGCAGAAAATGGATATAATATTAGTAAATAATAATTATAAATGAGAACAATAATATTCTGGAATTAAAACTTTGATACAAATAACGTGTATATAATATTTGTATACTAATATCACTCGAGTTTATTATAACCCTGTAATTTAAATTGTAAGGATGTTGGTTAAAATGTTTTATAATTGTTAAAGTTTCTGAATATATTGAAAATAAATCGAGATTAAAAAAACATTTTTAGCTGGTTGACGTTGGTAACGTCAAATAGTGTTAGGTTAAAAAGCGTATTATATAATTTAAAGCATCAATGTCAAGTTCACAAGCGCATTAAACATTATTCTAAAACTAGTATATAAACTCCCTTCAAAGGAAGAGAGATTTCAAATGTGTGAAATCTAGTTTCGTGGAGTGGAAAAATGACGAAGAAAATTGGGTTATCATCAGGCGCCGAACCCACTTTGACACTCCTAGCACGTTCTTACTTCTTATAATATGTTACAACGACATGTTCCTTATTGGATTGTACTATTGTGTTCTATTATAAGATATACTAATATACAGTATTACTTTTACTAAATTTATTTGAATACTAGCGACTCACCCTCGCTCCGCTCGGGTTCGTCCCCTATAGTAGGTACGTTTTAACGGTTAGTGTAGTTTTCTCAGAGTTCATTTCATGCAGTAAAAAGTATTCTATATGTTGACCAGGGTAAACAGCTATCATGATACCAAATTTGATTAAAATCTGTCCAGTGGTTTTCTCGTCATGCTTTCCCAGACAGACAGCCAGACAAAAATTCTAAAAACTATAGATTCGGCCTCTGTGTTGATAACAATGACTATTTCAATTTCAATAAGATTTTTCAAAAAATATTGAATGTACAGGTTCGACTCAGTTAGAATTTTATTATATATGTATAAATGACATTTGTATTGTATTCGAATTCTACACGAGATAAGTAAATTCCTACACGATTTAACTTAGTCTCTTATATAATCCCCCACACAATATGTATGTGTGTTTTTAAGAATATAAAAATTATATACTCATTTTTAAGTAATAATTTAGTGCTAGTATTCAACAAATAATTGAAGCTTTCATAGTTTAAATCCTTGTATATATCATTAATTGGGGCAAAGTGAAATAGCATTAATAGGTAAAATTCTCGCAATTGTGTATCGTTTGCAAGCCAGAATGGAGCACAAATGAGAAAAACCAAATACATTATCTGGCATTATTTTCAACTGGCGACCCTTGCTTCTCTCGGGTTCGTCACTAGGATGATTCCCTATACAAACTTTCATCCCCGTTTTCACCCCCTTAAGGAATAATTGTAGGAATAAAAAATATCATATGTCCTTCCTAGGGTCTCAAATTATCTTCTTACCAAATTTCATCTAAATTGATCCAGTAGTTTTTGAGTTTATTCCTTACAAACATGCAAAAATACAAATCTTTCCTGTTTATAATAGTAGTGTAGATATTGTAGATAATAAAATAAAATAAAAAAACTTATGTAGTTTATATAGATAAATAACACATTACTATATTCAAAATATTCCCTAAACGGTGAATCAATGTAATAGTGAAACAAATAGAAAACACGGCGGAGGCAGATAAATTGACTATAAAAATATATAGCTACAATATATTTTACGATAAGCCTGTTAGAACAGAATACATCTCCATTGTCACAGATAAGTTTGAAAAAAAAGTAAGATTTATTCAGGAATCGTATTAGTATGTATTGATTTCCTCTAACAAAACACAGTTATACAGCGTGACATATTAGGTATGTACAATGAATGTGCACTGATATAAATACAAAATAATGTTCATTCTAATAAGTAGGTACTAGGCATATTACACAGCAAAATTATAATGAAGTCAGCATTGTACACTTTCGATTTATTTAAATAGCTTTTTAATAGAACTGTTATAAGTAAAATAATTTCATGTTTTGTATCTGTGATGTTTTTGTATTTGCATTATGAAAATAGTTAATTAGGTAAATATTAAGTATAATAAATAATAATTAATGTTTCATAAATAATGAATAAACAATAAAAAAAAATGAAAAGAATAATTGGTAAAACCCTACAACTTAATCACATATCTAATCGATAGTGATGGTGTAAAGGTGCTCTTATAAAGCAAGGTCTCATGTAAAGAGAGGCCTATGTCTAGTGGTTGTGGATTTCATTGGTTTCAAAGTACAGGAAGAGACGCAGGTGACAACTAGTTTATACTATAAAACATGCTACCATACTACATCTTATCGAGATTACGTCATAAATTGAGTCATATTCACTAAGAACTGTTACAAAACTTTCTTATAAGAATGACTTATCTTACAGAAGTGGTTTACGTATTACTTGCGTGCGTCATATTGTAAACATCGCACATATAATGGAATATTATAAGCGCGAACAAAATTACAGTTTATTTATTTTTCATACTTTTACCACATCTAATTTTCACCGATTCTGTTTGCACTTTCTAGAGTTTATTATTGTTATCGATATCAGTCTTTAGAATTAATTTTGAAGTCGAAATTGAATTATGCATTATCTCCAGCAAACACTCTTTCTACTCACATTTAGAAACTTTCGTATTTGTAATATTAGTTTGATATTGTTTCTACGAGTTTATAATAACAAATTTGATCACAATATATACTAAACCTTTATAAGGAAAATATATACATATATTTAATTATGAATTTAACAGTATATAGCATTCAGGTTAGTCGTTGGATTTACCAAGTTGGTGTTTAACGTCATTTGTTAACCTTGTTAGCCACATAAAAACGACTTATTATTTTCAATATTTTTATTTAAACCTAACAACTATATAAAATTGTATAAGCCTGAAATTGATTAACTGATAATGTATCCTTCCCAAACTCATAACTTAGTTTGTAAGTAATTTAATTACAAGCAATTTAAAGTACATAGGTACTTTAAGTTACTTTTTAAATTTGTTTTCATATAATAGGTATATCATGACAGCTGATTTTAAAATGAATTTGTGTTTAAAACAATGGGTATAAATGTTGTTACAATTTCCTGTCAATTCTAAAGTTTATTTAATATTTAAAATGTATTTATTTGTGAATAAACAGGTAATTATTGATTTTATATACATTGCTATGTATTGGGCTCGTTGGCGTCTGGCAGTATTTATACTATATCTACTCACTCATATTATACATATGTCATCTCAATGATTATTCGCCCAAACGACCAATTCACCGAAAGAGTTTTTAATACAGAATTATTGACTTTTAAATGTCAATTATACTGATGTTAAATATATATTTTTCTTTAAAGTTTTGTTTATAAAATAGAAGAAAATATCTCTCTACTGTATAGTACGATAAGTTATATATAAGTCGTTTGAACAAATATGTACTAAAGCGACGGTATAGTTGCTGTTAAAAAAATACTTGTAATGTAGCGTTAACTACTAAGTAGACCCACTAGCATTTTGCTTCTTCGCTAAACCTAATTTGTTGTAAGAAAGAAGTACAATTTAATATACAAATGAATATACAATAATAATCTAATCTTGTGTTAGTAACGGTATTTAACTGTAAAAAATAGTTTATATACAGTATCATAGAAACGATTTGTGCTGACTGTATTTAAATACATAAATAATAAATAGATATGTTCGGACTTTAACATAGAGCACCATATAGTTCCATAGTAAGCTACGAGGTTTGAGTTATGTATACCACGTAGTTGATACACTACACATACATAACTTTAAATACATACATATTATAAATATAAACACCCATGACTGGAGTATACACACAAATGAATATCCCCAGCGGGACTCGAACCCGCGACTGCTGGCACATCAAGTAGGGTCGCTACTATCTTAGCCAAACGCGTCGTCAAATTTTATCATATTATGATATTGAAATGCGACTTTTACGAGTATTAAGCCCACGCCATCCTGTCAGATGTTAGAACAATAATATGCTTATGATAATTACAATTCTATTCAATGCGCGTGTCATGCATCACGTAACGCTTGGCATAATTTTATGACGAACTAGCAATGCCCGCGGCTCCGTCCGCGTTCAGATGACCAAAAACCAAATTCTTAGGTTTTACATATTAGTATACTCTTACATTGCAGTTTTTGTATTTTTTCTCAGAAATGACACATTCTCCCGCGGTAAAAAGTATCTCATATGTTGACCCGGATAACCAGCTATCACCATACCAAATTTCATCAAAATCCCTCCAGTGGTTTTTCTGTGATGCGGTAACAGACAGACGGACAGATAGACAGACAGACAGACAAAAATTCTAAAAGCTGTAGATTCGGCCTCTGTATCGATAATAAAGTCTATTTCAATAAGATTTTCCAAAAAATATTTAATGTACAGATTCGGCTTAGTTACAATTTTATTATATGTATAGATAAAAACTTTAAAACTAAATACACGATGACGACTACATGACTATTACTAGACAGAATGGTTAATATTAAAGTTGTGTTTAGTCGCTTAGTACAAATGTTGTATTAAAAGCTACCTATTGTATATGCAAATGAGATATTAATTATATTTTTAGATTATGGAAATTATCTTGCTAATTACGTTATTCTTATCGAGCAGAATTCGTTGTACTGTAAAAACTTACAACAACGTTTGGATGGTGGGTATTGCAGAACTTGGCTAATAAGATAGAGTCGTTAGCAGACATTTAAAATAATCGTTTGATTTGTGTACAGTAATCAAACTGCAACTGACAAGTCTGTAGTGTTCATAATTAAAATACTCCATAAATATCTTATACACATGTATATAACAAGTGAAACTTACTTTTTCATAGCGTGCCAATGCCACGATGGTGATGATGTTGCCAGGTATCCCTATCATCATGAAGATAACGCAGCAAGCCGTAGCGAGTTTCATCAGCCCATCCGGATACGCTTCGAACAATTTCACTGAAGCCAGATCCGCGTCGGAAATAAAAACACTATTGTTCACAGACTCACTTATGTTTTGTAATGTACCCATCTCACTTAGTTGTTTATACGTCATACATCCACTGCTATTCCACTACTAATGAATGTTTGCTGTAAATAATGTTGATTTTTCCTGGAATGAGTTTCCCTTATGAGTCAGATTTGGTTATTCGACGGGTATCGCCAAGTTTATTGGTTTATTCAGTCTTTCACTTTGATATATTCTAATCACACAATATGGTCACCAAAGCTCAAAATTAAAGTATGATTTCAGCTACACGTGTTGCATTGAATATGTAGATAGCGGTACAAAACAAATAATATTACTACAAGGACGTCTTGGATTGGACGTCAAGGAATGTAAACATTTAACAATGTAATTGTTGTGCATTACGAAGAACTCTATTATTCTGATTTTTTTAATTAATAGAATAATTCTTAATAAAATTTTACAGTTATACCTATACAAAACTTGAAACGTTATTTAATTTTTAACAATAAATTTATGTTACTTAAAGTGGGATATCTCTACTTTACTCTTGATTACTTATCACTCCTACATATCCTTCATTTAGCACAATCACGGACGGCTCGCGACTATAACGTATTAAATATACAAAACATTGACATTCATACAAATAAATACTACCACACTAATGAGTCATGCATTTTAGGTATAAATAAGTTCAAAGTACGCTTATCGTACACTTGAAATGTCCACTTTGTAATGATTCTACAGTATTAATTCACGGATAGTTACGGCGGGCGCTTCTCGGAGACGCCATCGCCGGGCGAACGTCACGCCCGTCTTCTACACATAAGCAAATTTTTGTACGCCTGCCGATATTCACTAGACATCACGACGTAAATGATGGGATTGATGCATGTCGTCAAATATATCAGAATATACCCCGCAATATTTGCAGCCGGGTGGGACGTGAATTCTCGAAACAGTTTTGTTAAAGTTATCGGCAAATAACAGACCCAGAACGAAAGCATAATTGCCATTATCATTTTTAACAGTTTTCGATCCTTCGGTGTTAATCGTGGCGGTCTGACGGGAGCAGGGGAACGTTTCAAAGCTACGGCAGCCTGTCGCAGTCGTTTAGCCGTGTCTCCGCTATTTGGAGTTCTTGGCTTAGCATCAAGAGCACATTCATCGTCATGACCGTCTAGTGTGTCAACACCAGATGAAGATGACCGTTCTGGCCCCGGTGTTGGAGGGCAGTGTAAAATGGGCGGAGCAAGTAGAGCCTTCCTAGGAGGTGCGATGTGGTTGTAGCCATTTTCAGGTCCTGGAGATCTTTCCAATGCAGTAGACGCGGAACCCACTGCGGAATCTTCTAAGCCAGGTCTCGGCCGCCCCCGACCTGGGGCACGAGAGCGTCTTGCCGCTTCTCTAACTATGCAAAATATGCGGGCGTAGCATATGACTATAGCTAGGCAAGGTAGCATAAAGGCTCCAACGAATAAGAATTCCTTTGGCGAATGATTGTTACGATCAGGTAGTATAGAACAAGATCCGATTGAGGGATCCAAGCCAAAGCGCCCCCATTTTTCAAGCCAAGTCGCTATTAAAGCCCCAAATGAAAACGCCCACGTGCTAGCCACCATCACAGCCAAAAACTGCCTTTTGTAGAGTCTGCAATAGAAATATTTGTTAGAATTTGTCTTTCTTTTAATTCACACAAACTATACGTTAGTTATTAAAGTAAGTACACAATTAAGTTGAATAAAACAAATCTTAGTATCAACTAGAAAGAATTGAACATTGTGTTAACTTACTTAGGGTAAAGCCTCGGATGCGAGATCATAACATATCTGTTAATGGTGATAGCAAGCACAGTGAACAGTGACACAGCGACTAGTGCGTATCTCGCTAAAGGAAACATCCTGCAAAGTGTTCTCCCGTGGGACCAAGACCGTTGCCAGAACGTTGAAGCTGCTAGCGGTAGATTGAAACAGCAAAAAAGCAGGTCTGAGCAGGAGAGATTCATTATGAACACTGCCGTCGCGTTCCGCACCTGAAATATATTTTTTTTATTATTATTGAAAAATATTACATATTAATTGTATAATGTTTATTTTAAGTATTAACCTATAAGATAATGAAAAATTAAGATTTAAATTTTTACACGGAAATAATTAATTTATTGACAATAAAGACGTTCTGCAATGTCCGCCTATGAAAAGCGCGCAAATTATGTGCGGTAAATGTCAAGACCAGGGCAAATACCTAAACGATCAAATGAAATTATTATTGATCACTCAGGAATCGAACCCATAAATTGCAAACTTATGTTTAACAGAAGCCATTAAGCCATCGTGGTTTTAAGTAAATATTAATATTTTTCTAAATTAGTTTCTTTGAAATTTGTCAACATGTTCTTTGAAATTTGTCAAATTGTTTTTGGGAGTATTAACAAGAAAGACGAAAGATTGAAATCGGTCTAATGTATATTTTTGGCATATGTTTTGTATATATAGAGTTCTTGTTTACCTGTCACTCGAGAACTAGATAAGAATAAATATGTAAATAGGTCCATCTGTCAGTTTGGCACGCTTTTACGTCTACATAAATTATTACGGTCGTTTTGGTAAAAAATGATAGGGAGTGACTTTAAATAGCAATCGCATGAATATTGTATGCGCGTTGTAAATAGTGTTTGATAACTATACAAATAGTGACACGTATTTTTTCTCGATATTTTATGGATATACTAGCAGAACTTTGGCTTTATGTTATACAGTAAGCATTTACAATATATTGCTAATACAAAAATATTAAAATCGCGATTAAAAAATGGGGGGTTAGGTTAGGGAGGTAAGAGGGTGAAAAATACTTTACGACCTATTCTCATACCTACCAAATATACAAAAAAATCATTAAAATCAGTCGAGCCGTCTCGGAGTAGTGCGACCACAAACACCGTGACATGAGATATATATTATATTATATATTAGATGTACGAGTACATATAGAGTGGTTACGGAAAAAAGTTTTTTGTAGGAAAAATAAAGCAATGGCGGACCACTAGTTTCAAATATGTGTGTAAAACGAATAAATTATTTAATTTTATTTACTACCCCATTCATAATTGTATAATAAATGTCAATATTTAAAGCAGATAAAGTAACGACGGTCTCCTATCGACATACTCGTAATATAGCTATTCATTATGACTACAATGAACATTGACCTAGGCCAAGGAAGAGATATGGTTATAAATAAGCTGAATGTGCTTAGAGGGAGCATATCTAAATGATAAAGCTAATTACGTATACATTAATTAAAGATGATTGTTTTAAAAATATTCTTTCAAATATTTTATAAAATATGTAGGGCAGTGATAATTTAGTCTTTAAGTGGTTACCCATTCAAATTTTGCATAAAAGACATTTAAGTCTATCTATCTTAATCTTATATATATATAATTCTTTTGTACGTGTGTTTGTAAACCTACTCCTTCTAAAGGACTGGACCGATTTGGATGAAATTCAATGGGTTCCTGGATGGTTTAAAACACAATTGAGCCCAGTAGGTGGTGCTGCAGTCGGTGTGTCACTAAATTTTCATGAAAGACTATTTTCCAAGCAATCAATAAATTTAAATTGTTGATTAAATAAAATAAAAACAGCTGGAGCGAATTTGATAAAATTTTCTGGTAATCTTCAGATTAGCCCAGCGGGTGATACCCCAAATCAATTCATGAAAATTCACAATTTTGTTAGCGATCGGAAGTTTGCACACGGGTGAAAGCGCGGGTACTGCTAGTACCTAATAAAATTTTACCTCAGTTGAATCTGTACATCAAATAATTTTGGACAATCTAATTAAAATAATAATTAAAATCGATACAAAAGCCGAATCCATAATTTTTAGAATTTTTGTCTGTCTGTCTGTCTATTTGTCTGTCTGTGACCGCATCACGAGAAAATCACTGAACAGATTGTGATGAAATTTGGTATGATGAAAGCTGGTTATCCGGGTCAACATATAGGATACTTTTTACTGTGGGAAAATATCCCACCTCTGAGCAATGTATACTAAACGTTTAAACGTAACTAGGGATGACGAACCCGTGGGAAACGAGGATGAGTCACTAGTTGAAATAAAAATTCACTCATTTTAAGACTATAGAAAAATGAACATAGATTAAAGACATTTTTTTATTGTACTGCTTCATAAGTAAATCTGAAATTAATTAAACTGATACAAATACTTTAAATGTTTCGCTGTTGAAAATCATTTTGAACTCATTGAGAATTGCAATGAAGCTCCGTTTATTTCATTTTGCATGCTTTAACAATTCCTTTGAGAGTTAATCTTTTTGAACTTGTTGGTAAAGTTTAGTTCGCGCAGTTGTTCTCAGTGGAGTCGGAAATGCATTCAATGTACGATTGTTATTTGTATTGTATTATACCTAGTTAAAGATTTCATTATTACAATAATACATAATTGAGTTTTCGTATTTTTGTTTTATTTACAAGAGTGGAGTGGCATAACATCTATTATTTATTAAAGACTAGCGACTCACCCTCGCTCCGCTTGGGTTCGTCCCTACTTAAATTTTAACGTTTAGTATAGATTTCTCAGAGATGACAAAATTTTCCCGCAGTAAAAAGTATCCTATATTTTGACCCGGATAACCTCCAGTGGTTTTCTGTGATGCAGTAACAGACAGACAGACAAAAATTCTAAAAACTATAGATTCGGCCTCTGTATCGATTAATTAATAATGTCTATTTCAATAAGATTTCCAATAAAATATTCAATGTACATTCATTAATTGTATATCGGCGTAGTTAAAATTTTATTATATGTATAGACTAGCGACTTACGTCCCTAAGCTTGAATGATTAAGGAACGCATAAAAGTCAAATACCCAAAAAAAACTTTTTTAGTCTAGGAACTTTCACAAGCGTATACAGAATAACCCACCAGAGTTTCATTATAATCGTTTTGATAGTTTAGAAACGTATAGAGGACAAACATATAAACATTATTTTTTATTTATATGTAATACATATTTAATATTATTAATATTTAATATATAATATACTTTTGAAGATTTACAGTATGGTTTTTTGTTGGCCACTCTAACAGTTTAAATCTAAAATTAAAATACACTATTATTTAAAATATATCTACCAACTCCACCCACGAATGTTTTTGAGATTTTAATATGTATGACTTATTTTTCACAAATTTTAACACAAATGTATGTCTTTAATAAGAACATCTGTTTAGTTAATTTAAATGTATCAATAGACGATTGAAAAACGAAGTTTTTGGTTTATTTTAATGAAAATATATTTTGAAAAATTGTTGTTAAACCATAATATTTGCATTTAAAGTACAGCGTCAAAGGGAATATCGTGTGCCAGCGTGGGTTTTACTTGCCCAATTGTATTTATTGCTATAGAATACAAATAAAGTTGATATTAAACGGCTCTGGTAGCCCAGGAGTAACGCACTTGCTTGAGAAACCAAGTCAAGCGAGTTCAAATCCCGGGTCTTGCACCTCTAATATTTTAGTGTGAGAATGATTACTACTTGCCATACGGTGAAAGAAAAACCTGTACGTCTGAAAGAACCTGCTAGAAGTTTTCGAAAGAAATCTAAAGTCCTAGTGGACGGGTTTGGTACCTCCGCCTTTTTAATGGAGGGCCGTGTTCAGCATTAGGAAGATTAAAAGGGCCGAATAAATACATTATCATTTTTTATTAAAAATACTGTAACTCTTTCAAAGAGTAGAATTATCACGGACTGATAGCACTGACCCTTTTTAACTTGATAAATGCTTTAAACGCCTTTTATTATTATTTAAAAATATAGCCTAAATTTCAAAAGTGTTTATATATATAAGCCTAAAAACTTCATATATTTTAAGATAGAACTTAAGTCTTACAAATGTCGTAATAATTAGGTAAAATGTCAAATAACAAATAAAAAAGTCATAACATAACCTACCATCAGGATTTTAATACTTACATAATATTATTTAATTTTATGAGAAATGGGTATTCCTTTTTTTGTATGTATATGGAATTTAGCTTATTTGTTTTGCCATTTTCATTGTATATAGATATTATCAGCGGGACTAAACAAGAAATTATAAAAATATCTTTTACTAACAGAATATTACATTTTTCCTACAAAAGCACAACTTTATTACATTATGTAATAAATTTGTCATTAAAATATCACGTGAGCAAAGTCACGGATAAAAATTAGTATTAATTAAAACGTATAAATGAGCAATTAGCAATATTTATCACAGCGTTAATGAAATAGATCTCGTTGTTCACACGTCTAGCTAACATGAGAATTTTATTGAAGTGCACATTATACTGTACGAACAACGGGCTATTTCAAACATAAGTAAGCAAGTATAAATAAATCGTTATTATTTTTGAATTGAATCTATTACTTTTATAATTATTCTGTTTGTTATTTCGGATATATAATTATTATTTTGTAAAAAAAATCTAGTGTCTATATTACTTTGCACATAATATCAATCTCAGAAACCTTAAACATGAGAGTATCTTTCGTCTAACGTAACTCTTTTAACCATTAGGTTTATAATGTACGCTACTTATGATACTTAAGTTTTACACCCCTAGACGATCATGCGTAAAGATGGCATTATACGATACCCCATCAAGCTGTCTTTTATAATGTTATAAATTCGAAAGTGTACTTATGTCTTTGTTACGATTTTGCTGTTGACGCACAGCGTCTGAGTCGTTATCGATGATGTTTAAAGTGATAACTTGTATTTTAGAAACGAATATAATAAATGCCCTTTTACTGAGCTATTAAAGTTTCCACGTGATAAGAAAAACGTGTTGCCTGAAAATTCATTGCAAAGAATGTTAGTTTTAAGACATTTGAAGCCATTTTAAAATTACAAACTCGTGGAATAGCGAATTAAAATTTCTTTAATATACTGAAACGTCTGCTTTTTGATTATTTTTATATGTCATGATTAACTCTTTTGTTTTGGCGACTCCACGGACGAAGTCGCATCTTTTTGATAGTAGGTACAAACATAAACATCGTTGAAGTATTAGTCAATTTAATGTATCCATATATTACAAATGTTTTATCGAATAATAAATTACATTGTATATATATTATAATATATTTAGAACTTTATAAACTTAATAAATCGTTAAATTATGTTCAATACTTCATTATAATAGAATTTGGTTTTATTGAATTAATGATAACGGATGACTTATGAAGACTAGGTTTCTTAGCTTTAAGAGGGCTTGCTTCAATTATACTCTTAAATAAAAATTTACAGGCAACTTGTTTTGGTATAAAAAAATTATATTTATAATCAACTAGCTCTTAAGTGAAGGAGTGTGCGTAAAATAACAACCAACAACACCAACCAACATACACATAAGGTGTATCAATTTTCATGGTGATTGGTCGAATGTGCTGCAAAAAAAAATGTTAGCACAATATAAACCATGGTGAAGACTATACAGAGATCAGTGTTTTGGTTTTCAAATGTAAATTTTTATTTTTATTGACTCAGACAATCAACTATCATCATACCAAATTTAATCAAAACCTGTCCAGTGGTTTTCTAGTGATGTAGACAGACGGACAGACAAAAATTCTAAAAACTATAGATTCGGCCTCTGTATCGATAATAATGAGTATTTTAATAAGATTTTCCAAAAAATATTTAATGTATAGATTCGACTCAGAATTTTATTATATGTAATATATGTATTATTTTAATTAAGACTATCATTTCGGATTTTTCACGGATTTATTTTGGTTTTTCGATTTTTTGTTTACCGACGTTTCGAATGCTTTACTGTGATTGATCGCTGGAGAGACCGAAATGAGAAAAGATAGTTTTATTTAAAATGTCGAATATTCGCGTAAATCTAAGAAAGTAATATTGTATGATGTAATTTATCTATAATATCGTGTCGTAATTATTATGTAGGGAATATCATGTTGCATAATATTTGAGAGTGTAGAACATTCTTGCATCAAAGTAATAGCACACCAGGACCGTTCCCAATTTATGACAAGCTATGACAAGAATCGTTAATGGTAAATTGTTGTGAGTGGAAAAGGGACAGAACTCTTTCCAGAAAGAATTTGACGTGACTAGAACATTGTCGAATTTTCGAACACTAGAATGTTCCTTGCTTATGCATATAAAAGTTTGGCAGTTGCGGAGTTAGCAGTAATAGTGGAAAATAGTGCTCAGTGGTCGAATCAAATCCAAACTGTGCATATACCGCGAGTACTTAAAGTGCTAATAATGGCTCTCTGTAAACTTAACCAATAAAACATTTATAGTGTAATGTTTTAATTTACAATCCTAGAATCCTAGCATGTAACAATACGTACATAATACTAGTGACATCGCTTCCCTCAGGCCTTTGTACACCCGCGAGCTCTCTCACACTCTTGTAATATAAGTACTAAGGATTAACAGTAGTTTAGAGCTGTGCAGAATATTTTTACTATCTGGTATATTCTCACACAAGAATATTTTATGATTGAATAAAATTATGCCATTTAGCCCCGTTTTAAGAAAATAGTTTTCCTATTGTAACTGCCATGTCATTTATAATTTCAAATCTCGTTTATACAATGAAGAAAATCATAAAATATTATTTAAAAAAGAGATTTATTTAAAACAAAATTAGATTTTTTTTAAATAGTTTACGAAAATGTTAAGAAACCGGCCACTCAGCATCCTTTTTTTATGAAATAAGTATATGTCCAGCCTATCTAAATAGGTAGCATTTTAAATATTTCTTTTGTTATCGGTTTGATAAATTATAATATTTTAAACATGGTTATGTCGTTTTTTTCCCGCGTTATCTGTGATATGATGGACAATTATGAAATGTTTATCTTCATGGTATTTTAACTGTTGACTTGTTTGAACTTTTTTAATAGGCCTATAAATTTCCTTTTTTTATTTTATTGTCCTTTGGTATTGTCATTTTATTATTTACTAGTTAAAAGTTAAGTAACAATTTTTTTTCTAATGTTTTATTACAAATTATAATTTATTGGCATTATTTCTTGACGAAGTTGACATCAAATTGGCTCTTATATTGCAAGTATTCCGTAAAAATATTTGCAAATTAATTCCTCCGTATGTTTTAGGTGGTATCGGAGAGGTGCCGGGCGCCGGGTGCCGAGCGTTTGGCAGCCGAGAGCCTCCGGAGCCATCCAGGGTAGGGCGCTTCGCTTCGGCTTATGAATAATATATTCGTTCTAAGTGTATTGTAATATGTCATGGAATACGAATAGTGTTTCGTCCGTTGTTTCCCAGCCGATATTACTAGAGTGTCCACAATGCGCAAATGGAAGGCTGTTTAAGAGTTACGGCTTTCCTCTATCAGTACAGACCGTCCTCGTGAATTCTCCAAAGAATTCACGGAAAAATTCTATAAAGACCCTATCGAGATCTTAATTCGAAAATGCCATCAAAGTATCCCCCTTATAAAAAGGATACAGAAGAGGAGCAAGAATCTCGCTAGCTAGATCTCTGTCTAGTGCAATACAAAAGTGCATAATGTTTAATTCTAATTCAAGTTGGCAAAATTTATTTCTATTTGCATACACATTTTTGCACGTGGACAAAAATCAAAACGGCTCTTTATGTTCCAAATTAAAACAAAACAGTTCAACTGTTTTAAATGAAATGAGAACTCCAAATTCCATTTCTATACCGCGAAATTTCGATCTTGATTTTTTTTTGATAATAAGGCCGTGGATGGAGATCTTAAAAATACGCATTATTTTCTCTAGAGATACTCTTGCTCCCTTTGGTAATGATACGCTACAAGTCTTGCATGATATGCATCCTTCACCAAATTTGATTCTTTGCTCTCAAATCCTCTTCCTCATTATGCCCAATCTTTACAGATGAAAGATGAAATATGAAGATACTTTTGCAGCTATTATATCATTTACAAGTGGCTCTGCTGGCGGCATTGACGGAATTACACCACAGCATCTTAAATCTCTTGCGCCAGCGGGTGACGCCGGCAGAGTTCTCTTGGGACATTACCAAACTTTATAATTTTATGTTATCTGGAAAGGTAATTTCATCATTCACTCAATAAATTTACATACATATAGTCCAATATGATAATGTAGTTAATTAAATTAATATAGTGAGTAGAATTGGAAGAATAATCCTATATCTTATTTTATGAAATATGTCAGTTTGAATTTCTAAAGCCACTACCGCGAATATAGAAAGTAAATTCCTTAACGTATTCAGTATCTTCGTCTTGTATCCTTTACTTATTTTTATTATAACAAATTGTATATATCGGTATCAATACTTAGAAATAAAATCCAAATAGGCCTTATTATTGTTAGATGATAAAAATATTTTCTTTTATATTGTAACATATCCATACTAATATTATTAATGTGAAAGTGTGTTTGTTTGTTTGTTTGTTTGTTTGTTTGTTTGTTTGTTTGTTTGTTTGTTTGTTTGTTTGTTTGTTTGTTTGTTTCTTTCTTTGTTTCTTTGTCTTTCTTTCACGTGGAAACAGCTTAGCGGATTGGCGTGATTTTTTTGTGTGGAGATAGTTTGAGGGCTGGAGAGTGACATAGGCTACTTTTTACCGCGGGAGATTATCTTATTCCCACGGGAAAACACAATATAATACAATCCAAAAAAATATTTATGATCAGAATTGCTTGAAACTTGGTATAAGTTCTCTTCAATAAATTTAATTAAATACGTGTTTTAGCATTTTTCGAAATTCATCCCATAAGGTGGTAAAATAGCGCATGTTTATATGAAACTTGCCATTTTAGAGTTTTTATTGTAGTATTAACGCGAGCGAAGCCGCGGGTTCTGCTATTAGTATGTATATAAATGATCAAAATAACCCATCAGATGCCTTTAACCTTTATTTGATGGGTAAATTAGATAATAATTGAAATACTTACTTATCTTTTATTTACTTAGAAAAATCTTTTGTGGACTTAATAGAAAGAAAACAGAAAGTCCTTTTTCGTATAAGTTCGTTTGTAAGCATCGAGCTATGTGTGTATGAGCTTTAGGTGGGGGTACCAATACCTTTATCCGCACAGTTTGCGTAGCATTTGTTAGCGTAGAGCATTGATCATGTCGGTATATCATAGGTTATATTACATGTAGTTTTCTAAACGTTAAAAATTCCATTCAGTAGTTAAAGATTATACTTAAAATGCAAGCATTAATCCATTTTATTATAACAAAAACATAATACGCAAATTAATGTTTAATTACATTGATTGTTTGAATAAAATATGTTCGGAGTCCCTTTATAAAGCGGACGCCTAAACACAAACACGCCATTATTGGCGTGTTTGTGATTAGGCTAATATCTGTCTTTATAGATAGATATTTTCTTTTTATTTCTATTCTTACCTTCTTACATCGCGCCAAAGCGACGATCGTAATCAAATTTCCAGGGATGCCCACAAGCATGAACAACACACAGCAAACTGATGCAAAACGCAGGAGACCTTCTGGATAATCCTTGAACAGTTCAACGGCAGCCAGTTCTTCATCAGTGTTGTATGTATCCAAGCCAACACTCCACTTGTGACCGTCTACCTCACTGGCCAACGTACTTTTCGGTATACTCGGTAACAAATCACCCATTGTAAATAATCACTCATTATTTGCATAGCATAGTCTAACGGTTAGGTCGGGATGCTAGCGGGCTCCGTCCATGACTGATAAATGCCCCAGAAGTTACATCGAAGAGGGTGTGATAACGCATTTTGCCGGCTATCGGCCAGCTGGCCAGGAAGCGAGCGTATCTGTCGGTCGGCTCTACGCGATGACCTGCGATAAAACAATTTGTATTACTTTTACTAATTGTAACAGTAAATATTGTATTTGGAGTGAGACAAGATAATTTGTGTTGTGATAACAGTGATTTTTAAATGAGCTGATTAGAATTGTTTAAACAATTTTAATCAGCTCATGTTCAATGTTGATATAGTAAAAAAGTTTCACATCTATCCCACAGGAACCGTACATTTTACCGGGATAAAAAGTAGACTCTATGTATTCCAGACTATAATCTATCTGTATGCCAAATTTCATCTAGATCCGCTAAGCCGTTCAGGCGTGATTGAATAACAAACATCTATCATTCAAACTTTCCCATTTATTTAGTAGTAAGCTAACCCTAATTAAATACATAAATAAATTCCAAATAACTAAGCTATTATTTATTAGTTATCCATAATAAACTGAAACGTATGTAACAAAAATATATTTTTTTATTTTTATTACAAATAGAATAGTGAAAAATATGCTAATAAAGTAAAAAGGTAGCAAACATTTTCATAAAAAATATATAATGAAACTATGAAAAATTTCAATAAAAATTCTTCCAGCATTTTGGCGACACGTATCCGAAATGTCGAGGTACAAGTTACGTCGTTATGCAATAGCTGACGTCGTTTCCGGAACATTCAATAATTTACTGTCAACTTCCGGCATATGTTCTAAAATATACCTAAATATGTAGGTTATTAACCTTTAACATATATTCTATTTTGTAAGTTTACGCATCATGACCTACATTTCATACTATAACAGTTAGTAGTGATGGTCGCACAAAATTTTAACACATTTCATAAAAGCTAATAAGAGAATAAAAATGTGTTATTTGGTTTACATAGATACATATATTTAGCAGGGTCTCAAACTGTCTTCTTACCATTTCATCTAAATCGGTTCTGTAGATCCAAAGATTACCCCCTACAACGTCACAAACTCACAAACTTTACCTATTTATAATATTAGTATAGATAATGAATGTCATAAGAATATTTTTAATATAAGTATTATTACACCAATAATATAATTATATTATTTGACAATAATATTAATTGTTTACTTATTTCAGTAATGGCTTTTAACATTACCTGGTCATTAAAGCTTTAAGTAATCTTATCGAATTCAGAAGGGTTTTGTATTTGATTTGGCCTTTTAATTTTGTGATCTACGTGAAGAGAAACATTGTAACGTTAATCAAGTAATCAGCGGTCCACAGTTTGCTTAATTAAATGTCAGGGCAGTCTTTACACGCACTGTTAGAACTAACGACGCCGGGTTGCGGAAAGTAAATTGAAAACTGTGTGCTCTGTTCAACCCAATTTATATAATCTCCATTGTCGAACAAATTAAATAGAGGAATTAATGATTACTTTGCTTTTCAATTTTGTTATAACTTATTATATGTTTTTTACAGAAGATCCTTTTTTTTAATGTTGGGTAATGTATTTACACATATCACTAGCATACATATGCAGCTGGTTACGTGAGATTCACCGGCTAGAAAATCAGTACTACCCACTAAAATCCAACAGAACCTCTCCCATCTTAATGGGGCGTCACAGGATCGCGTATGCACTCAACCAAGAAGACCACACAACCAAGGGGTTTCTCCCACAGTCCACTTTGCTATCCAAAAAGTACCTGAATCGCAAAGCGAGGTGGGCCGCCTCCCAACACGTTTCTTGGTTTCGCGCCCGGCTTGGTCGCTGGACGCTAATGTTGACCCCCATCACGACAAGATGAACGGTCGATTTAGTTCAAATTTTGTATTCAATTCAATTTTCTTGTTATTGGCTTCAAAAAATATTGTATTTAAAATATTATAAAAACTTTTTTAAAGTCCGTCAAGCTGTTTTGGATTTATGCGTGTGTTTGCTTTTAATACATCTCAAGCTTGACCTTGTTTTAATTTAATTGTAGGTATAAATTGAGATAGAATAATAAACATAGATTTAAATGTAAAATATCTATTCATAGATTTATATTAATCCCACATGTTACAACGTAGTGAAGCACTGTTGTTTTGTAGATTGTATCGTTATTTTGGTATTAACTAGTGCCTTCAAACTAGTAGGTACAGTTCTAGCCTTTTGGAAGTGACATAGGCTACTATATATTACTCGTATATATACTTACTATAAAATTAAGTAATATGTTTGATACTCCTCGTAGCACTGTAATAACGGAGGAAGATGAAATTTTCCGAGATTATTTGCAAAAAGACATGTCTTTAAAATTAACAAAATGGAACCGACAATTTTAGAGTTGAGGCAGCATTTAAGCAAACGTATAGTATGTCGCAATGTTGGCGGAGACACGATATAATACAACTTCCACAAGACTTTAGTTAATTAATTATGCTTTAAAAATAATGTTTTTTTTTTATAATTTCTCAAAGACTAGATTAACAACTCCAAGTAAATTTCTAAGAAATTAATTAAATTTCTAAGAAATCTATTATTAACTGACACGCCGGCGTGTCCGCGGTCTTGGAGGGATTAAAATATTTCATATTTTATGTAGTGTTTAATACTTGGTGATACACTATATAAATATTTATAAAAAACAAAGTAAAAGCCAGTGTACAGTAAAACTAATTTCATGTTATGTCACAAAATTAAAGTTGAAATAAGTTAAAAATATTGTTTATTTTTATGTTTCGTGTGACTGAGATTACGGAGCTTTAACTAAGTTATTAGGATTATATATTTTATTTTAGCCTTCGTGTTAAATCAGTTTAGTATGTATAAGCTAGGGCAGTATATACATAAGCTACATATTACTGTATTCTAAATTTTATTCAAATTTTGAAACTTACTGACTTTACAATATTAGTATGATTGTACTTACATAATGTTACAAACTCTTCAGAGCTTTTACGAGTATATAACAAGTGGGCTTTCATTTCAAGCGTGCTTTAGAAAGCGAAAAGAGAGTAGTAAGTAAGGTGAAGCACTCTAGCTAAAGGAAAGAAGTAAAGATATTTTTAACACAGGTAAAATTTTATATTAATACCATAGTGTATTAACATAAAATTTAATATTTAATAAAATTTTAAATATTATTAATTTTTGATCACTGTGTATGTATTTATTGTGTGCTTTATTGTTTACCAATTTATTTTTGCGACATAATACTATTGCCACAGTTTAACACTAACACTACTTCGGTGAAAGAAAACAAAACAATTTTTAGCACATGTTAACTTAGCAAGGGCGAACTATCCAGACTCGCTTTTTTCTTTTGGTCTACTCTACGACAAAAGTTTTTTTGTTCTATCTGTTGTTCTATCTGACCTTTTTTACCTAAATATTCGAAATATAATTATAGTTGGAAGCTGGGATCTGATGAAAGCAAAGAATTTTATTAATGCCAAGAGGCTAGAAATTTTAATAATATGTTTTAGTCTATTGTACTAATAATAAGAGCTTATAATTACGTCTATCGGTCAATTTACACATTCCTTTATATTGAATAGAATTGTAGTCGAACTTTGTCGAGAGGTTAAATGCCATTTTTAGAAATAATAATATATGTTTATGTATGAGATAGTTTATGGGTCAGAGAATGTCATAGGCTTCTTATTTTTCCGGTATAATGTGGTGGACATCCGGTATAAGTTGGTTAAGCTTAGCTATTTTGTATAATCTAATAGTAAGCATTTCAAAGTTTATCAATATTCATTCAAATAATTACCACAACGGTTTTTGAAATCTTATACAAATTATAACAAACGTTTTTTCTAAAATTTTCTATCCAACGTTAAAAATTATAACCTATTTTTAAAAGCTTCACTTTTGTCTATAATTCTCATGAAAATATGTCATCTTGTCTAAGTTATGTCATGAGGAGAACAAGGTAACTACGTTCATAATAAACAACTTGTGACAAGCAATCGTTCCTTTGAGATAAGAAAAGCGACGTCACTTCGCATAAAAATGTACAATAACAATTAAATATTTTTATTTGACAACTAGCATTTCCCGCGGCTCCGCCCGCGTTCAGATGACTAAAAACCAAATTCTTAGGTTTAACATAATAGTATTATACTCTTACATTGCAGTTTTTGATTTTTACTCAGAAAGGAGATATTTTCCCGCGGTAAAAAGTATCCTATATGTTGACCAAGATAACCAGCTATCACAATACTAAATTTCATGAAAATCCCTCCAGTGTTTCCAGTTTTTCTATGATGCGGTAACAGACAGACAGACAAAAATTCTAAAAACTATAGATTCGGCCTCTGTATCGATAATAATGTCTATTACAATAAGATTCTCCAAAAAATGTTTAATGTACAGATTCGGCTTTGTTACAATTTTATTATATGTATAGAAGAAAAACTGAGAAAAAAACAACTGCATTAAAGCTAATTAAAAAGATGAAAACAACGAATATACATGTTTCATCCTTGCCGTGAGATGTACACATGTGTCTCTGACTGCATAATACTATATTCCTTCGTCAACTTATTTTTATATTTTTAGTTAGCCTTTATACAGTCGGGTTTTTAATTTTAATAATATTTTTTAAAAAAGCTTTTTAGTTTTTGCCAATTAGAAATTTGAATTTGTATTTAGTATTTTTTTATTCTAAATTACTTTGAAACATATAAGTTATACATACATCCTTTTGTTTCTATTTAATATTCTTCATAATCACAATTTTCCTTCTTACCTTCGTTTCCGGTTCAACCTGCTTCCGACTCCTACACGTTCCAGGCGGCCCTGCATCACATCGATGCTTGAGATACCGACAAGTAACACCAAGTTTTTACAAAACTCTTTCTCGGTACGTGCTGCAGTGTTATGGAATAAACTTCCTAAAATCCTACAGGAGAGCCCTTCTACAGCTGTGTTTAAAACGAACATAAAAAAGCATTTTCTAGCTCAATCTTGAACAATATATTTTTCTGTTTAACATTTATTTGCATATGTATGTTTATGTATATATTTATATGTACGTATATATTTATATAGTTTTAGTATGTATTAGATTACATGTTTATATTATATATCTATAATTGTATTTATGTATTTATGTTATATAATATGTATATAATTAAAATATGTATATGTTTTTTATATTTTTATATATGTATATTAATGTATTCATATATTTAACTTTTATTTATGTGTCATACTTATATACTTTACTATAACAAAAATTCTGCACTTTCTCTTTCTGTCCCGCTATTTAACACTATTTCCCACATGCATGGGTTGACTGGAAGAGATCTCTTATAGAGATAAGTCCACCTTTGTCCACGTCACTTTCTATGTATTTTGTTTTTTTATAATTTATTTGTGCAATAAAGAATATATATATATATATATATATTTGTCTGATCGCCTTACCTTTATTTAGAAATTCTGCTCGATAGGTTTTGTTAAAAAAAATACCGACTTATAATTTAAAAAGCCAAAAGTCAGTCAGTTAGCGCCAGAAATCCATCATTTTGTTTTTTTTTAAAACCTATCTAAGTACACTTGGATTTTTGAGACGAATCTAACGATACTTTAACTGTCGCAATCCATCTGGCCGTTTGGAAGATACGAGGTAATAAAGAAATTTACAAACATAAATACATATAAGATACGCGCGAAAAACATAACCCTTTCTTGGCAGTCGGGTAATAAATGACTAAACAGATTTGAAATGTAAATGGATACTAATAACTACTACTTTCTCGCATCTCTTCTAGACACATCCATTTCCTGTGTCTCTTGGGATATAAAATGGCTTATATCCGCTTTTGCATCACAAACTACTTGTGCCTCTAATTTTACGACGATCGGTTAAAGCGTTGAAGCGTTAAAATGTATCACACATCCCACTTTCACAATATAAAATTGAATTTATTGAACTATACGTCTATATATATAATAACGCTTTTTAGTATTTCGTGCAAAGAGACAAGCTCAGTATATGAGTAATTAAAGTTATTTCATATATTCATATAATAAACTCAGTTGCTTAAATGAAGTTTTTAATTTGTTTTGTATTCTTGCTCACATAATATGTATGTATTTTCTTTGACTTAATTTGAGAGCTTTGAATACGAGTTACAATTTCCTTTTTCGGATGCATCGTTTTATGTACTAATTTAAAACTAGAATAATTAAAGTGGCTAGTCTAGATTTTATTATATTTGGTAATTTCATATAATGTCTACTGTCAATAAGGAAAATAATTTTAAACTATTATTTACTAAAAACTTATCATATTATCAAAACTCATCAAAATTCTATTTTATTATCCGCTTCATTTACTCGTTAAACATCGGCATCTTCAGGTGCCTTTTGTATTTATAATATTATATATATTATATACATGCAGTGTTACTTTTTGGCAAATTTTGTCACTTGCCGTAGCCTATGTGTTATCGTGGTCGGGGGCTGAATACGTTAATAATGGCATGCGGGATGATTCTGGTACTTCTCTGATTTTGTCTCGGCAGGCTTGCCGTCGAGGCGTCGTATTGGAGTGCTTAAGTCAGGGTTTCTCAACCTTTCTTCTCTTGAGTCTCCCCGGACTATAAAAAATATTTTCATGCACACCCTTTTTTTTGTTATAATAAGACACTATTGTAAAAGGGCGCGCCCCTCAGGTTGGGAACTCCTGACATAAGCGATTGCGCCGCATTAAGACGAGGAAGGTTAAGTTAGGTTTAGTGGCTTTTCTAGCTGGTGAGTCCTACATAACCACCTGTATGTACGCAGGTATGAGTAAATGCAATCCTAACGTTAAAAAAATGTATACATAGGTACATACATAACATACAAATTTACATATTTTAAAATAGTAGTATGATAAGAACACTGTGGGTTTCACTAATGGGTCGTTCTTATACATTTATTACGCAGGTATCTACAACGGAAGCGGGCCACGAGGGCCAAATGTGACTGCCACTTACAATTAAGCGAGAAAAAAGCCTGGGGTGTTAAGTAGAGCCTAAATTTGCAACATTATCTTGCTGTTCACGGGGTTCATGACCTGATTCGTTTTTGGGTCGGGCGTGTTAATGAAATATTCTTCACCATTGAAACGACTGCTTATTAGATTACGATGACGCGGATTGACGTCACGATGTTTGAAACGAGAGTGTTTAATGTAATACAGAATTTTGTTATAATATACATATAATTTATTTGTAACCTATATTACACAAAGGTTTTTGAATGTTATTTCTATTTACGTATTTTATTTTTGATATAATTGGATAACTATTAACTTATTAGTACGCTATCATGCTTAATAAGTTATTTATTTTTTGCCCATAATACTCAATGTCAAGTTAGAGATTAAATAACATAGATATAAAGACATTGTGCCTTTTTCTGAACAATTCTAAATCGTTCAACAATTCATTTCGATCATTAATCATAAACTCAATCTTTCTCGACATCTAAAAGTCTCGACGTCTAGAGTAACGACTATGAGGTTGCACCGATGACCTACTTATATAAGAAAGAAAAATTGCTATTTATTAACTTTTCTTTACAACTTTAGTTTTAAGCTTTTGTTCCGTGAGACGGCTAGCTAAACTTTAAATAGTTTTTTTTAATGTTGCAAGAGGCCGAATCTATAGTTTTTAGAATTTTTGTCTGTCTGTCTGTGACCGCATCACGAGAAAACCACGGTTATCCGGGTCAACATATAGGTCACTGTCTACTCCCCCCCAACGTGCGTTAACCTTGTCGTGGTGGGGGGGGGTTCAGTAGTGCCGTGTACAGTGTACAGCCGGCCAGCAGTGTACAGCCGGGCGCGAACCCAAGAAACGCACAGGGAGGTGGCTCTCTTCGGAGGGCGGTGTACCATGCGGGTTGCTCCTGGTACTTCTCTGATAGCAGAGTGGACCTTGGAGCAACCCCGTGGTTGTTATGGTCTGCTTCGGCAGACCTGCCGTCAGGGCGTCGTAGTAGGTAGGGTATAGGGCATAAGCGATTCTGCGACGCCCCATTAAGACGGGGGAAGGCTTTGTTGGGTTTTAGTGGGTAGTACTGGCTTTGCCGGTGAGTCCCACACCGCGTGCGTAAATGCATTTCCCAACGTTAAAAAAAATAGAACACTTTCTAATGCGTGAAAATAGCTCATCTCTGAGAAATCTATACTAAACGTTAAAACGTAACTAGGGACGAACCCGAGCGGAGCGAGGGTTGAGTCGCTATTTAATAATAAAATTAAAACTTAAAAATTTTATTTCAGTATAAACCTTTTTTTTTCTTTTCTTATATATTTCATTGTTTTATTAACACTTGGTCTTCTATAAAAACAGAGGTCCTTAGAATATGAATAACTAAATCATAAACCACTCCATGTATATAGGATTTCTGTATTTCTATGCAAATGTGATGGCAAATCATGATTCAAATGGAGACCGTATAGTATAAACTCAGTATTGACAGGTTTGTTTCATTCGATATGATTTATTGGTACTATCCCGGTCATAGTGAGGATAACGGAGTCATGCTCAATAACTAGATATAAATTGGGCGATAGATATCCCTTTGGTTGACAAGATTGTATATCCATTATCCATGCAGATTTTGTCGTAGTATGTTTATACTTATACGTAAAATAATATTGTATTCAAGAATAATAGCCAAGAAAATAGCCTTATCTGAGGTGAAGATCCAGGTTGGGTTAAATTATTACTGAGTTTGTACGATTACTAGCAATTTCCAGCGGCTTTGCCCGAGTAATTTAACAATAACGGGTTTTAATATATACCTACTTTCAACCCCCTTTTTAACTCTTTAGGGGTTGAATTTACAAAAATCCTGTCTTAGCGGATTCTTATTTCTTATAAGAAATATGCCCCCCAAATTTTCAATTGATTTAATTATTTAAAATTTAATCACTGAGTGGTATTTCGGTTTATATGTAACTAAAGTTAAGAAGTTGAAGATATTTTCTTATTCATAGAAGAAGCCGTTTGTTCACGCTAGTCGTTTCAGAATGAAATCGGACTATGAGAGTGATGTAATATTGTCAAGAATAATAACTCGTGCGTAGGTTTTTCTTACCGAAATTGGCCACCGTAATCCATTTTTGTAAGGGAGATGTTATTATTCTACCATGTAGAATACAGTGCGGAATAACTGAGTTGTATATAATACATAGATGTCTGCCAGTTTTTTTTTGATATAAGCAAAATACGAAGCTTAGAAAGGACAGTTCCCTCGTACAGCTTTCTTTAAACTTTTGAAAAAAAATAAAGATGGCTTAGCTTCTCTTTGGCAAAATGACGTCGAATAACAATATAAACTAAATAATCAGCATTTAAAAAAAGAATAGAAATGTAGGTTAACTTTTTTTTAGAAAAGAAAGGGGATTAATGTGTGTTTGTGTGTTTGTGGCAGACAGAAATGGAGAATATAGACAGAGCTAGAAAAAGGAAATGGACATGTGTAAAGAAGCGAACATATTTTCTGTGTAGATGTCGATTACTCTCAGTTGGCTATTGTGACCTGTATATGTAAAATTCGTTCAGGACGATTAATCAAGTTACGAATTAATTGTATGTGCAAAATTTATCTCTTTTTTCTGCACATACACAAAATTAATATTACCCCGTGGTAATGGGACATTTTAAAGTTATAATACTTATTCTAGCCCGATACGAGAGATCTAGAATAACTTCCTAATTTATTAGTAAGCTCAATAATAATGCCTAATATAAAAATATAAAAGCTTTTAAAAAGCTCTCTGTTTCTGTTGCTAAAATAAAATAGAAATACCTGTTCTATTCGGTGAGATCTAAGAAGAAGCCAGTATTTAGGGTTTATTTCGAGTAATAATCAAAATTTGACTTTTTGTAACCTAAGTAAAGATTGGTGACCAAATACAATTTCAAAATAGAGCTTCTGGAAAATTCAATATTTTTAATAATGATTCATTTTGATGAGAAATATACACAAGCTTAATGAAACAAGTAGGTACTTAGATTTTATTTCTAAGTTCATGCAAAGGTTTCTCAATTAAACTGTATATATATATTTTTTTTTTTATAGAAAAAAGGGGCAAACGAGCAAACGATCCACCTGATGGTAAGTGGCTATCGTCGCTCATGGACATCTGCAACACAAGAGGAGTTGCGAATGCGTTGCCGGCCTTTAAGGGACCTATAGACATTACTCTTGAAGAGCCCCATATTATAGCGCTCAGGGAATACCTCGGGAGGAAGATCATTCCACATCTTGCACGTGCGAGGTAAAAAAGATCGAGACGCACGTACATTTGTAGAATGCCAAGCATCTAAAATGTGTGGATGACATCCTACCCGACGGCGAAGGGTGCGATGATAGAAGCGCGACGGTGGCACCATGTCAAAAAGTTCATCAGAACACTCTCCATTGTATAGACGATAGAGAACACACAGAGAGCCAACATCTCTCCGAAGGCTTAGAGTGTCTAAGTCGTCTGTGAGTACGGGATCGTTGACAATACGAACTGCCCGGCGTTGGATAGAGTCAAATGGAAGAAGCTGGTATTGGGGGGCGCCGGCCCAGAGATGAGAACAGTACTCCATGAGAGGGCGAACCTGTGCTTTATAAAGCAAAAGTCGCTGCCCTGACGTGAAATACTGTTTCGCTCTGTTAAGGACACCCATTTTTTTGGAAGCCAATTTGGCTTTTTCTTCCAGATGACATCTAAATTGGACGTCGCTCGATATTTCGACCCCTAGGATCCCGATACTCTTACAGATGTTAAGAGAAGTGTTCTGGAACTTTGGCGCTATAGTAAATGGGGTTTTTTTTGTGGAGAACGCACAAACTTGTGTCTTTGAGGGGTTAAACTGGACGAGATTTCGTCGGCCCCAATCGGAGATCTGCTCTAGGGAAGTCTCGATTTCAGACACAAGTTGGACTCTATTCTCCTCAACCTTAGCCCGAGAGATGCTAGCTCGGCCAGTATAATAGGCATCGACTGTACTGTCATCTGCATAGCAATGAGCGTTGTTAGTTAACAACATATCATTGATATGCAGAATAAACAGTGTAGGCGATAGCACTGAGCCTTGGGGTACGCCAGCGTTGATCTGAACAGTGTCGGAGCATATACCGTCAATGACAACTTTTATGCTACGTCCAGAAAGAAAGCTAGCGACCCATTGGCATAATCTCTCGGGAAGTCCATATGATGGCAGCTTCGATAGAAGTGCCTTATGCCAGACCCGATCAAAGGCCTTTGCGATATCAAGGCTAAGTGCTAACGCCTCCCCCTTACTCTCAATGGCAGCTGCCCAACAGTGAGTTAGATACGCTAGAAGATCACCAGTACTACGACCCTGTCGAAATCCGTATTGTCGGTCGTTAATGAGCTGGTTCTCTTCTAGGTATGCTAGGAGCCTATTATTAATCACGCGCTCCATCACCTTAGAGAGTATAGAGGTTATCGCAATGGGCCGGTAATTGGACGGGTCTGTGCGGTCACCTTTTTTGGGAATAGGGTGAACAATGGCAACCTTCCAAGAAGACGGGACTTGGCTAACGGCGTAGAGTTGAGTGAACAGGCGGGTTAAGACCGGTGTCAACTCTGGGGCACACGTTTTAAGTACAATGGCCGGAATACCATCAGGCCCGCTGGACTTCTTGACGTCTAGGGAGATAAGTGCTCGACGCACTTCACGTTGCGTGAAGCGTACTTCGGGCATCATGCTATCACACTGCGAGATGGTAGGCGGCGATAATCCCCCGTCGTCAAGAGTAGAATTTGAGGCAAAAAAAGAGCATAGGAGATCTGCTTTGTCTTTTGCAGAATGTGCCAGCGTGCTATCCGGTTTGCACAGAGTTGGTATGGATGGTCGACAGAAATTTCCTTCCGCAGCTTTGGCGAGAGCCCAAAAAGCACGCGATCCAGATGGAAGGCTTAGAAGTCTCTTGCCAATGCTGCGAATATGATCGTCTCTTGCCCTGGCCATTAGTGTCTTGCACGATCTAGAAGCAGCATTAAATTTCTTTTTGAGATCGGTGACGTTAGGATCCTTCGCTATGCGGGCAGCAACCCAGGCTCGATAGGATTCCTGCTTCTCGCTAGAAGCTCTAGCACAGGATGCATCGTACCAAGGTTGCGATTGACCGCCGATACGGACGGTAGAACTGGGAATGAAGCATTCCATTCCCTGTAAAATCGTATCCGCAACGGTATCCGCGCAATACGAGGGATCATCCGATGAAAAGCAGATGCGCTTCCATGGGTAGGATGCGAAAAATTCGCGCAAACCATCCCAATCAGCTGATTTATAGTGCCATACTCGCCGCGTCCCGCTTGGGCGGCAGTATGTGGATATCGACACCTTCGAACGTACCAGACAGTGGTCAGAAGAACCCAGGGGGGCGTCGACGCACACCTGGTAGTTATCTGGGCACGTGGTCAGGAGAAGATCAAGCAGAGACGGCGCATGGCCTTCGACATCCGGTACTCTGGTGGGTTCAGGTACCAACTGTGAGAAGCCATAAGTCAGCGCAAAATTAAAGGCAATTCTCCCTGCGTAGTCTGTGGTCCGAGATCCTAACCAGTCAACGTGGTGGGCATTAAAATCCCCGAGGATCACAACCTCCGCGCAAGGATAACGCTGGAGCAGGAAATCTGTCGCTTCTTGGACGTGTCTAAAGAGTCGGTCTATTTCAGCGTTCCCACTATGGGACCTGTAGATACACGCATAGATTCGGGTATATCCCCCATATTCTATTCGTGACCATAAAATTGACAGGTCCTTGTCTTCAAGTTTGCTCAGACGGCGACAGCAGATATCTTCCCTGACGAACATACAAACCCCTGCTTTAGGCAGAAAGACATGCTCTAAGCTGTAACCGGGATATTTTAAATATGATGTATCGACAGGAGAGGATATCTGCGTCTCCGTTAAAAAAAGTAAGGCCGGGTTAGCTGTCTCAAGATGGTGATGGACAGCAATGAGGTTAGAATGTAGTCCCCTTATATTGCAGACGTCCACGTTAAACGTGGAAGGGGTGGCCGCTGTGCAAACGTTTCTTACTTTTGTTGCAACCATGAGAGTGTCTAAAAAGGAGAAGAATGAGGAATTCTAAGATTTCGGCGCCCCCAGGACAAATGTAGCATTTAGGTTTGTGTCTATCCAGACCACGCAGGCTGTGTGTCTTGCTGGCATGGGGGACGGAAGGGCCCCCGATCCAACCCGACACTGATCGCCGTGTTCCACACCGGTCTCCCACTCCGGCACTGCGATCAACGCACGGGCTTTTAACATTGGTGGCGGGACAGCCTCCCAAACCGGGATAAGTTTGGGTTCGGGTCCCCTACGAATATATATTATTATATATATTTTTTCACAGTTTGCGAAACACTATTTTAGTTCAAATTGGTTTTATAAATAAGTGCGTAGGAAGCATTTCGTACTAAATAAATAATAAAGTTAATATTTCTCTTTCGTTTTCGGAATGTTAGTCTAGTTAAAGTTTTTAAGAATATTACTAATTTGAATATACATTTTAGATACTCTTTTAATTGTATATTTTATGATAATATTCAATTTTCGAGGATATTTCTAAAGTACCTACAAGATTTTTAATTTAAGTGGATGCTCCAATTTACCTAACGTTTCACCGAAAAAAAAAATCATCACGAGAAACGTTAATTTTCACCCAAAAATGAATTATGTAATTTTAATCTCATGCCATTATGAAGACATATTCAAGTGAATAGGAAGATATAATCTATGAGACTACTAGATAGATTAAAAAAAACTTTTATTGAAATTACCAAAGCTTTCCATCTCACAAGTAAAACTCAATAATTATAATATTAAATTAGCTTATATTATGTACCTAATAAATTGTTATTTAAAAAAACTACTGGATATTGCGAAGTAATTAACGCTATCACTCGACACAAGAATTACATTTAATTAGCGCGTAACGGAAGCACTAAGTAGCATTATTCAATTTTTCATTTTCATAATATGGTTGCTTAAGTATATGCTAGTATACAATACATTATTGGACGCGATGTTTACAAATATATTGGGTGTTACATCTGGAAAATTTAGCTCATTTCCTTTCCTGATGTGAATCAATCACACAAAGGATTGGTTTTACTCAATTACAATCAATTATATAAGTATATGTAAAAATTGAGTTACTGTTGAATGTGTACATAGTATGATGTTTCTGACTTGCACCAAGTAGTAACTGAGTTGGAATTTACGGACTCGATTCTAAATATAAATATATATTTTTTTCATTTTAGCTAAATCAGAATGTTTGTTTGCTATTGATTTATAACAAAAAAGTAAAATAAGTCTATACTACTACTACGAAGTAAAATTAAAAAAAAACCGCGGTGATAAAAGAGAATAATTCTATTAACACTAGAAGGGTCAACAGTCAACCCGTCTATTTGATGGCATAGCTAGTTTGATTGCTAATTACATTCTACCTATTTTTCATTTTTGTTATCATACTTCGTCACTTTTCCTAAATTAGGATTACATAAGTTTTAAATTAATAAAAAATTGACGGAATGTCAAATAGCATAGAGAGCAAGTTTTTTGTGTCTACCCTCTTATCGTTACCTTTATTTTATTATTTGATGTTGATATTACTTGCAGTTTCAACTAAATTGTTTATGAGCATTATTAAAGTTATACGTCAAAGGATTATAAAACGAACATTCCCATTCCAAGGGGAAACACCTTCCAAAATAATTTTGCAAATCTAAAAAAAATCAAATCTGTGAAATATGCACAGTTTTCCAAAAATCAAATGTTTGTGGACAGAAAAAAAAATCTATCAAAATTAGTTTGTCATAATTTTATACTATATAATCCTCATGGATCATGGATCATTAGAAACCGTTGTTATATTTCATAATTTTGTTTGGTTTAGAAACATTCACAGTTTTTTTTATTATCGATTATCATATACGTCAATATGGCGGACGCGGTCTTTTAAGGTATAGCATGATACGCGGTCCTTCTAGTGTTAACGATCAAAACTTATTTTTAGTGGCAATTGTTCAATATTGTAGCATTCCCAGCTTTCTTATGGTGACGTGATAAAAATTTTAAGAATTGTCAAGAAAAGGCTAGGTTATGAAAACCATGAGATTATTTGGATTACGTTATAACGTCTCACAATGAGGGAAAGGTCCAAAGTTTCGTTCCATTGTAAGAAAAAGCTTCGTCATTTTCCTTAAGAACCTCATATTTCACCAACAACAGATTCTAGACGTATGATTAATTACAAAGATTCTGTGTAGATCTCATTTAATAATAGCATTAAGTAAATTGTATCTTAAGAACAATTTTCTTAGGGCACATGAATTGCAGATTTTTTTCAATTATTAACATGGATTTTCTAATGAAAACACATATTTTTTGATAAATCAATTAATAGAATATTTTCTAATTATCGCCTACAAAAAGGTTTGAATTTTAGCTATAAAAAAATATATCAATATAAAATATGTTTATAATATATATCCAAAAAATAACAAGAAACACCTCACATTCACAGCTTACGTTTAAAACTAAATCTCACACAAATTGTAGTAGAAATAAAAACAAATTAGAATTACCAAAAACTCAAACAAAATACTTAGAAGAGAATAGATAAAACAAATCTACTGAAGGAGCACAGCTACAATTCTTTACTTAAAGATGCAGAAGACGCGAAATGTATCGGGGGGCACGGCAGTGCCCCCGCCAAGTCGAGCAAAAAAAAAGGGCACGGCAGTACCATCCTTTTCTCGAAGCGATTCAGAGCATTTTTCACCCCCCCATAACTTCGTTATGGATAAAGCTAGAAGCCTGAATTTTGAGTGACTAAGAGAACATCATATAACTAGATATATTTCCAAATTACATTCAATTTGAACTTGTAGTTTATGAACTGTTGCAGATCAAAATTCGTCAATATCGTCACTCACTCACTCACTCACCGATCATCAAAATTCTAAGGTACTTCTAGCAGACATAGGAGCTTCAAATTTTGAACACAATTAGTGTTTAGCCTATAACAGAAGGAAAAACTCAAACATCACGCAATTTCAATCCTGTTTTTGAGATATACAAACTGCATAAGTAATTTTGTAATCCTATACAAATAGATACGCGATATATGGGATTACAAAGTTATTTTTGCAGTTCATACATATAATTTTTCGTCACTTAAACTAACCAAATGGATAGCTGGGTAAATAGTGGATATACTGTAAGTGTTAGCGATGACTAAAATGTAATTATCAATATTGTAAATAGTTTTAAGAAGTAATTTATTTAATATATAAATTAAAACATATATGTATTTATGATCTTAATTATAAAAAAGTATATACAAGTAATCCAACACTCGGGTGTTTCCGTAGCGAGAGTACCTCTGTATCTTATCACCTCGGGCAGTACCGTAGCGAGAGCCGCTCTCAGTTGCTACAAGATCTCAAATATAAAAAAAATATATGGAGTAATCGAAGACTCGGGTCTTTTCGTAATGAGAATCGCTCGGTATGTTATCACCTCGGGGCAAGACCGTAGCGAGAGCCGCTCTCGGTTGCTACAAGATCTCAAATATAAAAAAAATATATTAGTAATCGAAGACTCGGGTGTTTTCGTAATGAGAATCGCTTTGTATGTTATCACCTCGGGGCAATACCGTAGCGAAAGCCGCTCTCAGTTGTGTGTATAATCTCAATTAAAAAAAAAATATATGCGCAAACACCAGCAAAAGCAGTCATGTGTAGCCTCCCGGGAGTCCCTGATGTCCAGGAGCTACACCAACCGGTCTCTACGTTCAAATCGTTCTACGACAGAATAGAGGCCATTCCATCGGCATTAACCTCACAACTAATCAATGGTTAGTTTAGGTAGGATCAAACCCAGAACGATTACCCTTATCGACCAAATCATACATAGAAGTAAGAGAATTCGTTGTAAAATACAAACCGGCACGTACACTTGCAAAAAATATTCGTATCGTCATCGAGAATATTTTGTATAGGATAAATATAACTATTAAATAAATTATCTAAGACCAAATTTAGCCATTTAGCACTATGCATGTAATATGTATACGTGGCATAGCTTTTGTATACCTATCTATATTAGGTTTATTGCATAAAAATCTTATATGATGATATGTAATTCAAGATTAGGATGCATTATTACTCAGGGGTTCAGTCAAAACGCTATTATTATTCCTACGCTAATTTTTTTTAAATATCTCCTTGTAGATTATGACGTAAAATTATATTACATAATTAATGTCCATAATAAATATTGTTGTGGTAGTACAGAGCCTTCGGAGCGTTAGTTCGACTTCTACTTGACTAATACATAGGTACGAGTACAATATTTATTTATCAATATTTAGTTTAGTCATGTTAAAAAAAACACAGGAATAACTAATATATTATTTTATTAACTTAAATATCCAACTAAAAAAAATTATCTTTCTCAGGGTTCCGTTTGCCATTACTAAGTATTTAATTTGTTAGTCAATTCCTCCACTTTAACGACATCAAGGAACGCTAGAAGGTTTAGGTATTTTTTAAAATAATAGGTCACAATAAAATAGCACATAATATAAATATTTTGACATAAATAAACTTCATCGTAGCTTGCTTTAATTTGTGTCGTTAATGTCAAATATAAATTTCGTTTAAAAATCATAAAATATTTTAATTAAATTTACACTATTTTTTCCTTCCATTATTTAAATTAAATATTATTTTTTCATTTCCTGATATCTTACTTTTATTTTTTTCACCTCATTCATATATTCTAATAAAATTTATAATTAATAGTAAATTAATTAATTATACAATAGTTGCACTGTAAAAGGAGGTTAGGTTAGTGTTTGTAAACCTTGTAACCTATAGGTATGTATGTTTGTATGTCCGATCCTATGTTCCCTCGTAATCACTAACCTAATTTCGATTCGTCGATTTATTAATGTTTGTATTTGCAACTATATGTATTAGAAAAGTATTTTTTAAATGCGAAAATAATATTTTAAGCTTTTTTAGTAGCTTTACAATTTTTATGCATATACACATGGGTACATAAATGTAATGTGAAGCGTGTGTAGTTTATACCTACTAATATTCGATTACTGCTATTTATAATGAATTGATTTATATATATACCTAATTAAGAAACAACTTGACGATTACTTAATTTTAAAACCAAGCTCGTATATTTTCTTTTACAAAGTATGATGTTGATATGAATTAGAAAACCTTGTCAACATCTCATTGCTCGTAAGTCTCGTACTCGTAACTGTACCCACTTAATAGAACATGGAATATAGAGGTCATGAAATATCAATCTCATCGAAAATTTCTTTTAAAATGGAATAGAAGACAAATTTCGGGATATAACTACGATGCTGCAGATAGACACATAAATCTACACGTCTTATTAAACTTATGTAAGTTGAATATCAGTATCGGGGTAGGTATTTAGGGTCAACAATGAAATTAAAATATTCGTTAAATTAACTATACATATTTATACTTAATGCATAAGATAGTAGTATTAAAGTCCAGGAATCCGCAATTTCCCAATACAATAGATTTAGATTTTTTATCATCCAGACTTGTCAAAATTTGTTATATCAAAGCCTCTAAAAAGACCACAGAGACAAGGAGTGGGCTTTTAAAAAGACCTTAGCTGACCCACAAGAAATAGTACAAGAAAAGAGAAAAAGAAGAAATATTTACAAAAAGAAATGAGATCCCATCAAAAACATACTGTAAAAAATTGCAAGTCTCGCAATGCATTACTTCTACCGCAAAAAGCTATGAGATATAATGTAAAACCAAGTCGGTTAATTTATTCATTACCTATCTATGGAAGCATCTATCCGACAACTTTGTCATAAATCGTTACCGAATTAATTAAGTTACAACATTTTATAGTAACCGTATTAATATTAGATATATTTATTTCTTTAATTTATAGAATGACTTGGCCATCGCACATGATAATAGAACTTACAAATAACAAAATTTACCTAATATTAGCGTTCTGAGTGCATTATTTATGTTAGTGTATGCATAAATTTGACCCGCTAGTGCTATGTTCAGTTCATCTCAGCCCAAACACGTCCACAGCTGGACATAGGCCTCCCCCAAAAATTTTCATGACAACCAGTCTTGTGCCATCCGCATCCAGTGGGCTCCAGCGACTTCGACCAAGTCGTCGGTCCACCTTGGTCATGGTATGTTTAATTAGAACTATTTAAAGTAGTAGACTCTTATGTGATTATGTTTCCGTGCGATGGCCAAGTCATTCTATTAATTAAAGAAATAAATATATCTAATATTAATACGGTTACTATAAAATGTTGTAACTTAACTAATTCGGTAACGATTTATGACAAAGTTGTCGGATAGATGCTTCCATAGATAGGTAATGAATAAATTAACCGACTTGGTTTTACATTATATCTCATAGCTTTTTGCGGTAGAAGTAATGCATTGCGAGACTTGCAATTTTTTACAGTATGTTTTTGATGGGATTAATATATTTCAGAAAAGATTAATAAAACCACATAGGTAATATTCTCTAACCCGATTTAGTAGCGCAACTGAGTGATACTTACATTTTTAATTACATATTATGTATTATTTTTCTATATATAATTTTATTTTAATATTAAGTGAACTCTCTTTTAGGGAAAAATGTAATCTACACTACATACTGTTATAAAGAGGAAAGATTTCTATATTTGTATGTTTGTAACGTATAAACACAAAAACTACTCGTACTAGACTGATTTAGACAAAATTTGGTAAGAAGATAGTTTGAGACTCTAGGAAAAACATAAGATATTTTTTATTCCAGAAATCATATATTAAGGGGGTGAAAATGGGGATGAAAGTTTGTATGGAGAACCAATCTAGGGATGAACCCGAGCGAAGCGAGGGTGAGTCGCTAGTTTTAAATAACTTGGGTGACGGTTTTTGATATGTTATTGGGCGTTTTACATAGCGGATAGTAAAAAAATGTTAAGGATTCCGATTTTAATAACATTTGATTATGTTATAGCTACATGCGAACTAAACTAAACTAGATATAAAAGATATTATATTTTTTTTAATTAATTTTATCAAAGTAATCTAACTTGATGATATTCTCGCCATACTATCGTGATGCCGACAAAGTTGGATGTAAATACAAAAGTTGAAATTTTTATTTTATTATGTCCTTGCAATAATGTTGTATCATAATAATCAATTACAGAATAACCACAGTTGATACTATATGAAAATAATACGAATTATTATTAGGTATACCGCTTCAACATAGTATATTTTAACATGAATAATTTATCGGCATTGAGTTTAATTAAAACTTAATTTGTATATAAATTAAGCGAGTAGACCTTTATTAAGCGTTAATTTTACTGTACTAGCGAGTTAAAGTAAACATCTAATATTAGTTAATCATATTAACTAGCATTCATCTAATTTGCTCCATAAAGATTCTTCTCGCTATCTTGCAATAATTATACTTAAATTGGCTTCTACAGAATATCAGATATTTGTTGTGCAAAAATATGATTATAACACTAGCGACTTATCTTCGTTTTGCTTGTGTACCTATTAGTAGACATTTTTTTTTTAACGTTGGGAAATGCATTTACGCACGACGTGTGGGACTCACCGGCGTAATACAGCCAGTACTACCCACTAAAACCCAACAAAACCTTCCCCCGTCTTAATGGGTCGTCGCAGGATCGCTTACGCATTCAACTACGACGCCCCGACGGCAGGTCTGCCGAAGCAGACCACCACAACCATGGGGTTGCTCCAAGGTCCACTCTGCTATCAGAGAAGTACCAGGAGCAACCCGCAAGGTACACCGCCCCCCGAAGAGGGCCACCTCCCACCGCCCACCGAAGTGGGCAACCTCCCTGTGCGTTTCTTAGCTTCGCGCCCGGTTGGATTGCCGGGCACTACTGAGCCCCCCCACCACGACAAGGTGAACGCACGTTGGGGGGACCTATTAGTAGACATGGGCAACTAATTTAGTATATAATCAAGTGTATTTGTGTACAAAATTTCAGCCAAATCCGCCCAGTACTTTAAGCATGAAGGAGTAACAGACATACACACATACAAATCATTCATTGTCAGTAGACTGATTAATGAATCGATATTAATATCAGCACTAATAACAGTACTAAATACCCTTTTTTATAAATATTAAAACAAATATCTATCTCTTATGCTAAAAATAGAGTGCGAAATTGAAATATAGAGTGCTATTTGGCATTCTTTGAACAAATAGGATAGTGGCTTGTGTGAACGAAACAGATAATATCATCGAGCAAAAAATAAATTTGTAAACATGCGCCACTACAGCTAAATGATGTGTACTAATAGGTGAATAAAGCTTCATTAAATGTCATTACATAAAATAAGAACGTCGGATTTAAGATACCTACTCATTAATTTTAAGCTTGTATCGTAAACATTATTAGAAAAATCCAACTAGATATAAAATACTTATTTATACACTCTTAATATTTTAAGTTTAACTAAATTCTAAAGTTTCAGTATCTTATTTGATATGAAAACTTATAACACCTAGTAACTATTTTATCCATCACTGTCAGCGTCATTAAAGCTAACCAAGTACGTACATTAAAGCTGTAAGTGTGAAAGTTTGCTAAACAGACACATTCAAACTTTACTTTTTCAACTAATTTGTGCAATCGTAAGTTTGTAATTTTGAAGTAAGGTCTTAAAATACCCACAAGACAAATACGTAAATGTATGTTTTCAACCGACGTATTACGTTACTGTACAACAATACAAAATTGTGATATTTCATTGTAAAATTGTGCATTGATGTGTAATACTTGTTAGATTTTCCTTGTAATTTGACGTAGTTGTTATCGGACTGTATATTTTATTGTATATACAATTGTAACCGAGAAAAGAATGCTTATTACTTATTGCTTACCAAAAGAAGTATAACATCAAAAATAGTTTGTCATATGAAGGGGCTCATAAGTGTCAGCAATCCACATAACCTGCATGTATGCAAATGGTATGCGTGTATGTATTTCCCAACGTTAATAAATGATAAAAATTACAATAAATAAACGTTAATAAATGGTATTCAACCCTTTTTTTAACGTCCCACTGCTGGGCATGGGCCTCCCTTCAGTACGAGGGGAATCAGGCTATAGTCCATCACGATGGCCAAGTGCGGGTTGGCGGACTTCACTGTCTTTTGAAAACTTTCTAGGTTCTCTCAGACATGCAGGTTTCCTCACGGTGTTTTCCTTCATCGTTAAGGTATTTCCATCCAAATTTATCCAGCCATCGCAAAGGAGTAACAAAGATACTCACACAAAGTCGCATTTAAATTAGTATAGTCTAAGTCATGTTTTTATAATGTTTAGATTTCCATATTATTTTAAGGATTAATTATTATTAATGCACGAGTATATTATATTACTAGCATTGCCCGCGGCTCCGCCCGCGTTCAGATAACCAAAAGCCCAATTCTTAGGTTTTACATATTAGTATACTCTAACATTACAGTTTTTGTATTTTTTCTCAACAATGAGATATTTTCCTGAGGTAAAAAGTACCATATATGTTGACCCGGATAACCAGCTATTACCATACCAAATATCATCCAAATCCCTCCAGTGGTTTTTCTGTGATGCGGTAACAGACAGACAGACAAAAATTCTGAAAACTAAAAATTCGGCCTCTGCATCGATAATAATGTCTATTTCAATAAAATTTTCCAAAAAATATTTAATGTTCAGATTCAGGAGATTTGGTTACAATTTTAATATATGTATAGATTACACAATTAATTAAACAAAATTAATTAAATACTAAAATTAACATTCTGTTTTGCATTTGAATGAATTTCGTTCGAATTGTATTGTTTTCAGCGGGAAACGTTAATATATCCCAGCTAAAGAGCAATTTAAACGCGTGTCTCATCATTGCCCCAGATAAAGTGTCTTTTATTGCAGCTTGCATCCTGGCTAGACTAGATGGCGCCTTTATCTTTCTTCGTTATCCGTTATAGGTATGCGATATTATCAGATATTAGAAAAAAAAATGGAAAAAGACAATGGACTTAATGACTTTGAAATAAGGTTTTTAGAGCAAACATTTTTTTACTTACATTTTGAAGCTTTATATAAACTGACTTACCCGCGCTTCGATCGGGTGCGTCGCTATAGGTACGTCGATTTGGTTACTATTTCATGGATTTTAAATCTTTTACACGTGACCCTGGTTCCTTTTCTAAAATATAAGTAGCCTAAGTTACTCCTTTATAAAATTAGCTATCTGCCAGTAAATGTCCCGTCAAAATCGGTCCAGCTGTTTCGGAGATTAGCTGTAGCAAACAGATAGAAAGGCAGACAAAAAAATTATTTATCTATATAGATATGAAGAAAAGAAATTAATATGATTCTATTTATACCACAATAATTCTATTATTGATAAAAATTTAAAACGTAATAATACCTAAAACAAGTACTACATATTGAATATTGGCGAAAACTTCAGATTGTAACTTTCAATACTGTTCTTTTCACTAACAGAAAACACTGTATTTGTTCTGTTGTATTTCATTTCAATTATTTTTATAACATTTACACTACAAGTCTTAGTGTAGACAGATTGTGTCGTTGCAACGTGCCGACTTCTAGGCGCCCGCTAGGAAAATGAGACCGCCTTCGGTCATCGAACTGAGATCACCCAATATTGTTTATCGCTTGCAATCTGTGATACCAGAACTCTGTTTTACGTGAAATTTCGTAAAGTCGATGTAATTTTTATTGCTCAAAATCACTTCCTCACTTTTATAGCTAAACGCCAATAAACTCCGTGAAATAATTTTGGACAGGTTCTGAAATATAATGGACATATTTGTCCAAATTTGTGTTCTCGTTTACGAAATTAATGATTCAATTAAACATATATTACTTATCTTCTTGCCGATATAATATTTTGATGTACATATTTTTATTTAATTCGGATCGCTATAAAATCGTTATAGCTATTTTATATGAACTTGTAGGTACGTTAGTCTTAAGATTAACTTTAAGTCTGTCTAACTTATACAAATAAATTTATATATTTTGAGCTTATTTTTAACGTGCTCACGAATATACAGGAAAGGCAGGTAAATAAATAAGATGTCTATCATGGAAACGTGAGTAAAAGATAAGCTCCAGCACAGTTTCCATATTTATTATGTAGCATTGAACCAACCTTAAAGGTATCTAACAGTAATCGTAAAATAATGAAAAAAATATAAAAGTTAGATCTAAATATATAATTAGTACTAAATGTATAATACTTATTAAAAAAAAACAGCTAAAAATGCTATAATAATTACCTACCTTTTATATTTATATATTATAGTTAAACATAAATATTTAAGATTTTTATTTAAGGATTTTATAATATGTTGTTGACAATAATATTTGACACTCTTTAGTTTCTACCATGTCACAATATACGCAGCCGATGAATATACGAGATAATTACCAATAGGTAATCATGTTGAAAATGATAATGACGCCTAACGGTCAAGAAAACCATCGCCAGTTTTCAAATGAAGGCCCGTGCCCAGCAGTGCGACGTTAAAACAGGTTAAATACAGATATCACAGCGGGATATCTTTATATATATAATTCTTCTGTGAGTGTGTATGTCACTGAACTTCTCTCAAACGACTGGACCGATTTTGATGAATTTTTTTGTGTGTGTTCAAGGGGATCTGGGAATAGTTTAGATTCACAATTTGAATAATAATTTTCATCAAAAAAAATTATTAAAAAAAGTTTGAAATTTTCAAATTAAAGACGTGTAGACAGGACAACGTCTGTCGGGTCCGCTAGTATACATATATAAATATAGACATAGATAACACATACTAGATATGCCAGTATACGCTTTTCACTAGTATATAAATTATATTCACCTTAACCAGACCTTGGAAAGCAATCTAGATACCATGCTCTTTAGCACGACACTCGACGTATTATTATTTCTTTAATATTTAAATATATATAAAGAGTAAATCCATGGACTGTAGCAAGGTGTAGTTTTTGTTCGTAATTTATAAGTAATGAATGACCTGCCAAGCTATTTAATTGTAAGACATCCAATCAATAGCCATCGGGAGAACTGTCAGACAGTAGAAATCTTTGGCGATATTCAATATAAAGCTTCTGACCCTCATCACGCTGCTATGAGGGGAGTTCACAATTTCGGCTCAATTTACACTGAAATCGGACCAAGGAGTTTGACCTTTTTATCATGCCGATGTCATGCTTGAATGAGGGATCGGTCAATATACCTTGATAAATTCCTTTTCTCATATAACTAATAAGATTTATAACAAGAAATTGCCATCAGTTGAAATGACAAATTTCAAATAATATTTGTAATTTAATAGTTTTGTAAATTAAATGTTACAATGATATTTCACAGCCAAAATATTTTTGTGTTAGAAGGTATTTGTTTCCATAGAGAGATATTTCAATTTTCCAAATATCGAAGTCCCTTTATAATTCGTTTTGTAAATATTTTGCTAGTATTTAGTTGTGAAAATAAGGTAACGATTGTCTTATTTATTTTATTAATACTATGTTATAGTCAACAATTTTATATTTTACAACCGACTTCAAAAAGGGAAGCTATAGGTTTGGTTGATATTTTTTTTTATTACAATGTTTATGTGGTAGATAAATTTTTATTATAATATACAGATTACTCACGAATCCCTGGGATGGTCAGCGATTTTTTTGAACGTTTGGAAAAAAATATAAGGGTAAATTTTTTACGATGCGAGCGCACATCGACAGCCAAAAAGCGACATGATGTAGTTAGCTGCATACCTTTTACAAACAGAGACTTGTGATATACGGGATGAAATCTTTAGCTATTTTTATTCTGTTACACCAAAGAAGTAGGTTATTACGTGCGTACATAAATACACACACGTTTTTTTAATTAAAACTGTAAATTAGTGAGACCGAATCTTATGGAAAATGATAATGGTCCAATGGATTGATAAAATAGCTTATCGAAATGAAGTAAAAGTATGATTCTTGAAATGGTATTTTTTAAATGGTACTTTATATGTTAACATTATAAATGACGTAATATTTATTAAATTAAAAACGCATTTATGATCAGATATTGCATGGATTTAAATAAAATTAGGCACGTAGATAGTCTATACCTTGGGAAATAATTCCCGCAGTCACGCGTTACTCTGGAAGTAGACGACTATGAGAAGCCATATACGAGTATATAGTCTCGAATGGTTATTATTAAACAATCTTCGCGAGTTTAAAAAGAACAATTTAAGTTTCAAATATATTTTCTAAAGCCTAACTGAGTATCTTTTTTAAATCAAGCTTTTATCTACTTTCTTTAACCTTTTGGGGTATAATATTTTATAAAAAGTGCTAATATCTTATTAAATAGCTGGTTAGATTTTATCATACTATGTATTATGTAAGCTAAGACCCATCTTAATTAAATAAGAATTATTTATTACTAGCAGAACCCGCGGCTTGGCTCGCGCTACAACTACACAAATCTTTAAAAAGGTAGGTTTCATACAAACTTTCATTTCCTATTTTACCCCCTTATGGCACGAATTTTGAAAAATGCTAAAACGCGTATTTATTAAATTGTATTGAAGAGCATTAAATTTGTAATTTTGATCATAAATATTTTTTGGGTTGTATTATATAACGTGTTTTCCCGTGGGAATAAGATAATCTTCCGCGGTAAAAAAGCCAAGCCTAGCCCATGTCATTCTTCGGCCTTTCAACTATCTCCACACAAAAAATCACACCAATCCGTCACTCTGTTTCGACGAGAAAGAGGGACAAACAAACAAGCACACTTTCACATTTATAATATAAAGTATGGAAGTTTGGATATGAACATATACATTGGCGCCAAATTCATAACAACAAGGGGGATCGGAGCTAAAAAATAAATGAAATAAAGATATTTATAGGTAAAGTTTTTTTACTCTAATCTATTAAAAATATGTTTTTCATAGGTTTAAGAGTAAAAAAGAGAAACTAACAAAGTACAAAGAAAGCAAATTATATGATTAATTGTCCACGACATGCGAAAGAAATTGCTTATACTTTTTAAATAAAAGAATTGCATGTTTATGGTTGCGCTATTTTGCAAATAGGCAATTGTGATGGGATAAGCCGCGTGAGTGCGCTGATGCACTCACCCTAGTCGTCGTTACACCGTGTAACAATTAACACGGCTTCCGCGTAATTAACTATCATCCCGCACCGCGCGCGCGCAGGTTGACCGCGCCCTATACGCTTATAAACTTTTTTACTGTGTACTATACGAACTTTAAGTGCCCTGTGCTAATTTTCATGGAAGCGGAGATAGGAGTTGCAGCAGAAGGTGAGTCCCTGAACTTTTGTTTTTTTGCACGTAGTGTGTCCATCACCGGCAGGGGTTCCCTTCTCGGGAGGTAATACGCCTTCCCGCATCCCCCAAAATTACAGTCCACTTGCTCCACCATAAAGTTTTGGTCACTTCGCGTCGGATTAATTCCAATTCCTTGAAATTATTTCCACAATTACCTACCCGCTTCCCTTTCGAAACGATCGCATCGCTCGCGCTACGCCATTTTTTGTTCTAGAACGTGTATAGTACAAGTACCTACCGCAATAAGTAATATTTTACTCTCATCATCATATTTTTATTGTTACATAATATCATTTATTTAATTTGTTTTAATATAGACCTGCGCGTACACATCGCGAAAGTAATTTTCTTGCCTATCTTAACATCGCATAATTAATAGTTAATATTTATTTGTATCCACGTACTCATTTCGTAACTGTTTCATCCCGTTTATATATTTAAAAAACATATTTTAATGTACTAAGTTAAGATATGTATTTCGCATCGCATCGCATTATAAAATAAGTGAATACATTTTATATCATTTATTTATATTTCGTCCCGCATCCATTTCTATCTGTAAAATAGATAGGTTTTGTAATACGTAAATATTTAAATTTACGTACATATCATATTTTGTGCTAACGTAGCACACCGCATTCTTTTGTTCGTTATATTCATACGATTTCAACTACCGTCATACCTACTCATTTTATTTAGTTATTTCGTTCATTCGCCTAATTTATAATATATAAAACAGTTATATAGTTTGTTAAACATGACGTCTCCGCAAGAAATGAATATTATTATGCTTGAGGCTAAACTTTCCGCGTACTTTGAACGTATTCAAAGTATCTACGATTTGTCATGTAGGCTTAATAGTGACGCAGATATCGAGACATTGGTTACTCGTGCTGAGGGTTTAGAATCGGTTCGTAGTAGCTTTGAAAAGGTCTTATATGATTTAAATCGTTTTAACATGGAGATAAATCCTAAATATAAGCCAGATTTCAAAAAACTCAACGCTTTCGAAGACTTGTATTGTCATATTAAGCGACAAGTTTCACTTAAATGTCTCACTAACAAACCCGCTATTCAAAGCTCATATTCGAAGCCTAGACTTCCACCAATAGAACTGAAAGGGTTCGACGGTGACCCGCGCAACTGGCCGCTATTTTATTCTAGTTTTGTCGACACAATACATAACAACCCTACTTTGACGTCATCTGATAAGTTATATTATTTAATAGGCAAGCTGACTGGCAAGGCATTGTCGGTGTATGCAGACATTACGCCGTCACCTGACAACTACGAAATAATATTTAACGCCCTCGTCTCTAAATACGAAGACAAGCGGCTTCTCGCGACCACATATTTAAATACTATATTTGAATACAAACCACTTTCTTCCGCTTCACAATTAGAACATTTTATAGATAGATTTTCATCTTCTGTATCCGCATTAAATAATTTAAAATTAGATAATCTAAGCGATTTCATTTTGTTATATATAGCTCTCAAAAAACTAGATTGTGAGACCACCCGCGCTTTTGAAATGGAAAACCGAAATTGTGGAATTCCAAAACTTGACGATTTACTTTCTTTTGTCCGCGATCAAATTAAAATCATACAACGTCATGGTTCATTAAATTCTAAGTCTAAACCTCATTCAAATTTACCGCTTGTTTCTAAAAACGTTGTAAAGTCATTTTTAGTAAATAGTAATTCCGCATGTCCCGTTTGTTCTTTAAAAACTCATACTCATTATTACAACTGTTCTAAGTTTAACGACATGAATCCGCGTGAACGATATCAGGTTGTCAAGCGCAACCATTCATGTGTAAACTGTCTCAGTTTACGACATACCGCATCAACTTGTAAATCGTCTAATGCCTGTAAACATTGCAATTCACATTCGCATCACACTATGCTTCATTTTAATGATAACACGCATTTCAAAAATAAAGGTAGCCGCTCGCAATCTGAAAGGGAAAACGTCCCTGCGCGAGCCGCGTACGTCTCGCCGCCGCGGCGGTCGCGGTCGCCTCGTGGTAATGCTATCCCGCTCTCACCCGCACGCGACGCTGCGCGCGCAGCCTCTCGCTCGCACGGCAGTGGCGCGTTATCATCACCCGTACACTCGACAGCGCAAGTTCTCTCAGCGTCGCATAGCAATTCCGATACGGCTAATGACGTAATATGCGCTATGGCGAACACTGTGCGTGCCTCCGCGCATAGTAGTCACGTTTTGTTAGGTACCGCTCGCGCTTACGTTGTTTGTAGCGATGGCTCATTCAAACAAATTAGAATTTTAATAGATACGGGTTCTCAAAATCATTTTATAACGAAAAAATGTTGTAAATTTTTAGGAATTAAAACAAAGATTATTAATAATCCTCTCTCAATAAAAGGCATTGGCGATTATGAGACGCAGTCTATAGGTACTTTTACAGAGCTGACTTTAGCTTCTCACTACGATCCGCGTTACACGCTTCGTATTAACCCGCTCGTCTTAAATAAAATCTCAGATAAATTACCTTCGACAAACATAGACGCGAAACAAATAGATTATTTAAATAATATTGCGCTCGCTGACCCGGACTTTTACGTACCTGGTCAAGTAGACTTGATTCTCGGTTCTGAAGTTTTTACCGAGATCCTTCGCCCTGGTAAGGTGGTCGGACCCCCGGGGAAACCGGACGCATTTGAAACAGCATTTGGATACATTATTTTAGGTTCGCTTGAAAACTTAGTTGATTTTCCTATGACTTCTACATCCACGCATACGTTTTTCACTTCGACTGAAGACTCAATTGAAAATTTAGTTACGAGGTTTTGGTCTTTACAGGAGGTACCGTCTAAAAAACATTTATCTCCCGCTGAGCACCAGTGCGAACAGTTCTTTGTTTCTACTACGTCCCGCGATAGCACTGGTCGCTTCGTTACCGCGTTACCGTTTAACCGCGATCCTTCTTGCTTAGGGGATTCTCTAGTTTCTGCGCGTCGTCGCTATAACATTTTGGAGCGAAAATTTAATTTAAATCCTCTTCTTCGTGAGGAATACGACGCGATATTCCGCGAATATTTAAAAAATGGAATTATCGAACCCGCGCCTCCATTGAACGTGGAGGATCCATACTACGTTATACCGCATCATGGTGTTTGTCGCTCAGATAAACTTACTACTAAACTTCGTGTCGTATTAGACGCTAGTCACAAGACAACGTCAGGAATGTCTTTAAACGATTGCTTACACTCAGGCCCTAACTTACAAACAGACCTCACCGCTATTATTTTAAATTTTCGACTTTTTAAAATTGCATTTACCGCTGATATTAAACAAATGTTTTTAAATTTAATAGTTCGCAAATCGGATCGTCGTTTCTTAAATATTCTTTATAGGTTTGCGAATGAAAGCGACGTAAAATTATATAATTTTAACCGCGTTTGCTTCGGCCTGCGCTGCAGTCCTTATCTCGCAATGCGCGCTGTACGACAGCTCGCTTCTGAGCAGCAGCAGAATTTTCCGCTTGCTGCTGATATAGCATCAAATTACATATATATGGACGATTTGTGTATTTCGACTCGTTCGTCTGCAGATGGCGCTAGCCTGGCACAGGATTTAATTGAACTGTTTAGATGCGGCGGATTTAACTTAGTTAAATTTGTTAGTAATTCGACAGAGGTCCTGAACGCGATCCCGGTTGAAAATCGCTTGTCAAGCCAGGTTCAGTTTGACAATGATGATTCACTTAAAATCTTAGGCTTAAGTTGGTGTCCCCGCGAAGATATTTTTCGTATTGCTATTAATTTTACCCCGCGGGCTGAGTGTACAAAGCGTCTCATGTTGTCTACCGTAGCTAAACTATGGGATCTCAACGGTTTTTGTGCTCCAGTAGTTTTATATGCGAAATTATTAATTCAAGCTTTATGGCTCGCCCATATCGGTTGGGACGACTCGCCGTCTGAACATATTTGCACCGCGTGGAAAACTTTTATAAATGAGTTACCACTTTTACATAATTTTCAAATACCGCGATTTTTTGGTATCACATCTGATACACACCGCGTTTTTCTTCTTGGTTTTTCTGACGCAAGTGAGAGAGCCTATGGAGCCGTTGTTTATATTTGTGTTGTGGTTCCAGGAGAACCAAACCGCGTCACGCTGGCCATGGCCAAGAGTCGCGTCGCTCCGACACGTACCGTCTCGCTGGCCAGGCTAGAACTCTGCGCTGTGTTGATCATGGCACAGCTGCTTAATTTTATCCGCGACTCAATAGCGGCACGTTGTACAGTTGATGACGTGTTTGCTTTTACTGATTCGTCCGTGGCTTTACACTGGACACATTCGTCTCCGCACCGATTTGACACCTTTGTGGCCAATCGTATTTCTAAGATACAAGAGTATCTCGCGCCGCGTCATTTTTTCCATGTTGATGGAAAACAAAACCCTAGTGACTGCATCTCTAGAGGTTTATCTCCCGCGCAACTATTAGTTCATCCGCTATGGATGCACGGCCCGCAATGGGCTCGTGACAACCCCGCGTCGTGGCCTCTCAATAGGTTCACATTTGATGACACCACGAATGATAAAGTTTATGAATATAAGAATATTAATCCATCTCTTATTGTCTGCACCGCAACCGTAGTCGCTGAAGAAAATTTTCTTCTTCAACTCGCGTCACGCGTGTCCTCGTGGGACAAACTACTTCGTATCATTGTTTATATTTTAAGATTCACTCGTAAACTTCCGCGCTCTGACTTTTTACAGTTTGAACACCTTAAGGTTGCTGAGGTAACTATTCTTCGTTGTTTACAATCGCATGTCTTTAAGAACGACATTTCGGCAATCAATTCACACCGCAAAGTCTCGAAAACTTTGTTACCATATGCGCCGTTCGTTCATAAAGATGGTTTACTCCGCGTAGGAGGACGTTTAAATAAATCCTCACTGTCATTTAACGCCAAACATCCTATATTATTGCCTAAAAATCATCGCATTACGGAAATGATTATAGATAGTTATCATCACAGGTTTTTACATCCTGGACCGCATCTTCTTTTATCATTGTTGCGACAGAGATTTTGGATAATGTCTGGTCGTAATATAGTACGAAAACGATTTAGGAATTGTAATAAATGTTTTAAATCAAACCCGCGTTCGTTAAACCCATTCATGGCGTCTTTACCCGCTCCTCGAGTAAACGAAGCCAAGCCCTTCATGAATACGGGCGTTGACTATGGCGGACCTTATAACATTCTTATAAGTAGGTACAGAGGCGCACGTAAAGAAAAGGCATATATTTGTCTCTTTACTTGTTTTGTTACGAGAGCAGTGCATTTAGAGCTTGCTGTCGATCTTAGCACTGAGTCATTTCTACGGGCTTTTAAGCGTTTCATTTCGCGCCGCGGTGAATGTTTAAATTTGTTTTCTGACAATGGTACCAACTTTGTTGGCGCCAAGACGCATTTCGATGAATTACATAAATTTCTTAAATCTAAATCGTTTCGCGAATCTTTTAATGCAGAGACTGTATCTCACGGCATCAATTGGAGTATGAACCCTCCTAATTCGCCTCATTTTGGTGGTGTATGGGAGACTAACATACGTAGTGTCAAACTTCATCTCAAACGCGTCGTAGGCGAGACGTTGCTTACCTACGAAGAAATGTATACATTGCTTACACAAATTGAGTGCGTGCTCAATTCGCGTCCACTTACTGTCATGAGTTCGGATCCTTCCGAACCAACCGCGTTAACCCCGTCTCATTTTTTAACGTTAGGTCCATTGACTTCGTTTCATTCCATTCCATGCGAAAATGCAAATCTTAATTTATTACATCGCAAACAATTACTCGACAAGCTTGTTCAAAGTTACTGGAATCGGTGGCGAAAGGAGTATCTTTCAGAGTTGCAAACGCGTTTAAAATGGAACACGCCATCCAACCCAGTTAGGAAAGGCTTGATTGTTATTGTAAAATCAGATAATTGTTCACCGCTTAATTGGCCTCTTGCTGTCATAGACGAGGTCCACCCTGGCTCCGATGGTGTTATCAGGGTAGCGCGTGTGCGCACGCAAACCGGTACTTACGTGCGCCCAGTGGCAAAACTTTGTCCTTTGCCCAATCAGTAAAGTTCATATACATTTTCATTTAGTTTTAGTCGCATTTAGTTTACGTTAAATATTTAGTTTAACTTACTTCATAGTTACTAAGTTACATTATAGCTTATTTCCGCGTTTTAATTTATATTCCGCTAGCATCCGCGACGCATCTCATCCGCTTCATTTCGTTCCGCATTTATAAATTTTTATCCCATCCTTAATTCTCATTATAGTCCTTTCCCGTCCCTTTTCTTGTTTAGGGAAACCCTAAAGGCCGGGGGGATGGTTGCGCTATTTTGCAAATAGGCAATTGTGATGGGATAAGCCGCGTGAGTGCGCTGATGCACTCACCCTAGTCGTCGTTACACCGTGTAACAATTAACACGGCTTCCGCGTAATTAACTATCATCCCGCACCGCGCGCGCGCAGGTTGACCGCGCCCTATACGCTTATAAACTTTTTTACTGTGTACTATACGAACTTTAAGTGCCCTGTGCTAATTTTCATGGAAGCGGAGATAGGAGTTGCAGCAGAAGGTGAGTCCCTGAACTTTTGTTTTTTTGCACGTAGTGTGTCCATCACCGGCAGGGGTTCCCTTCTCGGGAGGTAATACGCCTTCCCGCATCCCCCAAAATTACAGTCCACTTGCTCCACCAGTTTATATTCTTCTGGAAGTGTTTTATGCCTAAAAAAAATATTTTAATATCTCAATATCTGTTATGATGACATTTTTATCATGATTAGAAATAGAAGCTAGCAAATCAAAGCATGTTATTATTAGTAAGTAAACCAAATATAGAAAAGTAACAGGGCTGAGATGACGCAAAGACGTCTTAAAAGTGCATTACGTTCATTTCTACAAAGAAAACAAAATTTAGTTTGCTTTCTCCTTTGTACACAATTTATATCACAAACTAAAGGTCTTCCACAGATCTCTAGCATAAAGAAATAAATAATTCATATTTTATTATTTTAGATATGACTTTTTAAGCCATTTTAAGCCAGAAGAGGCATTTAACATATTATGATATACCGTATATAAAAGTGTCAGTATCCCATATAAACCGTACTATATATAAAATCAGGGCATAGGTGGATTTCAAGATATTTTATTTGTGTGTCTATTCATAAACTTTCTAAAGAAACGCTTAAGGCAACATAAAACTAAATCCAGATTAAGAAGTCGGAACTATTCTTCACTTTTACTTATACTTAAGTCACTTATCGATTACTTCGACGTAATAAATTACAGAGTTTACTCGAAATGGACTTGTTATTACGCGAAAATCTGTGGAGGAAGATTTCGGCTGATTTATTCTAGTACTTTATCGTTTGCAGGTTAGTGGCTAGCTATTAAACTCTTGTTGAAGTTAGCCTTAGTATTTTTTGATCTCTTTTGTTGATATAACTTTGTGTTCTTACATATATTAAATAATGTTTATGGTTAACGTTAGTATGACAGACATTTATTGAATCATGAAAATAATAGAAAATTAACTATTTTATGCATATTAAGCCAATCTTATAATTATTTACAGTGCAAATTTTCCTTGCAATTTTATTACTGTGTTAGATTAAAAATGTCAGCGCCATTCTAAGAAGCTGTCATCTTTAATTATGTTTTTTTATATTTTTATATACGGCTTACTTCAATATAATTATAGTGCTCCAGAAGTAATCTTAAAGTATAAGAAAGCTGTCAATAACATAAGTTTTTTAAAGAACATAAGTTTTGATGGCAAACTAAATTCGACAACAGTCCAAATCAAAAGTTGTCAAAACAAGTAGTGAATTTATTTAGGCATAGTCTTACTTACAGCATAATTTATTTGCCAAATTTGGCGATGTCAAGGTCATACGTGACTGAATTGATCTTTTCATAGTCCGACAAACAAGATTATGAAATTAAAATTTTATTTTATTTGATTTTGTTATTGTTTTTTATAAAAAGGAAGTCCTATGTATATGTATCTATGTATATAGATAAATAAAATTGAAGTGTCTGTTTGTAATGTCAAAACAACAGCTTTTTACTGAGTGTATATGAAATTATAATATACGGTAAAGACACAATTTTTAAAATTTTTGTCTGTCTGTCCGTTTGTTCTCAGTAATCTACGAAATGGCTTTACTCATTTCGACGCGACTTTCACTGTTAGATAGCTGATGTTATAAGTATTAAATAAACAGTTTAGAATCATACACAACATGACATTTCTCATTTTAAGAATTCGCATACGTAATTTTCTACTATGATAATATTTAGTTTCAGAGTAATAATAATGCTGTTCTACTGCAGCCAAGTTGGCACGACCTAGTATAGTATTATGTGATCTGTCATAGCTCGACCAATGATTAAATTAACATCTTTTATACTATTAGAAGAAAAAGTACAAGGAGAAATATATTTTATTGTTTTTAATATATCTTGCACATCTTTTAAAACGCCGTAATAATAAAAAAGGAGATCTAAAGACTATAGTAACTTTATAAGAAAGTCGTAGTTTTTTGCTCATACACACATAAAGATGATCTATTTTGATTTTACATAAATCAAGTACGCGGACAGAGCCGGGATGCTATCTATATAATAATAAAATTGTAACTAAGCCGAATCTGTACATCAAATATTTTTTTGGAAAATCTTATTGAAATAGACATTATTATCGATACAGAGGCCGAATATATAGTTTTAAGAATTTTAGTGTCTGTCTGTTTGTCTGTTACCGCATCACAGAAAAACCACAGGAGGGATTTTGATGAAATGGTATGGTGATAGCTGGTTATCCGGGTCAACATATAGAATACTTTTTACCGCGGGAAAATATTTCATTTTTGACAAACCATACAAAAACTGGTTTGTAAGAGTATAATAATATGTAAATCCTAAGAATTTGGTTTTTGGTCATCTAAACGCGGGCGGAGACGCGGGCAATGCTACTTATCCTCTAAAAACGCTTTATTTTAAAATGCATTCTCCTTACCATCCCATTTCGCAAAGTATATCAAATATAAAAGATTTTGAGGATCTAGCTGTACAAATTTATATTCAAATTGTTATCTCGCATTTTATGTTGGGTAAATAATGGTTACAGTCATAGTCCAGGCCTTATTGCTTCTTTTATTAATTTAATATATGCAGGACCCAGCTGCCTTTTGACTTCCATGTGCTACGGTTTTTTCCCTTTAGCTTTTCTCTGAAAGAGTCTTGTTTGAATAAAACTTACTATATAAGAAGAGAACAATGTATACAATATTTTCACAATTATTTTAAAATAATCCTGAAACTTCAACTTCACTCTCGAAGACAAATGTATGCTTTACTTTTACAAAAAAGAAATACAGACACGTATTTTAAGCGTAATCTTCTTGTAACTTTTAAAAGAAAGTTGAGCAAATAGAAGTTTATTAATTCACAGAAATTTATTTTGCTATTCTCGTAGTATAAGAACGTCTGTTTAGAACGCAATATACGTTACTCCCCGCTCGTAAAAGTAAATTTTTGCTCTAATCATGCATAGCTCGGACAGGGTCTGCAGAGCACGCTGGTAAATAAATTGACTATCTCTAACTTTATGTTTCTTAAAGTAAAATACATCTTCCTTCGTCTGTAAATGGGTGTTTTTGTTTTACGATCACTGAACAATTTAAAACAACATCGGTCGTTACCCACTAGATAGAGGACATCGTAAAGTGGCTAAGTTTTTATGGAATACCAATACACTATTTTATTTTAATCGCATATCTTGTAATAAATCAGGTTTGTTATAAATTTTAAGCTGAATTGGATGATAAGTTTAGAGATTTTTAATTGATTTTTATATTAGATCATATGCATTTTATTTCTAATTTAAATTCTGCATTTTTCTATTTATTTTCTGCATATTTTAATGTTACTCAAATGAATATCACGTAAATGTGCAATTCAGGCAAAGTAAAGCAAAGGTTAAAATTGTCGACAAAGGAATTACTTGAAACAAGTAGCAGTCAAATGATAATTCTCATTTAATAGTTTTTTCTTTGAAATGTACCTATAGTAACCGAGACACTACGGTCTGTCTACCTTTTTTTTTAACTTTATAGTTAAATTGCAAAGTTAAGCCCGACACAATCGTGGTCTCATTTAACACTTACATAACGTAAATGTAAATTATGGGAGTAGGAATGTAAAATTAAATTTTAATAGAATGGAGACTAATTGTTATATGCAAAGACACTTGTGCATTATATCTAGCGCAGTTGGCTAGTTTTAGTGAGATTGGCCACCGTTACCGAAATAAAGACATTATGTAACAATTAATGATTAAGAAAATCAACGACATATTATAATACTAGCGACTCACCCTCGCTTCGCTCGGTTTCCTCCCTACTTACGTTTTAAGGTTTAGTATCGATTTCTCAGAGATGTGATATTTTCTCGCAGTAAAAAGTATCCTATATGTAGACCCGGATAACCAGCTATCATCATACAGGATTTCATCAAAATCCCTCCAGTGGTTTTTCCGTGATGCGGTAACAGACGGACAGACAAAAAAATCTAAAAACTATATATTCGGCCTCTGTATCGATAATAATGTCTATTTCAATAAGATTTTCCTAAAAATATTTAATGTACAGATTCGGCTTAGTTAGAATTTTATTATATGTACATAGATTACACATATTATACGATAACATATTGAGAAATTTTCATTGACTTTAACGGTCCGTTAAAACTTTTCAAATTTGATATTCAAAAATATTTAAAAGATTATGATGAATTTAGCCTTTACTCCATTAACACGATGGTGAAGTCATTTAATTGAGATTGTTGATACAAGAGACAGGTTAACGTTTGCAGTCAATGATAACTATACTGTCAACTGCCACAGACATTTGGGTTAACTTATGCAGTTCGATTTAATAAGCGTATTTAGCCTACATATATGTATGATATAGTATTTTAATTTATTACGAATTTACAATACTGCATTATTTTACTTTTTCTTTCGAACAATTCTTTTCTCAAAAAAAAATGTACTTACTTTAGTGATATAATTATTTTAAAAAAATGCTATTCCGTTTATATCTTATACATATATTTAAAAACAATATGTTGTTTTATAATTGCAATGTAATGTATTATGTAAAAACGCTGTAGCTTATCGTAGTAAGTAATTAAAAGTTACATTTGCAGCGCGTAGAAGCGCGTAGTAACGTAGAAGGCTATTTATTGCCTACGCGCTCTAAGTGTTGCAATTACAAGTCTACACAACTTCCTTGAGATCTAGACTCTTAGTAATACTGCGAAGACTAAGTCAAGATTTGCTTAATTATTTAAGTTTAAAGCATTTATTACTACCTATTAAAACTTTATAGAGTTTCAAGGGAAGCGTAATTAACCTAACTTTAAATTTATTTAATTAAACTATACACTGATTGATTATAATTAACATATATATTATCAATTAAGTTCGATTGGAAGTGACGATTACATTTATTAGTGTCAATCAATCAATCCCTTGGCTTTTTCCTTATTTGGGGTCAGCCCTGCTGATACTTTTACGCCACCCTTGGCGATTATGTGTAATTTCTGTCGTTAATTATTTTGGTGAATAGCGAAGTTCTAATAAAATATATTATTCTAGTAATGTTGAAAAAATATTTTTTTTTTGACCCTGAATAAATAATTCCAACATATATTACAAATAAAGCTACACAAAATAATAGATTTCTCAGTGTCTGAGTCAACAAAATAGTTACATAGGAAATAGACACAAAAAGAAGTAGAATTTATATGACTTATATAAATATTTGTCTATAGCAGGAATCGAATCTACGATGTTCAGTGTAGTATGATATAATAAATAAATACTTAGATTATAGCGCCAAGCAGACGTCATATAAATGAAAATTTTATTTTGAAGTAAAACGTCAGTCACTGTATCTTACGAGTAATATTAGTCGGAGAAAGTAATCAATTATCGTTTTGCCGAAGTAAAATTTACGACTGAGCCACAAAGTGATATACTTAACGTCAAGTAGCGAGGTAATAGATTCTATATTCGTATTCGAATATAAAATACGTTTTTATATAAACTTTAGGTTTAGAAGAAAGTGGAAGATTAATCATCCTAATTGATTTCACTTATTTTTGCTTTAATTTTAGAGTTAAATATTAATACCATAAGTGCATAGAGGTAATTAATTATATATACAATTCGTTCCGCTCCGCTTTAAACGTTATGTGATATTTCAAAAAGTCGAGAGAATTCAAGGGCTTCATAAAGTTATATCTACAGCGGCAATAATAAAAATAATAATTATTTAATGTTTCCATTTGCTTTACATAATAAAAATTTACTTTATTTGGTTAAACACCCAGCATTTCCTACTTTTAATAAAAGCTTGGTTCCCAAGGACATGGGATTGTTGAAAATATGTCATTGTAAATAATATAATTGTACCAAACGAATTCCATGTCTGTTTGATATAAACTTGTGCGTAAAAGGTAACGGGTAGAAACTTTCACATTTATAATAATGGGTCGGTTAATGTTACATATTGAGCTAGTATTGAGTTCGATTGGATGGTTTTATGGACTCTAGATAACTTTTTGCACATTTTATTTTATAGGAACCACTTGATGTAATAGAATCAATCTTGGTATATCTTCTAGAATACTCGAACGTATACTCTTCCTATCAAAAAATTACCTCTTTCCTCGTTTATATAAATCTCGATTTTCACTTTCACGCAACAAACACTTTCGTTTTCGCAATACCAAAACTAAGAAATAACACGTATGTATCTAAAAACGCTGAGTGTTAGTTTCACTAGTTAAAAACTCGTAACGTTAATGGACCTGCAAACGATAAAGTGCTTGGATAAATCACCTGAATGCTTCCGCCACAGATTTTCACGTAATAACAAGTCCACTTCGGGTGTAACTTAGTAATTTATTATCTTCGATAATCGATATGTAACGCTGTTTTAGTGTGAGAGCTTTCGATTTATTGATGCTGACTCATTTTTGATTTCACCTTACTATGACTTTTATATCATCTCTAAATACTAACTAATAACAATAAATAAATAGGTTATGTTCCTGGAGATGCTACGCTATATGGTAGTGAAATTACAGGCTATTTTAGTACTTTACATTAGCTTAGTAGCTCTTTAACACTAAGAATTTTTTTATAATTGTTGTAATATTACTACTGAATTAGTGCGACTTACTTACCATCAAGTGGAACGTAGTCAAGCACTAATTCAGAATACTATATAAAAAAAAAATTAAGGAATATTAAGTAAAAAAATTCTACATTTTAAATAAAACTATCTTTTCGGATTATTTCGCGGATTTATTTTGATTTTTGGTTCCCGACGTTTCGAATGCTTACAGCATCCATGGTCACGGGAGAGACTGAGGTGTTACATGTCTTGAAGGTATAGTTGTTACAGACAGCCTACCCACAATTAACAAAACGAAAATTGCACCAATTACATTACAATATTTTTTAACTTTAAACATTTTTATAATTTTAATTATAATTCTACATTTTATTTCTACATATTTAATACTATTTGATGTTCATTATAATTGCATACAAAATCTGGAGCAAATCAGAAATAACAAGAATTGTTCTCGTTATTTTGCAGAAAAATGAAATTCAGGGAAATATTGAAGGAAAACACTTGGTCCTTCGTCACGTCAAACACTTTCTATTGTGCGCCGCTAGAAATCTTGACAAAAGATCAAATAACTCGTGAAAATCAACGGAAGAACGATCGAGTTGTTAGCAATATCTACAGACAGAAAATAACTACATAGTAAAAATAATTTAATTTAGGGAAAAATTAAACCAACTATTATAAAATTATATTAAATTAAAATTTACTATTTATTAAAATATCTCTTTTGTTATTTGTTCTTTAAGCAGAATTACTTTTCTGCGAGGCATTAGTATAGATATATAAGTATAAAAGTTCGCGCGATCAACGAACGAACGAAAAATAAAGCATCGATGCGTGTAATTATGGTAAGAACAAATTAGAGGCATATTTAACATTTAAATAAAATTAACTTAGTAAAAAAAATAGTAACACGTAATAAATAGTTTTTTATAACATATGGAAAATATAGAGGTAGATAGATGGTCTTCGTTAAGGCTTAATTTTATTAAAATCAGATTTTGTCTTTCATTTTACAATAGTATACATAACTTTTCATTTAGGTATTAGGTACACCTCATAACTGAGTTGTAGTACTTTATTGTGTTACTCATTAAATAAGTCTATGTATTTTGATAGTAATGAAAAATTTACAAAAGAAATTATTGTTTCTATGTTTTGTATTAATAAAACATTGTCAATTTTTAGGATTATTTTTTTTAAAGAATTATTTTTAACTGATGAATAAACTTAATATAATGATGAATAAATCATGCTTAGTAAAAGTATGGAAAAACAAAATGGCAGTTTTCTAAATAGTACACATAGGTAGGTAGGAAGCAGTACATATAGCTGTTTTTTTTTCAAATACTTAAACGATCAAAATTTTTATATAATAACACTATTGAGTATTTGAAAAAAATGCATTCAATTAAAAAAAACATATCCATCGTATATTCAGTTCTAGTTTTAATGACTGTCGATGAACATTTCTATATATTCTATTTTCTATATTATAGTAATCCATATACAAAATATTTTAAAACTTCATACAAAGACTGATTCACCGGATTCGAATGCAAGCGGTTAATCCGTACCTGAAACGACGAGCGAGAGCGCTAAACTCTCACTCACTTGACTGTAAGTCCTACTAATCTGCGCAACATTAGGAATATTGGAAAAGAGAAGTATAGAAGATTTACAAATAATATTAGCTCAATTGCTAGGTCTATAAATAAAAATAAAACCGCGAAAAATAGTTTTATTTAAAATTTCAGTATTTATGTACATCTAAGAGAGTATTTTGTTCTGTCTAGATTACCACTATTACTGTCACCCCTAGATCGCGGGATTCGTAGGAATTCTAACCTCCGTTGGAGTGCTATTAGTAGTTTTTATAAACATCCATACAACTTCCAGTATAGAAATTTGAATACCCTGGATAAAAGTCAACCCAGTCAATAGTGCTCTTACAAGATAAGGAGTAAACAAAAATATTATTTTATTATTAATCGAACCCATCAATTAGCTTCTACGTGAAAAATAATCTTTTCTCGATCCCGTGGGGTTTTATATTAATTCTGGCATAAAAAGTAGCAATATGGGCTTTTTAGGCATACATTTAAAAAATTGGCCTAAAAGTCAATATTGTATCCATCAATTATTTTTTCTCTTATCCCCAATACTTTACTGGGTAAATGGGTGGGGTCAGAATGTGTGCTTTACGGTTAGTAATTTTAACATCTCGGTCTGTGAGTTTATATCATTTTCTATCAAAGTTGATTATTGCATCATGTGCGCGGCAATAAAAATGTAAGCAACTAAGTAAATAAATAGAAATTGGATTATTTTATTAGATGTGTTATAATTTTTTGCTCTATTTTATTGATTGACTTAAAAAAAGGAAGAAGTATTTAATTCGAATGTTACGCCATATCTGAGTAGACTGTGAGCCGCTTTAAATTATTCTATAATTATGACACTACGGGACTTAAATGCGTGTATTCGTAAGCCATTTACAAATACACACATTTTAATCCCATAGTGTCATTATTACACAATTATGGAACGCGATTTTAATCATTTAAAACCTATTCAGATAAATACAATTGAAATGTATGTTATAAATACAATTAAAATAATAGTGTTTTACTAAATGCATATGAAATTATATACCGTACTCATTAGAAAAACACATTTTTTTAACTTTTGTCTGTCTGTCTGTTTGTTCAGGATAAACTCTAAAACGGATGGACTTATTTTGACGGGACTTTCACTAGAAGATGTTATAGGCAGTAACATATTTTTATTTTAGAAAAAGAATTAGGGTTCCGTTAAAAAATTTAAAACGTACCTAGGGACGAACCCGAGCGAAGTGAGGGTGAGGCGCTAGTTCAAAATAAAATTCAAAATTTAATTAATTACTTTTCTACGTACACGATATCATATTATGTTTCATTTTGGAATAAAGGTAATCACAGGATATAAAAAATATATACTATAATCGTGAAAAAAGCTTGTCCAAAACCTCCGGAAGTTCATATGAAAAGACCGGAGTGAGTACCGAATCTTAACGTCAACTTTTTATAAAGCTTTTGTGCTTGTGTAGCTTTCAGCGTATATGTTAACAGGAAAACGGAAAAATTAGGATGTTGCTAATATTATTGTGATGTTTTCTCTGTACATTGTGAGAATGAGATTTCTCTCACGCAAAGTATACATAAAAGAAATAAGCAATCATGTAGTATTTGTGCTTTAGAAACTAAGATTCACACATATATCGATTGAGCAGATCCATACTAAATATATGTAAAGGTGTCTATTTATTAACTATTCACGTCTTAGTTCCTGATCTAATTTTGATGGAATTTGCCAAGGACATAGATTGTCTTAGGAGGATGAGACATAAATCGCTTATGTGAGCTGATCCGCGGACAAAACTTAGTATAAAGTAACTTTTCATCCACACTAATAATGTCAATATTTAGAAAGGTATAGTAATTATGAACTATAATTAAATAATAATGTTACATGAAGTAAGAAACTAGTATAAAAAATATATATGATATTTTATTTGTATCTAATAATTCATAGTTAAAATTATATAAGAATATAATAAACTTATATTATCAGTGGATTGGTACCCGAATGAGGGCGTACTAGCTTTTAAAAATAGAGCGAAGCGGGTTCAAACCAGCTTCTACTGTCTGACACCTTTGCACGTGCAAATCTTATTTTTAACATAATTAGCCTTCAACGTAATACGAAGAAAAACATTGCGAGGAAACTTATATGTCTGTGAAACACTATTTAATTTTCGTAATACGTACGAAATCCGCATTTCACTTTGCTCAGTAGTAGACATAACTGCCCAGTAACAGTTTGAATTATTTATTACTACGTATGTGTTAATAAGAAATTGTAGATAATTCACTAAGCTAATGATAATGATAATTTAATTATTATCTATTTTAACTTATGTTGAGAATTAGAGAAAGCTTCTTATTTATGAAATAAATATGAGTATTCTTTCTTTATAAAATATCTTATTTCTTTAAAAATCCCTCAAGAAGACCTACGCTACTAGATTCGGATGAGATTTGTTTTTACGGGCAAGTTTTTTTTTTAAATGTTTTATATCGTAGTCGTAGTAGTAGTAGAGTCGCTAGTATATATACTATAAAGATATCTAATAATATATTTTTACTTTTTTAGCATTTCTATTTACATTGTTTTTTATAAAAATAACTAGTGACTCACCCTCACTCTGCTCGGGTTCGTCCCTAGTGAAAATTTTGGTTTATATGTATTTTTTAATGTCGAAACTTAAAAAAAAATGTACAAAAAATAAAAAATATTTTTTTTGAGGTAGATTACCCTTATCACTTAGGGGTATGAAAATTACGTTTTATTCTCAGACCTACTATATATAATACACACAAAATTTCATAAAAATCAATCAGTTTTGTTACAAACACTGTAACACGAGAATTTTATATATTAGAGATTTATTTATTTAATTTCTATTACTTTTATTATATTCTGTAGCAACCTTATTAAAACCTAACCTTAGATTTTTGACTGTCTTTCAAAATACGTTTTATTTATTATTTTGTGCCAATATTATGTTACACGTACCTAGTATTTATTCCCATGATAGGTAGGTAGGGTAGATTTACAATAACTCTTTTGTATTGGTACAGACCGAAAATATAAAGCTCTCTTGAGATTTCAACCAAATCGCGCTATGTTACTTTTATAAAGAAAAATAATTCAATTCATTTTGGTATTTTGAGTTTATTTTAATTTTGTAGTTATTTTATAAATCTTTACGAGTTTATTTTATTATTTAAGATAATTTTACTGACATTTGACGAATTTGCAAGTCGTTGAGAGTAGCATTTTGTTGCAATAAGTAAAAAAGTTAATATTTTTTTCGAAAATATATATTTTTTTATTCTTTAATATTTAAAGGTAAAATATTATTTTAAAGCGTATAAATAACAGTTAAATTTAAAAAAAATATATATTTGTATATGAAATAAAAGTTGGATCGTATAAATTAGAGAAAACATTCTGATGGATTTATCTTCATAAATGGAATGGTATATATATTCAGGCTGGTGTCCGCAACTCGACGACTTTGCGCCTATTTTTCGTGTTTATGAAGATATATTAAATTACAGACCGGATGGAATAATATTTTATAAAATATTTTTACACCTCATAGCCCCAGGAATTGATTTCCTTCAAGTCCTATTTTAATCTCCTATAAGCCGTATATTTTATTACAAATGGTGTATGTAGATCGTTCGCGGCAACAACCTCCGTAATTTTTATCTTTTTTCTAAACTTAGGTTGAATTATTAAATTGATTTATATAGGACATAAACGACATTTAAAATGTTCTAGCTTAACACGGTTTCGATATTTTGGAGGTAAAGATCGCCATTTGCCAACCAATTACTTATTTATGTGTGGTAGGTTATATTAAATTTTTACTAGAAGAAAGTAAGACTAAGAGCACAATAATCAACTTTAAGTTAGCGTTTTATCGCGATACGGTTTAGTAAGTAGATAGCAGATACTAAAGTAATTAAGTAGTTCTTAATACAGTTAAGTGTTTAAACCCAAAGGGATTAAGCTAGGGGCAAAATGGGTTGAGGAGTCATTAAAGAATGACCTTTTAAATAAAACTATCTTTTCGGATTTTTCGCGGATTTGTTTTGATTTTTGGTTCCCGACGTTTCGAATTCCTTACAGCAACCATGGTCACGGGAAGATTGCTGTAAAACATTCGAAACGTCGGGAACCAAAAATCCAAAATAAATCCGCGAAAAAATCCGAAAAGATAGTTTTATTTAAACTGTCAAGTATTCGCGTAAATATAAGGAAGTATTAAAGAATGACCTTTTAATGTGATGTAGATCAGAAAAATCAGGATTTTACAATTACCTACTGTACAAACTGCAATACGTGCAATAGATGCAGTATGTGCATGTTCCTCAAGATGAGTAACCGAATGACTAAACCCGTTTTAGATTTCATGAAGACCGCAAAATTTTATGTTTGGTGGTTTAAATATTTGTATTCTATTTTTATGTCAACCTATTTACAAAAACTCATTAAGAGAGAATTAAAAAATGTTACGCGAATGTACAGATGTAGGTCGGTCGTCGACATTTCGAGTATTAGCTAATGTGACCTAGTGGACTATAAACGATTTTGGTATTTTTTTTCCAGGAATTAAATTTCTCGTTATCTGGAACAGTCGCTTATATGTTTTTATTAATGACTTTTTTGTAATTTAAGTACTTACTTAATATTTAAATTTTATAAAAGAAGATTAAATTCAATGTATTAGTTTTATGAACCCTCACACTACATATAACAGAAGGCACTTCGCCTTTCGCCTAATTGATTTTCTTTTAACATAACATGTTAACTTTATTTGGTATTTTTATGTAATTATTTATTTGTAATCATCAATTTTAATAGCAGCTCGCCCTCGTTTCCCTCGGATTCGCCTCTAGAAAAACAAAAACTAATCTACACCGTGGGAACCGTATATTTTTCCGGGATAAAAAATCAATGTTCTATTCTAGACTAGACTATAATCTATCTCTATTTCCAAATTTCATCCAGATCCGTTCAGCCGTGCTGGCGTGAATGAGTGACAAACATCCATCGAAACATCTTTTACATTTATAATAGTGTAATTAATATTTTACTTACCAAAACCGCTTTAGTCGCGTGCAGTAAGTGTTGTCACCTATAAAAAATAAATTCAATTTTAATAATCATAAAAAGGAATACTAAAACGCGGCATACCATTCAAATATACTCAGAAGAGTATATCTAGACCACACTAAAGTTTTATTTCAAGTTAAATTGGAAATGTTCTAATAAACTTCTTCAATTTCAGGAAAACAGATACCATTTTTTTTAATAGCAAAACACGCACATATCATGACTACACGATACGTGAATTATCTACAAATTGATTTAGTTTACAAAGTTCAATATCAAGCTGTAACTTCCATGTTCTAATTCTATCTGTAATTTATTAACGCATGACTTGCTTTTAATTTCTTGCACTTCCTTTAGGCGAACTGTTTTATTGACATTAATTATACAAATCTCGTATATTAAAATATAAATTTTAATGACACGACCTTGCTAGCAAATTAGAGAAAAAATACTTTTAAAAATATTTTTATTGCGTTTTTAATCCATAGCATTATATCTGGATTCAAATACGTAAAACAAGATAAAGTAAAAAAATATATCAGTCCTTTTAAATGATCCGAAAATAGTTTTGAACTCCACTATAAAGTAAAATTCAGCCTTAATAACGTCTATTTTTTCTCTATCGTTCCGACGCCGTTACAGATCGTCTCGTATGTTTCACTAATTAACCCTATTCCGCACCATTCACACGAGCAGGTCGTCTGTCAACATGTGGAATTTCAAAGACATTTTATTGTACTCATATGCCTCACACATGGCACGACCAATTTTGATACCATTCTCACTTCGTTCAGAAACTCAAGCTATAAAAAGAAAACATAAGTCATATGTGTCTTATAACTACAGATAATTAAATTTTAAATTCTGTTACGATTATTATTAGAATAAATTTTATGGTTAAAAATATAAATGTTTCAACGGCTTTACAGAAAAATACTTAATAGGGATTTAAGGATTTATTCTGTAAATAGTAAATTATACATATTAGAATATTATTAGTTGGCGAGTTATTGTCATTATAACTTCTTTTCTACAATCTCCTTCTTTATTTCATGTCGATTTCTGCAGTTAGGTATATACTATTTGTAATATGTTTAGTTATTTAACTAAACATATTTTATTCATTATAATAATGCTTTTCATAGGAAGGAGTTGTATCCCATTTTCCTACACTACAAAATACCTTTTTTTTAGTGGTTGCTAATACCACGTACTACTTCAACTAAATGAAAAAAGATCTTGAAATAGAAATGAAAAATCTAAAATTATATACAGTAGTAAGGACAAAGTACAGAAGGACAAATACAATGTTAAACAGTATAATAGCTGGAGTCGAGGGAGAAGCTTAAACGAGACAAATAAATACTTTTGTAATAAATGACAAAGCTTTTAATCAGCTTTCGATAATTTAAATTTCTTTAATAAAAATAAATTTTAAATTCTTAGATCTAGAAAATGACATGTAAATATCTGTAGTATATACTTATATTTAATTTAATTTGTTTATTTGAAGAACATATACACAATTATACATTTTCTAACACTTTCGTACAGTTGTCATTTAAAAATTATTTTGCTTTAAGATTTCACCAATACAGAATAATTTTATCTTTTTCATAATATTAGAATATTTAATTTTCTATTTATTAATCTACATATTTATGTTATTGTCGTATGTTATTACGTTTTTATATTTCTTTTTCTCACTTAGATTATGATATTTTTATGTCAAAATGCTTATTATTAAATATTAACAGTTACTTATAACCAAAAACATATTAAGCAATTATTTACGATATATTTTTATTTTATTAATTGAAAGTTCATAGTAGGTTCAAGCGACGTCAATAAATTAATAAGTAACCTTTACTTTCATCACGTTTTATTGCTCTTATATAATAGACTCCTTACACAATACACATGACCGCGCGAATATTACAAACTAGTTTTTGATTGCGGCTTTGTCATATACATATATATGTATTATTACTTATTAAGCTGTTTATAATAAAAAATCATTGAGTTGAACAAGCATAAATCTAAACTTTCTTTTCAGTCAAATTGCGTTTAGCTAATAGACAAATTTTGTAAAATATTGTGTTTATATTTATTCTAAACATCGCGCTTACAAAATTAAAAAAGAAAGCAATAGATAAGCTCTGTCCAAAACACGTAGAACAAAATAAATCGATATTTCAAGAACTAAAACGATTAAGTATTTATATTTTTTAAAATAACTAATGCTAATTACAGATAATATAGTTAAAGTTACCGAAGAATTGAACTTGATAATTAATTTTTGGGTTACAATTTATATTAGCAGAGACAGGTACCCTTGATATAGTTATCAGTTTGGTGAGTTTTTATCGAGCCTAATTTCGCTCAAACTCATCTCTAGACAATCTTTTGCAATATGATATAAATGTAATCGCTTTTCTAAAGCCTACATACTTTGAATGATATACCTACTGTTCAATCATTAATAATAATAATTATATGCACATGTTACCTTTTGCTGTAAGTTTTATATAAGTCTGTGTACTTGTTAAACAAATATAATAGTACCTATATAATATGTACTTCTAGGATTTAATTTACACTAGAAATTTACTTAATTTAATGATTTATGTGGATAAATAAAGAAATTTTTGAAATAAAAACAAAAATAAAATAAAAATCTTTTGCATCAGATTGATTCTTGTTCCATATATGATCTCTACCACGTAGCGATAAACATTACACAAATTACAATTTCGTATTAAGGCATATATATTTGAGTGTGGGAGGATTTTCAATTTATCATTCATAGCACATATTCATATGAAACAAAATAATAAGATTAATCAGTTGACTTAAGCGTAATTAATGTGAATGCTATAAAAGCACGTAATTGAAATTATATTAGTATTGGAAGTAATATCGCCCGTCCGCGTATTTGTGTTATACATAGGCTATGCACCCCTTTGAGCTTACATAGCTTTTTTCTAACTACTCAGCACATTCTATCATTAGTAATCCAGTCGCCCGTCAATCCACTCAGTCTCCATCCATCCTACATCCACGCTAGTCGGCTGTCTCTTTCCATACAAATTATAATTTTATTTTTTATTTCAATTTCCTTTTTTTTTAAAACATATTTATCCAGACACTCGTAACATTTTTGGTGGCAGCGATAAGGGATTTTAAAAGTCCCCGGTACCGTCTCCTAGTTTACGCGAATTCGACGCGTGTGTAAAAGTGTTAATATCTTTGTGCAAAAACATAAAATAATAATATGTGAAATAAAGAAAAATAAAAGTACAAAGTGTATAAGTGTTAGTGCACCCTAGACCTAACCACGGCCCATACAGTGTCTTCAAAACTTCATTGCTGCATTCTGCTCATGCTCTAGGCAGAGTCCTTCTTCGCCATCAGATCATATCCACTGTCACATATAGCCCTGTGTTGTGACCAGACACGACCACCCAACGATTACGTTGAAAGCTGATCAATACAGCCAACGATCCACAAGGAGCTTCGAGTATCATAAGTGAAATTCAATCCGCAACGGTTATCTACGTCTCGCCATACCTTCGAAGGAATGTTACCCGTCGTTATCGCTTTGTCTGTATTCAAGTAAGTGATGTTTTGCATTTGGTCATTGTGAATATTAAACTTTTAATTACTGTTTTATTTTGATTTAATTTTCTATTGTGAACATTTAATTTTATTTTAAATTTATAATTGTATTATCTGCCTAAAAATTATTTTATCTTTAAAATGTCTGAGAGTAGAGCCCAAAGTCCAAAATTCGAAAGACCAGAAATTGCCGTCACTGACACAGAGGACGATGGCCTTTGTCCTCCTCCTTCTGGACCTACTACTAGATCAATTTCAAAAAAGAAATTAGCAGTGGCGAATAAAATTGAGTTAGATTTATCCACTCTACTTAAATTTATAAAGCCATATGATGGTTGTAGGGAATCACTTAACTCATTTTTAGTCAACTGTAATAATGCCTACGACCTAGCCACAGAACCACAAAAGGATATTTTATTTAAATATATATTGTGCCAATTACAAGGCAAGGCACAAGCCGCGTGCTCTGTAAAAGAGTTTACCAATTGGCCGCAGCTTAAAGAGTTCTTAAAAACACAATTTAGCGAAAGGAAACATTACACCCACGTACTGACAGACCTACAAGAATGTAAACAACAAATTAACGAACCTGTGAGCCAGTATGCTCTTAGAATTGAAACATGTTTATCTCAACTGCTCACAGAAATTTCTATTTCACATGGCCATAAAAATAGGGAAATGATAGGACGTACAGCAGCCATGGAAGAATTAGCCCTCCATCATTTTCAAATGGGTTTGATACCCCGTTTATCAAATATAGTCAGATGTAAATCACCAAAAACACTCAATGAAGCCGTCAACATCGCGATCTCAGAAGAAAAGATTCAACAATTCCTATTTAAACAAAGTTCGTCTACCACACGTCAAGGACGATCTAATACTTCAAGGCCAAATTTCACTTCTCTTTTTAATTCTCGCAATCATCCACTTACATCGAACTCTAATCAGATAAAGCCTAAGTCAAATTTCTATTTCAATCGACCTTCTAATACAAATAACTCCCCTGCAACAATTTGCAGATATTGCAAATCACCAGGACATACCCTGGAACAATGTCGTAAACGAGAATATAACAATAATCGTTTTAAATTTGATCAAAATCAGTCCAGGCTACCTCAACGTGTCCATTTTGCTTCTAACACCCCTAATGACGAATATCCAAATGACTCACATGAAGAAGAAGGCTATGACACTGTAGATGCTCAATCAAAAAACGAATAACTGTCTCGTCCCGGTTTCGTACGGGGCCAAATAATATCAAAACCGACACCGCAAGCTTAATTTCTAAACCCAAATTAACTTCGCCATATGGAAATTATAAGACCAATATGGCAAAACAATTGCAACCATCGCTACATGATGGTCTGCCAAAATCCACTGTATCCGTGCAGCAACGCAGAGCTGTTGGTCTGCCAAAGTCCACTGTATCCGTGCAACAACACAGAGGTGTTGATCTGCCAAAATCCACTGTATCCGTGCAACAACACAAAGGTGTTGATCTGCCAAAATCCACTGTATCCGTGAAACAACACAAAGGTGTTGGTCTGCCAAATCCCACTGTATCCATAAAGCAACATAATGATGTTGGTCTTCCAAAATCTTCCATATCCTCACAGAATGTGAATCATTCGAAGTTTCCTAAATCCAATGTATTTGAAATTACCAATAATCCTGCAAAAATGCTATTACCTCATGTTCTCGTTGAATCTCCAGTATCAGATATCCCATTATCCTTACTCGTAGACTCAGGTTCCTCTGTAAGCCTACTGAAACACTCCTGTATTAAAAAACATCCTCAACTTGTAAAAGAAACAATTCAGTTAAAAGGTATTGATTCATCCGATGAATCCATTCAAACTCGAGGACATTTTCAGCTAAAATTACGTCTACCTAAATCCAGTATATTTCATAAATTTCACGTCATCGATAAAATTCATCTGCCTTACGACGGCATCATAGGTTCTGACATGCTTAACGCCCATAGCTGTAATATAGATTATACTAATAATTCACTACATTTTGGTAAATCAGCTTTAAAACTGTATTTTCATGAACCTGCATATCTAATACCCGCGAGAACTGAAACTGTCATTGAATCCTCTGTTAGAAACCCTGAAATCAAAGAAGGATTAGTCCTTGATCAAAAAATTTCTGAATCACTATTGATTGCAAATTGCTTAGTGCGTGTTAAAGAAAATAATAGAGTAAATATATCCGTAGTAAATACTTCTGAAAATCCTGTAACCCTAAAATCTGATCTTAGCCTTGAATTAATCCCAATCGATATCCCGGAATATAAGGAACAATCAACTGAAGTCATAAATCATATAAATCACAGCAGTAGTTTTACACGGACCAGAGAAGTGCTCAAACAGGTTCGTGTTGATCACCTAAATGATGAAGAAAAAGAAGCTCTTCTAGAACTTTGTTCTGAATTCTCCGATATTTTCCATCTCCCCGGAGAAAACCTTACCTATACAAGTGCCCTGAAACATGAAATCAAAACTAATACCGATACACCCATTCATACTAAATCTTATCGATTCCCAGAAGTTCACAAAACAGAAGTTCGTAATCAAATTAATAAGATGCTAGAACAAAACATTATTGAACCCTCTGATTCACCCTGGTCTTCACCCATATGGGTTGTTCCTAAAAAACTTGATGCATCCAACACGCAAAAATGGCGAGTCGTGATCGATTATAGAAAACTTAACGACGTTACTATCGGTGACACTTACCCCATACCACAGATCACAGAGATACTTGATCAGCTTGGAAATAGTAAATACTTCTCTACATTAGATCTAGCATCCGGGTTCCACCAGATTCTTTTAAATGAAGATGACAAGGTTAAAACAGCCTTTAACGTCCCAGAAGGCCATTTCCAATTTTTAAGAATGCCATTCGGGCTTAAAAATGCTCCCTCTACCTTTCAGAGGTTAATGAATTCTGCCTTAACCGGGCTCCAAGGCATCCGATGTTTTGTATATTTGGATGACATAGTTTGCTACGCATATGACCTTCGAACTCATATGACAAATTTAAAATTAATTTTTCAAAGAATCCGAGATTTTAACTTAAAACTACAGCCAGATAAGTGTGAATTTCTACGTCGTGAAGTCTGTTATCTAGGTCATGTGATTACTGAACATGGTGTTAAACCAAATCCTTGTTGCTGAGCCTCAACCCGAATCACCAATGACTGAAATTCCTCAAGAAATCCTTGATGAATTACTAGGAAGGGATTCTAATTCTACAGATGATGAAATTGTTCATTCTAACCCTCTAAATTCCCCTTCTGTTCCCATAGATACCTTAGCGATACCTGATGAACCTTACTCTCAAACAGAACCAGAACCGCAACCTTCGACTAGTTGGCAAAATCCTGAAACCTTACCTGTATCAACTTACCCAAGTCCAGAAACTCCTCATTCAGTTCCTGAAAGTACATTATTATCCGACGAAACCTATAACAAATTTTTAAAATCACCCGCAAAATTATATGATACATCCATTACAGAACATAATGAAAATTTACTGAAAGGAATACAGAAATTGGTAATAATACCAACCTCATTGGACTTGGACGATCTATGCCCTATGTCCAAGAAGTAATTAGTAATTGTCCAAACCCCGAACGTGATGAGTTTTTGAGATTAGAAAGAAGTTTACATACATTTTTACCTCTTACAATAGACAATAAAACTTATCTTTTCTTATTCACGAAAGTGCATCATTTTGATAATCACTCGTATCCCGATATATTTAAATCCCTAAAATATGCACGTGATGAAATAATCATGTCTTATCCAACAATAAACGAGATTGGTTCATCTGATTTTAAAAACCCTTTCGATAGACACTCGTTTGTTAAAATATATAATATGATAGCTTATCTATTTGATGGAACTAGGATAAGTATCCACATTTATCATAATAATATTATATGTCCTTCACTTAGCGAAATCCCTAAAATCCTTAAAGAAAATCATGACATCCCTATCGCAGGGCATTTAGGGTCATCAAGAATGCTCAGTCGTATCAAAGAGAAATTTTATTGGAAAAACATGTCAAGCGACATCGAAAAATATGTCAAGAATTGTTCATCCTGCCAGACAAATAAAGCCTTACGTAAAATTAATAGAGCCCCAATGGTAATAACATCCACGTCTTTATCCCCATTCGAGAGAGTAGCCCTTGATATTGTGGGCCCTCTGCCTGAGTCTGGCACAGCGAAGCTTAAGTACATATTAACTATGCAAGACGATTTAACAAAGTACTCGATAGCATATCCTATTCGCTGTAACACGGCTGAAGAAGCAAGCGACTGTCTTCTTCATTTCATATCCTTATTCGGAATCCCTAAGCATATACTCACTGATCAAGGCACCAATTTCACAGCTGAACTTTTTAAGAAAACATGTTTAGGTTAGGTACATATGGTTAGGTTTTTAAAATTAAACAACTCTGGTCATCACCCTACCATCCGCAAACGCAAGGTGCTTTAGAAAGATCACATTCAACCCTTAAAGAATATCTTAAATCTTATGTAAACGAAAATCAAGATAATTGGCCTCAATATGTATATACTTCTATGTTAGCATATAATACCGCTGTACATTCAACCACGCACTATACTCCATACGAATTAGTATTTGGTCACAAACCTCACATTCCAAATTCAATTTACAATTCTTCTGATACTACCTATCCCGAATATGTAAGACGATTACAACATCGTATGAAACACGCCCGCGATAAAGCTTTAGAATACATTCATAAGTCAAAAGCAAATTCTAAAACTTATTATGATAAACGCACTCGTCCTGTTGAGTATAAGGTAGGAGATTACGTCCTGTTAAAAAATCATCTAAGATTACGCAAAGCCTTATCTCCTGTATGGAAAGGTCCATACAAGGTCGTTAAAATACATGGTAATCATACATTATCATTACTTATAAATAGACGTCATGTGAAACACCACTATGACGAAGTCAAACATGTAGAAGTACAGGAAGTGCATTCTTCTTCTTAGAATAGATTTTTACTATACTCGTATTTACATTAATTTTTTCCTTTACATTTTATAGTATATCAAGGAATATAAATTTCTAGGAGTAATTCCATCTCTATATTTTATTTACAGCATACTGGCCCAAGGTCACCAAGAATATGTCCAACCAATCAACTCAAGCTCTGGTATCTACTTTGATCCAATTGGTGAACTTAAAATTAATATTGGTTACTTAGACGTAGTTATCCCATTTGATATCTCACACATTGAACCTCATATTCAAAACATTAATTCTATATTAGGTACAGTTCGTTTTTTATGCAGTCAAATCCAAATTGAAACCGCAAGTAACTTAGAGTGTCATAACGTTTTAGAACCACTCACAGTTAGATATAACGATATAGTTTCCGAATATTCTTCCATTGCTCATTTATTAAATAATAACAGATTTAAGCGTGGGGCATGGCTAGGTGGTATAGGCACACTTTCAAAAACAATCTTTGGGACTCTAGACGAAGACGATGCTGTCAGATATGACAACGCTATACGAAGTATCCAAATGAATGAGAAAAGTCTGGGTTCATTAATGAAGGAAAATATTTTAATAACAACCTTTACTTTGTCAAAAATTAATAATACCATAAATAAAATAAAATTTAATGAAGACAGGCTTAATGAAGCTATTGACAAACTCTCGTTAACTTTAAAAAATCTATCAATTATTTCTAATGATTTAAATACGAAATCAAAATTAACTCAATCTTAAACACTCTAGAAACCTCCATACTCACTTTATCTTTCCAATTAGAAGACATAATAAATGCTATCATGTTTAGTAGTCAAAACATCCTTCACCCTGCTATAATACCACCCACACAGTTATACCAAGAGCTTGTCGATAACTATAGATACTTACCTGAAAATGTAAAATTACCTGTAAGCCTAGAATTAAGTAATATTCATATATTAATAAACGTATCTAGAATAGTTTGTTATAGTTTAAATAATAAGATAGTTTTTATACTAAGTATACCGTTAGTGTCTCCCAAAGTATATCATTTATTTCATAATATTGCATTGCCGACTCCTCATAATAGTGCTAAACCAAAATCGTTTAGTTTTATAATTCCTAGCAGTAAGTACATCGCAATGACCAAAGATAAATTAGAATATTGTAATCTTGACTCACTAAAAGAATGCAAAGCGATAAGCCCTCGCGACTACATCTGTGACATTATGAGCGTATTTTCTACTAGTGCAAATCCCAGTTGTGAAAGTGAGCTAATGTCAAAAGTTATTAGTGTTTTACCAGTGCAGTGCCAAACGGATTTTATTTACGGAAATATAGATATATGGAAACCACTTTCCAATAATAAATGGATTTATGTACAATCTGTAAGCAATAAACTATATATTGAATGTCCCACTCAAAGAAATCTAGAAATAAATATTATTGGGACCGGAATTGTAAAAATCCTTAATAATTGTATTGCATATTGTAAGAGTACCAAATTATTTCCTAAATTAAATAGTATTAAGATTAATATCTCTGTATCCCACTCTGATTTTAATATAATAAATGATTCCTGCTGTAGTTTAGATAAGTTTAAAAAAGAGATAAGTAATGAACCTCGTATAAAACTTCAAAATTTTGATTTAGACATTTTCACCATGGAAACAAAATCTAAGTTAAAATCCATATCGGATGAAGCCAATAAAATTATAAACCAACATAATATAATTAAATATGAGGCTCATTACTCCATTATATTAATCTTAATAGCATGTATTATTTTTATTTACTGTGTAATTAAGTTGTTTATTTATATTAAATTGCACAGCCGCCTGTCCTGTCACTTTCCTAAGTTTTTCCAATCAACCCCAGTAGAACCACCCGAAAGTCAAACACCAAATCCAGATTCTATCATACCTATTAAAATTCATAAACGTCAGATAAATCCGGAAAATATTCCCAGTCCTAACATTAGAAGAAACATATAAGATTAAATACGTTGTTTTCCTAAACTTCGAAATTTTAACCCCGAAGTTTAGTCCACCCCAGGGAGGTGTTATACATAGGCTATGCACCCCTTTGAGCTTACATAGCTTTTTTCTAACTACTCAGCACATTCTATCATTAGTAATCCAGTCGCCCGTCAATCCACTCAGTCTCCATCCATCCTACATCCACGCCAGTCGGCTGTCTCTTTCCATACAAATTATAATTTTATTTTTTATTTCAATTTCCTTTTTTTAAAAAACATATTTATCCAGACACTCGTAACATTATTATTATTAATTTGAATCTTTTTAAACCACAAAATAAGTGAGCACGATAGCAACTGTATTTTTGAATGATTGATTTAGATTGATGAAGATTGTTCATTTTTTTTCTTCTTTTCTGAAAAATGTTTTTGATTTTTATATTGTATTTATTTAGAATTTCAGACCTTAGGAGGGGAGCATTTATATAAACTTACATAATATGAACTACGCGGGCAAAGTAGCAAAAGCTAACGGAAAGCAATGTAATATAGAAGATCAATTAATATAATTATTTCAGGTAATTCTTAATATTTTTCCCGGAAGGGTTTTAATTTTTTTACAAATCACGATAGCATACTAAATTTTTTTGTTTATTACACTTCGATAATAGTACCAGAAATGATATTATGAAAATTTTAATTATACTACCATTTCATGTTTCAATCCCTATCTATTACATGCTCCATCAATCTTATTTTTTTAGTCTGACAATGAATGAAAAGATTACTAACAATAAAATTTCTCATTGAAATCCGTCCATCCATTCTCGAATTATACGCTATTTAACAGTCACAGAAAAAATCTAAAAACAGTAGATTTCGCTTCTATTACGTTTGGGAATTCTCCGAATAAAATTTCTCCGAAGATATTTGATGTACAATTTTGATTCTGCTACAATTTTATTATTTGCTAACATTAGGTAATATCGCACGTAGCTAGTTAAGTCCATTAACATCTGTAAGCATTTCCTTTAAATATTTGTACATTATAAAGTACTTATGAATCTTTGACTTATAATTTAATCAAATGATATAGAATTGGCTGTTTTTATAAAAAAATGGAATACCTAAATATTTTAAATGTTCAATTCAGAAATTTCCAGTTTGGAGTAAATATTTCTTAGACTTAGACATTTTTGTCTGTGAATAAAGAGATAGAAAGAATAGAACTTGATAGAACGAGATAGAAAAAATAGAAATAGTAGTTTTTTTTTAATTTATAAATAAATTAAATAAGTCATTGAAATTCGTCAGACACAAAATGAACAAAAAATATGATTATGATATCATATTATCATACATATATTTAATTTTAAACATCTTTTAATGTTTTTTCGTTTTTCTAAATAAACTTATTCAATATTAAACATTGAATGATCATAATATATAATAGTAATGTGTTATTTGTAAACGCAATAGGTAGGTATAGTTAGAAGGTCCATATTATGATTTTCTCGACACAGCCGTTTGATACATTACAGTGATTGTTATCGAAACCATTTATAGTTTTTATATCTCAGTTTCACGTGACTTTCTTATCTTTAAAAGATTGGGTATAAAGTAATCACAATATGATTTCTTTGAGTTGATAGGCAGATGTAAACAATGTATAACATCTAAAATTCACAATGTTGATATACGATATTGTATAATATATGCGTGTTTATCAATAAACCTAAAAATTTTATTATGTCAGGAAACTCGAATATGAAACACCTCCAGGTAAATTTGCTAAGAAATCTATTGTTAACTGTAACGCCGGCGTGTCCGCGTTCATTGGGGGACTATTGAATATTAATTTCATTGCTATTATGTGTCTAACGTCTAGCTCTGCTTATTGTACCGTACATTACAGGTTCGTTTTACGCGCACGGTAAATATATTACGTGTATACTGTGGTATATTATATTGTGTTTAATAAGCAGGTACCACTAGGTATCGCTCTAGGTTGGAACATCAAAAAAATACACAGTAAAATGGGATCAAATCCCTGCTTAGTAAATAATAAAAGAGAAAATAATATCAGGTTTATTTTAAAGAAAAGGTCTTTGTAAAATATAACATCATTCGAATAGCGCGTCTTCGTGAAGGCTGAAAATTTAAGCTCCTTTCTTTGAAAGGATTTTATAAGTACGATTTTACAAATAGTTTGACTAAAGCTTCTAGCAAAAAGATCGAGCTATAACTACTTTGAAATTAGTTTCTGTTCAAGTATAATTCGATTACAAAAATGAAACTACCCTACTAAATATTATTCCAAGAGCTATCAAAGTTTTATCTTTCAATATAAATAAATATTATTTTTAAATATACTGAATAGTATTTTTCATACTAAATAAAACACATACATAGGTATAATTTTAAACATATACAATATAACCTTAAAAAATAAAGCTGAAAGTAAAAGAAGCATCTAATGAAAAAATTGATTTCGTAGTTTTGATCCATCGTTTTTTGCTTTAATCGGGTCCAAAATTGAAATTACTAGATGTAAGAATAATAATTTACTATCAAAAATCTATTTAGAACTACGAATTAATAATTATTTATTCGTAGATATAGAATTATCTGGTATGCATGTTAAAATAAACTATATTTAAAAATTAGTTAAAAGATACTTTAGGTACTTACTAGACAACTTCTTTTCTTACTAGAAAATGCTCATTAAATATTTAAAACATTGAATAATTAAGTAGATAAAAGTTTCCCCTTATGTCTCCTGACGGGATTTGATACTATTCCCTTCTCACAAGAATGATAAACGTCAAAACTTTTAGTCCCGTTTCATGAAATCAAAAGGGACGAAATAATATCTATTTGAATTCTCAACGTTAAGTTATATGCTTCTAACGAATAGTGTGTATTTATTACTATGAAACTAACCGCGGCTCGTCAATTATTACATAAAATATCTATTTTATAGTCGTTTTATTTTTATGTTTCTTTATAACGATATACGACAACTTTGTTTGTGTATAGAAATAGTAACAATGGAAAACATTTCTTATAAATATATTACATCAATTTTATAAAATCTGAAAAATTATGATTATAACATTTTCGCTAAGCGTTAAAAAATAATTATAAAAAGAAAAAAAAGGTATGTTTAAAACAATATAAAATATTAAAAATACTAGCTTAGTTTGTATAGAATTCTTTGTAATATAAGATGGGAGGCCATAGAATATTTTAGCAAGATTAATGATAGCGTGAAGTTTATGCTGTTTTGTTGTGCGGTTGGGAGCGGGAAATTGATTACAGTCGTTAGGTATCTATAATAGTGAATTGTTTAGATTACTTTGAAAATGCCTATAGACCTGTTACGAAGATATATATCATTTCGAACCACAATTGAGATTTAAACTTTTTCAATTGATAAATCTCTACTAAAGTTATATTTTTATTAATATTAATTGTTGGTTTGAACAACTTTTATGTAGACGCTAAGCTATATATTATTTTTGGGATTAAATTGTCAATAATATACTGAGTTTATGGTTAGACTTGCATTAGTTATCCCCTTATAAAAATAAATATAAATCGGCGAAAAAATCCCCCAAAAGATTTTTTTTTGAAATTTTATTTAAAATATATTAATAAAAGTTAGTTATCTCTCATTCTCTCGTTTCAGTTATACAGTAATGAACTTTCGTTAGAATTTTGAAGTTGTTCTCAACTTCACTGACTTGACACGGTTATCTTCTAGTATCTCTGTGTTCCACAACTAAAGTTTCACACATCAAGTAGCGCAGTGAGAGGCACGTGTCGGATCTCTTCTTAATAATGTAAGGCATATAGAATCTGTTGCTTAAATTTTATATCTATAGGAAAATATTACCTTAAAATGATAAGATAAAGACAATGTAGCAAACATATATCGTGCTTTTTACTTATCAAGACATTATCATAGTAAATATTATCATATATTTTGAATATATACATTAATATAAATTTACCTCATGCGACCAATGTGTAGTAGTACAACTCATTTTCTTTATAATATGCGTCCTTACGTATATATTTATTATTTACTGATATATAATCAAATCATAGAAACTACAAACGGTATTAACAAAATGTCATGCTATGTCATAAGATAATACTTCAGTTAGGAATTAAATGGTTTCTAAATATTATATTAATACATATTCTGCATATCTATTCTATACATATAATAAAAGTGTAACTGATAGCTGTCTGTTTCATGGAAGATATTTACAAAAAACATTGGAGGCCTTAATTTACGCAATAGAACCCAAAACAATGATTTTTAGAATTTTTGTCTGTTTGTCGGTTTGTCTGTGCGTTTGTGCGCGCTAATCTCAGAAACGGCTAAACCGCTTTGCCTGCGGATATGGATGATTTCACTAATATATTGTTGTAAACTTCACTTAACATTTAGTATTTGTTTTATTTCAATCGGTTTATAAATAAAAAAGTTACATCAATTTAAAGTATCACCTAGGGACGAACCCGAGCGGAGCGAGGGTGAGTCGCTAGTTTATCTCATACATCTGTAAATAAAATTTTGTTTGCCTCCTCCTATTTATATTGTTATAAAACGAGAAGCGTGAGAAACAATGGTATGACATGATTTTTGCTTTTATCTCAGTACATAAAGTGGTTCTCGAGGGATCAGTACTTTATAAATTGGACTGAAATTATACAACATACTTGAAAACATACAATATGTCTACGGAATCCTTTTGTATATTGTTGTCAGTTACCGAAGTTTTCTAGTGCTTTTTCGTGTTTTTAGATTTTATAAACCGAATAAATAAATATAATCCACAAAATTATATGAATGTAAATAATCGCCTTAGCGGTATTATTGATAGTAAAGTATACGTACTCGTAAGTGAAACTTACATAAAGCTTCATGGTGTTTTTGCTATATTTAATCAGTAAGCTTAACCGATGTAAAGTACAAGGACACAAGTAATTTGTCCTTCTTAGCCTAACCCAGATACTTTCCATGCTACACTAAATTAAAGTGGGTTTATTTGTAGTGACATAAATATATTTTTGCAAGAACAGCTTTTTAAGTCATATTTTGTTTGTCTGATGCTTTCTAATTAAATGTTTACTTTTTAATGCAAAAGTCATATACTAAAAATAACAAACTACTAATCGCTATTTATGATGATCTCTCTATCAGCAGTACAGAAGATGTACTGCGCCGACCCCAAAAGATTGGAAAATGGGCAGGGAGAAGAAGAATGATGATCTATCTACTCAATAAAAGAAAAAATGATAAGAAATTTAAACGACTCTAACATATATATAACGGTAATACTTTCTTAGATTTACGCGAATGTTTGACATTATTAAATAAAACTATCTTTTCGGATTATTTCGCGGATTTATTTTATAATTATAATTATAATTAAAATTAGAAAAATGTTTAAAGTTAAAAAATATTGTAAAGTATTTGGTGCATTTTTCAATTATAATTATAATTAAAATTAGAAAAATGTTTAAAGTTAAAAAATATTGTAATGTAATTGGTGCATTTTTCATTTTGTTAATTGTGGGTAGGCTGTCTATAACAACTATACATTCAAGACATGTAACACCTCAGTCTCTCCCGTGACCATGGATGCTGTAAAGCATTCGAAACGTCGGGAACCAAAATTCAAAATAAATCCGCGAAATAATCCGAAAAGATAGTTTTATTTAATAATATATATAACGGATCATATTTTGTATTTATTTAGATAAGGTTTTGCTTTTCAAGTTTATCTATATAGGTGTTTTATTGAAACAATGCAATTTTTATATCTTTTCCGAAAAAGCCGAACGACGCTCGGACGCCCAGGAACATACCTAATATATTAAATAGGAAAGTTTGTTGGATGGTTTATTGGTTAGTTTAGTATTGTAGTAGTTCTTTCGTTTTTTATGCATAATAAATGAAGGTGACATTCCCATGGGATATTAGTATAATGCAAAAACTTTAGTAGAGAACACACTAGGTGAAGTTAATGATTAAACATAGCTAAGTTGCGTTATACATTTATAATGACTAGTGTTTGTCCAATAGTTGAAATTCGACTATAATATTTTTTTTATTATTAACTAGCGACTACTAACCCTTGCTTCGCTCGGGTTCGTCCCTTGATATTCGTCCCCTGCTAGCTTGCTTCCCAATACAAACTTTCATCCCCATTTTCACCCCCTTATGGTATGATTTCCGAGATAAAAAGTATCCTGTGTCCTTTCCAGGATCTCAAAATATCTTCTTACCAAATTTCATCTAAATCTGTTCTGTAGGTCCAGAGATTACCCCCAAACTCGTCACATACTCACAAACTCACAATCTCACAAATTCACAAACTTTACCTCTTTATAATATAGTATAGATAATACTAAAGCTCTTTATGTATAGATACCTATTAGATTGTAGTAGTAGCCCAGCGGTAAAGCGCTCGCTTAAACGAGTGAAGCGGGTTAACATCCCTGGTTTCGCACCTTTGATATTTTTATGTGCGAATCATTTCTAATATTATGATTACCATTGCCTTACGGTGAAGGAAAACATCGTAAGGAAACCTAGATGTCTGATAGGACCTGAAAAGTTTTCGAAAGACATGTGAAGTCCACCAGTGTCTATGGCTTGATCTCGTATTGAAGGGAGGCCGTTGCCCAGCAGTAGGACGTTAAAAAGGGTTGAATAGATTACATTGTATGATTAACTAGCGACTCACTCTCGCTTCTCTCAGGTTCGTTCCTAGGTACGTTTTAACGGTTAGTGTGGAATAAACAGTCGATCCCTTGCTCAGTGAAAAACAAAACAAATCTACTTAGTTGCGTTTAGGCAGCGTTTTCGTTGAAAGCTCCCAGACAGCTTATTTTTTTTCGACATCTCCAACAAATATCGTTATATTTTACCTAATGTATACAAAAACTTAACAAATTATATACTAAAATTTTTCTCGAGAACCATTCTATCCATTGGTGAAAACAACATGAAAATCGGTGCAGTAGTTTTTGAGTTTATCGCGAACAGACAGACAGACACACGCGGCGGAGGACTTTGTTTTATAATACGTAGTGATGTAGTAATTAGCCTATGTAACAAGCTGTAAAAATTGGATACTTTAAAATGTTTATTTTCATATCTACCTAAATTCATATAATATGTTCCATAATCAATAGTTTACGCCCATGTGCGCAATTATTTTCCAAACAGTGGACAGATTGTAAGGGTCCATAAAGTTTATCGAGAACAAAAACAAGTACCCTAAATAATGGAAGAAGCAATTAATCTTATCTTAATACCGGAGTTATTTTTCTCGCTAATTTTTACGTAATCGCTTATCTGATACACCCTTGTCTCATTTATCTCGTTCCTATCAATCTCAAGGGTCTAATCGCAAAACCTTCATTTGTAATGAAATGTAAAATTTAAGAAATGTAAAAAACGTAAAACATCGTGGGAAATAATGACTATGTAATTTTATTATATTATTTAGCGTTATTAATAATTTTTGAACTAGTAACAACTACCAAAACATATTTTAATTTCTATCATTTGGAACTTTTTAATGATAATAATAGTAAATTGGAGTAAATAATTTCTATATTTAAAGAGATACAGTGGTTGAGTGAAAAATAGGATTTAATGTCATATATTATTAAAAATTATATGAACACTTTAACGTTTAGTTTTAACGTTTAGTATAGATTTCTCAGAGATGAGATATTTTACATATGTAAAAATAAATATATGTAAAAATAAATAAATGAATATGTTGGTACATTAACACACAGCACCATTTCGTTCCATGGTAAGCTACGACGCTTGTGTTATGGATACCAGATAGTTGATACGCTACACATATATACCTTTCAATACATACATATTATAAATATAAATACCTATGATTGGAGTACAAACATTCTTGCTCTTCATACAAATGAATGCCCCCAGCGGGACTCTAACCCGCGATCGCTTGCACAGCCAGACGTCACTACAAACTGAGCCAAATGTGTCGTCGTAAAGAGTATCCTATATGTTGACCCGGATAACCAGCTATCATCATACCAAATTTCATCAAAATCTGTCCAGTATTTTTCTTGTGACGCGGTCACAGATAGATAGACACTAGACAGACAGAAAAAAAAACTAAAAACTATAGATTCGGCCTCTGTATCGATAATAATGACTATCTCTATAAGATTTCCCAAAAAATATTTAATGTACAGATTCGATTTAGTATTTTATTATATGTAAGTATAGATACTGTACGAAAACTATAACGGTTAAGTATCTGACAATGAATAATGTCATTCAAGTTAATTTTTTGTCCGTTAGGTCATTATTTTCTTTACGCTCAGCGCATTTACTTAGTAAAGTGGAAGGCTCACCGAGACTTAATTGTATTACAGATATTGTAAAATTAGATTCACTAACAATTTCCATGTTATTTTACGGAAGTATCAAATTACTAAGGGTTGAAATACTTTCCCCCCAACGTGCGTTCACCTTGTCGTGGTGGAGGGGCTCAGTAGTGCCCGGCAATCCAGCCGGGCGCGAAGCCAAGAAACGCACAGGGAGGTAGCCCGCTTCGGTGGGCGGTGGGAGGTGGCCCTCTTCGGAGGACGAGGTACCATGCGGGTTGCTCCTTGTACTTCTCTGATAGCAGAGTGGACCTTGGAGCAACCCCATGGTTGTTGTGGTCTGCTTCGGCAGACCTGCCGTCGGGGTGTCGTAGTTGAATGCGTAAGCGATCCTGCGACGCCCCATTAAGACGGGGGAAGGTTTTGTTGGGTTTTAGTGGGTAGTACTGGTTTCGCCGGTGAGTCCCACACCTCGTGCGTAAATGCATTTCCCAACGTTAAAAAAAAGGGTTGATATACTTTATAATTCTTTTTATGTTAATTTAATATTAAAAACATTTATGCAGTTGATGTTTATGATACCTACCTATCATTCAAATTTTTAGAAGTTTGTTTCAAAATTCGTTGTTGTTGAAAATTCGTTAGCCTTATAATACGCAGCAGAATAACGGAGTAATGTTTTTATTATAATTATAATAATCATATAATATTCGAAGCAAGTTCAGAATAAATTTACAATTTGGTGTATATAATTGGGGTTCTTTATGCTATATTATGTTTTCTCCTCGCCATAGACAAACAAATCGTTCCCAAAATACCTTGTAGAGTTCATCCCACTTTAAGGGTGAATTGACCTCAATGACATTGCTTTACTGGGTTTAAAAAGCTATTTCATTTCCTATTATAAATCAGCTCCATTTTAAAACGACACGGTTACGAAAAGGGCAAATTGCTCACAGGCAGTTAATAGCACACTTATGCTAATTTTATTACTCAACTCGATCTCGAACAACATTGTTCACAGGTTTTTAGTGTGACAAAGATTAAAGCTTTAATCGTTTTGTTTGTTCGTAAGTAAAATTATCTACATACATTATGTTAATTGGCGGTGGTATTGAAATAATATGATCTCTTTTTCACTAATGTTAGAAAAAATCGATTTCTTATTCCCCTCAAACGTTTACTTCGTGATATTATCGTATTATTTAAGAGAAAACTTATTATTAATCTAAATAATTGAAAACCTTAACAGTCGAGGGACTTAAAAAATTAAATGGCAATTACTTGAACTAAGACTTAAAAAATTAAATGGTAATTACTTGATATCAAGGCCAAAATATTTTTTAGAATCAAAGTAATAGGAAAAGTTGTAATATAATTCAAAAAATCATATTAGATGAAAATAACTTTTATAATGAAATTCCTGCAATATCCGTCTGTAGTTGAAAATCTTATATTTCAGCATATATGCGTAAGTTCATAGCAAAATAAAAATAAAAACAGACTAAATTAGTTTTAGTAAGTCAGTGGGATATCAGGTAATTAGATTGGACCCCGCTGTAGCAAAAGTAAGATGTTTTCGGTCCAATTTTACTACTCTAGACTAATAACACAGACATGGGACGCAAAGACAAAATCCGTCTTTGATATATTTCCACAAAATTTAGGAATAAACGTATTTCAGTAACTATATACTTATTTAAATATAATAAAGTTCTTCATAGTTCTTTGATACAAATTGACCTTTAGAATTCGGCAAACTCGAATACTCCAATTTTGCATAACAACAGAAACGAATAAAATGTGAAATCGAAAACCAATTTCTGATATTGAGTGATGTGATCACGCATACAAATATATATCACAACTCGATGGAATAAATTAAGCGGGGACGCTTACAAAAGACGTCTTCGCAGTTTTTTTGGCAATTTCTTTTAGACATGAAAATGATGAAGTGGCTATAAAGCGTACACCAAGTCTATCAGAAATGACTCGAGGGACGTTAGAATTCCTTTAATATACTAATGGCGGCGATAAAATGTTCTAAGGTCACTAGGATGTGGTGATTTCCGTGCAAGAATGGACAACATTAAGACGAGTGACGTAGAACAGTTTACCCTGTTTCTTGACTACATAAACAGTACATATAATACATTACACTATACATTTATTACGTCAGTGATGCAATCCTCTCTCTGATGGTGCATTAAGTTTTAAATGCATTGGAAGTGTAGGAAATTTTCACTCGCTTTACGGGGAAGAAAAACATCGTAAAGACACGTGAATGTCTGAAAAAACTTATAAAATTTTCGAAAGACATATGAAGTCTACTAACCCGCACGCCAACGTTATTTGCTATAGCCAGATTTCCTCGATTTGATGCCGAGGAAAAGCCGTGCCCATCGGTGGGACATTAAAAAGACCTGATAACAAATACCACGATTTATGCTGCAAAATAAACATTCATTTAAGAAACATTGTATCTGCGTCTTAGACAAAAATAAATGATATTATATAACATTAATTAAAAATGAATAGTCTTTTGTATTAAGTAATAAGAACGACTAAACTTTTTGATCATTTGCCATTATTTTTTATAAAATATAGCCCGTCGTCTTATATTTTGCATTATTATTTTGCAAGGTGCCTGTGATGAGGCAAAGCTTCTACTATGTCACAGCTAAAATACATACATAGCGTGGAACAGATAGACCATATATTTTATATATATACATAGGTATATATTATGAGTTGTTGTATTATAACGTTTTTCCCGTGGATATGAGATAATCCCCCGCGGTAAAAAGTAGCCTACACACGAGTATGTCACTCTCCAGCCCTCCAACTTTGTTCACACAAAAAATCACTCCAATTCGTCACTCTGTTTCGATGTAAAAGAAGGAAGAATGTTTATATTTATAATATGTATGTATTTAAAGTTTATATATGTGTAGTCTATCAACTATCTGGTATCCATAACACAAGCCTAGTAGCTTACCATGGAACCAGATGGTACTGTGTGTTAATGTCCCAAAATATTTATTATTATTATTAAGGACAAATAAATAAATAAATACACTTTTACATTTATAATATTAGTAAAGTATGGATTATTTCTCATATTTATTTTATTTTATTTTAATACTTGACGATTATAATATCCGATAAATTCTTATTTTAAAACATGTTTTAATCAATACATGGGCAAAATCCTTATATTACCATAAGGGCCTTAAAAGCTTAGTATGGTACTTAGTATAGGAGTCCAGGCTGAAATAAAACAACTATTTACATCGATATTTTACAAAGAATTTATATTAGAAGTAACCGTATTACTGACCGCAATACATATCCAAAGGAGACATTTTGTAATAAAATATAGCATTTACAACGTCTGTACCCTAATTACTCAGACACTTTATTGGTTTTATATTTGTAATGACCAATAAATAATTTATGACGGATTTTTCGCTTGTCTAAATTAACTACTAATATTTAGGTTATAAGTTCATGGGAATATTTTGAATATTTGTTATACCGTATCTTATGGTGAAATTATCGACTAGCAAACATCGTAGAGTAATGAAGTACATCTGTGACTACCACTAACTACTTTGCAGTAAGTTGGGAGGTTGTGGGCTCGATTTCACAGGAGACGACTGCTCGTTGCTTATATAGACTTTATAGGTACATATGTGCCCTGGTTTATTTAACACATAGTGCTAAGCTTATAATGGATGAATCAATCGCTATAAATCACAAAAATTTCCATCATTTTCTGATAACAATAGTTTTCTATTGATCCAAAGAATAATAAATCCACTATTTTGATTTTATATGAAGGTGCACAACATATCTAACAAAGTTAACTCATTGTAATTTTTTATATAGTGACATTCGGTCTTTTCGAATTTAAAGTTATATTTTTCATTATTTTTATTTTGTTTAATAACAGTTTTAATAATACGAAATACTCTTCGCTTTATTACGAGCTATGGCTCTGGAATCGGAAATTAAAACTGGCCACTCGCAATATAGATGTTTTATTGCATGGCTATTTGTAAGCAATGTTCAATGTTCAAGCGTGCTATTTTTATATAATGACATTCTACACTCACAATAATGTAATACTATTAAATCACAGAATTTTGATGTTCATTATTCTATCATTTTTAAATTACCTCATAACCTCATATAGCCTCAGGCAAACATAGGCTAGTGAGTCCCATATAACCACCTGTATTTATACAGGTGGTATGCGTAAATGGGTTTCCCAACATTAAAAAGAGGCTATATAGCCTTTACTACACCCATAACCACACAAAATACCATATAAAATATGTTTAGGTATATTTGGTTAACACCTTTTGTCTTCTCACATAAGCTCGTGACCTAAAATGCCTACTTTACAAACTTCTCAGAAGGCTTGAAAATTGAATTTCTATAAACTAATATCGTTGTTCAAAAGTGTGTTAAATTGTTTGACAAACTGAATTTTGCTAATTTCAGTATATTTATGAACTAAATAATAAATAATTTTGTTAATAAGGTACATAATTTATTAGTATTTATGCACTAAAATTAGGTATAAACATTAATAAACTTTAAAAAAATTGGTATCTATTTATTTTTATACCGTATTATTATAGGTCGTAAAAAATAAATGTTGCTCAATGCAAAAGTGCAGAAAATTTAACTGGCGCGCTTAATTGCCATAAACAAAAATGGAATTGGACAAAAAGAATGAAAAAAATGAGTTTTCATTTTTCATCTTTGGTTAAAACTGAATGAAGGTTTTAACATTAATCAATCAACATTTTTACGTTTTATGTTAATACATTTCTTAATAAATTAAACCTTAATTTAACACAATAATTTCTCAATACACTACCACGTACAGGACGCACGTACACGACAGATACGTACCAAAAAAAAATGTAAATTATTTTTATAGTTATCTAATATGGATGTGTATTTCTATACATATAATAAAATTGTAACTAAGCCGAATCTGTACATTAAATATTTTTTGGAAAATCTTATTGAAATAAACATTATTATCGATACAGAGGCCGAATCTATAGATTTTAGAATTTTTGTCTGTCTGTCTGTTACCGCATCACAAAAGAACCACTGGAGGGATTTTGATGAAATTTGGTACGGTGATAGCTGGTTATCCAGGTCAATATATAGGATACTTTTTACGGCTGGAAAATGTCTCATTTCTGAGAAAACATACAAAAACTGCAATGTAAGAGTATACCTACTAATATGTATAATATAAGAATTTGGTTTTTGGTCATCTGACCGATTGACTGAGGCGAAACCGCGGGCATTGCTAGTCATATTATAAACTTTTCTATCTTAATTTGATAGCACAAATATAGGTATACGATAAGGTGCGATGATATATTAGACTATTTTTCAACATTTACCGTGTATTACAGACTATTAGGATTATCCTTAAAATTGGCGAACCTTGGGTTTTATTAAAAAACATATAGGTATGTATTGTAGTCATAAGTTTAAAACATTTAACTACGATAACTCTTATACAGGCTGGAACGAATGGATGGGACATGGAAGAAAAGTACCTAAAATATTGAAGTTATCAAGGAAACATTGCATTATTTAAAAAAACTATATTTAAAAAAAAAGCTTCTCTGAACCGGGAATTCATATTTACCTATTAGATATTCATATCTTAAAATATTGTCTGCTGGCACCGATTTCGAAAATATCTGATTAGGTATCTATTCTAAGTGAAAACCCCCGTTTAGTAATTTTTTATATTTTAGTGCCTGAAAGTCGTTTTTTTTGTTTATATTTTCTATTTTTAGTTAGACGTAATAAACAGGTAATTTGTAAGAAGAAAGTTTTTTTAATAACGTATTCGATTAAGCAATAATTAATTATTTATTTAAAAAATCATTTATTTGTTGATTTTTATTTTTATATATTTTATTTGTTGAGTTTTAAAAAAACCGCTCGAGAGATTTCGATAAAGTTTAAATAGGACTACCAGGAAAGTATACCCTTCGAAACGAAAAAAAAAGATCCAAATCGGTTCAGGTGTCTTCGAGTAATCGATGAACATACATAAAAAAAAGATTCCGACGAATTGAGAACCTCCTCCTTTTTGGAAGTTGGTTAAAAAATGTTAGAATTTATGGTAGTTCAACTTATATACGTACATATGTATATAACGGTTATATACATATAATACTTATAATAAAACTGTAACAGAAATAAATGTGTTATTTTAACATTTAAAAATTTCTTAAAGAATTTTTAGGATCTTTGTCTTTTAAATATTTTTTGGTTAATGTTTTTAAGTTGGTCTGTCCATTCCTTTTATTTAAGTACTTTTCAAGCTCTACGTTCTTTGTACGTCCATACAGAAATGGAATTGTTCGCTCATGCCATTTTTGTTACTGGAATTGCTTTGTATCCATCTTTTTATGACAGGCTAGACATTTTATTATTTTATATCCAATATATCATATGTCTAATAATGTACATAGGTATAAATAGCAACGATAAGTATAACAATTCTTATGTATTTTATTACTAGCGTTAACTTGCGGCTCCGCTCGCACAGTACATTAATCACCAACATATCATATACTAAAACCTTCTCCGGAACACGGTACATCTTATGGTATGAGTATTATTTCGATCGGTTCAGTAGTATCGCAGTATAACCGAACAAAAACCGAAAAAAAATTGATTTACTAGGTAAATATTTACTTTAATCTGAGGCAGAAAAAACACGACATAGAAAATTGTCCTATGGTAGGCATCCTATAAATTAAACAAAGTGAAAAAGGACTAAACGGTAATTAATTAATTTCAGAAGTAATTAGTTCATTTTTCATCCAGTTGAGCTGAGACATGACATATTTTCGCATTACGCCGGTGAAAGTTTCGGTAAATTAAAAAAAAATTGAAAATATTTGTGACTTTATTTTATTGTAGTAGTTCTTTGGAACACTACTTCACTTATCTTCTTTATTTTTGCATAATTGTTCCACTCCTATTTATTCAAATTGACGTTGAAATAAACAAAGAAATAAACTCTCTAGCAATCCTTTAGATTTAAAAAATCCATATTATTTTTTCTTTATTGGCTGCAAAATTGTGGAAAACTCGCATTAATCATGGCTAAGCGTATGTGAAATCGATAACTCAAGCTCACACCTGCCGTAGTAGAATAAATGTTTGCTCGATATTGAAGACCAAGTAATTCTCCACTGCACGTTGAGTGCATATAAATATGTCCGTAAAACCTTTTACGTTCAATTAGACTCCTTTTATTTAAATCAAGTCATCGTGGCTGTATATATATAAATGGAGGTATAATGCTGTTTGCAAAACAACTTGATGTTATAAACTTGCCTTAACTTTATTAACAGGACCATTGGATAAAGAAAAACTATTAAGGTTTCATGCTAGGGTGTATAGTATTTCTAGACTTTCTGTGTAAATGTCAATAAAGGGCACAGACTGCTGTTCTCACCGGTTTTAATTGATATTGGTTATCCAATACTATATATTACATAAGTGTTAAGGTGGCTAATTCGTTCATGGTGTTAAGTATGCTTGAAACAATAGAATGAAATTTGGATAGATTTTTAATTTAGGAAATTTTTAACTGTGTATTAATATATATATATATATATATATATATATATATATATATATATATATGTTACTTGTGTAAAAGTTCTACAAACAGAAATTAACTTATAATAAGCTTTTAACACTTGGATTCACCTCTAGGAAAAAAACAAACCTATCCCACGGGAATCACACATTTTCCAAAATAAAAAGTAGCCTATGTGTTATTCCAGACTATAATATATCTCTGTGCCAAATTCCAGATGCGTTCAGCCGTTGTGGCGTAAAAGAGTAACAAACATCCATACTCACAAAATTTCACATTTATAATATTAGTATAGAAATAGATTATAATATTAGTATAGAAGTATAGATTTAATACATACATAACTAATTTGCATGAGAACGTTATGTACATTTTTATCTCATTTTTATTACGGTATAGATACTTTTATTACGTTACCGATAAAACACACATTACTTTTATACCATAATAATAATTACAACTTAAGATTCAAGTCGAGTTAATTTTACGGCTATTTCGAAGTTATAAATCGTATCCACAGTAGCACGTGCCGTTTCGCCACAATACGCTATGTTTCGAGAACTTGGCTCGCTTTTATTTTTATACCTTTTATACTATCGGCAAGCGCCGTGTGAGATCTTCGATACGCGTGATACGTTCTACTTTATTTATTGTAGTCTTCCATGGTGGTTCATAGTAAATTAAACACCAGATGTTAAAAAAAACATCTAAAACTAAATTTCCATGGTTATTTTTAATCTTAATACCTATTAGAATATAAGCGTGTTCATAAAATTATATGATGCTTACAATATAATATGAATGTATAATATTTAACTACTTCATACTTAATGATGAGCTTTACCAAAATGATTGTTATATTAGGTAAATGAATAATGTGGAAGGATAGGATGTTTGGTTAATAATTTTTTATGCTTACATATAAAAATGAAACGACCGTCCACATTATTAAATAGCTTTTTACACGATGTTAAATGTCATATTATCGTGAAACGTGATTTTTACAACGCTAAATGTTGGATGATTAGATGTTGGGCAAAAGTTTATCAAGCTTAGCAAGCTTATAAAACCACTAGCTACTCACCCTCGCTTCGCTCGGGTTCGTCCCTAGCTTGATTCCCCATACAAACTTTTATCACCATTCTCACCCTCTTAAGGGATGAATTCTAGGATAAAAAGTCCTATGTCCTTCCCAGGGTCTCAAACTATCTACTTACCAAATTTCATCTAAATCAGTTCAGTACATCCAGAGATTACTCCCTACAACATCACAAACTCACAAACTTATAACTCTTTATAATATTAGTAGTATAGATAAACAGTAAACTGTAAAAGAATGAAAGAAGGGATAGAATAAGAACAAGTTGATTAATTGTAAAGGGACTTACGAAGAGAATTTGTTTAGATATTACATAGTCGTCTTCTTTTTATGTGGGCACAGAGTTTTTCCCCATGTGTTGCATTCACAACTATAGCGAACAGAGGACGCTTGTATGCTAATATTATCTTATTTATGTAAATCCTATTGAAGTTATTTTTGCTATATATTTGCATATTCAGGGACTCCGAAACTATTACAAGGGTATTGCTATTTGGATGTAAAGTATACAAAGGATGAGCTTTATTCAGTACTTTGTTTATGATAATAAATTGCTGACGTACTTAAATTGTTGAATCAGGTGCTATTTCTTTGTAAACGGTGATTTCTTCTGTACCTACTTATTATTAGAGCCAAGAACATTAAATGGCATTTGATTACTTTATTAGTAAAGGATATAAAGAATGTTTTTAACGACTATAGAATTATTAAATTAAGCATGAATATTAAAATATAACGTATAGAGTTTTTTTGTTCGTTTGTCAAGCAAATTTATCATAGAGCATGTTAATCTCTGAAACTACCATTTTGTTTAGATTTTTTTGTAATTATATAGCTTATTTGTATATGACTAGCACTTGCCCGCCGCTCCGCCCGCGTTTTGTTGACCAAAAACCAAATAAAATAGCGCTATTGGTTTTTTCAAGATAAGCTACTTTTAATAGTTTTTGCCATATTTAGTAAGTTACCTTGCTAAAATATATACGAGTATAGTATCATCGTGGTTTTATTCTAACCAGTTGTTGTATTTTTTCTCAGAAATGAGATATTTTCCCGCGGTAAAAAGTATCCTATATGTTGACCCAGTTAACCGCCTATGACTATACAAAATTTTATCAAAATCCCTTCAGTATTTTTTCTGTGATGCGGTAATAGACAAAAATTCTAAAAACTATAGATTCGGCCTCTGTATCGTTTATTCTATTTTTAAAATCATATATTCTTTTATGAGCACGGGATTTTGTTATTCTATACATTTCGACTTTATGAACTTTCACTTTGCCACCTCGTATCTTTGCCGCTCACGCCACCATATTGGAAAATGAAAAAAAAAACTGTTTTTTGACATAATATCTCCTTTACGACTAATAGTTTAAATGAAATAAGTACTTCACCATACAAGCAAGGCAAAGTTTACTTCAAAGCGCTCACTCATTTCAACACCACAATTTTTTTTTTTTACGTTGAGAAATGCATTTACGCACGAGGTGTGGGACTCACCGGCAAAGCCAGTACTACCCACTAAAACCCAACAAAATCTTCCCCCGTCTTAATGGGGCGTCGCAGGATCGCTTACGCATTCAACTACGACGCCCCGACGGCAGGTCTGCCGAAGCAGACCACAACAACCACGGGGTTGCTCCACAGTCCACTCTGCTATCAGAGAAGTACCAGGAGCAACCCGCATGGTACACTGCCCTCCGAAGAGGGCCACCTCCCACCGCCCACCGAAGTGGGCCACCTCCCTGTGCGTTTCTTGGCTTCGCGCCCGGTTGGGTTGCCGGGCACTACTGAGCCCCCCCACCACGACAAGGTGAACGCACGTTGGGGGGGATTCCAACACCACCATGAGTTAAGGTGGCGCGTTTTTCATTTTGTGGGCCCAGTAGGCCTTATCCATATATCCCCCCCAACGTGCGTTCACCTTGTCGTGGTGGGGGGGCCCAGTAGTGTACTCACGAAGCCAAGAAACGCACAGGGAGGAGGCCCGCTTCGGTGGGCGGTGGGAGGCGGCCTTCTTCGGAGGGTGGTATACCATGCGGGTTGCTCCTGGTACTTCTCTGATAGCAGAGTGGACCGTGGAGCAACCCCATGGTTGTTGTGGTCTGCTTCGGCAGACCTGCCGTCGGGGCGTCGTAGTTGAATGCGTAAGCGATCCTGCGACGCCCCATTAAGACGGGGGAAGGTTTTGTTGGGTTTTAGTGGGTAGTACTGGCTTCGCCGGTGAGTCCCACACTTCGTGCGTAAATGCGTTTCCCAACGTTAAAAAAAAAGGCCTTATCCATATATAATGTACTATTACATAATTCACACAAACACGCCTATTTTTTTTTCACTATAAACTATGCTGCTATCTCAGCAGCGCACAAAAAATAATGAGATTATTGGGGTACCGGATCGCAGTAATTGACAAGCACAGTCTAGCACTCGGCGATAATATAGCTTGGTATTAGTGAAAGAATTTTTAGGATTGGACAAGTAGTTTCATTTATTCTCCCCTACATACAAACTTCTATTCTATTCTTTTGTTTAGTGGCTTCCAGGAGTGCAAATTGGGCACAAAATACTTCGCCAATGTCGCGTAGAATGGAGAAAACACGTTATACATACAAACTTACAAATTATATCTCTTCATAATATTAGTGTAAATATCTTGAGATTAAAGGGCAAATTTTTATTTTAAATCTAAACTACAAAGAACCTATTTAAAGCGTTTACTAGATATTTATAAAGTTTATTACAGAATTTATATTCAATTTTATATATTTATGAAGCAACGTCGTTTAAAACACATTTAAGATTAAAATCTTATTAAAACACTAACTCCATTAACCGTTGCTCCGTCGAATGGAATTCATATAATGAAATGCGACGTTTCTCGCGAAAACTGCTTTAAGAACGCGTTACATAAAATATGCTTCTTTGACTTTACTTACTATAAATAAAAATACGCTACGCTTTGTAAAATTATGTAGCAACGAAAATGTAGAATAAATTGAGTTTCAATTACTACTAGGTTTATAAAATATAACAAAAGTTATTTTGTGCTTAAACTTATTCACTTTTTACAAATGGTGCTTGGCAAAAACTTAAAAAAAATGGTTTACCCATAAGGTACTATTTATACTTTCAAAAGTATATTTTTTTAAATACTGTTCTTCTTACTATTTTATGTTTTTTTTTGTGAGATCGTTCAATACGCCGGATTTTCAATCTATTTATACGTTAAAAAACTCATGTCTAGTCCATACTCTTTGCTATAAATTGTTATGCAATAAAATGCTAGAACATAGATATTAGATAGAAATAATTGTAGGATTTTTTTTTATGGAATACCTACTATTTGGATGAGTTATCTATTTAATCATTCTCTTTTATATTTTCAATATATGTACTACATATATTTTTTAACCTTTCGATAATTTTCCTTGCAGATTTTAACATACAGTTTTAAGTGACTGCTACTAAACCACCAAAGTTTCCAGGTTCGATGACTTCAAAAGGGCTTATTTTTGCGTGTTGTCAACCATAAAGTATAAACAAAAGTAAAACCCCATAAGTAAAAGCAAAATAATAAGGAAAACCATAAACGAAGGAAAAGAACGTTACTGCCAAATATATAGACCCAATATCGCGTTGATTTCTTGTGTGTAGCTTAAACTAGTTCCATGTTGATCTATAAAAAATGTTACCGATTTCGGGCCAAATAAAGAGCATATACTTATTTATTAAGGAACCCTCGTCATTTTATTAACTGACTTGAAAAATGGAGAAGTACTGATTTCGATTGTATGTTTTTTTGTATTTGAATATTTGACAATATCTTTACAACTTGTGTTTCGATTTTCATAATTATTTTCTTTAGAGAATATATTGTTAAATTGAAGGTATCTATATATCTCAATGGTGATAAGGAAGGGCTCAAATTTTTAGAAAAAATCCTTTCTTAATTGTGGAAACTTTTAAGTGGTTTCAATTTCAGTCTACCTTATTTAGCTCGCTTTAAGTTACGCGTGCTGTACTTAATAACTGGAACAACAAACTCAGGAAGTGACTAATGTTACAATAGTATTAGTTAGTTCTATTTTTGTGTCTTTAGTTTCAAAGATATACATTTCGTACTAAACCATTTCTAATGCGCTATTCTAAGAGTACTTAGAAATATCACTGCTAGGCGAAGTTTTTTCATGTACTTAAAAGAACAAATGTCAAAGGTCTGGGTGGCTATTATAATACCTTGCTAAGTTTGAAGAGATGCTTTTAAAGTTATATGAATTGTTATGATTTAAAAATAATGTATATATGTGTATGTATTCATCCCCTTTTTACGTCCCACTGCTGGGCTCGGACCTCCCTTCAATACTAGGGGGATCAGGCCATACTCCACCACGTGGCCAAGTGAGGGTTGGCGGACTTCACATGTCTTTCGAAAACTTACTAAGTTCTCTCAGACATGCAGGTTTCTTCATGATGTTTTGCTTCACCGTAAGGCAAGTGGTAATCATGTTGCGAGACTCGGGATGTGAACCCGCTTCACTCCGTTTCCGAAGTAAGCGCGTTTCCACTGGGCTACCAATGCCTTTAAAAATAAATAAATAAGTAATAGTATGTTATATATATAGTGTAGGTATAATAATTATTATGTTTATAGTATAATTTGCTATTTTATTATGCTCTTCTTGTTTATTGCTTTTCGTCGGTATATACTACGAGTAAGTACGTCCATTTTTAGATCCATCAACATTATACTGTTGACAAAAAGTTAGTAAAATAGAAAGATATTGTGTAAAATTGCCACTGAAATAGAAGATAAGTAATAAAATATATTATAATGCATAAATATTATGTATAGTGTAATGTAGGAAAAAAAGAAGGCTATTTTTTATGAAATTTCATATTGCATAGATTTTTGAAAATAAGTTTTATTATTTTTAACATCACTTTTGGTTATTTTTGATTTTTTATATATTTTCAGTTTTTTTTATATTCAATATTTTTCATTCGATAAACTCACTCAATAATAAAAAAGAAAAATATTATTTTCTTATTTCTGTACTAACAAAGGATTAGGAAAATTCCAAGTAAGTTTACTTTTTGACTGATCCTGTTAAATTTAGATAGAGTGGGTTTTCACAAAGAGATATCTGCTAAATTAAGATCAAGGATTAAAATATATTTTTTAATGATTTGTCCATGGGATTTAAATGTCTGACATTTTTTCCGGAAAAATATTACATGTCTCACAGATATTTAGGGTAAACTTCTAAGATAAATGAAGGACCGAAATATATAAGTATTTAATATGATAATTTTACAGCCTTTATTTTAACTACGTAGTTTCACTTACAACATAGATACATGTATAACATATTATGCCACATTTATATGTATACCATATTATGTTTATAGTTCCATGTTTTTTCCTTGCAGAATAAGCAAAGAGGGTAGGTATCTCATTTTTTCTTTTTCACATATTTTAAGTTAGTTAATAATCTAAAAAAATATATATAACTTTTATGAGTTAAAAGTATGCCTATACTTGTATACTAATATTACATAGAGGAAAGATTTATTTATTTGTTATTACTGGCCGAAAAGATTTTTAATTTTAAGTCTTTGTAAATTTTTATTCTCATCTTGAATTATAAAAATCGGGCAACTGATAGTTTCAGGAGTATATAAGGTAAATGTTTCTAAGCATTTTTTATTGTCATTTCATTTAGCTTGGCTATATTAGCCCAGCTACGTAAATCTACATAAGTAAATATTGTAGAGTATAGAAAGTAAAGTGTAAACGTTCCGTTTTTATCGTTTAAGAAATGGTGCCAAAATAATCTAAGCAATAGAGGTAAAAGAGCTTCCAAATATTTATAAGTATTATAACGAAAATTGCTTTTCAGAATATATGTTACGTAGGTTGGAATATTTTTAGTCACCCGCTTTATCAGTTTAGCAACCGTAAACTTTGTTTTCCGTAATAAGTAAAAAAATAATCAATATATCGAAGCAGCATTAATTTTCTCTATTATTTTCCATTATTTTATCATGAATTATACAGTGGGCGTTATATGGGAAGTGTTGGTTCAAATGAAAGTCGATGCAATCACAGTTGTATTTCAAATTAACAATAATCACTTTGTACATAGTTAAACAGCACTTCACTACACAACCATATACCACTTCACTATTACCACGTATAGACAATACGGAACGCAAGACAGTTCCTAGTGGAGCGGTCCTAAGCTTGGCTCGGCTCGAAGGCAAGTGTCCAGCCCTCTTAGCACCCCTCCCTTAGCTAGGCTCCGTCGTAGCACGAAGCTCGCCGAGTGTTGGCGATAATACCGAAGGTGCTGCCATCACTCAGGCGTCGTGCCGCGCTTCGTTTAGCGACCGTATTGATGACCGTCTCCGACACGGCCATCCTGCGTGCACACGCCCTCGTGTGTTAGCCGTGTGTTAGCCTGCAACCAAATAATCAACGAAAATACTTGCTCGACTCGGTCAATCCTGACCAGATAAAACTTAACTTTGAATCTGAATCATCTTTATTCTAACGAAAAGCTTTAACGCTAACACCTTTCTTATTTTTTTTTAACTCCAAGTCACTATTTATCTCTAATCTAACTAACAACGTCAGTCATCCAGAGCCATGTACCAACATCATTCAACACTTTAGCAATCAAAACTAATTTTCAAATTTACTAGCACCTCTGTAAACCACTCTTAGGCCACGGCTTTACAATCCAACCAGCAATCACAATTGCTCCACAATCCAGGTGCATCCACTACGGGATCACCGTGTGTATCATCCTCTCGATGACTACACACTATGGTCATAACAGACCCCGACCTCCGCCAGAACTAAACGCACATCACACACCCACGGTCTATATAGTTTGAGCTTCCTCAAAAGACCGACTTTTACCAGGCTATGACTACGTAATAGTTACTAGTACGGTCGACACTACTTCGGCCGTCAGAATGCTTACATCGGTTTCCATCGACTTCATTAAAACATTTGCTTGGCATGATGATCATTATTTACATCAACCTCTATTGGTACATGACCTACTAGAATTTTTGTGTAAAGAATTTATAGCCGTCATGTTAATAGAAAACCTTTCAATATCTCATGTTCTATAATGATACCATTTTGTAACTAATAATTAGGCAAAACAGGATATTTCAAAAGATTTCAAGAGAATTACCCTTAATTGTTACAAAACAAATTTTACTGTATGCGGAATATTCTGTTTTGATCAATACTAGAAATTGCAAGGACAAAATCGTTAACCACACAATTTGACTGCTAAATGTTATCTTACTAACGAATATTCAGCACCATGATTATAACAAAAGCAATACAGATTACCTCTATGCCATTGAGCATTCGAAGATGGTTGTACAACACATACATCCACGCGTCGTTCCGTTCGTGTTGCACCCATATTGCTGCCGTCCACTTGACTGGCACTACTTATGCACCGGAGCGTGATGTGACCAGGCTTGCCACATTTGAAGCACACCAGAGACTTCACTGCAGGCTGCAATGCCGTTGCTGTCATGGAAGGTCATTCCACACTGTCATTTACCTTGCTTCTACACTCTGACCGCTTAAGACTCACTTTTTTTGCGTTCCAAATGTGAGAATGCGTGCAATCCCTGCTGCAGTCGATCTCGCGAAGCAATTTTCGTAGTAAAGGCCAATCGTTGTAATTTCAAATTAAACTGACATAAGTAAGCAAGGACAGTCGCAATTGCTATCTGATTATTGCTAGAGTCTTTCCAACGATTAGTCAGTGACGTCATCAGGTGATTTGCGTACGTAACGAATTTCTTTTTTCATTTGGTTTGTCACTGTTAAAATTAATTAGCGTACCAGCCAATGTCTCGGTGGAAATAAATCTCGCTTTGAAAATCACCTTGAACTCTTCCTATGTTATTCTCTGGTATACAAATTGTGATAGCCACGTCGACCCTTATCCTTTTAATTCCTTACTGACTGTTAAAATAAGCTAGCCGCCGTATGGAGGGTATTCGGCAAAACACAAATCTACAGTCGCAAATCAAGATCTTGCGTCCGTATCCATATTGTCAGGGTCAAACTCGCGTAACTTGACGTTCTTCTTCATCCGAGGCATTTGCATGGCCTCGATAAGAGATCACATACTGACATTTTGTTGTTCAAACATAGCACGTCATTGTTCACTCAGAGTTAGTTCTTTTTGCAATTGAACCAACACTGATCCCGCTTCTGATATCGAAGCAGCATTAATTTTCTCTATTATTTTCCATTATTTTATCATGAATTATACAGTGGGCGTTATATGGGAAGTGTTGGTTCAAATGAAAGTCGATGCAATCACAGTTGTATTTCAAATTAACAATAATCACTTTGTACATAGTTAAACAGCACTTCACTACACAACCATATACCACTTCACTATTACCACGTATAGACAATACGGAACGCAAGACAGTTCCTAGTGGAGCGGTCCTAAGCTTGGCTCGGCTCGAAGGCAAGTGTCCAGCCCTCTTAGCACCCCTCCCTTAGCTAGGCTCCGTCGTAGCACGAAGCTCGCCGAGTGTTGGCGATAATACCGAAGGTGCTGCCATCACTCAGGCGTCGTGCCGCGCTTCGTTTAGCGACCGTATTGATGACCGTCTCCGACAAATATAATAAGTAAATTCAAATATTTTTATTTGAAAATTGTTTCGGCTAATACAATGCATGTACAATACAATATATAAGTGTATATAATAGATTTACTAATATATTATTGCTAATTTATAAAGCCAAATAGTTTTTATTTTTGGTCGTTTAAACACGGAAACCAATTTTTAAGCCAAATTCTAGTAATTCTAATAAAATCATAGAAAAGTCAGTTAAAAACACTTGGCGATATCTTGTGATAGTTTTATAAATTATACCTAACTAAATATTGGTCGAGTTCTTTTGATGACGGAATATAACGGAAAGAATATCATATTTTATCATCTTTCAGACAATAACAACGGTTACTATGGCAACCTAATGTATATCGGACTCGTTTTCCGTACTTAAGACTCGCATTTGGTCCTTTGTACGTTATACGTCTACGTCTATTTCGTTACAGTCCACTCTTCTGACCCGTTTGTTTCGGTGTTATTTTAAAGCCTCTAAGCTACAATATTAGAAAGCGTAAGTTCACAAACGAAGGTGTGAAAAAAAAATAACAATAAATAAAAAACCAGACAAAAAGGAATTATGTTATTCACTAGGTACTTAAAGTCTTGTCAATGACCTATTTATAAAATAGGCAAAGAAAAAACCGTTCAGTAACTTTTTGTCCTCTGTTTGTCCACCGACTTCTTATTTATTTATTTAGTAGCTATTGATGAGCTTTAGTGTTATTAATAAAAAAAAAAGTTGTAGTACGTTTCCTAAAATTTTCATTAAGTTCAAATTTCGACCATTAAGAGAACACTACATATTCTAAATGTTATAACTTAAGTTAATCATAAGTTATCGTAGTATTAAATATGAAAAAACTATCATGGAGATTTTCTCTTCTACCAATACAAATGTCCCTAGCGACGTCACAGCAACTTAGTAGTGCCCTTAGAGTATACATAAGCTATGTATACTCTAAGGTAGTGCCCCTCTTTGTATAAGCTATTTTGCTTATAAATCAATGAGGTTTAATATTATTGTACTACTCTTATATTAATTTACTCAATACAATGCGTGTATTAATTAATAATAATTTGTTTACGATCGACTTGTGCAACTAGCACTATAATTCCGATATGGGCAAACAATAACACCTTAGGCAAATTTCGGAATATTGCGTACTATTATGACGTGGCATTGCTATTGGAGTAAGGCGTAGCACTCAAGTGGTAACACGGTTGCTTGGAAAACCAAGTGAAGTGAGTACAAGCTGGGTCTCGTACCTCATACTCTCATAAGCGAATTATTTTCAATATGATAACCACTTTGCCTTACGATGAAGAAAACCTTGTAAAGAAATCAGAAATCTGCATGTCTGGTGAACGGAACTAGTTTTTGCAAGATATGTGAAGTCCGCCACCCCGCACATGGCCAGCGTGGTGGATTATGGCTTATTCACTCTCGAATTTAAGGGAATTCCGTAATTAGCAGTGGGACGATAAAAAGAAATAGACTAATGCCCGATTTCACCAATAAGAAACAACCCATAAGCTACCACCTACGTATGGGATCCCTTAAAAGGCTTAAAAGTTTCCTAAACTAGCCCCTAAATTAAATTTCGTTTTACCATCGTCAAAGCCCGTATTTCTAGTACCTAACCTAAATATAGGTGGCATTTTAACATTTAGGTGACCCCTACCTGTCGGTGAAAGAGAAACTGTCCCCTAACAGCCCCCTAACTATGTTTAAGAGATCCCTTAACCTTAGGTGACGTTGGTGAAATCGGCCATAAATGTTTGAAGCGTATTACTAACTGCTCTGCGATCATCACTAGTTCAGCTGTTTTTGTATAGATGATAAAATTGAGAGTATTTAATATTTTCCAGTTGAGAGCTACTGTAACCAGATAATAATCGGCTATATCCAAACTTAAAATGCTCAATATGTACTATGTTTTTTTTTCTGCAAGAAAAATATGTGTTATGTGGGTTTTATTACCTAGATATGAGTGTTAATGTTTTAATTGGTTTATTTTATTCAAATGAGAATTTTTATTCCTTCTAAATTAAGAGTAAATATTTAAAGGTGTCAAGTATAATTTGAAAAGTCTTTTGTTTTATCGAAATGAGTTGGTCTGAAAACATTTCACAAAGTTGTCAAAATGTTAAAAAACTTTAGGGTAGAATTCTCTCGCCTAATATAATTAGCGTAAACAATTCCCGTAAACTTTGTTTTAAAATATTTCCACAAGGAAACTAATTTGCTACATTTAATTATAGTATAAATAGCAAAAGACGTATATTTTATAAAATAGTGGGGCAGTATGTATTATAACGTGTTTTACCACGAGAATAAGAACTTAAGTTGCTCTCCAGCCCGTCAATAATTTTCATATGAAAATCAAATCAATCTCATCAATCAATTTCTACATGAAAATCGCACATAAAAACAAACACTTTCTTTACAATATTAGTAGTTCGTTGAAAAAAAAACGATATTTTTAAAAACACTTATGTGGAGTTTCTACTTCTAACCATTTTATGCCGTATTAAATTCATTTATTATTTATTATTATGGATGTTGTACTAGAAAATGAAAAAATAGAGTCAAATCAAATCCTATAACTAATTGAAGGAAATCTATGCTAAAGTTAAATTTTCCTCTTATCTCTAAAACTACTGATTACAGAGTTTTAAGAACAATATAGAAAAGAACACTTCATTTTAATACTTTGAAAAAATAATATAACGAGTATGGTGCAAAGACATAGCAGAATTTTATCGCACTATTTTGAAATAATTTTAAAATGTAAAATGTATGAAACTAGCGACAAATTGAATTACAAATCAGTTAGATATGTAGATAATTAAAATTACTATCATCTTCATAATACTTGTACATTCTACATCATCAAAAAGTATATCAATAAAATGAAAGCTGAAAAGGGTTGAAATATGTTTAATATGATTCTAATTAAAGGTATAATAATATCATACATGTAATAGTGTTCGAAGTAGTTGAAGTAATCTTAGTCAATTAGAAAACATGTGCGAAAGAGAGCGAGAATATTTCACGTATGTATTTCATGAATATTTTATGGTTGCATGTAACAGATAATTGAGGATGCTGTAAATCAATATATTTTCAGCTATACCTATGAATAACTTATCTAAATATATTACTATTATAAAACTTATACAAAATATCTGTCTCTACTGTAAGGATTTTTTTATGGTACTCAGTGATAAACGAGCAGACAGCCCAGCTGCCCATCTGATGAAAAGCGGAACCTGTCGCCCATAACACCTACGGTTCATGCACTTAGATTTTACGTAAAAAAACTCCACAACCGCCGGTACGTTATCACTGTGGGGACTAAGATAATATGCCTCTTGCCTGTAATTGCACTGGATACCTCATCCTTCAAACCGGAACACAACAGTGTAATCATTGTTGCTTGTCGGGAGAAATAGATAAGGGGGTGGAACCCATCCAGTCGGACTCATCAGGCTTGACAGATTCCTACCACCGGTGCATCTTAGGGATATCCTTAATAAAGAAAACTTTTGTAGTAGGTATATAGAGATTTAACATGTCGACACTCTGTTCCAGTCTCAAATTCACATTTTTCTATAATTTAAATATTAAAAATACCATATGAAAATAGGGAAAGTAGTTTTATATAAATAAATAAAAAATAAGTAAATAGTTCCATGGTAAGCTACGAGGCTTGTGTTATGGATACCAGATAGTTGATACACTACACATATATAACTTTAAATACATACATATTATAAATATGTATAAACATCCATGACTGGAGTACAAACATACGTGCTCATCACACAAATGAATGCGCCCAGCGGGACTCGAATCCGCGACCGCTGGCACAGCAAGTAGGGTCAATACAAACTGAGCCAAACCTGTTGTCAAATAATAGAAATAATTAGGTTAGTGTTCTTTTATCGTAAAATTCATAAAATTAATCTTGTAATTACATTTCACGAAATGTTAATGGTCTCATATACATAGATGCTCAATTAAACAATTACATGCATCTGTTAATTGTCCATCCCATTGTCACTAATTCTTGTGAAATTGATACTATTATTCAGTCTTTTGCTTATAAAAGGAGTTTTTTTTAACTTTTACTGCTATTTACTTTCTACTTTAATACGAGTATATTACTAAAACGGAAAAAAACGTTTAGCACTCATAAACCACGCAATATTTTTTAAAATACGTGGCTGGTACATATGTATGTATAAAAGTACATATAAATACATATCCAGTCCCTTACATATGTATATACATTTTACATGTGGAAGGGACGTCAGTTTGTACATATTAATTTTGTAAGTATTCCTTGCAAAGTATCAACGGTCAATAGCTGCGTATTATATATTCTTATAATTACCTATTCTGATATATATTTTAGGATGGAAAATTAATTCTTGCCTACTTCGCTGTAACCCTCACTACAACCCCTGTTAAAAACTCGTGAAACTTCTATCCCATATTCTCTTTCCATTTTTCGGCATAAAAGTAGCTTATGACTCCATTGACTAGATGAAGTTAGAGGGCAACCGGTCAGTTAAAATACCATCAAAATAAAGTTATTTTTCTATACTTTATTGAATGGACGGGACATGTTTTTTCTATGTAAGAATAAAAATAACCATATCTTTCCCTCCTGATTAGGTATATTTATGCACAGTAAAAATCGTTCAGAGATTATTTTTGTAGCCGACAAAGAGATAAACAGAAAATATAACAGTTATTTGAGCTATGGCTCAAAATATGATAAAAAGAGCTATTTGAGTTAGATTATTGAAATTATAGTCACTGAGTTTTTATATATAAGTGTATATTTATAAAACTTGGTTTCTTATTGTAAACTACATCTTAGCATTCTTATTTTAGCCATTGTTTAATCTTTACCCTTGACGTCAAAGAGATGAACGTATCAATTGAAAATATAATAAACTGTCTTTTAAAAAGCTCTTTTAAATTATAATAATTTTGTAAACAAGGTCTTAAGAAATAAACCGTTTTAAGAATTTTATGTAACCTTACTTTTATGACTATTTATGAGCACATATTTCAGCACATAATTAGGTTGAAGCGGAGAATGTGGCAGCACAAAGTAGCAGCTGTTTGACGTTCAAATATATTTTATAAAAATACCGCAAGCATCGAGAATCTTGAAAGTAAACCTTCCCTGGAGAAATGAAATGGAAAAATCTAATAAATAATTATATTTTATTATCTAATGTCATATAGTACCTACGGAGTTCTTTATATGAAAAGGTTTATACGAGTATGTGCCAAAATTTCAAAGCAATCAGTGAAGAATTTTCGTAAATTGTGTCGTCGTCACACAAACGGATATATAAAAAAATAGGTGAGTGTAACCTTTACGCGTGGTTAAAGAAAAACTTCTTTGGCAAATATCACAATTAAATTAAAACAAATCAATAATTAAATAAGGCATATTGGGCATATTACAATCATATATTTATAGAATGTTCATATACGGTAAGAATATAATCCATGTATATATAAATAAAAATGAATGTTGCTAAGCGCAAAACTCGAGAATGGCTCGATCAATTCAACAAAAAAATTTTTGTATGTTCCGTGTAGTACACGGAAAGTTTTAATAAAAAGGAAAATCTATACCGATAAATAAAATTGAAGTGTCTGTTTGTAATTTCAAAATAACAGTGTTTTAGTGAATGCATATGAAATTATATACGGTACTTAGAAAAAAAAACACTTTTTTTATTTTTGTCTATCTGTTTGTTCCGTATAACCTGAAACAGCTAGACTGATTTTGACGGGAATTTCACCGGAAGATAGCTGATATTATAGGGAGTAACAAAGGCTACTTTTGTTTTAGAAAAAGAACTAGGGTCCCCTCAAAAAAATTAAAACGTACCCAGGGACGAACCCGAGTGAAGCGAGGGTGAGTCGCTAGTATTATATATTTGTCAGACAATAACAACGGTTACCATGGCAACATGGCAGTCTCATTCTCTCGCCGGCTTAATCCTATATATTCATGTGTTTGTCTCTTTTTAGTGTCGCATTTTCGTTTTATCGAATTTCAAATCACACCGATTCTAAAGAAGTTTCACTTCAAAAACCATCCATCACTATCCATACCCCTGTATCACAGTCATTATCCCTAGGTATACCTGAATATTACGTATTTATGAATATAGGGACTACCTAATCGAGTCTTTGTATGCCAATTGGAAATAATTTGTCAACAAACATGACACGTCTCATCACTTTATTGAAACTAGTAAATTAATTTCAATAACAACGAGCTACGTACGGACAAAGCAAATATCATATTCAAAATTAATATTTATAGTTAGAAATTTTTAAGTTGTGGATAACAAACATTATCTGCTTGAATTGTCTTCCAACAGATAACGTACTTACAGTAAGTAGGTACTTAAATTTTCATCTTATTTAAGTTTTTTTTTAAAACAATACAAAAATTAATTAATGAGTGATCTGATATTCCAAGTTCCCTTAGCTACCATCGAACATAATTTTTATTTTTTCAAGAAAATTTTCAACAACTTTACTATTATAATTAATTAATATATACCTTCCAGTCAGTATTATCTTGTTCAAAGAAACCCAGAAATTCTTAATATAATTTAGAGCTAAAAATATCGCAAGCTGTTATACAAATGAAAATAATATAGATAAAATCAGTAAGAGACATTCATTAATATTTAATTAAATAAAAAAATTTTGGCTGTTAAGAAAGGTTTTAATAATCAATAATATAGTAAAGAAATAAATAATATACCATATTATAGGTAATATCAATCTGCTGGGCATTGCCTTTTAATTTGAATCATACCTACTTTTATAAGTTAAATAGTAATAATGGCAAAAGAAGGGGTATATATAGAATAATATTTTATTTCTAATTTTAAAAATATCCTTACTTGATTACTTCCGACAACTTCGATATCTGAATCAATCGAGTTTGAATCGATTTTTTTTAATATTTTTCACTCTTGAAAAGACATCAGCGCACGATCGAGTACTTAGTGTTTGAAATTGGAACTAACTACCATCGAGAATGGCCGTTAGGATCGAAAATATAAGAAATTTCTACTTTCAGCAAAAGAAATGTTTCGTAGACTTGCTTAGCTTATATTTACAAAATCCTAATTTTCTTAGTAAGAATAAAATGTCTTCTATTATTATATCAGCTTTATTTATGAAAGATATTAATTTTTGTTGCTTTATGATTGTTATATTTATTAAATAATATGTCATAATGTTAAAAAAATTGCTTGTGTGAGTTTATAATGTCAATTTATTTCAGTAATTAAAAGCTATTTTATTTTATTTAATTTTCTTAGTATGTAAAGATGACCAGTCATTATTCGATACTTTGTAATCAAAGTCAACTTTAAAATTTAAATCGAATATGCGAACATTAGTGACATAGTAATTAGTACCCACATACAAAATAACAGAAAAAGTAATTTAAATTTATTCAGGCTTAGAAATGTCTTTCTTATAGGAATTTTAACTAGAAATTGCTATAGGTATATTACATTCTTTTGGTAGTTTGTCGATGGGTATTAATACAAAAAATATAAACGTTAACCTGAAGTAGTTAACGCACCTGCGATACTACGATTGCTACACAATACAAGCATATTTTTATAGAGACATTTTGGATGATTTTGTATTTATGTATGCAAATTTTGTACAATGTCGAACTTGGTTCTCCTTGGGTTGTATCATTGGTTATCTTAACGTTTTTTGATCTTCATCATCTTAAAATATAAAATACCTCGATAAATAACCTATTCCTAGCTTATTCTGTTCTTTTGGCTAACCCTCGATAAAATGTTAAAAGAATTTCTCAAATCGAACTGATTTTTATTGTCAAGCGCATTTAAGCAAACAAACAAAAATTATCAAAAGTATAGATTTTAAATAAATACTAGCGACTCACTCTCGCTTCGCTCAGATTCTTCCCTAGGTACGTTTTGACGCTTAGTATGAAATATATATTGTTTTTCAAAAAAAATTCGTGATTTTTTCGATGTTTTAAAAGTTATTCTCCTATTCGGAGTAAAGGCAACTCCAACAAAATAAAGATCATAAAAATCGGTTCAACAGTTCTCGAGTTATAAGTGTTCTAACAAACTCGACTTTGTTTTATATAAATATATAAGATATCTCTAACGATATATAAATAATAATTTTTGTAGCAAAAGCAGAAATTCAGTATATTTATCGAGAAGGTCGTTGTCCTTTCTAATATCTACATTATTATTCATACTAGATTAATTTTCCTCATATATTATATTAAGTTACTTAGTAGGTACTTAAAATAATTATTTTGGTTGTGATTTATTGTACTCCTGTGTGCTATGTATTTAACATTTTTTTCTATATATATTCATATGGTACATAATACATATGGGTGTTATTGAGCAGTCGTTATAGCGGTTACTATTAATATGACTGTTTAAATTAATTATTGTAAATATTAAAAATCTTAAATTAAAATGTATTTTATGTTAAAATATAAGGCAAACTCAAAAACTACATATAATATATATTTATTTATACGTATTATCCAAAATAATAAATACGCAATATATGTATATTTACACTAGCATTGCCCGCGGCTCCGCCCGCGTTCAGATGACCTAAAACCTAATTCTTAGGTTTTACATATTAGTATACTCTTATAATACATTTTTTGTATTTTTTCCCAGAAATGAGATATTTTCCCGCGGTAAAAAGTATCCTATATGTTGACCCGGATTACCAGCTATCATCATACCAAATTTCATCAAAATCTGTCCAGTGGTTTTCTCGTGATGCGGTAACAGACAGACAGAAAGACAGACAGACAGACAAAAATTCTAAAAACTATAGATTCGGACTCTGTATCGATAATAATGTCTATTTCAATTAGATTTTCCAAAAAATATTTAATGTACAGATTTGACTTAGAATTTTATTATATGTATAGATTATTTCTCTTATAACTTACCGGCGCGGCGTGCCATTTGACTCATATATTATGCAAAATGTAGGATGTTAATGGTGAGCGAACTTTTGTTTCCGGTTTCGGTAAGTTTTGGCGTCAAATTGAAGTTCCGGTACAAACTTTTATCGAAACCGAAATTGCGTTCGTGAGCTTTTTTATCTATAGACTTGGAAACCGAGGAGGTACTTGTTTTTTTTTATGTCATTCCATCCCTAAGGGTGGAAAAATAACTTTTAGTCAATTTGAAGACAGTAGGTATACCTTTTATGTTAAAAAGTAATTTAGAGACTAACTACTAACTAAAAAGTTGGTAAAAATTAAACATATGCAATAACAAACAAACATATAAATAACAAATCAAACATAAAATTAAACATATAACGAATTGGTAAAAATTTAAAGCTTGCGAAAACAAGTGCAGTGGGTGCAAATCCTGGGCATCGCAACTCTGATTCTGAAATTCTCATGCGCATTATTTTCAACAAGATTATCAACCGCCTTACGGTAAAGGAATATATCGTGATCAAATCTACTAGAGCTCAGAGCAACTTTTCGATAGATATGTGAAACCCGCCATCTCGCAATTGGCCAGCACCGTGGGCTGCATTCAAGAGGCTCGTACTCTATAAAACCACGCCAAAGAAAAGGACTTTAATCGTATAATAAATATATATTTCCAAGTAAAACCATTCTTTGCAACTAAAACCGGAACCGAGTTTCTCGTCTAGAAAAACATATTTCGGTCGAATAAGAATGAAATAAGATGTTGAAATACTTAAATGGAAATAATACTTTTCTATTCTAAAATAGAAATAAAATATCCTAGAATTTTTCATAAGTTATAAAACGGTTTCATAAATACTTTCAGTTCAATGTTAACTACATTGAAATTTAAAATGAGATTTTATATTATTTATGCACATAAAACTACAAATACCTCTTTGTATATCTTATTCATTAGTTTTAACAAAAACTTAATTCTGTACTCACATATATTATAAATTATTCTATTATCATTTAATGATCATATTCTAAATAATTCATTATTTTTATAAGAATTTATATGTATATTATTTAAAAGAGTAATAATTTCGATAACCTAAGAATATATGACTCTATCATCTTGTTATCATCTCCCTGTTTCATTATTGGAAAAACTCAAATATTCCATAAGCTTGGTTCACAGAGGAATTTCATTTTGCATGCAACATTTTGTTGTCTTTTTAAGATATCCTTCAAGAAAAGTGGTTTTTCCTTTCGCTTCCAACAATACGTTCCGTAATGAGATTCCATGGAAACTTTATTCTTGAAATAGAGTTGCTTTTATGTAGATACATATATTTTATAAATAATTTTTTGAATGAACAGTTTTAATGAATTCTTTATTTTATTATATTCATACTTAAAAATATTTAATCTTATCTCAATATGAAAGAAGGATCAAGGGATAGAGCTTATTCTAAGTATATTGGATATGTGTATATCTTGTGTCCTAATTCTTCACTGAAAGGGATTTTTCATAACCATCTCTAGGGGATTAAAAATGTAATACATAATGGAGAAATGATTCTAAATAATGAATACGAAACCGCAGACATTAATTATGATAAATGCTATTAAAATTGGGACGTATTAAATGACTAGATAGTATCTGAGTGCATTCTTTAAAGTTTCAAAAGTTTAATCAAAATTGGACCAAGTTTTTGCGTAATACGTAAAAGAAATTAGAAAATTAAAGAATTTGGTGTTACGTTTTTTTTATATTTAAAGGCTGAAGTCAGGGTGACTTCAGTCAGAGCGACAACAAAATGATATACAATTTATTAATAAATTATTTATTAAAAGTTCGGTTTCAGTTTAAAGATATTTATTTCAATAAATAAGACACATGTCACAAATTAAGTTGAGGTGTGACTGCGGGTTGCTCCTGGTACCATTCTGATAGCAGAGTGGACCGTTGGAGCAACCCTATGGCTGTTGTGGGCTGCTTTGGCAGACCTGCCGTGATCTTGCGATGTCCCATTATGGAGGGAAAGGTTCTGTTGAGTTTTAATGGCTGGCTTTTCTAGCCGGTGAGTCCACTTATCCTTCTGTTTGTCTACAGGTGATATGCGTAAACGCATTTCCCAACATTGAAAAAAGGTGTCGATCGTAAAGCTATCGCAGTTGACATTATTATAGTATTATAAATGAGAAAGTGTGTTTGTTTGTTTTTCCGTCTTTCACGTCAAAACGGAGTGACGGATTGGCGTGATTTTTTGTGTGGAAACAGTTGGAGGGCTGGAGAGTGACATAGGTTAATTTTTACCGCGGGAGATTATCTAATGCGCAGTTGAAAACATGATCAGAATTACTTAAAACTTGGTATTAATGCTCTTCATTAAATTCATAAAATTAAATAAATACGTATTTTAGCATTTTTCGACATTCATCCTACAAAGGCGTAAAATAGGGTATAAAAGTTTGCCTTAAATTACCTTTTTAGATATTTATTTGTAGTTTTAGCGCGAGCGAAGCGGCGGGTTCTGCTAGTAATAAATAATCTGTCAAGTATATGTATTTTCCCATATAAAAATTAAATGAATTATCTACTAATCTACGTGGCAACCCATCCCATAACCTTTATACAATAAAGAAATTCTATTTCTAAAGGTAAATGGAAATTAAGTACCACATTTAAATGTCCTTTCAATTCTTTATTGAAATATATCTAAGCGGACAGTACAAATCTGCCAATCATTAAATAAAGAGTGCCTTTTACGAGAAACCATTTTATATACGGATTACAAGACCACCCTCGTTTCCTGAGGCTCTAAGTTCACTCTATAAAAAGACTGCTTCAGCCCGTCATTTTTTACGGATATGAACTTAAATTGTTACTATTATTACTCTACCCTACTTATAACAACTAAATGTGCACTAAAACTGGGTTATAGAACGTATTTTCTAAAAAAGATTTAATCGGACTGAAATGTCCAATAAGCTATAACTGTACAAACGAACAGACAAATAAATATTGTTTTTTTTTCAACCGACTTCAAAAAGGAGGAGGTTCTCAATTCGACTGTATTTTTTTTATGTTTGTTACCTCAGAACTCAGTCATTTATTAACCGATTTGGTCAATTTTTGTGTTGTTTGAAAGTGTATACTTCCAGATTGGTCCCATTTAAATTTCAAAAAAAAATACCACCCCTAAGGGTGGAAAAATAGCTAATGATGAATTTAACCTACTTCTAATTGTCATATTGACTTGAAACTTTGCAAGTGTTCCTAGTTCCGTTGATAGTAAAGTGTTCGGTATTGTTGACCTGATCTGATGGTAAGGCCAGAAGGTGGATACGTGGAACTCTTCAACGACTAATAGTAGATACTTTGAGTTTGGGCTTATTTTGTTTGATTTGACAAGCCTAACGCCTAAGCACACCGACTTCGAAAATATTTGATTAGGTATGTATAGTAAATGAAAACTACCAATCAGTTATTTTTTACTTTTTAGCGCTTTTGTTTGAAGTCGGTTTTTATTTTTTTGTTAACAAGTTTATATTATAATATGTTATAATCATTTTCTTAAGTATAAAGCTGGTTTATTATTTTAGGGTAGCTTACTTTATGTAAATTTCATCCAACTCCGTCCACCCACTTCTGTGTGAAGAAGTAACAAACATATATAAATTCATACGCCAGGTTTCATATTTATAGTACTCTGATTAGTTTTTGAACGCGACATTTCCAGTGCAAATGGTAAAGGCAAATGCAAAACTCTCTACTCAAATACTCATGTGCAGCAATTTATGAAACGATCGCTTGACAATATAAAAGTTATTATAAGTCTATGCCATTCATTTCTGAGTTACAATCAAAGTAAATAATATTTCAAAAACCTTTTCTATGTAAAACTTGTAAGTTTGTGTCAAAACTTAAAGGAATTGGTGAAGAGCTTTTGGAGACTTCAATTTACATAAAAAACATAACATTTTAATCCATGTATGTAGATCTATTTAATATAGTATTAATTACAACATATTATTTCTATAACTTTTAATTACTTCATTACACTTGTATTGACAAAAATAGTGACCATTTAACTGATATTATGTAAAATATTTTTTTATGTGAATATGACCACATTTTGTGTTTCGTGGTATAATATTTCAGTTTATATACTTGTTAACATAATATGGGTATGAATAAATTTCACAGTATTTCGTTCCGCTTTTCATATAGCGATAATCAATACCGAAATTGCTTCTTGAAAATATTCAAATAATAATATACCTAACCCATTGTAAAATATAAGAATGTGGAATGGTTACGTAATACAGTATACTGATTGAAACTTCTAGTTCATGAAATAAGGGGAAAAATGAAAGATGCCATTACATGTTATTCAATTTCTTGTTATAACAGGATTTTGTAATACTTTCTTTGTATTAGTTTTACTATCAAACAAAGGAAAGCATTGTATTTCGGACATATTTCATATATAATAAAAAATAAGATTGCGACGTGAAATTCAATACATAATTATTGATCAGATTAGGATGAAACTTACCACAAAGATAGTTTATATTAGGACTATCCTATAAGATACAATAATACGAGTAATTTGTTTTCTCAGATATGCAGGTTTCCTCAGGATGTTTTCTTTCACCGTAAGACTAGTGGTTTCTTTCACCGTAAGATTAATTAGGTAATTTCCAACCTAATTAATTCCAGGAAATATCAGAGGTGCGATAACCGGGATTTAAACCTGTTCACTCGGTTTCCCAAGCGAACGCGGTACCACTGCCTCTAGTAGTATTATTAACTCAACCCATTAGAGGTAAATGAAAAGTACCAATAATTTTTGAAACTTTCTTTACTAACATATTAAAATAAAGAACGAATAAATATAAAATTAAAGAAAAATCAAGAAAAACATAGTTTTCAGGAAATTACAGGTGTACTTAAATGCGCACACTGACCGTGTACTCATCCATGGAAGTATCGTTTCACGACACCATTGCTTGACAGTACTTAGTGGTTCAATGGTAAACTAGTTTTATGTTGCTATTACAAAAATTTATCAAACCAACCAGCCAACCTGTAGTTATAAGAAGGATGTTCTTTCTTTTTCATATTATGCTACATGTCCATACAGTTCAGTGAAGTTTTTGAAGTCAGATAAAATCAAGATTCTTTAATGTTTCATATCGGAGGAATCATTATCGGATTGCAGAAACTCATATATGTAGAGAATGAATTGAGCAATGCTGTCATGAAATTGACCATTATCTAGAAAGAGAGACTACGAACGTGGGGCCAATACCTGTTTTTTATTCCAATTTGTATTTATAAATAGAATGTAAAAAACTATAATATTATTGAAAAATATAATTAAATTGTATTTCAATTAATACAGAAGATTTCTGTCCGCACATACGTTTTGTCTCTGTCGCTATACCACCATTTTTGGCTGACGGCTGTCAAAGAAACAGTCCACTCTCTATGTATAGACATACAACGAACTAGATACAAACATAATATCAACAATATCTTTATAAAAAATTAAATGCTTATACATGCCTAAGTTCTTCAGGAATAGCATTTGAAATTCTCCTTATCGTAGACTACTTTAGAAAATGTAGTGTAGTGAAAAGACGTAGTTTGGAAAATCGAATGAAGCTGCTCATATAATTATGATCGAACTTCATGGGGTAAGGTAAGGTCGTTTAATCATAAATTATATCTTTAAACTCTTTGTACCTCTTTTGAACTGTAATTTATTGTTTGTTAATTGTTTTGAATATGACGAAAATATTTTTTTTAATTTATGTTTGTTGTCACTGTACTCAGTCGAGTACACCAAGGTTCATATGACTGTAATTTTATTGTAATTATAATTATTTCATTATTTTGTTATTAAAAACTTACTTTGACTATGTTTTGTACTAATATAATGTAAAAACAAATGATTAATGAGTAATTATTTGAATATTTTTATAAAAAATTACTAACCTGCACAAATTTCCGTGACACTATAGACGATGTTTTTATTTAAAAAATATGAAATTTTCTACAAAATATGTATCTATGGCTTTGAATACTGTAATAATAAAGTAGAATAAAAAGACAATTATCGTCAAATATTTGAAATTTATAATCTAGACTTAGAAAAATGGCTGTACGTAAGGCGACTTTTACTATAAACTAGTATTATAATAATAGTCACCGGTAGATTTACAAATTAAATCGCGAAGTACTTAAATACTGAGCAAGGCAAGAATAAATTGTTGACTCGATAGCCGAACTCTAAAGTTGGCAGATGCGTGTAAACATACTGATCTTGCTAATACGCAAAACATACACAGAGATTAAATATTAACCCAATTACGGCAAATATTTGAATATGTGTTAAATAATTTCGTATTTCGGTCACAGCTGTAATAGCTAGCTGATTTATTTACAAGTCAAATGAAAAGTAAATACTTTAAATACCTACTGTGAAATAAAAATGTGGTAGCTGCCATTTTGTGAATGTAAATTTCATCTAAAATATGACTGAAATTCATCTTCTGAAATAATTACTGCCTCTAAGACGTATACAGATTATATTACTTAACTAGCGACTTACCCTCGCTTCGCTCGGAAACCCTATTTTTTTTTCTAAAATAAAAGTAGCCGAAGTTACTCCTTATAACATCAGCTGTCTGCCAGTAAAAGTTCCGTTAAAATAAGTTCAACTATTTTGGAGATTATCAGGAATAAACAGACAGACAGACGTACAAAAGTTTTAAGTCGCGTTTTCTTTATAAGTACCATTTATAATTTCATAATAGGTATGCATTTAGTAAAAAGCTGTTATTTTGAGATTACGAGCGTCAATTTTTATTTATCCGTATAGATTACTTACATATCAATTTTTCAGAGGTTGTGCAATGTCTAAAATGTATCCGTGAAACTTCATTAAGTTACACAATAGATCTTATCGTTTATATCGCACTCGGTCAATCAGTAACAATTATGTAAGTAAAATATTTAATATTACGTATTATTCGTACAGTACAGAGGATATCAGTTGTTTTCTAATACCTAAATATTTTTAATAGAATATATTTATCTAAAGAGAATATTATTTGAATGTATTAGTGGTGGCAGTAACTTTGTGCCACCGGAATATAAGTTTACAATAATTAAATTCATCAATATACTGTGAACGTTTCAACTAATGATAATTCATTTGATCATTTTCAATGGACTTAAAATTCATTACCAATTAAATCTATACATATAATAAAATTGTAAGTAGGCCGAATCTGTACAGAAAATATTTTCTGGAAAATCTTATTGAATTGAACATTATTATCGATACATATGCAGAGGCCGAAACTATAGTGTTTAGAATATTTGTCTGTCTGTCTGTTACTGCATCACAGAAAAACCAGTGGAGGGATTTTGATGAAATTTGGTATGATGATAGCTGGTTATCCGAGTCATTATATATAATGAGAATACACTGAGAGTTCCATAGCATGCAAATATTAAAATAAGTTTATAATAAAAAAGTAAACTCAGTATGTCATTTCACATAAGATCTCGTAAAATCTTAATCTTAATTAAGGGCTTAGAAAATTTATATACTAAATGGACATTTCTTGATAAATAGAAATTTAACATTATATTGATATGTCAAATCCAATCGTCATGTCATAGAATGATAATATTTCCATTTTTTTTATTACTATTCTTCTACGATTGTAGGAAGACATCTTTATAGGACGTTTTTGCCATCGTAATCACGATGGCGACTGGACACTGATAACAAGCCTTAATCTTAACATTGTTTTACTTAATCCACTGTCGTACTTAACGTACTGTCAAGTACCTTTGACCTTAAAATAATGTATACAAAGCGTTTTCACAGTCTTAGATTTAATCAAAATTCACCTTTAATGTAACGAAGACCTTTGCTTAAAAAAGTTTGAATAAATTTGACCTGCGTGCTATAACAAAATGGGTAGCGTTATTTAAAAAAACGTAGGATTAAAAGAACTTGGTATCAGTTTCTAAAGCTTCATTTTATTAATCTGTATATAAATATTATAAATGTGAAAGTTTGTGAGTAAGTATGGATGTTTGTTACTCTTTCACGCTAGAACGGTTGAACGGATCTGGATGAAATTTGGCACAGAGATAGATTATAGTCTAGAATAACACATAGGCTACTTTTTATCTCGTAAAAATATACGGTTCCCGAGGGATAGATTTGAATTTAATTTTCTAGAGGCGAACCCGAGCGAAGCGAGGGTGAGCCGCTAGTGTATAATATATTATGTATATATACATATTTAGTTAACATTAATTTTCAACATACGTAGAAAACAAATCTGCAATTTTATTAAAATAGACATTGCCAGACAAAAATGAAACACTCACGATACATTGCTACGGTTAATATTAAAATAATATTATTTATATTCTGGTAAATGAAAAATGAAATACCTAGTCCACTTTAACATAAAGTAAGAAAAAACTCTATCATAACTTAAACATCGACGATATTTCTTCAAGCTCGAATAGATCTGATAAATTGCGGTATATTTTTTTTACTGAAATGCGGTTATTTTTACCGAGAATTTTTACAGTTTATTTTCATTTCCCACCATTGAATGAAAATATAATTAATATTTGTTAATTTATCATATTTTCGTTTTATGTTAAGTGGTTTACATATATACACTTTTTATGTTACTGGCGTTAGCCTGCAACTCCGTCCGCGTCTTTTATTTATTTATAATGAAACCACTCCAAAGGGGCATACCGGCATAATAGATAGCTTATAGGTTTTCCCAATAGAAAGGCTACAATATAATAACATTTTTTTCAAATTAAACTGGTAATTCTAGAATGTAGTGAAGAAACTAACAAACAAAGAAACTAGCATTAGTACCTACACATAAATTACTCATAATATTCATTGGTTTTTCCTTCCTTCACGCAACAGTGGACCAACGAAGTGATCTTTTGTGTAGAGATGGTTTATGGTGCGCGAAGTAACATAGCCCAGTTCAGATGTGAAGTCCGTTACACAAATTGCCTATACAAGTTTTCGCCCGTGAATAAAAAGCATCTTTATTATATTTAGCATGGTTATAAACCATCTACATTTCGAATATCGTTCAAATCCGATTTTGGCCATGGCAGCCAATTTTACTGAGACTAGCCAACTACGATGGAAATATATAATGCACAAGTGTGCAAACACAAAAGCAATATCTATTCCTGTTATTCACTAGTAGGACGTAGTAGGACGATTAGGGATTCAACAATACTGGTGAAAGATCAGGCACAACTTTATTTTATGTCATATACGTATTTTTCTGTGTTCCATCCAAAATAGGATAGTGTTTATGTGATATAACAATCCATTTTCTACATTTGCTAATTGTACATGTAAATATGTTGAATAGCAATTCAGAAACCACGCGTTTGTCTCTACTTTGAAAGACAAACATTTGTATAATAAGTACCTGTGCTCATTCTGAATAAGAAACAAATACGTTACCCTGAAAGTATCAAATAAGCATTTTCCAAAGGTTTTTTTGATTAAAAACATATTTCAATTATAATTTCAAGTTGGTTTAATCATTCTCAAGGCTCATATATACGTTTATATTCGATTCGTTGGTCACAAGTCCCACAATGCCATTATTCTAGAGCGCTGAGCGTGAATTTAACTTGCATTCTGCAAAATCTAGTTTGTGAATACTTGGGAGTCAAGCGTAGAATAAACTGCTACTGCTTTTTTTACAGCCAATTAGTAAAGTTGTATCGTCATGGTAAATCTATTCGTAAATTATTTATGCTAAGAAATAGGCAGATGGAAAACAAGTTTTCAATGATGTTTATTTTCAAGGTTACACGAAATTTACTTAAACGTTATACAATGATAGTTTTTGTAAAGAATAAGTATGAGTTAATTTGTGACGCACAATATTATTTAAAAAAATAAAAATAAATATTTATTATTATTGTTCACACGCCTTTATTATGCATACGCCTCTTCAAGTTTTTATAAATACAAAAGTAAAAGTATTTACTTTTAAGCTTGCTTTTATACAAAAAGGTTAGTTCTCATTATAGTTGATTATAATTTTATACCAGCTTCTAAATGTATTCTCAGTTTCCAAAATAGAGAAGCGATCTAATATATCAAATTCTTCCATGATAGCTCAAGGAGTTCAAACTATAAGGAGTCAAGGGTTATACACTCCAAATTTGCAAAGGTTCAAGTCGCTACAATGATTACAAGTAGCTGTAAACCTGCTTTAGACTAATCAAAATAAAATACAAGAGAAACCCCTTCTCTGTGAGGCGAGTCTCTCCCGTGACCATGATTTTTGTAAAACATTCAAAACTTCGGGAACCAAAAATCAAAATAAATCCGTGAAAAAATCCGAAAGCTAAGTTTTATTTCAAATGTCAAATATTTGCGTAAATCTATGAAAGTATTATGTGAGCCCCTACTCTTTTACTTATTTTTTTATGGTGTTCAGTGACAAAAGAGGCAGACAGACCACCAGATGGAAAGCAGTACGTGTTGCCCATAACACCTACGGTTCATGCACTTAGGTTTAATGTAACAAAAATGCAGAACCGTAGGTGCGTTGTCTCTGTGAGGACTAAGATAATTCGCCTCTTGCCTGTAATTGCGCTGGCTACCTTATCCTTCAAACCGGAACACAACAATGTTGCTTGGCGGGAGAAATAGATAAGGTGGTGGTACTCATCCAGCCGGACTCCTCAGGCTTGACAGAGTTCTACCACCGGTAAAAACTTAGTAGGTTTATATCGAGTTTAAAATATATATATATATATATATATATATATATATATATATATATATGTATATATATCGTTTTTATAGATATTTATAAAAAATATAGAAAATTATTTCATATAGGTACATGTGGCAAGTACACAGTAATGGATTTATCATGTACAAAGAAATGGATATGGGAGTGCTTCCGCATTAAAAGCCTATCCATTAATGAGATCATCACATTCTACACTTGTAAGTACAGTTGGAATGTCTATATAGGACTTTAATATAATAATTATCCTATTTTGAGGCTATTAACATCTTACCACAATAAGCATACACACATACCTACAAACTTTTGTATATATTATCGCTTAGTAAGGAGTGTATTGCGTCATTACACCAAAAATAATAATTAAAAAGGCATGTCTGAAGTATGCTTTATACATCCTAAGACAGTTATCAACACATGACAATTAACAGACAAGAACAGTTAATTGTAAATTGCCGTGTGTAAGAGAGAAACAAAACATTTTCCAGGAAGGCATCGGAATAACTAGAAGTTTCGAAATTAACAGATAAGAGCAGTTAATCGTAAATTGTCGTGTGTGACAGCAAGAGAGGAACAAAATATTTGAAATTACTTTCCTGTACCTTTCTAGGTTTCAAATTTGCGTATCCTAGAATATTCTTTGTTTATGCACATAAAAAAGCCAGTTCCAAAAAAGTGTGTCGAGAGATCAGTTGAATTTCGAAGCTAAGTGAAGACTGAGAAGAAGTACGAAAAAGTGAAAAAGTGAAAAAGTGAAGTCATAGTAAAAGTGTATCTAGTGGTGAAAATTAGTGTTCAGTGACTGAATTAACCAGAACTGTGTAAATACTGCGCGTGTTAGCGATGTCCATAAATCACTTGTTAACCAAGAGCAATAAAACATCAGTTGCATAGAAGATGTGCTTTAATTTCCAATCCCCAAAGCCATAGAACGTAACAGTATATATACCTTATAGTAGCCCGATTTGCACAGTATAATATTGGCTTCTTTTGTTTCACTGTTTGTATCCGCTAATACTCGTAATGGGTTAATCTTTTAAGGTTTTGACTAATGGGGGAGGTATTTGGATGGGAGTTACATAGTCTTTTTTATTTCTTGTAACACAATTGCGTGCGTGTTTCGCATGTAAGTATACGAGTATACTATAATATACTTCGTGCGAAATATTAGTTTTGAATGGGAAGAAAATATTGAGGACGTGTATACTAATAAATTTATGACTAATTTATAAAATGAAATAACCTTCAAAAGTTTTTTTAATTAATCACTAGCGACTCACCCTCGCTTCGCTCAGTTTCGTACCTAGGTTAGTTCCCTATACAAACTTTCATCCCCATTTTCACCCCTTTAAGGAATTATTTCCGGGATAAAAAGTATCCTATGTTCTTCCAAGGGTCTCAAACTATCTTCTTACCAAACACTAAATCGGTTCAGTAGATCCAGAGATTAGCCCCTACAATCTCACAAACTCACAAACTTTACCTCTTTATAATATTAGTATAGATGGATATTGGATATTTCACGTCGTATATCATGAAATAGCGACTCGACCTGGGTTTATCCAAGAGAGCGATGGCATAGATAAATGCATACATCTGAATAATTATAGACTTTTCTCTCATAAATAAATTTGCGTTAACGTTAACGCAATCAAATAAGTAAAAAAGCTCGCACACAAAAATGAATACGATTCTAATTGCTCTATCACGGCCCCAGTTTACGAGAAGCTGCACAATAAACAGGACACGCGTTATAGTTTTGATTTATTCACACACTTATTATATATTCATAAACATATTTTCAATTCGTATAAAAAATCCTTGCCACGTTACATATCCAAGTTAACAGATTGACAGAAATTACATGAAATTGTTTTTTAAACTTGTTCTACTATTACGTATGTATGTATTGTTACGTTGGATGAGTTCTAAAATCGGAAATTAAAGTACGTCTTTTGCACTACAGATGTTTTATTACGGATTCACAAGCACACGCAGTATATACATGTATGTATGTATGTATTTATTCAGCCCTTTTTAACGTCCCACTGCTGGGCACGGGCCTCCCTTCAATACGAGGGGGATCAGGAAATATTACGCCACGTTGGTCAAATGCGGGTTGGTTGGTGGACTTAACATGACATTTGAAGACTTGCTAGGTTCTCTCAGACTACTACAACTACGCGACAACATAAAAATGGATTTTGTGGCCACATTTTTACAAAAGAAAGTATGATAAAATTACATAATAAGTGATTTAATTTTTTACACTCCTCTGAATTCTATTAAACACTTATTGAATAAATGAAAAATGGTAATGTTCATATATCACATCCAATTTTATTCATTTGAAGAAAAAATTTGAATTTTGGTACATACTCGTACATATGTATATAGTTAGGTTAAACAATATTTTAAATTTTATATGAGTTTACTTTTTTTTAATTAAAATACATGACTTTTATTATTATATATCTTATATTAACATGAACTTATTCATGTAAAACAAATCAATTGAGATATCCAAACTTTATGCCTTTAAGAGTTTAATACATCCATATTTCATCCACATTTTCAATTATTTTCTATTTTAGTATTAAATATCCAACTTACACATAACTAAAATATTCTACTTCCATTAATACGGGAACTATGCAAATTGATCATTGTCAAGAAATGACGAATCATGTAATACAAAGTTATACCTGTTCTAATCTTAGAATAGTCAAATTTCATTTACATTGGATTACATAAGGATTTAATCGAACATTCTGTTTCAGGTAAACGGTCAATGCGAATTAAGGTTGTCAGCCGAATCGTAATAGCATTCATGAGGTGAGATCTTTGTTAGAATTATTAATGTAATGAATATTGAATTAGAAATGTTTTTGTAATTATTATTTTGCTATACGATTGTTTGGTGGTTTTTAGCATATCCATGGAGAATTACATACAATTAGTAAAGTAGTATATAGTAAAGTAGATGAAAGGTGTAAGGAAATCCAACATTTTCAAAGTAAGAAGCATTTAAGGCTTTAGTTTGAAACTAACATATATGTATGTATTCCCGTGTATTTTTTCCAGCGGTTGAATTTTTGGGAGAGGGATAAGAGATTAAATTATATATAAAAAATTGCTTAAATTCTAGCAACGCGGGCAATATTTAGTCTGCCTTATGATGACTATTAATAAAGCACAATGATAAACAATTACAATTATACTCGTAGTTGTCAGATCTATGTAGTCTATTCGAGAGTTGAGAGACTGCCTAGAACAGCCTGGTGTTAAGAACATATGAATACCAGACTAAAAAAAATAGGTGTTAAATAAAGATTTAAATTAAAATTAAAATAAATAAGAAATTCTGTTATATCTTCTAGGTGAGCAAAGCCACGGGCAACAGTAAGAGAATGTGTAAATAGAAAACACAGCTGAGAGCTACAATTTCATGAAAAGAAAGGTCAAAAATTCAAATAAACCACATGCACGAGATCACGCGAATTTTTGAAATCCTTATTGGATTATGCGTCAAGGATGTTGACTTCGATAGACGTCTGTCACACTTTGTTGGGCGCTTTTTGAAGCAACTTGAAAGTTCAGAAGTTTTCCATTTCCAATTTATTTCGATAAGTCTGTGATATTTAAATGAAACGTAGATATTTCTTGTGTGTATAAAATTTAACTTTCAATGTCAAATAAATTAGATTATGTACTTAGGAGTATATATTCTGAAATGAAAAAAAAACGCTGCGAGCTTTCTTTACTAATTTAAAACTTCTAAGATTTGCTTTTTAATAACAAACTTATTTATTAACTTAATATTCGGGACTTTTTTCGATTTTTTTAAATAAAACTATCGATGTACTTTTTCATATATTGTATTCAGATCTTTTTAACGTCTCACTGCTGGGCACGATTCCACGTCCCTGAGGTGTCAAACATAGTCTATATGGAACTCCAAATCATATCCTATTTGTGTTCTAAATTTCACTTAAATCCGACCAGCCGTTTTAGCATGAAGGGGTAACAAACACACATACACATCTCACACACACAGGCAAACTATGATGCTACGATAGATGTGTTTGGTTACATCAAATTATTCAAGTTGTAGCATAATAATTATAACGATTTATATAAGCAAATGTAAATAATTTTATTTATATAATTTTATGTAGTGCATTTCAGTAAGGATAAAGACGGTAACTAAGGAGTGGTTGCGTAACATTCATTATCGCAAGCAAAAGAAGCATTAAGCGAAATCTTTAAAATAGAAATAAATATATTTTTAGTTTCTAAGAGGATGTCAGTTATCTTTACAAATAATTACGTATTTTAAACAAACATATCGTAAGTAGTGTTTACAAAACACTTTGCCTATGATGTTTACACAATCACGTACACCTGTAACTCGGTGCAGTTCCGCGACTATAAATAAAAATAACGTATGTATAATAGCAGTTGTTCCAAGTAATGGCTATTAAATTATATTTAAGTAGAAGTGTTCTTTGATGAAAATTTGCCACTTTATTTGAACACTGTTGGTTTTATATTCTAAAAATATTTAAATATATAAAACCAAATACAGGAGTGAAAAGTAGATTTATATTTAACTCAAATATTTGAATGCCTACTTTTTGTAGATTTTTTTATTATATGTATATATATATATATATATATATATATATATATATATATACATAAACACATCTACAAGAATTGCTCGTTTAAAAATATAAGATTAAGTCCTTATGACTTAAAATATTTGTATTCTGATGGTGTTTGGGCCAATCTCTTAGAATCTGTGGCAGATTGTTAATTGCTATCTGCCCATCATCCCTTTTCTTTATCTTCACGCAACACGCATACAACGTGATCATCTCGCACGCTATATATTCTCGGATAGCCTTCAATTCAAATGGCACTATATTGTGTTTGACCGCTTAGAAAGGCTAGATGTATCGCACCTTTTGGGTGGGTCCCTCAAAGAAGAATATATCATCAACATTATGAGAGCACCATTTATCAGGCTTCTAAATACTATACAACGCAACTCATCTGTGAGTTTTCCGCTTTCCTTATGTGCCCAGATTGCCCCAACTATAGTTGGGGTTTTAGATATTGGCCGGCACGTACATAAATCCATACGCATGCACGCACCGCGTTAGATAGAATTGTTCCTATCTACTTTCAAATTCAGGTGGTATAGTCGTTGATTCTGAATAGGATGAAACAAATAATAATGTAGAACACGTCAATTATTCAATTAAAGAAAAGTATGAACTCACTAAAGTATGATATAGTTTATATTGTTGATTACTTACTTTTTAACTTAAAAAATAATGTTAAAAAAGTATCATTGCAATATTGATGCCGATGTAAAATTGATGAAAATTCAAGAGCAATTAGATGTATAAAAATAGAGCAATGATATGATTAATTTAATTGGCACAACTGCACTAAGATATTTTTTGTGTTATTGAGGATTCTGAAAATATACATTGAGTTTTTTGCACAGGAGAATAGGAAAGGAAACAGGGAATACCTAGTGGATTTGGTTTTAAAAACTAATTTACATACTTTAAATCCCTCAATGACCGCGGATACGCCGGCGTTACAGTTAACAATAGATTTCTTAGAAATTTCATTAATTTCTTAGAGATTTACCTGGAGGTGTTAAATGAAGATGAAGAGTTAATCCCTCCACGAACGCGGACACGCCGGCGTGTCAGTTAACAATAGATTTTTTAGAAAATTAATTAATTTCTTAGAAATTTAAATAATTTCTTTAAAATTTACCTGGAGGTGTTCTATCTATTAGAATTTTCTAGTTAATGTTATATGGAAAAATAATATTTACATAAGATGTATCAAGAATTAATAATGAAGATTGATAATACATAAAAGCTCGAAAAAAATATTTTTTTTTTTATTTTATATTTTTTTTATTTATAATACTATGAGTATTGTGTGTATGTATGAGTATATGTTAGATTTTGACAGAAATATAAACGTTTATAAAGAAAGACGTTCAATAGAAATTAGAAAGAATTAATTAGTACGATTGAAAAGAATATCTCGGCGACGATGAAATCAGAATCTAAACATTTTTAATCATATGACTTAATGACAATGTTAGAAGTGAAAGATGATCGTCTTGGATACTAGTAGCTAGGTAGTTTAAGCGTGTTATTTTGTTACTGCGGATACAATTTCTCAAATAGTTAAAAATTTGTTTAGTGATTCTGATTTCTTTTATTTTATAATTTTAAATTTTCTTTAATATATACTACTACAGTAAATATGCAAGAATTAAAACTAACATATATACCTACATATATATTTATTTCATTAACTTATTATCGAAATAGATAATTGAGTATTTTTATATGTATTATGTAATAATACACTTAATTATAGTAGTTTTCAGTAATTAAAACTGTATGAAATCTAAGCTTTGAAAAAAATAAAGAGAAAAGTTCACAAAACTTGATGAAAGCTTTACAACAAATGTTACGTTTCGAAGTCTACGGAACTATAATGAATATCAATTTTATTAAAGCGTATCGACGCAATCACTGACAACTGACAACATGAACAACACGAAGTTGATACTGTAATTCAATTATTTATTTTACTATAATTTATGATATTTTTTCACTGTCAATAGATTTAGTAATAAATTTTATTTTGAAAACAAAAATTATACATATTTTATTTGCGATAAATTGGCTTCTGACGTTTAATAACACATAATATTTCGAGGTTGTAAATCAAATAACGCAGAAAATCGTAAAGAATATAAATCCTTTTCGCTGCGACGATTCATAATCTTATTTATCGCAGCATGGACGAGATTGGACAGATATATTATTCAAGAACGTATTAATATAATATATTTCATAATACGGCATGTATTTGACTACTTGGTCGATTTGATGATTCATTTTAAAATTGTATTTATTATTTTGACTCGCTTCAACCAGCCTGAGTCTACATAAATTGTAGGTAGAATCTGTCAAGAAATTTTCCACCCGGAGTTGGCGAGCTAGGTGTGTTACACACCCGTGTCTCGTAAAGCCCGACGCGTCACCTTTATACCTGATCTCTTATCTCGAGTGTCGGATTCATCCCACAGGACTATGAAAGTGGAGGTTTAGAGAGTGAAAGTATGTTTATGCATACACATGTATGTAACATACATATATTGTACAATGTACATTATGATAGAGTGACTGGTCTTCGTGAGATTGCCACTGGTATTAAAATTTCAGTATGGAGAATATTATTATTTAAAATATGCATTCTTTTTATAATTGGCAGATAAGTTGTGTCAGCAAGAAAACTAGCTAGTTGGTCTCGCGGCTATCATATACGGCTGCTTTGAAGGTCCTGAGGTCGCGTTCTGGGTCCGGTCAATTTAAGCACGTAAGTCCTGCGTCCGATCTCTCATCTCTTGTGTCAAATTATCGCCCTCTCCAATTAAATAATATTAAAAAATATATATATTTTCTCTAAATTCTTAAGCCTCTAAGTAAAATATAATAATATTTAATAATATTATTTCCAAAATACCTTAGTCCAAATAAACATTGTTTATTGGTCTTGCCGATACCCGATAATTTCCGGAACGTCTGAACTTATTTTAGCGGGACTTTTTCCAGCGAATGGAGGACTCGGGATTTGGGTAAGGTTGACATATGTACGCTTTTTTCCATCAACGTAAAATAGAAACTGAATGACGATCGAAAGCTATCCCAGCATGGATGACATAATGTAATGTGTGTATCAACAACCTCAATTTTTTATGTTGATATATTACTTTGGTAAAGTAAATAAATTACAATCATAGAATATTCTCCTGTGAAGTGGGCATATAGGGCGATATTTTGATTAGTTAAATTATATAAGAAAATATTAAAAAATTGTAATAACAGCGCGAAAGATAATTTTATAATAATTATTTACTTTGTAAATTATAGATAAATGTTTGCTCGCAGAAACCTGAAACGGTCTACTAATTATTCTTTCGATTTTTTCAGAAAATAATGATCCCTTGTGAAAGTGGATATTTTCATATCAATGTCAGGTTTTTATATTAAACTAGCCACTTACCCTCGCTTCGCACAGGTTCTTCCCTAGGGAGCTAGGAACTAGGGATCGTACAAAAATAGTTATTGTAAGCGTACCTTAGAAGATAGATATTACCGCGGATTTTTCTGTAGACCTTTTTAATATCTGCAATTTTCCGGAACGTCATCTTGATATATCTCTAAAGGTTTAGCTAGCGTTAGCCATATAATTGTACGAAAACGATTTTTTTGACAACACCTTCCTTTTTATGGCTCGTTTTATTAGTGAAAACCATGTCAAAATCCGTTGCACGGTTTTGAAGAAGTAAGGGGAGAAACAGACAGACGCAGATAGCGACTTCGTTTTATACTATGTATAGAAGTAGCACTGAATAATTATAATTGTTTTTAATACAAAATTAAGATTCTGAGAAAATATTATGTTGATAGGCTAAAATTACTATGAGTTAAATATAAAATAATTGCTTTCTGTTTAAAAACGAGAGATAAATATGTGTTTCATATATTTATGAGCAACGACATAAGTTTTTTTGGAGATATTCAAAATATGAATTTAATTTTTGTGTACTGTTTATATTTTAACGCGTCCAGTATTTATTATTGAACTATCTTTAAAACTTTTACGTCTTACATATAATATTTTTAATATAATAAATAAGAAAAGATTATAAATAAAATTTCGGAAATAAACATTTGGAAAAGAATTCATGAATAATTTTTAGATGTACAAAGAATTGTACGAAATTGAAAAACGTGGAGGAAACTTCAATTTCTTCATTTTCTAGTTCATTATTTAAATTATTAAAATTTAATTGAAGTCTTATTATATGTCCACTCAATTTATCATATTTTTGATGATTACGACATTGCCTCTACCACGTGTTGCAATAAAATGGTTTATGAGATTTTATAAATAGAATGAACTTCTTTAAATCAACACGTAAAAGTCAGTTATTACTACATATTATATATTAAATTTACTAGAGCTGTGGTTACGATCGTGGGTTATTTGAAGTAATATATTGAAATAAATTTATTTAGCGGATTTTTTTATGTCATTTATCATGTGATTTTAGATAATTTGATAATTGATTAATTAGCTCATATTATGATAGGCACCTTTAAAAATATACTTATAAATTTCGAAATATATTTCTTTAAGATGTTACTAAAATCGTTTTTAATGTAAGAAGGTAAGATATTTTTATAAGAAAAATTAAATAGCATAATAACAATTAGTATAATTAACATTACATTTTTTAAGCTTTATGCTTTTAGCAAAGAGATGCAGGGTTGTAACAAACTGACGGCATTTTTACAAAATTGATAAAAAGAAATATTATACTTTAGATTAATGTAAAAAACAAAACATCCCCCTTATCTTTGCGTTAAATTCGTATGAAAATAAAAAAATAAAATGTTATTCTCTTTTAAAACTCCAAATCTATTTAGATGATTTTTTATGGTATTACGCTAACTCAGAACTAGTAGATAAATACATCGAACCAATCTAATTTATAAACCATGAACGAGTATAATACAGCTATTGCATATTAATGAGATGACAACGAAACCAATGATAAAATACGTTTAAAATATTAGAATAATAGTAGAAATAACAATTCTATACATTTCTTTCAACACGCCTTTTTTCGCCTTGATTCCAATTCCGTTAGAAAATTATAAAATCTAGCTATCGAAGATCAAAGGATAATTCTTAAAATCATGCACCATTATAAATCATGCGTCATACAATCTGTTTCAAAATGAACGTAGGAAGTGAAAAGTGAACGTTGTATAGATTACGTTTATAATGTGAATTGTAACAAACACATGGTGGGACATAAGAAAACAAACGAAAATGAACTCACAGTGTCAGGATGCATCGACTTGACGGCTATTTTAAACGTTTAAATTCGTGCCTCGTTTTGCGTCTGTTCCTCGTTGCAGGAAGCGGCCGATCAAAACATACACTAGAATTATGTTCCAAAACAACAACTATTCAATTATTTCGCAAATCACCATCATAATAAAGTTGATTGAAACAGTATTTTGGGTCTATTGATGTCACTGCTTAAAGTTCTTTGGTACTTTTAATTAGAAATTTTTGAAATACTTGGTCAAGTTTTATCAATTAAGATAGAGTTCGTATAAATTAAATGAAAATGCTCTGAAAACTTTTAAAAGTAAGTTTTTCTGGTAAGTAAGTACAGTATCAAGGGTCACTAACACAAAATCGCACTGAGAAATTTATATTAAAATGCAAAGAAAAGTTTTGTATCGTAGTGAGAGTCGATGTTTGTTACGCGACGGCGCGAGTTTACTGCTCTTGGTAGCATAATTGCGTCCTCTTCCAAGCATCGCTCGGTGCCGACTGACGGTTTCGCTGTTCAGTTGAAACTGCTACGCTGAAAAATAAGATCGCCGCACAGTAGCTCAGCCTCCCGGCGTTTTTATGAAATGCCGCCCAAGGGGGTCACTCAACTTCGGGGGTAAATTCCCACGCCGCGATTACAAGTTACGACTTTAATTGTTTTTGTGACATATACTTTAACGATTGTATTTTTTTATATGACAAATGCCACACAATTAGTTAGATTTTACACAATGGTGAATGGTGAATATAAGAGTATTTATTAAGAAAAGACGTTTATATGTATCTATCTACCTATCTTATGTTTAGTTTTTTGTTATGACTTGTATTCAGTACAACCTACAATATTTTAAGGTATGAATATCTAATAGGTAAATATGTATTTTACGTATCGAAATATATTAGATTTGCTTTGCATCGGCTGGCACCGACTTCGAAAATATCTGATTAGGTATCTATTCTAAAGGAAACCTCCGTTTAGTTATTTTTTATAATTTAGTGCCTGGAAGTCGGTTTTTATTTTTTGTTAAAAAGATTTTTTAACGTCTCACTGCTGGGCACGGGCCTCCCTTCAATACGATTAGGCCATATTCCACCGCGCTGGCCAAGTGCGGATTAGCGGACTTCACATGTCTTTCGAAAACTTGCTAGATTTTCTCAGACATGCAGGATTCGCACTTGAAAATATCAGAAGTGCGAGACCCGAGATTTGAACTCGGTTCACTCGATTTCCCAAGCGAGCGCGTTACCACTGGGCTACCACTGCCTTATGACCATTGTTATGACATATGACCAATAAAACTACTTGGTTTATTTATTCAACTTCAGCAAAGAATATTATTATCGTGACTTAGCAGTGTCTATTAAGATAATTAGTTTAGCATCAATATAATATTTAGGATGAACGATGATGGATGATTATTGTTGAGATATGTAAACATAACGTAGTAGGTATTACAAATCAGGTAAATATAAAACAATTATTAAATACAGATAAAGAACAAGGAGTTATATTAATTAATAAACTTTCTATTACTTAATTTAGTGTAACAGGTGGAGTTAAAATAATAGAATTATTGCCTTTTTTACATTAGTCGACAGAAAAAGGATAATGTGTTTATCAGTTTATGTGTGTATGTATGTTTGTTCCTATGTGGCGTTCTAGAGACCAAACGCGTTGGCCGATTTAGATTTGTCTTTATAACGCGAGTGTGATAGGCACTATTATGCAGTCAGAGATATACATACGAGAATGTGCATACATCTTGGGGCAAGGATGAAACGTGTAGGTATGTGTCTAACTTGTTCTTACCTTTTTAGGCAGCTTTTATGCATTTAGCTTTTTTATTTTTATTTATATAAAAACATAATATATTTAAATTGTATACATGTAATATATACATTTTTTATACATTATATGTACCTAACATTTGCACATATTTTTATGTTGCGATGTGGCTACAAATCTGAAGATGATTGAACTCACAATTTATTTTTCTAAAAGATCGAAATGAAAATAATATGAATGTTTTACAAAAAAGAAAAATATAATATAGACACCTATTAAAATAGAGATACGTCGTCAGACAAATTCTGATACTAGTACAGGTGCAGTCTAAGGTACACTTAAAATAATAAACGATAGGTATATCTAATGATTTTAAAACAGTAGAATTTATTAATCATACAAAATCGAGAGTATAAGATTCTTAGGAAGTTTATTAGAAATTTAAAAGATTTTAATTTTAGAAAGTTCTATTAATTGGCTTTTTATGGGAGGGTTGTTTTTTTTTTAATTTCACTTATTTCTATAAAAAATAATTTAAGTTATAAGTTTATGAGATAAGCATTTACTTATGTATGCAGCATAATTTTACATTAAGTATTACATTAATTACCGGTGGTAGGACTCTGTCCAGCCTGAGGAGTCCGACTGGATGGGTACCACCCCCTTATCTATTTCTCCCGCCAGGCAACAATGATTGTATTGTTGTGTTCCGGTTTGAAGGATAAGGTAGCCAGCGCTATTACAAGCAAGAGGCATATCATCTTAGTCCTCACAGTGATAACGTACCGGTGGTTCTGCATTTTGTAACATAAAACCTAAGTGCATGAACCGTAGGTGTTATGGGCGACAGGTACCGCTTTCCATTATGTGGGCTGTCTGCTTGTTTGTCACTGAATACCATAAAAAAAAGTAAAGATTAATACGGTAAAATATAATACGACAAAGATTATAAAAATTATAGCTCTCTAATTCATTCTACTCCAGATTCGCGTGTTCACTACGTATAAGTCGCCTTTTGTAAAATAAGTGGATATTTTAACAATTTATATAACATATTTCTCAACAACCTTTCACTTGAAAATTATCGTTTAATTTTTTTCAGAAAGAATCTTGTGAATAACTCACTTCAAAGGCTTAATTTAACGCTGCTAGGTAAAAAAATATAAAAAGTGTGAATAATATCAAGATTGTATGGAAATATTAAGATCTAAAAAATATAATTCAACTTTGCAATGAAATTTTAATAATTCGTATAACATGTATTTTTGTTAGGTTAATCTGGCGTGTTTAATTTTTGTATGAAACTACTTTTACTAACAATGTTTTTAGCATTACTTCGTTGTTAAGAAATATAATTCGGTAAGTAATACAATATTCACTGTTGGAGTCTTAATATAAAATATATATTAATAAAATTTATTGTCCGACGTGTCGTCATACACCCATAATATCCATCCATACTATACTAATATTATAAATGTGAAAGTGTGTTTGTTTGTTTGTTTGTTTGTTTGTTTGTTTGTTTGTTTGTCCTACTTTCACATCGAAATGGAGTGACGGATTTGCGTGATTTTTTTTGTGGAGAGAGTTGGGAGGCTGAAAATTGACATAGGCTACTTTTTACCGTGGGAAATTATTTCATTCCCATGGGAATACAAGTTATAATACAACCCAAAAAATATTTATGCCTGATCATAAATTAGTCGAAACTTGGTATTTATGCTCTTTAATACAAGTAAATGAATACTTGTTATAGCATTTTTCAAAATTCATCGCATAACGGGGTAAAATAGGGGATGAAAGTATGAAACCTACTTAGAACCTAACTTACCTTTAAAGTAATTAATAAAACAATATGTATATCAGATTTATAGCGCGAGCGAAGCCGCGGGTTCTGCTAGTCATTCATATATTATAGTACCGCCTCCGTCTTCTCCCTAACAGATTGCGTATAATATGTCATTCAATAATTAGTTCGCCATTCCGGAAATTACATTGTCCAAACAAGATCACGAACATAAATTTTTAACAGTTATTTAATGTTTGATATCGTGTTAATTATTACATTATGATTTAATATCATAATCAAAGACCTAACGAACGACGGAATGTTTCTTATTTATTACCTTACTAGTGATCATAATATCCTTCCCTAGAGTCTCAAGATGCTTTTCTTATTTATAACGAAAGCAAGCTCTTTTAAGGGACAATTTTATCTAACTTGGTTCACAAATTCAAATATCGGTTGTTTATACATAGGTAATACCTCCTTCGATTGGTGAAAATTGTATAAAAATCTGTAAACTAGTTTCTGAGATTAGCGCGAACAAACGCAAACTCATTTTGAATTACATATCGATACGCGCCGCTAGTTTAGTTGGAGACATCGAGCGCCTTCATAAATCCTCTGTGGTGTTCAAAAGCTTGGAAAAGTATGAAGACGAATATATTTTGATGTTTGGCGCGGGACGTATAATTTTCTCTTGTGTATAAAATTTTATTAATTACTGACAATATAACGATTAATACAGAAAAAGATTCATTTTTTTACAATATATTAATACAAATATTTTTTGAAAAATACTAAAAAGAAAAAGAAACAAGTCTAAATGGTTCAATTATACAAATAAATTAGAAGGCTCTTCCCTATAGTACTTACTCTTCCTAATAATTTAATTTATATAAGGATCACTTGACATAAATTTGAAATCTGTAAAGACTACTCGAGCAAGCAAATAGCTTGAGCTTGAACCCTTTTAATGTGCGAAGATTTAAAATCGATGTAAGTCCCAATATTTCCAGTTTTAGTTAGATAATCGTACAATATTATAGACATAAAGTAGATGGACTTGAAACTTGAACATTGAGACCTAGTAATTTATATAGGTAATACCGTGAGAAACACTAATTTAATCTAAAGTATATTTTGTTATTATTAAACTACTGGTCTAGCTATATATATTAATGTCCTTTACAACACAGTTCATATTATTTACGACAAAAGCTTATTAAAGTTTAATAAAACAGACGCGATCCCAGCATCTGTTAAACTCGAATTGAGGCTAATTACCTACATGTACGAGTTTTGGAATGTTAAAAGACGAGGGTTTAAAAATATAAAAGGATTTAAAATTATAATATCTAAGGCAATTACGTATGTCTGAATTATAAAATATGGAATAATTTTGAGTTATACAATCTCATTATATATTAGATATATCGCTCTCGAGGCGTATATCCCTAATCATTATTTTGCTTATTTCTGTCAAGAAAATGTACGTCTTTCTGACATGTTTCATATTATATAAGGAAACAAAGGTATTTTATTTTTTATAGGTAAACATACTAATCACGTTCCCTCCCTTCACTCGGGTGCGACCCTGAGTGCCTAACTATTATCAATGTGTTACCAGGTTACAGTAAATCTATCTACTTAATTTCATCCAAATTTTTCCAGCTGTTTCTGCGAGAAGACTTAACTAACATACTTACACATTCGAACTTTTTCATTTACAACAGTGGTCTGAAAACGAATATTTTCAATTTCACGCTTAATTTTTTAATTTTTGTAAATTACGTGGGTGTATCGTTAAAAGGCAGGACTTTAGGTTAGA